>OX122922.1:10000000-11470907 GCA_944738685.1 Synanthedon myopaeformis | reverse complement strand
CCTAACCTAACCTAACCTAACCTAACCTAACCTAACCTAACCTAACCTAACCTAACCTAACCTAACCTAACCTAACCTAACCTAACCTAACCTAACCTAACCTAACCTAACCTAACCTAACCTAACCTAACCTAACCTAACCTAACCTAACCTAACCTAACCTAACCTAACCTAACCTAACCTAACCTAACCTAACCTAACCTAACCTAACCTAACCTAACCTAACCTAACCTAACCTAACCTAACCTAACCTAACCTAACCTAACCTAACCTAACCTAACCTAACCTAACCTAACCTAACCTAACCTAACCTAACCTAACCTAACCTAACCTAACCTAACCTAACCTAACCTAACCTAACCTAACCTAACCTAACCTAACCTAACCTAACCTAACCTAACCTAACCTAACCTAACCTAACCTAACCTAACCTAACCTAACCTAACCTAACCTAACCTAACCTAACCTAACCTAACCTAACCTAACCTAACCTAACCTAACCTAACCTAACCTAACCTAACCTAACCTAACCTAACCTAACCTAACCTAACCTAACCTAACCTAACCTAACCTAACCTAACCTAACCTAACCTAACCTAACCTAACCTAACCTAACCTAACCTAACCTAACCTAACCTAACCTAACCTAACCTAACCTAACCTAACCTAACCTAACCTAACCTAACCTAACCTAACCTAACCTAACCTAACCTAACCTAACCTAACCTAACCTAACCTAACCTAACCTAACCTAACCTAACCTAACCTAACCTAACCTAACCTAACCTAACCTAACCTAACCTAACCTAACCTAACCTAACCTAACCTAACCTAACCTAACCTAACCTAACCTAACCTAACCTAACCTAACCTAACCTAACCTAACCTAACCTAACCTAACCTAACCTAACCTAACCTAACCTAACCTAACCTAACCTAACCTAACCTAACCTAACCTAACCTAACCTAACCTAACCTAACCTAACCTAACCTAACCTAACCTAACCTAACCTAACCTAACCTAACCTAACCTAACCTAACCTAACCTAACCTAACCTAACCTAACCTAACCTAACCTAACCTAACCTAACCTAACCTAACCTAACCTAACCTAACCTAACCTAACCTAACCTAACCTAACCTAACCTAACCTAACCTAACCTAACCTAACCTAACCTAACCTAACCTAACCTAACCTAACCTAACCTAACCTAACCTAACCTAACCTAACCTAACCTAACCTAACCTAACCTAACCTAACCTAACCTAACCTAACCTAACCTAACCTAACCTAACCTAACCTAACCTAACCTAACCTAACCTAACCTAACCTAACCTAACCTAACCTAACCTAACCTAACCTAACCTAACCTAACCTAACCTAACCTAACCTAACCTAACCTAACCTAACCTAACCTAACCTAACCTAACCTAACCTAACCTAACCTAACCTAACCTAACCTAACCTAACCTAACCTAACCTAACCTAACCTAACCTAACCTAACCTAACCTAACCTAACCTAACCTAACCTAACCTAACCTAACCTAACCTAACCTAACCTAACCTAACCTAACCTAACCTAACCTAACCTAACCTAACCTAACCTAACCTAACCTAACCTAACCTAACCTAACCTAACCTAACCTAACCTAACCTAACCTAACCTAACCTAACCTAACCTAACCTAACCTAACCTAACCTAACCTAACCTAACCTAACCTAACCTAACCTAACCTAACCTAACCTAACCTAACCTAACCTAACCTAACCTAACCTAACCTAACCTAACCTAACCTAACCTAACCTAACCTAACCTAACCTAACCTAACCTAACCTAACCTAACCTAACCTAACCTAACCTAACCTAACCTAACCTAACCTAACCTAACCTAACCTAACCTAACCTAACCTAACCTAACCTAACCTAACCTAACCTAACCTAACCTAACCTAACCTAACCTAACCTAACCTAACCTAACCTAACCTAACCTAACCTAACCTAACCTAACCTAACCTAACCTAACCTAACCTAACCTAACCTAACCTAACCTAACCTAACCTAACCTAACCTAACCTAACCTAACCTAACCTAACCTAACCTAACCTAACCTAACCTAACCTAACCTAACCTAACCTAACCTAACCTAACCTAACCTAACCTAACCTAACCTAACCTAACCTAACCTAACCTAACCTAACCTAACCTAACCTAACCTAACCTAACCTAACCTAACCTAACCTAACCTAACCTAACCTAACCTAACCTAACCTAACCTAACCTAACCTAACCTAACCTAACCTAACCTAACCTAACCTGAAACCAACTACAAGTGGTCGGACGCAAGCGCGGTTGTTAAAACTAGCTCCGCGTGGCGAAAAACCCCTTAAAAACAAGCGTGCGTGCATTCTAAGTGGAAAAAACAAGTGCTATACACCATTCGACGCGGCTCGACGCGGGCTACCCGTTGGTGCTTTCCGCGTCAAGATCGGAAGAAAACTGAGGAAGATACGAGGGAAAAACCACCAAAAATTTCACCCAAAAAACTTCGCGTGAAAACGCTGCAAGATTTGGTGCGGGAAGTTGCTTTTCTGGAAGTGCTATCAGATAGCCGGTACATCCCGCCTATTTGTTCAGCAAAAATCCGGATTTTTACCAGCCCGGAAAGCGGCGTTTTAGCCGAAATTCCGAAGGTCTCCAAAGTTGGGCCCCTTAGGAGGCCCCAGAAAAATCAACCACAGTGTACAAAAGTAGCGGATAGATCGTGTGTGTGCACCAGTGAAAAAATTTTGCAAATCGGCCCAGCCGTTACGAAGAAATAGCGAAATCAAAATTTCCCGAAAATACTTATATTTTCGGGAGCTAGTGTTCCCTCAGGAATAAGTTCGCGTGGAAGTGGCTTATATAGTGAGGTGCAGTGTTTCTTCCTGTATTTTTTGATGCAAAAACCAAAATTTTCGGCCCATTAATCACGGAGTTATAGCTAAAAACATCCGACAAGGTTTTTTGCAAAAATTGTTAACTTTTAATTTTTACGAGGGGTCTAGTTGAACTGGCCGGTCAAGAAAAGAATCGACTATCCTGGTCTCCAGAATTATCGAAGAGGATCAGCACCTGCACTATCTTAATACACTCTGTACGCAAATTTTAATAACGCAAGCAGCAACAGAATCGGACCTGAGCGGTTGCCGGGATACTCCAGCAAGTTTTTGCACAATTGCATAAACTACGCCAAGTTGATCCGCGGCTATACTATCGCCTGCACCCGGACGTGTCCACCGGATTTAATTTTAAGATCTTCAAAAGCTTATATCTCAGCAACTAACAGAGCTAAAATTCGGTGAGACGTGTCGTTGGATTCGGAAAATTACCATCTTTTTCCCAACTTGGCGAAAAAGACTATTTCCTCACCCGACTTCACCTGCAAAAAATTGAAAATTCCATTACTCCTCTGTCCTTAGCAGTATATAGTCGTGTGGCGCGTCGTTGGATAGGTCTCGACGAGTTCTGTCCGACAGCTAACCATTCTTGACTATTGCTGCACCTGGTTCCGTCTGGAAAATTAAAATAAATTATTTTGGCAAATTATTACAAAATTTCTTCAAAATTTGTTCCTGAACCGACTACCATCCTTTGAGACCCTCCTTCCCCCTTGATTTGGTTACTCTTTCCCCTCCCGGTCTTTCTGGGGTGTCCCGGTGACCTTTAGTCCGGGTCGGGTACTGGATCATATATATACAAACAGAGACTTAGTTTAAGTTAGATAAGTTAGTTTTAAGTTTTATAAGACTTGTTAGGCTAGTTATTTTAACTAGCACTAATTAAGTATTATTTTAAATTATTGACTGAGCCCGTATACAGCTCCAATATTATTATTATTGATTATTTTATTTGATTATTTTAAATTTGTTGACTTATTTTACTGATATTGTGTGTAAATTGTTTTATTGTTTAAATTTGTACCTTGTTTTAACTGGTCAAACTGTATATTATTTTAATATTGATTTTGATTTTATTTTGACCTGACATTTTGATATATTGACTTTACTGACTTATTGTTTAATATTGCATTTTAATTAGATTCTATTCTATATTGTAATTGTACTATTTTATTTGCTATTGTAGACCGTATTTTGTTAGTATTAAGTATAATAAAGATTAATTTTAAGGCCCATATACAGCCCTTAGTTATTAAGTTAAGTGTTTTGGCCCCAAACCCTTTGGTCCCGCGATCCCTTGGGTTACCCCGAGTACTTGGGCTCCCGGAGTTCTGGGTTTCCTGGGCTTTCCGGGCTTCCGGAATTTTTGGGCTCTGAATCTTCTGGGCTCCCGGATCGTTCGGGCCCCCGGATCTTCGGGCTCCTGAGGTCTTCGGGCCATCGGATCGCTTGGGCCCTTGGATTTTTGGGTCAGGTAGTTAACTAAGTGACAAGCCCCTATACAGCTTTTAGTGTTAAGTTGACGAGCCCATATACAGCTCAACGTAGGACAAGGCCACTATACAGCCGACGCCAACGACAACAATCCCTCCAACGATGTTGCGGTCTCCAGCGGCGGACCGAGCGAGAGTCGCTCAAATAGACAAGACCCAGGAGGCTCCGCCTCCGTTGCCAAACGTCAGGAAGAGCATAGGGGAGTGGGAGACGGGGAAAGTCTCCATCTCTCCCCTGGCTCCGGCGGCGGGCACGGCGAGGCTCACTGAAAAAATTGAATATCCTGATAGAGTCACTGAGGCAAGGGCTTGCCTGAAGAAGGCAAAGCTCAGCCTCAGTGCCTCGAGGAACACAAAGACTGAGATAAAAACGAATATAATTCAGGCACTCGACCGGCTCCTCGCCCTGGTGAAGGAGGCGGAGTCTGAGGGAAACAAGAATAAAAAAGTGGGGCCGGGGAAGGAGGAGGCTAAGCTCCCTCCTCTCCCGGCGCAAAACGTACAAGAAGCTAAAATATTGGAGGCCCTAAAAAGACACTCGGACCAGCTTAAGGCTAACGAGAGAGCACTGCGGGAACATACAGAATTGATTAAGAAGTTAGAAGAAGGAGCAAAAACGACTAAGTCTGTTGGTCCCGCAAGGTCCTACGCGGAGACCGTAGCGCGTGGAATTGGTGATAGACCAACCCTGCACTCGGTGGTCGTGGCGTCGGAAGACGTCACGGACACCGGGGAGCAGGTTCTGAATAAAATCAGGGAGGCGGTCAGCGCAAAAGATGGCTGGGTGAAAGTTGAAAGGGTTAGGAAAGCGAAGGAAAGGAAAATAGTCATAAGCTGCAGGACCGAAGAAGAGAGGAGTAAGGTAAAGGACAGGATTGAGAAGTCGGGAAAACGGCTCCTTTGCGGCGAGGTCGAGAACAGGGACCCTCTGCTGATCCTGTGGGACGTCCTGTCGGTTAACAACGATGAGGACGTCCTAAAGGCGATCAGAAATCAGAACAGGTCCCTGTTCGATGGCCTCGACGAAAAGAAGTCGAGAATGATTGTTAAGTATAGAAGGAGAGCAAGGAATCCGCTCACGGGACACGTCGTTCTGAGCACCTCTCCGGAGGTGTGGAAAAGGGCGACCGAACTCGGGGCCCTGCACATTGATTTGCAACGTGTCAGGGTCGCGGACCAGTCGCCCTTGGTGCAGTGCTCGAGATGTCTGGGCTATGGTCACAGCAAAAGGTTCTGTGCCGGGACGGAGGACCTGTGCAGCCACTGCGGGGGACACCATCTAAAGATGGCGTGCCCCGAGTGGAGGGCGGGAACTCCCCCGGCCTGTCGCAACTGTGCTGTGGCCAAGCTCGGAGATCGCGGGCACAATGCACTCAGCCCGACGTGCCCCGTGAGAGTGAAATGGGATGCCATAGCACGCTCCGCCACTCAGTATTGCTAAGGGCACTCCTGAGAGTAGCCGCACCTATGGGCTCTTGCAGGTTAACCTGCAGCGAAGCCGACTAGCTACCTCCGAGCTCCTAGTGGAGGCAGAAAAGAGGGGTACGGCCGTAGCGCTCCTCCAGGAGCCCTATGTGGGGGCGGCTGGGACGGTTCGGGGTCGGAGGGGGATGCGGGTCTTCCAGAACCCCACTCCGGAAGAGGGTACTGTTAAGGCTGCCATAGTAGTATTTGACAGCAGCCTTAAGGTTACGCAGTACCCAGAACTCACCACTAATAACATCGTAGTGGTGGGGATACGGATGGGGCGCTGGACGACAACGTTTACCTCCCTCTATTTCGAGCCGGGCCGGCCAATTGAACCCTACATTGGGCTTCTGAAGAGAGTGGGGGCCAAACTGGGGGCTGGGAGGTGGTTGGTCGGTGGAGATGCGAACGCCAAGAGTCCATGGTGGGGCAGTGACAAGATAGACTCAAGGGGGGAAGAGCTTTCAGGTAGTCTGGATGAGCTTGGTCTCGAACTTCTGAACGTTGGTGATGCTCCGACCTTCGACACTGTCCGAGGGGGGCGGCGTTTCTGCAGTCATGTGGACATCACTGCATGTTCACATGACCTGTTGGACCTGGTGGAGGACTGGAAGGTCCTCAACGATTTAACAGGTTCCGACCACAACGGCATCGCATTCAGGCTGAACCTCGGACCTTCCCGAGGAATGGAAGTGGTCAGATCGACTAGAAGGTACAACACTCAAAAAGCAGATTGGCAAAAGTTTAGATCCAAAATTTTAGAACTTATAGGGGAATATGGGATGGGAGAGGGTGTTGTACCAGATAGGGAACAAACTATTTCGGCTGTGCAAAATTACACCAAATTGGTAATAGAGGCGTCTGACCGCGCCATTCCGAGGAGGGGGACGAGGGAAAAGCTAGCGTTGCCGTGGTGGTCGCAGGACCTGGAAATCTTGAAGAAGGAGGTCGCCACCAGGAAAAATAGAATCAGGAACGCCGCACCCGTCCGACGGTCGTGGGTCGTCGAGCAGTACGTTCGGAAGAAGGCGGAGTACGAGCAGGCCGTGAGGCAGGCTCAGACGGACTCCTGGAAGTCCTTCTGCGAGCGACAGAGTGGCGAGAGTATGTGGGATGGCATCTACAGAGTGATTGGTAGAACGGCCATCAGAGAGGAGGACCCGCCGCTGGTTCGAGACGGTAGGGTTCTCGATGCGAGGGAATCGGCGGAGTGGCTTGCGGAGGTGTTCTACCCGAAAGACCGCGCAACTTCGGATGAAGGGATTCACCGCCAGATCAGAGCGGAAGCGGACGGGGTGAACGTGGGGGAGCAAAACTCACCCTGCGACCCTCCGTTCACGCTGACCGAGCTAGAAATGGCGGTGAAGTCCTTCAATCCGAAGAAGGCCCCCGGCTCCGATGGGCTCACTGCTGACATCTGTTCAAGGGCCATCGGCTGTAACCCCAAAGTCTTTTTGGGGTTATTAAACAGCTGCATGGCCCACCATATTTTTCCTAAAATATGGAAAGAAGCAGCAGTGATTGTCCTTCGGAAACCGGGGAGGGATAGTTACACCGTCCCCAAGTCATTCCGACCCATTGGACTGCTGCCCGTGCTCGGAAAGGTATATGAGAAAATGCTAGTGGCTCGCCTCAAATACCATCTGTTGCCGGGGATTAGCGACCGACAGTATGGCTTTGTGCCCCAGAAGAGCACCGAGGGCGCCCTTTATGACCTAGTGTCGCGAATATATAAGAAGCTCGATGAGAAGAAGATTATAGTATTGGTGTCATTGGACATAGAGGGGGCCTTCGACAGCGTCTGGTGGCCCATGGTTAGGGTCAGACTGGCGGAAGCGGGATGCCCGGTTAACCTGAGGCGAGTCCTTGACAGCTACCTCGCCGACAGGACAGTAAACGTCAGATACTGCGGCGAGGTTCATAGTGCCGAGCCGAGCAGGGGCTGCATCCAAGGGTCAATAGCCGGACCCTTGCTTTGGAACCTGACGCTCGATCCACTGCTGCGGGGCCTGGAAAGTAGAGGCGTCTACTGCCAGGCCTTTGCGGACGACGTGGTCCTCGTCTTTGATGGAGACGGGGCGCTCCAGATAGAGCAGAATGCCAATGCCACTCTCGCGTATGTTTTGGAGTGGGGTGTCAAAAATAAGCTTAGGTTCGCACCAGGCAAAACCAATGCTATGGTGCTGACCAGAAAGCTTAAGTTTGACACCCCACGCCTCACCATGGGCGGGATTGACGTTGGCATGAGGGACAAAATCAAATTGCTGGGGCTGACCATAGACAGGGGTCTCACCTTCAAGGAACACGTAAAGAGTGTGACCAAGAAGGCCCTCGGGGTTTACAAGCAGCTCGGGAGGGCAGCCAAAGTCAGTTGGGGCCTCCATCCCGAGGTCGTTCGCTCCATTTATATCGCCGCGGTGGAACCAATTATCACCTACTCTGCGAGTGCGTGGGTATCTGCGACTCGCAGAGTGGGGGTTAAGCGGATCTTGAACGCTGTGCAGCGGGGTTTCGCGCAGAAAATCTGCAGAGCCTACCGAACGGTGTCCCTGAACTCAGCCTTATTACTGGCTGGGATACTGCCCCTTGACTTACGAGTCCGTGAGGCTGCCTCATTATACGAGGCCAAGAGGGGAGTACCACAGCCGGAGCTTGGGGACAGGGACATCGAGCGGGGGGTTCTTGCGGCCGAGGCTCCCCACCCCGCCGAGCTGGTTAGCCTTGAGTTCGGAAGCCTGGTGGACGAGGACGAGCTTTTAGCCAATAGCGCCTACCATCTGCGCATCTTTACGGACGGCAGCAAGATTGACGGTCGGGTGGGCGCCGCACTATCCTTATGGAAGGGCGACGCCGAAACCAGGGCCGTCAAGCTTGGTCTGCCGTCGTATTGCACCGTCTACCAGGCAGAGCTCTTGGCGCTATGCGAGGCGTCGAGGATTGCCCTCGGGCGCAGCGAAACTTCCGTCGCGATATACAGCGATTCAAGGACCGCACTGCAGTCCATCGCGGCGAGTAAGTGCTCGCACCCTCTAGCAGCTGAAACAAGAAGGAACCTTAATAACATCTGCAAGGAAAACCGAATAATTAAATTATTCTGGATCAAAGCCCACGCTGGACTAGAGGGTAACGAGAGGGCGGACTACCTCGCGAGGGAGGCCGCACTGAAGAGTAAGCGAAAGCCGGCGTACGACCTGTGTCCGGTCTCGTTCGTCAAGCGGTGCATCCGTATGCGCTCGCTTGACGAATGGGACCAAAGATACAGGGAAGGTGCGACGGCCGGAGTTACTAAGCTGTTCTTCCCTGGAGCCATAGAGGCTTATAAAACCCTGAGGAAGGTGAGCCTTGAAGGTGTGATGACCCAGGTCTTAACGGGGCACGGTGGGTTCTCCGAGTACTTGCATCGGTTCAAGCGCAAGGAGAGCCCATCGTGCATTTGTTCCAGCAAGAACGAGGATGTCCCGCATGTTCTGCTGGAGTGTCCGGTCTTCGCCAAGGAAAGGATGGAGCTAGAGTACGAGCTGGATATGGAAGTGTGCCTAGCCAATCTTAGTGCGATGATCGCCGGTAGCCAGAGGAAGAGGTTTATGGAATATTGTGTGAAAATAGCAACTAGGGTAATTGACAGAAATAAAACTTGAATTGTACATATTTAGAATTAAGATTGCAAATAGCGTTTTAATTATATTATTATGCATTTAAGCTACGTAATGTTTTAAATTTATTGTTTTAACTATTTTAATTGTTTAATAATTATTGTTTGTGTAATTTTAAATTGTTTTTTTTAAATTATTTAATGTTTTAATTATTGTGTTTTAATTAATTATTTTGTTTTTAAATTATCTAATGTTCTAATGGCTCAATTTATTTAATGCTTTAATCAATATTTTATTTCTATATTTTTATGTTTATGTGTATGTGTATGTGTATAATATGAAAATCTTTGTGTACAATTATTTTAAAAAACCCTAGTCAATAGTAATTAAGAAATGATAAATAGCAAAATAAGGATAGTTACAGAATAGGAAGTAAGGGTATAGACGGGAATCCCACCCGTTATAGTATGAATGCGAGAGGAATAAAAGAAAGAAATAGTATGGAGAATAAATGTGCGAGAGGCAAGCAAGCGAGAAATGGAATGAAAGAGTAGATGGTAGAAATAGGCTACGACCCTGTGTCGGAGGGATGAGCAATAATTTAAAAAAAAAAAAAAAAAAAAAAAAAAAAAAAAAAAACCTAACCTAACCAGTCTCTGTTCAACGCTGGTAGCGAGCGGACGCAAGCAAACGCCGTAAAAAGTGCTCCGGGCGACCATAAATGCTCAAAAATACAGTGTGCGTGCATAAAAAGTGTAAATACAACGTGTAATACGTCATTCGATTCGTCTTTCGACGAGCTGTCCGGCGCTGTTTTTATTACGAAAATCGGACCAAAACTGAAGAAGTTACGGGGAAAAAACTGCCAAAAATTTCACTTCAAAAATTTCGCGTGAAAACGCTGTGAGATTTCGCGCGGGAAATTGCATAGCTGGAACTGCTATCGGGTAGCCGGTACCTTCGTCTTACTTGACCCGAAAAATTTGGATTTTTACCGGCCCGGAAAGCGAAGTTACAACTGAAATTCCGGAGGCCCCCAAAGTCGGGCCCCCTTAGAAGGCCCCAGAGAAAATAATCAAAACTACCAAAAATAGCGGATAGACTATACGAGTGCACAGGTGAAGAAATTTTCAAAATCGGTCAAGCCGTTGTGAAGTAATCGCGAAATTAAAATTTCCCGAAAATACTTGATTTTTCGGGAGCTTGTGTTCCCTCGGGAAAGAAGTCGCGCGGAAGTGATTCGTGCAGTAGTGTTCAGTGTTTTCCCCTCTATTTTTTAAGCCAAAAATCAAAATTTTCGGCCCATTGGTTACGAAGATATAGCGAAAAACATCAGACAAGAAAATTTGCAGAAATTGTTAAAAATAAATAAAAGTCAAGTTATACGAGGGATCTCGCTGAACTGGCTGGTTTTGGAGGAATTTGACTACCCTGGTGTCAACAGTGGAAGAAGAAGACCAGCTCCTGCATCATCGTGTTACAAACTGAACGCGCAATCTAATAACGCAAGCAGCATCAGAATCGGACCCGGGTGGTTGACGGGATACCCCGACAAATTCTTATACATTTGCAAGAACCACGCCAAGTTGATCCGCGGCTAAACTATCGCCTGCACCCGGACGTGTCCACCGAATTTATTTTTAATATCTTCAAAAGCCAATAACTTTGCAACGCATAGTGCTAAAATTCGGTGAGGCGCGTCATTGGATTCGGAAAATTACCACCTTTTTTCCCAACTTGGCGGAAAAGACTATTTTCCTCACCCGACTTCATCTGCAAAAAATTGAAAATTCCACTACTCCCTTATCCTTAGCAGTACATAGGCGTGTGATACGTCGTTGGGTGGGCCTTGACGAGATCTATCCGACGGCCTATCACTTTGACTGTTGCTGCTCCCGGTTCTGTTTGGAAAATTAAATTTATTATATTTTTGCAAATTTTCAAAAATTTTTTCAAAAATTTTATTCCTGAACCAATTCCCTTCCCTAAAGACCCCTCCTTCCCCTGATTTGGTAACCTGTCCCTTCCAGGTCTTTTCTGGGGTGTCTCGGTGACCAATAGCCCGGGTTGGGTACTGGATTATATATACATACAGAGGCTTAGGTTAAGTTAGCTAAGTTAATTTTAAGTTTTATTAGACTTGTTAGGCTAGTTATTTTAACTAGCACTAATTAAGATCTATTTTAAATAACTGACTGAGCCCGTATACAGCTCCAAATTTATTACTATTGACTATTTTTACTTGATTATTTTGATATTTTAAATTGTTTTAATTTTATTTTATTGACATTAAATTTATAACTTATTGATTTTAACTGTATATAATACCACTAGTCAACCTCGATCGCCACACGCTTTGTACATTGTTTTAAAATATTTTATTGTATTGTTTGGATCTATTGTATTGAATTTTACGTGTTGTGATTTGATTGTGTTCAGTCTTGACTTGACTAATTTTATATTTGATCTTTGTTATTTTTATTGACGTGGTATTTTATTTTATTGTATATAATTTGACACTTTGTTTTAATTTAGTATTAAGTTGTTTTTACTTTTTGGGCCCATATACAGCCCTTAGTTATTAAGTCTTTAGACAAGTTTTTGACCCCGAATTCCTTGGTCCCCCGTCCCCTTGGGTTATTCCGGATCCTTTGGGCTCCTGGGTATCTGGGGCTCCTGAGCTTTCCGGGCTACCAGTTCTTTTGGGTTACCAAACTCTTTGGGCACCAAATCTTTTGGGCACAAAATTTTTTGGGCACCAAATCTTTGGGCACCGGAATTTTGGGCACAAATCTTTGGGCACAAATCTTTGGGCACAAGTTTTTTCTTGGGCACAAATCTTTGGGCACAAATTTTTGGGCACCGGATTTTTGGGCACAAAAGATTTTTGGGCACCCAAATTTTTTGGGCACAAATTTTTTGGGCACCAAAATTTTTTGGGCACCGGATTTTTTGGGCACCAGATTTTTGGGCACCGGATCTTTTGGGCACAAATTTTTGGGCACAGATTTTTGGGCACAAGTTTTCTTGGGCACAAATTCTGGGCACAGATTTTTGGGCACAAAGTTTTTGGGCACCGAATTTTTGGGAACAAATTTTTTGGGCACAAAATTTTTTGGGCACCTAGAATTTTTGGGCACTAAAATTTTTTTGGGCACCAGATTTTTTGGGCACCTGATTTTTTGGGCACGGGATTTTGGGCACAAGATTTTGGGCACAAGTTTTTTGGGCACAAATTTTTGGGCACAGGGTCCTTTGCGTAAAATTTTTGGACTACCAGATTTTTTGGACTCTTAATTTTTTGGGCTCCCGAATTTTCTGGGCTCCCGGATCGTTTGGGCCCCCGGATCTTCGGGCTCCTGAAGTTTTTGGACCATCGGGCCGCTTGGGTCCTTGGACTCTTGGGTCAAACTAGTTATTATTGTTAGGTTAAGATTCTATATTATTGATATTGACTTTTCGACATTTACTAAAATTATATTAGATTAAGTTTTAACTATAGGCCACTATACAGCCCGTAAATAGTATAATTAACCTAACGACGCCAATCCCCCCAGCATTATGCTTCGGTCCCCCGCTAATAAGACTGATAGTAGACCCCAACCTCGCGACTCCCAGGAGTCCCCGCCCCCACAGCCGAGTGTCAGGAAGAGTATAGGGGAGTGGGAGACGGGAAAGCTTTCCGTCTCCCCCCTGACCTCGGCAAAAAACCAGAAAGGTCCAACACCGAAAAGAGAAACCCTAGTGGTAAAATATACGGACAGAGTTGCTGAGGCGAGGGCTTGCCTAAAAAAGGCAAAGCTCTACCTCAGCAGCTCAAGAAACCTCAAGACGGACCTAAAAGAGGGTATACTGCAGGCCGTCGACCGCCTCTTCAACTTGGTTGGGGAGGCGGTCGCCGAGGCCGAGGGAAAGGGGAAGGGGCCCAAAAAGAAAGAAGTGGCCCAGTCAACCGATGGCTTATTAGAAGCTTTGGAGAAAAATAACATTTTACTAACAGAGAATAATAAGAAATTGGAGGAATTAAAAGGACTTAAGGAACAGCTGACTGGGCCCAAAGCCACGTCTTATGCGGGGGCCGTGGGCAATAAGGTAAAAGCGGCCGGAAGGCCGACCCTCCACTCCGTTGTTGTTACGTCCGAGGACGTTAACGACACCGGGGAGGAGGTGTTGGCAAAGGTGAGAGAGGCCGTCAACGCAAAAGAAGGATGGGTAAAGGTCGAGCGAGTGAGAAAGGCAAAGGACCGGAAAATTGTAATGAGTTGTGACAGTGAAGAAGAGAGAAGAAAAATCAAAGAAAGAATAGAGAAATCGGGGAAAAGATTAATCTGCGGTGAGGTCGCGAACAGGGACCCGTTGCTGATCCTTTGGGATGTCCTGTCAATTCATAGTGACGAGGACGTCCTTAAAGCGATTAAAAACCAGAACCGGTCCCTGTTCGACGGCCTCAACGGGGGAGAGGAGAGGATAAACATAAAATATAGAAAAAGAGCCAGAAATCCCCTCACGGGGCACATTGTCTTAAGCACCTCTCCGGAGGTTTGGAAAAGGGCGATTGATCACGGGACGCTGCACGTTGATTTGCAGCGGATCAGGGTCTCGGATCAGTCGCCTCTAGTACAGTGCTCGAGGTGTCTCGGCTACGGACACAGCAAGAGGTTCTGCGGGGAGGCGGCTGACCTGTGCAGCCATTGTGGGGGAGCCCACCTTAAGATGGAATGTCCCCAATGGCGGGCGGGAACGCCGCCCTCCTGCCGAAACTGCGCTGTGGCGAAGCTGGGAGGCCGCGAGCATAACGCCTTGAGTGCAGTGTGCCCCGTGAGAGCAAAATGGGATGCGATCGCCCGTTCTGCCACTCAATACTGCTAAGGGCGCCCCTGGTGCTAGCCCTACCTACGGGCTCTTGCAGGTCAATTTGCAGCGTAGCAAATTGGCCACTTCCGAGCTCCTAGTAGAAGCGGAGAAGAGGGGAGTGGCCATAGCACTCCTTCAGGAGCCATATGTGGGGGCGACTCGTGCGGTTCGGAGTTATAGGGGTGTGCGGGTCTTCCAGAATCCCGTCCCAGGAGAGGGTACTGTTAAGGCCGCTATTGTCGTCTTTGACAGCAGCCTAAAGGTGATACAGTACCCGAAACTCACCACCAATAACATCGTGGTGGTGGGGATACAGACGGGATCCTGGAGGACAACGCTGGTCTCCTTCTACTTCGAGCCGGACCAGCCAATCGAACCCCACATCGGGCATCTGAAGCGAATGCAGGCCGAGCTGGGAGCTGGGAGGTGGCTGATCGGCGGTGACGCTAATGCAAAGAGTTCGTGGTGGGGCAGCAGTAGGATTGATCACAGGGGTGAAGAGTTTTCAGGTAGTCTGGAGGAGCTTGGCCTCGATGTACTCAACATAGGAGACACTCCGACCTTCGACACAATCCGGGGGGGGCAGCGTTTCTGTAGTCATGTGGATTTAACAGCTTGCTCCCATGACCTGTTGGACCTGGTGGAGGGCTGGAAAGTCCTCACTGATCTCACGAGCTCCGACCACAACGGCATTGCGCTAAAGTTGAAGCTGAAGCCCTCTCGAGGAATGGAAGTGGTCAGAACGACCAGAAAGTACAACACCAACAAGGCGAATTGGCATAAGTTTGGCATCAAAATTAAAGAATTAATAGACAATTATAAACTCAACAAAGGTGTTGTACTCAACAAGGAAGAAACAAATTTGGCTATTCAAAATTATACGAAATTAATAACAGAGGCGTGTGACCACGCCATCCCGAAGAGAGGGTCGAAGGAGAGACTGGCGCTGCCGTGGTGGTCGGAAGAACTTGGGATCATGAAGAAAGAGGTCGCCACCAGGAAGAACAGAATCAGGAACGCTGCTCCGATCCGGAGGTCGTGGGTCGTTGAGCAATATCTCGAGAAAAAGGAGGAGTACGAATCAGCGGTGAGGCAGGCTCAGACAGACTCCTGGAAGTCTTTCTGCGAGAGGCAGGACGGCGAAAGCGTCTGGCAGGGCATTTATAGGGTGATAGGAAGGACCACCGTCAGGGACGAGGACATGCCACTGGAGAGAGATGGCATGGTTCTGGACGCGAAGGGCTCGGTGGAGTGGCTTGCGGAGGCATTCTACCCGAAAGACCTTCCAAATTCGGATGAAGAGGTTCACCGCCAAATCAGGAAAACGGCGGAAGGAGTGAATGTTGGGGAACAAGACTCCTCTTGGGACCCTCCATTCACTCTAACCGAGCTTGAGATGGCGGTGAGGTCCTTCAATCCGAAGAAGGCCCCCGGCGCCGATGGACTCACTGCTGACATTTGTTCCAGGGCCATCGGTTGTGACCCTAACGTATTCTTAAATTTAGTAAACAACTGTATGGCCAACCACATCTTTCCGCAGATATGGAAGGAAGCAGCGGTGATTGTCCTTCGGAAGCCGGGGAAGGATAGTTATGCCACCCCCAAGTCATTCCGGCCCATTGGCCTGCTTCCCGTGCTTGGCAAAGTGTTTGAAAAGATGCTCGTGGCTCGCCTGAGGTATCACATCCTACCGGGCATAAGCGCGCGCCAGTATGGCTTTGTGCCCCAGAAAAGCACCGAAGACTCCCTCTATGACCTCGTGTCGCGGGTGCGCAAGCTGATTGGAGACAAGAAGATTGTGACGCTCGTGTCCTTGGACATAGAGGGAGCCTTCGATGGCGTCTGGTGGCCTATGATCAAGGTCAGACTGGCGGAAGCGGGATGCCCCGTGAACATCAGGCGGGTCTTCGACAGCTACCTCACCGACAGGACGGTAAACGTCAGGTACTGCGGTGAGGTATTCAGCACGATGACAAGCAGGGGATGCATCCAAGGGTCTATAGCCGGCCCTCTGCTCTGGAACCTGACACTCGACACATTGCTGCGGAGCCTGGAAAGTAGAGGAGTCTACTGCCAGGCTTACGCGGACGATGTGGTCCTCGTCTTTGACGGTGATACGGCCTACGATATAGAGAGGCATGCCAATGCCACCCTGGCGCATGTTCTGGCGTGGGGCGTCAAAAATAAGCTGAGGTTTGCACCGAGCAAAACGAATGCAATGGTGCTAACCAAAAAACTTAAATTTGACGCTCCGCGCCTGAGCATGGGCGGGGTTGACATTGGCATGCAAAAAGAAATTAAACTGCTCGGCCTAACCATAGACGAAAAGCTGACCTTCAACAGTCATGTTGACAGGGTCTGTCGGAAGGCCATCGGCGTTTACAAGCAGTTGGGGAGAGCTGCCAAAACTAGCTGGGGACTTCACCCCGAAGTGGTTCGCTCAATCTATATCGCCGCGGTGGAGCCCATAATCACTTATGCTGCAAGTGCATGGGTGCCTGCAGTCGGCAAACTGGGGGTGGCCAAGCGTTTGAACGCTGTGCAGAGGGGTTTCGCTCAAAAATTGTGTAAGGCCTACCGCACGGTGTCTCTCCACTCAGCTCTGCTATTGGCTGGATTGCTCCCCCTTGACCTACGTATCCGCGAAGCTGCTTCGCTTTACGAGGCCAAGAGGGGAGTACCTCGGCCGGAGCTGGGTGACAGGGACGTCGAGCGGATGGCCCCAGCAATCGAGGGTCCCCATCCCGCCGAACACACCAGTCTTGAGTTCGGAAGGCTGGTAGACGAGGAACGACTTAATGAAAACAGTGACCATCAACTGCGCATATATACGGACGGCAGCAAGATTGACGGCCGGGTTGGGGCCGCGCTATCCATATGGACTGGCGGGGCCGAAACGTCGGCCGTCAAACTTGGTCTGCCGTCCTATTGCACCGTCTACCAGGCCGAGCTCTTGGCGGTGTGTGAGGCGACGAGGGTGATCCTGCGACGCAGCGAAACCACCTCTGCAATCTACAGCGATTCGATGGCCGCTCTCCAGACCATCGCGGCGAATAGTTGCTTACACCCTCTGGCGGTGGGGGCCCGAAGTAATTTGAGGACCGCTTCTTCGAAGAAGAAGCGTGTCAAATTGTTTTGGATTAAGGCCCACGTCGGCCTAGAGGGTAATGAGCGGGCGGACCACCTAGCTAGGGAGGCAGCGCTGAAGTCCAAAACAAAACCAAAGTACGATCTGTGTCCGGTCTCATTCGTCAGGCGAAGCATACGCATGCGTTCGCTTGAGGAATGGGACCGTAGATACGCACAAGGTGATACAGCAGCAGTGACGAAACTGTTTTTCCCCAATGCTGCCGGGGCCTTCTCGACAATCAAGAAGATTGGCATTAACAATATTTTAACACAGGTTTTCACGGGGCACGGTGGATTCTCCGAGTACTTGAATCGCTTCAAGTGCAAGGAGAGTCCATCGTGCATCTGTGACCCTAGCGTTGCGGAGACGGTCCCTCACCTGCTGACAGAATGCCCGGCAAATGAGAAGGAGAGAGTAGAAACTGAACTGGAAATTGATTTGGAAATCACACAGGAAACCATAGAAGAGATAATGAGAAGTGACAAAAGGGATCAATTCCTAAAGTATTGTATAAAAATAGCAGAGAGAGTCATAAAGAGGAATAAAGACTAAAAATTGTAAATATAATATAAGCTATTAGTATGATATCATATACAAATGTTTTTAAAATATTAATAAAGTTAATTGTTTTAGATATTTAGTGCTTTCACGATTTTTAATTATTTCAATGTTTTATGTAAATGTAGTATTTATTGGTTCTATTTTAATGATTTTAGTATTTTATGACGTCAATATTGAATTTTAATGTTTGTAAATTAATTAATGTATTCAAATGTACCTTACTGTTCAGCACTACTTTAACGTATGTAAAATTATAAATGATGTCGCACGATTATTTCTCCGACCCTCAAAAACTGCTTAGAATTAAGAATAAGAAATAAATAATAGTTAGTTAGAATAGGAACTGACAGGCGGAAATCCCATCCGCAATGGTATGAATGATGATGAATGCAAGAAAGACCAAGTATGAAGAATGAAAGTACGAGAGGCAAGTGAGCGAGAACTAGTATGAATGATAATTTGCAAACATAGGCTACAGCGCATAATGCTGGAGGAATTTAAGTAAAAAAAAAAAAAAAAAAAAAAAAAAAAAAAAAAAAAAAAAAAAAAAAAAAAAAAAAAAAAAAAACCTAACCTAACCTAACCTAACCTAACCTAACCTAACCTAACCTAACCTAACCTAACCTAACCTAACCTAACCTAACCTAACCTAACCTAACCTAACCTAACCTAACCTAACCTAACCTAACCTAACCTAACCTTTTTTTTTTTTTTTTTTTGAGGAGGGGAAATCACATTTACGGACTGACCCCCCTCGCCGGCGAGGACGCGTCGGCGAGGGGGAGTGTGGGACTCGCCCGGTGACGCGAATTATCACCGGGAATACCCACTAAAACCCCCCCATGCTCCACCATCAGCGGTTGTGTACGGGTCCGTATAACAGCTAGGCCATGTCCGCGGAACCCGCACACCGCTACTTCCCGTGAAGGGAACCGTCGTGATGGTGGCGACCTAGGGAGCATCTCTAGGTCGCCACGCCGTCTGGTCAGTGTAAGCCGGGCGCCAGTCGTCCACCTGACGCCCGGTAGTCACGTTTAGTCGGCGCGCGCAGTATAGGCGCGGCGCCGTCTTCCGGCTTTTCGGCGCCTGAGTGGGTCCGCCTGGGGGTCCTCTTCGCGGGACCGCTCCCCGGCCTCTTTGCCACTCAGGGCCGTCTCACAGAAGATCCTGACGGCTTCCCAGCCGTCAGGGGTCTCGACCATTGCTCTGACGACAGCCGGTAAGGACAGGTCTTGTCCCACGACTGCCGTCAGAGCCGCTCTCTCCGTGTCCCAACCTGGGCATTCCTCGAGGGTATGTTGCGCCGTGTCGTCGGCGGCTCCGCACTCGTGGCAGACGGTGGTTCGCTCCCTGTGCGCGACGTTGCACAGGTACCGACCGAAGCAGCCATGCCCCGTCAGCACCTGCACAAGCCGGAAAGAGAGCGACCCGGCCCGCCTGCTCACCCACTCCTTCAGCACTGGCGCGATAGTAGACGTGGTGCGGGAACCCCACCCCGCCTGCAACAAATCATCGCGCCAGCGCTCGAGTGCCTCCTCCTGGAGCTCCGTCCTCCAACGCGCCACCTCCTCCGGGAGTGGACTCGCGCCGCGGGCCCTCGCGTCGGCGGTCCTGCGGTAGACCGCTGCGAGGACCTCGGCATCCAGCTCCCAGGGGAGGGTGCCGGCGATCGCGCATGCCGCCCTCCACGAGGTGGTGCGATACGCTCTGATGACCCTGGACGCCATGACCCGCTGCAGGCGTCGCAGCACGGTCAAGTTTTGGGCCGACAGGGAGTCGACCCAAATCGGCGCTCCGTACAGGGCCATCGAGCGCACCACGCCCGCGAAGAGACGGCGGCACCCGACATTCGGGCCACCCAGGTTGGGCATTAGCCTGCTCAAGGCAAAAGAGACCTTGACCAGTTTGGGAGCAAGGCTCTTAAAATGATCGATGAACTTCCACCGGCTATCGAGTACGACGCCGAGATATTTCAGCGTCGACCCGATGCCGATGGAAACTCCGCCGACCGTGATGTGGGCATCCGGCGGTGGCGCCTTGCGAAGCCCACGGAAGCAGATCGCTTCGGACTTCTCAAGGGCCACCGTCAGGCCCAAGCGCCGTATGCGCATCACAACTTGTGCGACTCCAGCGGTTGCCAACAGGGCCGCGTCACGGAACGTGCCGCCGCGGGCGGTCACCAAGGTGTCGTCCGCGTAGCACGTGACGTCGACCCCGCGCAGGGTAGCGCCTCGCAGCACCCAGTCGTAGCCGATGTTCCACAGGAGCGGCCCGAGAACCGACCCCTGCGGAACACCGCACGACACTTGGCGCTGACGATCTCCAACGCGCGTGGGGTACACGACCGAGCGACCCGAGAGGTAATCTCCGACAAGCCGTCGGAGGTACTCCGGGAAGCCGTGGTACCCCATAGCCTCCAAGATGACCCTGTGTGGTAGGGAGTTAAACGCGTTGGAGATGTCGAGGGACACCGCCAAGACTACCCCGCCTTTCCCAGTTTCCTCCTCCGCTAAGGCCCTCACCCGCGCAATCGCGTCGACGGTGGACCTGCCCCTCCGGAAACCGAACTGGACGGCAGCCAAGTTCGGCCCGGTGTCCTCGAGATGTTGAGTGAGGCGAGCAGCGATGACCCGCTCAAAGAGCTTACCCGCCTCACTCAGTAGGACTATGGGGCGATAGGCCGATGGTGAGTCCACCGGACGCCCGGGCTTGCGGATGAGGACAAGCTTTCCAAGCTTCCACTCCTTGGGAAAGTGGCCGTTCGTCGCACAAGTTGTGAGCAGCTCCCGGAACCTTGTTCCGAGGCCGCCCTCCTTCAGGGCCAAGACCAGAGCCTTCCCCGGGATGCCATCGGGACCGGGCGCCGTGTTCTTCGCACTGAGGCGAAGAACCGCCCTGTCCAACTCGCCCTCTGACACCTCGGGGGGATCCTCCGTCGAGATCTGCTGCCTCGCCCGAACAGGCGCGGAAGGAGCATCGCCCTCCGCCCTGGCAGGGAACAAATTCTCCACCACTCTCTCGAGCGTCTCCGTGTTCATGGTGGTCGACACCGGAGGGGCCCATGGGCGAAGCTTGCTCATGACAAGCTTATACGGCCTGCCCCATGGGTCCTGCTCGAGAGAGTTCACCAGCTCCTGCCAGGCGCGCTCCTTCGCTGCAGCGATCTCGGCCCTCAGCTCCTTCTTGGCCCCTTGGAAGGCGGCAAAGAGTTCGGCGATGACCGATGCGGATCTGTGCCGTCGACGAGCGTGGGTGTACCGGCGTCGTGCCTTGACGCACGTCGTCCGGAGGTGCTGTAACTCCGGCGACCACCAGTACACCTGTCGACGGGGCTGCGGTAGGCCCGTGCGGGGCATGGCGACGTCGCAGACGTGCGTCATCGCCTCGCGGAACCACCGCGCCTCTGTGTCCGCATCGGTCGCCTCGGGTTTATCGTTCCATGATTCGACGAGGGACGCCGCTATGAGGGCGTCTCTCTCCAGCATTTTAAGTGCCCATCTGGGCCCGATCTCAGAGGGAGCACGTCTCGGGCTGTTCGGGTCCGTCGAGTGGGGGGAGACGGAAAACCGAATGTATCGGTGATCCGAGAGCGTCTCGACCCCCTCCTCGACTACCCAGCCCCGAACGCGGCGTGCCAGGGCGGAGGACGCAAACGTTACGTCCACGACCGATCCGCCCTGTTGTCGCACGCACGTGTTAGACGTGCCCCTGTTCAGCACGCACAAGTTGTTGCTGGAGAGAAACTCCTCCACAGCCGCGCCCCTCGCATCGGTGAGAGCCGATCCCCACACTGTCGACTTCGCGTTCAGGTCTCCGGCGAGGAGCACCTGACGCGGGCGACACCGCCCCAGCAGGATGTCTATTTCCGCCAAGAAACGCTCGAACTCCGCCAGCGGGCGGTTCGGCGAGAAATAGACACCTACATACACGGTGTCGCCGCAGAAAACGGCGACAAAGCCGCGGCCTCTGAACGTTTGGTCGACAGCGGGGGCTCCCTCTCCCGTGGCCAGAACAATGGCGACGAGACCGTCGCGGTCGCCGACCCAGTTGTCCCTAGGGACGACCAGATACGGCTCCGCGACGATCGCCACCTGTATACTCCACTGCGCCAGCGTCTGGACTAGCAGGTCCTGGGCACCGGCGCAGTGGTTGACGTTAGTTTGTAGACACCTCATGGACATACTGATTGTATGTCCATGGGTGTCTCGATGGTCCCGTCCGGTGGGCAGGTCGTGGAGTCCTGGGTCGAAACCGCAGGACCCACCGGCCTTCGTCGGTTCATCTTGGGCTTGGGGGCCGAACATTTACTGCTCCCCAAGCGATGATTTGCCTTTTTATTAGCGTCGGCGCAGAGAGGGCAGCGAGGGTCTGCCCGGCACACCGACGCACGGTGGTCGTTGTCGCCACACTTATAACAAAGTTGGCTCCGGTCGACGGCAGCAGTGCACTGCCCCCTGACGTGCCCTGTGTTCAGGCACCGGAAGCAGCGCAGTTCGCGGGGCTGCAGCACCTTCACCCGTGCTGCCGTCCACCCGACCAGCAATTTGCCCTCCATGACTTTCTTGGCGGCTGTCACGGGGCAACTCGCCCAAACCGAACCCATACCGTGGTATGAGTTGCGGATGGCTCCCACCCTCACTGCCTCCCTGTGACAGTCGCCAAGCTTGGCTATGGCTGCCGCCACCTCCTCTGCAGTGACGGAGTCGTCCAGGCCCGACACCAGCATCTCGGTGGCCTTGAAAGGCCGCGAGATCCGGACCGACTCCGCACTCAGAACCTCGCGGAGTTTGGCGGCAAGCCTGTCCGCCTTTACGTCATTGTCGGCGCCGGAGACCTCCATGATGGCGGCTCCCGTCACCGCACGCCGGAAGCGGACATACTCTATGCCCAGCTCCGCAATGTCCACCCTCTTCTTGGCCTCCTCGATGACCAGTTTGTACGTCACCCCCCTCTCAGCAGCCCCTGGCTGCAGGGTGACGACAACGGCCGCGGTCTTGGAGGGCCTGGCCATTCGAGGAGGGGCAGGCTGTGATGCCCGGGTCTTCCTTTTCTGCGGAGCAGGGGGAGCAGGGGGACGCTCCTGGTGCTTCCCACCTCTAACCACCAGGCTCCATGGTTTGTCCATAGAGGTGGGGGCGGGCGGGAGTGGACGCGGCTCCGACTTCTCCGGCGCCTTTCGACCACGCGTCGCTCTTCTGCGCCGTCCTTTCTTCTTCGCCTGGGGCGAAGATGATGTTGCTCCGACAGGCGCCTTCGCCTTTTGCCCGCTGGTGGAGGCTTTGGGCGGCTTCGGAATTTGCGGGCGGGCGGTGGAGGAAAGCGGAGGATCCTTCCTTGGAGCCGGTTTCGGAGGGGGTCCCCTCCGAGCGGCCAATGGAGGGCTCACCCTCGGCGCTGGATTCAGGCGCGGCTCCAGGTTCTCGAGCCGCGCGCTCAGCCGAGCATGGACCCTATCCATGATCGCCGTCTCCAAGGCCTCTAGGTGCTCCAGCGTGGCCGGAGTCCCGGAGGCGGCGGAGGGAGCGGCTCGGAACGCCGCAAACTCCCTCCGTAGTTCGTCCAACCCTGCCTGGAGACGCTTGTTCTGCGCCCGAGCTTCCTGGAGCTCGCGACGCAGCGCGGCAGTCTCCTCAGTCGAGGACAGGGCGGCCAGGCATTTGGCGTCCGCGATAATCGCCTCAGCGTTATCGCGGAGCGCCTTAACGCTCGTCCCTTTCAGACTCTTGGAGATGTCGGCCACCTTACGGATGGCCGCCACTCTCGTCATCAGCCTCTCGAAGACGAGCGAGGACGACTCGACGGTGTCGTCCCCAGACTCCATCTCCGAGAGGCGGGAGCGTGTGACCCTAGCCTCAGCCAGGGAGGCGAGCAGCTCCTGCTCAGCCTGGAGCTTGAGCTCCTCTCTCCTCGCTCGTGCCACTTCGGCCTTCGCCTCAGCGAGGCCGATGTACTCCCCGGTGGTGGGAGGGCGACCGCGACCACGCTTCTGGAGCAAACCTGTTGCTACAGCGGGTCGCTCCTCGCCAGAGGACTCCGGGGAGGCCTCCGGGGACGGCGCCGGTGGGCCCTTCGTCCTCTTTCGTTGGAGCCGGACCCCCAGCTTTGGGTCCGACTCATTGTCACCATCCGAACCGGTGCCGCCGTCGATGGGCACCACGGTTTCCAGGTCGGAGGAGCCAGCCCCGTCGCTCGCTGGACTCCCGTCTCTTGGCGACACCGCTGGCGTCGCCACACGGTTGAGGAGAACGACAGGGCTTGATGCCCTGCTACTCCCACCGTCCTTGGTCTGCGCACGCGTGCGCACTCCGGTAGCCTTCAGCTTACCAGGCAGCCCGGGATCCGCTGCCTGGAGCGCCTGCTGCCTGGCGTCACACCAGGCGCAGAGGTGGTGCTCTCCACCACAGTCGCAATTGCCGGTAACAAATTTCTCATCGACCGGCCCGGACACCGGTCGACGCCGCTGGCGAGGCGGGTCGCATGCGCCGCTCGTTACTGATTTCTCACTCGGGGGCCGAGCTACCCCCAAGCGCCGGGCGTCAGCCGGATCGCACGACATACTCTTTTCCTTTGCTGACATTTCCATTACGTTTTGGGAAGCGTACCTGCGGCCCTTTCCCAACAGGCCGCAGGAGCGCTTGGGACCGGGTCCCCCCCAGCCATGCAGCCCCTCGGCACGCTAACCTTGGGCTTCAGGGTAATTTTTTATAGTGGTTTTCTTCCACGCGGCCCGACGCTCAGTGCGCCGGACCCCCGGCCCCGCAAATGCGGGGTTACGGTTTGCCCGACGGTGGCCGAGACCACGCGCCGCGCCCGCGGGCCTTATCAGGCCCGCCACCACGAGCCGAAGCTCCGCTGGCCCATCGCTGGGCCCTCCAAACTGCGCCAAGCGCACCGCCTTCGTGTCCGGACAAGCCGGACCGCCAGCTCCTGCTGGCCAACCCACGACCCACTGGGGGGTCCACTGGTGACAGCGGTGGGCTTCTTCGAAAAGAAGCCACGGCTTCACCCTCCGAGTGTGATTTTTTAGAGAGGTTTTCTTCCTCGCGATCCGACGCTCAGTGCGCCGGACCCCCGACCCCACTGAGTGAGGCTACGGGTTCATGTGGCCGTGCAATGCCCGCCCTTAAGAAAGAGCAGGCAGCCACATGCCAGTTTTTGTCCGCGCCGGATGAACCGGTACCCCCCATATCTGGGGGGCGTTCCCCTATCCGCAACCTGGGGACGCGTCCGATGGCGGATCTGGAACCGCACACGGAAACCTAACCTAACCTAACCTAACCTAACCTAACCTAACCTAACCTAACCTAACCTAACCTAACCTAACCTAACCTAACCTAACCTAACCTAACCTAACCTAACCTTTTTTTTTTTTTTTTTTTTTTTTTTTTTTTTTTTTTTTTTTTTTTTTTTTTGAGGAGGGGAAATCACATTTACGGACTGACCCCCCTCGCCGGCGAGGACGCGTCGGCGAGGGGGAGTGTGGGACTCGCCCGGTGACGCGAATTATCACCGGGAATACCCACTAAAACCCCCCCATGCTCCACCATCGGCGGTTGTGTGCGGGTCCGTATAACAGCGAGGCCATGTCCGCGGAACCCGCACACCGCTACTTCCCATGAAGGGAACCGTCGTGATGGTGGCGACCTAGGGAGCATCTCTAGGTCGCCACGCCGTCTGGTCAGTGTAAGCCGGGCGCCAGTCGTCCACCTGACGCCCGGTAGTCACGTTAATCGGCGCGCGCGGCATAGGCGCGGCGCCGTCTTCCGGTTTTTCGGCGCCTGAGTGGGTCCGCCTGGGGGTCCTCTTCGCGGGACCGCTCCCCGGCCTCTTTGCCACTCAGGGCCGTCTCACAGAAGATCCTGGCGGCTTCCCAGCCGCCAGGGGTCTCAACCATTGCTCTGACGACAGCCGGTAAGGACAGGTCTCGTCCCACGACTGCCGTCAGAGCCGCTCTCTCCGTGGCCCAACCTGGGCATACCTCGAGTGTGTGTTGCGCCGTGTCGTTGGCGGCTCCGCACTCGTGGCAGACGGTGGTTCGCTCCCTCCGCGCGACGTTGCACAGGTACCGACCGAAGCAGCCATGCCCCGTCAGCACCTGCACAAGCCGGAAAGAGAGCGAGCCGGTCCGCCTGCTCACCCACTCCTTCAGCACTGGCGCGATAGCAGTCGTGGTACGGGAACCGCACCCCGCCTGCATCAAATCATCGCGCCAGCGCTCGAGTGCCTCCTCCTGGAGCTCCGCCCTCCAACGCGCCACCTCCTCCGGGAGTGGACTCGCGCCGCGGGCCCTCGCGTCGGCGGTCCTGCGGTAGACCGCTGCGAGGACCTCGGCATCCAGCTCCCAGGGGAGCGTGCCGGCGATCGCGCATGCCGCCCTCCACGAGGTGGTGCGATACGCTCTGATGACCCTGGACGCCATGACTCGCTGCAGGCGCCGCAGCACAGTCAAGTTTTGGGCCGACAGGGAGTCGACCCAAATCGGCGCACCGTACAGGGCCATCGAGCGCACCACGCCCGCGAAGAGACGGCGGCACCCGACGTTGGGTCCGCCCAGGTTGGGCATCAGCCTGCTCAGAGCGAAGGATACCATGGTCAGTTTGGGAGCCAGGCTCCTGAAGTGACCCCGGAAGTTCCACCGGCTATCGAGTACGACGCCGAGATATTTCAGCGTCGACCCGATGCCGATGGAAACTCCGCCGACTGTGATGTGGGCATCCGGCGGTGGCGCCTTGCGAAGCCCACGGAAGCAGATCGCTTCGGACTTCTCAAGGGCCACCGTCAGGCCCAAGCGCCGTATGCGCATCACAACTTGTGCGACTCCAGCGGTTGCCAACAGGGCCGCGTCACGGAACGTGCCGCCGCGGGCGGTCACCAATGTGTCGTCCGCGTAGCACGTGACGTCGACCCCGCGCAGGGTAGCGCCTCGCAGCACCCAGTCGTAGCCGATGTTCCACAGGAGCGGCCCGAGAACCGACCCCTGCGGAACACCGCACGACACTTGGCGCTGACGATCTCCAACGCGCGTGGGGTACGCGACCGAGCGACCCGAGAGATAATCTCCGACAAGCCGTCGGAGGTACTCCGGGAAGCCGTGGTACCCCATAGCCTCCACGATCACTCTGTGTGGAAGAGTGTTAAACGCGTTGGAGATG
Organism: Synanthedon myopaeformis; assembly: GCA_944738685.1. Classification (NCBI taxonomy): domain Eukaryota; kingdom Metazoa; phylum Arthropoda; class Insecta; order Lepidoptera; family Sesiidae; genus Synanthedon; species Synanthedon myopaeformis. The sequence continues at coordinate 11,443,718 of OX122922.1, read as the reverse complement.
TCGAGGGACACCGCCAAGACTACCCCGCCTTTCCCAATTGCCTCCTCCGCTATGGTCCTCACCCGCGCAATGGCGTCAACGGTGGACCTGCCCCTCCGGAAACCGAACTGGACGGCGGCCAAGTTCGGCCCGGTGTCCTCCAGATGTTGAGTGAGGCGAGCAGCGATGACCCGCTCAAAGAGCTTACCCGCCTCACTCAGTAGGACGATGGGGCGGTAGGCCGATGGTGAGTCCACCGGACGCCCGGGCTTGCGGATGAGGACAAGCTTTCCAAGCTTCCACTCCTTGGGAAAGTGGCCATTCGTCGCACAAGTTGTGATCAGCTCGCGGAACCTTGTTCCGAGGCCGCCCTCCTTCAGGGCCAAGACCAGAGCCTTCCCCGGGATGCCATCGGGACCGGGCGCCGTGTTCTTCGCACTGAGGCGAAGAACCGCCCTGTCCAACTCGCCCTCTGACACCTCGGGGGGATCCTCCGTCGAGATCTGCTGCCTCGCCCGAACAGGCGCGGAAGGAGCATCGCCCTCCGCCCTGGCAGGGAACAAATTCTCCACCACTCTCTCGAGCGTCTCCGTGTTCATGGTGGTCGACACCGGAGGGGCCCATGGGCGAAGCTTGCTCATGACAAGCTTATACGGCCTGCCCCATGGGTCCTGCTCGAGAGAGTTCACCAGCTCCTGCCAGGCGCGCTCCTTCGCTGCAGCGATCTCGGCCCTCAGCTCCTTCTTGGCCCCTTGGAAGGCGGCAAAGAGTTCGGCGATGACCGATGCGGATCTGTGCCGTCGACGAGCGTGGGTGTACCGGCGTCGTGCCTTGACGCACGCCGTCCGGAGTTGCTGTAACTCCGGCGACCACCAGTACACCTGTCGACGGGGCTGCGGTAGGCCCACGCGGGGCATGGCGACGTCGCAAACATGCGTCATCGCCTCGCGGAACCACCGCGCCTCTGTGTCCGCATCGGTCGCCTCAGGTTTAACGTTCCATGATTCTACGAGGGACGCCTCTACGAGGGAGTCTCTCTCCAGCATTTTAAGCGCCCATCTGGGCCCGATCTCAGAGGGAGCACGTCTCGGGCTGTTCGGGTCCGTCGAGTGGGGGGAGACGGAAAACCGAATGTATCGGTGATCCGAGAGCGTCTCGACCCCCTCCTCGACTACCCAGCCCCGAACGCGGCGTGCCAGGGCGGAGGACGCAAACGTTACGTCCACGACCGATCCGCCCTGTTGTCGCACGCACGTGTTAGACGTGCCCCTGTTCAGTACGCACAAGTTGTTGCTGGAGAGAAACTCCTCCACAGCCGCGCCCCTCGCATCGGTGAGAGCCGATCCCCACACTGTCGACTTCGCGTTCAGGTCTCCGGCGAGGAGCACCTGACGCGGGCGACACCGCCCCAGCAGGATGTCTATTTCCGCCAAGAAACGCTCGAACTCCGCCAGCGGGCGGTTCGGCGAGAAATAGACACCTACGTACACGGTGTCGCCGCAGAAAACGGCGACGAAGCCGCGGCCTCTGAACGTTTGGTCGACAGCGGGGGCTCCCTCTCCCGTGGCCAGAACAATGGCGACGAGACCGTCGCGGTCGCCGACCCAGTTGTCCCTAGGGACGACCAGATACGGCTCCGCGACGATCGCCACCTGTATACTCCACTGCGCCAGCGTCTGGACAAGCAGGTCCTGGGCACCGGCGCAGTGGTTAACGTTGGTCTGTAGACACCTCATGGACATACTGATTGTATGTCCATGGGTGTCTCGGCGGTCCCGTCCGGTGGGCAGGTCGTGGAGTCCTGGGTCGAAACCGCAGGACCCACCGGCCTTCGTCGGTTCATCTTGGGCTTGGGGGCCGAACATTTACTGCTCCCCAAGCGATGATTTGCCTTTTTATTAGCGTCGGCGCAGAGAGGGCAGCGAGGGTCTGCCCGGCACACCGACGCTCGGTGGTCGTTGTCGCCACACTTGTAGCAAAGCTGGCTCCGGTCGACGGCAGCAGTGCACTGCCCCCTTACGTGTCCTGTGTTGAGACACCGGAAGCAGCGCAGCTCGCGGGGCTGCAGCACCTTCACCCGTGCTGCCGTCCACCCGACCAGCAATTTGCCCTCCATGACTTTCTTGGCGGCTGTCACGGGGCAGCTCGCCCAAACCGAACCCATACCGTGGTATGAGTTGCGGATGGCTCCCACCCTCACTGCCTCCCTGTGACAGTCGCCAAGCTTGGCTATAGCCGCCGCCACCTCCTCTGAAGTGACGGAGTCGTCCAGGCCCGACACCAGCATCTCGGTGGCCTTGAAAGGCCGCGAGATCCGGACCGACTCCGCACTCAGAACCTCGCGGAGTTTGGCGGCAAGCTTGTCCGCCTTTAGGTCATTGTCGGCGCCGGAGACCTCCATGATGGCGGCTCCCGTCACCGCACGCCGGAAGCGGACATACTCTATGCCCAGCTCCGCAATATCCACCCTCTTTTTAGCCTCCTCTATGACCAATTTGTATGTCACCCCCCTCTCAGCAGCCCCTGGCTGCAGGGTGACAACAACGGCCGCGGTCTTTGAAGGCTTGGCCTTTCGAGGAGGGGCAGGCTGTGGTGCCCGGGTCTTCCTTTTTTGCGGAGCTGGGGGACGCTCCTGGTGCTTCCCACCTCTAGCTACCAGGCTCCATGGTTTGTCCATAGAGGTGGGGGCGGGCGGGAGTGGACGCGGCTCCGACTTCTCCGGCGCCTTTCGACCACGCGTCGCTCTTCTACGCCGTCCTTTCTTCTTCGCCTGGGGCGAAGATGATGTTGCTCCGACAGGCGCCTTCGCCTTTTGCCCGCTGGTGGAGGCTTTGGGCGGCTTCGGGATTTGCGGGCGGGCAGTGGAAGAAAGGGGAGGGTCCTTCCTTGGAGCCGGTTTCGGAGGGGGTCCTCTCCGAGCGGCTAATGGAGGGCTCACCCTCGGCGCTGGATTCAGGCGCGGCTCCAGGTTCTCGAGCCGCGCGCTCAGCCGAGCATGGACCCTATCCATGATCGCCGTCTCCATGGCCTCTAGGTGCTCCAGCGTGGCCGGAGTCCCGGAGGCGGCGGCGGGAGCGGCTCTAAATGAGGCAAACTCCCTCCGAAGTTCGTCAAGTCCCGCCTGGAGCCGCTTGTTCTGCGCCCGAGCTTCCTGGAGCTCGCGACGCAGCGCAGCAGTCTCCTCAGTCGAGGACAGGGCGGCAAGGTGTTTGGCGTCCGCGATAATCGCCTCGGCGTTGTCGCGAAGCGCCTTCACGCTCGTCCCTTTCAAACTTTTCGAGATGTCGGCCACCTTACGGATGGCCGCCACTCTCGTCATCAGCCTCTCGAAGACGAGCGAGGACGACTCGACAGTGTCGTCCCCGGACTCCATCTCCGAGAGGCGGGAGCGTGTGACCCTAGCCTCAGCCAGGGAGGCGAGCAGCTCCTGCTCAGCCTGGAGCTTGAGCTCCTCTCTCCTCGCTCGCGCCACTTCGGCCTTCGCTTCGGCGAGGCCGATGTACTCCCCGGTGGTGGGAGGGCGACCGCGACCACGCTTCTGGAGCAAACCTGTTGCTACAGCGGGTCGCTCCTCGCCAGAGGACTCCGGGGAGGCCTCCGGGGACGGCGCCGGTGGGCCCTTCGTCCTCTTTCGTTGGAGCCGGACCCCCAGCTTTGGGTCCGACTCATTGTCGCCATCCGAACCGGTGCCGCCGTCGATGGGCACCACGGTTTCCAGGTCGGAGGAGCCAGCCCCGTCGCTCGCTGGACTCCCGTCTCTTGGCGACACCGCTGGCGTCGCCACTCGGTTGAGGAGAACGACAGGGCTTGATGCCCTGCTACTCCCCCCGTCCTTGGTCTGCGCACGCGTGCGCACTCCGGTAGCCTTCAGCTTACCAGGCAGCCCGGGATCCGCTGCCTGGAGCGCCTGCTGCCTGGCGTCACACCAGGCGCAGAGGTGGTGCTCTCCACCACAGTCGCAATTGCCGGTAACCAATTTAACATCGACCGGCCCGGATACCGGTCGACGCCGCTGGCGAGGCGGGTCGCATTCGCCGCTCGTTACCAATTTCACACCCGGGGGCCGAGCTACCCCCAAGCGCCGGGCGTCAGCCGGATCGCTCGACATACCTTTTTCCTTATGCGACATTTCCATTTTTCGTTTGGGAAACGTACCTGCGGCCCTTTCCCAACAGGCCGCAGGAGCGCTTGGGACCGGGTCCCCCCCAGCCATGCAGCCCCTCGGCACGCTAACCTTGGGCTTCAGGGTGATTTTTTATAGTGGTTTTCTTCCACGCAGCCCGACGCTCAGTGCGCCGGACCCCCGGCCCCGCGAATGCGGGGTTACGGTTTGCCCGACGGTGGCCGAGACCACACGCCGCGCCCGCGGACCATATTAGGCCCGCCACCACGAGCCGAAGCTCCGCTGGCCCATCACTGGGCCCTCCAAACTGCGCCGAGCGCACCGCCATCGTGTCCGGACGAACCGGACCGCCAGCTCCAGCTAGCCAACCCACGACCCACGAGGGGTCCACTGGTGACAGCGGTGGGCTTCTTCGAAAAGAAGCCACGGCTTCACCCTCCGAGTGTGATTTTTTAGAGAGGTTTTCTTCCTCGCGATCCGACGCTCAGTGCGCCGGACCCCCGACCCCACAGAGTGAGGCTACGGGTTCATGTGGCCGTGCAATGCCCGCCCTTAAGAAAGAGCAGGCAGCCACATGCCAGTTTTTGTCCGCGCCGGATGAACCGGTACCCCCCATATCTGGGGGGCGTTCCCCTATCCGCAACCTGGGGACGCGTCCGATGGCGGATCTGGAACCGCACACGGAAACCTAACCTAACCTAACCTAACCTAACCTAACCTAACCTAACCTAACCTAACCTAACCTAACCTAACCTAACCTAACCTAACCTAACCTAACCTAACCTTTTTTTTTTTTTTTTTTTTTTCGAGGAGAAATCCTTTTATTGATTCCCTACCGCTGGCGAGACGGTAGGGGTATGTGGGGGTCGGCCGGCAGACGACGCTATGCTAGTCATAGCGGCCCGGCCACTACCCACTAAAACTCCCCGGTGCCTCCTTGCCCTATGAGCGGGGTGGACCGGGCTCTGCCGAGGCAACAACTCCGATCCACCCCAGGGCGGCCTAGCCAATGTCGGCTAGGCTGACGCCAATGGAGGATTGCCCGGAGACACCGGGGCAATCCTCAGACGGGGGGAGCCTGTGCAGGCACACACAGCTGGCCAGCTGTGTGCGCAGGTCCCCTAGGGCATTTGAAGACGGGCTTGATATGCCCGCCTTCTCCTGCCCGTCCGCCTACGTCTGAGGGAAGCGAGACCCGCCTCGTCCTCTCGCTCCCTCTCAGCTGCCTCCTTCTGCGACATGACAGAGTCGCAGAAAGAGGCAACTGCTTTCCAGTTCGTCTCACTGTCAAGCATGGCTTCGACCATGCTTGGCAGTGAGACGTCTCCCCCACCCAGCGCCACCTCCAGCTCCTGGCGCTGGGTGTCCCAGGCCGAGCATACCTGGAGTGTATGCTCGGCCGTGTCATCTGGATCGCCGCAGTGGTGACACTGCGGCGTCCCTTCCCTCTGTATACGGTGCAGATAATGACCGAAACACCCGTGTCCGGTCATTATCTGCACCATGTGATAGGTGAGGCTGCCTTTCCGGCGCCTCACCCATTCCTCCAACACCGGACGAATTGCTCCTATCGTCCGGTGGCCGGCGGTAGGCTGGCGTAGTGCCTCACTCCATGTGTGCATGGCCCTCTCCTGCGCCTCTGCGCGGACCCGTCGCACGTCCTCGGCGACGGGTCTACCTCCTTGGGCCCTTGCCGCGACCCGATGTCGATGCACCTGGGACAGAACCAGGGCATCGACATCCCACGGGGGCACGCCCGCGAGGACGCAGGCGGCCCCGTGGCTGACCGTGCGGTACGCTCGCACGGCCCGGATCGCGATGGCCCTTTGAGGCCTCCGTAGGAGGGCCCGGGTGTGAGGAGTGAGGCACTCCGCCCAGACCGGGGCTCCGTAGAGTGCCATCGACCTTACCACCCCGTGGTAAAGCCGACGGCACGCCGAATTTGGTCCTCCAACATTCGGAAGGAGACGTCCGAGTGCGGCAGCAGCTTTGATGAGCCGTGGAGCGAGGAGCTTAAAATGCTCCTCGAAGCTCCAGCGGGGGTCCAGTGTCAGGCCGAGGTACTTCATGTACCTCCCGACCTCGATCCGGACCCCCTCCACTCGGACGCGGAGCCCCGATGGGATCCTGCGGCGTGGGGGGTTGAAGCCCATGGCCCTAGTTTTATCTAGGGCCACCTCCAACCCGAGCAGTCGAATGCGCCGGACGACCAGCGAGGTGCCGGCCGACGCAAGATGTACTGCCTTCTCCCACGTCTGCGCTCTTGCCGCGACTAGGGTGTCGTCGGCAAAGCAGACAATCTCCATTTTGGGAAGGAGATTGCCTCGCAGGACCCAGTTGTACCCCAGGTTCCAAAGCAGTGGGCCGAGCACGGCCCCCTGGGGTACGCCTACCGCCACTGATCGACGAATTAACTCGCCGCCTGCGCCCTCGTAAAGGACTACTCGCTCGGCGAGGTAGTCGTCGACGAGGGCGCAGAGATAGGACGGCACCCGGTGGAATCGGAGTGCCGCCCTAATGCATTCGTGAGGGAGGCTGTTGAAGGCGTTGCGGATGTCCAGCGACACCGCAACAACAGCCTCCCCCCTGCCGGTGGCCTTCTCCGTCCACCTTTTGAGAAGGCCCACCGCGTCCATTGTGGACCGACCGGTGCGGAAGCCGAACTGGCGCTCCTCCAAGTTCGGCCCCCCATTCTCCAAATGCTCGACGATCCGGCGGGCCATGATCCTCTCCATGGCCTTGCCGGAGTCGTCGAGCAACACCACCGGTCGGTACCCGGACGGCGAGTCGGCGGGGCGGCCTTCCTTACGCAGAAGGACGAGTCGCCCCGCCTTCCACCTCCTAGGAAATTTGCCCCGGGCGATGCATGCGTTAAGCACCGCCCGGAACCTCTCCTCCAAAGGCCCCAGCGCTATCGCCAGGGCCTTGGCCGGGACTCCATCTGGACCCGGGGCCGTCTTCTTCCTCCCGATACGCTCCCTCACCGCCTCGAACTCAACGTCGGAGACGGGAGGGCCCTCCAATTCGGCCTCCGGCAGCGGTTCCGGAGGCACCATGGGCGGGGGCTCGAACGGGCCTGGGGTCGGGAACAGTGACCCCACGACCTTGTCGAGCAGCGTCGGGTCGAAGTGGGCCGTAGAGGGGGAGCTCGACGCGAACTTCCCCCTCACGGCTCTGTACGGACGGCCCCAAGGGTCAGCGTCCAGGAGGGCCAGGAAACGCTCATGGGCCTCCTCTTTGGCCCTGCAGATGCCTTCCTGCAGGGCGTTATGAGCGTTCCTGTACGCCTGACGAAGGAGGACCTCTTCGTCAGGCGTCCTCCTGGAGCGTCGTCTCCGGCATCGGAGGAGAGCTCTCCTGGCCGCTAGGCATGATGAGCGCAGGGAGGCGATCTCCTGCGCCCACCAATACACCCTCCTCCATCGAGGAGGAGGGCGCCACAGCGGCATGGCGGCATTGCAGACTTCCCGAAGGTCGTCTGCAAAGTGGTCGGCCATGCCGTCGGGATCCCCTGCGAGGTGAGGGGGGAGCGACGACCATTCCCTCACCATCGCGGCCTCCTCCGCCACGTCCGGGCGGAGCTTGGCGAGTGCCCACCTTGGGAAGGCGACACCCGCCGTGGGGTCCCGACGCTGTGGGGCCCTAGCGGCCTGCGTGGAGACCTCGTATCGGACATAGAGGTGGTCCGATAGGGTCTCCACGTCCTCCACCACATTCCAGTTTCGGATTCGGGCAGCGAGGGCGGCGGAGGCGAAGGACACGTCCACGATGGACGTACCTTGCCACCGTACGCACGTGGGGGTGGTGCCTCGGTTGAGCACCTGGAGCCCCAGGCCCAGCGCCCAGGACTCCAGTATGCCCCCCCTCACGTCCGTACTGGGGGACCCCCATGCCGAGGATTTGGCGTTGAGGTCCCCCGCCACCAAAACTGGGAGTGGGGCCGCGCGCCTCACCACTCCCTCCACCGCAGCCAGGAAGAACTCGAAGTCCGCCCGACTGCGGTTCGGGGAGAAGTAGGTCGACACGACCACCATTCTCCCAAAGTTCGCTGCCACGAACCCGGAACCCCTTTCCCTTAGGGAAATGGGAGGAACGCCACCCCCCGGTCTCACCACAACGGCAGCGGAGTCGTCCAGGTCCCCCAACCAGTGGGGGTTCTGGGGAACGTAATACGGCTCCGCCACCACCGCCAGGCTAATCTCCCACTCCGCCATGGACTGACACAGCAAGTCCTGTGCCCCGGCGGAGTGGTTGATGTTCGCCTGGAGGATCTTTGTGGGAGACCTATTGGGCATTGGAGGTGTCCATGCGCTCCTCCCTTGTCGAGCCAGTGGCCCCCGGCTTAGCCGTCGGTTTGGCCGCAAAGAGACGGCCCCTGACAGCTGGGGGGGAACAGTTCATCCCCCCCATACGATGGTTCGCCGGGAGGCCGGCGTCCTCGCAGACGGCGCACCTAAACGCCGCCTCGCACCCATTGGCGGAATGCCCATCCAGTCCGCAGCGGTAGCAAAGGCCGCTGCGGTCCTTTTTGGACGGGCACCTGACCACCGGGTGGCCGAGTCCCATGCACTTATAACAGCGCATGGGACGCTGCTCGATCAGTTGGACGGAGGCGGAGCTCCATCCAACCGTCAGTCGGCCCCCGGTCGCCAGCTTCCTGGCGGCGTCAATAGGGCAGGAGGCAAAAGCCGAGCCGAGCCCCCTAGCTCCAGGGTGGACCTTACCCACCCTGAAGTGCTCGGGGGGGCAGCCCGTGCACTGCGCCAGCGCGGCCTGCAGCTCTTCGGCCGACACCGAGTCGTCGAGCCCGTTGACCCGGATGTCCGCCGATTTAACGGGGCGCGTGACTTTCGCCACGTCCCCTAGTGCCTCGCCGATTTTCGCCGCCAGTCTGTCCGCTTGGGCGGCCGTCGTCTCCTTCGGGAGCTCGAGAATTCGAGCTCCCGTCACGCCCGTTCTGAATCGGGCCGGCCCGATGCCCAAGGCAGCTAGCGATACAGAGGCCTTGGTTTTCTCCAAGGCCTTCTTGTATGTAGCGCCCTGCTCCATCGCCTCGGGCTTCAGGGCCACCACGACTGCCATCTTCTTGGGCTCCTTGGGGAGCTTACTCTCCTTCTTCTTCGGGGCCTGAACTGCAGGAGCGGCTGTCGGAGCAGGCGCGCGCTTCTTGCGCCGCACCACCTCCGACCAGCTACCCGCCTCCTCCACGGGCCCCGATGAAGGGCCAGGGGTCGGCTCCGTGGCCTTGACACGGGACGCTGCCGTCTTTTTCACCCTCGCCATTTTCGGCAGATTCGCCGGCGGGGCAAGGGTGGAACCCGTGGCGTGCTGGGGGGGGGGGACCCTCTCCCGGTCCTCGCGCCTTCTATCCGCCTGCAAAGGCGGGCGGAACTGGCGTGACGGGAGCAACCTCCCGTCTACCTCCAGTCCCTCCAAATGGGCGGTAACTATTCCCCCCACTTGGGACGCTATCTCTGCCTGAAGGACGGACAGTGTCTCCAGAAACTCCGCTCTAGAGAGCGGCTGGGAGTCAGCCGCTGTCATTGGCGGGTCTGCGGTTGGTTGCAGGGCCGGGGGCTTCCCTGACGCGGGCCTTTCCGCATAATCCCTTCGGATCGCCTTGAGTTGGGAGGAGACTGCGTCCAACTGCTCCTGGAGCCTCCTGTTGTCGGCGCGAAGTCGCCGAACTTCCTTCGACGACTTGCGCTCAATCAGGGCCCCCATTACTTCCAGGAGCGTCTGTGTGGAACGATTGATGTCCCGTTTTGTAGTGCCTTTCAAGTTGCCTGCCTTGCGGGCAGCCTCGAATATAGCCTCCGCGCTATCTTGCGCCTTTTTTGTCAGTTCCTCGATAGAGGCAGCTGACTTGGCCGATAGGTAACTGGCCTCTGACCCTGCGGCGTCTGAGTCAGAGGTCATCTCCTGTAGCTCCCTTCGAGCTTGTGAAAGACCGACATCGTGGCGGAAGGTCTTTCCGCCGCGGCCCTTTGCGCCTTTCTTAAATTTTGGCGGAATTTCGGGTTCCGCGATCGCCTCCGGGTCCTCAGACCCCGACACCACAGCAGCAAAGAACTTACTGCTGGCCAGGGAGGAGTCTGAGAGCTCCTCTGTGGTCACGTTCGCCACCGCAGTCGCGGGCCGTTTACGGGCAACCGAGCGGGTCACGGCGCCTGAAAACTGCAGCTTTACTGCATTTTTTCCACCTCTCGGGCTTGGCCCACTATTTTCGGCGGAGTCCGACATGGCCAAACTATGGCCCTGTCGGCTCCCCTGGTAACCCGGAGTCTACCACTCCCGCGCGGTTGAGTAACAGCCAAAAAAAACAAACAATAACAACAATAATAACAATTTTCCTTAAAATTAAGCAACAACAAACCACGATATCTCCTGAACCACAGGGGCTACTAACAACCGGATTGGACCGGGTGAAAGAGCTTCCGAGGAGGCTTCTTTCAACCCAAATCCGCTACGCGATCCGGCTGTTAGCACCAAAGATATACCGCAAAAACAATAATTTCCTTAAAAATCTATCAACAAAAAACAACAATAAAAACTAAACAACAAGGAAACTTGAGGAAATTTTTAGACAGGCCGAAAGAGCTCCCAAGGAAGCAACTTTCAGCCCAAGACCGCGACAAGATCCGGCTACGGGAACCTGGACTTATCGCGGTTTTAGTCTAAAAATTTCCAAACAAAAAACAACAAAATCAACAAAAAACAACAAAAATAACAACAAACAGCAACAAGTGGTATGGGCAGTTGAAAGAGCCTTGAAAAAGGCTTCAGACAACATACACCACACCGAGAAACTCCAAAGGGGTTAGAAGATATCGTCAACTGAAAATGTCGAAATTCCGGGAAAATTCAGCAACAACAACCTAACCTAACCTAACCTAACCTAACCTAACCTAACCTAACCTAACCTAACCTAACCTAACCTAACCTAACCTAACCTAACCTAACCTAACCTAACCTAACCTAACCTAACCTAACCTAACCTAACCTAACCTAACCTAACCTAACCTTTTTTTTTTTTTTTTTTTTTTTTTTTGAGGAGGGGAAATCACATTTACGGACTGACCCCCCTCGCCGGCGAGGACGCGTCGGCGAGGGGGAGTGTGGGACTCGCCCGGTGACGCGAATTATCACCGGGAATACCCACTAAAACCCCCCCATGCTCCACCATCGGCGGTTGTGTGCGGGTCCGTATAACAGCGAGGCCATGTCCGCGGAACCCGCACACCGCTAATCCCGTGAGGGAAACATCGTTGTGGTGGCGACCTAGGGAGCATCTCTAGGCCGCCACGCCGTCTGATCAGTGTAGGCCGGGCGCCAGTCGTCCACCTGACGCCCGGTAGTCACATTTAATCGGCGCGCGCGGCGTAGGCGCGGCGCCGTCTTCCCGTTTTTCGGCGCCTGAGTGGGTCCGCCTGGGGGTCCTCTTCGCGGGACCGCTCCCCGGCCTCTTTACCACTCAGGGCCGACTCGCAGAAAGTCCTGACGGCTTTCCAGCCGTCAGGCGTCTCGATCATTGCTCTGACGACAGCCGGTAAGGACAGGTCTTGTCCCACGACTGCCGTCAGAGCCGCTCTCTCCGTGTCCCAACCTGGGCATTCCTCAAGGGTATGTTGCGCCGTGTCTTCGGCGGCTCCGCACTCGTGGCAGACGGTGGTTCGCTCCCTGTGCGCGACGTTGCACAGGTACCGACCGAAGCAGCCATGCCCCGTCAGCACCTGCACAAGCCGGAAAGAGAGCGACCCGACCCGCCTGCTCACCCACTCCTTCAGCACTGGCGCGATAGCAGACGTGGTGCGGGAACCCCACCCCGCCTGCAACAAATCATCGCGCCAGCGCTCGAGTGCCTCCTCCTTGAGCTCCGTCCTCCAACGCGCCACCTCCTCCGGGAGTGGACTCGCGCCGCGGGCCCTCGCGTCCGCGGTCTTACGGTAGACCGCTGCGAGGACCTCGGCATCCAGCTCCCAGGGGAGAGTGCCGGCGATCGCGCATGCCGCCCTCCACGAGGTGGTGCGATACGCTCTGATGACCCTGGACGCCATGACCCGCTGCAGGCGCCGCAGCACGGTCAAGTTTTGGGCCGACAGGGAGTCGACCCAAATCGGCGCCCCGTACAGGGCCATCGAGCGCACCACGCCCGCGAAGAGACGGCGGCACCCGACGTTCGGTCCGCCCAGGTTGGGCATCAGCCTGCTCAAAGCGAAAGATACCATTGTCAGTTTGGGAGCCAGGCTCCTGAAGTGACCCCGGAAGTTCCACCGGCTATCGAGTACGACGCCGAGATATTTCAGCGTCGACCCGACGCCGATGGAAACTCCTCCGACAATGATGTGAGCGTCCGGCGGTGGCGCCTTGCGAGGCCCACGGAAGCAGATTGCTTCCGACTTCTCAAGGGCCACCGTCAGGCCCAAGCGCCGTATCCTCATCACAACCTGTGCTACTCCGGCGGTTGCCAACAGGGCCGCGTCACGATACGTGTCACCGCGGGCGGTCACCAAAGTGTCGTCCGCGTAACACGTGACGTCGACCCCGCGCAGGGTTGCGCCCCGCAGTGCCCAGTCGTAGCCGATGTTCCACAGGAGCGGCCCGAGAACCGACCCCTGCGGGACACCGCACGACACTACTCGTTGACAAACTCCAACGCGTGTGGGGTACGCGACCGAGCGACCCGAGAGATAATCTCCGACAAGCCGTCGGAGGTACTCCGGGAAGCCGTGGTACCCCATAGCCTCCACGATCACTCTGTGTGGAAGAGTGTTAAACGCGTTGGAGATGTCGAGGGACACCGCCAAGACGAACCCGCCTTTCCCAATAGCCTCATCGGCTAAAGCCCTCACCCGCGAGATCGCGTCCACGGTGGACCTGCCCCTTCGGAAGCCGAACTGGACGTCGGCCAAGTTCGGCCCGGTCTCCTCGAGATGTTGGGTGAGGCGAGCGGCGATAACCCGTTCGAACAACTTGCCCGCCTCACTCAACAGGACTATGGGGCGATATGCCGATGGTGAGTCCACCGGACGCCCGGGCTTGCGGATGAGGACAAGCTTACCCCGCTTCCATTCGTTGGGAAAGTGGCCATCCTTAGCACAGGTTGTGAGCAACGCGCGGAATCTATCCTGTAGGCCGCCCTCCTTCAGGGCCAAGACCAGAGCTTTCCCCGGGATGCCATCGGGACCGGGCGCCGTGTTCTTCGCACTGAGGCGAAGAACCGCCCTATCCAACTCACCCTCTGACACCTCGGGGGGATCCTCCGTCGAGATCTGCTGCCTCGCCCGATCAGGCGCGGAAGGAGCATCGCCCTCCGCCCTGGCAGGGAACAGATTCACCACCACTCTCTCGAGCGTCTCCGTGTTCATGGTGGTCGACAACGGAGGGGCCCATGGGCGGAGCTTGCTCATCACAAGCTTATACGGCCTGCCCCATGGGTCCTGCTCGAGAGAGTTCACCAGCTCCTGCCAGGCGCGCTCCTTCGCTGCAGCGATCTCGATCCTCAGCTCCTTCTTGGCCCCTTGGAAGGCGGCAAAAAGTTCGGCGATCACAGATGCGGGTCTGTGGCGTCGACGGGCGTGGGTGTACCGGCGTCGTGCTTTCACACATGTCGTCCGGAGGTGCTGAAGCTCCGGCGACCACCAGTACACCTGTCGACGGGGCTGCGGTATGCCCGCGCGGGGCATGGCGACGTCGCAGACATGCGTCATCGCCTCGCGGAACCACCGCGCCTCTGTGTCCGCATCGGTCGCCTCGGGTTTGACATTCCATGATTCCACGAGGGACGCCGCTATGAGGGCGTTTCTCTCCAGCATTTTGAGTGCCCATCTGGGCCCGATCTCAGAGGGAGCACGCCTCGGGCTGTTCGGGTCCGTCGAGTGGGGGGAGATGGAAAACCGAATATATCGGTGATCCGAAAGCGTCTCGACCCCCTCCTCGACTACCCAGCCCCGAACGCGGCGTGCCAGGGCGGAGGACGCAAACGTTACGTCCACGACCGATCCGCCCTGTTGTCGCACGCACGTGTTAGACGTGCCCCTGTTCAGCACACACAGGTTGTTGCTGGAGAGCCACTCCTCCACAGCCGCGCCCCTCGCGTCCGTGAGGGCCGATCCCCACACTGTCGACTTCGCGTTCAGGTCTCCGGCGAGGAGCACCTGACGCGGGCGACACCGCCCCAGCAGGATGTCTATTTCCGCCAAGAAACGCTCGAACTCCGCCAGCGGGCGGTTTGGCGAAAAATAGACACCTACGTACACGGTGTCGCCGCAGAAAACGGCGACGAACCCGCGGCCTCTGAACGTTTGGTCGACAGCGGGGGCTCCCTCTCCGGTGGTCAATACAATGGCGATGACACCGTCCCGGTCGCCGATCCAGTTGTCACGGTTAACAACCAGATACGGCTCCGAGACGATTGCCACGTGTATCCCCCACTGCGCCGTAGTCTGGACTAGCAAGTCCTGGGCTCCGACGCAGTGGTTGACATTCGCCAGGAGGCACTTTATGGACATAATTATATGTCCATAGGCGCTCCTTTTGTCCCGTTCGGTGGGGGGCCAGCGTTATCCTGGGACGGAGCCTCAGGATTCGCTGGCCTACGTCTGTTCCATTTCCGCTTGGGTGCCGAACATTTTGGGCTACCCAAGCGGTGGTTATGCCGTTTCCCGGCTTCGGCGCACAGGAAGCAGCTGGCCTCGGAGCGGCAATCGGCAGCGCGATGGCCGTTCTTTCCGCACCGGTAGCACTGCTGACTTCTGTCGACGGCAGCGGTGCACTGCCCCCTGACGTGTCCCGACTCCAGACACCGGAAGCAGCGCAACTCTCGGGGTTCGAGGGCTTTCACCCTCGCTGCCGTCCACCCCACCAGCAGTCTACCTTCGAGAACCTTCTGTGCTGCTGTTACGGGACAGCCCGCCCAAGCAGTTCCCATGCCGAAGCGCGGGAAACGTATGGCGCCTACTCTCACCGAATCAACGGCACAGCCGCCGACTTTGGCGATGGCCGCCGCCACTTCTGCGGGAGTGACGGAGTCGTCGAGCCCCGACACCAGCAACTCGGTCAGTTTGACCGGTCTGGAGACTCGGACGAGCTCCGCACTCATTTTCTCTCGTAGTTTGGCGGCCAACGCGTCCGCCTTTTCGGCTGTGTCGGCGCCGTGCACTTCAAATATTACCGCGCCCGTAATAGCCCGACGAGGCCGGACATACGGGATGCCCACCTCCTCAAGGCTGACTTTCTTTTTAGCCTCCGCGACTACGTCGGCGTAGGTGACGCCTCTTTCTGCAGCCTCAGGCTGCAGAGTGAGGACTACCGCCGCAGTCTTCGGAGGCTTCGGTGTCTTCCTGGGGGTGGGCTGTTGAGCCCGTCTCGGCTTGGGGCGGGGAGTCGGAGGTGACTCCTTATGCTTCCCGCCTTTAGCCACTGTGCTCCAAGGCCGATCCATGGAGGCGGGGGCAGGTGGGAGAGGGCGCGGTTCCGTTCGGGCCGGTCGTTTGACGGCCGCCTTTCGGCCTTTCGTCCTCTTTCTTCTAGTTTTTTCTCCTTCTTTCGGCGCCTTTAACCCGCTGGTGGAGGGTTTAGGCGTTGCGGAGGAAGGAGGGGGAGGGACTTTCCTTGGGGCCGGTTTCGGAGGGTCCCTCCGAGCGGCCAATGGAGGGCTCACCCTCGGCGCAGGATTTAGGCGCGGCTCCAGGTTCTCGAGCCGCGCGCTCAGCCGAGCATGGACCCTGTCCATGATCGCCGTCTCCATGGCCTCTAGGTGCTCCAGCGTGGCCGGAGTCCCGGAGGCGGCGACGGGAGCGGCTCTGAACGCCGCAAAGTCCCTCCGCAGTTCCTCCAACCCCGCCTGGAGACGCTTGTTCTGCGCCCGAGCTTCATTGAGCTCGCGACGCAGCGCGGCAGTCTCCTCAGTCGAGGAAAGGGCGGCCAGGCATTTGGCGTCCGCGATAATCGCCTCGGCGTTGTCACGGAGCGCCTTCACGCACGTCCCCTTTAGGCTTTTAGAGATGTCGGCCACCTTGCGGATGGCCGCCACTCTCGTCATCAGCCTCTCGAAGACGAGCGAGGACGACTCGACGGTGTCGTCCCCGGTCTCCATCTCCGAGAGGCGGGAGCGGGTGACCCTAGCCTCGGCCAGGGAGTCGAGTAACTCCTGCTCAGCCTGGAGCTTGAGTTCCTCCCTTCTCGCTCGGGCTACTTCGGCCTTCGCCTCGGCGAGGCCGACGTACTCCCCGGTGGTGGGCGGGCGACCGCGGCCGCGCTTTTGGAGCAGGCCCGTGGCTACTCCGGGTCGCTCCTCGCCAGAGGACTCCGGGGAGGCCTCCGGGGACGGCGCTGGTGGGCCCTTGGTCCTCTTCCGTGTGAGCCGAGACCCCAGCTTTGGGTCCGACTCGTTGTCTCCTTCGGAACCGGTGCCGCCGTCGATGGACAACACCGTTTCTAAATCTGAGGAGTGTTCCGAGGGGCTCAACTCCTCTCGGACCACCGATAGTCCGCGCGAGCTGGAGTTCGAGCCAGCCCCGTCGCTCGCTGGACTTGCGCTTCTCCTCGGAGACGCCCCTGGCATCTCCGTGCGGCGAAGGAGTACAACAGGGCTCGATACCCTGGTACCCCTGCCGTCTCCCTTCTTCTGTGCGCGCGTGCGCACTCCGGTAGCATTCTGCTTACCAGGCAGCCCGGGATCCACTGCCTGGAGCTCCTGCTGTCTGGCCTCGCACCAGACGCAGGGGTGGCGCTTCTCGCCACATTCGCATGTGCCGGTAGCCAATTTCTCATCGACCGGCCCGGACACCGGTCGACGCCGCTGGCGAGGCGGGTCGCATGCGCCGCTCGTTACCGATTTCTCACTCGGGGGCCGAGCTACCCCCAAGCGCCGGGCGTCAGCCGGATCGCACGACATACTCTTTTCCTTTGCTGACATTTCCATTTTTCGTTTGGGAAACGTACCTGCGGCCCTTTCCCAACAGGCCGCAGGAGCGCTTGAGACCGGGTCCCCCCCAGCCATGCAGCCCCTCGGCACGCCAACCTTAGGCTTCAGGGTAATTTTTTATAGTGGTTTTCTTCCACGCGGCCCGACGCTCAGTGCGCCGGACCCCCGGCCCCGCGAATGCGGGGTTACGGTTTGCCCGACGGTGGCCGAGACCACACGCCGCGCCCGCGGGCCTTATCAGGCCCGCCACCACGAGCCGAAGCTCCGCTGGCCCATCACTGGGCCCTCCAAAATGCGCCAAGCGCGCCGCCTTCGCGTCCGGACGAACCGGACCGCCAGCTACAGCTGGCCAACCCACGACCCACGAGGGGTCCACTGGTGACAGCGGTGGGCTTCTTCGAAAAGAAGCCACGGCTTCACCCTTCGAGTGTGATTTTTTAGAGAGGTTTTCTTCCTCGCGATCCGACGCTCAGTGCGCCGGACCCCCGACCCCACTGAGTGGGGCTACGGGTTCATGTGACCGTGCAATGCCCGCCCTTAAGAAAGAGCAGGCAGCCACATGCCAGTTTTTGTCCGCGCCGGATGAACCGGTACCCCCCATATCTGGGGGGCGTTCCCCTATCCGCAACCTGGGGACGCGTCCGATGGCGGATCTGGAACCGCACACGGAAACCTAACCTAACCTAACCTAACCTAACCTAACCTAACCTAACCTAACCTAACCTAACCTAACCTAACCTAACCTAACCTAACCTAACCTAACCTAACCTTTTTTTTTTTTTTTTTTGAGGAGGGGAAATCACATTTACGGACTGACCCCCCTCGCCGGCGAGGACGCGTCGGCGAGGGGGAGTGTGGGACTCGCCCGGTGACGCGAATTATCACCGGGAATACCCACTAAAACCCCCCCATGCTCCACCATCGGCGGTTGTGTGCGGGTCCGTATAACAGCGAGGCCATGTCCGCGGAACCCGCACACCGCTAATCCCGTGAGGGAAACATCGTTGTGGTGGCGACCTAGGGAGCATCTCTAGGCCGCCACGCCGTCTGATCAGTGTAGGCCGGGCGCCAGTCGTCCACCTGACGCCCGGTAGTCACATTTAATCGGCGCGCGCGGCGTAGGCGCGGCGCCGTCTTCCCGTTTTTCGGCGCCTGAGTGGGTCCGCCTGGGGGTCCTCTTCGCGGGACCGCTCCCCGGCCTCTTTACCACTCAGGGCCGACTCGCAGAAAGTCCTGACGGCTTTCCAGCCGTCAGGCGTCTCGATCATTGCTCTGACGACAGCCGGTAAGGACAGGTCTTGTCCCACGACTGCCGTCAGAGCCGCTCTCTCCGTGTCCCAACCTGGGCATTCCTCAAGGGTATGTTGCGCCGTGTCTTCGGCGGCTCCGCACTCGTGGCAGACGGTGGTTCGCTCCCTGTGCGCGACGTTGCACAGGTACCGACCGAAGCAGCCATGCCCCGTCAGCACCTGCACAAGCCGGAAAGAGAGCGACCCGACCCGCCTGCTCACCCACTCCTTCAGCACTGGCGCGATAGCAGACGTGGTGCGGGAACCCCACCCCGCCTGCAACAAATCATCGCGCCAGCGCTCGAGTGCCTCCTCCTTGAGCTCCGTCCTCCAACGCGCCACCTCCTCCGGGAGTGGACTCGCGCCGCGGGCCCTCGCGTCCGCGGTCTTACGGTAGACCGCTGCGAGGACCTCGGCATCCAGCTCCCAGGGGAGAGTGCCGGCGATCGCGCATGCCGCCCTCCACGAGGTGGTGCGATACGCTCTGATGACCCTGGACGCCATGACCCGCTGCAGGCGCCGCAGCACGGTCAAGTTTTGGGCCGACAGGGAGTCGACCCAAATCGGCGCCCCGTACAGGGCCATCGAGCGCACCACGCCCGCGAAGAGACGGCGGCACCCGACGTTCGGTCCGCCCAGGTTGGGCATCAGCCTGCTCAAAGCGAAAGATACCATTGTCAGTTTGGGAGCCAGGCTCCTGAAGTGACCCCGGAAGTTCCACCGGCTATCGAGTACGACGCCGAGATATTTCAGCGTCGACCCGACGCCGATGGAAACTCCTCCGACAATGATGTGAGCGTCCGGCGGTGGCGCCTTGCGAGGCCCACGGAAGCAGATTGCTTCCGACTTCTCAAGGGCCACCGTCAGGCCCAAGCGCCGTATCCTCATCACAACCTGTGCTACTCCGGCGGTTGCCAACAGGGCCGCGTCACGATACGTGTCACCGCGGGCGGTCACCAAAGTGTCGTCCGCGTAACACGTGACGTCGACCCCGCGCAGGGTTGCGCCCCGCAGTGCCCAGTCGTAGCCGATGTTCCACAGGAGCGGCCCGAGAACCGACCCCTGCGGGACACCGCACGACACTACTCGTTGACAAACTCCAACGCGTGTGGGGTACGCGACCGAGCGACCCGAGAGATAATCTCCGACAAGCCGTCGGAGGTACTCCGGGAAGCCGTGGTACCCCAACCTAACCTAACCTAACCTAACCTTTTTTTTTTTTTTTTTTTTTTTTTGAGGAGGGGAAATCACATTTACGGACTGACCCCCCTCGCCGGCGAGGACGCGTCGGCGAGGGGGAGTGTGGGACTCGCCCGGTGACGCGAATTATCACCGGGAATACCCACTAAAACCCCCCCATGCTCCACCATCGGCGGTTGTGTGCGGGTCCGTATAACAGCGAGGCCATGTCCGCGGAACCCGCACACCGCTACTTCCCATGAAGGGAACCGTCGTGATGGTGGCGACCTAGGGAGCATCTCTAGGTCGCCACGCCGTCTGGTCAGTGTAAGCCGGGCGCCAGTCGTCCACCTGACGCCCGGTAGTCACGTTAATCGGCGCGCGCGGCATAGGCGCGGCGCCGTCTTCCGGTTTTTCGGCGCCTGAGTGGGTCCGCCTGGGGGTCCTCTTCGCGGGACCGCTCCCCGGCCTCTTTGCCACTCAGGGCCGTCTCACAGAAGATCCTGGCGGCTTCCCAGCCGCCAGGGGTCTCAACCATTGCTCTGACGACAGCCGGTAAGGACAGGTCTCGTCCCACGACTGCCGTCAGAGCCGCTCTCTCCGTGGCCCAACCTGGGCATACCTCGAGTGTGTGTTGCGCCGTGTCGTTGGCGGCTCCGCACTCGTGGCAGACGGTGGTTCGCTCCCTCCGCGCGACGTTGCACAGGTACCGACCGAAGCAGCCATGCCCCGTCAGCACCTGCACAAGCCGGAAAGAGAGCGAGCCGGTCCGCCTGCTCACCCACTCCTTCAGCACTGGCGCGATAGCAGTCGTGGTACGGGAACCGCACCCCGCCTGCATCAAATCATCGCGCCAGCGCTCGAGTGCCTCCTCCTGGAGCTCCGCCCTCCAACGCGCCACCTCCTCCGGGAGTGGACTCGCGCCGCGGGCCCTCGCGTCGGCGGTCCTGCGGTAGACCGCTGCGAGGACCTCGGCATCCAGCTCCCAGGGGAGCGTGCCGGCGATCGCGCATGCCGCCCTCCACGAGGTGGTGCGATACGCTCTGATGACCCTGGACGCCATGACTCGCTGCAGGCGCCGCAGCACAGTCAAGTTTTGGGCCGACAGGGAGTCGACCCAAATCGGCGCACCGTACAGGGCCATCGAGCGCACCACGCCCGCGAAGAGACGGCGGCACCCGACGTTGGGTCCGCCCAGGTTGGGCATCAGCCTGCTCAGAGCGAAGGATACCATGGTCAGTTTGGGAGCCAGGCTCCTGAAGTGACCCCGGAAGTTCCACCGGCTATCGAGTACGACGCCGAGATATTTCAGCGTCGACCCGATGCCGATGGAAACTCCGCCGACTGTGATGTGGGCATCCGGCGGTGGCGCCTTGCGAAGCCCACGGAAGCAGATCGCTTCGGACTTCTCAAGGGCCACCGTCAGGCCCAAGCGCCGTATGCGCATCACAACTTGTGCGACTCCAGCGGTTGCCAACAGGGCCGCGTCACGGTACGTGCCACCGCGGGCGGTCACCAAGGTGTCGTCCGCGTAGCACGTGACGTCGACCCCGCGCAGGGTAGCGCCTCGCAGCACCCAGTCGTAGCCGATGTTCCACAGGAGCGGCCCGAGAACCGACCCCTGCGGAACACCGCACGACACATGGCGCTGACGATCTCCAACGCGCGTGGGGTACACGACCGAGCGACCCGAGAGGTAATCTCCGACAAGCCGTCGGAGGTACTCCGGGAAGCCGTGGTACCCCATAGCCTCCACGATCACTCTATGTGGCAGAGTGTTAAACGCGTTGGAGATGTCGAGGGACACCGCCAAGACTACCCCGCCTTTCCCAATTGCCTCCTCCGCTATGGTCCTCACCCGCGCAATGGCGTCAACGGTGGACCTGCCCCTCCGGAAACCGAACTGGACGGCGGCCAAGTTCGGCCCGGTGTCCTCCAGATGTTGAGTGAGGCGAGCAGCGATGACCCGCTCAAAGAGCTTACCCGCCTCACTCAGTAGGACGATGGGGCGGTAGGCCGATGGTGAGTCCACCGGACGCCCGGGCTTGCGGATGAGGACAAGCTTTCCAAGCTTCCACTCCTTGGGAAAGTGGCCATTCGTCGCACAAGTTGTGATCAGCTCACGGAACCTTGTTCCGAGGCCGCCCTCCTTCAGGGCCAAGACCAGAGCCTTCCCCGGGATGCCATCGGGACCGGGCGCCGTGTTCTTCGCACTAAGGCGAAGAACCGCCCTGTCCAGCTCACCCTCTGACACCTCGGGGGGATCCTCCGTCGAGATCTGCTGCCTCGCCCGAACAGGCGCGGAAGGAGCATCGCCCTCCGCCCTGGCAGGGAACAAATTCTCCACCACTCTCTCGAGCGTCTCCGTGTTCATGGTGGTCGACACCGGAGGGGCCCATGGGCGGAGCTTGCTCATGACAAGCTTATACGGCCTGCCCCATGGGTCCTGCTCGAGAGAGTTCACCAGCTCCTGCCAGGCGCGCTCCTTCGCTGCAGCGATCTCGATCCTCAGCTCCTTCTTGGCCCCTTGGAAGGCGGCAAAGAGTTCGGCGATGACCGATGCGGATCTGTGTCGTCGACGAGCGTGGGTGTACCGGCGTCGTGCCTTGACGCACGTCGTCCGGAGGTGCTGTAACTCCGACGACCACCAGTACACCTGTCGACGGGGCTGCGGTAGGCCCGCGCGGGGCATGGCGACGTCGCAGACGTGCGTCATCGCCTCGCGGAACCACCGCGCCTCTGTGTCCGCATCGGTCGCCTCGGGTTTGACATTCCATGATTCCACGAGGGACGCCGCTATGAGGGCGTTTCTCTCCAGCATTTTAAGTGCCCATCTGGGCCCGATCTCAGAGGGAGCACGTCTCGGGCTGTTCGGGTCCGTCGAGTGGGGGGAGACGGAAAACCGAATGTATCGGTGATCCGAAAGCGTCTCAACCCCCTCCTCGACTACCCAGCCCCGAACGCGGCGCGCCAGGGCGGTGGACGCAAACGTTACGTCCACGACCGATCCGCCCTGTTGCCGCACGCACGTGTTAGACGTGCCCCTGTTCAGCACGCACAAGTTGTTGCTGGAGAGCCACTCCTCCACAGCTGCGCCCCTCGCGTCGGTGAGGGCCGATCCCCACACTGTCGACTTCGCGTTCAGGTCTCCGGCGAGGAGCACCTGACGCTGGCGACACCGCCCCAGCAGGATGTCTATTTCCGCCAAGAAGCGCTCGAACTCCGCGAGCGAGCGGTTCGGCGAGAAATAGACACCTACATACACGGTGTCGCCGCAGAAAACGGCGACGAAGCCGCGGCCTCTGAACGTTTGGTCGACAGCGGGGGCTCCCTCTCCCGTGGCCAGAACAATGGCGACGAGACCGTCGCGGTCGCCGACCCAGTTGTCCCTAGGGACGACCAGATACGGCTCCGCGACGATCGCCACCTGTATCTTCCACTGCGCCAGCGTCTGGACTAGCAGGTCCTGGGCACCGGCGCAGTGGTTAACGTTAGTTTGTAGACACCTCATGGACATACTGATTGTATGTCCATGGGTGTCTCGATGGCCCCGTCCGGTGGGCAGGTCGTGGAGTCCTGGGTCGAAACCACAGGACCCACAGGCCTTCGTCGGTTCATTTTTGGCTTGGGGGCCGAACATTTATTGCTCCCCAAGCGATGGTTGGCCTTTTTATTAGCGTCGGCGCAGAGAGGGCAGCGAGGGTCTGCCCGGCACACCGACGCGCGATGGTCGTTGTCACCACACTTATAACAAAGTTGGCTCCGGTCGACGGCAGCAGTGCACTGCCCCCTGACGTGCCCTGTGTTCAGGCACCGGAAGCAGCGCAGCTCGCGGGGCTGCAGCACCTTCACCCGTGCTGCCGTCCACCCGACCAGTAATTTGCCCTCCATGACTTTCTTGGCGGCTGTCACGGGGCAGCTCGCCCAAACCGAACCCATACCATGGTATGAGTTGCGGATGGCTCCCACCCTCACTGCCTCCCTGTGACAGTCGCCAAGCTTGGCTATGGCTGCCGCCACCTCTTCTGGAGTGACGGAGTCGTCAAGGCCCGACACCAGCATCTCGGTGGCCTTGAAAGGCCGCGAGATCCGGACCGACTCCGCACTCAGAGCCTCGCGGAGTTTGGCGGCAAGCTTGTCCGCCTTTACATCATTGTCGGCACCGGACACCTCCATGATGGCGGCTCCCGTCACCGCACGCCGGAAGCGGACATACTCGATGCCCAGCTCCGCAATATTCACCCTCTTCTTGGCCTCCTCGATGACCAGTTTATACGTCACCCCCCTCTCGGCAGCACCTGGCTGCAGGGTGAGGACGACGGCCGCGGTCTTGGAGGGCCTGGCCATTCGAGGAGGGGCAGGCTGTGGTGCCCGGGTCTTACTTTTCTGCGGAGCTGGGGGACGCTCCTGGTGCTTCCCACCTCTAGCCACCAGGCTCCACGGTTTATCCATAGAGGTGGGGGCGGGCGGGAGTGGACGCGGCTCTGATTTCTCCGGCGCCTTGCGACCACGCGTCGCTCTTCTGCGCCGTCCTTTCTTCTTCGCCTGGGGCAAAGATGATGTTCCTCCGACAGGCGCCTTCGCCTTTTGCCCGCTGGTGGAGGCTTTGGGCGGCTTTAGGCTTTGCGGGCGGGCGGTCGGAGGAAGGGAAGCGACTTTTCTTGGGGCCGGTTTCGGAGGGGGCTCTCTCCGAGCGGCCAGTGGAGGGCTCACCCTCGGCGCTGGATTCAGGCGCGGCTCCAGGTTCTCGAGCCGCGCACTCAGCCGAGCATGGACCCTGTCCATGATCGCCGTCTCCATGGCCTCAAGGTGCTCCAGCGTGGCTGGAGTCCCGGAGGCGGCGACGGGAGCGGCTCTGAACGTCGCGAACTCCCTCCGCAGTTCGTCCAAGCCGGCCTGGAGCCGCTTATTCTGCGCCCGAGCTTCTTGGAGCTCGCGACGCAGCGCGGCGGTCTCATCAGTTGAGGAAAGGGCAGCCAGGCATTTGGCGTCCGCGATAATCGCCTCGGCGTTATCGCGGAGCGCCTTAACGCTCGTCCCTTTCAAACTCTTCGAGATGTCGGCCACCTTGCGGATGGCCGCCACTCTCGTCATCAGCCTCTCGAAGACGAGCGAGGACGACTCGACGGTGTCGTCCCCGGACTCCATCTCCGAGAGGCGGGAGCGAGTGACCCTGGCCTCGGCCAGGGAGGCGAGCAGCTCCTGCTCAGCCTGGAGCTTGAGCTCCTCTCTCCTCGCTCGCGACACTTCGGCCTTCGCCTCAGCGAGGCCGATGTACTCCCCGGTTGTGGGAGGGCGACCGCGACCACGCTTCTGGAGCAATCCAGTAGCTACTGCGGGTCGCTCCTCGCCAGAGGACTCCGGGGAGGCCTCCGGGGACGGCGCTGGTGGGCCCTTGGTCCGCTTTCGTTGGAGCCGGACTCCCAGTTTTGGGTCCGACTCATTGTCACCTTCCGAACCGGTGCCGCCGTCGATGGGCACCACGGTTTCCCGATCGGAGGAGCCAGCCCCGTCGCTCGCTGGACTTCTGTCTCGTGGCGATACCGCTGGCGTCGCCACACGGTTGAGGAGAACGACAGGGCTTGATGCCCTGCTACTCCCATCGTCCTTGGTCTGCGCACGCGTGCGCACTCCGGTAGCCTTCAGCTTACCAGGCAGCCCGGGATCCGCTGCCTGGAGCGCCTGCTGCCTGGCGTCACACCAGGCGCAGAGGTGGTGCTCTTCACCACAGTCGCAGTTGCCGGTAACCAATTTAACATCGACCGGCCCGGATACCGGTCGACGCCGCTGGCGAGGCGGGTCGCATTCGCCGCTCGTTACCAATTTCACACCCGGGGGCCGAGCTACCCCCAAGCGCCGGGCGTCAGCCGGATCGCTCGACATACCTTTTTCCTTATGCGACATTTCCATTTTTCGTTTGGGAAACGTACCTGCGGCCCTTTCCCAACAGGCCGCAGGAGCGCTTGGGACCGGGTCCCCCCCAGCCATGCAGCCCCTCGGCACGCTAACCTTGGGCTTCGGGGTAATTTTTTATAGTGGTTTTCTTCCACGCAGCCCGACGCTCAGTGCGCCGGACCCCCGGCCCCGCGAATGCGGGGTTACGGTTTGCCCGACGGTGGCCGAGACCACACGCCGCGCCCGCGGACCTTATTAGGCCCGCCACCACGAGCCGAAGCTCCGCTGGCCCATCACTGGGCCCTCCAAACTGCGCCAAGCGCACCGCCATCGTGTCCGGACGAACCGGACCGCCAGCTCCAGCTAGCCAACCCACGACCCACGAGGGGTCCACTGGTGACAGCGGTGGGCTTCTTCTAAAAGAAGCCACGGCTTCACCCTCCGAGTGTAATTTTTTAGAGAGGTTTTCTTCCTCGCGATCCGACGCTCAGTGCGCCAGACCCCCGACCCCACTGAGTGAGGCTACGGGTTCATGTGACCGTGCAATGCCCGCCCTTAAGAAAGAGCAGGCAGCCACATGCCAGTTTTTGTCCGCGCCGGATGAACCGGTACCCCCCATATCTGGGGGGCGTTCCCCTATCCGCAACCTGGGGACGCGTCCGATGGCGGATCTGGAACCGCACACGGAAACCTAACCTAACCTAACCTAACCTAACCTAACCTAACCTAACCTAACCTAACCTAACCTAACCTAACCTAACCTAACCTAACCTTTTTTTTTTTTTTTTTTTTTTTTTTTTTTTTCGAGGAGAAATCCTTTTATTGATTCCCTACCGCTGGCGAGACGGTAGGGGTATGTGGGGGTCGGCCGGCAGACGACGCTATGCTAGTCATAGCGGCCCGGCCACTACCCACTAAAACTCCCCGGTGCCTCCTTGCCCTATGAGCGGGGTGGACCGGGCTCTGCCGAGGCAACAACTCCGATCCACCCCAGGGCGGCCTAGCCGCTGTCGGCTAGGCTGACGCCAATGGGGGATTGCCCGGAGACACCGGGGCAATCCCCAGACGGGGGGAGCCTGTGCAGGCACACACAGCTAGCCAGCTGTGTGTGCAGGTCCCCTAGGGCATTTGAAGACGGGCTTGGTATGCCCGTCTTCTCCTGCCCGTCCGCCTACGTCTGAGGGAAGCGAGACCAGCCTCGTCCTCTCGCTCCCTCTCAGCTGCCTCCTTCTGCGACATGACAGAGTCGCAGAAGGAGGCAACTGCTTTCCAGTTCGTCTCACTGTCAAGCATGGCTTCAACCATGCTTGGCAGTGAGACATCTCCCCCACCCAGCGCCACCTTCAGCTCCTGACGCTGGGTGTCCCAGGCCGAGCATACCTGGAGTGTATGCTCGGCCGTGTCGTCTGGATCGCCGCAGTGGTGACACTGCGGCGATTCCTCCCTTTGAATACGGTGCAGATAATGACCGAAACACCCGTGTCCGGTCATTATCTGCACCATGTGGTAGGTGAGGCTGCCTTTCCGGCGCCTCACCCATTCCTCCAACACCGGACGAATCGCTCCGATCGTCCGGTGGCCGGCGGTAGGCTGGCGTAGTGCCTCACTCCATGTGTGCATGGCCCTCTCCTGCGCCTCTGCGCGGACCCGTCGCACGTCCTCGGCGACGGGTCTACCTCCTTGGGCCCTTGCCGCGACCCGATGTCGATGCACCTGGGACAGAACCAGGGCATCGACATCCCACGGGGGCACGCCCGCGAGGACGCAGGCGGCCCCGTGGCTGACCGTGCGGTACGCTCGCACGGCCCGGATCGCGATGGCCCTTTGAGGCCTCCGTAGGAGGGCCCGGGTGTGAGGAGTGAGGCACTCCGCCCAGACCGGGGCTCCGTAGAGTGCCATCGACCTTACCACCCCGTGGTAAAGCCGACGGCACGCCGAATTGGGTCCTCCCATATTCGGGAGGAGACGTCCGAGCGCGGCTGCAGCTCTAGTGAGCCGTGGAGCGAGGAGCTTGAAGTGCTCCTCGAAGCTCCAGCGGGGGTCCAGCGTCAGGCCGAGGTACTTCATGTACCTGCCGACCTCGATCCAGACCCCCTCCACTCGGACGCGGAGCCCCGATGGGATCCTGCGGCGTGGGGGGTTGAAGGCCATGGCCCTAGTTTTATCTAGGGCCACCTCCAACCCGAGCAGTCGAATGCGTCGGACGACGAGCGAGGTGCCGGCCGACGCAAGATGTACCGCCTTCTCCCACGTCTGCGCTCTTGCCGCGACTAAGGTGTCGTCGGCAAAGCAGGCAATCTCCATTTTGGGAAGGAGATTGCCTCGCAGGACCCAGTTGTACCCCAGGTTCCAAAGCAGGGGGCCGAGCACGGCCCCCTGGGGTACGCCTACCGCCACTTGTCGGCGAATTATTTCGCCGTCAGCGCCCTCGTAGAGGACCACTCGCTCGGCGAGGTAGTCGTCGACGAGGGCGCAGAGATAGGACGGCACCCGGTGGAAACGGAGTGCCGCCCTAATACATTCGTGGGGGAGGCTGTTGAATGCGTTGCGGATGTCGAGCGACACCGCAACAACAGCCTCCCCCCTGCCGGTGGCCTCCTCCGTCCACCTTTTGAGGAGGCCCACCGCGTCCATTGTGGACCGACCGGTGCGGAAGCCGAACTGGCGCTCCTCCAAGTTCGGCCCCCCATTCTCCAAATGCTCGACGATCCGGCGGGCCATGATCCTCTCCATGGCCTTGCCGGAGTCGTCGAGCAGCACCACCGGTCGGTACCCGGACGGCGAGTCGGCGGGGCGGCCTTCCTTACGAAGAAGGACGAGTCGCCCCGCCTTCCACCTCCTCGGAAATTTGCCCCGGGCGATACAAGTGTCTAGTACCGCCCGGAACCTCTCCTCCAGAGGCCCCAGCGCTATCGCCAGGGCCTTGGCCGGGACTCCGTCTGGCCCCGGGGCCGTCTTCTTCTTCCCGATTCGCTCCCTCACCGCCTCGAACTCGACGTCGGAGACGGGAGGGCCCTCCAATTCGGCCTCCGGCAGCGGTTCCGGAGGCTCCATGGGCGGGGGCTCGAACGGGCCTGGGGTCGGGAACAGTGACCCCACGACCTTGTCGAGCAGCGTCGGGTCGAAGTGGGCCGTGGAGGGGGAGCTCGACGCGAACTTCCCCCTCACGGCCCTGTACGGACGACCCCAAGGGTCAGCATCCAGGAGGGCCAGGAAACGCTCGTGGGCTTCCTCCTTGGCCCTGCAGATACCTTCCTGCAGGGCGTTGTGAGCGTTCCTGTACGCCTGACGAAGGAGGACCTCTTCGTCAGGCGTCCTCCTGGAGCGTCGTCTCCGGCAACGGAGGAGAGCTCTCCTGGCCGCTAGGCATGATGAGCGCAGGGAGGCAATCTCCTGCGCCCACCAGTACACCCTCCTCCATCGAGGAGGAGGGCGCCACAGCGGCATGGCGGCATTGCAGACTTCCCGTAGGTCGTCTGCAAAGTGGTCGGCCATGCCGTCGGGATCCCCTGCGAGGTGAGGGGGGAGCGACGACCATTCCCTCACCATCGCGGCCTCCTCCGCCACGTCCGGGCGGAGCTTGGCGAGTGCCCACCTTGGGAAGGCGACACCCGCCGTGGGGTCCCGACGCTGTGGGGCCCTAGCGGCCTGCGTGGAGACCTCGTATCGGACATAGAGGTGGTCCGATAGGGTCTCCACGTCCTCCATCACGTTCCAGTCCCGGATTCGGGCAGCGAGGGCAGCGGTGGCAAAGGACACGTCCACGATGGACGTACCTTGCCACCGTACGCACGTGGGGGTGGTGCCTCGATTTAGCACCTGGAGCCCCAGGCCCAACGCCCAGGACTCCAATATGCCCCCCCTCACGTCCGTACTGGGGGACCCCCATGCCGAGGATTTGGCGTTGAGGTCCCCCGCCACCAGAACTGGGAGTGGGGCCGCTCGCCTCACCACTCCCTCCACCGCAGCCAGGAAGAACTCGAAGTCCGCCCGGCTGCGGTTCGGGGAGAAGTAGGTCGACACGACCACCATTCTCCCAAAGTTCGCTGCCACGAACCCGGAACCCCTTTCCCTTAGGGAAATGGGAGGAGCGCCACCCCCCGGTCTCACCACAACGGCAGCGGAGTCGTCCAGGTCCCCCAACCAGTGGGGGTTCTGGGGAACGTAATACGGCTCCGCCACCACCGCCAGGCTAATCTCCCACTCCGCCATGGACTGACACAGCAAGTCCTGTGCCCCGGCGGAGTGGTTGATGTTCGCCTGGAGGATCTTTGTGAGAGACCTATTGGGCATTAGAGGTGTCCATGCGCTCCTCCCTTATCGCGCTTGTTGCCCCCGGCTTAGCCGTCGGTTTGGCCGCAATGAGACGGCCCCTGACGGCTGGGGGGGAGCAGTTCATCCCCCCCATACGATGGTTAGCCGGGAGACCGGCATCCGCACAGATGGCGCATCTGTACGCCGCCTCGCAGTTGTTAGCGGAGTGCCCGTCCGCTCCGCAACGGTAGCAGAGACCGCTGCGGTCCTTGCTGGACGGGCATCTGACCACGGGGTGACCGAGTCCCATGCACCTATAACAGCGCATGGGACGCTGCTCGATCAGTTGGACGGAGGCGGAGCTCCATCCAACCGTCAGTCGGCCCCCGGTCACCAGCTTCTTGGCGGCGTCAATCGGGCAGGAGGCGAAAGCCGAGCCTAGCCCCCTGGGTCCAGGGTGGACCTTACCCACCCTGAAGTGCTCGGGGGGACAGCCCGTGCTTTGCGCCAGCGCAACCTGCAGCTCCTCGGCGGACACCGAGTCATCGAGACCGGTGACCCGGATATCCGCCGATTTCACTGGGCGCGTTACCTTCGCCGCTTCGCCTAATGCCTCGCCAATTTTGGCCGCCAGCTGGTCCGCCTGCGCGACCGTTGTCTCCTTCGGGAGTTCCAGTATACGGGCTCCCGTCACTCCCGTTCGGAATTGGGCCGGACCAATTCCGAGGGCGGTAAGGGAGACAGAGGCCTTGGTTTTCTCCAAGGCCTTCTTATAAGTGGCGCCCTGTGCGATCGCGTCCGGCTTTAATGCTACCACCACGGCCATCTTTTTGTGCTCCCTAGGGAGCTTCGGCGTCTTCTTCAGGGCCTGAATGGCAGGTGCGGCTGCCGGAGCAGGTGCGCGCTTCTTACGCCGCACCACCTCCGACCAGCTTCCCGCCGCCTCCACGAGCCCCGATGAAGGGCCAGGGGTCGGCTCCGAGGTCTTGACCCGGGACGCTGCCGTCTTTTTAACCCTCGCCGTTTTTGGCAGGTTCGCCGGCGGGGCAAGGGTGGAACCCGTGGCGTGCTGGGGGAGGGGAGCTCTCTCCCGGTCCTCACGCCTCTTATCCGCCTGTAGCGGCGGGCGGAACTGGCGTGACGGGAGTAATCTCCCGTCAACCTCCAGTCCTTCCAGGTGGGCGATTACGATTCTCCCCACCTGGGACGCCATCTCCGCCTGGAAGGTGGATAGCGTTTCTATAAACTCCGCTCTAGACAGCAGCTGAGAGTCAGCCGCTGTCATAGGCGGGTCTATTGATACTTGCGCCGCCGGAGGCTTCCCTGAAGAGGGCCTTTCTGCGTAGTCCCTTCGGACCGCCTTCAATTGGTTCGAGACCACGTCCAGTTGTTCCTGCAGTCTCCTATTGTCGGCGCGAAGTCGCCGAACTTCTTTCGACGACTTGCGCTCGATTAACGCCCCCATAACTTCGAGGAGGGACTGTGTGGACCGGTTGATGTCCCGTTTAGTGGTTCCCTTTAAGTTTCCCGCTTTGCGGGCAGCCTCCAGAATAGCTTCGGCGCTTTCCTGGGCCTTTCTGGTCAGCTCCTCGATAGAGCCGGCCGACTTTGCCGACTGGAAGCTGCCCTCTGTCCCTCCGTCAGAGTCAGAGCTCGCTTCCTGCAACTCGCGTCGGGCCTGCGAGAGGCCAACGTCGTGACGGAACGCCTTTCCGCCACGGCCCTTCGCTCCTTTTTTGCATTTTGGCGGAACTGGAGGTTCCGCGAACACTTCCGGGTCCTCTGACCCCGACACCACCGCAGCAAAAAATTTGCTGCTGGCCAGGGAAGAGTCAGATAACTCCTCCTGAGTCACTATCGCCGCGGGCCGCTTGCGGGCAACCGAACGGGTCACGGCACCCGAAAATTGCAGCTTCACTGCAGCTTTTCCACCTCTCGGGCTAGGCCCACTATTTTCGGCGGAGTCCGACATGGCCAAATAATGGCCCTGCCGGCTCCCCTAATAGCCCGGAGTCTACACTCCCGCGGAGTGTCAACAAACAACAATAAAACAAACAAAACAACAAGAGATTCGTGTAAACACGAAAAAAAAAAAAAACAACAAAAACAAGATTAAAACTAAGTAACAGCAACAAAAACAAAATTTGTTGCAGACCACCCCGAAGAGCCCCGGGAGAGGCTACTAACAAGGCAATCCGCAACAATATCCGTCAACAAATAACGAAACGGCAACAAGTCAAACTTATAAAAAAATGAAAGTTTTATAAGAAAAACAAAAAATCAACAATAACAGAAAAACAACAACAATAACAACAATTTGGAGCAAACTACCCTGTGCAGCCTTGAAAAAGGCAGCGTGCAAAGCAATCCGCGTCCAAATCCGTTAACAAATAACGAAATGACAGCCAACTGAAGTTTTGGCACGGAGACTGATGAAGCCTTAAAAAAGGCTTCAATCACGTCAATCCGTCAATCCTCCACTACAGTCAGATGAAGCGACTTGGAATGCGTCTAAAAGCACCGATAACACCGAAAACTTTTTGGACAACCTAACCTAACCTAACCTAACCTAACCTAACCTAACCTAACCTAACCTAACCTAACCTAACCTAACCTAACCTAACCTAACCTAACCTAACCTAACCTAACCTAACCTAACCTAACCTAACCTAACCTAACCTAACCTAACCTAACCTAACCTAACCTAACCTAACCTAACCTAACCTAACCTAACCTAACCTAACCTAACCTAACCTAACCTAACCTAACCTAACCTAACCTAACCTAACCTAACCTAACCTAACCTAACCTAACCTAACCTAACCTAACCTAACCTAACCTAACCTAACCTAACCTAACCTAACCCAGTTGCGCTCCAACCGCTGACGCGTAAGCAGTGAGAAAAGTGAGCTCCGGGCCTTAAAATCCTCATAAATCAGGAATAAATCGCGATTTTAACGAAAATAGTACCAACCGACGCGGCTCGGCCATCTTACCCCCCAGAAGAATAGTATAATTTAGTGAAATCCCCTCATATACCTATTTCCTAACAATCCCAAAAAAGCAAAAAAGACACTAATTCATACGAAACCGACTTCCCCGCTGCACTTGTCCCTTGTAGGTCTGTCTGCATCAAAAACATAATTTTACATACAACCCTGACAAAGAATAGTATAGTTTGCCAGGTCCACACATAAATACCTACACTTGAAGAGAACCTTACAAACAAATAGATCCAAACCAGCCGGCCCTGCTGCGCTCGGGCTCTCTCGGTCGGCTCACACTAAAATTGGATTTTTACTTAACACCCTCTTCAAGAATAGTAATAATAAACACAGAAACCAACAAATACCGACAAGTATAACACATTTCCACCATTGTGCCCGTCCCAAGTGAACTTTAGTAACCTATACGCCGGTACAAACAACCATTATCACAATGGAGCGAACGCCGCCCACCAGGCCTAGAAGGGGGGGTAAACCGGCCGCCTCCTCTGCATCAGAAGACCTAAGGAAGACGGCCACAATTAAGGCCGCGGGAAAGACTGGAGCAATGTCCGAGCCGGGAAGTATCTCGGGTCGCTCCGACCCTGGGGCCGGTGCTGGGGGGGGGGTTATTGATAAGACCTTCGACATTTCATCCTCCATTCCATCTGACGGGGTCCTGGGCAGTACGCCTCTTTTCTCGGCCCACTCTCCGACCGTATCCATTGCGTCGGAGAGGTCGGCTGCCGGAGCGTACTCGTCTCTCGATTCCTTGCCCTCCGCCGCCAACCGGCTCATGCTGGAGGCCAAATCGCAGCTCGAGGCATCTGGCAACATCAAAACCACAATCAAGGAGTCTGTTATAGCGAACATGGCAGCCATGTACGAAATTATCCTTCGCCTGGGCGAGTCTCGCAGAACTCTGAACGCCAGAGTGGACAGACTGAGGATACAACACTTGCAGGAGCTCCTGGCAGCGGAAAAGGCTAACCAGATCAGACTCAACGCCCTCGAAGAGATTGTTAAGGGCCTCAACCCCAGAGAGACCTTGGAGGGGCTCAGGGTTGAGGTGGAGTCTATCCGCCAAATCCTCAATTTTGAGGTCATCCAGGAGTTGAAACTCCGAACTGATACTGGTCCATCTTACGGCGAGGTCCTCTCTGAGCTGTC
Organism: Synanthedon myopaeformis; assembly: GCA_944738685.1. Classification (NCBI taxonomy): domain Eukaryota; kingdom Metazoa; phylum Arthropoda; class Insecta; order Lepidoptera; family Sesiidae; genus Synanthedon; species Synanthedon myopaeformis. Next base: position 11,409,917 of record OX122922.1, on the reverse strand, counting down.
CAAGTTGCGCTCCAAAATGGAAGACAGCATGGTTAAGCTCGGGGAGGTTACCGCTGCCAGGGGTGGACTGGTCGGAGGGGGGCCTGGGGCTGGGGACGGGCGGCGAGACTATGATGGGTCCGCCCATCACGATTGCTCTGAAATAAAAACACCGAATAATCCCAGAGTCGGCACCCGTAAAGTTGTGAGCTCGGTCAGCTACGCCGCGGTAGCGTCGGCTGAACCAGCTTACCCGGTGCTGGTGGAGTCCAACGACCCCAGACACTCGGGGGACGATGTGGTCAAGGGGGTTAAAAACTCAGTTGACGTCATCGCCCTTGGGATAGGGGTCAATAGGGTTCGCAAGCTCAGGGGGTGTAAGGTGGCATTCTCCTGCGACTCGGAAGAGGGTAGGAGAGTATTCACCGAGGCGGTTGGCAGGGAACTCGCTGGCTTTTCGGCCAAACCATTGGAACAGCGAAACCCTTTGCTGCGCCTCGTGGGAGTGGCGAGGGATCTTACAGATGGACAGGTGGAATCAGCTCTACCTAAGCAGAATGCGGCACTGCTGGGTGGCGTAAAAGAGGGGGACATAAGGGTAATCCGAAGGGTCAAGGGCAGAAATGACGTTCTGCAAAACATAATACTCGAGGTGTCACCAGAGGTATGGCGTAGGTTGAGGGGCGGTAGGGTGAGACTGGGTTACCAGTCCATCCCGGCTTACGACCAGTCGCCCATACTCCAATGCTATAAATGCGTTGGTTATGGCCACATGGCGCGAGACTGCGCTGCAGGACCGATATGCGGATACTGTGCTGGACCTCATGACACCAAGGAGTGCGGGGCCAGGCTGGAGGCCCCTAGATGTCACTGGTGCACCGCCAACAAACTTGCGGATGTGGCTCACCCTGCCTATAGCAGTAGCTGCCCAGAGTGGCAAAAATGGGACAGAATAGCGCGCAGATCGGTTAACTACTGCTAAGGGCGGCCCCACGGTCCGCAAAACCGAACTTAAAATATTACAGGCAAACCTGGGCAGAGGATTTGCAGCTACAAAGGAATGTCTCACATATAGCATAGATAATCATATAGACATCTTACTGTTACAGGAGCCATATGTGGGATCGCAAATGCGCGTCGCGGCATCGGGTTTCCGGGTGGTGCAGGCTTCTCCTTCACCGCTGCCGGCTAAGTCGGCTGTCCTCGTGGCTAATCAGCACGCGCATTTAATTATTGACAACAGAATTATCAACGAAAATATTGTCGCTCTCAGGTTGGTGACCGGTGGCGGGACCTTCGGCGTTGTGAATGCATATCTGGAGGGCGACCGTGACATCGATGCTCAAATCAGGACCCTTAAAGATTTCGTCAACCGGCTTGGTACTTCGGACTTCCTCATCGCAGGCGACGTCAACGCCAAGAGCCCCTGGTGGGGATGTGGAGCCGAGGACGGTAGGGGACGTGCGTACGCTGACTTCCTGGCCGAGGAGGGGTGTGAGATCCTGAACGCTGGTCACACACCCACTTTTTATACTCACAGAGGAACCAAATTGTATACCAGCATTGTCGATGTGACGGCATGCTCGCGGAGTGTTTTGTCGAGAGTTGTTGGATGGAGAGTTGACACTGGCGCCCTTACCCTATCCGACCATAGGGCTATACAGTTTAGCCTCTTGGACGGTAAAGCGCCAGAGATACATGAAGAGGACTCCACGTGGCGTTTCAATACCTCAAACGCCGACTGGAGTAAATTCGAAGGAGCATTGAATACTGTCCTCTCTGACGCGGGACTGATACAGATGGACGCCAATACTCTTTCGTCCGGGGACAGCATTGAGAGGGCGGCGGCATCATACACTTCGGCCCTGATCGATGCTAGTCGGAAGACACTTCCGAGAAAAAAGCCAGCACGGGGGCCAAGAAGGCCCAATTGGTGGAATGAGTCATTGCAAAAGGAGAAAGAACTCACGACAACCATGCGCAGAAGGTTACAACATGCCAACCCGGTGCGCAGACTCGCACTGGTCCCTGATTACTTGGCCCAAAAAGCCAAATACAAAGCTCTGGTGGAAACGGCCTGCACCGAGAGTTGGAGGCAATTTTGTAATGAGCAAAGGAGAGAGGACATATGGACGAGTGCCTATAGGGTCTTGAGGGGGGCGGAGCCCAGGCGGCCGGATCTCTTGCTTAGAGACACTTCGGGAGCAATCAAGACACCCAGAGAATCTGCCGAGTTGTTGGCGGCGGTCTTCTTCCCTCAGGATTCCGACTCCAGCGACGATTCGATACACCAGACGATAAGAAGCACGGCCCTCGATTTGGGTCACGTGGACGGGGACAATTCAGCCGTATCAACCCCGATAACATATTACGAGACAGACTTTGTTTTCGACTCAATGAGTCCTAGGAAGGCGCCTGGCAACGATGGCCTCTCTTCGGACATTTGTGGTAGGGCTTTCAGGGCGGCTCCGCAGCCACTTTTAGAGATCTTTAATGCATGTATGCGCCTTTCATATTTCCCAAAGATCTGGAAAATTGCCCGCATCAAGGTGCTTCAGAAACCCGGACGAGATGACTACACCGCTCCGAAATCATATAGACCGATTGGTTTGCTTCCAATTCTGGGCAAGACTCTTGAAAAGATAGTGTCCCGCCGGATCATGTGGCACTTGCTGACCGAAGGTAAAATCAGCAACCGCCAATATGGATTCATGCCACAGCGCGGGACACAAGAAGCCTTGCATGAGATCCACTCAAGACTGCATCATGCGGTTAATAATAAGAAGATAGTAGGGGTGGTCTCACTGGATATTGAAGGAGCCTTTGACAATGCCTGGTGGCCTGCCATCCTCCACCAAATGAAGATCAAAAATGTCGACGCCAGCATCACTACATTGGTCGCCAATTATCTGACCCCGCGACCTTATATAATTAAATACGCCGGAGAAACCTACGAGGGGACCACCAACAAGGGGTGTATTCAGGGCTCTGTATGCGGACCCCTCTTTTGGAACCTCTTAGTTGACCCAATTTTGGAGGAGCTGGGGTCAAGCCCTACATTGCATATCCAGGCATTCGCGGATGACATTGTGTTGATGGCAACCGGAAATACTGGGGAACAAGTGGCATCATCTTTAAACTTGAGCCTGACAGCAGTGAAGCGTTGGGGGGACACCAACAAACTTAAGTTTGCAGCTAATAAAACTAAACTAATGATAGCTACCAAAAAGCTTAGATATCACCCTCCCGTAGTCGAGTTTGACGGCATGACGGTTCCTCCCAGTGACACTATCAAGATCCTGGGGCTCACTTTTGATAGGCACCTCAACTACAGGCCGCATTTGGAGAGGGCAGTTTGTAGAGCAATAGCAATAGGCAAACTTATGACCAGGGCTGCGAGGGCGCAGTGGGGGTTGAACTCCGAGATTCTACGAACAGTGTATGTTGCAGCGGTAGAGCCCATAGTCCTCTATGGCGCCAACGTTTGGGCGGGCGTCTCGGGCAGGAGATATGCGACCAGACAGCTCACAGGACTCACCCGCACCTTCTGTATCAAAATAGCAAAAACGCACAAAACAGTACCGGGCAGCTCCGCTATTTTGCTGGCTGGACTACTCCCCTTAGATATTAGGGCTAGGGAGGTTCAACGCCTGTTTCTAATTAAGCTGGGACACCCCCTGGATGAACTCCCGTCCAGGGAGCTCCAAGTCATGGGTAAGGTCACTGAACTAGGCCACCCAGCCAGCATGATAAGGTACAAGTACACAACCGTCACCAAAGATGAAGAACTGCACACGCTGACTGACTCAGGAACGATTCAAGCATACACTGATGGCAGTAAGATTGAGGGGAAGGTGGGTGCGGCTGTGTCAGTATGGCGAGGCCACATGGAACTCAGCAGTCATAAGATAAAACTGGCCGACTATTGCTCGGTATATCAGGCTGAGCTGACTGCTATCGAGGAGGCCCTAACACGACTGGCTAAATCCGAAAAATGTCATATCCTCTCAGATTCTAGATCCTCACTTGACGCGATCTGCTCAGGTGCGTCTCTGAACCCCCTAGTGATCAACATCAGGAAGCTATTATCTACAGCAACGAGTGAGGGCAGGGCCCCTGAGCTTTTTTGGATTAAGGCTCATGCTGGACACAGGGGCAACGAGCGAGCGGACACCTTGGCCAAGGAAGCAGCGACCCGTAGTAAAACTGTTCCCCGCTACGACAGGTTCCCACTGTCCAAAGCAAAGCGCCTCATCAGGGACAGTTCGATTGATGAATGGCAGCTCACTTACGAGACGGCTGTGACGGGAGCGGTTACCCGTGAGTTCTTCCCCGACGTGCGTGCGGCCTACTCAATCCTTCGTGCCTTGCGGCCTGCCACCAATCTGAGAGCACAGTTGTTCACCGGCCATGGAGGCTTCAAGTCGTACCTCCACAGATTTGGCCTGGCTGACAGCCCGGTTTGCCCATGTGACGACGTCACAGAACAAACTGTTTTCCACATTCTGCTGGAGTGCCCTATCCATGCTGTGAATAGGGTGGACCTGGAGATCGAGCTGGGCTGTCGGTTGGACAAGACCCAGATCGTCAAGCTGTTGGGCCACAAGGACACCCGGAACCGTTTCCTCGGGTACGCTGATAAGATCGTCACACTTGTCGCCCGAGGAAATGGTTCGAATGTTTAACAATAGGCTTCAAATAAACTGTAATGTAATATAGTATCAATGTAATATAGTATGACTCACATATTTTTGCAACCTTTTAATTCCAAGCCTCCAATTTTAATTTAGTTTTATTTTAGTTTGGGATAGTGTGGGGTTGGATTTTATTGTTTAGTTTAGTTTTTTAAGTTTATCAGATGTAACACACTAGTATGTAAGTTATTTTTCTATTTGTAAAAGTAAGTTAGTTTTCTCTACTGTAATAATAGCATTAATGAAATGAAAGACAAATAATAAATAAATATAGACAATAAGCAACTCTCGGACCCCAGTACTCCTTTTTCCCGCAGGAGCTGGGGTCCCTAGGCAAAGATGTATTTTCTTCAGTAGGGCCAATAATAAAGTTAGTTCAAACGCTGCAATGTCAGTAGCGAGCATTTATTTCGGATCGGCGGGAAAAAAAAAAAAAAAAAAAAAAAAAAAAAAAAAAAAAAAACCTAACCTAACCTAACCTAACCTAACCTAACCTAACCTTTTTTTTTTTTTTTTTTTTTTTCGAGGAGAAATCCTTTTATTGATTCCCTACCGTTGGCGAGACGGTAGGGGTATGTGGGGGTCGGCCGGCAGCGACGCTATGCTAGTCATAGCGGCCCGGCCACTACCCACTAAAACTCCCCGGTGCCTCCTTGCCCTATGAGCGGGGTGGACCGGGCTCTGCCGAGGCAACAACTCCGATCCACCCCAGGGCGGCCTAGCCAATGTCGGCTAGGCTGACGCCAATGGAGGATTGCCCGGAGACACCGGGGCAATCCTCAGACGGGGGGAGCCTGTGCAGGCACACACAGCTGGCCAGCTGTGTGCGCAGGTCCCCTAGGGCATTTGAAGACGGGCTTGATATGCCCGCCTTCTCCTGCCCGTCCGCCTACGTCTGAGGGAAGCGAGACCCGCCTCGTCCTCTCGCTCCCTCTCAGCTGCCTCCTTCTGCGACATGACAGAGTCGCAGAAAGAGGCAACTGCTTTCCAGTTCGTCTCACTGTCAAGCATGGCTTCGACCATGCTTGGCAGTGAGACGTCTCCCCCACCCAGCGCCACCTCCAGCTCCTGACGCTGGGTGTCCCAGGCCGAGCATACCTGGAGTGTATGCTCGGCCGTGTCATCTGGATCGCCGCAGTGGTGACACTGCGGCGTCCCTTCCCTCTGTATACGGTGCAGATAATGACCGAAACACCCGTGTCCGGTCATTATCTGCACCATGCGATAGGTGAGGCTGCCTTTCCGGCGCCTCACCCATTCCTCCAACACCGGACGTATTGCTCCTATCGTCCGGTGGCCGGCGGTAGGCTGGCGTAGTGCCTCACTCCATGTGTGCATGGCCCTCTCCTGCGCCTCTGCGCGGACCCGTCGCACGTCCTCGGCGACGGGTCTACCTCCTTGGGCCCTTGCCGCGACCCGATGTCGATGCACCTGGGACAGAACCAGGGCATCGACATCCCACGGGGGCACGCCCGCGAGGACGCAGGCGGCCCCGTGGCTGACCGTGCGGTACGCTCGCACGGCCCGGATCGCGATGGCCCTTTGAGGCCTCCGTAGGAGGGCCCGGGTGTGAGGAGTGAGGCACTCCGCCCAGACCGGGGCTCCGTAGAGTGCCATCGACCTTACCACCCCGTGGTAAAGCCGACGGCACGCCGAATTTGGTCCTCCAACATTCGGAAGGAGACGTCCGAGTGCGGCAGCAGCTTTGATGAGCCGTGGAGCGAGGAGCTTAAAATGCTCCTCGAAGCTCCAGCGGGGGTCCAGTGTCAGGCCGAGGTACTTCATGTACCTCCCGACCTCGATCCGGACCCCCTCCACTCGGACGCGGAGCCCCGATGGGATCCTGCGGCGTGGGGGGTTGAAGCCCATGGCCCTAGTTTTATCTAGGGCCACCTCCAACCCGAGCAGTCGAATGCGCCGGACGACCAGCGAGGTGCCGGCCGACGCAAGATGTACTGCCTTCTCCCACGTCTGCGCTCTTGCCGCGACTAGGGTGTCGTCGGCAAAGCAGACAATCTCCATTTTGGGAAGGAGATTGCCTCGCAGGACCCAGTTGTACCCCAGGTTCCAAAGCAGTGGGCCGAGCACGGCCCCCTGGGGTACGCCTACCGCCACTGATCGACGAATTAACTCGCCGCCTGCGCCCTCGTAAAGGACTACTCGCTCGGCGAGGTAGTCGTCGACGAGGGCGCAGAGATAGGACGGCACCCGGTGGAATCGGAGTGCCGCCCTAATGCATTCGTGAGGGAGGCTGTTGAAGGCGTTGCGGATGTCCAGCGACACCGCAACAACAGCCTCCCCCCTGCCGGTGGCCTCCTCCGTCCACCTTTTGAGAAGGCCCACCGCGTCCATTGTGGACCGACCGGTGCGGAAGCCGAACTGGCGCTCCTCCAAGTTCGGCCCCCCATTCTCCAAATGCTCGACGATCCGGCGGGCCATGATCCTCTCCATGGCCTTGCCGGAGTCGTCGAGCAACACCACCGGTCGGTACCCGGACGGCAAGTCGGCGGGGCGGCCTTCCTTACGCAGAAGGACGAGTCGCCCCGCCTTCCACCTCCTAGGAAATTTGCCCCGGGCGATGCATGCGTTAAGCACCGCCCGGAACCTCTCCTCCAAAGGCCCCAGCGCTATCGCCAGGGCCTTGGCCGGGACTCCATCTGGACCCGGGGCCGTCTTCTTCCTCCCGATACGCTCCCTCACCGCCTCGAACTCAACGTCGGAGACGGGAGGGCCCTCCAATTCGGCCTCCGGCAGCGGTTCCGGAGGCACCATGGGCGGGGGCTCGAACGGGCCTGGGGTCGGGAACAGTGACCCCACGACCTTGTCGAGCAGCGTCGGGTCGAAGTGGGCCGTAGAGGGGGAGCTCGACGCGAACTTCCCCCTCACGGCTCTGTACGGACGGCCCCAAGGGTCAGCGTCCAGGAGGGCCAGGAAACGCTCATGGGCCTCCTCTTTGGCCCTGCAGATGCCTTCCTGCAGGGCGTTATGAGCGTTCCTGTACGCCTGACGAAGGAGGACCTCTTCGTCAGGCGTCCTCCTGGAGCGTCGTCTCCGGCATCGGAGGAGAGCTCTCCTGGCCGCTAGGCATGATGAGCGCAGGGAGGCGATCTCCTGCGCCCACCAATACACCCTCCTCCATCGAGGAGGAGGGCGCCACAGCGGCATGGCGGCATTGCAGACTTCCCGAAGGTCGTCTGCAAAGTGGTCGGCCATGCCGTCGGGATCCCCTGCGAGGTGAGGGGGGAGCGACGACCATTCCCTCACCATCGCGGCCTCCTCCGCCACGTCCGGGCGGAGCTTGGCGAGTGCCCACCTTGGGAAGGCGACACCCGCCGTGGGGTCCCGACGCTGTGGGGCCCTAGCGGCCTGCGTGGAGACCTCGTATCGGACATAGAGGTGGTCCGATAGGGTCTCCACGTCCTCCACCACATTCCAGTTCCGGATTCGGGCAGCGAGGGCGGCGGAGGCGAAGGACACGTCCACGATGGACGTACCTTGCCACCGTACGCACGTGGGGGTGGTGCCTCGGTTGAGCACCTGGAGCCCCAGGCCCAGCGCCCAGGACTCCAGTATGCCCCCCCTCACGTCCGTACTGGGGGACCCCCATGCCGAGGATTTGGCGTTGAGGTCCCCCGCCACCAAAACTGGGAGTGGGGCCGCGCGCCTCACCACTCCCTCCACCGCAGCCAGGAAGAACTCGAAGTCCGCCCGACTGCGGTTCGGGGAGAAGTAGGTCGACACGACCACCATTCTCCCAAAGTTCGCTGCCACGAACCCGGAACCCCTTTCCCTTAGGGAAATGGGAGGAGCGCATCCCCCCGGTCTCACCACAACGGCAGCGGAGTCGTCCAGGTCCCCCAACCAGTGGGGGTTCTGGGGAACGTAATACGGCTCCGCCACCACCGCCAGGCTAATCTCCCACTCCGCCATGGACTGACACAGCAAGTCCTGTGCCCCGGCGGAGTGGTTGATGTTCGCCTGGAGGATTTTTGTGGTAGACCTACTGGACATTGGTGGTGTCCATGCGCTCCTCCCGCAACGTAGCTGTGGCCCCTGGCTTAGTCGCCGGTTTGGCTTCACTGAGGCGGCCCCTGACGGCTGGGGGGGAACAATTCATCCCCCCCATTCGATGGTTCGCCGGGAGGCCGGCGTCCTCGCAGACGGCGCACCTAAACGCCGCCTCGCACCCATTGGCGGAATGCCCATCCAGTCCGCAGCGGTAGCAAAGGCCGCTGCGGTCCTTTTTGGACGGGCACCTGACCACCGGGTGGCCGAGTCCCATGCACTTATAACAGCGCATGGGACGCTGCTCGATCAGTTGGACGGAGGCGGAGCTCCATCCAACCGTCAGTCGGCCCCCGGTCGCCAGCTTCCTGGCGGCGTCAATAGGGCAGGAGGCAAAAGCCGAGCCGAGCCCCCTGGCTCCAGGGTGGACCTTACCCACCCTGAAGTGCTCGGGGGGGCAGCCCGTGCACTGCGCCAGCGCGGCCTGCAGCTCTTCGGCCGACACCGAGTCGTCGAGCCCGTTGACCCGGATGTCCGCCGATTTAACGGGGCGCGTGACTTTCGCCACGTCCCCTAGTGCCTCGCCGATTTTCGCCGCCAGTCTGTCCGCTTGGGCGGCCGTCGTCTCCTTCGGGAGCTCGAGAATTCGAGCTCCCGTCACGCCCGTTCTGAATCGGGCCGGCCCGATGCCCAAGGCAGCTAGCGATACAGAGGCCTTGGTTTTCTCCAAGGCCTTCTTATATGTGGCGCCCTGCTCCATCGCCTCGGGCTTCAGGGCCACCACGACTGCCATCTTCTTGGGCTCCTTGGGGAGCTTGCTCTCCTTCTTCTTCGGGGCCTGAACTGCAGGTGCGGCTGTCGGAGCAGGCGCGCGCTTCTTGCGCCGCACCACCTCCGACCAGCTTCCCGCCGCCTCCACGGGCCCCGAAGATGGGCCGGGGGTGGTCTCCGAGGCCTTGCTGGCCTGGGGCGCTGCCGTCTTTTTACCCCTCGCCATTTTTGGCAGGTTCGCCGGCGGGGCGAGGGTGGAACCCGTGGCGTGCTGGGGGAGGGGGACCCTCTCCCGGTCCTCGCGCCTTCTATCCGCCTGCAAAGGCGGGCGGAACTGGCGTGACGGGAGCAACCTCCCGTCTACCTCCAGTCCCTCCAAATGGGCGGTAACTATTCCCCCCACTTGGGACGCTATCTCCGCCTGAAGGACGGACAGAGTCTCCAGAAACTCCGCTCTAGAGAGCGGCTGGGAGTCAGCCGCTGTCATTGGCGGGTCTACGGTTGGTTGCAGGGCCGGGGGCTTCCCTGACGCGGGCCTTTCCGCATAATCCCTTCGGATCGCCTTAAGTTGGGAGGAGACTGCGTCCAACTGCTCCTGGAGTCTCCTGTTGTCAGCGCGAAGTCGCCGAACTTCCTTCGACGACTTGCGCTCAATCAGGGCCCCCATTACTTCTAGGAGCGTCTGTGTGGAACGATTGATGTCCCGTTTTGTGGTCCCTTTCAGGTTGCCCGCCTTGCGGGCAGCCTCAAATATCGCCTCCGCGCTATCTTGCGCCTTTTTTGTCAATTCCTCGATAGAGGCGGCTGACTTGGCCGACTGGTAACTGGCCTCTGACCCTACGGCGTCTGAGTCAGAGGTCATCTCCTGTAGCTCCCGTCTAGCCTGTGAAAGACCGACATCATGGCGGAAGGCCTTACCGCCGCGGCCCTTTGTGCCTTTCTTAAATTTTGGCGGAATTTCAGGTTCCGCTATCGCCTCCGGGTCCTCAGACCCCGACACCACAGCAGCAAAGAATTTACTGCTGGCCAGGGAGGAGTCTGAGAGCTCCTCTGTGGTTACGTTCGCCGAAGCAGTCGCGGGCCGTTTACGGGCGACCGAGCGGGTCACTGCGCCTGAAAACTGCAGTTTTACTGCACTTTTGCCACCTCTCGGGCTGGGCCCACTATTATCGGCGGAGTCCGACATGGCCAAACTATGGCCCTGCCGGCTCCCCTGGTAACCCGGAGTCTACCACTCCCGCGCGGTTGAGTAACAACCAGAAACTAACAATAAACAACAATAATAACAATTTTCCTTAAAATTAAACAACAACAAACCGCGATATCTCCTGAACCACAGGGGCTACTAACAACCGGATTGGACCGGGTGAAAGAGCTTCCGAGGAGGCTTCTTTCAACCCAAATCCGCGACGCGATCCGGTTGTTAGCACCGAAGATATTTCGCAAAAACAACAATTTCCTTAAAAATCTATCAACAAAAAACAACTATAAAAACTAAACAACAAGGAAACTTGAGAAAATTTTTAGACAGGCCGAAAGAGCTCCCAAGGAAGCAACTTTCAGCCCTAGACCGCGACAAGATCCGGCTACAGGAACCTGGACTTATCGCGGTTTTTGTCTAAAAATTTCCTAACAAAAAAACAACAAAATCAACAATAACAACAAGAATAACAACAAACAGCAACAAGTGGTATGGGCAGTTGAAAAAGCCTTGAAAAAGGCTTCAGTCAACATACACCACGCCAAGAAACTCCAAAGGGGTTAGAAGATATCGTCAACTGAAAATGTCGAAATTACGGGAAAATTCAGCAACAACAACCTAACCTAACCTAACCTAACCTAACCTAACCTAACCTAACCTAACCTTTTTTTTTTTTTTTTTTTTTGAGGAGGGGAAATCACATTTACGGACTGACCCCCCTCGCCGGCGAGGACGCGTCGGCGAGGGGGAGTGTGGGACTCGCCCGGTGACGCGAATTATCACCGGGAATACCCACTAAAACCCCCCCATGCTCCACCATCGGCGGTTGTGTGCGGGTCCGTATAACAGCGAGGCCATGTCCGCGGAACCCGCACACCGCTACTTCCCATGAAGGGAACCGTCATGATGGTGGCGACCTAGGGAGCATCTCTAGGTCGCCACGCCGTCTGGTCAGTGTAAGCCGGGCGCCAGTCGTCCACCTGACGCCCGGTAGTCACGTTAATCGGCGCGCGCGGCATAAGCGCGGCGCCGTCTTCCCGTTTTCCGGCGCCTGAGTGGTTCCGCCTGGGGGTCCTCTTCGCGGGACCGCTCCCCGGCCTCTTTGCCACTCAGGGCCGTCTCACAGAAGATCCTGGCGGCTTCCCAGCCGCCAGGGGTCTCAATCATTGCTCTGACGACAGCCGGTAGGGACAGGTCTTGTCCCACGACTGCCGTCAGAGCCGCTCTCTCCGTATCCCAACCTGGGCATTCCTCGAGTGTGTGTTGCGCCGTGTCGTTGGCGGCTCCGCACTCGTGGCAGACGGTGGTTCGCTCCCTCCGCGCGACGTTGCACAGGTACCGACCGAAGCAGCCATGCCCCGTCAGCACCTGCACAAGCCGGAAAGAGAGCGAGCCGGTCCGCCTGCTCACCCACTCCTTCAGCACTGGCGCGATAGCAGTCGTGGTACGGAAACCGCACCCCGCCTGCATCAAATCATCGCGCCAGCGCTCGAGTGCCTCCTCCTGGAGCTCCGCCCTCCAACGCGCCACCTCCTCCGGGAGTGGACTCGCGCCGCGGGCCCTCACGTCGGCAGTCCTGCGGTAGACCGCTGCGAGGACCTCGGCATCCAGCTCCCAGGGGAGCGTGCCGGCGATCGCGCATGCCGCCCTCCACGAGGTGGTGCGATACGCTCTGATGACCCTGGACGCCATGACTCGCTGCAGGCGCCGCAGCACAGTCAAGTTTTGGGCCGACAGGGAGTCGACCCAAATCGGCGCACCGTACAGGGCCATCGAGCGCACCACGCCCGCGAAGAGACGACGGCACCCGACGTTGGGTCCGCCCAGGTTGGGCATCAGCCTGCTCAGAGCGAAAGAAATTATGGTCAGTTTAGGAGCCAGGCTCCTGAAGTGACCTTGGAAGTTCCACCGGCTATCGAGTACGACGCCGAGATATTTCAGCGTCGACCCGACGCCGATGGAAACTCCTCCGACAATGATGTGAGCGTCCGGCGGTGGCGCCTTGCGAGGCCCACGGAAGCAGATGGCTTCCGACTTCTCAAGGGCCACCGTCAGGCCCAAGCGCCGTATCCTCATCACAACCTGTGCTACTCCGGCGGTCGCCAACAGGGCCGCGTCACGATACGTGTCACCGCGGGCGGTCACCAAAGTGTCGTCAACCTAACCTAACCTAACCTAACCTAACCTAACCTAACCTAACCTAACCTAACCTAACCTAACCTAACCTAACCTAACCTAACCTAACCTAACCTAACCTAACCTAACCTTTTTTTTTTTTTTTTTTGAGGAGGGGAAATCACATTTACGGACTGACCCCCCCCGCCGGCGAGGACGCGTCGGCGAGGAGGAGTGTGGGACTCGCCCGGTGACGCGAATTATCACCGGGAATACTCACTAAAACCCCCCCATGCTCCACCATCGGCGGTTGTGTGCGGGTCCGTATAACAGCGAGGCCATGTCCGCGGAACCCGCACACCGCTAATCCCGTGAGGGAAACATCGTTATGGTGGCGACCTAGGGAGCATCTCTAGGCCGCCACGCCGTCTGATCAGTGTAGGCCGGGCGCCAGTCGTCCACCTGACGCCCGGTAGTCACATTTAATCGGCGCGCGCGGCGTAGGCGCGGCGCCGTCTTCCCGTTTTTCGGCGCCTGAGTGGGTCCGCCTGGGGGTCCTCTTCGCGGGACCGCTCCCCGGCCTCTTTACCACTCAGGGCCGACTCGCAGAAAGTCCTGACGGCTTTCCAGCCGTCAGGCGTCTCGATCATTGCTCTGACGACAGCCGGTAAGGACAGGTCTTGTCCCACGACTTCGCGCGCATACGCTGCCGAATTTTGAGCGGGAAAGTGCACAGCTGAAAGTGCTATCAGATAGCCGGCACTTTTCTCCTATTTGTGCAGCAAAGCCCGGATTTTTTCGTGGCCGGGAAGGCGGTTACACAACTGAAATTCCGGAGGTCTCCAAAGTTGGACCCCCTAAAAAGGCCCCGCAAAAATCTACAAAAGGAACCAAAAATAGCGGATAGTGTGTGCGAGTGTCCTAGTGAAAGAATTTTTCGGATCGGCTCAGCCGTTTCCGAGAAATCGTAAAATTAAAAAATCCCGAAAATCGTTGGTTTTTCGGGAGCTTGTGTTCCCTCAGGAATAGAGTCGCGAGAAAGTGTTTTGCATAGCAGTGTGCAGTGATTCTTCTTGTATTTTTTAGTGCAAAAACCAAGTAAATAGGACAAATATTTTGGGAGTTATAAGCAAAAACCCAAAAGAGGATTTTGCCCAAAATTTATATGGTTAAAAAACCAAAAACCCCAAAAATCAAAAATCTCGAAAAAGAAAAATACCACCAGATAGCCCTTGTTTCATAAGTGAAAAAGAAGAAAAAACAGTGAAGATCGGACAACGGAGGCCAGAGATATAGGGAAAAAACAAAAACAGTCAAAGTGTCTTGACGACTGGTCGGTCAACATAGGTTTTTGCTTAATCCTGGACTCCAGGATCGCCGTAGAAGAAAACAGCTGGTACCACTGGATTACACTTCAAAAGTTGTACATAGGAACACAAGCAGCCCCGGAATCGGACTCGATTGGGCGCCGGGATACTCTGGAGAAACATTGGGTAAATCCACGCTAAGTTGACCCGCGGCTAACATAGCTATACTATTGCCTGCACCAGGACGTGTCTGCTGAAAATAAAATTAAGATCTTCTAAGGCACATAACTTCGCAACCATTAGTGCTAAAATTCAGTGAGACACGTCATTGGGTTCGGAAAATTAACACCTTTTTTCCCAACTTAGCGGGATTACTATAGTCCCTCACCTGACTTCACCTGTAAAAATTGAAAAACCTATAACTCCCTTCCCTTACGCAGTACACAGTTGTGCGATACGTCGTTGGATAGGCCTCATCGAGATCTGTCCGGCGGCCTATCGTCCTTAACTGGTTCTACACCCGGTTTTGTCTGAAAAATTAAAATAAACTATTTTAGGCCCTATATATCAAAATTTATTCTAAATTATCCCTAAAACCGATCTTCCCTCCTTTAACCTTCCCTAACCCTCTATTTGGCTACCTTTCCTCCCCCCATAGTTTTCTCTGGGTGCCCTGGGGGCCCGATTCGGGTCTGGGTTCTGGCAAAATAATAACAGAGACTTAGTTAAGTTAGTTATAAGTTAGTTTTAAGATTGATCGGGCTATTGCACTAATTAATTTAATTAGTGACAAAAAAGTCTGTTTTAAGTATTCTGACGGAGCCCTTTTACAGCTTCAATTTTATTAATTAACATTGTATATTTTATTTTTATTTTATTTGACATTTTAATCTTAATTGTATTATTGTATAAAGAATTTATTTTATTGACTGTTACTTGTATATTAACTAGACTATTATTGTGCATTACTTAACAAATTGTTTTATCGACTGTTAATTGTGCACTGTTTTAATTGATTTTTGTTTGTTGTGTTGATATTGAATTTGATTTTATCTTTGACTTGACATTTGTTGACTATATGATATATTGTTTAATACTGTGTTTTAATTTGGTAATTTAAGATTATACTGTAACTACATTGTATTAGTTTGTTGGCCCATATACAGTCACAAACAATTCAATAAAAAAGACCTAGGTACCTACATAGACAGTCTAGTTATATTTCAAAAATTTTATTATTGTAAATTGTATATTATTTGATCATTATTGTGTTGTGTTTATTGACATATTTAATTGCAATCTTATATTCTGTGTATATATAGTGATTAAGATACCATAAGTCAATATCGACTGACTAATATTATTTGTACATTATTTTAAAAATATTATTTTACACATAAAATAGTAAATTGACTTAGCTGTGTTCAGTCCGATCAATTTATTTTTACTTTTTACTTTTATATTTTTTGATTTGATTTAATTTTATTTTCACCTAAAATTTTTATATCTTTTATTGACGCGGTATATCACTATTGTATTTTACTTGCCCTATTGTTTCATCTTAGTATTAAGTTAATTAAGTTGTTTTTATCTATATAGGCCCATATACAGCCCTTAGTTATTAAGTATCTGTTGACCCCAAATCCCTTGGTCCCGTGGTCCCTTGGGCTATCCCGGATCCCTTGGGCGCTCGGAGTTCCGTGGTTCCCGGGCTCTCTGGGCTTCCAGACCTTTTGGGTTACCGAATTCTTTGGGCACCAAATCTTTTGGGCACCAAATTTTTTGGGCACCAAATTTTTGGGCACCAGATTTTTGGGCACAAATCTTTGGGCACAAATTTTTGGGCACAAGTTTTCTTGGGCACAAATCTTTGGGCACAAATTTTTGGGCACAAATTTTTTGGGCACCGAATTTTTGGGCACAAATTTTTTGGGCACAAAATTTTTGGGCACCCAAATTTTTTGGGCACAGATTTTTTTTGGGCACCGGATTTTTTGGGCACCAAATTTTTTGGGCATCAGATTTTTGGGCACCGAATTTTTTGGGCACAAATTTTTGGGCACAGATTTTTGGGCACAAGTTTTTCTTGGGCACAAATTTTTGGGCACAAACTTTTGGGCACAAAATTTTTGGGCACCGGAATTTTGGGCACAAATTTTTTGGGCACAAAATTTTTGGGCACAAAAAATTTTTGGGCACCGAAATTTTTTGGGCACCAAATTTTTTGGGCACCAGATTTTTTGGGCACAGATATTTGGGCACAAATTTTTGGGCACAAGTTTTCTTGGGCACAAATCTTTGGGCACAAATATTTGGGCAAAAAATTTTTGGGCTACCGGATTTTTTGGACTCTAAATCTTTTGGGCTCCCGAACTTTCTGGGCTCCCGGATCGTTTGGGCCCCCGGTTTTTCGGGCTCCTGAGGCTTACGGGCCATCGGACCGCTTGGGCCCTTGGACTTTTGGGCCAAGTTGAAGAGCCCCTGTACAGCTCCCTTAGAATTAATTCGGAGATTCGGAATTCGGAGACAACAATCCCTTCGACGATGCTGCGGTCTCCAGCGACGGACCGACCGAGACCGGTTAAATCCGGAAAACCCCAGGAGACTCCGCCTCCTTTGCCAAACGTCAGGCGGAGCATAGGGGAGTGGGAGACGGGGAAAGTCTCCATCTCTCCCCTGGCTCCGGCGGCGGGCACGGCGAGGCTTACACAAAAAGTAGAATATCCTGATAGGGTCACTGAGGCGAGGGCGTGCCTGAAAAAGGCAAAGCTCAGCCTCAGTGCCTCTAGGAACATAAAAACTGAAATAAAGGAAAATATAATTCAAGCTCTCGACCGGCTCTTCGCCCTGGTGAAGGAGGCGGAGTCCGAGGGGAACAAGAAGAAAAACGTGGGATCGGGGAGGGAGGGGGATAAGCTTCCTCCCCCCCCGACCCGCACCGCGCAAACGGATGCGAAACTTTTGGAGGCCCTAGAAAGACACGCTGACCTCCTCAAGGCAAATGAGATTGCATTGCGGGACCATACAAAATTGATGAATAAATTAGAAGGAGAAATAAAAAAGACGAAATCTGATGGTCCCGCAAGGTCCTACGCGGAGACCGTAGCGCGTGGAACCGGTGATAGACCGACCCTGCACTCGGTGGTCGTGGCGTCGGAAGACGTCACGGACACCGGGGAGCAGGTACTAGACAAGATCAGGGAGGCGGTCAAAGCAAAAGATGGCTGGGTGAAGGTTGAAAGAGTAAGGAAAGCCAAAGAAAGGAAAATTGTAATAAGTTGTAGGACGGAGGAGGAAAGGAGCAAGGTTAAGGAAAGGATCGAGAAGTCGGGAAAACGACTTCTTTGCGGCGAGGTCGAGAACAGGGATCCTCTGCTGATCCTTTGGGACGTCCTGTCGGTTAACAACGACGAGGACGTCCTGAAGGCAATCAGGAATCAGAACCGGTCCCTGTTTGACGGCCTCGACGAAAAGAAGTCGAGAATGTTTGTGAAGTATAGAAGGAGAGCAAGGAATCCGCTCACGGGACACGTCGTTCTGAGCACCTCTCCGGAGGTGTGGAAAAGGGCGACTGAACTCGGGGCCCTGCACATTGATTTGCAACGTGTCAGGGTCGCGGACCAGTCGCCCTTGGTGCAGTGCTCGAGATGTCTGGGCTATGGTCACAGCAAAAGGTTCTGTGCCGGGACGGAGGACCTGTGCAGCCACTGCGGGGGACACCATCTAAAGATGGCGTGCCCCGAGTGGAGGGCGGGAACTCCCCCGGCCTGTCGCAACTGTGCTGTGGCCAAGCTCGGAGATCGCGGGCACAATGCACTCAGCCCGGCGTGCCCCGTGAGAGTGAAATGGGATGCCATAGCACGCTCCGCCACTCAGTATTGCTAAGGGCACCCCTGAGAGTAGCCGCACCTATGGGCTCTTACAAGTTAACTTGCAACGAAGCCGACTAGCTACCTCCGAGCTCCTAGTGGAAGCAGGGAAGAGGGGTACGGCCGTAGCGCTCCTCCAGGAGCCCTATGTGGGGGCGGCTGGCACGGTTCGGGGTCGGAGGGGGATGCGGGTCTTCCAGAACCCCACTCCAAAAGGGGGTGCTGTTAAGGCTGCTATAGTAGTTTTCGATAGCAGCCTTAAGGTCACACAGTACCCAGAACTCACCACTAACAACATCGTAGTGGTGGGGATACGGATGGGGCGCTGGACGACAACGTTTACCTCCTTCTATTTCGAGCCGGATCAGCCAATTGAACCCTACATTGGGCTTCTGAAGAGAGCGGAGGCCAAGCTGGGGGCTGGGAGATGGTTGGTCGGTGGAGATGCTAACGCCAAGAGTCCATGGTGGGGCAGCGATAAGATAGACTCGAGGGGGGAAGAGCTTTCAGGTAGTCTGGATGAGCTTGGCCTCGAACTTCTGAACGTTGGTGATGCTCCGACCTTCGACACTGTCCGAGGGGGGCGGCGTTTCTGTAGTCATGTGGACATCACAGCATGTTCGCATGACCTGTTGGACCTGGTGGAGGACTGGAAAGTCCTCAATGATTTAACGGGTTCCGACCACAACGGCATCGCATTCAGGCTGAACCTCGGACCTTCCCGAGGAATGGAAGTGGTCAGATCGACCAGAAGGTACAACACCCAAAAAGCAGATTGGCAAAAGTTTAGATCCAAAATTTTAGAACTAATTGGGGAATATGGGATGGGAGAGGGTGTTGCACCAGATAGGGAACAAACAATTTCGGCTGTGCAAAATTATACCAAATTGGTAATCGAGGCGTCTGACCACGCCATTCCGAGGAAGGGGACGAGGGAAAAGCTGGCGTTGCCGTGGTGGACGAAGGACCTGGAAATCTTGAAGAAGGAGGTCGCCACCAGGAAAAACAGAATCAGGAACGCCGCACCCGTCCGACGGTCGTGGGTCGTCGAGCAGTACGTTCAGAAG
Source organism: Synanthedon myopaeformis (assembly GCA_944738685.1). Taxonomy (NCBI): domain Eukaryota; kingdom Metazoa; phylum Arthropoda; class Insecta; order Lepidoptera; family Sesiidae; genus Synanthedon; species Synanthedon myopaeformis. The sequence goes on along the minus strand of OX122922.1, from coordinate 11,390,909 downwards.
AAGGCGGAGTACGAGCAGGCCGTGAGGCAGGCTCAGACGGACTCCTGGAAGTCCTTCTGCGAGCGACAGAGTGGCGAGAGTATGTGGGATGGCATCTACAGAGTGATTGGTAGAACGGCCATCAGAGAGGAGGACCCGCCGCTGGTTCGAGACGGTAGGGTTCTCGATGCGAGGGAATCGGCGGAGTGGCTTGCGGAGGTGTTCTACCCGCAAGACCACGCGACTTCGGATGAAGGGATTCACCGCCAGATCAGAGCGGAAGCGGACGGGGTGAACGTGGGGGAGCAAAACTCACCCTGCGACCCCCCGTTCACGCTGACCGAGCTTGAGATGGCGGTGAAGTCCTTCAATCCGAAGAAGGCCCCCGGCTCCGACGGGCTCACTGCTGACATCTGTTCAAGGGCCATCGGCTGTAACCCCAAAGTCTTTTTGGGGTTATTAAACAGCTGTATGGCCCACCATATCTTTCCAAAGATATGGAAAGAAGCAGCAGTGATTGTCCTTCGGAAACCGGGGAGGGATAGCTACACCGTCCCCAAGTCATTCCGACCTATTGGACTGCTGCCCGTGCTCGGAAAGGTGTATGAGAAAATGCTAGTGGCTCGCCTCAAACACCATCTGTTGCCGGGGATTAGCGACCGCCAGTATGGCTTTGTGCCCCAGAAGAGCACCGAAGGCGCCCTCTATGACCTAATGTCGCGAATAAATAGCAAGCTTGATGAGAAGAAAGTTATTGTATTGGTATCATTGGACATAGAGGGGGCCTTCGACAGCGTCTGGTGGCCCATGGTTAGGGTCAGGCTGGCGGAAGCGGGATGCCCGGTCAACCTGAGGCGAGTCCTTGATAGCTACCTCGCCGACAGGACGGTAAACGTCAGATACTGCGGCGAGGTTCATAGTACCGAGCCGAGCAGGGGCTGCATCCAAGGGTCAATAGCCGGACCCTTGCTCTGGAACCTGACGCTCGACCCATTGCTGCGGGGCCTGGAAAGTAGAGGCGTCTACTGCCAGGCCTTCGCGGACGACGTGGTCCTCGTCTTTGATGGAGACGGGGCGCTCCAGATAGAGCAGAACGCCAATGCCACTCTCGCGTATGTTTTGGAGTGGGGTGTCAAAAATAAGCTTAGGTTCGCACCAGGCAAAACCAATGCCATGGTGCTGACCAGAAAGCTTAAGTTTGACACCCCACGCCTCACCATGGGCGGGATTGATATTGGCATGAGGGACAAAATCAAACTGCTGGGACTGACCATAGACAGGGGTCTCACCTTCAAGGATCACGTAAAGAGTGTGACGAAGAAGGCCCTCGGGGTTTATAAGCAGCTCGGGAGGGCAGCCAAAGTCAGTTGGGGCCTCCATCCCGAGGTAGTCCGCTCCATTTATGTCGCCGCGGTGGAACCAATTATCACCTACTCTGCGAGTGCGTGGGTATCTGCGACTCGCAGAGTGGGGGTTAAGCGGATCTTGAACGCTGTGCAGCGGGGTTTCGCGCAGAAAATCTGCAGAGCCTACCGAACGGTGTCCCTGAACTCAGCCTTATTACTGGCTGGGATACTCCCCCTTGACTTACGAGTCCGTGAGGCTGCCTCATTATACGAGGCCAAGAGGGGAGTACCACAGCCGGAGCTTGGGGACAGGGTCATCGAGCGGGGGGTTCTTGCGGCCGAGGCTCCCCACCCCGCCGAGCTGGTTAGCCTCGAGTTCGGAAGCCTGGTGGACGAGGACGAGCTTTTAGCCAATAGCGCATACCACCTGCGCATCTTTACGGACGGCAGCAAGATTGACGGTCGGGTTGGCGCCGCCCTATCCTTATGGAAGGGCGACGCCGAAACCAAGGCCGTCAAGCTTGGTCTGCCGTCGTATTGCACCGTCTACCAGGCAGAGCTCTTGGCGCTATGCGAGGCGTCGAGGGTAGCTCTCGGGCGCAGCGAAACATCCGCTGCGATATACAGCGATTCAAGGTCCGCATTGCAGTCCGTCGCGGCGAGTAAGTGCTCGCACCCTCTAGCAGCTGAAACTAGGGAGAACTTAAATAAGATCCATAAGCAAGGCAGAATAATTAAATTATTTTGGATAAAAGCCCACGCTGGTCTAGAGGGTAACGAGAGGGCGGACTGCCTCGCGAGGGAGGCCGCACTGAAGAGTAAACGAAAGCCGGCGTACGACCTGTGTCCGGTCTCGTTCGTCAAGCGGTGCATCCGCATGCGCTCGCTTGACGAATGGGACCAAAGATACAGGGAGGGTGCGACGGCTGGAGTTACCAGGCTGTTCTTCCCTGGAGCCATAGAGGCTTATAAAACCCTGAGGAAGGTGAGCCTTGAAGGTGTGATGACCCAGGTCTTAACGGGGCACGGTGGGTTCTCCGAGTACTTGCATCGGTTCAAGCGCAAGGAGAGCCCATCGTGCATTTGTTCCAGCAAGAGCGAGGATGTCCCGCACGTTCTGCTGGAGTGTCCGGTCTTCGCCAAGGAAAGGATGGAGCTTGAGTACGAGATGGATATGGAAGTGTGCCCAGCCAATCTTAGTGCGATGATCGCCGGTAGCCAAAGGAAAAGATTCATGGAGTTCTGCAAAAGTATTGCGACTAGGGTAATTAATAGAAATAAAACGTAAATTGTAAATAGCTTTAATATATATTGTGCACAAAATTTTTAAATTATTCAATGTTTTTAATTATTTATTTTAATCTTTAACTGTATATGCTTAAATTTTAATTGCTTTAATTATATAATGTTTTAAATAGTTTTAATTGTAAATAATGTTAATGTTCAAATTTAAATCTGTTAATTATTGTTGTTTTAAATTGTTATGTGGATTATTTAATTTAATTGTTTAATTATTCTATTTGTGATTGTTTAATTTATTAATGCAAAATTCTACTGTTGTTTATAATAAGAAAAATTATCGTGTACAATTTATTTGCCCTAGAACCAATAATAAAGAATTAGAATTAAGGATAGATTACAGAATAGGTAGTAAGGGTTATAGACGGGAATCCCACCCGTAAAGCATGAATGAGGACGGATACTAGAAAGATACAGGATGAAGAATGAAAGTACGAGTAGTAAAAATGCGAGAACTGGTATGGAAGAGAAATAGTAAACATAGGCTACGACCCTGCGTCGAAGGGATGAGTTTTTAAAAAAAAAAAAAAAAAAAAAAAAAAAAAAAAAAAAAAAAAAAAAAAAAAAAAAAAAAAAAAAAAAAAAAAAAAAAAAAAAACCTAACCTAACCTAACCTTTTTTTTTTTTTTTTTTTTTTTTTTTTTTTTTTTTTTCGAGGAGAAATCCTTTTATTGATTCCCTACCGCTGGCGAGACGGTAGGGGTATGTGGGGGTCGGCCGGCAGACGACGCTATGCTAGTCATAGCGGCCCGGCCACTACCCACTAAAACTCCCCGGTGCCTCCTTGCCCTATGAGCGGGGTGGACCGGGCTCTGCCGAGGCAACAACTCCGATCCACCCCAGGGCGGCCTAGCCAATGTCGGCTAGGCTGACGCCAATGGAGGATTGCCCGGAGACACCGGGGCAATCCTCAGATGGGGGGAGCCTGTGCAGGCACACACAGCTGGCCAGCTGTGTGCGCAGGTCCCCTAGGGCATTTGAAGACGGGCTTGATATGCCCGCCTTCTCCTGCCCGTCCGCCTACGTCTGAGGGAAGCGAGACCCGCCTCGTCCTCTCGCTCCCTCTCAGCTGCCTCCTTCTGCGACATGACAGAGTCGCAGAAAGAGGCAACTGCTTTCCAGTTCGTCTCACTGTCAAGCATGGCTTCGACCATGCTTGACAGTGAGACGTCTCCCCCACCCAGCGCCACCTCCAGCTCCTGACGCTGGGTGTCCCAGGCCGAGCATACCTGGAGTGTATGCTCGGCCGTGTCATCTGGATCGCCGCAGTGATGACACTGCGGCGTCCCTTCCCTCTGTATTCGGTGCAGATAATGACCGAAACACCCGTGTCCGGTCATTATCTGCACCATGTGATAGGTGAGGCTGCCTTTCCGGCGCCTCACCCATTCCTCCAACACCGGACGGATCGCTCCGATCGTCCGGTGGCCGGCGGTAGGCTGGCGTAGTGCCTCACTCCATGTGTGCATGGCCCTCTCCTGCGCCTCTGCGCGGACCCGTCGCACGTCCTCCGCGACGGGTCTACCTCCTTGGGCCCTTGCCGCGACCCGATGTCGATGCACCTGGGACAGAACCAGGGCATCGACATCCCACGGGGGCACGCCCGCGAGGACGCAGGCGGCCCCGTGGCTGACCGTGCGGTACGCTCGCACGGCCCGGATCGCGATGGCCCTTTGAGGCCTCCGTAGGAGGGCCCGGGTGTGAGGAGTGAGGCACTCCGCCCAGACCGGGGCTCCGTAGAGTGCCATCGACCTTACCACCCCGTGGTAAAGCCGACGGCACGCCGAATTGGGTCCTCCCATATTCGGGAGGAGCCGTCCGAGTGCGGCTGCAGCTCTAGTGAGCCGTGGAGCGAGGAGCTTGAAGTGCTCCTCGAAACTCCAGCGGGGGTCCAGTGTCAGGCCGAGGTACTTCAAGTACCTGCCGACATCAATCTGGACCCCCTCCACTCGGACGCGGAGCCCCGATGGGATCCTGCGGCGTGGGGGGTTGAAGCCCATGGCCCTAGTTTTATCTAGGGCCACCTCCAACCCGAGCAGACGAATGCGTCGGACGACCAACGAGGTGCCGACCGACGCAAGTCGTACTGCTTTCTCCCACGTCTGCGCTTTTGCCGCGACTAGGGTGTCGTCGGCAAAGCAGACAATCTCCATTTTGGGGAGGAGATTGCCTCGCAGGACCCAGTTGTACCCCAGGTTCCAAAGCAGGGGGCCGAGTACGGCCCCCTGGGGTACGCCTACCGCCACTGGTCGGCGAATTATCGCGCCGTCTGCGCCCTCGTAAAGGACCACTCGCTCGGCGAGGTAGTCGTCGACGAGGGCGCAGAGATAGGACGGCACCCGGTGGAAGCGGAGTGCCGCCCTAATACATTCGTGGGGGAGGCTGTTGAAGGCGTTGCGGATGTCGAGCGACACCGCAACAACAGCCTCCCCCCTGCCGGTGGCCTCCTCAGTCCACCTTTTGAGGAGGCCCACCGCGTCCATAGTGGACCGACCGGTGCGGAAGCCGAACTGGCGCTCCTCCAAGTTCGGCCCCTCGGTCTCCAAATGCTCGACGATCCGACGGGCCATGATCCTCTCCATGGCCTTGCCGGAGTCGTCGAGCAAAACCACCGGTCGGTACCCGGACGGCGAGTCGGCGGGGCGGCCTTCCTTACGAAGAAGGACGAGTCGCCCCGCCTTCCACCTCCTCGGGAATTTGCCCCGGGCGATGCATGCGTTAAGCACCGCCCGGAACCTCTCCTCCAAAGGCCCCAGCGCTATCGCCAGGGCCTTGGCCGGGACTCCATCTGGACCCGGGGCCGTCTTCTTCCTCCCGATACGCTCCCTCACCGCCTCGAACTCAACGTCGGAGACGGGAGGGCCCTCCAATTCGGCCTCCGGCAGCGGTTCCGGGGGCTCCATGGGCGGGGGCTCGAACTGGCCTGGGGTCGGGAACAGTGACCCCACGACCTTGTCGAGCAGCGTCGGGTCGAAGTGGGCCGTGGAGGGGGAGCTCGACGCGAACTTCCCCCTCACGGCCCTGTACGGACGGCCCCAAGGGTCAGCGTCCAGGAGGGCCAGGAAACGCTCATGGGCCTCCTCTTTGGCCCTGCAGATGCCTTCCTGCAGGGCGTTATGAGCGTTCCTGTACGCCTGACGAAGGAGGACCTCTTCGTCAGGCGTCCTCCTGGAGCGTCGTCTCCGGCATCGGAGGAGAGCTCTCCTGGCCGCTAGGCATGATGAGCGCAGGGAGGCGATCTCCTGCGCCCACCAATACACCCTCCTCCATCGAGGAGGAGGGCGCCACAGCGGCATGGCGGCATTGCAGACTTCCCGAAGGTCGTCTGCAAAGTGGTCGGCCATGCCGTCGGGATCCCCTGCGAGGTGAGGGGGGAGCGACGACCATTCCCTCACCATCGCGGCCTCCTCCGCCACGTCCGGGCGGAGCTTGGCGAGTGCCCACCTTGGAAAGGCGACACCCGCCGTGGGGTCCCGACGCTGTGGGGCCCTAGCGGCCTGCGTGGAGACCTCGTATCGGACATAGAGGTGGTCCGATAGGGTCTCCACGTCCTCCACCACATTCCAGTCCCGAATTCGGGCAGCGAGGGCGGCGGTGGCAAAGGACACGTCCACGATGGACGTGCCTTGCCACCGTACGCACGTGGGGGTGGTGCCTCGATTGAGCACCTGGAGCCCCAGGCCCAACGCCCAGGACTCCAATATGCCCCCCCTCACGTCCGTACTGGGGGACCCCCATGCCGAGGATTTGGCGTTGAGGTCCCCCGCCACCAAAACTGGGAGTGGGGCCGCGCGCCTCACCACTCCCTCCACCGCAGCCAGGAAGAACTCGAAGTCCGCCCGACTGCGGTTCGGGGAGAAGTAGGTCGACACGACCACCATTCTCCCAAAGTTCGCTGCCACGAACCCGGAACCCCTTTCCCTTAGTGAAATGGGAGGAGCGCATCCCCCCGGTCTCACCACAACGGCAGCGGAGTCGTCCAGGTCCCCCAACCAGTGGGGGTTCTGGGGAACGTAGTACGGCTCCGCCACCACCGCCAGGCTAATCTCCCACTCCGCCATGGACTGACACAGCAAGTCCTGTGCCCCGGCGGAGTGGTTGATGTTCGCCTGGAGGATCTTTGTGGGAGACCTACTGGACATTGGTGGTGTCCATGCGCTCCTCCCTAGCTGCAGGGGAGACCCCTGATTTGACGACAGGTCGGGCCGAAATATTCCTGCCCCTAACAGCTGGGGGGGAACAATTCATTCCCCCCATCCGGTGATTGGCCGGGAGGCCGGCATCGGCGCACACGGCGCATTTAAAAGCTTCCTCGCACGTGTTGGCGGAGTGCCCATCCGAGCCGCAGCGATAACACAATCCGCTGCGGTCCTTCTTGGATGGGCATCGAGCCACTGGGTGACCAAGCCCCATGCACCTGTAGCAGCGCATCGGTCGCTGCTCGATGAGGTGGACGGAGGCAGAACTCCACCCGACCGTCAGCCGACCGACCGCTGCTAGCTTCTTCGCTGCCTCGATGGGGCAGGAGGCGAAGGCCGAGCCCACCCCTCTAAGCCCAGGGTGGACTTTGCCCACCTTAAAGAGCTCAGAGGCACACCCTGTGCTCAGAGCAAGAGCTGCCTTGAGCTCTTCGGCCGACACCGAATCATCGAGTCCATTGACTCGGATGTCGACCGATTTGGTGGGGCGGCTGACCTTCGCCGTGTCACCCAGTACTCCGCTGATCTTCTCCGCCAAGCTGTCCGCTTGTGCGGTAGTGGTTTCCTTAGGGAGCTCGAGAATTCGAGCCCCCGTAACTCCCGTGCGAAATTTCGCCGGTCCAATCCCCAGGGCCGCTAGGGAGACCGAGGCCTTGGTCCTAACCTAACCTAACCTAACCTAACCTAACCTAACCTAACCTAACCTAACCTAACCTAACCTAACCTAACCTAACCTAACCTAACCTAACCTAACCTAACCTAACCTAACCTAACCTAACCTAACCTAACCTAACCTAACCTAACCTAACCTAACCTAACCTAACCTAACCTAACCAGTCTCTGTTGAACGCTCGAAGAGGTTGGACGCAAGCGCGGTCGTTAAAACTAGCTCCGCGTGGCAATAAATGCTTAAAAATCAGTCGTGCGTGCGTTTTAAGTGCAAAAAACGTGTGTGATACGTCATTCGACGCGGCTCGACGCGGGCAACACAGTGGTGTTTTCCGCGTCGAAATCCGACGAAGTTTGAGGAAACTACGGTTTTTTAAAGTGTAAAAAAGTTACCGAAAAAATTTCGCGCGCAAACGCTGCAATATTTTGATCGAGAAAGTGTTAGGCTGAAAGTGCTATCGGATAGCCGGTACCTTTCTCCTATTTGTGCAACAAATTTTGGATTTTTTCGCGACCCGGAAGGTGGTTACACAACCAAAATTCCGGAGGTCCCCAAAGTTGGACCCCCTTAAAAGGCCCTGGAAAAATAAACCAGGCGGACCAGAAGCAGCGGACAGACCAGGCGAGCGCATCAAAAGAAAAATTTTGAAAATCGGCCCGCCGGAACCGGAGAAATCACAAGTTTAAGTTTTCCGGAAAAGTGACGTGTTTTTCGGGACCTTATACTCCCTCAGGAATAAGGTCGCGAAGAAGTGTATCATACAGTGTTGTGCAGCATTTTCTGCTGAATTTTTTGGTGCAAAAACCGTGTCTCTAAGATAAATATCTTGGGAGCTACGAGCAAAAACCTGGAAAAGGATTTTGCCCAAAAATTTACCCAATTAAAAAATCAAAATCCCCAAAAACTAAAAATCTCCAAAAAGAAAAATATCACCGGATAGCCCTCGTTTTAAAGGTGAGAAGAAAGAAAAAACTGTGAAATTTGGACAATAGAAGCCGGAGATATAACGAAAAAACTAAAAACAGTCAAAGTGTCTAGAAGACTGGTCGATCAACATAGGTTTTTGCCAAATCCTGGACTCCAGGTTCGTCGTAGAAGAAAACAGCTGGTACCACTGGATTACAATTCAAAAGTTGTACATAGGAACACAAGCAGCCCCGGAATCGGGCTCGATTGGGCGCCGGGATACTCTGGAGAAACATTGGGTAAATCCACGCTAAGTTGACCCGCGGCTAGCATAGCTATACTATTGCCTGCACCAGGACGTGTCTGCTGAAAATAAAATTAAGATCTTCTAAGGCACATAACTTCGCAACCATTAGTGCTAAAATTCAGTGGGACACGTCATTGGGTTCGGAAAATTAACACCTTTTTTCCCAACTTAGCGGGATTACTATAGTCCCCCACCTGACTTCACCTGCAAAAATTTGGAAATCCTATAACTCCCTTCCCTTACGTAGTACACAGTTGTGCGATACGTCGTTGGATAGGCCTCATCGAGATCTGTCCGGCGGCCTATTGTCCTTAACTAGTTCTACACCCGGTTTTGTCTGGAGAATTAAAATAAACTATTTTAGGCCTTATAAATCAAAATTTATTCCAAATTATTCCTAAAACCGATCTTCCCTCCTTTAACCTTCTCTAACCCTCTATTTGGTTACCTTTCCTCCCCCCATAGTTTGCTCTGGGTGCCCTGGGGGCCCGATACGGGTCTGGGTTCTGGCAAAATATTAGCAGAGACTTAGTTAAGTTAGTTATAAGTTAATTTTAAGGCAATATTGACTTGAGCCCTTATACAGCTCAATTATATTTTATTGTTTGTAATTATATTGTTGACTTATTTTAAAATTATTAACTGTGTTTGACATTGTGTTTTAATTAGTATTATAGACCAATATTTGTACATTATTTTAACTGGTCTATTGTATATTGTTTTAATATTATATTTGATTTTATTTGACCTGACATTTATTAATTTTATTGACACTATTTAATATTGTATTTAGTTAAGTTTATTAGACTTGTTAGGCTAGTTATTTTAACTAGCACTAATTAAGTTCTATTTTAAATTACTGACGGAGCCCGTATACAGCTCCAATTTTATTATTATTGATTATTATATTTGATCATTTGAAATTTAAATTTTTAAATTTATTTGACATTGCTAATTTTATATTTTATTAATTTTAATTATAAATAAAACCACCAGTCAATCTTGACTGTCACACATTATATATTGTTTTAAAAATATTTTATTGAATTGTGCTCTGACCTATTATTTGCACTTTTATTGTAGCTACTTTGTTAATTGTATTTAATTGTTAATTATCTAGTGTGCACAGTCTTGACTCGAATTACTTTATCTTTGTTCTATATTTTATTGACGGGGTATTTTATTATTTTATTATTTTATTATTTTAAAATCTTATTATATATAATTTGACATTTGTTTTACCTTAAGATTAAGTTAATTAAGTTGTTTAATTTAGGCCCATATACAGCCCGTAGTTATAAGTGTTTGCTGAACCTTGGTCCTTTGGTCCCGCGGTCCCTTGGGCTACCCCGGGACCTTTGGGCTCCCGGAGTTCTGGGTTCCTGAGCCTTCTGGGCTTCCAGATCCTTTGGGTTACCAAACTCTTTGGGCACCAAATCTTTTGGGCACCGAATTTTTTGGGCACCAAATTTTTGGGCACCGGATTTTTTGGGCACAAATCTTTGGGCACAAATTTTTGGGCACAAGTTTTTCTTGGGCACAAATCTTTGGGCACAAATTTTTGGGCACGAATTTTTTGGGCACCGGATTTTTGGGCACAAACTTTTTGGGCACAAATTTTTTGGGCACCCAAATTTTTTGGGCACAAATTTTTTGGGCACAAAATTTTTTGGGCACCGGATTTTTTGGGCACAAGTTTTTGGGCACCGGATTTTTTGGGCACAAATTTTTGGGCACGGATTTTTGGGCACAAGTTTTCTTGGGCACAATTTCTGGGCACAGATTTTTGGGCACAAAAACTTTTGGGCACCAGATTTTTGGGCACAAAATTTTTGGGCACAAGTTTTTTGGGCACAAAATTTTTGGGCACCGAAATTTTTTGGGCACCAGATTTTTTGGGCACCTGATCTTTTGGGCTCAAATTTTTGGGCAAAAATTTTTGGGCACAAGTTTTCTTGGGCACAAATTTTTGGGCGCAAATTTTTGGGCAAAAAATTTTTGGGCACCGGATTTTTTGGGCTCTAAATCTTTTGGGCTCCTGAATTTTCTGGGCTCCCGGATTGTTTGGGCCCCCTGATCTTTCGGGTTCCTGAGGTTTCGGGCCATCGGGCCGCTTGGGCCCTTGGACATTGGTTCAAGTAATTAAGTTAAGTGACAGGCCCCTATACAGCTTTTAGTGTTAAGTTGACGAGCCCATATACAGCTCAACGTAGGACAAGGCCACTATACAGCCGACTCCAACGACAAAAATCCCTCCGAAGATGCTGCGGTCTCCAGCGGCGGACCGACCGAGAGCGGCGCAAGCCGAAAAAACCCAAGAGACTCCGCCTCCATTGCCAAACGTTAGGAAGAGCATAGGGGAGTGGGAGACGGGGAAAGTCTCCATCTCTCCCCTAGCTCCGGTGGCGGGCACGGCGAGGCTTACTGAAAAAATAGAATATCCAGACAGGGTCACTGAGGCGAGGGCTTGCCTGAAGAAGGCAAAGCTCAGCCTCAGTGCCTCAAGGAACACGAAAACCGAGATAAAGACAAACATAATTCAGGCACTCGACCGGCTCCTCGCCCTGGTGAAGGAGGCGGAGGCCGAGGGGAATAAAAATAAGAATAAAAAAGTGGGGCCGGGGAAGGAGGAGGTTAAGCTTCCTCCTCCTCCCCCAGTGCACAATATACAGGAAGCTAAAATACTGGAGGCCCTAGAAAGACACTCGGAACAGCTTAAGGCGAACGAAAGAGCACTGCGGGACCACACAGAATTAATTAAAAAGTTAGAAGAAGGAACGAAGATGACGAGGTCTGCTGGTCCCGCAAGGTCCTACGCGGAGACCGTAGCGCGTGGAATTAGTGATAGACCAACACTGCACTCGGTGGTCGTGGCGTCGGAAGACGTCACGGACACCGGGGAGCAAGTGCTTAATAAGATCAGGGAGGCGGTCAGCGCGAAAGATGGCTGGGTGAAGGTTGAAAGGGTTAGGAAAGCGAAGGAAAGGAAAATAGTTATAAGCTGTAGGACGGAGGAAGAAAGAAGTAAAGTTAAAGATAGAATTGAGAAGTCGGGGAAACGGCTTCTTTGCGGCGAGGTCGAGAACAGGGATCCTCTGCTGATCCTTTGGGACGTCCTGTCGGTTAACAACGACGAGGACGTCCTGAAGGCAATCAGGAATCAGAACCGGTCCCTGTTTGACGGCCTCGACGAGAAGAAGTCGAGAATGTTTGTGAAGTATAGAAGGAGAGCAAGGAATCCGCTCACGGGACACGTCGTTCTGAGCACCTCTCCGGAGGTGTGGAAAAGGGCGACTGAACTCGGGGCCCTGCACATTGATTTGCAACGTGTCAGGGTCGCGGACCAGTCGCCCTTGGTGCAGTGCTCGAGATGTCTGGGCTATGGCCACAGCAAAAGGTTCTGTGCCGGGACGGAGGACCTGTGCAGCCACTGCGGGGGACACCATCTAAAGATGGCGTGCCCCGAGTGGAGGGCGGGAACTCCCCCGGCCTGTCGCAACTGTGCTGTGGCCAAGCTCGGAGATCGCGGGCACAACGCACTCAGCCCGGCGTGCCCCGTGAGAGTGAAATGGGATGCCATAGCACGCTCCGCCACTCAGTACTGCTAAGGGCACCCCTGAGAGTAGCCGCACCTATGGGCTCTTACAAGTTAATTTGCAACGAAGCCGACTAGCTACCTCCGAGCTCCTAGTGGAAGCAGGGAAGAGGGGAACGGCCGTAGCGCTCCTCCAGGAGCCCTATGTGGGGGCGGCTGGCACGGTTCGGGGCCGGAGGGGGATGCGGGTCTTCCAGAACCCCACTCCAAAAGAGGGTACTGTTAAGGCTGCTATAGTAGTTTTTGATAGCAGCCTTAAGGTCACACAGTACCCAGAACTCACCACTAACAACATCGTAGTGGTGGGGATACGGATGGGGCGCTGGACGACAACGTTTACCTCCTTCTATTTCGAGCCGGACCAGCCAATTGAACCCTACATTGGGCTTCTGAAGAGAGTGGAGGCCAAGCTGGGGGCTGGGAGATGGTTGGTCGGTGGAGATGCTAACGCCAAGAGTCCATGGTGGGGCAGTGATAAAATAGACTCGAGGGGGGAAGAGCTTTCAGGTAGTCTGGATGAGCTTGGCCTCGAACTTCTGAACGTTGGTGATGCTCCGACCTTCGACACTGTCCGAGGGGGGCGGCGTTTCTGTAGTCATGTGGACATCACAGCATGTTCACATGACATGTTGGACCTGGTGGAGGACTGGAAAGTCCTCAACGATTTAACGGGTTCCGACCACAACGGCATCGCATTCAGGCTGAACCTCGGACCTTCCCGAGGAATGGAAGTGGTCAGATCGACCAGAAGGTACAACACCCAAAAAGCAGATTGGCAAAAGTTTAGATCCAAAATTTTAGAATTAATTGGGGAATATGGGATGGGAGAAGGTGTTGTACCAGATAGGGAACAAACTATTTCGGCTGTGCAAAATTATACCAAATTGGTAATCGAGGCGTCTGACCACGCCATTCCGAGGAAGGGGACGAGGGAAAAGCTGGCGTTGCCGTGGTGGTCGAAGGACCTGGAAATCTTGAAGAAGGAGGTCGCCACCAGGAAAAATAGAATCAGGAACGCCGCACCCGTCCGACGGTCGTGGGTCGTCGAGCAGTACGTTCAGAAGAAGGCGGAGTACGAGCAGGCCGTGAGGCAGGCTCAAACGGACTCCTGGAAGTCCTTCTGCGAGCGACAGAGTGGCGAGAGCGTGTGGGATGGCATCTATAGAGTGATTGGTAGAACGGCCATCAGAGAGGAGGACCCGCCGCTGGTTCGAGACGGTAGGGTTCTCGATGCGAGGGAATCGGTGGAGTGGCTTGCGGAGGTGTTCTACCCGCAAGACCACGCAACTTCGGATGAAGGGATTCACCGCCAGATCAGAGCGGAAGCGGACGGGGTGAACGTGGGGGAGCAAAACTCGCCCTGCGACCCCCCGTTCACGCTGACCGAGCTTGAGATGGCGGTGAAGTCCTTCAACCCGAAGAAGGCCCCCGGCTCCGACGGGCTCACTGCTGACATCTGCTCAAGGGCCATCGGCTGTAACCCCAAAGTCTTTTTGGGGTTATTAAACAGCTGTATGGCCCACCATATCTTTCCAAAGATATGGAAAGAAGCAGCAGTGATTGTCCTTCGGAAACCGGGGAGGGATAGCTACACCATCCCCAAGTCATTCCGACCCATTGGATTGCTGCCCGTGCTCGGAAAGGTATATGAGAAAATGCTGGTGGCTCGCCTCAAATACCATCTGTTGCCGGGGATTAGCGACCGCCAGTACGGCTTTGTGCCCCAGAAGAGCACCGAGGGCGCCCTCTATGACCTAATGTCGCGAATTTATAAGAAACTTAATGAAAAGAAAATTATAACATTGGTATCATTGGACATAGAGGGGGCCTTCGACAGCGTCTGGTGGCCCATGGTTAGGGTCAGACTGGCGGAGGCGGGATGCCCGGTCAACCTGAGGCGAGTCCTCGATAGCTACCTCGCCGACAGGACGGTAAACGTCAGATACTGCGGCGAGGTTCATAGTGCCGAGCCGAGCAGGGGCTGCATCCAAGGGTCAATAGCCGGACCCTTGCTTTGGAACCTGACTCTCGACCCATTGCTGCGAGGCCTGGAAAGTAGAGGCGTCTACTGCCAGGCCTTCGCGGACGACGTGGTCCTCGTCTTTGATGGAGACGGGGCGCTCCAGATAGAGCAGAATGCCAATGCCACTCTCGCGTATGTTTTGGAGTGGGGTGTCAGAAATAAGCTTGGGTTTGCACCAGGCAAAACCAATGCCATGGTGCTAACCAGAAGGCTTAAGTTTGACACCCCACGCCTCACCATGGGCGGGATTGACATTGGCATGAAGGACAAAATCAAATTGCTGGGACTGACCATAGACAGGGGTCTCACCTTCAAGGATCACGTAAAGAGCGTGACCAAGAAGGCCCTCGGGGTTTATAAGCAGCTCGGGAGGGCAGCCAAAGTCAGCTGGGGCCTCCATCCCGAGGTAGTCCGCTCCATTTATGTCGCCGCGGTGGAACCAATTATCACCTACTCTGCGAGTGCGTGGGTATCTGCGACTCGCAGAGTGGGGGTTAAGCGGGTCTTGAACGCTGTGCAGCGGGGTTTCGCGCAGAAAATCTGCAGAGCCTACCGAACGGTGTCCCTGAACTCAGCCTTATTACTGGCTGGGATACTCCCCCTTGACTTACGAGTCCGTGAGGCTGCCTCATTATACGAGGCCAAGAGGGGAGTACCACAGCCGGAGCTTGGGGACAGGGTCATCGAGCGGGGGGTTCTTGCGTCCGAGGCTCCCCACCCCGCCGAGCTGGTTAGCCTGGAGTTCGGGAGCCTGGTGGACGAGGACGAGCTTCTAGCTAATAGCGCCTACCACCTGCGCATCTTTACGGACGGCAGCAAGATTGACGGTCGGGTGGGCGCCGCACTATCCATATGGAAGGGCGACGCCGAAACCAGGGCCGTCAAGCTTGGTCTGCCGACGTACTGTACCGTCTACCAGGCAGAGCTCTTGGCGCTATGCGAGGCGTCGAGGGTAGCCCTTGGGCGCAGCGAAACATCCGCTGCGATATACAGCGATTCAAGATCCGCACTGCAGTCCGTCGCGGCGAGTAAGTGCTCGCACCCTCTAGCAGCTGAAACTAGACAAAACTTGAACAAGATCAGTAAGGATGGCAGGATAATTAAATTATACTGGATAAAAGCTCACGCTGGACTAGAGGGTAACGAGAGGGCGGACCGCCTCGCGAGGGAGGCCGCACTGAAGAGTAAACGAAAGCCGGCGTACGACCTGTGTCCGGTCTCGTTCGTCAAGCGGTGCATTCGTATGCGCTCGCTTGACGAATGGGACCAAAGATACAGGGACGGTGCGACGGCTGGAGTTACTAGGCTGTTCTTCCCTAGAGCCATAGAGGCCTATAAAACCCTGAGGAAGGTGAGCCTTGAAGGTGTGATGACCCAGGTCTTAACGGGGCACGGTGGGTTCTCCGAGTACTTGCATCGGTTCAAGCGCAAGGAGAGCCCATCGTGCATTTGTTCCAGCAAGAACGAGGATGTCCCGCACGTTCTGCTGGAGTGTCCGGTCTTCGCCAAGGAAAGGATGGAGCTAGAGTACGAGATGGATATGGAAGTGTGCCCAGCCAATCTTAGTGCGATGATCGCCGGCAGCCAAAGGAAAAGGTTTATGGAGTTCTGCAAAAGTATTGCGACTAGGGTGATAGAAAGAAATAAAACGTGAATTGTAAATAGTTAAATTTAAATATATTGTACACAAGTGTGTTAATTTATACAATGTTTCAAATTATTCAATCGCTTTTATATCATTAATGTTTAATATTTAATTGTTCTAACTGTTTTAATTGTAAATAATGTTGTTTTAATTTTAAATTGTATATAAATATGTTGGATTTATTTTATTATTTTAAATTAATAGTTTAATTATTTAATGCCCAATTTACAATTGTTTAATGTATTAATGTTCAAAGTTTTAAGTATTGTTGTGTATAATAAGATATCATCGTGTGCAATTATTTGAAACCCTAAATAAGCAATAATAAAGCATAAAGTAAGGAATAAATTAAGGATAGTTTAGACAGAATAGTGCAAATAGGCGGGAATCCCACCCGCATAGTATGAATGAGGACGGATAAAAGAAAGATACAGTATGAAGAATGAAAGTGCGAGAGGAAAGATAGCGAGAACTAGTATGCAAGAGAAATGTAAAAATAGGCTGCGACCCTGTGTCGGAGGGATGAGCAATATATAAAAAAAAAAAAAAAAAAAAAAAAAAAAAAAAAAAAAAAAAAAAAAACCTAACCTAACCTAACCTAACCTAACCTAACCTAACCTAACCTAACCTAACCTAACCTATAAAAAAAAAAAAAAAAAAAAAAAAAAAAAAAAAAAAAAAAAACACCCAATCTATTCTGTATTGACCTTACTATACACTAACCTAACTTAAGCCAATATAACTTTGTGGCGACTTGTGTGGCGACCGTCACCAATCTATTTCTTAGCTTTTTTCACTTTGACTTACTGGGGCTTATTGGTGCCTCTCGGTGCCCTCTTTATAATCCCGTTGAAATTTACGCGCTAGCTTAAAAAAAAACCGTGACCTTGACACAAAAAAAAAAAAAAAAAAAACCGGTATTGTCGTATCCGCCTGCCTAGTGGGCTCACCCACTCGCCCCACCAAAAAAAAATTTTTTCATCAGTGCATTGGCAATGTAGAGTGGTGGAAATTATTTAAAAAACCACGGTGCCATGAAACTTTTTGCTACCGGGTCTGTTTGGACTAATTCGACCCTCCCGAACGCGATTCTGCCCGGTGTCAACCCCTCCCCCGCTCCCTTCTCCCCCTTTCCTTCCCGAACCTCTCGCGATATGCGATTTTTTCAACTGCGGATCTATTAGAGATAAAAGAAAACTGTCATTGACAAAAATAATCTGCATTAAATTCTCTTACAATATTCATATGTGTATGTCATTTGACAGGCATAATAGTTTAAGAAATAATGTATGTCCAAAAAAAATATAATTTTTTTTTGTACATTTTTGTTTGCAGTTAATTCATCGAAAAACAATCAAAGCTGTGATAAAATAGCTAAGAAGTGAATTATTCTTCATATAAATATTTACCTACAAAACAAGACCTAACACAATCGTACGAGTATTCTTACTTTTCGACTTTCCAAACATTAGGACCATCCTACGTAACATTCTCGTCTCGAAACAACAACTTTAATGTGAGTTTCAAACATTTACCACGCAATCGACTAAAATGCTTTTATACCATACTGAATATACGTCAACAAGATTTATTAAAATGTGAGCGAGTGACGGGGGCAGCGTATCTTCACAATCGAGCCTGCCCTCTTTCTTTTATTTATCTACAATTTTATTTTGTCCTCGTCGAGTCTATGCCACTGGTCGTTGTCCTTGCCGACGAAATCATGTTGGTGCCAAACAGATCTGTATATAGCATATAGCTTTAAAAATATAGCTCCGATAAAAAAATTATATTGTGTTTGATTTTAAAGCCCTATTAATCATAAAATGTGTGAGCGTAGCTCGGTTACGTTTACGGCTAGTAAAGATATCAATGCCTCTTCCCTTGTATTTCACCATCTATTTATGAGGTTGTTAGAATAAATAAGATAGTAAATTGTAACTTCTTTTTGATCTTGACTAACGACATAGGGTTAGTTCAGGTTTTTACATCCATCCACCCCGAGCCCGAGGGTATCCATATCCAAAAAAAAAAAAAAAGTTTTGGACATCCAACTGACAAGCATACGCGAGCTCTTTTTTTTGTATTTTCTACAGGAAGCGGCTGATCCTGATTGAGGTCAACCTCCTGGTCTAAATAGAACTGGATGATTAGGATTAGTTCAGGTTTTGACTTCCAGTTATGAGAGAGCCCCTTTTTTGTATTTTTTTCAAAAAAAAAAAAAAACGCCGCGCAACAACAACAAATCTCTCCGTTAATTCATTCAACTTTCGTAGCTATTGAAAGCTCTTCCTCAAAGCTTTCTGATTTGAGGTCAACGAGCCAAATCAATAACAAAACAATAAATTATAAAAAAGAATTACCGCTCTATGGATCAGAAGACTCGATGGCGCGGATTTTCTGTTCGGTATGCTATGTGTATAGAAATGGCACTAAGGTGAAATTTATTGCAACTAGATGTCGCTTTATAAAATAAATGCCAGTGAACAAAGTTGTCGGCGAAATTAATTGTTAGCCATCTTTTAAATAAATAAATTAGCTTGTCTGGATTTAATGAATCATGAAGTTTTTATTAAAACCCTGTGCTGTGCAAAGTGAAGTCTGGAAGTTAAACATGGTCCTTCGAGCCGGACGAGATTGGAAATTGAACTAGCAGCACAGAATTTTTGTAAACACACCGACACGGTGGTGGATTGCTGCCGATGGTGTTATAAGCGAAGGCATCAGATCCAGCCAGGAAGTGAAGTGACGTCTTTTACAAGGAACAGCATTGACGTCAGTAGCGACATCTTTGGAATCTCTCGGAATTGGCGACGATTTGTGAGTGTTGTGATCAGCGATTGTGTTGTGAGTACTTTCAATATTATAAAATAAATTTCAAGCAAAAGTAACCGTAATTTTAACTTTGAAGAATTTAGAAAGAAATTTGATAGTAGTAGATTCAATAGCAGTGCATGGACTTATAAAATTTTCAAGTTATTTTAAGAACTTAGAATAGTTTTCAAAAAAGTGTAACGACGGGGAATCCATGCCCGATTTTATTTTATGTGCCAAACACTTAGAAAATTTTCGTAACATTAACTGCACTTAGAAAATTTACATCAATAGTTTTACTTTCGTGGAGTTTGAGTGTTGGCCGTAAACAAGTTTATAATAGTTGGGACCTTTTACCTAGTGTATATACTTAGTAATAGTGAATTGAAAATATAATTTGTGTTAAGTATTTAAGTTAAGATTAAGTCTTTCTAAATTTGTTAAATTTCTTAATATAAGTTTGAACCATGGAAACTTTAAATAAATTGCAATTGGATCTTAATGAGAAAATAAATAGATGTCTAGTTAATTTTAAAAAAACACCAAAGGACCGCATTACAACAAGTTATATTGAAACGCGGTTAGAAGCTTTAGAGTCACAGTGGCTTTTGTTCAATGACACCCATAGACAGATTGTTAAAGAGATTGCAGAGGATGAAATGAGAAAATCCATATATTATAAAAACAGTTTGTATGATTTTACTGAGGATATTTATTTTAGTTATAAAACAGAATTGAAGCAAACTTTATGTGATTTATCAAGAAATGTTAAACAAGCTGATTATGTATCTGAATTATGTAGCAATGTTAATCCAAGTAATTCTCATTATTCTTCATTTAAGTTACCTAAGATATCCATACCCATGTTTTCCGGAAACTACACGGAATGGGTTACATTTAGAGACTTGTTTTTGTCACTTATTCACAATAATACGACTCTGGACGACGTTCAGAAATTGTACTATCTTAAGGGACAGTTGACTGGTGAGGCTGAACAACTTATTCGTCATATACCCATTAGTAGCAGTAGTTATGCCAATTGTTGGAAAAAATTACAAGATCGATATAATAATAAAAGATATTTATCTAATAATATATTCAAACGGCTAGTTAGTCATAAGGTATTGCAGTCTGAGTCGTCCAGTAGTATTAAGGAGTTACTAGATACAATGTGTGATTCTATACAAGCATTAAATAACTTGGGAGTATCGACTGAGAGTTGGGATTTAATTGTAATCTTTCTTATGAGTCAGAAATTGGACCCAGAATCACGAAAACAATGGGAATCTAAATCACGTGAATCAGGTGATGATTTACCCACTCTTGATAGTTTCAAGTTATTTTTGGATCATAGGTTTAAGTCTTTAGAGTTTTTGGAGGTAAATATTCACAGTGTTAATACTAATGATCGAGATATTGAAAATGTTAATACAATCCAATCAGCTTCTTGTATTGTTTGTCCATTTTGTAAAGGCGAACATAAGCTTATCAACTGTAAAATGTTTATAGAAAATGATTATAACAGCCGTCATAACTTTGTCCAAACCAGTAGATTGTGTTTCAATTGTTTAGACAGCAACCATGTCGTTTATATGTGTCGTCGGTCTAGTAGATGTAGAATATGTAAGAGAAAACATCATTCGTTACTTCATCCTGAGTCAAATTCCATTAACAATGAAGACTTGTCAGTTTCGAGGGAGTCTTTAATTTCCATAGCAAGTGAAACGCAAGATAAGGCCAATGAGAATATAGCTACAGCCTGCTTCGCTAAGATATGTAGTCGCAGGTTATTGCCTACAGCCGTAACCCAAGTAAAAACTCAAAAAGGTGATTTTTTCTTAAGATGTTTGTTAGACCAAGGATCGGAGGCTTCCTTTGTGACAGAGGCCACAGTTCAAGCGCTCGGTATGAAAAAGATTCGCAAAAATACATTAATATCTGGTGTAGAAGGAAATACATTTACGTCTAAGTATGTGGTTTCTATAGAATTGAAATCTATTCATAATTCCAAATTTGCTATACAAGTAGAAGCTCACGTTTTAAGAAGACTAACAACATTCCTCCCGTCGAAAGAGGTTTCTGATGGTATATGGCCGGGTTTTGCTGAATTTAAGTTGGCAGATTCGAAGTTTGATAAGCCGAATAAAATTGATATGATACTTGGCGTAGAGGTATATAGTCAGATTGTGGAAGGAGAAGTACTTAAGGGTCCATCTGGAGTGTCACTATTGGCACAAAATACGAAGTTTGGTTGGATTCTATCTGGCTGTGTTTCAACTACTAAGACGCCTAGGTCCGCTCTGAGTAGTGCAGTCATGAATACGTATGTTGAAGATGTAGAAGACGAAAATTATCTTTCAAAAAAGTTTTGGGAAATCAAAAAGCATAAATATAAAACTAAGGAGAAGATTTTAAATCCAAAGGAAGAACGTCATGTAGAGAATTTTAGGCAGAGTACGTCGAAAGATAAATCCGGTAGGTATACAATGAAGTTGCCCTTTCGTGACAATGAACAGTGTCTAAATAATGGGTCACAATATATATTCAAACGGAATTTAAGTTTTTTAGAGAAAGGATCAAATAAAAAATCAGAGTTAAGAATACAATATGCGAATGTCATTAAGGAGTATGACGAATCGGGTCATGCTGAAGTCGTTCCAGTCGACGAAAAGAATTATATGCGGTCTGTGAAGCTTATGAAGACAGTAGAAAAGAATACAACGGAGAGCAAAGTTACAGAAAAATTGTTGAAAGTAGGAATAGAAGATGTAGTACCGAAGATTAAGAAGATTCGGGGAAAGATTACCTGGAACCGTGATAAAGATGAAATACAATACTCTGTCTAACTGCTGCCCGAAATCAAAAATTCTCATAACAAAGCGAAAGTTATTCAAGATGGTTCAAGCTAAATCTTTATTCCGATGCCTTGGTTATTATAGTGCATAAACTGGGATGGCGAATTAAATGCAGTATTATTAAGGAATGGTTAATTGACCGGAAGGATCTTCTCCAGCTAACCAAAATTTGTATATGTAACCTGCATTGTGAAGAAATAAATCTAGATGGATTTCGTGTCTAATCTAATTACGCATACGCAGCGCAGCATCTGAGAGAGAGAGAGAGAGAGAGAAAGGAGAGAGAGGAAGTAAGTCATCTGTTGGTTGAGTAGTTCTCCTAGTCGGTAAAGGGTTTGTAGGAACCGGTAGTAATAATACATCTATGGTAACAAATCACGTCTGAAAATATCTTGCTATTACTGAAGTCATTGGTCGCATATTTAATAATTAAAGGACAATCCAACTGATTGTGCATCCAGAGGTATAAAACCAATCGATATCTCAAATCTAAGACTGTAAGTATCTGGTCCCTCTTGACTGGATAATAGTAAAATAAAATACAGTCCACTTAAGTGAAGCAAGTCAAGTTGGCGACACAGGTTTAGAAGAAAGGTCAACCCACATACATTTTAAGCAACCACTTACCAAGATTCTAAGAGTCGGTGGGCCCTAAGTGATTTGAGTTTTTATGTGAGATTGGCATTTTTCAAATTGCATATATAAGAACCCTACAAGTCTGGATGTTGCGCCGATACAAGTTGAGTGAACATATTCCTGACTCTTATATTGAAGATGTCGTATTCGTGACGGAAGCCAACCTTCCTCCCGCGTGTGCTGGTTATGCGATACGGTGGTTGATGCGATCCTGGTTTGGACGGAGTTATAAAAATAAAAAATAAATAAACGCATGTTGTTACTTTACGCTATAAAGTCAGTTCTAAACTGTAGTTTATTTGTAAAATTTTAGTTTAAGTAGGTTAAGTTTGAGTAGTTTAAGGAGTTTCCCTAATTAATGAAAATGTAGGCCTTAGTTTTTAAGTGTTATTATTGAAGTTCTTTCAGTTTTAATTGATTCTGTCATGGTGGACGGTTCCAATGAACAATTTGTTCATGGTGGGCGGCATGTATAGAAATGGCACTAAGGTGAAATTTATTGCAACTAGATGTCGCTTTATAAAATAAATGCCAGTGAACAAAGTTGTCGGCGAAATTAATTGTTAGCCATCTTTTAAATAAATAAATTAGCTTGTCTGGATTTAATGAATCATGAAGTTTTTATTAAAACCCTGTGCTGTGCAAAGTGAAGTCTGGAAGTTAAACACTATGCATTATCCTAATAGGAATCCAGATGGATAAATTAATTAAAAATTAATTAACATGTACTTACATAATCTTCCTCGATCATGAAACTATTTAGTTGGATAAGGATTAATATATATTTTTTATATTAAAGTCGGCAGACAGGCTGATGGCCAACTTACTACAGTCGCCTGTAACAAAAGTAGGTAACTCCACAGGTGCTGCAGATTCTCTGCTTACAATATCTATTAGGATTAAAGATAAGGGATTCCAAAGTTGACCCTGGCGGGAACCGAAACGGAACCTTTTTTTAGAACAGAGCGTTAAGGTAACACGAACCACTCATCAAATATAAATAATAACTTTTTTGTATGTAAGTAAACGTATAAACATGTATGTAAGTAACAAGTAAGTACATATAATAACATATAATTTTTTACAAGCGTTTTTATAAGACTTTTATAAGCGAATTTTTGTTACATTGGGTTTTTTAATAAAAATACAGCATATGTTTATTATAAAATAATTATTTGGCCAACTCAAAAAATCAAATTATATTCCCAATTAAAAAGTGGAAAAATTACGATTATTTTTTTTATTTTAATGTCGACAGACTAGCTGGCGGTTCACTTGATGGTAGGTACTAACAAGCAACAAGGATTAAGAAGGGATAGGGTAATGGTCACTGGCATCCCTTACTCACTATCGGTAACACAACAGCACAAATGCTGTTTCTGGAAGAGGGTGGTCACTGCCGCCAAACGGTCTGCCCAAATGACTACGAAACTCAAGTGTTCATTGCCATTACTTTCCAAATTCAGACCAGAGCCAACTTTGAAAAGTTGATTTTCAAAAGTTGACCCCGCCGGGAATAACCTCACCACTCGTCCAACGAGATCGTTAAAAAATATTCTTATTATCAAAAATACATATTAATGTCAAAAAATAATACATTATTAATAGATAATTATTAAATTTAAACAGAGACAACATGTAACATGTAGCTGTAGATACCAGTAATTGGTACGCAAATGTAAACGTGTTTGTATAACATATTTGTATGTATGTGATTTAGTAAATTTTGATGTGCTGTTGGTATTTCGATTATATAAAATAAAAAAATAATATTAAGCTAGCTAGTGTCCGCGACTTCGTCAGAGAAGAAAAATAATGAAAAAAAAAATTGTGTGTGTCAGCTCCGACACACGAATGGAGTTTATTCCTTACGAACGATTATAAAATTTAAATTTTCACAATTCGAAAACGCCGAAAGAACAACATTGTTCTTTTTTTACATAATATTGTGTAGATGGCGCAATATCTCTGAAACTTCAGAGATATTCTAAAATATTAAAAAAAATAGAATGTAACTATATAATGCATAACATAACGCATTCGTGTGACAATTTTGATTTTACTACTGATCAGGAGATTCACGCAATTATCAACAGATGGCACCACTAGTATGCGTTAACACGCGCTAACGCTTCGTTTTCGTCCAAACCTACCTTTTTTCTGCAAATGTTTTGTTCTCTCTCTGGTTCTGTAAACAGTTATTAATACAATAGATACTTACGTACTCGCTTGTGTCTTTCATTGTGATCTTTGCACCTTATAACAAATTGTAGGCAGTTAAAATTCAAGTTATAAAAATTCATCTACAACTAAAACAACTACCATAAATTTTCATACCACGGGCTTATACATATTATATGTAAATCGATTCTTAAGGAGTAAACTCCAACAAGCAATATGACACCCGACATCTATATTACTATTAAACTTTTGCCAGGCGTTAATTTTCTTAATTTTAGATATCCCACAGAAACGTCAGTATCCTTTCCGGTATACCTGACAACGTGTATGCAAAATTTCACGAAGATCGGTTAAGTAGTTAAGGCATGAAAAAGAAACAGACAGACAGTTACTTTCACATTTATAATATTAGTAAAGTATGGAAGTATGGGTGTTGCAAATCAAAATAAGTAAATAAAACTCAGATATTTTTTATTTAACATTAAAATTTCTACATGCAATCGACAATTTATCATTTGTATATAATTAATTTCTAATTGATAATATGTATAAGTTTATAATAATATTGCTGCGACTACATACTTAAAATGCTAATAAACAATTTTCTTGTGTTCCCCTTCAACGAAATACCAAACCAAATAATGTAAAATATCTACTTTACTAATGGAGTTATACTAAAACATACTTTGACGCGTGTCATAACTGGTGACAGTAGTGAGACATTGATTTATCATACGAATCTATGACAAATATTACAATATAATTAAAAATTTGATAATGTAGGCTACAAATGAAATCCTGAGATTAACCTCCTTACTTTACGACTAGTTTTCAAGGTGTACTTAGCATAACTAAAATCTTTACGAACTATTGAGATAGCAGGTACACATATGAGGTGTTTATATATTATTTAAAGAATGCGCCTTAATATTAAAAGTGCACCACAGTCGGTGGGGGCACATCGCTAACACATTTCTTCAAAGAACCGGCGTTGACGAGTTTTCCATCGCCGTTCAGCTGCACTCGGAGACCGGCCACGGAACAGATCTTTTCCTCCATGTCACCACTCTGCTGATGAGCTTTGTTTTTGGAGGAAAGGTGCCGTCGCGGCAGAGCGTATACCAACTTTTTCCAGAACCACGTTTCTCCCCACTTGACGTAAGTGTTGTTGGCGATGTAGGCTTGCAGGTCCTCGTCGAGTCGAGGGTCGTCCGCGACGTCCTCCAGTAAGACCACGATGAGGCGAGAATCGGTGTCGGTGAGAGTCTGTTTGTAAGCCGCGCGAAACTCGAGCGCGGCCCACTCGGACTCGAGGAAGTTTCGCGATAGCAAGATCATTGTTCGTCTGGAACGTTCCACGGAGCGCTGTATCTGCACAGGGATGCAATCTCCTGCGCCCCAGTCGCGATAGTGTACGCAAGTCTTATAAAAATACGGCGCACTTTCGAGTTTCGGCAGGAGCTCGTCTTGAACTATACTCACATCCCGGTGCGAAAACGATATAAATACGTCATAGAGCTTATTGCGATCGAGCTCTTCGCGAAGCCAACGCCGAAACCATCCACGTGAATACAGAAACACTTTCACTTCGCGGTCGAACTTTCTGATCAGGACTAGTATCGCCGCCATCGCGCCAACGACGGCCAGTAGGACGATAGACCCCGCTACTATTGTTTTGTCGCAGAGGTGGGCCGAATCGACTCGCCACAGAGCGTCTCCGTTGGAACATTTCGACTCCTCGTAATCGCTCACCCGCGAGCCGTGGATCTGAATTTCGGCAACGCGAGCCGCGTGGCTACAGTCGCATGCGAAAGGATTGTTCGAAATATGTAACTCGTCCGTTCTATTCAACAGTTGAACCGGTACGCTAGTCAATTGGTTGTGCGTCAAGTCACACATCTCTAGATTTAACAGAGCTAATTCGGGCGGTACCTCCTTTAGTCCTATTCCGGAGAGATTCAGTTTGCGCACGTGAGGCGGCAGAGCTTCGAGGGACGAAGGAGGATTACGAAGCCTCAAGAGAGTATTGTTGAGGTGGTATGCAGCTGGCATTGGGAAACTGTCGACCGACGGCTCCGTTTCGCAATCCATTTCCAACGTAGCCGTTTCTGGACGTATCACACACCGGCAATTTGGCGGACACGCGGAATCCGGCAAATCGCAACTGAGAGTTGCAGAAGGTAGACCACTAACGGGCCGACCGGATAGCGCTGCGGGAGAGGCGCACGTCGCCGAACCTGGATCTAGAACCGGTCCAACGAAGAATCTACGATCACCGCTCAGTAGTCGCACGAAGTCATACAGTTCGCAATCGCAAATAAGGGGATTGTTGTCGAGGAGTATTCTGGCTGTTTTAGAATCGTCCTCGGTCGTATCTATGTCTTCAAACGATGGTCGTAGAAAGATACGTGTTATGTTGTTTCCGCTGAGGTCCACGAACACGGTACGACTTAAGAAATTGATGTCCGTTTCCTGCAATAAGAGATAAAAGACGTTAAGATAAAAATGTAAAGGGGTGATGAGGAAGTTTCACTATGCGCGTCATTCTGATAATTATTTTCAACCAATCATTAAGTCGTAATTTAGTAGTTTTCCAAATAAGTGTGCATAAGACAGTTCATAGGAGCAATTAATGAAATTCTCTAACATGGATGTACATAAACAGTGCACTGATAATAAACTGATACTAATCGGCTGCATGACGTACAGTCATGTGCCAAACTATGTATGTAAGGAAAATGGCACTTGATGAGTGCTTCCCTTAACACTGAAAATAATGACTTTATGGTGTTTGGAGGTTTTATTAATATTATTAATTATGTTTTTGTGGTTTCCAAATTTTTCTAGAAGAATAGATATTTCAGTATTTAGATTAACATTACTAAGGTTCCACGGGCACTAGTCGAATTAGTGCTTCTAACTGGCGCTATTCTAGCTGGCGTTGCTTGGGCGTAATAAGTCTGTCGAAATATCCTATCAAGTTACACGCTACATACGACTATAATATAAATACTATCTGAAAAAGACTTTTTATCAGAAGCTAATCAGTGGAAATTCCTCAGATTTTTATAAAAAAATTGAAATAATGGATAAAATAAAAAAGCGTACCGTTAGTTCGGAAATAGAATTCCGAGAGAGATCTAAGAAGTCCAGTTTGATGAGCACCAACCGCCAGTCGGAGAATATTTGGTCGATCAGGTTGCCGCTGAGGTCGAGGAATCGCAACGTCGGCAGCCAGCTGAAGGGCGACGACGGCCCGAAGTCGAAGTATTCCACCAGCACTTCAGGTGCGCGAATGCCCATGGTGATCGAGTTATTAGCGAGACATATTTTTTCGATCTCATTTATCCCTTTAAAAGCGTTTTCTGATATATTTTCTATTCGGTTGTTGTTAATCGATATCGATTTAACTCTTGACAAACCGAAGAATACTGACCTGTAAAAACAACCCATAATATTTATCAGCGATATTACATTCAACTGTAGCAACTGTGCTCTAGCTAGGGTATATTACCATTATATCAAATCAAATCAAATCAAAATATTTTTTTATCAATTAGGTTTCTACAATAAATTTACCAGGGTTTCGGAAAAAAAGCCAAGATGACGATCCTGAGAAGAAACTCCGAAAGAAAATCAGGATACTATTCTTTTTGTCATCTTTAAAATATAAAATAACAACAATTACACTTAATTTTTAACAAACATATCAAATTATTCATACAATACTAAACATAGTATGAGCTCCGAATCGCTTAAATCCAGGCTTCATTGTCGCTTAAATAATCAGTGATTTTATAAAAGCCTTTCGAAAGGAGTTTGATTTTAATGACTTTTAAATTTATTTATATATAAGGCTCTGATTATCTCATTATTATAAAACCGTATATATTGACCCATAAAAGAATTAAAGGAGATTGAAAAAATATTGAAGGAGTTTTGCAGAAACGATATTATATAGCAAGGAATGGGTCAGAAGTGTATCTACATAAATGTTGAAGATAATATTTCAATATTTATATAGAAACTTGTTGTTTATGAAGTATCCACTGTGAATAATCGTAGAGTATGACGAGATGTTTCAAGACAATGAATTAAATCTTTGTTTTGACATAATGTTTTGCGTAGGTATGTTACTCCATCACTTTATAGGTACATAGATTACCAGCCGGTGCTGGTAACTACGTCCATGTTGAAAAATAAAAAAAATTAATAACCCCTGACAAAATATAGGAGCAATAATTTATTAAATTATTATCGCTGTTATATTTTTGCCAGGCGTTGGATTTTTATTTATATGATTTCTCGAGAACTTTACTTTTTTCTGGATGAAAGATACCCTATGTATCCTTGACAATGTGTACCTACCTACCTACATAGAAATTTCATTATAATCGTTTGAATAGTTAAGAAATATAACAGAGATGTCATTATGACATGTTATCAAGTCATAAAAAATTCAATAATTTACATACGTAATTTGCTAAACTGTGGTCTTCCATAAAGACCCCTTATGGAAGACCACTGTAAAATAACAGCATGATTATGTGCTATTGTATTTCAATAAGGATGTATCGTATTCAAACATCGAGTAATCAGCTGGAATGTGTAATTTATGGAGATATTATATAAAAGAAACTTACTCGGGCAATGTCGTGATGAAATTCTTGTCTAAATTCAACTGCCTGAGTCGCTTCAAAGACGCGAAGAGATCAGCGGTGAGTCCTTTTATTTCGTTGTAGCTGAGATCAAGAAACTCGAGTTCCACTTGGTCCCGGAGTAAGCCATCAGGAAGGTGCTGCAGATGAATGCGCGTAAGGGTGAGGTTCCGAATCGCCCTAGACGCCTCAAACACGTCGGCGGATAACTGTCGCACTCTGGAGCGCGACAGCCGCAAAGCGATCAGTGCCGGGAGAGAGGCGAATGCGCGCTCCTCTACCTGTAACTCATTGGCTCCCGTGTCTTCTAATATCACAGTCTCCAACAGAGACAATCCGGTGAAAGTAGCGTTTTTTATCTTTTCCAGAGGATTTTTGGAGATTCTAATCTCCTTTAAGTGGGGTGTTGCATTAAAACAGCCCGGCGATAGTAAACGTATTGAATTTGAACTTAGGTCGAGTCGTTCGAGCGAATCGAGACCTTCGAAAGCGGCCTCGTTTATTTGAGCGATGTCGTTGCCCCACAGACCGAGAACGCGAACCGCGGACAGTCCACGAAATGCACCAGGCTGTAAAAACTGAATGCGATCCAAGGAGAGTTCGAGGTACTCGAGTGGAGGCGAGTTTGGGAATGCATCCGAACCGAGATGTAGGAATGAATTTCGAATAGTGAGACGTCGCAACGCCGGAAGGGCGGCTATCGCTTCGTGTGGTACTTTGAGTTCGCCCATATCGAGAAGGGAGAGCGCACGAAGGTCCCGCAATTCGACGACGTGGTGTCGGTCCAATGTGTTGGCTTGTGTGGCGATGCCCTGTAGCGTGAGCGCCGTGGTGCCCGGGACGCCCAGCGCTCGGAGGGCGCACGCCAGCGAGTCATTACTCAGTGGACAAGAACGGACACCGAAACTCTGTATGGTTTCGAAACGCGGCACGTGCAATCGTGGCAATCGTTCACATTGGACTCTGCCACTGTTACATTTTAGCGTTATGTATTTTGCCGGATCTGCATAGACAGATATGTTTCCAGTCGCATATGCGCATTCCAGCTCTAGTTCGCGTCCCTCAGTGCACATGCACCTTTCCGGACAATGAAAGTCCGCTTGCGCCAGGGATAACAGTGTCAGCAGAGACACCGCCGCACCCAACTCATAAATGGCTCTCATTATTGTATTCGCTTTCCTCCATCATCACTGAAACGAAAAAAAAAAATATTAAGTGAACTTCTCGCAAACTACACACTTATCTATATCTATATTAGCCCGGGCAATATCTGCTAAAAACCAGTTATGTTTGGGTAAGTCTGTCATAAACAATCATATTTTCATTAGCACTCGCATAAAACCATGGGCTTCATTTTTTATTAAAAAAAAAAATGAGAATTCCGAAAAATATATCACGTTATTCTTAATATATTCTCATATAATAAGAAACAGCTGAATTGTTGAGAAAAAAATTATAGAACGAAAGTCTTTGATTGAGCCCAAACACGCTATATCTGCTGTATGTTGCTTATTCCTCAGACTACTTGATCTTGCAGCACCAGGTCGAGGTTACCATTTCATGGAAATACCACTCAAGTAAATTCACATAAATACATAGTATACTAAATTTCACATCAATCGAACATGTGGAAGTACATAGGTAAGTAAAGACGAAGTACATAATTATACTTGTAAGTAATACCACTGTAGCCAACCAAAGTCTGGGCCATCATCAATTCAATGCGCCATGCCTTTATAACTTTTTAGCTGTGCGAGATGACTTTGTAAATCTTTTAACTGAACTTTAATAATAATTATGTGTACATCTGTAAATTAGACGACTGTGATAAAAATGATCAGAGGGACTCGCATCCACATTTTTAGGCCAAGAAAATTTTTAGAATTTATTGACGTACCTACAAGTAAACATTGTGCTAATAATTATCTACATTTAAGATCGTCATCTGTCATGGTTCGCGATAATTGTATGTAACAGATTGTAACACAGATTTCTCTCACCTTGCACAATATGGCAGTTTCCTGTGCTCTTAGACTCACTGTTAGTATCACCAAATTGAAATATCCTTCGCATTTCACATAATCGAAAACCGTATTCAATGTCCACAATATTGTAAGTAAAGTCGTAATACGTTCGGGAGTTTAGAAGCAATGTTAACTCTCGCTCGGTTCAAAACTCGAACTCGACAATCGTCAATCGACATGGATGGAGTCACTGACGCGGCGCGCGCGCATCACCGACTCACGGATGTGAACGGGTGCAACAGAGAGGCAGCGGCCTCCTCTCTCGCTCGCACTCTGTTTACTCGACTGTTCAACAAGAACCAGCTTGAGAATGTGGATTGTTTTTGTAAATTTATTCCCGTCTTGCGCCTCGAAAACAATTTGTACCAACATCACGCACGAACGAGAGATAGGTACCTAACCTACACCCAAATGATACTTTTCATTTAATTAGGCGATTCTACTTTTAGTTTAAACAATCGCACACTATGGCAGTTTGTTAATTTTTTCACTAAAAGCCTTAAAGGTCACGCACCTACCAGACAAGATTAGAATTAATAGCAATAGTTTTCCGACGCCTTTTACTATTTGCCAATGCGTACGGTTATTTGCTTTACCTACATAATAATATGAAAGAGGAGTGTGCGAAAACCTTAGTGTTTTCTAAAAATGTTTAGAAAACACTAAAATTTTCATAGAAATCTTTGGTCCTTCTCTCAAAGAGTTTAAATGTATAGAATCGAAGATTTAAATATTTGTATATGTATATAGAGGAGCTATCTATTGAGAAAATTTTCCAAAGAATTTGAACGTAGGTATAGTTAGTATACAGTTAAATATATCTGACTTCCCCGATCTTGAAACATGTTCGAAAAATATATAGAGTTAAATAAATAAATAAAAGCAATGATTAAAAAAAAAGAGTATAATAATTATATTATATTCAACGAACTGGCATCACAATTTTGTACAATGTTATTCTCTTATCAGATCTAAGTATTGTAGTTACATACATGTATAATATATTTTATAGTATATATTTACATAAACATGATTAATTTGAATGTCAATTATTCCGCGAACCACGTTTGTGTGTGTTGCGGCCATAACACTTCGAGATCTAGGTTCAACACGTAACAGCTAAATACACGACTAGTTCCTTTGTCCAGTTTAGTCTGTAATATTTTTTGTTGAGTATATATACTTGGATGCAGCCAACATTTAATTGTAGTCTTGTTATCAACTTGTTTATCAGTGGCCATTTGGCTGGAGTTGGTAATGGCACAACAGATTCAGGAACTGAGTACAGAGTTCGAGACGAGTACGATTAAATTATCATAATGATCTCTATTGAGCAATTACTTAAACTAATCAAACATTCATAATGAAACATACTTCACATTGAAACTTGACAGATTAGTAACTAAAAAGAATGTGCACAGTTCGTAAAGAAAATACCACAAACATGGGAGTCGTTTATGAAACTGTTTGTTTCAACATTATTATTAATCAAAGATCAAAATTTAAGATTATTTTTAATCAAAGAAGCTAATCACTTGTGTGTTCCAAATTTTCTAACTAAAAAATTATTTAAAAAAATTAGGTGAATGTAAACAAGAAGTTTGCTGTAAAATGGAATCCGTTCAAAGTACGAGTATAAGTAGGTATTTATTTTGTTTTTGTTGAAAATAGTAATTCTGAATCTGATCATTCGTGACCATCATTCATTATCTAAAAAAAAGATTCACTGTACAAAGAGCTAAGTCATTGCAAAGTTTTTGTGGCACTTAACAAAATAAAAATAATTAAGAGACC
Organism: Synanthedon myopaeformis; assembly: GCA_944738685.1. NCBI lineage: Eukaryota > Metazoa > Arthropoda > Insecta > Lepidoptera > Sesiidae > Synanthedon > Synanthedon myopaeformis. The sequence continues at coordinate 11,357,978 of OX122922.1, read as the reverse complement.
ATCAAAATATAAATTAGTATTAATTATTTTAAATTAGAATGACTGTACTATGTCCAGTTAAGAATCAGTTTAATTGATAAAACTGTGTGGAGTTTCAACGATTCCTGTTTTACGATAATACTAGCTTGTGCCCGCGACTTCGTCTGCGTTGAACGATGAAAGGTACCCTATGTCTTCTGGTGTACCAGACAACGTGTATGCAAAGTTTCATGGTGATCGGTTTACTAGTTTTTGCGTGAAAGAGTTACAAACATCCATACATCCAAACATACTTTTGCATTTATAATTATAGTACGGATTATGATTATCTCTAGTTGTTGTGTACATTACTTTTTACGATCATGTCTGTTTCGTTCGCATTACAATATACATTAGATAATTGACTCGAAAATTATGCTACAAGTAGTGCAAATAATAATATAATAAAAAAATGCTAATTAACCATATGAGTAAACAATGTTAAAGTACAAAGCATATACTATACAAAGGCAACAACAAATAGCTGCGGTATTATAATATATTTTAATCGCAAAATCATATATATATATATATGTTTTAACAATTAATAATTTCGATTTTGTTAACCTGTTATTAATTTAAAAATACATAAGAAAAGTCAGTTCGTTTCTTATGTCAGCTCTTCTATTCTATGTTAAGTTATTCAAGTTATTAAACATTAATTATACCTACTATTTTTTCGAAGCACACGTATAAAGCAGTTTTTTTTTTGTTTAAAAAGTACTTATATCGATACCGATTATTACGATGTATCTATAAATAAATAATTGAAGTACCTATTTGGATGAAATATTTGGGTAGGAATTAGAAAACACTTGAATATACTCGTATTAAGTATATTTTTTAGATATTTACTTGTATTGTGAAGCAATTTGACCAAGCACACGTTTTCTTGTATCTTAACTTAATACATGAAATAATCTTAATACGAAAATGCGAGTTCATCATTAACTCTGAACAAAACTTTGTTTATCTTTAAAGGTGAATTCAGTTTTTAAAAACTTCAGAACTATTTATAATTCGCGTCTTAAATTCAAAAGTACCACAAATCAAAAAATTTCAAAAATGTTTTTATTGCAAAAATACAATCACAATCCTTCATATTGTATGGATGTTTTATTCCATATTTAGTATTTTTTGATATTTTTTTTTATATTTAAAAGTAACTTATATACTTATATCTCCTACTTAAAAATACACTTCTAACGATGTATAATATGTATAATTATATTTGATATATATCTAATAAGAAAAAAATAGACAAAAAAATATTTTTCGATTAGCTCTGCTGTAAAAAGTGTCATTTTGATTAGTGGTAATTTTGAATTTAAGCAGCGAATTTTTAAAAATATAAATTTAATCACACTTTGTGTCGTCAAATATAGTTATTTAAGTTTATTTTGTTGTTTTGATAGAAATATTGTATTGATACAACAGATGTATAGATTTACTAGGCAAGTTAGAGTAAAATTAAGTAATATTGCTTAATAATAATTTATTGACCCTTTATTTTACTTTGAAATTAATCTTTCATCAAAAATGTGTAGCAATTAGTATTTAATAACTTTATCATTAGGTACTTACTTTACTTCGCTTGTGACGATAACACAATGAGGAGCACTGTTCCAAGTTTTTTCTATTTGGTTTTAGATTTCTTGATGACATGTCAATAGTGGAATCGTTTTTGCAAGAGTTAACATAAATAGAGATTTTCTCTGTCCATTATAATAATAAGTATAATCAAATAGTCCTATAATATCACATCACATATTCCGACTTGACTACAAGGCGGCTGCGGGAGACAGTTCAAGCACAGGCTCAGTTCGGAGCGTCTCCACTCGGGGCTCGGTGGCGGGTTTGAGGCCCGACGGCGCCGGTAAGGCGGCGCGCAGCTTGTCCCAGAACCAACGGTCGCCCCACTCGAGGTAGGTGTTGGCGGCGAGGTAGTCGCGCAGGTCGGCGTCGAGCGCCGCTTGCGACACTCCGGCGTCCAGCACCACCGCCACGAGCCGCGCGGCGTCTTGCAGCGCGGCCGTCTGCGCAGCACGGAACTCCATCCGGGCCCACTCCGACTCCGCGAAATTGTGCGACACGACGGCCACCGTGCAACGCGAGTCACGCACCGACGCCGCGATGTGCGCCGGGATCCACTGGCCCGGGCCCCAGTCGCGGTAGTGGACGCACACGCGGTACGGCCGCGGCCCGCTCTCCAGCCACGGCATCAGAATGTCCGTCACGAAAGCTGCGTCGCCGTGCGAGAACGACACGAACACGTCATAGCGCTTCGTGTCGTCCGCCGCTTCCTTCCGCCAGCGAAGGCGCAAGAAGCTCTTGATGCAGCCCATCCGACGCGCCAGCATCGCCAGTACGGCGGCGGCCGCCACACCCAGGACGAGTGCGGAAGCCGCGACGGCGGACACCGTGCCGCTCGAACCCGTGCACAGACGCTCCACCGCCAACTCTCGCACCGACTGCTGGTCCGCGCATTTCAACTCCCCGTAGTCCGCCACCTGCACGACACATTAAACAGACCACTCTTGCATTGTATTTCCTATGTTCCTAGACTTATTTCATAGCTCTGTTTCTGTCTTACCTGTGTCCAACGAGTTTGTAGTGCTTCGAGAAAGGGAAGATTGTCACATTCGCACGAGAGAGGGTTGTCGGCGAGAAAGATGCTTCTGTTTAGAACCGAAAACAGAGCAGAGGTCGTATCGGCATCGACGCGTTCTATTTTGTTGTGTCGCAGGTCAAGCACCTGAGTAAACAGTCACACGTTTGAGATCAACGAGAAATCGGCGATAAATGTGTGATAGTGAACATTATTAGATGATGCATTAGGTACCGTTAGATTGTGACCGATGTCGTCGGCGGCGATGTGTCGGATGCTGTTGGACGCGACGTGCAGCTCGACGAGAGCCGGTGCCTTCGGCAATCGCGTCAGGTTGCCTCGCTCGGCCCATAGCAACAGGGAGCTCGGTGTGTACTCGGGCAGGGGCCCCGGCGTCTCGGCGGCGCCCCAGGAGCACGTGGTCAGCGTAGCGTTGTCCGTGAGGCGAATTCTGCACTCGCACGACGGCGCGCATTCGTCCAGGGAACACGTCATCGCTTCGAGAGACACTTCGCAAAGAGGCAAGCGCTTCTCCCCGCGACACCTCACGCCGCGAACGCGTGCGTTCTTTCCCTCATCTTCGCATTGCAACCGCGCAAACCAGTACGCGGTGCAATCACATGTGATCTCTGATTGGAACTCGACGGTGATCTGCTTCCTTTGTTCGTCCTGTAACCGTCCAGTTAATTACAAATTGGTTGTATAGCTTTGAGGTGAAAGGTGAAGTTTGCAAAGGCTTTTGAGCATACTTGCGGTACTAGGCGCGCGCGTTTTGCGACCTCTTCTTCGTAGTCGCGGCGGTTGAATATAAAATCGACAGGGTTTCCTGTCAGCACCACTGTACTGTTGGTGTTCGCCGCTCGCACGAATTGCGTGTCGCTAAACTGTAATATGTGGATGGATCATTTGTTATTTAAATTGTATGCGAATTTTTACAGCGTCAGTTACGGTGTTTGTTTTGAAATTATTGTATTCTTTTCTGCAATACTGTAATTCTTGTAAACTTGTAATTCTAAAAGATTCTACAGACCTATTAAGACATGCAACAATAGCAACATGTAAGTGTATGTTTTTCGTCCAAATTAAGGGTTGCATACCTTAATACTTAATATGGTACGAATACAAAGATCAGGATAGGGAAATGTGCTCTGGAATCACAGGGATATCTGTAAGGATATCTTTAAGGGGGTGCCTACTAGGTACCATCAGACAGTCTAAGTATTGCTGCAAAAAGCAATACACTCTGCCGCTACTCTTTTATGCCTAGCAGACAAGATCACTTAGAAATCTAGTACGTAATACTCGTAAACACTTATTTACTGACCTGAACAACCGATATATTGTTGTACGCAAGATCGAGAATTTGCAATCTCGTCATATGCCTTCGCCAGTCTGGACAGAGTTGAGTGAGGTGGGTTCTTCTCAAATAGAGAGTTTCCAGTTGCGAGAGCTCGCTTATGTTCGATAGGCCTGTGTAATAGGAGCCGATAAGTAAGATATTTAAAAACTAATCAAGTAAGTCGACACAATACATTTGAACTCACTAGTGAACTCAATACTATGTAATCCGACATCGCAAAGATCGCCCAGAGGGTTGTTAGCTAGCGACAGCCATTTCAGTTGAGACAGGGGTTGTAATTCGTCACCAACATTAATACTTGTCAAACGGTTCGAGGACAAATCCAAGCGCTCCAACGATAACAGGGATGTAAATGTACCGCTGAAATGAAACAATATTAATATTAGCAAATTTACTTTTGAAACGGTCGTTGTTATTTTTATTTGACGTCGGCATACTTACGGCTGTAGGACGGTCAAGGAGTTGTTCGACAACGTAAGTTCACGAAGGTTTTTCATATTATGAAAGAAATCTTTTGTCAATTCTTTTAGCAGAGAACATCCACTAATGGTTAATTTTCGTAATGAGCTACCATCGCTTACGAGCTTTTTCGGTAATCGCTCCAAGTGTAAGTTGGATAAAACGAGAGTTTCCAATTTTGTGCAGTTCGCGAGCCATTCGTTGGGTATCACTTTCAACATAGAATGTGAAATGGAATAATGTTGTAATTGGTTACACTCATCCACGTTTATCGGATATTCATCCCTAGCTTTAACGATTGTCACGTTAACCAGTCCTCGTAGTGAGGGTAATTTTGCGACGGACGCGGACAAGTACACGCTCTGCAATGATTTAGATGTGCTAATGTTCGGTGTGACGGTCATTTTCTCGTCAGTCACTCTGAGATACTTAAGTTTATCCAGTCTCGGAAACATATCTTCTTGAAGATTTATCGCTTCGTTGCTGTATATGTTAAGCGCAATCAAGCTGCTGGGCAATTTCATCAAAGTGCTAGTCGGCAGAGCGACATTCCGCAAAAGTAGATTGGTCACATTATCAAGTTTCGTTAAGAAATCATCTGTAGTTTTAAGAAGTTGCGATGAGAACGGGGCGTGGATTTCTAGCGTCTGCATTGATAATCCGGCAAAGTTTTGCGAAGTAAACGATTGATTCTCTTTCATGTAGAGAGCCATCTTGCTAGACACGTTCACATTGAGTCTTTTTAGAACTGTGTCGTATGATCCCGCCGGAGTTGAACATTTATCTATAGTCACTCTAATGAACTCTGTAGGCTGAACAAAATGTGGCATCGATCTGCTTTCTAGGTTTAATTTTTTATTACAAAACAGTTGAAGGTAATTTCCCTTTAGAAAATTTATTGTTAGTTCTGCACCTGAAAAAAAGTTCAGTAAATTAATAATTAAATTTTAAAAAATTGCAGAAAAGAAAAGATCAACAAATTAGGGATTTTCTAAGTGAAGCGGCGCAATAAATAAAAAACGGACTCTGTCATACCTAGTTATGTTCTGTAGAAATAATATAATAAGTAGATAAGGAAACAAATGCCAAGTTATTTATGAACACTGTCTATCTCTGCTAGCTACAAACAGAAGGACAAAACAAGTATTTTGTGTTTATGGTGATCTCTAGTCGCGTTGTTAATTGCGTCTGCCTAATCCTAATGCTCAATTTTATTATGTGATTAAAATAATAATAGAACCGAGTATGCTCCAATTGTGACGTCGCCGACTTTAGTTTATGTCGGGTTTTAATACGGTTTGCAGAAAAAAAAATGTTGGTGGTTCAAAACTTTTTTCAACATTTGTCATAATAATAAGTATATAACTGATAAGTTGTATGTATTCACAAATTTACAACAGAAATAAGGACATAATATTAGAGAATAAATAAAAACAAACCTGGAGACATGAAAAATATAAAAATAAAATCTTTGCCAATTTTAAATACAAGGAAAGTTTTAGGATAGAAGTTAGTAAATATTTAGAACCTAATTAATGTAAAAACTCTTCCATGCCAGTCATTTCTTACTTTTCACAGACATTGCTGCTGCTACTGGTATCATTTATAACGATGAAATCGTATTTTTTTTAAATATCAAATGAAATTATTGTTATAAATAATAATTTATAAAAATAATTTTCGTTTTATTATCGACTGTATACTTTAATGCAACTTTAATGAATAAAAACCTCACAATATGTCGCCCGCCCGGTCCTATTATTCATAATTATAATCTCATTGTAGAAACAGACTTCATAAAATGAAATAGTTATGTCGGTTGTAGGAACGTAAATCCATGTTCTGTTAAACTTTTCTGAAACCTCATCTGTTCTGTTCTGTCAACCCATGTTCTGAATGGAGATTGAGAAAGTGATTATTAGGCCTTACTTAACAAATTTCTTAAATTGCCACGGTTTTGATCATTTTTGCTATGAATAAATAATCTACGAAATAAATTTTGTTTTTAATTTAAAACCTCTCGAGTGTAACGCAATTATATGACGAAGAGAATAGCTACAGGAAAATGTTAACATGCTCACCATCGACAATAAAGAAAGTTTCTCCTTGACGAGCTTCGGTGCTGCTGCAGTTCGAAGGTGGGTTTGAGCGAGGGCATATCGGTGGGTCCGACCCACTCACCACACTCGTCACCATAAGCAACACAACGCCATAACCTACTTTGTTGACACCCATTATCACACATTATATTTCTCTTTGAAGCGTAATTCCTACTAATATGCGTGAGCGCATCTTCGCTTGCTTGAAATGTACATATAATGGTATCACCTCAATACGACACATTTATCACTAGCACTTAAACATAGAAGAAATCCAAACGAACGAACTGACACAAGGAATGTAATAAACGCAAAGCAAATCACAAATTCACTTGTTCACACAAATTGGAAACTTGTTTTTAGTTTGTAGCAATTTTTCCTGCTTCACAACACACTCGGTGGCCGCTATTGGCCGATTGCTGTTTCGCTCGGACTTGGTGCTTAACTGCTTACGTTACGACGCATCGACGCACCTCTCGATGTGTGAGTGAGTGCGGTGTGAGGATGGTTGAGTGATTGAGATAATATTTCGTACTTATTAATTAATTACCTTCCTTTTTTGTTCAAAGTTGTCACTAATTGCTGTAGGTATTGAATTATTATTATATTATAAACAATATTTTGTCACATAATTCAGATTTATTAGAGACCGAAAATATGTCGAGTGTGCCAATGTAATGTAATAATTACAGCTGATATCTAAGTTATTATTGTTAGTTATTTATTTCAATTATAATCATAATTCCAAAGATGTTATGGTTGATGATTTTTTTACAAAACTTGTTTGGTAAAAGAACATAAAATATGTAAATTAAGTAGGTATGTATATAATATGATTGTGTATCAGCAGACAGGAAATCCCAATATCTACAAGCCGCGTGGCCGCGTCGACCCAAGATATCATACATTGCGCGAACGAGAAGCTGCCACTCGCTGGAAATGCAAACTTTTGCTTTAACTGTCTTTAACTAATAAACAATTAGTGATTTTTTGTTCCATAATCTATGTTTGACTCATTTGTCTCAGGTGTAATTTTGTAATTACTTAAAAATATTGAAAAGACTAAGTACTTGTGCATTATTGAAATGGAAACTAAATTATTAACGTTAAAAAATTATATAATAAATAGTAATCAGTGAAACGGAACCAACAGAGTCACAAATTGGATTCAAACCAAATTATTGAGACCTTTGACTAATAGATATAATATCTTCTACCGAGCATGAACCTAGAAAAAACAGGTTTCTAAGTTCATGCTACTGAGTCTTAAATAAACTAAATTTGTATTTTAATCTAAGTAATATTTTTTGTCGATATGGTGTTAGGTTCGTCCATCAAGAATAATGAGTAAGTAAATGTAAATAAATTTTCACATCATTAGATAAAAGCGTTTTAAATACTCCTTCCGCATTGGAGATCATACAGTGAAGCGCTATTGTTTCAATTATCTGATTCAGGACTGACAATGTTCAACGCCACTTTAGGAAGTGCAGATCACTTGGATCATCGTCTACTCGACTATAAATTTAATAAATAAATAACCTTAAATAACTAAAATAAAATACACGGTGTATATTTCAATTACATTTAATTTGTTTTAAAATTAACGATTGCAAAAGCTGAGTATTTTTTCACAAAATTAGTTCATTAGACAACCAGAACTCGATCTAATTAAGATTATAATGCTTATAGAGAACAATTTTTTTTTACATCTATAACTATGAACATAATAATGTGTCTTAGAAATAAAAAAAGAGATAAATTTTTTAACCTACTTGTGATAACACAATTATATTAGCATAGTTCACGCACCAGCTCTCAATGTCGGAGTAGAGGAAGAGAGATTAAACAAAGGGTTCGTTCCCTTAGAAGGTAAAGCTAAATTGTCTTTTATAGATGGAAGCAAAGAGATCGAAGAGGCCGGATATCCAGATTTAGCGAAATCCTTGTATTCAGATTGGAGGAAAGAGGAGACTGAGAGTATAAAGGACGGACTTGCAGTGCACAGTGCGGATGAAGTTACTACTGAAATAGAGGGGGAATTTTTGTATGATTGTAGAGGTGAATGAAAGGATGAGTTTATAGTGGTAGGGGGTGGTAGTGCGGCTTGTAACTTTTTCCAAAACCAACGATCACCCCATACCAGATACGTATTATGTTCGAGGTAAGTACTGAGCTCATCGTCGAGATGACTACGCAGCTCGGCTACAGGTCGCAACAGAATCACGACCAACTTATAGTCATCCAGTATAGCGGCCGCATGCGCAGTACGAAATTCTGTGCGACGAGTCCGTTTTGACTTCAAGTAATGCTCTGAGACTATCACCAGTGTGCAACTGGAATTTCTCACGGAGCCTGTGATGAGCTTGTGAATTAGCTCCGGAACTTCCCAGTCGCGGTAGTTTACACACACGCGATAGGCCCGCGACGGGTGTTCCAGCCAGGGCAATAACTTCTCCTTCACCAAGTCCATGTTCTCATAAGAGAAAGATATAAATATATCGTACCGTTTTTCACTTTGTGTGCGTTCAGAACAGTGAGTATTAGTGTTAAACGGGAGATTCAAAATGTTCACTATCACTAGTACGATGACGAACGAAATAAATGCAAGCGATGCTACTAAAACACCCAACAGCACTTCTGAATAACTGGAGTCACAAAGGACGTCCGTATTTATATCACGCACAAATCGCGCGTCCGCGCACTCTAACTCCTTGTAATCGGCTATCTGAAATATAAAAATCAAATTTAGGTAGGTTAGGTTATTTAGGTAGAGATAAAAATGAAAACTGTTCAGGAACAACCTACGCCAATCTATGTCATTGATACCGTAATAATCGCGGGGCACGCGACGACTCGGTATTTAATTGGTATCTAACGACGCGACGTCTTTTGTTACCGACTTCAAATGCGTGAAATTATCTTCTCTCAAATATTTTTCATAATATCAATTGGAAATATTGGCTTAATTAAAACGATATAAGTAACGTAGCACGCTTATTTATTTTATTACCGACATAAGTAGGCAACTATGGAAAATGGCTCACTTGTACAGAATGATTTCGCAGTGAGTCCAGAAAAGAGTGATGTTGGCAGTCGCAGGCGAGAGGGTTTCCACTTAGCCAAACCCTTCTATTACCATTTGAAAAAATCGCATTCGCCACGTCCAAGTCGACGCGACGAATATCGTTGAAACGTAAGTCAAGCATCTGAAATATAAAGGAACGGATAAATGAATTATGTGCAACAACATTTCTAAGACGACCAGTATGATGAGTGGTTGGAGTGCTTACTTTAACGTTATATTCTAGGGTCCCGGGTACGATTCCCGGGAGTGACAACTTTGGAAATTAACTTTTCAAAGTGGCTCTGGTCTGGACCTGGAAAGTAGTGGCAAGGCACACTGCGCTTCGTAGTCTTTTGCACTCGCAGTAACCACCCCCTTACAGAAGACCACCGCGAAATAACAGCACGTTTTCTGTTCTGAGTGAGTAAAGGAATGGCAGAGCCCACTTCTCTATCCTTCTCAATATCCCTTGCAACACCATTGGCGTTGTTTGTGTTATAGAAGACAATAGCCACCTACCATCAAGTGGACCGGCAGCCTGTCGACCGACTTTAACATAAAAAAAGCTTTTTTGCAACACAATGAAATAACACGCTGTTTTCTAATTATAATAATCAATAATCAAAATTACCGAACAAGGGGACACGTCGGGGGTAGTCTATATAATAATATTATGTATTGACTTACACCGCTTTTTAGTTAAAAACTTCAACACTACAAATCAGTTTGTATTGTACATTCAAACGATCTTAACTTATCAGTTTATAAAAAAATGTTGATTTACTGCTGAGTATCAATATCTTAAAATAAATTAGAAGATACATGATCTGGTGGAAGATACAACTTACACGTAGATCATCGTAGATATTGTCGCGGTGAATTGTTCGTATAAGGTTCCTTTGAAGATGCAGTTCAATTGCGTTGGGAGCATCCGGTAGACTTGTCAGACCGCTGCGATCTGCATACACGACGAGCGAGTGAGCTCGAGGAAGTTCAGCGGAGTTGTTCTCTGTCGCTGTCGACCAGGAGCAAGTGGCTACCGTAGCGTTGTCCGAGGCCCGATACTGGCAAGTGCAATCCGGTGTGCACTCACCGATGGTGCACACAATGCTACTGGAATTACATAACGCTCTGCCGTCCTCACATCGGATTCCATGGACGCGCGCTACACTGGAAGATATTATATCGTCTCTTGCGCACTGAATGCGTGCAAACCAGTAAGCGTTACAATCGCATTCTACGATTATTCTTCTTTTCAAGTTCAGGTCTACTGGATACTTTCGTCCAATTTTTTCGTCCTAATTACGAAATAATAACATTTTAATAATATAACAATAATATAATGCAATCACAAGTTTAAAAATTAAAATAATACAATACATACGCGTTTGCAATAAAGAGCATGGTTGTAATCTCGTTTGGTGAACAAGATTTGCTTCATGGGGTTGCCTGATATATCTACTTGCGTTTTCTCATTTCCAAAAAATAGTAAGTCATCGTACTGTAAGCAATTGCAAAACACAAATGAATCATTATCATGATGAGTGCACGCCAAAGTTACTGTAATACATATTGTTATAATGTTTTTCTTACTTGCAATCGAAATATATTATTATGACTTAGGTCAAGTTTCTTTAAATGAGGCATATTTCTCCGCCAGTCCGGACACAGTCGCGTTATGAGATTCTTTTTTAGAATCAGATATTCCAGTGATGAAAGATCAGCCAAAACTGACAGACCTGGAAGTACGAAACCCATTAATATATCTTTAAAATAATACCTTAGCTAGTAATCTAATATGTTTATATTTATTTATCACCGGTGGTATCGCCGGATGTACTGCAAATATCGCCGAGAGGATTGTTCGTTAGCGATAGATACTTCAGCTTCGTCAGAGAGGACAACGAATCCCCTAACATCCTTAAGTTATTCTTTGATAGTTCCAACCGCTCCAGATTGAGTAACGGTTCAAACACTTTCCTGAAACACACCTTTATGCACATTATTCTAAAAGCGTCAATTCTAAAATAGGTAAATACAACTTATGTACCTTTGGAGGTTGGTTAAAAGATTTTTTGATAGATCTAGAATTCGTAGCTCGGCCATATTTTTAAACGAGTCCTCTGACAACTCGCTGAGTCCACAAGAGCTTACTTTCAAAGTTCTCAATGAATTTTTCTCGCTCACAACTTTCGATGAAAACGTCTTGAGGGTTAATTGGCTTAACAGTAGCTCTTTTAAATTGTTACAATTGACGAGCCATCGATGTGGAAGAGACCTGGCGAACCGAGCGTTCACAGCTATCCTCTCCAACTTATCACACTCCACAATACATCTTAGTTCCTGCTTGTCTTTGTTTTTTATCGTTTCTAGTACATTCAACGATTTCACCGATTTCAAAATTACCGGCAACGGCCACGAATCTTCTATTGACAAGAACTGAAGATCGTTTGTCACTTCTACTGATTTGGTTGCAGGCAAGTTAATATTTTGTAAAGTTAATTTTTTCAAGCCTCGAATATTTGTGAAACAGTCATAAGTCACATTAAGATAACGCCCGTTGTAAATTGCTAATTGTTCCAAGTTAAGACGAGCAAAGTGGTCAGGTCTGAGCGAAGTCAAAGAACGGTCGATGACGGGCGACTGGATAACGAGCTCCTTCAATACGGTCACATTGAGAGCCGCCAAAATCTTGGCGTAGGAAGTTATCCTCTTATGTGGCACGAGACAATTAGTCACAGTCACTTTGGCAAAAGCTTCAGAGTAAAATAATTTTGGAAGCGAAGCACTTTCTATGTTCACTTTATTAAAGCAGTCTATTTCGAAACTATTGCCGATTATTTTTATGGTCATTTCATTACCTGCAGAAGAATTAAGTTGTAAGTAATCATATAATCACGTAGCTCTTTATACCGATAACATTTAATTGACTTAGTTTTCTTTATAAAACTATTGTCATTTTGAATCATCTTTTCTTAGAAATTGAGCTTCTCACTATTTTACCTATTCTTAGCTCCCTGTATCCAAATATTCGCTCAGAATAACGCTTTTAGTAATTTTAACCTAAATAGGGTTGATCCCTGTACAAATATGGCAAAACTGAAAATATTTACGAAAGTCAAATTCATTTTTTTTAAGTAATAAATACGAATAAAGCGATAAAAAAATCTGCATTTTTAAAATGTTTTTGATGATGAACTTTTTTAGTTAACAACTTTGTTGATTTTCTTTCAAATGATGTTATAATCTCATAATAAGTAACTTCTTCAATGTCGTTCTAGTGATTTTAGGTTTAAAATGTGGGTTTTCCAACTTCTGGAGAAACATCTAATAATATAGTAGGTAAGCTTACTCGTATGATGATAGGTAATGGCACAGAATATAAATTATATTGTTACCTTCTACGATATAGTGGTATTCGCCGTCTCGGCTGTGGTCCCCGATCATTTGACAGCGCCGCTTGTCAGAACATATCGGCCGCGCCGCCAACTGTGTGGCGTCCGACGCTTCCCACAAGAGGACCATTGTGGTCACCGCTACCATCGCCACCATCATTCTTACGAACACTTCCACATTACAATTCTTTGTTTCTTTCAAGCTCCATATTTGTTTAATCACTGGTAGAACATTCGCTCGACTGACATTTGCAAAATGTGATAAAAAGAATCCAATAGCATTTTCCTCATTCTTATTCAAGCACCAAAAATACATGTCATTATAATAATATTCATTTATAAATAGATTTCTAAGTTATATACAAGTGAAGGTACATTCATGAATGATACCGAATTTAGTTTTGTAAACGAGCCTTTATATAGAATACTAACTGTTGCACGCGACTTCGATCGCGTAACTTTATAAAATATGTTAGGTAACTAATCGCTGATAATGTAGCTTTCTATAGGTGAAAGAATTTTCAAAATCGGTCCAGTAGTTTTTGAGTTTATTCATTACAAACATACAATTCTTCTCTCTTTTTAATATTAGTACAGAAGTACGGGTATAGATTGAATTTTTTATATTGAACTCTTGGTTACTATTGGCGAATGGCTAGTGTAGACATGTTTTTCTATGACTCATCGAAGAAGGAAACTCTATTTTGGTAACAGCGACATCTAGTCACTTTATAGTGAAAGATTTGAATGAGATCTCGTCAACACGTAGGAAAAATCATTGTTTTTCTATGTGCTCACAAGATGTCACTTCAATCTGACGTCATACACGTCTATATACTTTGTTTATAGGTTTATATCAAAAATTCCATTTATCCCTACTAGGGGGAGATTCTTAATAGGTATAGGTGGAAGGGGCGAAATAAATAAATATTATGATAAAATAATAAGTTTGCAGAGAACTTTGTTCATCGGTTTTAGTGTGATGTAGCGACATCTAGCTTCGACCGAACGGAGTTGGAGTTTTGGAGTCCAATGGACGGGCAATAGAGAAAAAATATCAAAATTACTAGTTGGGTACCTGGCTCAAAATCACCAAGGTTGCGAATTTCAAGATTGGTTTTATGACTAAAAAAATTGCAAGCTATAGTGATAACTCTTAGTCTATACTGTTGCAAAATTTGTATATTAATAAACCTTGACAGGGCAGCGCACAGAATTGTATACTTTTTTTGTTATGTTGATTTTTAGTAAACATTTCACAGAAAACCATCAATTCGGGAACGTTTTTCTAAGTTTGATAAAATGAACAAAAACAAAGCAAAGTACATAATTTAAGCTTTGTTTAATAACATGGGTATATTATGTACCTATATTATATAAACAATGATAAAAACAATACATACAAAATCTTCTATAAGCAAAATACGTCAAAAAATTAAAGAAGTTGTTATTATCGTGCATGAAATTTAAGAAATTTCAAAATATTCAAAACACATATAATCGAATTAACGATACATGAACAGAACGAAAGTTCTGCAATGTAATAAATGATGTTTTTTCTAAAAAATATCTCAATTTATGCGTATTTTATTGAAATATTGTTATGTTCCCGGAAATGATCAACCGTTCCCGGAATGACAAACATATTATCGAAATGATGATATTGATGTCATAAGGTATAAGTAAGGAAATATTTAAATTATAAACAACGGCTTAAATAACAGAGTTATTTATTTATATTGCCATATTATTTGCACTTAAGAAAAATTACTGTTACTATTAGTAAATTCTTATTATAATTAAGTTTTAACATTTTCATAAATCAGTCTAGTGGAACTTCTATAATCATACTTATATATTCTTAAAGTTTTAATCATTTCTGATAATTTAAGTCTTTTGACCTAAAATCAGTCTACTTCACTAAACTTCTACAAATAATGGAAAAAATATATAATTAACGTAAGAAAATCAACAATAAATTCTGTCACGAACAAGTTAACTAAAAAAAATATTTAAAATACTAAAAAAACTTTTATTTTTTCGAAATCATCAATTTTTACTTTTTTCAGCAATAATGTTGGAATAATATTGATTATTTGCTCAAAGTTAATATATGACACTTCCTTTGGTTCCAATTTAAATTTTCTAATATTGTTACGCATAGATCTCAAAAAGGTTACTAAGATTTCCCCATCATCGTCGTCGACACATGTCTGGCAGGTAGCAACATATATGAAGCAAATATTTGGCTTCTCAGTAGGAACTTTAAGAAGCAAAAATGTCCCAGGAGATACGAGATTTGGATGTATATTTTCTTTGCTATAAGATGTACCTGCTTCAACATCTATCTGTTTATCTTTAATCTGCTGACGAAAAGATATTGCCTTTAAATCTTCATCTTCCGAGGAAGATGAGTTGTATACAGATTTATAAATTTATAACTCTATTCTTAAATTTTACTACCCAAAATGGTTTTGTTCTCAATAGCGTTGCGTATGATAAGACAATTCCAGTTTCGTTTACAAATTTTTACATCAGGTCTTTAACTGTGTGTAAAAGCACGCATCTTTGTTTTTTAATACTATTATGTTTCACAGTCTTCGAACAAGATGATGTAAATCGAATGTGCCCATCTAACATTCGATTTACAACATCTTGTTCGAAGAAATCACTGACCCTTTGGCGAACTTCTTGCTTTAAAACAATTTCGCAAACTTTGGCATCAGACTAAAATTGATTTATAGTTTCTTTCCTTTGGTCTAGCTGGTAAAATCTTCTTGGCCATATGTAGCATTCTGTATTTCCACAAAGTGCTTCCATTGTTACATTTATGAAAGACTTCTCTCTCTTTTGAATATTTTGGAATGGCATCAGCTTTTTCTTGCAATTGCTTAATTATTCCTTCGCCATATAGAAGTCGTTTGTGTACTTCAGGAGGTATGTGAATATCTTTTATTAAAGAATTAACTTTCTTGATGGAACTTGGAACAGTTTTCATTTTTGCATCTCTTCTTTCTAGTTTTTTCTTTAAAGATTGAATTTTCCGCTTCATTTGAACTGTAATTTCTTTCTGCTATTTTATTTTTCGGTATGCTTTCGCCCTATCTTTTCGAACGGTTTTTCTTCCTACTTGTCCTCTCTGGAGGTACTGCGGCTAAGTCGTCATCTGATTTTGGCGGCGTATTACTTATTACTTATGCTAAACCTTTTTTCTTTTCTCTGTATTTCTTTGATGCTTTTTTCCAATCTTTTCTCTGCTTTCTCTTCTCTCGTTCGGTCATATCTGTAATTTTCTTCATTTTATTTTCTGCCTTTTTCTTTTTATAATATTCCCTGTCCTTAGCCCGTTTTATTTCTTTCTGTTCTTCAGTCATCATATCCAAAAATTTCTTTTTCTAGCATTTGTCTTTTCTCTTTGGCGCAAATAAGCTGCACTATACTTTTTAAGCTTTTTTTGAGTTTTTTTATAATTATTTTCTTTATTAGCATCCATTTATCTTTATCCATTACACTGTAATGAAAAAGCAAAGAAATTTTAAAATAAATAAATAAATAAATAAATAAATTGTAAGTGAATCGCCCTTGGAAACAATAATTATCATTCCGAGAACGCAACCGTCATTTCGGGAACATGCCATCATGTCCGGGAACGTTTCCGGAATGACCGTTCACGAAATGACGATTTCAAATAAGCACGCGCTTTGATTAAACGGCGGCCATCTTTAATTCGACCTGACTTTCTCAATAGTAAAACATTTGAGGTTACTTTGTTATTTCGTGTCGCAAAAAAGAATTTCATCAATAATTAAATGTAATAAACGCGTTCACGAATTGACAGACTATTGATGTACGCTCTACGAATAATGAATTGAAAGATACTTACCGCTTAGATACAATTTATTTGACGATAAATACACTGACAGCCGGTTTTGTTACTGTTTTCTTTCTCTACTGACGTTTGACACCGAATGGCTGCGTTCACTCAAAATTATTTTTGTTCGATTATCGATGTGTTCACTTAAATGACTTGTGGACCATAGGACAAAATATTTGTGCATTTTTTATAATTAAATATAAATAATTTTTCAGTATCCCTTTCAAAACTAGATTTTGTATAAAAAATACGGTATATTAAGTAATGACTGGTGTTAAATACCTTGAAAATTTTATTAATATTTTGGACTTGATGTTGAAAATCGTAGATTAGGACGCGTTCACGAAATGATTTTCTATGCATGTATATTGATTTAATTTAAAATTTACTTTATTAATAAATTGTATTGTTTGATGTATATACAAAACAGGTTAGTGGTAGTATTTTAATAATTTTCTCTTCTCAATAAAGTTAAGATTTAAGACATTAAATTGCTAGCGAACCCAATTCTGCACCTTGGTGATTTTGAGCCACCTATTTTAGAAGGAAAAAAATGCAAATGATTTTAAAAAAATATTTTATTTTAAAAATAAAATGCACAGTCATACACTAGTTAGTCTTAGTTGCCAAACTTTAAAAAAATGCGCACTTCTTTTAAATGAAAATCAACTTCAGGTACTTATTCTCAAACATAAAAAACTAAACTTTAAAAAAAAAATGAAGCACCTCTTTAAGGCTTATTAATTACACTTTGGTAGAAAAGTCAGGTATGATAGGTATGAACCATCAGGTCAGGTATGATAATAATATTTTGTTAGATAATAAACAAAAATTGAGCACCTCCTGAAAGTCCTTTTCGAAGATAACATTCTAGCTATAGTGTACATTTAAAATTGGGATGGCAATAGTTACCATCTATAAAGGTTTTTGTAAAATATTGGTAAAGCAAGTTCCGATTGTAGGCGACTGACTAACGTCCGTTGACTGATTTTCGTCCGGAATTATCTATAGCTTTCGGTGACCTTGGTGTAAATCCAGAATAGACAGTTCATTGGATACGTCGCGTAATCCGTTTTATTTCAGCTGCCTCAGTCATGAATCCAGGGGCCCTAGGATATTAACGGCAGCTGAAAGCTGGACAAGGAAAACGTCAATGATTGTATCTAGCGCAGCGTATCGCGAATTGTCGAATTGAGCATATACTTTCAAGATATCATACAAATTTTTTTTTAGTTATTTTAACATTATTTGATGCCTGTTACAAGTATGTAATTACTTTAAATAGGTATTTTTTACTCATACACACATATGATCTCTGGGCCTCACAAACCTAATAGTTTTGTAGATATAGTTTTTTTTATAATGGTGATCTCCTGGTAATCTAAGTAAATCGTCTTCACCTAAGAAAAAGAGGAACAAAAGATTGGTTTAAGATGACCACGAAACACCGTAGACAGCATGGCAATTATAATAGGAGAGCAAAAAAATAAACAAGGAGCTCGTATTATAAATTTATTGATGAATTATTTACAACGGTGTGTAGAGAAGCGAGGAATTGTCTGAGGTCAGGCGCGAAGGTCGTTGTCGACGTCGAGCCTTCGGCGCACCCATTGCAGCAACGCCTCCTGCGCCAAACACCGAACACTTGAGCACATTCACATTTGCACACTATCCTCATCAGGGGAGACCTTTTATTAGTACTCGTATTGCCCATCACTAGCTGCCAAGAAAGCGTGTATTACTACGAGTATATTTCCACTTTTCCAGGTGTCAAACCTGAGTATACACTGACTCCGAAACTGAAATGTAAGGCCGGTATCACGTCATTATTGTGGCGTGGGTTAAAATGTCTGACGAACTAATTGAGCTTGTGTTCAAATATAAAGTGTTATATATGACACGAAAAGTAATATCTGACGAACTTCGTTCTCTAAGTTTATTAATGAGATGAACCCAAAGTCTCTTTCTTTTTATCTGGTTCGCTATCGCTAGTAGAATACATTGTGCATGTTGATCACTTTATGAAGCATCACAGAAGAATGATTTGAAAATAAGTCAGAACGCGCCTCGACACAATAATGTGATTCCGTGTGAACAAGTGTAAACGTCTCCGATCTTGTATAATAAGTAATTCTATAAGATCGGAGACACCAAGCAAACTCAAGTATTAGTAGGTGGTTAAGGCTGAAATAGGATTTGGCTGTAAATACACATAATTATACTTACGGCAAAAACGCAGCATCGTAGATCGATGACTTTAATGGAAGGGAATTCAAAGAAAAATAGAACCCGGAAATTTTTAGTTACGTTAATAATTTCTCGGTTTTATGCATAACGTATAACGAAAGAATTCAATGAAATTTCAAATTTAATTGAGTAGAAATTATTTTATTAAAAAATATAATAAGTAAAAATTTACCCTCTCAAGTGAGAAATAATCTTCCTCGTACGATGTCTCGAATTAAACTCCTAACTATTTATTAAAATTATGAGGTTCCGTTTTCAGCTCGATCGTTTCTATCGTAAGGCGACTGACTAAAGCGAACGATAAAAATACTAGCACACGTGTCCGTAAAAATTATATTAGACCTAATTTATACAAAGTATCGTGGGAGTATTTTACATAAGGGACAGAGTATATTACAAAGCGGTCGGTCGGTTGGTCGGTCGGTCGGTCGGTCCGTCAGTCGTGGTGATGCGAGAGATGCGCGTTGTCCGTGTAGTCGTCGTAGTCCCTCGGCGGAGGGTCGAGCTCGTCGTCGCGGCCCTCGTACTCGTCCGGGCCCTCCTCCTCCGACGCGTCGGGCGACCCGTCGGGCGACTCGTCCGCGTCGTCGTCGCGCCGGAGCGGCGTCAGCGCCGGCGACGCCTCCTGCCACCGCCACCGCAAAGCCGCGCAAGCGTTACAAAGCGAGTTAGTCAACACACCGGTTAGTCCGCTGGCTACTCCGTGAGGAGTCGCAATACCTTAGTGGGCCTCCATCCGCAGCCGGGCAGCGGCAGGCCGTCGGGCCCCAGCGGACACGGCGCGTCCAGGCCGGGCACGCCCTGCTCGCCGCGGTCACCCTTGTCGCCCTTGCGGCCGCGCTTGCCCGTCGGGCCCTGCACATTGCACAAGGAGACGCGTCACTCGGGGTCGAGATGCCGACGGGCGTTAGAGGTTAGCGAGGCGTGCATTGTGACCGACGGTTGGAAAGTTAGAGACGAACGGTAGAGGGTAGAGGGTAGAGGGTAGAGGGTAGAGTGCAAGCGAGCCAACGTTCCGCTACTTACTGCGTCTCCCTTGTAACCCTTGTCGCCCTTCGGACCCTATGCGATCAGAGAAAAGGTGGTGTTACGTTCGTCGGATACGAATTGCACGTAAGGTAAGACGCTGCGACATACCTCCTGTCCGGGGATCCCGTCGGTGCCCTGCAAGAGTTTACCGTGTTAATCGTGCGAGCGGGTGTTAGGAAAGCGAAGGTAGCGATGGAATAGACGTACGGGAAGTCCCGGGTCGCCCCTCTCGCCCTTGGAGCCCGGCTCGCCCTGCGCGCCCTGCGGTGGCAAAAAAACGCTAGTCTAGCTTAACCGTACAGCGAAGGTGGGTGGCGTTGGTGGCGATGGAACGAAGGTCACCTTCATGCCGTCGAGTCCGGGCGGGCCCTGAGCGCGCGGAGGTCGGCCAAGGTCACGGAGCGGCGGCGCCATCATGGAACAAGGGACGTTAACACTTGTCGGCGATACGGTTCAACGTTCAGCCGTCGCGTGCACGGGATGCGGGATGCGGGATGCGGGATGCGGGATGCGGGATGCATAAAGACAAGGAGAGAGAGAAGGAGAGAGAAAGACCGAGTGCACGGCATGCAAATATTTATTTTCTTCAAAATTATATTATCGTAAACAACAATATTTTTGACTCGTCGAATGGTACAAATGACAACTTTCATATTTCCATAAAAACCCTTAAGCTACACTTAACACGAACGATACCGAAGTGACAGGAAGGAATGTCGACGTTGGAATACGAGTAACGTATATTTAATTTTAATCAATATTTAGAAAGAAGTTTAGAATGGATTCGGAGATTGCGCTTATGCTAATGATTTTGTACATTCGTTCTTAGAGAATAAGTTGAATCCGCTAACTATTTACAAAACGAAACGGACGGGCTCTCTCCGGGCGTCAGATTATATTAACACACACCGACCGAAACATCCATTACATATATCACATCGATAAATATATTTATACGAAATACGATACTTTGATAAATTGATAGTTAAATATTATTATTATTAGTATTATTATTATTATATGATACAATCGATTCGTTCATTGTACGTACCTAGTGAGGTAAGTGTTTAGTAATCAATTATTAGCATTCGGCGCCTTAACTAACCTTCGGCTTCTAACTGTGGGCTTCGGCTTCGACCTCAATATACAACATTTCATTATATTTAAAAATATAGCTATACATAGAATACATTCCTCCATTATGGGGTTAATGTCACATCATACATAATGAAAAATTAATTGGCTGTTATTACTAACTTCACAAAAGTAGGTACAACAATGGATAAGTAATATCTTCTAAATAATTTGGAAGCCTCCTATAGATTAACGATGAGCCTGGAGAGTTGACGTAATTCATAAGTAAATGTAAATCCACAGATTACAATCATTAATCCATAAGAAACTTCTTTTTACAATTAATTTTGCAAGCGGAACAAGATGATACAAAGTCAAATATTCTTTAAGATCCATCCATTTTTATTAAAGCCTATTCGTTGGATACAACTATAGTCAATAATGATTAGTTAAGGATAAGCAAAATTGTAGACAAATGGCGACAATAACATCACTTTCGATTAGAATAAACTGTTTACAAATTGCTTACTTAAGTATTTTTAATATTTACAGCGATACAAGAACATTATAACGTTGAAGAGTAGATATGGACGTTGGACATTTGCACACTTTTAGTGAAAAAATATTTGAGTAAGTTTCTTAAAATACTTAATACTAATTTGGTAACACTTTGCAGTTCGATCACAGACCCAAAATATACGATGACTTCAATTATTTTTGGTATATTTTATATGTAAATAAAATCGCTGCGGTTGTTCGTATTTGTCAGGTCTGCGAATGGAATAATATATAACAATTTACAAGTGAGGTGGAGAAGGTGAAGGTGAAGGTGAAGACGAAGGCGAAGACGAAGGGCGTCACTAGGTGAAGGCGAAGTCCGGCGGCCAGCGATTCTCCTGCGCCTGCGGCCACACCCCGGGTTAGTCTCACTCTCGCACATCCCCAATCATGCACTACCACTACTCCAACTCATTCATTAGTGTAATTAGTTCGTTCTATTCATTGACACGTACAAGGTTAAATGTCACTCACTCTCGTTCCGCTATCGCCCGGCCGCCCCGGTTCGCCCGGTTCGCCCGGGAGCCCCACCGGACCCTGAAAAACCAAGGTACTATAAGGAATAAGCAAAACGATGTGGTCGGGTTATATTAATTAAAGTAAGTGATTATTTACCGGTAGACCCATCGGGCCGGCGTCACCTTTCTCGCCTCGGTCTCCCTAAAAAACAGACGGACACATTAAAATCGCATTCATTCCGAAGTCATTTGCGTAACTCGTATTTGTACCGAAGCACCAACCGTTGGTTTCTGTGTTCAAACTTCGAGGATTGTCTATTCATGGAGCGTGGCCATAGTTTCTAGATAATGTTACGATATTCGACGAGAAATCCGACTGATCGGACGACGCAGATTTTTTCCTGTTGGTTCGATTGATAAGACAATGTTCGACTTCCAGAGCCCCAAGAGTGAGGTCGTGTTAACGTGTTAACATTAAGTTAACATTAACTACCTGTAGGTCTGAAAATAGGATCGCTGATACTGACCGCCTTCCCCCTGAGTCCGGGTTCACCCTTGTCGCCCTTGATGCCCGGGGGACCCGCCACCCCCGGAGCTCCCGTCTGCCCCGGTGGACCCGGAGGGCCCAGCATCTGCAATACACAAATCAAGTGTCTTTTAACTGCTGAGCGAGGGATTTTATGTTAAGGTCGACAGACAGTTTGACGGTCCACTTGATGGTAGGTGACTACCGTCGCCTATAACACAAGTAAAGCCATAGGTGCTGCAAGTGCGCTGCCAACCATAGAAGGATTAAGGATAAGGGATAAGGAAGGGTTAGGTTTAGGATAATGGGCTCTGGCATCACTTATTCACTCACCGAAACACAACAGCACATAATATGCTGTTATTTCACGGTTTCTTCTGTAAGGTGGTGGTTACTGCCGCCAGTCATGCTGCCCAAATGACTGCGAAACGCAATTTGTGACTTTCGAATGATCATTGAGATCGGAAAGAGCGGCTGAGGGCAGTCAACAAAATCACACTTTTACTAAATATAATTTCTTGAAAGTTTGAGAAGATGAAGATCCAAAGAAGTCAATTTTCAGGATTAAAACTTATTTCATTTACCTATAAATAGCTAAAATGTAGTCACATTAGTAATATTAGTTCTGAACTTATAACATTAATTAACTACCTCATTTCGATGGTACCTATGTTCATAAGAAACATTGATTCAATTAGATAAAAACTCAAACATTACGTAGGTACAGATTATACAGTAATACAATATTTGAGTTATACCTAAATGTTATTCAGAAATAACATTTCATTTTAATCTTCCCAATTGTTATTAAACATAAAAAGTACGCCTTTTCGTATGGATCAACAGTCCTTACAGGATTAAGTTCACTTTTTTTAACTTACTTTATACTTACTGAATTTCACTTCAGTGCTCGTCTCGCAGGAAAAATACCACTAGTTTAAACCCCATCAAGTTTATAAGATGAGTTGGACTTTTTTCTGACTTTAAATTGCTCAGGTCTCTAGTAAAATTTAACTTAACTGGATATTTACCAAGGAAAATAACTTTTAAATCTTTTGGAGTTCTATAGGGTCACATTATATGGTCAACGGTTATTTCTATTTAAATGCAGTAGGTACATGCTTTTAAGATTACAAGGATTACAAGACTAATTAGTAATCTGAATTAAATCTAAATTACTAAATAGATAAAAGCTAAGAATATGACCATCAAGAGGATTTCTGTAATATTTTGTTATTGTGGTTTTCATAGGTACTCGTAGCACTAACTTGTCACTAAACTAATTCGAAAGGTTTTGTCTAATTATATTTGTAACATCGAACTCCTTGTGGGTCTACTTTGAGGTCTCGGTGAAGGTGGTCTATGCAAATATACCAGGATGCATTCATAAGCCCTCTTAGTACTTTGCTCTGAAATCTTTGGATCATTACAAATTTGATACGACCCCATAGCTGTACGAGTATGCTTTGTTTCGAACGAATAAATATTCGAAACTCAAAAGTCAAAAGATTAAAGAAGATTAAGATGATTAAGAAGATTGAAGAAGATTAAGACTCTATCTCAGTTTTTCTTAATTTTAGAGAAATTCATAAAAGTTATTAAAAAATACTTAATAGTATCTCTCTTTAAGTACATTCAATAGAAAGCAGTTTGGAAATATTCTTGTCAAAAAAAAAAAAAAACATAAAAATGCAAAAATCTCTAAATCCGTGAGACTTTTACTAAGACTATTTTTCAGTTTTAGTTTTAGTAAAGGTTTATGGGACACCCTGTATGTAGGATATCCTTAAAATTTTAAGCTTTTACTTAAGCTAGATAGCTTTGATTAGATTTTTTATTGCGAAAGGAATAAAAGATATGAAATGAACTTACCATTTCATGGCCGTAGAGTTCGTAGCCGGTTCCGTCTCCCTGCAAGTTCAACAGTGGCTTTATAGATTAACAGTTCCCTCCTCCTGCACCATCCAGAACCACAAACAGAGTCGGTAGTTACCTGCCTCCTCCTCAGTTTCCTGTACTTCTGGACCATCGGACACATCGGACACATCGGACACATCGGACACATCGGACACATCGCACACATCGGACACGCAGTCGCAGCCACATGAAAAGACAAAGCGAGGTGTTAGACAGCTCACCCGCAGCGTTGCTTATGTTAATACGCGACGAGAACTTACCGAGTCACCCTTGTCTCCCTTCTCTCCCTTGAGCCCCGGGTATCCCGGGGGCCCGGGAAGGCCCGGCGCCCCTAACATGCCCGGCGACCCCATGTCTCCGTAATCGCCCTTTTCGCCCTTAGGTCCAATTTCACCCTATCAAACGAAAGTAACATTAATTAACACTTTCAATTATATAGTCTTTAAAAGTAAGTCAGGATGGAATGACTTGGATTTTCATCCATTGGGAGTGCAGTGTGGAGGAAGTGACCATCTCATAATTGATTACACAGATCACATTAGATAGTTTTAAGTTTATACAGGCACTTCTATGGTAATAATCTTTAATTAACTACTTCGTGAAATTTTAGCTTTACTCGTACAATTAGATATTGTTATTACCGCAGCCCTGAATGAAATAGAACTATCAGGGGAAATAGATTAGTGATGCCTTTTTTCAATTTTCACTCTGTTCATTTGTTGATTGAACATAGTTTTATGAAGCTAAAATTGAGAGCGTTTCTCTCATGGTTTCAGGTATTACATACATTAACACCATATATATTTTTGTCGAATTTGAAGAGACCTCGAAATAATATTTCAATGTAATAATTCTTTAAGTATTTACCGGTTTTCCCGGCGGTCCTTGAACTCCCGGTTCGCCGTTCAGGCCATCGAGGCCGGCCGGGCCTCTCGTTCCGGCTTCACCCGGCTTGCCTGTAAAGGTACGGTTGCAATTATTAGCTTTCTCTTTCGCTCTATAGATGCGTCTCAGCATTTAGAAAGTGAATAGGAGGATTTATTGAAAATATGAAAGATAGCACAATATTTTTTTTTAATTTTATCTTCACAGAACAAATATCAATTGAATTGTGATTTTCTTCATAGTAAAAGGTAAAAGTAAAGTAATTGAAAGTTCCCTGGCCAAGGATAGAATAAGGAAGTGGTACAGTGAACAGTGAACAAGAAAAGTGCTTACCGTCGAAGACGAGTCCGCCGTGTTAGTGGTGGGCGAGCACTCGAGCAGCCGGCGAGTCGCCGAGTGTTAGGTCGGCGGCTTGTTAGCTTCATAAAGCAACTAATAAAGCTAACACAAACACTGTTATCATTTGTACCATAACCGCGTGAACCGAATCGGAAAACTGTAGCGAAGCGTTTACAAGTCATGCAACATGCGACGACGAGATGTGGATGAACCGTGACCCCGTCTACGATCAGAAAGGGAGAAGCTTATAGGTAAGCAGAGTATGGGATAAGGTAAGGCGTGGTGTGTACCCGTTTGCCGCGCTTGCCCCTGGCGCCCTTGTCGCCCGGCGGACCCGCGGGCCCCGGCGCCCCCGCCTCGCCTCGCTCCCCGCGCGCGCCCTCCGTCCCTTCAACACATCATGCTTCACCAACACCGCTCACTACTCGCCACTACTCGCCACTACTCGCCACTACTCGCCACTACTCACAACAAAATTAATCGAACGTGGTTCAAAGCAAACTGTGATAACATTAGTACATTAATCTACTGCGGTGCTGAGACCGCGTGGCGTGCAAACGTCTAAGATGAAGGATATCGTGATTCGTGAGTACCGGGTGGTCCGGGTGGTCCGGGCGGGCCTTCGATGATTCCGGTGGGGAAGGCGTCGCCCTTCAGTGTGGTCGTGAAGCCGCGTTCGCCTTTATCTCCTTTGTCGCCCTGGAATGCCAACATTTTTATGTTAATTGAAAACGATATCCAGAAACTATGCTAGCTTAGAACACATATTAAAACATTGTCAGTATTTCTTTACGACGGTAAGAGAACGTCCGACGAAAGTATAATCACCTTATGTCCAGGCAGTCCGACGGGCCCCGATGGTCCGATGGGTCCGACGGGGCCGACGACTCCGGGCGTCCCCGCGGGTCCCGTGGGTCCCGGTGGTCCGGCCCTGCCCTCGTGACCGGGAAGACCTTCCGGACCGTGCGGACCCGGCGGCCCTGGAGGTCCAGGCTCTCCAGGCTCACCCTGTACAGCGGATTGTTCTTCAATACTCATATTATTAAGAGAGAAGATTTGTATTTTTGTTTGTTATGAATGAACTCAAAAACTACTGAATCAATTTTCAAAATTCTCTCACCTATAGAAAACTACATTATAAATTTTATAAAGTTACGCGGACAAAGTCGCGTGCAACAGGTAGTATTGTTTACATTTTAATAACAAATCTTGCTTCAATTAAATGATGAATTCAATAATGTTACTCAAGATGTTGATCAATAAGTATATTTTTTTTAGATTTTTTTTAACTTATTTGTAAAACTATATAAAAGATGCTGTGTATCGATTTTAGGTGTTTAACTATGACAAGCAGTGCATTTAGAAGTTTACCTTGAGCTGGATGACGGTGTGCGCCGAGATGTTGTGTCCGGCGGCTTGCAGCCCCTAAGGTACAGTGCACATCTACGTCAGTACAACACTCAACCATGCAACATACCACAAACCACTACGGACTCCTCGAATAACAAGCGATCCTCAATAATAACTGTTACGCCAACAATAACTTTCACAGTGACTTTTGTATTTGTGAGCAATTACCATTTATAAGCCATCTCAGTCACGGATGAGATTTACTAGAGTCAAAACATTTGGAAATTTTGAGAGTTCATTGAATCGAGTTCAGATTGTCCTAGAGATTTTGAAAAGTTGGATTTAACTAATAGATTAAATTCTTTCTTTGCAATATTTTAAATGTTGGAAGTTTTTCAATGTATACATGATTTTTTACGTAGCCTTTCAATTGGTTTCGGTGAAATGTACAGCACAGTTTATTGGTGCAATACGAGTATTATCTATAGACACATAGTGTGATAAAAAATGAAAAAAATACTCTTAAAAAAATGTGCAAATGAAGCGTTCGACTACGACATCAACACCCACATATTATGATGCAAAAAAAAGCGTAAACTTGTCAATCGTTCTACATGTGCTATGTGTGCTATATGTGCTCAAAGTCTACCACAACTATCTACCAATACTCGTGTCGTTTGGAATCGTATGCATTGAAATATACCTTAACGGCAATAATCTCTGCGGTCGTGTACGGACTAATTTTGTAGTTGTCTACTGATCTTTTTACACCCTGAAATATTCCAAATACAGTCTTCTTTATTTCTCTTACTGATAACCAAGTTGTATGTCACCAACAATAAAATGAACGCAGCAGTACCTTAACGGCAGAGAAGACGTCGAACCCTGGACTGCCGTGCTCACCCTTCTGCCCCTTATCTCCGGGTCGACCCTGGAATATGTAAATTTACAAATTAGACGCCTCTCGGTTTAAATAATTGTTCTCAATAAACATCATTGTTCACTGCAAACTAAGGCTCGAGTTCACAAACAGACGGTTAGTTTTTAACAGCTGTTTAAAATTTAAACATCTGATTAATTTAATCATTAAGTTAATCAGATGTTTAGGGCGTTTAACCCGCATTTTAGCGATGGTGAACAACGAAATATTATTAAACGGCTGTTTAAACTTTAAACAGCTGTTTAAAACTAACCGTCTGTTGGTGAACTTGAGCCTAAGAGAATTTAACTAAATCGGTACATTGGATACGTTATATTTATTTTTTGCAAAATTTACGTTCAAAGTTTTGCTTACATTAAAATAAGCAGTTTCTGTTTTAATTTAAAATAACTTAAGTAAAACTTACCGGATCTCCTTTTGGACCATCGAGACCAATGGGACCCTGAAAAGTAAGCGTAAAAATAACTTTAAACAATAGTATGAATATTAATTTCATTAGATCAATCGAACAAAATCAGAAGAAAAAGTCTTATTACTTATAGTATACCCCACAGTGCTACTGTAACAGATAATAATATACCACTGGATAAAACTTTTATTGTTTTTTTTTATTTACAATTACATTAAAACCGTCATTTATTTACAAAAAACGGGTGATTGTCATTAATTAAAAACAAGACAGTATTAAAAAACTCTCTGTCAGATATAAACTGCTTGGAATTGATAAATTTTAAATCAAATCACACACTGTGTTCTAAAATATGCTATTTAGAATTAGAATGATTTAGAATTCTAAAAATTTTAGAATTAATTCTGAAATTAAAAATTTAAATTTTATATTAAAAAAAAAAAAAAATCCAAAATATTGCATCAACATCATAGTGCTCATCAATATCATCAACAGTTTTTTTGGGCATTATTTTATTGCGTTTGAGTTTTTCTTTATACTCTTTTTGGTTGTTTTCAGCCAACACACAAATAGTCTGCAGAATGTTGTTTAGTGATTTTATCCATAATGTCGATTTGTTTTGACATTGATGAAAAAAATGAAGGCTGTATCCAGGGATATTTTATTACAACAGAGGAATGGGTCCAGGTTCCATGCATTACATTTACATTTACCCTTAAAAAATATTAAATTGTTACAATCATCCCCAACATTAGTTTGTTAAACTCAAGAAACATGTTTCTAAAGGAAAATTTAAACCAGAGTGTTAGTTCAATTAAGATCAAAAGTAATGTTAAAATAGGCTTTTATTGGTAAACACGTTTCGATATTCACACAACTGGTACTAGGTCCATGCAACTTCCTTCACCCACATTAGTGGCAACTGGCAAGCGACACAAAGACGATACCTAAGGGCTTCAAACTTAAGGGTCTCACTAGAGGGCTACGGTAATTAATCTTTCGGGACCTTCACAACTTCTCCGCCATAGTACAATGAAACTTGAAAGACTCGAACGACCTGTTTCCTCAGTTTTGGGTAATATGTTTACCACTGGAATGATCACAATTGGAACAGCCTGAATGGTTGTGAAGCGAGAAAGTTGTGAAATGATCGAAGCTTAATAGTGGACAATATTTTTATAACACAACTGAAATGTATAATGAAATACTTTCCACCATTATGGTATCAATGTTATGGTTAAGGGACGGGGTTAACTCAACCACTAGTGAGCAATATCCGGGTTCGCCGGGCTCTTACCATGAAACCCCTCTCGCCTTTCTCGCCCTTGCTACCCTGAAAAGTCATCCCGAGTACAATACACCGACAACGACAATACATTACAAAAAATACAAATTATTATCACATTTAGAGGACATTTCTCATTATTCCCGCCGATTTAATTGATACATGAAAGTATATAAAATTAGTGTGAATACGTAACAAAGAAATGAAAAGGAAATTATATTACAGGAATAAAAGAAAATAAAAGAATAGAACAAAAAAATGTAATAAAAAGTGTACCGGAAATCCATTCTTGCCGGGCGCACCCGAAGCTCCCTGGAAATTAAATTAACACAAAAAATAAACAAAAAATTAAACTCATTATTATTTCAATCTTATTTACTTATCTAACTACCTAAGTATGATTAAAGAAATCCATAATTAAGTCCAAAAAAGTAATGTGAATTTTCAAAATAAAAATATTGACACCAACACGGGAATTCTCATCCAGTTGAGCAATCTGAATAAGTAGTTTTATACAAAGAAAAATGGTGAATCGAATTAACCCTGATTTTTAATATACTAAAAGTCTAAAAGTCGTTAGATGTGAGCACTTAACTGGAAGTTGGAGCCCTCTTTGAGTCTGTTTCGGATATCAAAGTACGTGTTGGTAATGTTAATAACAGAAAAAGAGCTCATCTAATGAATCCAACACGGCTAGGCAGCTTTCGAAAAATTAAAAATCATTTTCTCGTTCTACATTTAAAATGTAATAATATATGTGTGTTGCCAGTGATGAGAAAGCAAAACATTAATCAGTGTTCTATGGAGCGAGCTCTTCTCTAAGAAGCAGAATCTGTAATTAGGTAATTCGTAGTAAAGACTAGTTGATACTAGTTCAAATAGCTCCCCACTAGGTAGTTTGATAGTATATTAATGGACGAAATTGCACTTGTCAAAGAAAACTAAAAATTACGAACGTTTTAAATTTTGTAATGAAAAGTGAATACTGACCGACGGTCCTGATTCTCCAGGATCTCCTTTCTTGCCTTTCTTTCCTCTTTTGCCTGGGGGCCCTGGCGGACCTGAAATAATTAAAGAAATGACATGAGAAGACCATTATAGTTTATTGACTATTGCCAGTTGCAGCATCCACGTTATCGCACATCATACTCATTTACCGGGATAACATCGTAAACAATTTTATACGACATTTGCAATATGTACGAAAGATAGACAAACCCAACATACGAGTATAAAGTTTTATGGTTTTAGTTTGCCATAATATAGATTGTGATAATTCTGGTAGAAAGATGTTATGGGAGCACGCACGTTCGACTATGACTAGGTTCTGCACAAATGGGAGCCTCACACGGAACTATTAGCGATCATTTCCCCCTCCAAGTCCCATGTACGTGGACTCAAAATGCGTATCAAGTTCATTAGAGTGCGGTGAAGAAGAGGGGACGGCGTTGGTGGTCTCTAACGTAACTTGCTTCCATGTAATTTCCATGAGCTGCCAGGTGTCGTTAATTACGAACGATCGCCGATCGCCCACACTGCGCGCTAATCGCTGTACCAGCACTTATACCACAAGGCATACGGTATTATTAAGTCGGATCGCATCGTGATGCATAAAGAAATAAATGGTGCTTGCGAACAGTTCCTCAGAGCTTTCTTATTTATGCTAAAACCAGTGATGCCAGTATAGGACACTCAGCGGAAGAATTTGTCATAACACACCGATTCGGGGCGAAAGACAGTGTAAAATCACCAATTTGATTTTCCTATTTTGCGGAGTAATAGGGTAATGACACATATCAAACCGTAATCAAGTTGTGTACCTGCGTCGCGAGTGGCGATGGCCTGACGTCGTGATGGAGAGCGCTTCGCCTAATGAAGCTCTCAAACCGTCGGTTAATCAGGACTAATGGGTGCCGAATGTGTGATAAATACGCATCGGGCGATCGGCCACGTCAGCCGGACGATGATGGAGCCGTTTCAATTTGATTACTTACTCCTATAGCGAAACAAATAAGGCCCCCATTCACAGGACGAGTGCTTCCAATTGATTATACGCCAAAGGCAACCAAAATTTTAAATTTTTCAACTCTAGTTGTGCCGATGGACGCAATTATTCATATTTTTGTCTAATGACCTTTCACATTTAATGTATATAATTGTTTGAGAGTTACACTCTATTTTAAATTAAATGACACATCTAAATTATGAGTGCCCGGCAGCGTCTGTGATTGTGAACATTATAATCTTTTGAGAAAAAAATCCCAGTATATATACTTTTTGATTTTTGTAGTATATAATGCGTTTTTACCTTCGCCTCCCCTCAGACACGGGTTCATTCAATTCGTGCCCCTCGCAATTACGTCGATAAACACTTTTTATCATTCCAAAAGCGGTGTTTTTTGTGTTGTCTGTTAGCCCTTTACCTATAATTAGCAAAATCCAATCCTTTTAAATTACCGTTAAATATTAATGTAGTAATGCATCACTCAAAGTACTACATGGCCTCTGCCTCTTTGATCGAACCGAATCGTCACAAAGGTTTAAATCGTTTCACTTTGTGGCAAGTTTATCTATTGAAACACACTTTTTCTATGGGAAAATTCGTCACAACATAAAATTTTTAGGGACTAACATTAGCTCATAGCTAGTTATCGCGGGTACCTATTTATATAAAGAAGCGTTGTTACCTAAACATTAAATTCACCTCAATACGTAAGAATATGTTCGCCTCATTTTACCAGCGAGATTATATCTGAATAGTACAGGAATACGGGGTCCCGGTATTGCATTCCTTAAAACAGTTAAATATTCTGTTTAGTGGTAGGGGCGTATACATTGGCCAAGTTAATGTAAGTTTGCAAAGCAAAGGACTAAACACGAATAGCTTTTTCTACGACCCTTAATTTGGGCGCAGCCTCCAATTGACTGTAATAAAATTTAATTGCTATTCGTCGGAGGTCGAGACGAGACGTGGGCGTGGGGCGTCTCACTTTAATTAAATATCCTACATTCCAATACATACCTTTGCAAATATTAATTTGATCGGATAGTCGGCTCGCTTGTTGTTTTAGGAGAGGCTGCGAAGACGGAACTCCTAGCGCCAGGCGCACTCACGGAATGATAACATTTGGTAAAAGCAGGAATCTATGCCCACGTGTTATAACTTTTCTTTCTCATGACAAAGATCGATACGGGGCCGACGGCCTACTTGATGTGTGTTTCGATCTTCCCCAGAAATAAACAACACCAGGGAGGATGCATAAATAGTAAGTGGTAAGTTGAGACTAAGGCAATGGGTTTTAACATTACTTCATCACATGAATACAACACTAAATTGCTATTATCCACGAATAAATTTGAAAAATTTAAAAATACTGTACTCACTTTCGAGCGTTGGTAGGTATATAATTGGAGCAAATTTTATAGTCCTAATTTGCAAAATCCTTATTAGATTCATTAGTCAAGACAGTCGGCCCTCGCCACTCGGCATTCGGCACTCAAGGACTTCGCGAAATATTCAACAAATTAGGGGAAGGCGAAGAAAGGAACGCCATATAAATAACTGTAAATGCTGTACAGACATTGTTGCGCAATTTGGTTCTCATCACCATAACGATATGTAACGATTCATAACTCATCCGTGTGAGTGGGAGATAAAACGGATAATGTACAAATCACCAACACGCACCGCATTATTGAGACGTTACCGCATTAGAGAGCTTCTACTGAATTTTGATAATGGGGCAAAAATATGGGGCTCGCCCTCGACTAGGAATTGCGCGCAAATTGAGTTAGTCTTGTTTAAGCGTTATTACACTTCAAACTTGGAAAAGTAATCTTGTGTTTTTCTGGGCCTTCTCAAAGCGCGTAGATATAAGCGGACATTTCATAAGCAAAACCAGACGACATAAAGGCTAAGGGTACAGATTTGTAGAACGCTATCCCTAAAGTTTTCATTGTGATGATTGCATGATTTGGATGTTGCGAAAGAATAGCAAAAAATAATAGCGCAGCAGTTGTCTTATAATTGTTATTGTCTTATCACGTTATTTAAGAAGTTTGTGATATGTACGAATACCCGTCTGAATATGAATGTAACCCTATTTTTAACTGTATAAGTAAAGCAATGGACCGATTATGATGAATTTTGGAATCAAGACCAATCCTGGAAAATGAGAGGAAGTCGTGGTTAATAGTCTGAACATGTCTTAACTTACATATTATATGAGGTACAGACAACGAGGCACATATTAAAATATCCTTTTTGTCATGACATCCAACTTAACCCTTCTTTCACCAATAAAAGTCCGAAGTAACAAATAAAACATTGTAATGGGCGAAGTTTCGCTATTATTGTTCCTAAATTGTTGTTTGTCGTTGAATTTCCTTAATATTTTGCGCAAGTCTGGCGCTTGGGACACTATGATACATATTTGTTTCACAACTGCCACATAGAATAACTGCCACTTCATGGTGCTACTTTTAATTCCTATTTCCGCAGAGCTGCGGTTATTGTTAGCGAAACGTAGTAGACATTAGTATACTTGGCAACTTGTAGTTGTTTTTGTTAACAATTAACAAATTCAGAGAGTGAGTCTAGATTTAATGGAATTTTTATACAGTTTAGTTTGCTTCATTGTAGCATAGATAAATTTAGTTATGCTGCTTATGTGACAGGATAGGTATAAGTACTGAGATTGTAACTTATTTCTGTATTTTTATTTATGTTAAAGTCGACAGACAGATATTTATACAATTTATTTATTATATTCATTCTGGTTCACATTTTTACTTTTGGGGAGACAAGTTGAAATAATTGTAAGTCATTTTACTTTTAATTATTTAATAAAAGCGTACTGATTAAGCGCGCTTCAAGTCCGAGTGAGGTGCTCTGTAGCTGCACCTGTCACTTGTTCCACCAACTTTTTTTAATTTGAGTGTGTCTCTCGCGTAGTGTCGCCGAGTGTCGCCAAGTGTCGCCAAGTGTCGCCAAGTGTCGCTGCGGCTCGCCTTCACTCTTGCCTGTAGAGTTGATAGTGGAGAGCACTTTCTCAAACCTATCCACTTTCCTTTTGCCGCCGTCGCCTTACTTCCCGGGACGGTTCATCGTCTTCTTCTTACAAAAATTAATTGTTATTTACTTTTAATATATCCTGTAATTTATACAATGATGCCCCACTAGGACGAAATGTTCGCTGCCTACACAACCAATCTATTCTCAGGGAACAGATAATATTAATATATGTATAATAATATTAATTGATACAGATTACACAACTAAAGTAAAGTTATTGTTAATAGTGAAGTTGATTTAATGCACTCCCGTATTCATTTCCTCCCTGAAACAGGAAAATAGGGAAACGGGGAAAAGTTTAATAATGAATAGACTCGACCGAGAGTGGTGGTAGTTGTTGAATATTAACAAAGCGACCGCCGCGCCGCCGCCGCTTTCGAAGCGACCAACTTCGCCGCGTTTCAACATGCAAACGTCCTGTTTACACCAAACACAATGAATTAACACTAAGTGTGCTTCATGTACATTAAGTTTATGAAGCGACACAAATCTGATGTGATGAGAAAAATTTCATCTCGTTGCCTAAAAGTCAGTCACAAGAAATTCTACCAGTCAATCAATATAAATCTAAATTACCTAAATTGGTGTAAAACGCTTTGTTTATTGGTGTAATGCAGAAAGATTGGCATTTTACGAACAGAGTAGTGTTCCTGTATAGATATAATGCAGAAAAAAGTATATCAAATTCCCTTTTTTAAGTAGGTATGTCTGTTGCAAAGTTGGACGGTAAGGAGTAAGGGGCGCTTCCTTGCTGATTACTTTCAAATATAGGCCACCAGCTGGAGAATCACATTCCTATTTTATTCGTATGTATCCAATTAAGAAGGGCAGGGTGGCTTCGATGATATTCCTAATGGCCCGCATCGCAAGTTGTAGCCAGTTCACAAGTTACAAGATCAATAGTAATTTTGCTAACATTTACATACTTTCATCTGTCTTGAGACTCCGTACGCCTATAATCAGTATAACCCTTAGTATTCTCATATGAAGTACTCATTCTCATACTTCAACGTTTGTTTATATGATAATCTGGTAAAGGAAGTCACAGTAAACATCAATAGATTTTTTTATTTATTTATTTATTTATTTATTTATTTATTTAAAAAAGGCTTACCAACTAAAGACATACCTAAACACAGTATACAACACTCACAGAGAGGAACATTACAAGTATGTATTTAAATTATAGGAAAGCACAACATTAATTTTGATTAATTAAATTATAAATGAATTAACAAATGTCAGAGAATCAATAATACAAATACCTAAATCAACTTACATATTATTATAATTTATTAGTAACATAAAATCAATCAAGTCAACAAAACAAAAATAGCAATCAATAATAGAGAGAAACAACTCAACAATGGAAAAACAAGAAAAATAAGAAAAAATAAGAGAAAACAAAAATTATTTAGCATTACAACGGTACACTGTATATAGCCCTTTTAAATGGTCCGATTCTATTTGAAAAAATATCAATGTCACACTTGTGAAACATTTCATTATAATAACGCAAAGCACAAGAAACCGGTGCATTGCAACCATACTTATTTTTGCTAAGTCTTATATAAAACGGTCTATAGTTATGTGCTCGAGCATACATTTTGGGAGTGTTTAATTTAATCATTGATGTGAGGGACGGACAATCAATGCTCCGGTTAACTATTTTATAAAGAAAAACCAGACTCAGAAACTTTTTCCGCCAGTGGAGTGACTTCATGCTAAAGTAACTCAGTCTATCATCGTAGTTGTGGACTTTTGACATAAACCTTAGATGACACTTGTAGGTTCAAGGGATTCTATATTTAGGTCTCTCAGCACTCACTAAAGTAATGACTTTAGTGAGTGTAAATGTAGCGATACTGTGCTTTATCCAGTGATTCTGCGAGAAGATATGTATTAGCCATTAATGTGATGCCAAGTCTTTCTAGTTCAGTTAAATACGTCTTACAGATGTGGGTCGCTCATGGAAGAAAACGTCTCCTCGTGTCAATTGCTCTTGGATCTAATATTGGAGTCGGACTGACATGACACTTTTGACGTTGATGTGCTCTATCTATTAGTGATTCAGCACGGGTGGAGTGCCTGAAGTATCGCTCAGATTTTTATTGTATTAAAGCCTTTCTTATATTATAAAAAGGGCCAGGTATATAACCGATTGTACCCCTCGGACTTTTATGGTAACGTGTGTAGGTATGTGGTCTATGGTGGAGTGGTATCTTTCCATACTGTAAATGTCGGTGTGTTAACAGCTTTTACGAGATCCGTTGGGATCCCGTTTTTCCCGGCTATATGTACGTAGTTCTTAAGGTGTTTCACAGCCATTCTTGTGTCGTACGTCAGCTTGAATGGGTGCCACAATGAAGTGGGTTAACATAATACGGATCGTACGAGTATCCGTATGGTGTCCTCTCAGCTGCGCATTAGCATCACAACGGACTCATGCCGTTTGTTGTTGCATACGACGTCAGAATGTGACAAGCGATTATTTCTAATAATAGCTGCTATCAATGAAGCGTGCAGCATTAACGCAGTATCACTCGAACAAAAGGTGTAGGTGAGTCGGAAAGTATATATATGTGTATGTGTGTGTATGTTGGTGTGTGTGTGTGTGATCGGCGTGTCCAATCCTGTTTACACTCATTTCGGTTCACTTCCACAAACCGCTGCAACAAAGCGATGAAAATCGCTTTCTGGCCAGCCGCGGCGATAACAGAACATAACCTGTCCATGCGATTTCTAATAATGAACGTTAATAGATCGCTTCGCTCATTTTGAATTTTTTATATTACGATTCGAGCTTAACCATTAAATTAGAAATTTGAAAAGAAATGCAATAACTACATTTTTTCCGTCAACACAAAATGAAATTTCAATGTGTAAACATTACTATATAAATCAAATTATAATATATTATAGTTACTCAGAGATAGCACAGTCAACTATACTGAAATAATTTTCTTTGCAGTTTTGAGTTTATGTAACTTGATATGTCATGTGAAATGTACAGTCATGTGAAATGACATATCAAATTTTTATGTATTCATCTAAGTAGGAGTAGCATATTATATATATATATATATAATCTCTTATTCTGATGTAATGTAATGTATGATGTGGGAGGGTTTCGACACGAGGTGAGACGAGGCGTCATATGAGGCAGGTGCAAATGACAAGCCACTCGTCACGCCCATCATACGACTCGCCATCGAGAACGCAGATTGTCATGCTAATGGCGAAGGGACATTCGACTAGAGATCGGGAAAAAATATAGGCAAATATTTCAATTACGTGCCTTTTATTCAATTACAACTGCCTATTAAGGGTTACAAAGCTATATAAGCAACCTTTTTTAAACCGACAGTTCTTAAAATTCATTTAAATAAAGGAGTTTATCCAGTTTTTTGGATTAAGATCCATTAGATTAAATATAAAATATCAGCCTTATCGTGAATCTTTCTCACGCAAAGATATGTTAAATTTTATTATATTGAACTGCGTCTCCTTTTAATAATAATATACATGGGTTTACTGAAACAGACTGAATTTATTTATAATGTGGTACAAAAGGGGTTCCAGCTAGAATGACAAATTATGAACGACGGAAGGGACTATGAAGATATTAAATCATCTATTTCCGGCAATAAGTTAAAGATTTACATGGAGCCAGCGAACGGCATGACTCGGTGGATAATGTACACAATACTATGGCAATACTATATGAGTATATTTGGTATCCTATGGACCCTATAAATGCGATGCTGACTTATGAGACTAGGAGTCAATTAGCAGTTAATGGAAAGCATCTCGATCGTCCCAAAATCGTTACAAGGGATAGAGTTCTGACAAGATAAAGTATTACGTTGTAATTTTTTTTATTTATTATGCATAAGCACCTATCTCTTACACAACAAAATTATTTATGTTACTGTTTTTAGCTTTTTTTAAAACGTATATATGGTATTGGTGTAACATACAAATACATGCATGCCATTTATATTCACATAAAAATATAAAACTATGTCAAAAGTCAAAAATATAAACAATGTTAAATTGTTCGTTATGAATAATGACTTTACATAAGCAATTTCATAATTCTTCCTTATTAGTATATTGAAGGTTTGAAATTTTTGAATGTGCTTTGTAAAAATGCAACTGTTTTTCTATATACTTGAAAAATATATAATAAAATATAATGCTGTTAGGTATTCATTAAAAAAATTAAAAAAACTATATTTAATGAAAATTAAAAAAAAAATGGGTGGTTTAGGAGCACTTAATTTTCTCTTTATATTCCTGGTAAGCGTAATAAGTTATAATAAGTTGTTGTGTTTCGGTGAGGGAGTAAGAGATGTCTTTTTAAGACTACAGTTAGACAAGAAAATATTATCGACTAGTTTGATTCCGCGTATCTACTCGCACGATGCGAATGTCGTAACACGGACTGCAAACATTACAATCGCGTGTTCGATTCAATGAGCATTTGTTTGCATAATAATAAATTAATTACAAACTGACGGTTACATGGAACTAATATAACCAATTTGTTATTTTGAATTATATTATATTTGTGAGCGTAATTCCTGCTGCCTCTATGATTCTCCAAGTAATAGCACTTGGGGCAGTGGAAAGTAAAATTCTTTAGAAATACATATTCAGAGCTTAAATCATCAAAATTATTATATAGTAAATATAAGTTTCATTATTTTTTAAATAACTTTACTTAGGTAAAAAAAATATAATCTGTATAAAAATTTCTATTTTCCTGTCGCACATAAAGTCGTAAACTAGTGCACAGTGGTTCAATATCATGGATGAACCTCCTCGATCTGCTAATAATGGGTGCCGTGTCGTACCTTATCGCCCACGCCTCGTGTACCGATGCTATCCGATTTCTATCGATAAACGGTCATTTTGTCCACGTCAGCCTCGTATAAGCACAATAAACCTGCGACCATTTACATTTTATCTCCGCTTTTCGGTATTTTGATAGGCTCACTCTCTCTATGGAAAGCCTCGCGGGTGGCCTCCCTTTATATTGCCTCATTAAGATTATATTTGGATACCCACGTGCATTGCGTATGCTCTGCCGAATCGATTATTCGGTAAAAATCATAATACTGAAACTAGTCACATTAAGTTCCAATCGGAGTATACTCAATTATATGAATCATTACAACGACCTGATCACTTTTCTTCTGAACACTTTTCTGAGCCTACTCACAGAGTATACAGAGTATACTGTACTGGTACTGTTCTCAATCTATACTAATATTTATAAAGAGGAAAAATTTGTATCGATTCTTTGAAACTACTCATCTGATTTAAAAAATCTTTCACCAATAGAATACGATTTGAGATTCCAATCAGTTATAATAGAATTCTTTGATTCCCTTAGGGAACTAGCTATCTAAAAATAAAGATCCAAAGTTTGGCAAAAGTATAATCTCAGGGGTTACATCTTTTATTATTCAACGCGGATGAAGTCGAATTTAATAAAAAAACGTCAACTATAAATAAAACCTAAAAAAGTTTTAGGGAAATAATATATTTGGTAACTTATAAGTTCATATTTTATGGGTCTACATTTAACAAGTGAATTTAATACGGAAATAGAGTATGTTTTCGACGTGACAGATAAAACATGTGTGTATTTGCGAATATGAGGAATCCGATTTGTAAAAAGGCCATCGCGTTGCGTGTTTAGTGCATTGTCGTGCCGAGACAGTCCTCGCTCCTCAGTCCTCCGTCCGGTGGTTGAATTGTGATGTTGGTTTGAGGAACAGCTGTGTCGGCCCTTTATGCCGCCCTGGCACGCCACCAACGTCGCGTCCCTATGGAATGATCTACAGATAGGAAATTGAATTATACTACCTTTTTGATATTCGACACAACTGTCTATCAGAAGGGAGGACATACTCCGTTCTACAACATACATGCACTGGCTGGGTTCCAAAAGTAAAAAAACTGCATAAGAATAAATTTAATTTTTTATTCAGAATCACCATGTCAAAATAATAGCTAAAATTTAAAACTCATCTCAGTTATCTTTAAGTCCATCTTTAAAAGAACAAATATTTATCTTTTATTATTGGGAAAATATTATACGTGGAGTACAAATTGGTATACAATATTAAGTACACTGTCAGCCCCAAAGCAAATACAGCTGAACTCCGCAGACACAAATCTTCATAAACTAGCATTTCTGTCAGCTAATAACGCCGATTCGGCAATAGAATCATAATATGTTAGTTCCAGTATGTATATTCGGTATTGTATGTTTGTCCGCTTTGCTCTCGCTTACAATAACTCCGATATGCAAATCGGAACATAATAACGCCAAAACTGAGAATTGTGTGGAACTTTCTGTTTATTCGTATTTGCGCTGTGTACAATATCTGTTTTGTTGAGTTGCTTCCTACAAATAGCTAAATTCGTTCCAATGAACAAATATCAACTGTGATTATTTAATGCAAGTTGTATTTTTGTGAGCTAATAAGGATGCCAGAGCTCACTTTCCCATCGCCTTGTAATTCACTATATGTATTTATAACTCTGCTAAGCCAAGTGGAGCGTCATCCAAAATGACAAAATATGAATTTAAAGAGTTTTCTGTCGTACTCTCATGTAATATTTAAAAAAAACTGTTAATTAAAAATTATAAAATCATATATAACTAATACGGGCGAGGTGAAATCCATAATAAATACAAACATCGGTGATAACACACAAGATTGGATCGTAGCTTTAAAGAAGCTTGTGCAAGATTCCGTGTCCGTACCGTATCAACCCTGCGACACCCGCGACCAGGACTTAATAAGACCACTTGTATTCAGTCCACGGCCCGTCCCCTCCCCCGCTTCTTCCACACCCCTGAGTCCCAAAAGTGTGCGCTTATTGTCTTCGAAAAGCAGCTTAATCCGTCTCATCCCGGTTATGCCGCAGTTGGGATTGTGGCTTGCAGATATTACACAAGACGTATGTGACGGAATCTTTCCTATTATCAGGTTTATTTCTGTTACCTAAAATTGAGTGCTCCGTAGGCGCTCTATTCATTCCAGTTTTATTAGAAATGACTCACGAGTGCGTAAAGGATGATATGGGAGTTGTGAAGCGGGATTTAGTCGGTGATCTTTGAGTGTAGTTGCACGTCGCGAGGGTGTGAACGAGTCGCATGCGTTGCATACAAATCACAACAGTTTCGAACATTCCTCCTTTTTGATCCCAACGTCAACCCCGTGACTGTTACTGTGACGTTCCTTTGAAATACTTTCTGTCTATACTCCTCAAATAAAATTGAACACGATGTTTAGTTTTCAACTAAATTATATTCTATGACAAAGTATGTTGTCTTGCTCGCAAGCTGTCTCACTCTCTCTCCTTACACATTTAACACGGCGCATACACGTCTCTCACAAATATAATAAGTTTTAATTGTATTTAGAATAAGTTACAGTGAATAAAGTGTCAAGATATGAAAATCCTTTATTTATGTGACAATCAGCCCTATAGATAAAGAAAAACGTACATTTAAAGTGGTCCTTCGAAGGAATAAAAGGATTGGAATATCTTTTGAAGACTCCATTGTGACACTGTATTACGCGACCGGAGTCGCTAGCGCCCATACGACGTTGCTTCGCATCTCGCCGTCCTACTCGCACTCATCAATTCTGGCTTGGCGCGGGCGGGAGGAGCGATCTGTCGACCTCACTGCGCACGACTCGACACAAAATCACATTAACATTTTCAACACAAAAGGATTACATAGTGAAATCAATTTCAAATTTTACCTACATTTATTTACAAGAAATATCGACGAATTTTACGAAATATACTAAAAACAGAAGCAATAAAAAAGAACAATGACTACAAAAGAAGAACAAGAATTAATGGCGATCAATGTCGGAATACAAAAATCAATATCGATCAATGTCGAAATACAAAAATTGAAAACACAGCGTGCCACACTCAAAGGCAAATTAACAAGAATCCTGAACTTTGTGCAAAACTTCGACTCAGAAAACCAATCAATGTCAGAAATAACAGTACGAGCACAGGAATTAGATGACCTTTTAAGAAAATTCGATGAGCTACAGGATAGAATTGAGGAATTAGTAACCACGCCCGAAGAAAAATCACTTCAGGACTCAGAGCGATCCGCCATGGAAGAACGATATTATACAATAAAAAGTGAAATAAACACGCTACTTCACGGGCCGGAACCACCGTCGCCGATGCATCATTCCAGCATACAAGAAAGTACCCACATTCAAGCTACAAAACCTCGGGTGAAGCTACCTCCACTGGAAATACCGAAGTTTTCTGGAAACATACGCGATTGGCCTGCCTTCAAAAATGTGTTCATAAGTGCCGTAGATATAGTGTCCGTACCAAAAATACAAAGGTTACAGTACCTACAAACCTCACTCACAGGTGAAGCAAAAAGCCTCATCAGCTCATTACTCCTCACCGATGATAACTATTCTAAAGCAATGGACATTTTAACTAAAAGGTATGAAAACGATACTATAATCATCAATCACCATTTAAAATCTATAATTAATGTTCAAACAATAAGTAAATTTAACCTTAAGCAATATTTAGTTACATTACAACAAAGTTTAGATTCTCTATGTGCTATCAAATTACCTGTAAAGAGTTGGGATGTCATTTTAGTGTTTTTAATTACTCAAAAGTTAGACAACTCCTTACGCTCAGCTTGGGAAATAAATCGAAAAGATAACACAGTGTCATCATTATCAGAACTTTTGGAATTTTTACAATTGCGAATGACAGCTTTTGAACTTTTAAATGATTACAGTAACAACAATAATTATAATAAGTTTAATAATAATAAAGTTTCCTATACAATTGCATCAAGCAACCTAACTTGTATTATGTGTCAAAGTGATCATGCTTTGCATAAGTGCCCTAACTACCTAGAAATGGATGTACCTAAAAGAATAGAAGTGGTGAAATGTAAATTGCTATGTTTTAACTGTTTACAGCCTTATAAAGCACAACATAAATGCTCCAAGTCAAGATGTTTTAAATGTAATGGACGGCACCACACCTCCATTCACCAAGATACTTATACTAAGAAGGTACCTGCACCAGTTGCGCTGCATGGAATATTTGATAGCAATAATTCTGCATACAATGCTTCTTTTGCTTCTTACAATCAATATCAACCACATTCACACAAACAACTGTCACACCGCACGCACCCTACCAATCACACACAACATACAAATACCGCTACAATCACACAAAATATTACTCCTACTAATCAACCGTCATACCTTACTACAAAACCAAACATACAAAATAACCACTATATTCCACACCCATTATCAAACTCACATCACAGTGCACACAGCGAACACGCTCAAAACATAACCTCTACTACACTACATCCATACAATACAGATACAAACCATCTTGCTTCTATTCTCGCTAATCCTTCTGCTGTCCTTCTTACTAACTCAAAACC
Source organism: Synanthedon myopaeformis (assembly GCA_944738685.1). Classification (NCBI taxonomy): domain Eukaryota; kingdom Metazoa; phylum Arthropoda; class Insecta; order Lepidoptera; family Sesiidae; genus Synanthedon; species Synanthedon myopaeformis. The sequence goes on along the minus strand of OX122922.1, from coordinate 11,313,511 downwards.
CAATATCAATAAAGTCCTTCTATCCACAGCAGTTGTCAAAATACAAGACTCACAAGGAAGATGGATCCCTGCTCGAGCTCTGCTCGACAGCGGCAGTGAAGTTTCTATTATCTCTCAGAGACTCGCTACACAACTTCGTCACAAATATAACTACAATTCATGTAACATTAAAGGTATTTCTTCTATATCACACACAACTCAGCTATCTATAAACATTAAAGTAAAATCTCGGTTTAATCAATTTAATGCTCATTTATCACCCGTAGTCATGGAAAACATTACCATACCGCTTCCACACAATTATATTAATACAGACACATGGCATATTCCATTTGATATTACTAACTATTTAGCGGACCCAACATTTAACATTCCAAACCAAATAGATTTACTCATAGGTGCTGAATTATTTTATTCAATCTTACTTCAGGGACATGTACACTTAGGTCCAAACTTACCACATCTGATAGAAACACAGTTTGGTTGGATTATTTCAGGCAATTTTTATACAGACATACGAACAGACACACACATTAGTTTATTTGCTTCTACAAGCCCTTCTACTGATACACTACTGACCCGATTTTGGGAACAAGAACACGACATACAGACAGACAACAAAAAATTATTATCCCCAGAAGACAAATATTGTGAAGAGCTTTTTCAAAAAACTACTAAACAAGATGAACATGGAAATTACATTGTAAATTTACCCATACAAAACTCAAAACTACATGAATTGGGAAACTCTTTTAACCGTGCATATAAATGTCTTTTACATCTTGAATCTAGATTTGACAAAGATTTAGAACTTTACAAACAATATAAAAATTTTATTCATGAATTTTTAGAACTTGGCCATGCTCACTTCATTACAGATTTTGGTCCTCATGATTCACATGCTTATTACTTGCCACATCACCCTATAATAAAACCTGAAAATCGCTCCACCAAATTAAGAACCGTTTTTAATGCAAGCGCTAAAACTACCACAGGCTATTCCTTAAATGACACATTATTGGAAGGCCCTAATATATACAATGACGTTCTTGATATTATTCTTAGATTTCGACTATATAAATATGCCTTTTCATGCGATATTGTTAAAATGTTTCGATCAATTTTTGTAAACTGTCAACAGCACTCTCTACAAAGAGTTTTGTGGAGGGATTCAAAAAAGGATCCTCTCAAGTGTTTAGAACTCAAAACTGTTACTTACGGTACCAAAAGTGCCCCGTTCTTAGCATGTAGAACAATGCTAGATATAGCTGCCAAACATAAACTTACACACCCTTTAGCCGCAGATTGCATAGAATTTAGTAGTCTAATGGATGATTACTTGAGCGGTGATCAGTCTCTAGAACAATGCCAAAAGCAAGTGTCTCAACTTGTGGACTTATTGAGTAAATATGGATTTAAATTACACAAATGGACTTGTAACAATCCTAACATTCTCTTACATATTCAAGCAGATACACTTATTCCTACACAAGATTCCTTTTATAGTTTCACTCCACAAGAAACAGTTAAAACTTTGGGTTTGAAATGGCTACCTACACATGATACACTTCAAATTTGCATTCCGGACTTAAAAGAAAAATCTCCCACTAAAAGAAACATCCTCTCTCAAATCTCACAAATTTATGATCCAATAGGTATGTTGGCACCCACTACTTTGCAAGCTAAACTTTTGATGCAAGAGATCTGGAAGGAGAGCCTAGATTGGGATTCCACAATTTCAGCAGGATTGCATCAAACTTGGCTTAGCTTTTATCAAAATCTACATCATTTAAAGACCATTCAAATACCACGAAACTACTTTGCAGATGTTCCTTCAAAGGTTATTTTGATTGGATTTTGTGATGCGTCTATCAAATCATATGGAGCTTGTTTGTATATAAAAGCCTTATATGCAAATAAAGAACCTACTTGTAATCTTGTTTTGGCAAGAACTAAAGTTGCCCCTATAAAAAGAGAACAGTCTGTTCCCCGCCTGGAATTGGGCGGTGCTCACTTGCTAGCAAAAGCCACGGATAGATTCATTTCAACAGTAAACAAGAAACTTCAATTTCATAGTACTTACCTATTTACAGACTCCTCTATTGTATTAAATTGGATAAATTCTCCCTACAGAAGGTTGGATACATATATAACCCACCGTTTAATGGATATACTGGAACTCACAAACAGCCAAATATGGTACTATATAGACACAAAACACAATCCAGCAGACATGCTATCACGCAGTGTGAACCCACAGGACCTACCACGCAGCACTGTCTGGTGGCATGGACCCTCTTGGCTACTACAGGAGGAACACACCTGGCCTATCTCAACCCCAGAAATTAACAAAGACTTTGTCTCAGATCCTCATCCAAACTCCACAACTACCAAGACACATCAAGTACTTACAGCAGTCCAAGCTTCTTCTAACTCACACTTACTGGATACCTACAATTACTTTTACAATTGGTTCTGTAGGCAATCTGACTATAGACGCTTACTTAGATCTGTATCATATATGTTCAGGTATTTGCATAATCTTAAAAATAAATCACAAAAATTAGTTCATCAATATTTCTCAGTAAATGAGTATAATAAAGCTCATAATTTCATAATTCGTGTAATACAATACATTTCATATTATAAAGAAATTACCGAATTACAATTAATTAAAAATAATAATATTACATCTCAAAGCACAACCCTAGATTCATTTAAATTTTCAGACTTAGGCGCAAGCACACAAACAAATAACACACACATTCACTCAAACACATATACCTCAAAATCATATTTATTCAAGTACAGTTCACTCAAAAAACTTAATCCATTTTTAGATAATAATGATTTGCTGCGAATAGGAGGTCGGATAAGACACTCTGATAATATTCCATATTCACAAGCACACCCTCTTATACTGCCTTTTAAAAATCATGTAACCACACTGATAATTAAATATTATCACACAAAACTTCTTCACTCTGGCATTCAAAACACACTCTCAAACATTCGTCTAAAATACTGGCCTATAAAAGGCAGAAATGAAGTTAAAAGAGTAATACATTCCTGCACACACTGCATACGGTTCAGAGCACAGGTTTGCAGACAGCTGATGGCAGATCTTCCACTACCTCGAGTATCACTCACCCGAGCCTTTACACATATAGGTATAGATTACAGTGGAGCTATTGCTATCAGAAGTTCAATGACCCGCAACTGTAGGTACTCAAAGGGCTACATCTGCCTATTTGTATGCCTAGCTACCAGAGCAATTCACTTGGAATTGGTTACCGATCTTAGTACTCAAGCTTTTATTTGTGCTTTAAAAAGATTTATTTCTAGACGAGGTTTATGTACTAATATTTATTCTGATAATGCTACTAATTTCAGAGGTTCAAAAACGGAATTACATGATTTGTATCAAATGTTCAAGAATGAAAGGTCATATAGTGAAATTGTTAACTTTTGTACTATGAATTCTATACAATTCAATTTTCAAATTCCTCTAGCTAGTCACATGGGAGGAATGTATGAGGCTGGCATAAAATCTGTAAAGACTCTGTTAAAAAGACATCTTTTAAATACTAAACTTACATATGAACTTTTATATACCGTTCTAGTACAGATAGAAGGAATCTTAAATTCAAGACCTTTATGCCCATTGACAGATATACCTAACGACCTAACTTGCTTGACTCCAGGTCATTTCATTATTGGATCACCTATTACCGATATACCAGAACCTAGTTTGTTATGTTTGAACGAGAACAGATTGAATATTTATCAAAAATTAGTACTTTTAAAACAAAGATTTTGGAAGCAATTTTATTCTAATTATTTGTCAGAATTGCAACCAAGAAACAAATGGCTGCAAGCCCACTCTAATTTAAAAATAAATGACTTAGTAATAATTAAGGAAGATGTCACTCCGCCCACCTGTTGGCCGCTTGGTAGAATAATTTCTGTAAACAGAAACAAAACTGATAACTTAGTAAGGTCAGTGACTGTCCGCACTAACAAAGGCGAATATGACAGACCTATACATAAATTGATTTTGTTGCCCAAGAATATATAGAATGTACTCCAATAAAACATGTCAAATACTTTATAAATATATTTCATAATTAATTCATAAGATGTCTAAAAATATGTAAAATGTACTACAATAAAATGTGTCCCATAGTTTATAAATATATTTCATAGGTTAATTATTAATAATAAGCTTGATACTGTAATAAATATAGCACCTACTTATGTTTAAAATGTAATTTACACAAATACACAAATATTTAAAAATGTACTAAGAAATATTAGATATACTTCTAGTTTTCTTTGCTTGTGGCTGGCGAGAATGTTTAGTTTTCAACTAAATTATATTCTATGACAAAGTATGTTGTCTTGCTCGCAAGCTGTCTCACTCTCTCTCCTTACACATTTAACACGGCGCATACACGTCTCTCACAAATATAATAAGTTTTAATTGTATTTAGAATAAGTTACAGTGAATAAAGTGTCAAGATATGAAAATCCTTTATTTATGTGACAACCAGCCCTATAGATAAAGAAAAACGTACACACGATTTTTGAAAAATAGCTTTCTTTTAAGCTCCAATTCTTCTTTGCACGTTATGAAAATCTTAACGTGCGTTTTTAAATTTGTGTGTTTATGTTTTTTTTTTTCGAGTTGATATTATAGAACGTTTGAATTAACATCCATTCACTTTTATAACTAATAGTAGATATATAAAGGACTATTAAGAAAATAGTCTAGACTACTAATAAAATAAATGGTCAAGCAATATTCTCGAACAATATGTCAGAAACTGTAGAAAATTATTATCTGATTACATGGGCATTGAATTTTTAAGCATCACAAATTCATTGGATGAAAATATTTTCAAGGTTCGAGTGAATAGGCATCTTCTGGGTGAGCTCGCTCCATCATTGGCCTCATCTTCGCTAAACAGCTGGTTGTTGGCCAAGAGCAAACCCATCTCTAATAAATAATAATCAAAAATCAAAAATCAAAAACCAGAAATCATCTATTATTGTTATATGCAGAATTTATTAGGCGCTTCATAACTTCCAGGTCTCATCAGCACGAAGCCCAAGTTTTAAAAAAATTGGGCGAATAAGACCCTCCCATTCCATATGTGTGATCATCTCCGATAGCTGTGAGTCGTTCGTCAGCTCCGTCTCCACCTCATTTATGGAAATCAACACGTGTGCGTAATGTATGCAGGAATTTCAAATCTATTCTTATTTCCCAAAAACGATTTCGTTCGCTATTCAATCGTTGACGTCTGGAATTGAATGATATTCAAATTAGTCTAAACAATATTTTAGAACAATTCTAATAAATCTACATACATACGAGTATAAGTTATAGTGACACCTATAGCGTATTTATAGATTTAACTGTTGAATATTTGAACCCTAACGAAGTTGCAGACGATCCGCAATTTTAAATGTATTTTATTAGATTCATATAAGTAGAACATTAAAAAGACTTTAAATATAGCACCCCCACAGAAAATATAACTGAAAATTCACTTATCTACTTCATACGTAATGTACGAGTATGTTTACGAGAACTGACCGCTCCCCTACTCGAAGGGTTAGTTAAAGGTGCCACAGTTTGTGACGTGACATGACAGCGAATATGAGAATCAAATATTTAGAAAGTACAAAGACACATCACCGCGTACTGATTGCAAATAAATTTAATCGGACCCCTCTGCACTCGTATCGATAATTTCGTTTCGACGGTTAGGCGCCCGCTTCCCGCACTTTTACCCAACGGCCCCAAAATCCTCAACACAATGTTGAACACAACTATACGTAAGATAACTTTTGGTTGATTGTCTTGCTTCAGGAGACTTGTGTTGATTCTATCAGACTATGACTATCAAAATAGGAACCCAAATTCATTTTGCGAAATAAATATTTTACAGTGACGTGGCAATTGGCTTAGTGTGTTTTGAAGTAAAAATATGGACATGTGATGCCATTAGGCATGCACCCTCTAAAAGAATACCACAGTGAAATAAAAGCACGTGTTACTAATAACTTTTTCTTTATTCTGTCAAGATTGGCAGCACGTTTGGATCCCATGTAGCGCTGCTTGCGTTTATATAGGAAACGCTAGCATCTAAACATTACGAGTAAGTGCACTGACCACTTTACATTATTGGAACATTGCGAAAATCGAGATAACTGAAAGAAAATATTTATTTCATTTTAGTGTAAACATTCAAAATAAAACTATCTTCTCATTTGAGAAGGCACAGATAAACACTTTCAAGTTTAATAATTATAATAACTGAGGTCTTTAATATATCAACTGATGTCATTGTCTCAAGAATCAGTTATATTTCTACTACGAGTACATCGTAATGAAATAACGCAGGTGTCTTTTGAAATTGTCCAAGTTGAATCACTAAATAATGTTTGCACAGTGCTAAACTAATTTCTCTTACAGATGGACCCTGTTATCGATGAATTGCCCAGTACAAAATGTAAAAAGCAAAGAACATGAACTTTGTTACTTATAGAACGCGATGAGTGAGGGTAAGGTAAGGTGAGGGTAAAAGTTTTCAAATAACCGCCGCGTTGTCTATTAGGGTTGAACGCTCCTTCCGCTTTGTTAGCGAGTGTGAAGCACGGCAGGGCTGCTGCTGCTGCCTCGACTCATTTTTAATAACAGAACATCTCTCACATAGTCTAACGAACCATCCGGTGGTAAGTGGTGGTACTTCACATCGCTGGCTGGACTTTGATAAGGTGCCAATTATTTTATTTTTTATAAAGCGCGGTAATTCTAATTCTAACGGCACTGGCAACCCTACGCGGCGTCCATTTACGATACGAACTTTAAGTTGATGCGGTAGAGTCGTACTTCGGGAAACATATAAAAGAAAATTACCGAGAGCACGTTGAGGGCTAATTTTAAAAATTGTTGTTAGCTCGCGCCCGTCGAGAGGTCGCTCGTTATTCCCACTTCGACGAGGAAATTTGAAACGGAAACTGTCTTTTGAACTATAACTGAATATCTTTATTGCAATTGTGAAAGAACAAGTTGAATTAAAATCTTTAACCTCTTTCACGATGACATTAAATCATTTGGAATAATGATTGATCAAAACAATATTTTATGTTGATTAATGGTTGGTATAGTTAAATCCCTATTGTTGTAAGTTTAACCACGAGTCAGTTGATTAAACCTAATGAATGAAAATCTTTGTTGGGTTTACAAAGAGGCATTTAAAAAAATATAAAACATATGTTAAAACTACTAAAAATTGAAACGCTAACTACGAGTATCAATTGCAAGGGAAAATATACCCACAAAAATAAAATCTGCATGTCTGATATTAAAATTATGATATCAATCTGATAATTATCAACGATTATTTATTTTTAATGAGATGCTTGTTCTTTTTATATTTTTGTTATTGTTTTGCAGTAAAGACTGATGCATTAAAAATATTGACAGATGCATCCGTGGAAAGACAATATCCCACAAAGTGCAAATCTCCGCTTCCGAAAACGTGTGGAACTATCCGAACTATCCGAAGTGGAATATGCTTCAAAATTACACATCGATATTATTGCTTTCTGATTTAAGTATCTATACCTTTATAAATTGATTATTTCACTTGGAACATGATATGTACAATGTAGATGCTGGCAATAAAATGTAAAGAATTGTTATCCTTAATAAGCTGAGGGCATTCGCATGTCTGTTTATGCAGTAGGTGGTCTGTGGGAAGACGGCTTCGAGATGTACGAGTAGGTGCCATTATGTTCATCGCCTCTCAAGTGTGCCATTTGGATGCAACACCGTTTTGCGTATGAATATATTACTCGTATAAGAGATGTAAGTAAAATTATACAGTTAATCAAGTTATGAGAGGGGGTTGGAATATACGATTGTTGTATCATATAAATCCAGCTCGTTCACATAAATAAGTCTGGTGATAAAATGGCTGCTCTTTTAGGCTGATCAGGCTCTTTCAGGTTGATGCTGTGACGAATATTGCATAATAGTTAATATCAAACAGTAGCTTAACTGCTTGCCTAAATTGATTTATCATTAAAATCAGTATATTTATATCATTTGACGGCTGCTGAAACTGCTCGAGATTGATAATTTATATTTTAGAGACAACATGACATAACATTAAAATATCTACTAAGAAATTAATTAAGATGAAAAGTGAGGCTTCGCGTCCCATTTGGGATGGCAAACGGAAGATAAGTCCGGGAGTTTCTGCGCACGCATTATTATTGAATGCAAATGAGAGCCTCTCGAACTTCTCAATTTGTCCAAACAGATTGTTTTCAGGAAAACTCAATTGAAATTTATGTTCGAGTGGAGCGCACATAATCAAACCAGTTTCATATCGTAGTTGAAATAATCGGTTACTCAGTTATATTGACATTACATTATATCTTTCGCAATGAAGATTAATACATAATATACTCGTATTATATTTCTGGTCCAATCCAAATCGGTACTTTTAATATTATAAATGCGAAAGTATGTATGGATGTATGGATGTTTGTAACTCTTTGACGCAAAAACTAGTAAACCGATCACCATGAAATTTTGCATACACGTTGTCTGGGACACCAGAAAGGACATAGAGTACTTTTCATCGTTCAACGCGGACGAAGTCGCGGGCACCAGCTAGTATTAAATAAAATCTAATTAACTTAGGACGGATAATCTAAATAGGCAATTTTTTATCCAAAAGTCGGCAAGCAGGTTGATAGTATACTATCTTCCCTTTATTTTGTTACCGAAAAATATATTTTGCGGTGGTATTCTATAAGAGAGTGGGCTGCGCAATTGATACTGCGAAAAGCAATGTGTCCTCCTGCCACTACTAAAATATCTGCTCTATGTATTTTCGACCGGTTTTTTTTTTGCTGCTAACTGAGTTGCATCTTGTATGCGATTCAGTTAGTTAGGCATGGCATATTGATGATTTGTAATGTTATAATTATAATATATGTAATGTTGTTATGATGGCGTGAAATAAAATGTCTAGACAAACCTAATAATGGTTTACTGACATTGTTATCATCTTTTGTGTAAATACGTGTTAGATAATAAATAAATAGATGTACTTCGGAGAGTGTGCTCAAGGGCTGCATGAACTCATACCGCCTTCCCCTTTCTTCCATCGGACATACAGACGTACAAATGGTTACCATCCTCATCTTGTCGATATCCCTCTATTTCGGACCAAGCGCTTTAAAACATCTTTTATAATACGCACTGCCAACGTTTGGAACTCCTGAGCTCATATAACCCAAATATTTTCAAAGTTCGAGTGAATAGGCATCTTCTGGGTTGAGAATAAGGTTCGCTCCATCTTAGGCCTCATCCTTGCTACACAGTTGGTTGTTGGTCAAGAGCAAACCCATCTTTAATAAAAAATAAAATAAAATACAAATACGTTCCTTTTGCGTGAAATGTGTGCTCATGTGGAAGAGTGGAGTGGTCCGGAGTCGGCGATTACGAGCAATTTTGTCAACGGGTTTTGAATGTCGAGACGTGACATTTGTGTTCGTCGCGTATTTAGCTTTCTGCTACACGATGCTTCGTAATGGGGCTTGTTTTTTGATAATTTACTCTTTTATACTTTTATCATTCTACGCGTTTTTATGACAAGGTCGACAGGTAGGCTGAAGATCATTGGTAAACCACAAGCCACTTCAAGACGAATGGTTTCCGACATCATCCACCAACCTAAAACAGCCATTTACAAGTAATTGGTAACTCTTCTACTGTTATGACGCAGTTATACTACTGGAAAAAATAAAAATTTATGAAACACTTTAGTCTGTGGTGGTTCTGGTTTCCGTTTGATTGAATATTGGTTGAGAGAGGCCGTTATCTAATAGATTATAAATTTTACAAGAGGTTTACTGGCGACTATTACGAATAAATAATTAACAACACAACGCAGTTTATTACTCCATGAACAAATAATTATGAAGCAAAGTGAAATGAAGGAATACTTTGATTGAATTTGCGGTAGTGAACGTATTTGAGTATTAGTGGCGATATTGTAGAAGCCGGTCATTCGCCAGCAAATAAATAACATTAAGTTTAAACGACTCGTGACATGATCATTAATTTAGTTGCAATCATGACTGCAACAAAGATAATGTTTTGACAGGTTTGCCATACTGATTGAGTGGCTTTAAGTCTAACCGATATCCTTCCAATAAATCTGGTTCAATATATAATTGTCATAAAGATAAGTTCTGGAAATTTTTGTAAGTTTATGTAGCCTCAAATAGGAGCAAGTTATTAAATTCAGTTATTTAATGTTCTTATTAATAAATTTGAATTATAGATAAGAAGTTTTAGTGCCATTTTAGTAGATGATACAAACCCACTTCAAATGCATATATTACCTTCTTATCTTTAGGTACATAGTGTAAAATATAATATTATAAAGAGAGAAGATTTGTATGTTTGTAATGAATAAACTCAAAAACTACTGGACCGATTTTGAAAATTCTCTCACATATAGAAAGCTACTATATCAGCGAGTAACATGAGCTATATTTTATAAAGTTACGTGGACGAAGTTGCGTGCAGCAGCTAGTATAAAATAAAGTCACTTCCCACCGTTAAAATAAAGTCTGTCCCTCTGTATATAAGCATAGATCTTTTAAACTAGGATAACAAGGGATTTTAATGCGATTTTCAAATAATTCAAATGCACAAAATTTTATGTCAAGTATTAAATTCTTCGAGAATGATTGTCATTTTTTAACAGTTTTATTATTTACATTTGTTTACAGTTTTACATTAAATTAATTGAATGATGTGATGTTAAACGCTAAAGAGCTTGTCTGGCGAAAACCCCGCTCAACCGTCAGATGTCAGATTCGCGACGGCGAGTTATATCAGATCAATCAATTCAGTTTCAACACTGTATCTGTACTTACTGAATAAAGTATGCTTTAAAATAAAATAAGGATAATAATAGCGTTCATTTAAAAATTAAGTTAAGTAAGGACCAAAGACTCACCAAGCAGACACTTAATTCCTCAACGATGCCAATGTAAAGATTTTTTTTAAATAAATATCTTCACACATTCCACACAGCGCTATCTAGGTCCACACTAAGCAACTAATGCTTGTATTATGGATACCAGACAGTTGATATAATACATAGATTACTTTTTTTTTGTAAATACATACATATTATAAATACAAAACATTCATGACTCAGGTACAAAGATAAAATGTTAACACATAAACATTCGCCCCTAGGGGGATTCGAACCCGTGACCATTTGGTTAACAGCTAGAGTTACTAGCCACAATACCAAACGTGTCGTCACTTTTATGCCACTTTTTTAGTATTCTTCGCTAAAAACAAGTGAGATTTATTCTGTCTACTGGAATAAGCACAATTTGCCTACTTGTTCTGATATATCCGCATATAACATTTTCAAAAAATACTGCTAAACAGAAGAAGTGATCCTGTGTTCCTTATCGAAACTCTGATAGTGTGTCTGGCTGTGCGTCACATGTCGACTTAAAATCGAATCCTGGTTTTAAAGTTCGAGGTGATATGCAGGCGCCGGATGTAAGAATAGTTTTGATGTGAAACTAACTAGTTCCGTATTTGAGTGTTGTAAAGCTCCATTTGAATGTTGAATTGGCTGCGAACAGCGAATTCAAGTTTGAGCACTAGTTGTTCAAGTGATGCCCTAACTTTGCTCGCCAACTTCCACCGGCGACATCTCACGTGCATGCACACCGCGACCATTGCATGCTCATGTAAGTCCATTATACTCATATTATAAATGCGAAAGTATGTTTGGATGTATGGATGTTTGTGACTCTTTCACGCAAAAACTACTGAACCGATCACAATGAAATTTTGCATACACGTTGTCTGGGACACCAGAAAGGACATAGGTTACCTTTCATCCAGAAAAAAAAGACTATTCCCGAGGGATAAATAAAAAATAAAAAAAACTAACGCCTGGCCAAAGCGTTATAGCAACACGAGGTCAAGCGTTATATTGCTTTTTTTTAAATAAGAAACATCGAAATATAGCAACTTAATGTGGTTACGATTTATAAGTACTCCTAATTAAATTATTGTTTTTTAATTATAATTAAATTTTTATTAATATATTAATTAATTTATTATTAACAATTCACGTATTAACTTAATTAAGAGTAAAGCTTGTTGAGTTGTCCAAATAAAAATATTATTGTTATATTGCAGTTGTATTTCTCTAAAGTGACAAGTAAAACGTATGCAAAGTTAAGGTCACTGTTAAGGTAACTCGAGATTTGTCAGTTAAAAGGCAACACGTCTGTTTAGAGAAGAAGCGACAGCTGGTTCACCGACAGAAAGCACTTTACCGGCTGTATTAATTTGATTTCAAAGTAAGCTTATGCTAAACGATAAGTTCGTGATACTCGTACGACAGGACAGGAGTTGGATTGTCCCAAGACGAGGGTGAGAATATATCGCTCTATCAAATTAAGTCTCTGACAAAGAAATCTTTCACTCACTTAAATGTTTGTTTAGCACATTTTATACATAACCAAAATGCAGATATTTTTTAAGACAGTCGGTTCGTTGAACAAATTCTAGAACAATTGCAAAGTGGAACTAAATTTTGCTTATTTAATTAAATTACAGTCGTCGAAGATATATTTTATTCAATCTGTAGATTGATAGCGCTGACGTCGTCTTATAATGGGACTGTCTCAACCACATGTGGTTTGACATTCAATGTAATCGAGCAATTTGATTCCATTTGCAAGGAAATAGCTCCAGTTCATTCATCGGACAAGCGATACAAGTGGGTCGCTTGGGATTGCAATGCCGGGACACCAGCTTATTTTAAATTTAATAATTTTATTCGTATTATTTACTAGCTGGTGTCCGCGACTTCGTTCGCGTTTGAACGATGAAAGGTACCCTATGTCCTTTCTGGTGTCCCATACAACGTGTATGCAGAATTTCATGGTGATCGGTTCAGTAGTTTTTGCGTAAAAGAGTTACAAACATCCATACATCCAAACATACTTTCGCATTTATAATATTAGTAAGATTAGTACGGATGTATTTTAATAGGTAAATGTCCCTGTTTTAGGGGGACAGGATAACAGTTCACTTCATGGTAGGTTTCTACTGTGGTCTATTAACACAAGCAATACAACGCTATAGGAACCTTAGCAAGATAATATCTTGCTAAGATAAGAATCTATATTATAGGTTTAGGAGGGCATAAGAAAGTCCACTATTCATTCACAAATACACAGCAATACACATGCTTTTATATCTCGGTGAGCTTCGCAAAAGGGTTGGACACACAATTTTACGATTAAATTAAAATAATATTACTTAAGATTTCTTTGCTCTCATAAAATCCCACTAACGTCGGGATCGAAATATCCTACGGGATATATTCCCTGCATGTCGCTTTGACATATTTACAAACAGCTGTCAAGTGGATTTAGAAATTATTGGACAAACTCTAAACGCCATATTTCAAATTTACGAGAACTCCACAAATCATTAATATAAGATGAACTAGCCGTACGATAATTGATGTCGGTCTGTCGCTAAATTATTATACAAATCTGAAAGTCTGTTTGAATTAATTTAAACTTAAAAATGAGGCGAGTACGGTGTGCTTTTGTTTACTGTTTCAAATAAATTGCTCTTTCTTTTGGGATTGCGGCTTGGAGAGTCGCCAACGAAGACTCTTGTTACTTTAGTTATATCACCAGAGTTTTATACCACAGTTGTAGAGTGCACTGTGGTCTAGGCTTACGCGGAGGTCTCAATGACTTGAGGGCCCAATCCAAACACTTTCGGGGTCCCAATGAGGCTCCAGCGCTTAATTTGAGAGGAATTGGGAGGAAGATAATAGACGAAAAACTGCTGTGTGTTATTGCTGCATATTATTTTATCATTGTTAATATTTAATTTGTTTACCTACTTCGATGAACACAGTTTAATTAGATATTTTAAAACACACCCTGTATTGTCTCCGATGCGTCCTATCGGGTGAATTTAAAACATCCATTTTAACAACAATAAAACTCAACCATACAAAAAATAACATTCTCTTTAGAAGAATTTATATACGAGTGTATGAGATAATATGTAGATTTTTTTCTCGCGTGGTCCAATGGCGCTTTGGATTACTTTGAGTGGTTAATTTCATACTATTTGTCACCGGTCTAAACCATGGATGTAAACTAAAGTAAAAAGCGACGATTTTTAAAAGGAAAAATGCGGCGGAGCTTTAGTAGGCCGTATAAATTCAGCCAAGTACAATTTAAGCCGGATAGGATAGCGGACGGAGGATGCAAAAAGAAGGGTGCAACGCTAGTTGGAGACAATTTATTTGGTGTTTTGTTCGGCTTCCGCAAGGAAATGAACGGTAGTAGAAGAGCAGTTATTGGCAGACAATAAAATTGAAATATGGAGCAATAAGCCGCCGCAGATATTAAACAGTGCGCCTATTCTTTATGCTCCATTATTTGGCGCGCACTTTGTAGCGGATTTGTGGCCAACAAATAAACTCAGTGATATATTTACGCCAACAATTGGCGACTTGAAATAAATGCGCTCCAAGAATTGACGGTTATTTTGGATGGACATGAACATTGCACAGCGGCTTCTATTCGGAGACATAATTCTGTCTCATTCATTCCTTGTCACATATTTTCATTTTATACTCAACTAGAGACCTGCTCTCTGCTTCGCACAGGTGCAGTTATTTTCTGCAAGTAATATAATAAAACCACCCTAGTTTAACGGTCTTTCTATATTAGTAAAAACCGCATTAAAATTCGCAGTTTAAAACATCTAAACGTACCTACATACGAAGGGACAGACGGCAGAAAATAACTTTATTTTATATAATAATATAATACTATGTACTCTTAAAAACGTAATTTAAGAGTATGTTTTACAATCAGATTGTTATCGGGTTGTACGGAATATATTACACATAGATATATGTGGCGAAATATTGTACGAATATAGATCATCTTGAATTAAATAACTATTAAATCAACTATGAAATTATTCAATATAATAATATAATTTATAAAAATCCTTAAATTAATTAATAGCAGCACATCACATATATCAAATAGAGTATTTGAATCAGAGTCGGTTGCCGTATAGACGATCCAACTGACCATTAACAACGCGTACAAAAATACACTAGCGCCACTCATTTAAAAAAATATCTCGTGACTGAGAAGGAATTATTAATAACGGCTCAATTAGGACCCTTTTATAAAGAAAAACGGCCACATTCCTCTAGATCGTATTTTGTTGTTTCGTGTCTCAATATGAAACTTTATAAAAGGGTCCTTCCTGATTGAGCCGTTATTAATAATTCCTTCTCAGTTACGAGATAATATTTTTATTAAATGTGTAGCGCTAGTGTACCTTTGTACGCGCTGTTAAGATAAAAGTTTTATTCATACATAGTTACGGCGGTTTACCCGTATATTTGGTAGCGAACAGACTAACAGACAATATTTCACGTGAAGGCCGTTTCACTATATTAAATTCCTATGAACAGGAGAGTGATAGTGGTGACATTTGTCTTGGTGCTCGCGACACGGCTTTTGGCTTTTAGCACTCACTAAGACTGACTACTCTCATTCTGTATCATTTTCTAAATGAAGAAATGTAAAAGAAACACGACCCAAGACGAGCTTTTTTTTTCAGTAAAAAAATAAGTATTATATACAATGAGAGATTAGTAGTATTGCAGAACTATACTAAAAATCAAATCCGTGAACTTAAATCCAAAATTTAGATTATTCGAAAAGATGACTAGCATATATATATATATATATATGTAAAGAAAATATGTACTTAATTTTCTTTAATTTATATTAAAACTCTTTTTATTATTAATGTATTGAAAACTATTTGGTTAAGTTACTATTGATTATAAAATAACGACTTGACATGTAGTCAAAAGTCAATTTATAAAAATAAATATTAAATATATTATCTTTGTTGAAAATATAAAGCTGAATTGTAAATATAGGTGATTAGGAATCGACATTGTAAATAAAAACATTTAATGTCGTTTCTTTGCTTACAGGTTAGTTACTAGATAGATATTTTTATACTTATGTTATTTTTTGTAAATGTAAATGTATGAATTATCAATACAATCTTTGCTTACAGAGAAACTCAATTCTGTTTTAATTGACTGTGTCATCCTAACCACTATAAAAATATATCATTATAAAACGACATTATTTGTAAAAATAAAATAAAATGGATAAGTTGAAATTTACGTTTCAATCAAAACAAACGACAGACGGAAAGTCTAACTATATCGCCATAACTTCAATTATCACACTAGATGATAAAGTTTTCCTGATTCCTGAAGAACATCAAGCAGCATCACTTCACAAATATATCTATGCTTCTAAAACTTATGCTACATTGAGAAATACATTAAAGAAAAGGCATCAAACTAGAAGTGTATGGATAAAAATGACTGAGGATATATTACAAACATACTTTGATGAGGATGAGAATATGATTTTTCAGGACCAATTCCTAGAAGAAGTTACCCAAGAAAAATTGACTAGTGCTAACAATAAGAATTCAGAGGATCCTGTAGTGAAAATTTTGGAGAAATTAGTTGAAAGTCAACAAATGAGAGAAAAACAAAGCATGAAAAAGTTAGCTGACAAGTTTGTACTTGAAAAATTTGATGGAAAAAATATAAATGTACATCACTGGATGGAAGTATTTGAAAGAGAATGTGCAAGGTTCGATATAGAAAAAGAGGAAGAAAAAATTGAAATCTTCAGATTATTTCTAGAAAAATCATGCACTGATTGGTATTCCTCCATGATGATCAAACTTAGTTTACAATCAGAATGGGCAAAATGGAAATCAAATTTTTTACAAACATATGCCAATAAGAGTTGGACTACTAGCAAATATGCTTTATCTTTCAAGTATCAATCAGGATCGTTATTAGAATATGCTGTTAGAAAAGAAAAACTTTTACTTGAAGTAAGAAAGACAATTGATCAAGGGACCTTAATCGATATAATTGCTGCTGGCTTACCAGATTTTATAACGGACAGGATCAACAAAGAGGAAGTTATAGAAACAAAGGACTTATTTCATTCACTTGGGAATTTAGAACATTTGGTTACGAAGAAGAAATTTCTAAAAAAAAAAGATGACAATAGGCTAATAAAAGAAAAATGTAGCATTTGTGAAAAGTTAAAGAAAGGCTTGCGCTATCACTCAGAAGATTTGTGCTGGTTCAAGGCGAGGAATAACATTGAAAAAGATAAGAAACAAATAAAGCTTATTAATAATTCAGAATTGGAATGTGAACTACAGTATGAAGAGAAAAAAAACTAATAGTGCCGCCATTAATTAAAGTAAAATTAGTATTGAATAAAAATGTTGAAGTCTTTGGAATTTATGATTCAGGCTCTAATGTATCATTGATAAATTCAAGATTATTGAAGATTAAAAATAAGAAATCAAGTCATTCTAACAATACTAATTTAAAAACAATTAATGGCGTTAAAAAGGCAAGTGGCATAATAACACTCGATGTAACCATTTTCAATATCGAAAAAAAAATGGATGTCTTTGTAATAGACAAAGAAAACTTTGATTACGATTTTTTAATTGGACTTGATTGCATAAAAAAGTTTCATTTAATTCAAAATGAAAACTTAGAAATTACACAGAAAATCCATATACAAAGAAGTGAAATGGTTTCTAAGGAAACAAAATCAGATATTGATATTTCTAAGGAAATAAAATCTGATAATTTAATAAACTTCAATGAAAATCTCAGCGTAGAAAATTTCGTAATTTTAATAAATCATTTAGACTATGAAAAACAGGCAATGATTGATGACTTAATATTGAATAATAAGTCTGTATTTGCAAAGGATAAATATGACATTGGAACGGTAACGAATTATGAAGCACACATTGATCTATTAGAAGAAAAATATTGCAGTAAAAGACCTTATCGTTGCTCAATTGAAGACAAAGCAGAAATTGAAAAACAGATTGCAAATTTGTTGGAAAAAAATATAATAGAAGAGTCTTATAGTCCGTTTGCAGCGCCAGTTACATTAGCTTATAAAAGAGATGAAAATAAAAAATCTAGATTGTGCATAGATTTTCGAGATCTTAATAAAATTGTCGTCCCTCAGTCACAGCCGTTCCCACTGATTGAAGATCTAGTGGTAAAAACAAGAGATTGTAGGTTTTTCTCAACATTGGACTTGAACTCTGCATTTTGGTCAATACCTATGCGCGTTTCAGATAGACACAAAACAGCATTTGTCACACAAGAAGGTCATTTCCAATGGACTTGTTTGCCATTCGGCTTAAAAACCTCACCAGCTATATTTCAGAGAATAATGTGTAACATAATTCGGAAACACAAACTTGGAGAATTCGCAGTTAGTTACATCGATGACATTTTAATATTCTCGAAATCTTTCTCAGATCATGTCATACATTTAAAACAGCTATTTCAAGCAATTAAAAGTGAAGGTTTAAGACTAAAATTTTCTAAATGCACGTTTGCATCCAACTCGGTTAAATACCTGGGTCACATAATTCAAAATAATTCAGTTAGACCACTGAAAGACAACTTGATATCAATAAGAAACTTCCCAATTCCAAAAACAAATAAAAATGTGAGACAATTCTTGGGTAAGATAAACTTTTATCATAAGTATGTACCTAATATAGCAATAAAATTGGATCCCTTGCATAATCTTTTGAGAAAAGGACAAAGCTTTAATTGGACTAAGGAATGCCAAAAATCATTTGATGAAATGAAAGAAATATTATGTTCTCAACCAGTATTGACCATTTTTGATCAAAATTTGCCTATACACATATACACAGATGCTAGTATACTGGGAGTAGGTGCAATCCTAAAACAGCCACAACAAAATAATGAAGAAAAACCAGTAGCATACTTCTCAAAAAAATTGAATGAAGTTCAAAAACGGAAGAAGGCTATATATCTGGAATGTCTGGCAATCAAAGAATGTGTTAAGTATTGGCAACATTTGTTGATAGGTAGGAAATTTACTGTATTCTCAGATCATAAGCCTTTAGAGAATATGAACATAAAGTCAAGACCAGATGAAGAATTAGGAGATCTAACGTATTACCTATCACAATATGATTTCCAAATTAAATATTCTCCAGGAAAATACAACATTGAAGCTGATTGCCTAAGCAGAAACCCAGTCTTAGAATCAAATGAGAATCTAGATGAACAATTAAAAGTGATCAATTTAATAAAACTAGAAGACATCATAAAAGATCAATTAAAAAATAGAATTATTCAAAGTAGAAAAGAGAATTTAATATTAAAAAACAATGTTTATTATAAGAAAGTAAAGGAAAAAGAAAAAATAATTTTGTCAGAAAAATTCAGTACAGATTTTATCAAAAGTGTACATAAAAACCTAAGTCATTTAGGAGTAAAACAAATGCAAAGAATGATCAGCTCATTGTATACAGCAGAGGGCATGACGAAAAACATAAAAAATATATGTGAAAATTGTGCAGTATGTATAAGGAACAAATCAAGAGGAAAAAATAAATACGGACTAATGTCATATTTTGGTCCCGCCACAAAACCCTTTGAAATATGCTCCATTGATACCATTGGAGGTTTTGGGGGCTCAAGGTCGACGAAGAGATATTTGCACCTACTATCTGATCATTTCACAAGGTACGCCTATATTTTAACATCAAGAACCCAAAATGCAAACGATTTCATAAAACTAGTCAAAAACATCACTGAAACTGCCGACATTGGCATGATTCTCTCAGACCAATATCCGGGCCTCAATTCTAGAGAATTCAAAAAAATTTTAGATGAAAAAAATATCCCGATAGTTTTTACTGCAGTGAACTCACCTTTCTCAAACGGCCTAAACGAGAGATTAAATCAAACGATAGTCAATAAAATCCGATGCAAAATAAATGAAAATGAGACAAAATTAGCATGGACAACTATAGCACAAAATTGTGTAAAAAACTATAATGAAACGGAGCACACTGTCACTAGATATGCGCCAAAGTATCTACTAAATGGCACAGATGTTACGATCTTACCAAATGAGCTAAAACTTAAGAAGACTGAATATGATTTGATTACAGACAGGGAAAAAGCTTTGGAAAATACAATTAGGTCACATAATTACAACAAGACAATTTATGATAAAAACCGAAGACACTTTGACTTCAAAGTTGGTGATACTGTTTTTGTGGATAATGGAAACAAACTGAATAGGAAAAAGCTCGACGAATTGAGAATTGGACCCTACAAAATCGTAGAAAAAATTTCAAATTCAATCTACAAGATAAACATTGGCCATAAAAGATCAGAGTCGAACTTTTTCCACATTTCAAAATTAACTCCAGTACCTACGCTAGAAAACCATGAAGAGGATACGTAGGAAATCGTCTTGTTCTAACTTCCCTGGGGGGGAGATGTAAAGAAAATATGTACTTAATTTTCTTTAATTTATATTAAAACTCTTTTTATTATTAATGTATTGAAAACTATTTGGTTAAGTTACTATTGATTATAAAATAACGACTTGACATGTAGTCAAAAGTCAATTTATAAAAATAAATATTAAATATATTATCTTTGTTGAAAATATAAAGCTGAATTGTAAATATAGGTGATTAGGAATCGACATTGTAAATAAAAACATTTAATGTCGTTTCTTTGCTTACAGGTTAGTTACTAGATAGATATTTTTATACTTATGTTATTTTTTGTAAATGTAAATGTATGAATTATCAATACAATCTTTGCTTACAGAGAAACTCAATTCTGTTTTAATTGACTGTGTCATCCTAACCACTATAAAAATATATCATTATATATATATAATATATATGGAAACAAATAAAATTATTAATTTCTAAATACTTTCACGAAAGAATTGTTATTTTTACATTAATTTTCTTGTTACAATCCAGTTTATTTTTCAAAGTACATTTAATTTTAAAGTTAGTGGATAAATTACGAGAACACCATACAGATATTACATAAAAAAACCACAATTAACGTTGACGCACTTTTTAACTTAACTCAATATTTTGCCTACTTTTTGTACCATCGGATAGATGAATTGAAAAAATCGTAAATTTTTAATTTAGTCAAAAATGATAAATGCTGCCAAAATTAGAGAAATTATAAAAAAATTAAAACGACAATAAATAATGACACAATGCCATTAATATTGTCTATGGTAATAACATTACTTAACTTTTAAGTTAAGAAAGGGAAGCAAGTCCATTACGAACTGCAAAGTTATAATCGAATAGATGTAACCATGTAAATCGTTGGTTATAAATGGGTTTCGTTTAATGTAAATCTGTTTATTTACAGGTCGAATTTCGAATGCGAATTTCAAATATAAACTGACTTTATTTAAAGTTATTTTATATTATCCTTTTTTATTATATTTGTTTGTCTATAAGTAAATACTTTCAATGCCTTAATATATTCGTTCCTTTTTGTTACAATAGCAATAATGTTTTGTCCAAAGTGTAAAGAAGTATTCACATGGAAACGTTAGGAACGCAGCCGACACGACGGCTGTACGTCACCGACTAACGACACGTCCGCAACGACACAAACTTTTCCAATTAGTTGACCGAGCCGTACGAGTATTAGGACCTTCTCGGCGCCACGCGAATGCCTCATTTTGCTAACAATTCGGATTTACAAACTGCAAATTAAATTAGTTAGCCCAACGCTGTAAAATTAGTATCTACTAGTGGTGCCGCGACTTCGTCTGCATTAGAAAATGAAAAATATAACACCTGCGAAAATATATAAGCCCGACATCTTTATGATGTGACGTCGGCGGCGCCGCAGTATTTAGACGATCCCTCGGAAAACTTAGATTTTTCCAGGATTAAAAGTATCCTATATGTTATTTCAGGTAATAAACTATGTGTGTGCCAAATAGTATCCAAATCTGTTGAGCCGTTTTTGTGTGAAAGAGTAACAAACATTCAGTCATACATTCATACGTCCATGCTTACAAAATTTCCCATTTATAATAATAGTAGGATTTTATACTCATTATTTTCTCTTATTGATAAAAATATTGCTAATATAATAGTTATATCATAATTGATACAAAAATATGTGTGTAAATTATTTAATCCTTAGTAGCAAACCATCTTATAGGTAAGTGGTTCCGGTATACATATTATATCGATATGTACGATGCGTATTAAGTACTCAATACATAGGATCTAGAGCCTCAAATAAGAATTATAAGGAATGTGTCGTTTAGTTCTCAATTTCAAAATAGGGTCCAAGCGAAAGGATCCCAATTTGTACCGTAGACAATTGAGACGGTTCATCTCATAGATAATATACATTTTGAATAGCTTCATTTGAGAAACCCATTAAGATTGTAATCGCCGTGGCGCGCGCCTAAACGCGTCAATTTGTATGCGCATGTGATCGCGTCCTAAGAGATAAGGCCGCCTACACACTCGCGCCCACCGCACCGGCGCACCATTACGAGTACAATAATAATTACTCTTGTTCTTCTCTCCTAATTGACAACTTACAGTGCGACTTAACATGAGATAAGACACATAAATTTAACCAATACTCCACCCGCTCAGATTGTTTCGATGGAATACAATTCTAATGACAATTCTGTTTTCTTCGTCCAGATCTTGTGCTCGGAATAAATTGTCATCGTAAACGGCATGTTGTAAAAGGACATGACAGGCAACAGGCAACGGACAGCGGACAAGGCGCACTTGTAAGTTTAAGTTGGCAAGTTGCGAGTAAGTTATAGAGAGGTAGCCATTAAGTTGAGGCAGCGCAGGGAATGTTTATAGCTCCGGCTCCGGTTATGATGTATTATAATTCATTACTCGTATAAATTACAGTGGGCGCTGTTATTACGCGGTTACATTAATTCGTCAAGTGTGGTCTAAAGCCGACTTCACTCAAATTAAATAGTAGATATACCTACGTATATATAACACACTAGACTCTGATACACATTTATTTATGTCCGTGAGATTCTTCACTTTATTCTCGCAAAAATTACATATATTAAGTATACGAGTAAGTTTGATCTAATTTCTCTATCGCCTCTCTATCGAAACTAACTTCACAATGTTTATATGCGCTTACTGGTTCTCACTTCATCCTAACAAGGTTGATTGATTTCTGCTGCAAGCCGCAAAGAGACCACAGCAAACCGAACCCAAGCAAAAGTGTAAAGAGACCTCTTCAGGACTTCTCAATATGGTCCATATGATGTATGGCGGGTGTTTGCCGCGTAATATGGTGGCTATATTTAAAGCAAACATCCGTCGACTCGCCAGACCAATTCGGGCGTAGGTAAACAAGGTCTAGACTAAACAGTGCTTACGCTTGCGGCGCCTCGGCATGCCCCACTAGCACCGGCTCGACACGACTGCGCACAAAAAGGACACGAGTGATGGATTCGACACTCTCTCTTGTCACACATTAAAGTAAGCGTGACGAATCCGTACTAATATTATAAATGCGAAAGTATGTTTGGATGTATGGATGTTTGTGACTCTTTCACACAAAAACTAATGAACCGATCACAATGAAATTTTGCATACACGTTGTCTGAGACACCAGAAAGGACATAGGGTACCTTTCATAGTTCAACGCGGACGAAGTCGCGGGCACCAGCTAGTCAAGAATATATTCGATCATCAAACAGTTTCAAAATACTAAAACAGATCGATCAAGATAAGTATAGATATATGTGATACTAAAAAGACTGTTTGTGCTAAGAAACTACATCGCAGATTTGATACTTTATATTTATTTATTTGGATCGTCAAATAAAATTATTCTGCCATCAGAAAACTAATCAGCAAGATAGTTTCCTGCGCTATAGTAGACCTTAGTTACACAGTTTTCTTTTGATAAAGGATTTAAGTTAAAATATAGATCTATTATTTATTTATTATAATACCTAATGATTTTAAAGTTAATGCGCTCACTGAAAAATAAACTAGATATCAATACATATAGTTTGTGTAATCAAGTTGTTTGTGTATAGGTTGTAGTCGCTATCAAATCCACGTCGGTTTTAAGCTGACAAATTCTATCTTCATATTTTAAACATTTGTTTTAAATATGACATACTAATCTAAATTTAAAACCTTGTTTTAACATTAATTAACAAAACCATTGATATAAACAGTGATCTTTAAGCACAAGCAACGTCAGGCCCAATCATCGAAGCACAATAGCATATTTACTATTCTAGACGCAGTAAAGATTACTATTTTAGATTGCTTCCATTTCCCCTAAAACAATTCTTGATTAATCACCCCGTGTATTGTACACTAATAACCACAAATACAAAAGTAACTTTGACAAGGCAATGCCGATGAAACGATTTTGATGTAATTCAATTAGGTGAACTTTGGCCACTTTTAAACTTTTCACGAGGTCGAAGCCTGGGGCAAAAGCTTGTAATTAGTATGAAATACGAGTCGTATTAATGTTAAGATCAGAAAACTGATACACAACGCTCAAGTTGGGTTCGAGTTCGCAAATTAGATTAAGTTAGAGGTTAGAGGAGTACTTTTGTATCGGAGGTTCGGAGGTTCGGAGGGTATCAGGTGGGCGCTACTAGCGCTACAAGTTGTAATCAAAACTCTCTCCGACGAGAACGACGCATCTTGGTTAAATATTATTTTAACCTGGTGGAATGCGATGGTTCAAACATTTGACACAAGTTTGAGAGACAGATTTGAAAGATGGTCAGATTAATATCAAATATCATTAATGATATTAAATTATAAATATTAATTTAAGTTATTAAACTATTATGAAATCATCTTACTTCCTTTGTAACATTATAAATGCAAAGGTTTGTGAGAACGGATGGATGTATGTTTGTTACTCTTTCACGTAAAAACTACTGAACGGATTTGGTTTGATTGTTTGTTACCTGGAATATAATATGATACTTTTTATCCAAAATAAATGTTAGGTTTCTGAGAGATCGTCTACACCGTCGTCATAGCGAAAAAGATGTCAAGCATTATATTGCTCATATATTTTTTATTTCAACGCGGACGAAGTCGCAGGCACCAGTTAGTGAAGAATATTCTGATTTAAATCCTTGGCAGGGGTTACATCGCTGTTTGGCATACTGATTGGTTGAGCAAGAGTTAGTAAAAAAAAATCAGCGGCAATAAAATAATAATGTCCAACAGCAGCAGGTGAATTAATAAGTATGGACACGAAAGTGGGTTGATCCAGCTTTAAGCAACACCCTCCCTCGGCATTGTTGGCGTTAAGGGTACATTGAATACATAATTGGCGGTTGAATGCGTCGCATGCTTTGCGATAGATCGGTATGTGACACAAATATCTACTATACTGCTAACATTAACTTCACACATATTGGAATATTTCGTGCAAACGTTAAAATATTTCAAATTTAAACCATTTTTTGTCTGTACCATGGGTGAATTATCAGATCTTATTAAATATAATAACATTGCAGCATTACATTACTTACTACACTACTACATTTATTAAAAATATTATTAAAAACTTGAAATTGAGGTAGGCACTATAAAAACATTTATCAAGCAAAATAGCGAACAAAAACAAAGTTAATGTTTTAACATCTTTAGGTAACTTAATTATAAAGTTTGACCGCATTAGAGTAAGTATTATATTTAGAAAATCGTAAGCGGTTTATTGGTTTAATCAAAGTATTTTGTTGGTGACGTACAAGTATAGTTTATTCAAGTTTAAATAGTTTTATATACTTCTTAACAAAGACACACATTTCATTTCATTTCACATTTTAGTCATAGTGATGACTAAAATGTGATAAATACAGTAAGAAATGATTAAAGGTACTTTTTTATTTCAGCTGAATTATTTTTAGTTGAAGTGACTTAAAGTGACTGAAACCTGAAATGATTCCATCATCCTAAACCAAAGATTGCTTCTTTGGACTTTATTTTAAAGTGACTTAAAGTGACTTAAAAGAAAGTCCAAAGAATCAATCCTTGGTTTAGGATGGTGGAATCATTTCAGGTTCATTAAAAGTAGAAGAGATGAATTCATCTATGTACATTTCATGATTATTTGAGACGTTTCCAGATTGGCGCACGATTATGTACCAACATACAAAGCCGTCGAGGCGACGTGTAACAAGCGTGATGGATTAAACTTGCTGCTGGATCTCGGATTGCATTACATATTATATTGTTAGGGCTGTGACACATATTCGACTGGGTGGGACAGTGTTGTGTGTGACGTAGTAAGTATGATACACAGCCCGGAGTAATGTCAACCGTCAGCAGGGATCTTAATGTCTTTATAGCTGTAAGTGTTAACAAGACCATTTAACAAAGCTTAGCTGTTTTTTCTTGTCAGATATGTGCCGAATCTTTTAAAGCAACTTTGAATGAAAATAAGAAACAATATGTATGTAAAGGATTACAGATATGATTGAAGGTGAAAAATTTGTGCGCTACCTTAACCTTTGGTTTGGAAGTTTAACCTTCGGAGGTCGGAGAGTGGAGCGGCCGCGTTACAGTAAACAATAATACAAAGACCATAAATCATATTCCAGTTGGAAAACTTTATTTAACAACCGGCGGGAAAACATAAATTATAGAACAAATGCATTAATCACGAAAGCGCTGAAAGTTCTCGAAAGTCAATAAAACTATTGTGACCCGAACAGTGCATTAACTCCCCTCGATGTAAATATAATTAATATCTGATTCAAACAGTCGGCAGCGGGAACCAGGATTATGATGTAAATGTATGCAAAGCGAGAGGGTGCGAGTCTCTAAGCGGCGGACAATATTTCGCGACGTCCCGTGAGCCAGAAAAATTAGACAGCTCGCCAGATAACTGCGCGGCTTACGTGACGAGAAACGGGGCTTTGCGGAGACTCGTTCAACATTGCAGCCGAGCACATATTTTTATGACGTAAATGCCTACCATTTATACTTAATAATATTATAAATGCGAAAGTATATTTGGAAGTATGAATGTTTGTAACTAATTCACACAAAAACTACTGAACCGATCACCATGAAATTTTGCATATATGTTGTCTGGGACACCAGAAAGGACATAGGGTACCTTTCATATAGTTAAATATAAACACAACTCTGGTATGATAAAGAATGAGGAGAGGGTAGTGACACTGTTGTAGCACAGCCATCAGTAATCACATCCTTCCACAAAATCTGTGCTGTAGTGTTTGGATGAGTAAGCAAAGAATGTTAGAACTCACCTCCTAATCTTTTGTTTTTAATCCTAGCGTACTAGCGTACTAGGTTCAGTAGTTTTTGCGTGAAAGAGTTACAAACAACCAAACATACTTTCGCATTTATAATATTAGTAAGAAGTGTGGATAATTTGGCTTGTCCACAAATGCGGTATATTTCGTTTCGCGACTCCGAGTCGTTAGAGTTACGCAGCAGAACGCAGAGGACTAGGACTGAATATAAATGGGGCGCGTTCGGAATCTTCGGCCGTTATGTAAAAACCAACCAAATCCTCGGCTTTACATACATTTAAACGGACAATTTGCCGCTTCACTTGTTTATCTTTACATTTTCGGACTCTAACTTTTCCCGCTTACACTTTCTTTGGCTGTAAATTGGATTTCAGCATTATACTGTTGCAGTACTTTTAACAAATTAGTACTTAAATCATAAATAATAGTATTCTAGTAACTATATTTTTTGAGAGTTTACAAAACTTGTTTTGTGTTTAAATGAAAATCAATCGAGAACGAAGTATTAAATTTTAAACCACAGAAAAAAATTAACATAAGACACCTATTATTTCACAATCTTATTAACTTTGTTTTAAATACTTCATGATTATATTTATAAAAAAATATTTTTATTTAGGTGATTTATTAAAAACATCCATCTTGCTTGTTATGAATAACACCTAATTAAAAGTTTAAACGCGGCAAATGAAATGAGCTTTATTTACATATATTCATTTCATTAGGCTATAAAATATTTATTAATATCCGTACTAATATTATAAACGCGAAAGTATGTTTGGATGTATGGATGTTTGTAACTCTTTCACGCAAAAACTACTGAACTGATCACTATGAAATTTTGCATACACGTTCTCTGGAACACCAGAAATGACAACGCGGACAATGTCGCGGGCACCAGCTAGTACCTTCATATTTTATAAAAATTAACGTATATTATACGATTAGAAATCTGTGTGACACGTTGTAAAAATAAATTAAAATAAAACACATTTTAGTTGACAGGAAGCCAACCGGAGACAACTATGCATATTCGCGAAGGCAAGAGCAACTTCTCAAAGTGGCTTCGTCCCGAGAGGATACAAACAGTTGGTCGGTTCTACACGCATTGCAGTAGCGCACTGCGACCATCCTGTACCCTTGCAAGTGTTTGGTCAATCCATTAATTTAGTTCTATACCCAAGACGTCAATGAGGCCACAGCTTATGATTGTACTGTGGTACTATGTTTTATTTGGTCTGTGACAGATGATTTGCATTGCATTATAAGTATAAATAATGAGTATAAATAATGAAAAGTGAATTAAGTGAGGAAACAATAAATGTTTGTTATCTTTGGTCAAATAGAGTTTGATTCTTGAAAAGGCGTTTGATTGAAACGAATCTACTTAATACAAGATCATCTGTTATATGGTCTACCCCATTCGAACATATAATACGAAAAACCGAAATGGCTTGATGAGTAAAAGAGGCATGGAGTCGTTAAAAAGAGATGCATGGCATTGACTGTGCGAATGCTTTGGCGCGCCTCCAACATTGGCAGCGCGTCTTTAGCGCTTCTCCGCTTTTTATTTGGTCGTCTTTCGCAACTTTACAACCGGACCACAGCTGATTTATGGCCCACACTAATAACAGAAGAGGAGACTCATCACTATCACCATCATTCATTGTAAACACGCACTTGTCGCGTT
Organism: Synanthedon myopaeformis; assembly: GCA_944738685.1. Lineage (NCBI taxonomy): Eukaryota > Metazoa > Arthropoda > Insecta > Lepidoptera > Sesiidae > Synanthedon > Synanthedon myopaeformis. Next base: position 11,284,425 of record OX122922.1, on the reverse strand, counting down.
CACAGCCTGCCGCAGCTAATTTTATATATGAACTAACTAGCTGGTGCCCGCGACTTCATCCTCGTTGAACGATGAAAGGTACCCCATGTGTATGCAAAATTTCATGGTGATCGGTTCAGTAGTTTTTGCGTGAAAGAGTTACAAACATCCAAACATACTTTCGCATTTATAATATTAGTAAATACGGATTTATTATTGCAATTTTCAGAACGACATTCAATGTAGACTGAAACCAGTGTACAAATCGAAAAACACATATTTTACTTATTTGTAAGTTAAAGTTTTGTTATTAAATAACTGTTTGAATATTATCTACAAAATATGTAAATCAACATCAGACTAATAAATGGTAAATTTAAACCTAGTCTTAAAAATGTTCGTCTTGACTATCAACGTACAACCATAACTACTAAGTCTACAAAGCTGAATTTTTTAACATAGTTTTATTTTATTTTATTAAGTAAGCATCCACTGAGAAAGAATTTTTGAAAATTTCAACTAGGTGTGAAGCCAGGGGCAGGACGCCAGTATTAAATAGAACAGAACTTATGCACTTGTAACTACAATTCAACGCACATAAAAATCTTTAACAAAATTATAAAATAACGTCAAGAGTTTTATTTTGGTCTTTTGCGATCACGATAATATTTCTCGCAAATAGATGTGTATGTGTGTGAGTCTCCGGTCAAAAGCGGAACGATAAAATAAAGTTTTTTGAAAATAAACAAAAAGAGTAGAATGTGCGATGAATTCGTTATTTTGGACGCAGTGATATATAATCGGTTTGTATGCGATCCATTAGTCTTCGCGTCGAGTTTGTCTCGCCAAATTATTTGTAACCAAAATACTTACACGAAAACAGTGCGATGGTAAATTGGACCGATGACATCTCGTGAATCAATCCAGAAACGCTTTGTTCCCATGTTGAGGAATTCGGTAGTGATCTTTAGGGTTCATTCATTTATTAAAAACAATACATGCAAATGTATCTCAATGGCCCATATTAGGTTTAAATCGTGAGAAATAGGCGTAACAGCATTGAACTGTTACTGATGATAGTGTAGACCGAATTGAAATAGTATAATGGAATATAGAAGGCCTGTACGACGAGAGAGATGCGACAAACGGTACAAGGCGCAATATCGTCGACTCCACATTTCCACTATCTACAATGCAATGTGCTGTCGGCGGCTAGTCTCTCTCATGAATTTCACAGTTCGACTTGCACCACCATATCTATCATAGATCATATTACTGAACGCACAATACCTTCAGGTCTCGAGGCATTTTTAAAGACAGCAAGGTTAAGTACCTGAAACGAGAAATTACAAAAAATTACAACATGAATAACTATAGTTGATAATAGAAACCAGTGAATTTTCACGTGCAACTATCTAAGGAGAAATCGTTTTTAAATATGTTTCGAACTGAGAGGAAGCGAGCTGAAATTCTTAGCAATTTCAAGGGTGAAGGAACTCTGTAATATCTAAGAGCTTCGAGTCCGATGCGGGAGGAATCGGAATGATCCGCGATGAGACTTGGACCGTGTCTTGTCTCTGATAATGCGCAATCTGTGCGCCATCTTATACACTTTACGCTTTTTATATTCCTTCGTCCGCGTTTCCAATTCTTCTACTGTTAGAATATACGTAGAAGATACGCAAGAGTATCCACTAAACCGTAACTCAAACGAAGGTAGCGAACCCTATACATACATAGGAAGTAGGTTACTTTTGAATTGATATTTGATGTAGTCTCTATGAAAAATAATAATTTGATAACTTAAGTAGATTTGATCTATAGATAAGTTGTGCGCCGTAGCTTTTTTAATTTGCGCAGCCCTAAAGCAATCAAGTACGGTCTGTAGACGCATCACAACAAAAGCTCTAAACTTAGATACTGGTTTCGGTTTGCTTAGTGGTGGCATTCTAATAGGAATTTAATGGGATGGCCGATTCGATGGATTCCATCGCACTAACACAACTGCAACGCTTTCATAACTTATAATGGCTAGAAATCTATAATAATCTGACTTAGATGAAAGTAATGGAATATGCATTTAGCAATCATAAATAAATCACAGAAGTGGTTTAGATTACGGCCAGACAAGCATAAGCCGTCGGTCATAATCATAATTGTTTTTAAACGGTAAATGGTAGAGCCCTTAGACATTTACGAACGCAGTAATTAATCTCTCAATAAATGTCCATTCCAGTCCAGTCTGGTCGTTGTGTATTCTGCGCTGAGGGAATACGTGCCCAGAATACTCAGTCGGCACACCCCAAAATGAAGACGAGTTATTTACTCGAGTGACCCCCATAAAAAGAAATGTTCCTTTCAGGATTGTGCCCCACGTCTGATCTTTGAATTTTAAACAACTTCAAACGCTACTATTTTGCTGATTTCGTGAACGAGCATGGGATCTATGAAGAATACTTAATGTGTGCCTATCCGAATCTCCCTACTCTTGGGTTGTAACTTATAAAAGGGTAATATTACCTTTCATCTTTCTACAGTCTCTTGAGAGTGATACAATTAAAATATTTACTTACAGTGTTAAATTTGTTGGAGAAAGTTTTGGCAATCTCCAGTCTCTGTTTGAAGTATCCTTTATTATATTTTAAGTTTCTCTTGCATTACTGCAATAGTTACAAGGTAACCATGGCGTATTATTTTTATATGATCCAGACAAAAACGGAGGAAGCTCTAAGTCGACGCGTATATATTTTATATATTTTCTATGACCACGCATAACTTTTTACAGAGTAGTTGGGATAAGGAAAGGATATACAACGAAGTTGGTCCCATATAAATTTGAAAAAAAAAAAAATAACCTACCCTAAGGGTGGGAAAATAGGGGTGATTTATTGTTCACTCACAGATTTTAAATGCTGAGTTGTGTATTACAATTAAAAAAAGTAATCAAAAATTAAGCATGTAGTAATTAGTAGATTATAGTCACAAAAAATTATAAAATAAAAACTTTTTAACAAAAAAATTTAACCAAAAAATAATAAACCTTTTTTATTTCACCTTAATAACTAAGTTCTTAAACTAATGTAAGTATACCTAAGTAATTTTGAGTCGGCGCCAAACAAGCGAATTAATTAATTACGTAACGCGTGATGCGCGGCGGCGGCGCTGTGACGCGCCGCCTCAAAGTTACTTAGGTATACTTACATTAGTTTAAGAACTTAGTTATTAAAGTTAAATAAAAAAAGTTTATTATTTTTTGCTTTTCAGTTTTTTCGGCGGTTTAATAAAGATTAATAAAATCTACTATTGTAAATAGTATCTTTGACACACTGGGGTGTAAATTTGACAGTGTAGTGGTGTCGTGTCCTCGTGAAGCGTCACATGTTAATGAGTGGTAACAGCCATCGTTGTAATGAGGTGAGAGCGTGACTGCGAATACAAGTGGACGGTGATCACAATTGGATTTTATGTGCGTATGTTTTATTGCTATCGGAAAACAATCTGCTCGACGTTTTATGATAGGCTCGAGTAATAACCGATAAACGAGCGCTATAGCATTTACCACGTCCGTGAATCTGAGCCTTTGTTTTCTTATTTTGGTTTTGCACAACGATTCATGTCCTGACATATGGGATTTTTTACACCTGAATTAATTCATTATCTGTGATATTGTGTATTAGCTAATCTCATATCAAGCATAGTCCAGTGTAAGTATAAATAATATATTAACTTGTTTCAGTGATTCACTAAACGGGGAATAACGTTTGTCGTGTGACTAAGAATTTGTAAATTTTGCTAGCAACTTGCAACATTTAATATGTACTGTTAAATAATATTTCAACATTTAGATAGCGCTTTCCACGTACACTTTTCTTTATTTATTCCACAGAAAAAATCTACGTTAGTCGTCGGTTTCTTTTTAAATGCTGCAAGTGAATGAGACGAAAAATTAAATTATTTTAAATCCAAAAAAGTTAAATAGCGTCCCGCCAGGCGTCAGCTCGTGTTATTTTCAAACTGGTGTACCTACACGTAATGGGACATATTCCGCGAGAAAATGTGACGTCACTTCGTGCTTCATTCTGTACGACGTTAAAATACATGTAGCGTATCAGCTAAATACAATTGCTGATGCGCATTTCACAGAGACAGCTAACCCAACCTCTGATGGAATCCTCAGCGGGAATTCTTTGCAACGTTTTCATTGCTTATTGGACAAAATTTAATTGTCGTGTAAAATATCCGCACTAATATTATAAATGCGAAAGTATGTTTGGATGTTTGTGACTCTTTCACGAAAAAACTACTGAACCGATCACCATGACATTTTGCATACACGTTGTCTAGGATACCAGAAAGGACATAGGTTACCTTTCATGGTTCAACGCGGACTAAGTCGCGCGCACCAGCTAGTAATAAATAACCGTGCACTTCTTTTATCCATACCTAAATCGGACATTGGCTTTTCCATTCGCACTCTCTCCCTTTTGTTTTTATGTAAAGATCAACAGGCTTACATTTTTAACTAGCTAACTATTTTTATTTTTTGAGCAATATAAAGTGTGTATAAGCTAATTCTCGAATCATAAAACATAAAAAGCAGTATATATCCGTACTAATATTATAAATGCGAAAGTATGTTTGGATGTTTGGATGTATGGATGTTTGTAACTCTTTCACGCAAAAACTACTGAACCGATCACCATGAAATTTTGCATACACGTTGTCTGGTACACATATGATACCTTTCATCGTTCAACGCGTACGAAGTCGCGGGCACCAGCTAGTATTTAATAATTTGAAAATATGCATGTATGAAAGGTCGAAATGTGTGCAATATGCACCTGATGGAGCGAGAGTGCGTCAAGAGGAGGGTAAAACAATTATGCAGTGTCGGAGCTCGGTACGTGTTAAACGCATTAGCCCGCCTGTCACCCGTCGCCCGACGCAGCAGCCAGACAATCACATCACATGTCTCACGCGACGAGCAGCCACCGTGCAGCTGTGGGACTTCCAAATTGACTATTACTACAGATGCAACTCTACTCCGAATATACGGGACTAACATTCTCAATCAGTGGAACACAGCATTAGCGGATTTTATTGAGTTTCTGTATAAGACTTCTTGTATAAATTATGTACTAACTGGCGACCCATTCTACAATTTTTTCTACAAATGGTATACATAAACTTTCATTGTTTATCGCTGTTTCCGTTGATTAATTAAATTTAAAATAAAAAATCTATTGGGTGGTTTACAAGAAGTTAGTGGATAAACAGAGGCGGTTATGGATTTTATTTTATGTTTAGATTTAGATAGATAGACCCCAATTCGGAAGAGTTTAGGTTAAGTGCAATAAATTTTAAAATCTTTGGTACATATTCAATGGAATAGGATGTCATCATCGTCAATCTGTGGTCCATTTTCTGTGTAGTGACCGAAACTACCAATACAACTACCAGCGACCAGTTGAGGCCGCGTAGAATTTCAGAATTGACAACATTGATAATCTACAAGCGAGAGGGAAGTCGTTAACAGCAACTTAAATAATGAGAAGTACCTATTTTATAAAGAACAAGAACAGCACTATAGTATTGTGCTACTCGAACACGTTCCTCGCCATATATAGTACACTCCGATTACACAAATCCTCAGCATAAACAGGAATCCCGCGGGAGCCGTCCAACTATTCACACTTAGGAGTTTATTAAGACTTCACCCGGTATAAGCCGGTGCACAAAGGCTCAAGAGATTTTCACTAACCGACACGTTGTTGGCTCAATTTAAGCGCTTCTAGCGGGGCATCTTAGCCCAGCTGCTAAACTATCGGTAAATCGACAAATCGATAACAATAGCAGACAGGTAACTGATGACAGATCTCGCATGGAAGTTAAGGATGAAGGGACATGCCTTATGGCAGTAAAAAAAATATGTTAAAATATAGAAATCGTCATCTCTCCTGCTTTGTAGTGTGGTGTCGGTGGAAAGCGAGCAATAAGCATCGACTGTGGCAGTTATGAATGGAGGCGGTAATCCTAAAACCCCTTCCGCCTTCCATATTGTAACTCAGACTCACTCTTATGAAAACGTTGCTTCTCTCAAATACCTCTATTAATGTTCATCTCATGTTCAAAGTAGGTTAAATACTCAGTTTTAGTTTTCATTTACCATACGAAACTTGGCATCACAAAACGAGACATAGATCTGTCGTTAGACTCGATAATAATAATAAATAATAAATATAATAATAAATATCTTCACACATTCCACACAGCACCATCTAGTTCCATATAAAGCAACTAATTGTTGTATTATGGATACCAGACAGTTGATAAACTACATAGATTACTTTTTTTTGTAAATACATACATATTATAAATAAATACAAAACATCTATGACTCAATTACAAAGGTAAAATGTTAATACATAAACCTTTGACCCTAGCGGGATTCGAATCCGCGACCGTTTGGTTAACAGCTAGGGTTACTAGCCACTAGACCAAACGTGAATCGTCAATTGAGCGCTTAGTCGTGCAGAGCAGAATTGAAGGCTTCGACGGCGTCAAAGATCAGCTATGAGGTAGACGAATGGTGAGGAAGGATTGGCAGAGTTTCACTCAAAAGTGGTGACCATGACCATCAGTGAAGAGTGTGTCGACCAGAAAGGAAAATTGTATTCATTTAAAGCCAATATACACTTATGGGAAAATAATTTTAGTTTACAAATTACAATATATTTATCTTGTATCGGATACGGATAACAATAAAAAATGTAATTAAAAATAATGAAAAACTATTTAAAAAATCAACAAATTAAAAGACAATATTATAAAAATGATTTCATTAAAATACTTGAAGTTTATTCGTACAAAATGTTTAAATAGAGGAAATTGGTAAAATCTGAATATAAATTGTAAATTGCAAATTGCGAATTTCTCATATATTAGACAGGAGTGAAACGGCTTAATTGAAAGTAATTAATGTGGCAATTAATTTGAAATTACAATTAGCTATTGATAAGCAATTTATACTGAATGTATTAATATTGAAAGCTATTAATCAATTGGTTTCCCTCGGAAGGCTAAGTGACCATAAACAACACAATAAAGGTATATTGAAATTAATAGGTCACAATTGTCTATCAACCACTCAGACAGCATATCCTTTCCACGTATCGCTCTTAGTCATCTAGGTCACATACCAGACTAAAGCTAGAATTGTGTAATTGAAAGATCGAGACACCTAGTTCGCACTAAATGTACGTTTCTTGAATCTTTCGCAATGAGGATTTTCCATTGCTCGCTTGCTATGAATGTGCCTGCAACGCTGGAAGTTTCCAGCCAGCAGTGTACTTAGAAAAGAGTACTAGTGCAGCGGACAGACAGGTGTCGATTGCTGTATTCATTAGGAGAAGCGTATCATTGAGTGTGGACGTTAATCAGACTGTTTTGTCTAGTTAACTTTGTTTGCGCCTGGTCTGGGTTCACAGTCTGCAGACTAATGTAATTTTCTGTCTTCACATCACATCATCATAGCCATATACTTAATATAGTGGATGTTAAAAGTATGCTCGCTCCTTCCAATAAAAGTATACTTACACAGTCTTATTTTTTACTAGCTGTATGCAACTTCATACACGTTTTTTTAAAACTTAACATTTTTCGAGGATAAAAAGTATCCTATAATTGAGACTGTAAATGAGAATTACATTAATTAAATTGCGGATCTATGGGAAATTGTGGCGTATAAAAAACCACTACAGAATTGAAGTAATCAGAAATCATGATAGTAAATTAGTATTTCTCCACTTAGTCCTACTCGTAGTTAATAATATTATTCACATTCTAAAAGAACATTGAAAAATGCTTGAAAATTTGTAGTTTTTCTTGCGATTGTCAAGATTTAAAGTCAAAAACATTTAAAAAAAGTAATTTAAAAGTATTTAGAAAATAGACTAATTTACACATATTTTTTTTATTATAATTGAGGAAGTTTAAAATTATTACAACCAATCTTAAAATCGATCCTTAACTATCATTATCGATGTTGTTTTTTTTGTATTATCGAGGAAAGAATTTCTTCATAACGATGAATGATGATTTCCTCTTAATAAAACTCATATACTAAATCGTTTCTAAAAGGCACAAGTCATTTTTTGTTCTCTCAATAATGACGGTGTAAGTTGCTCTAATTTAGTTAAAGGTGTTTTTGAAACATTCATTAAGGCGAGAAGTGGTTATAAGGTAATAATATCATCAAAATATTTTTAAGTGGCGGACGCACACGAGTCGTAATCAAAAATGAATTAGGGCGCGCACACACGGCGTGCGGCGCGGCTGACATTAGCGCGCCTCCGCTCCGCTCCAGTGTCGCGGAGTTAAATTATAACATTAGCACTTAAGGAGACGCACCTATATTATATATATATATATATATATATATATATATATGAATTTGATGTATATATGAAATTATATACATTCACATATACAATATACACATATATATTCACATATATACCATCAAATTTTTTATTTAATCACGTGTAAATCGCTAAACGGTTTTGGTCAAAACTTGGCACACGTTTGAACAATGGTTAAGATTAAAACTTTTATTTCGATGGTCAATTCCCATTGAATATCGTCTCCCTACGAGTATAATGTCCGAATTAGATGGCGTTTTACACTTTTTAGACATTCATTCACATGTTATTTTATTCGTCGTGATATATCAATATTCTTACAAAATTCATTTGAGAGAAGCCAAGGAGTTATAATTTTATTATATATAAATGTAAAATTTATTTAGATTTGATAGGTTGTTGTTACTCGACCAGTCTTGGACGTAAATGTGTATACAGATAGAACATGGCTTAGATTAAGGCATAAGATAATTTATAATTATAAACTTAGTAATTATATAGTTAAATGTAAACTTATTCAATAGATGGCGAGACAGGAGCCGCGGTTAATAACTATAGTGCTATTGCAAAAAGAACTGCGTCTTAAACCGTGTCACTGGCGTACACTATTGTAGGGAGGACACAAGGGATGGTGTAACATCGGTCGTAAATCATCTCCGAAAGTATTAAACATGTTGACAAGGCTCATTATCCAACGTCATTCACTACACGTTCATTAGCGATTCGCGCATTATTTCGTCGCGTATCACAACATATTTTTTTTCTATTACGTGTGACGGAGATACGCAATACGATTTGTTCGGTTGAGACGTAATAAGAATGGTCCTTGCATCCCTTGTACATTCAATGAAAGATGTAATCTTACGACTGCACTGTCGCCTTAAATTAAAAACTTGATGTTCAGCTCGATTTGATTATATCTTAGTTTTACGTAGATGTATCCTAATTAAGTAAATGGTCAACATTGAAGTTGAGTGTCGTAAAGCAATAGGTAAACTCGTTAGTTTGCGCACACAGCGTAAACTCGTAAGTTAGCGTTTAATGTCGTCGGTCGGTGCCGCGTCGCGACGCGTCAGGCGAAGGGTGACTCGTATTAAGCCTCCAGACACATTTATTGTTTGCATTAGGGATCCTACGGCCAATGATAGAGCTAAATATCGAATATCGAATCATGTTCTGCGATACCTTTCGGTAATATACTGGATGATCCATAAACATTACGATATGACTTGTATTTTCGTCATCGATGTTTATGGATGGGCCTTTTCCATAGAAAATAACACTGGCAAAACAATCAGCAAAATTACACGTGTACTTGAGTACATTGGTTTAATTTTGTTCGAAAGTAGCAGCCGAAAGCATTAAATTACTATAGTAAACAACTGAGACTACTAATTTCGTTAAAACCGCCGATCAACACGACCAACCAACAAGTCCTACCTACTCGTACATGACGGCCGATTTTTACCTACAAAAATCAATCTGATTTTGCGAATTATTACCAAGAACCATATAAAGGTGAAATAAGTATTATCGTTATATAGACTCCGGAAACGCTGAACAACCGTTGTTGGAATGATAACTGTATATTCGTTGCATCTCTTAGTTAGACTAACAAATATTATAATTTAATTTGTATATAATAATTTGTCTTTCGAGCAGAATCCAATAGGAATTATGATATAGTACATTAATTTGTCCCGTTTAAAACCAGTTTTATCTAATAAATAAATGTATTATAGTAAGAAAGAGCGGAGAGGGAAATTTATAAGCAATTAAATGTCGCTAGCGTTTGCGGCCGGCGACGGACAGACAGAGCGTGGCTTTTACTTTGGAAAAAAATGCAGACGACATGTCTCTTGCAAATTTTACAAATACCATTTTAACGTAGTAGAAAGTACCGCACATTTCCTCGTTACAATTAATCCACACTTGATCTCAAGTCATATATCAAATCGGTATTAATAGGAAATAAACATATATCAAAACGATGTCGCGTTGTTTCAGTAAGTTGAAGTGAGAATTGGCAAAATATTTTGAATATTTCACATAATTAGAAACTATAAGAACGACTAAAGAAGAACAAAGAAACAAAATATTATGGTTGAATGAAAAGCTTACTGGTTTATTGATTTACCAAATCGAATGATAAAGACTGTCGGAGGAAAACAGAGAAAGCTTACTCGTAGAGTGTTCCTTAATTGATTGTTCCATAAATGCGACTTTTTTTCAATTAATTCAAAGATTATAGAAGCAATGACCACTGACGACCTCTCGGCACTAGTAAATTCAAAGGTATTTATTATTAATATAATAACTAAATAAAAACATTGTCTTGTTAGGAACGAAACAAAGACAAAATGGAATTCCTCTCCACTTTTGCCACAATTGAAATTGATTTAATTTATTTTGTAGAAAAAAATCCAATCATTATTTTCCTAACAAAATTAAAGAGAATCTTGTAATATTCCGAACAATTTTCAATACAGCCGAAACATAATGATACTCTTTGGAAATATTAGCATTTAAACGATCCACGTAATTGATGTTTCGGCGGTTTATTAAAAGAAAATTTAACGATTATTGAACGTGTTTTGGTGTAATTATATTACCTAATTTTCTTCTTATAGCTACTAGGAACTGTTTTATTAATAACAAATTTGTCCGGCACCCACACACACAAATAGCGTCATTAATGATGATTGGAGTGTCATTAAGTTTAATTATAATGATAAAATAAAACTAGTAAGTATATTTTGGATGTGACTTTAGTTTAGATTTGTTAATATCAAACATTTTGGCCATGTTACCCTGAACAAAAGTCTCATGGCAAACACGATAACGATTCTAAAAATCATTCACATGCCCTAAAGACATTTTATTATTCAGTATTTATGTATTTTACACAAATAAAGTTATAAAGAAGTTCTACGAATAACTAGTCAATATATTTATTGTCAGTATGAGATACGGTTTACGTATGTAAACGCTGACGAATGTCTCGTCAATGTTTGCAAGCGATTAAGAAGGCGATGGTTGGCATATATCTAAAGAATATTATCTGAAATATGGAGATCGGTTAGAAAACCAAAGAGAATCAGTTTGCAGAAGTGGAAATATCTATCATGCAGTAGAAGGGCTTTGGTTTAGACGAGTCTTGGAGTGGAGACCGTAGTCGAAACGCACTATGAACGATGACCTCTACTAAGCGGCTGGCAGTGAATAGATGTGGAGGGTGGAAGACAGAGTCGGGTGATGAATAATGAAGTTTTTTGTGACGATAATATAAAATCTGAAAACTGGATTAGTTTTCTCATTTGATAAGTCTCGCGAAATATCCGTACTAATATTGTAAATGCGAAAGTTGGATGTATGGATGTTTGTAACTCTTTCACGCAAAAACTACTGAACTGTTCATCATGAAATTTTGGATACACGTTGTCTGGGACACCAGAAAGGACATACAGTACCTTTCATCGTTGAACGCAGACGAAGTCGCGGGCACCAGTTAGTTTTCTATATTTTAAGAAAGATTGATACAGTCAAATTGGTACAAGTGATGTACAAAATTTAAGCCAAATGATAAGTAATCCTGCGCGATCGTGCTGGGGGGTTGTAGTTCGTAAAGTAGCCAATTACGGCTGTCCCCTGGGAAGATCCGACCAAATTACAAATCGAGACTTGTCTCAGACCCCTCACGATGGGGACCACTTATTGATGACTCCGCACCGAGATCACGCTGAAGCCTCGAATTACTCCTGTCTTCAGCTTTAACGTCACTTTATTAATCTCTCCATCTCCAGCTGGCATTTTATAAGGTATAAATAATCTTATTTCACTTGGCTTCTGATATATTTCGAGGCAGATTTGATGCGAAACTACTTTAACCAGGAATTACTTTAACTATAACTTAATTAACTAGGAAAACCCCAACATTTATTTGGAACTTACAGTTTACTTACAGTATACGAGTACACCTGCGTTTAGAAGTATCATGATATCTACAGATTATACATTTTTAGGCGAGTATGTAATATTTATGTCATATATCATGATCACGAGTTCAGTAACGTCACGTATCTTAAGCCGAATGCAGTGTCAGTGGAGTCAATGCCATATATTTCAAGTAAGAAATTAATGTTTCCTTGTCTTATTCAGAGTTATGTGACCTGTTTTTCTAACCAAATGTGGAAGCCAAACCTCTCAATACTGTCATTGTAGGTACAGATGAACACAGTCCGATACTTCCTCTTGATATACTTACTCTCTCTACAAGGCTCAAAAATATATTACTCGCACATTCAACAATTGAATTCAAGGTTCAAGGTTCAAGGTTTGGAACAAACCTGCGTCTGTATTTCCGAGCTCATATAACCCAAATCTTTTCAAAGTTGAAGTGAATAGGCATCTTCTGGGTGAGCTCGCTCCATCTTAGGCCTCATCCTTGCTACACAGTTGGTTGTTGGTCAAGAGCAAACCCATCTTTTATAAAAAATAAAAAATTGAATACTGACAAAAATATCTTAGATAAAATTATGAGAGTGTTGGTCCCAATAAATCAATATTACTAACGAATGTTGTGAAGACATCGTGAAGCTTATCGACATAATGTTTGCCATTATTCTAAAATTTTTTAGAGTAATGGCACACATTATGTCGATAAGCGTCATGTAATTTTTGATACACGTCTCAGAATTGTGTGTCAAAACTGGCAATAGCAATAGAGCAGGCATTTGAAACTTGTTTAGATTTAAACTTTGTTTATTATTGAGATCTTGTGAGAGAGTAGAAATTTAGGAAGAGTTAATCCGCTTCCTGAGCATAGGATTTCCCCGAACCGGTGATGGATGGCACCGCGCGTGTGTGAGGCACCCGAACAGGGTACGAATGTGATTTTATTAAAAAAGGTAAATAAATAGCATCCATTGGAGTTCGACGTCCGCCTCGATTGGAAATCGTAGACTTGCCCGTGATTTATCTGATTATTTTCTCCGTTACCATTTTGTCATTGATTTTTTACTTCGCGCCGATTTGTCATTGTCAACAGATTGATCGTTTTATTTTTCATCGGTATTATTAGGAACAATCGCAGACACTAACAAATGAGGATTAATATAAATATCCCTATGTTTGTATGAGTGAAATGCATCTTCTGGGTGAGTTCACTCCATCTTAGGCCTCATCCTTGCTACATAGTTGGTTGTTGGTCAAGAGCAAACCCATCTTTTATAAAAAAAAAAAGAGTGAAATAATAAAACTGTTAAATATCGCCGTAGAGGTTAAATTCCTCGCATTCAGAGAAAGGCACGTGCTAAGTTGCTAGAAAACAAATGTATAGTATGAGTATGAGATGTATAACGAGTTTAATAGGTAAGATGATTAACCTAAGTGGTCATCGTAGAGAAATGTTTCATATGTGATTAAAAAATTTTTCAGCTTCACAAAGCGCTTTTACATAAAAAACTTTAAGCCGTTTATATCTCTTGCTCATCTATTTTCCTGTTCTGCCACGATGCACTAATTGCACTCGACAAAAAGTGCCACAAAGTCTAGATTAAAACGTGCCCTGGAACTGGCACTCTGGTACTCTAAATGAATCATATTGAACCTTCAATTTCAAAGAATAAAGTTGAATTTGTTTAAAAAATATTACACATAGCAAGCTCCTTTTACTTATACAAGCAATTATGTACGAAGGTCATATTCAGGGAGCGAAACAAACATAGCAGAAAATTTTCTTTATTAAAAATTAAGGCGTTTTTGCTTTAGTCGTGAACGAGCTTCACATTCGTTTCTTCTATTAAATAGCATTTAGTCTCGTTGTACATTTTTAAATGAAAGCATCGTGTGGAAATAAATTTGGGCTTTTATTTTTTTGTTAATACTTTCTTGGCGTCACCCTATTGAAATTCGTTAGAGAATTATATTAATTTAATTAAATTGGCATAGTCTTTAAGTATTCGAAAAAACTGTTGTTGATCCTCTTAATAGAAGTGGCAGTCGCAATGTTTGATTGACTATAAAGCGCTAGCCAGACTTCCCACCTACATATAAAATATAGTCTTAGAATATAGAACAAACTATATTCTAAGAAAATAGTTCGTACACAGAGAGAAACTTAACAGAAAAATTAAAAAATAATTAACGCTTAGTGCTTTGGTATAGGAATTAATTATTTGCCTTTCGAAACTGAGTCATAATAGATTACTAAACTTTCGAAACTGAATCACCAGCTGGTTTCTAATAATATTTTATTCAAAAGTAAACTTGAGGTTATAGGACTGATGTAAGTTTTATTTAATAAGTATTGTTATATATATAACACTTTGCTTATTTTGAATATTTAAGAGATTGTAATAAACTGAATAGCAATAAAATAAATAAATATCTTCACACATTCCACACAGCACCATCTAGTTCCACACTAAGCAACTATTGCTATTTTTTTGTAACTATTTTTTTTGTAAATACATACATATTATAAATAAAAAACATGCATGACTCAGGTACAAAAATAAAATGTTAACACATAAACATTCGCCCCTAGCGGGATTCGAACATGCGACCGTTTGGTTAACAGCTAGGGTTACTAGCCACTAGACCAAACGTGTTGTCAAACACTCGTACTTAACATACTCGTAAAAACACAAAGGAGCGGCTTTAATTAAGTTAAAACCGTCGTTTTATTGTGATGAAATATAAAAATAATATAAATGGGGAAAACGATTCGATTGTCTGTCTGAAAGTTGGTGTCGTAAAGTGGAATGGCTGTCGGAATGTATTTAGACGGTAGTTGGCAGTCGGGAGTCGGGAGTTCGTAACCATAAACCAAACCCCACTTGATCTGCGCTCGTTTTGTTTAGCACATTCACATATCACGAAAGACAGGGTGTCAATGCTTCTGATTTTTTATTTTTTTAAAATATTTGATACAGTACACAAACAGATTGCAATTAAATACTTGAAAACTATAAATTACATTTGTATGGATAATTATTTAAATGGCACTCCTAAACAGTGTACTTAACATGTTTAATTTAACTTAGCTACTAATGGTCTTAAATACTTAATTAATTCTTAATTTATAGTACTTTCTTAATTTCTACTTAAATATTAGTCTTAAACTATTTTTGAATTTAGAAAAACTGCCGTCAAATATATCAAAACCGACCTCACACTCGATAACCGTATCATTTTTGCTATACTTATCTATAATACACAAATAAATAAAATTAAAGTGTTCATCTGTGATTTCTAACTTCATATCGCGTACTTGACTTGCCAATTAGAAAACCAAAAAAGGTCAATTAACGTTTTTGTTTTCATGTTGCTCGAGGTTAATCTCGGAAACGAACGACCTGTGTATCCTGTTTGATAGGAAAAAATATATTCAGATGCTTCTTTACGCTCAGTAAAAGCGTGAAAATTGATCAATCGGTCGCAAGTATACAAGTTGTTAGTCGTCAACAATATTCGTAGTGTTAGGGCCTCTTTCACCATGTGTCAAGTAGGCTAACCGCCATTTAAAGTCACCGGTAACCGGGAATGAAGGAGATGATATACCTCTTTGTTTGTAAGGTAAAAGTCCCAATAAAAAAAATATCGCCTATCCAAGAATGCAATAAACCGAGTGCATAATTTAATAAAACATAAAATTATTTCTAAAAGTAACTAATCAACACTTTACTTGTACTTGGTGAAAGAGGCCCTTATAATAATAATAAAAAAAATTCACCAATCAAAGGATGCAGTAAACCGAGTGCACAATTTAATAAAACCTAAATTTATTTCTAAAAGTAACTAATCAACACTTTACTTGTACTTGGTGAAAGAGGTCCTTAGAACAGTAAACCGATTAGCAAACATTACTTATCGCCTACCAACAGTTCTCGTTGAAGCTGTGTGCCTTCGTAATTATCAACCCCATTCGTAAATCCTTTAATAAATCTCAATTCTTTTTTTAAATAATACGTGGAAACAGTTTATTCAAATTAAGAGTCACAATAAAACAAATTATTTTGACGATAAATTAGGAATTATGTTACAGCTGTCACACATACTCGTAATGAAATGATGTTTACGAGCACTCGCTCCGCTCACTATTTCATTCGATTCAATTCCAACACCATACGAGTATATAGTAATACTTGCCATAGCTATTATAAAATAACTTTAACTGAGTTCATCATCAGGTTTTAACGTGTTGCGGTAGAACCAATATCTTAGATAAATGTAAGTATCGTATCGTAGTGATGACCAAACCAAATTACAGTTCTTACTAAGTGTACTGGCAATACTTAGTTTTTCTTGTGATAGTAGATATTTTTTTTTTTTATGTCGTCACAAACTACATATAGTAGGAAGATAGACTAACATTAGTTTAACTGTTGTTTATTTTGTTCAAATTCCAATAGTAATAACTTAATGTTTAATATTTTTAGGTTAATTACGGTATTTACGATATAGTTTTATAGCATTACTAGCTGGTGCCTGCGACTTCGTCCGTGTTGAACGATGAAAGGTACCCTATGTCCCTTCTGGTGTCTCAGACAACGTGTATGCAAAATTTCATGATGATCGGTTCAGTAGTTTTTGCGTGAAAGAGTTACAAAAATCCATACATCCAAACAAACTTTCGCATTTATAATATTTGTACGGATAT
The DNA here is from genome assembly GCA_944738685.1 of Synanthedon myopaeformis. Taxonomy (NCBI): domain Eukaryota; kingdom Metazoa; phylum Arthropoda; class Insecta; order Lepidoptera; family Sesiidae; genus Synanthedon; species Synanthedon myopaeformis. Next base: position 11,267,364 of record OX122922.1, on the reverse strand, counting down.
TGGGTCTACTTGTTAATAAAATAGTTAAAAGTTGACAATATTACAATAGATAGCCCTCCATTTCATTTGATATTTCATTTTATTATTTACTAGCTGATGCCCGCGACTTCGTCCGCGTTGAACGATGAAATGTACCCTATGTCCTTTCTGGTGACTCAGACAACTTGTATGCAAAATTTCATGGTAATCGGTTCACTAGTTTTTGCATGAAAGAGTCACAAACATCCATACATCCAAACATACTTTCGCATTTATAATATTAGTACTTGTCCTTTGTCGGTAAGTTCGGTTTTTGACAGAGGAAATAATCACACAATAATAAATAATTACAATAATAGGCTAAAGAGGACGTCCCCTCCGTAGTTACGAAGAGTGCGAGGGTGGAGCTTAATGCTGGTTAAAATAGTTAATAAAGCTATTCAAGGACAAACGCCGCTAACTAGCTTTGAATGGCAATAAATAACTGATCCCGTGGATTATTTCGGGTGCGGGCGGATACCACTTTAACTAACGAGCCTAGTACTTGTGTCATTTTGTTAGTCACTCATTTTTATATATCAACATTTAAGTATACTGTTAGCATGTCAATTGACTCATTCGCTATACAATAAAATTATTTTAAAGCACAATAAGATATTGAACCGTGGGGATACTTTTAAAATATATTTCCAATTCATTATTAGTGTTTTTAAATAGGTGTTAATTAGCTGTTCAATGTTTGTAAATAAAATCGGAAAAAATAATCAGTTTTCATTGTCAATATAAAACATAAGTAATTGCACTCGACTGCCAAGACATAAAAATTTTCAATGCGAATTTTCAATTGAAAAATTTTCAATTTTCAAAATATGCGAGTTGTCGCGCGTCCTTTTTTCAAATTCGAAATGTGTTTTTGACAGCGAAATGCAGGTTATTGTTGTAAATATAGTAAAATATATATAAAATATTTTTTTCAAATGTCACTAAAGATGCATCGAAATATTTAAATGATATTCGTTCACAATATAGAATAAATGCGTCAGAGGAATTAATTCTGCTCGAGTCGCTTCCCGCCGCAGCTCATTATGACTGTGTTGAAATCTAAATTTAATTATTAAATAATTTAACCAACAATCGAGTGGGACACAATGAACATACGGATTAAGCTCGTCGTTGTGTCGTAGAGCGTACACTTTGGCTACGAAATACTGCTTCGGTGGCGTGCAAATATCAACCTTAAGGGGACGAAATAAAATACTTGTATATTGTGCTCTATTGTATGATTGTTCGAAGTAAGCTGCGAAGATACTTAAGATTATGAGGTATGATTAAGAAGAGTTACGATTTAATATTAGAATGTCGTGTGTTTTTGAAATGCGCCTTTGTGATTGTGAAGAAGACATCCTTTTGGGATGATAGGGAGATTTTAACTGATTATTCCGCTAGAAGGCTTTCATTTTTTTTATATATTAATAATTCCTAACATACATACGTTGGTACACACATTTAATGGTGAAATGTGGAGTGTTCGTGTGCGGGGCAGATGTGGCAGATTAGTCTTAATACAGACGAACGTGCCTTTTTCTTTTGGAAGAAAACGCCAGAAGATAAATCTCAATACCCAAAGGGAAGGCCCTTTGAACCCCGTCCGGGTACAACCAGGGTTGAAGGTACCGCAGGTGTCGACTGAGTATTCAAATCGGGTGACAAACATGTCACCCTAACTCCGCCTCCGCTCTTTCGTTGCATACAATATCAGAGACGGCCTGTTTCATATATTATATACCTAGGCTATAAATTGTTTAGATAAAATTTGAATCTATACTTTACTCGTATAAACAAAGTTGTAGTGTGTGTTTGTCAAAATAAAGTATATACGGTACTTAATGTAACAAAAAATCAATTTTAAGTTTGTTCCGGCTAATCTCCAAAACGGTTGGACAGATTTTGATTTAGACCGATTTAGATATTATGCTACTGTTGTTTGAATGCAGCCTAAGTTACAAAATAAAATATAAATATAAGTATATTAAACATAATATACTAATAAATAATATACTAATATTATAAATGCGAAAGTATGTATGGATGTTTGTGACTCTTTCACGCAAAAACTAGTGAACCGATCACCATGAAATTTTGCATACACGTTGTCTGAGACACCAGAAAGGACATAGAGTACTTTTCATCGTTTAACGCGGACGAAGTAGCGCGCACCAGCTAGTTATACATAAAGCGTGGTCGGGTTCAGCTAAAAATGTAGTTAGTAGTTAATTAATGTAAGTTATGTAAGGCTTTGCATAACTGATCGATAGTCGATCGAGGTTGCTCTTAATTCGTTCATCGTCCTGATTGATTCAGTCAAAATATAAAAGGAAAATAATGATATTTGATATTTATTTTTTGTCTATACAAACTTTTACAAGTATTTCTAGATTGTCAGACACAATAAAAATAAATTAATATAAAAACCAGAAAGAAAGAAACCAGAATAAAGGTGCTTAACAAAAAAAATATTAAATCTTTACATAGTATAAATTCAAGTCGCTTTCCGCGTCTGTATGTACCATTAGTTTTGTAACTTATTGTAGTACCGTATAAAAAATTAAAGGAGTTACTTTTATTACATTAGTCTGCAAGAAGTGAGTGTTCCGAATGTTAATAAAATAAGAAAATAAATAAATAAATATGTCCCCTCCCTATCCCGAAGATAACCGCACGAAACGTCGCTCCGAAGAAATATAATTTCAGCCGAAAATGTTTACGAGTTCTAACCACGTATTCCGATTAACATCAGTATTGGAAAGTCCAGACCGCGATCTCTCCACTCCGGAAGACGTTCCGACAACTTTGAATTATGAACGAGTGTACGGAAACGAATGAAAGAATGAATGAATGAATGAATCAGTAGCGAATGTATAATATTCAGACGGTCGCGGTGCGCGGGGAGGCGCGATTTATCGAGATAGTTCGCGAACTGAATTCGAATTATATTTTCATAGAGCATCGGTGTGCCATCGCAAGGGGAAACTTATAAAAGTTTATCGGCAGCAATTTGTCAACGCGTCGCGTCTCTGTCGTGCCCAAACCGCGCATTTCAATATTTTACCATTTTTATCGTTCCGCAGATATTTTATTGTAATAACTTTTTCAAAATTTTACATTTTTTAAATTGATCCCACCGATGCCGCTACCCTGATGTCGCTGTCCAATTATTTACTCTGTTTTTTGAACACCGTCCATCGCTTTCGGCGTGAGCGTCATGGAAACAGAGATTGTATTAAATTATAACGACACGGAGAGGGCTTTGTGCAAAAGCACAATAGCACTTTGGCTGAACTTGTCGAATCCCTCTCGACATGCAGCGGCTACGGTAATTTGATAGGTACCTGAACTCTGTCCGTATAGATAGAGGATACATATATGACGACGCTTAGAGCTTCACAAAAGGCACTCAATACTAGTCTCGAGTTATCTGAGGTCGATTTATTTATTAGCAAATTAAAATCTTCATTAAACAGCGTAAAACCTATGGCAATTAGTGAGTATTACACTACATAATCACTGGAGGTGCGGTTACTCGATGGCTCCACGGTGTCTAGAACTTACGGTACGTGACTGGATAGGCAATGGGGTGCGAACACTCGATCCGTAAATACAGCCAAATGATAATATGATAATTTCCCACCCCAAGCGCAGACGTTTGACCATCGGCATTTTTAAATTAAATTTTTGGCACATTTGGTATGCATTTGATATTTCATTTAATTTTTATAGTCTACAACTTATGTTTTAGTAATAATTAATTTAACTAATAACTGAATATAAAATTTAAAGACCATCCATCCACCACAACTTTATTATAATGGCCATGGCGAATTAAACGGGTGAGCTCATTTCCTTGTCCCTTACTAATCTCTATGGCCGGCACTGTACTGTAGAGTTGCTGTTATAGACGAAGGTAGCCACCTACCATCAAGTTGGCTGTCAGCCTGTCTGTCGATAACAAAAGGTAATAAATAAATTCTTCTTCCATCTTCTTCCATCGGACATACAGACGTACGGCTGGTTACCATCCTCATCTTGTCGATATCCCTCTATTTAGGACCAAGCGCTTTAAAACATCTTTTATAATGCGCACTGCCAACGTTTGGCACTCCTGAGCTCATGTAACCCAATTTTTTTCAAAGTCTCGTGAATAGGCATCTTCTAGGTTGAGAATGAGGTTCGCTCCATCTTAGGCCTCATCCTTGCTACACAATTGGTTGTTGGTCAAGAGCAAACCCATCTTTTATAAAAAAAATAATATATATTTATATTTGTGAAGTAAATGAAGAGCCCAAGATGGCGTCAAATGCTTCTCAGTCCACTGTTTAATCGAGTGAAGAGTCCAGCGAAATGTGAGCCAGGACGTTATCGAATGTGGACAGATTGTCCAGTGCTCGTGAAATACGACCAAGTAATAAAAAAAGCCATAACGTCCACTGAGATCATCAAGTGTAATAGCTCCGCGAAAATTCATACGATTTTAGTGCACTTAAAACGCATGAATTATAGCATTTTGTAGAAGTGAACTTTTGGCGAAGAGCCTGATACTATTGTGTCGTTATGGCTGATGTATGGCCGACATATTTTGTGCACAGAGAGCGGTCACACGACAAAAGACTTCATTTGAGTTCATATGGATCTCCGCTCTTAGTGTATTTTAGAATGGCTATTTGTGTCTATTTGTAAGCACTGAGTCTAATTTAACAAGTTGAGCATATTCATCAAATATTTCCGGGATATTAAAGAAAATTCAAAGATAGACTAATTATTTTATTAACACACTATGTAGGTACTGTAACAGCAGGTTAGAATGTAGAAATGTATTTTATTTATTTAGCACAAATAGTTGCTAAAACAAGTTGATGTGACTATTTCTATCTTATTTAAGCAGTTTATATTTAGTTAGATTCTGCACCATTTCAGTTACGGCTGAAAATAGGAACGAAACTTGCGCCGAATTTTAATTTTAACGAATCATCAATTAAGAGCGGGATTAGCTACGCTTATCTCTTTCAGACATGCCGCACACTTTGCGTCAATTTTCGTATACTCAACGAAAAAGTGAAATTTCTTGAAATAAAATAGTCCCGTTTGCATATGTCTATGTAGTAAAGATATAATACAGGATGAGTATATAATCAGATGAACTCAAACGCCGCAGGATGCGTTATTAATGGTGGCCCGAACATGTCGAGTTCTAGGTATGTTCTCTTCTCGTACTCAAAGTACGGCTATGTGCCGTATCGGTGTAAGAATAAGAGATAGAATGGCATGGCATTACTAGCTCACGTTTTGTCGACTACGGATAAAATGTACAAAGTAGTAATTATGGTGATGAGCGATAGTATTGATCAATGTTTTTAGAAATATCTTGTTTGCAGCAATCATTCAATGCCGTATTGTGAATTCATCCGTAGGTTGAGAATAAATTTGTTTGTTAAAGAAATTCAAAGAAAATTTACTCGAGTATTAGATTATATAAATATGATTCGTATTATCACAATTGTCAAAGAAGGTACAGAGATTATTCAGGATAGTATATTTAATTTATTTAGAAAAGAATGTCTGTAGTATTAATTCCATACAAAGTTTTTTGGGATTAGAAATTATATTATAATAGGAGTGTATGCGTTGACATAAGATTAATTGATTTTCGTAAGGTTTGTTTGATGTACGTTCAGCCAATTTTATATTCCCTTCAGCCACATTCGTAACAATTTTGGGTTTTACAGAGACACTGCAATCCAGCGAAGAATATAATGCCGAAGAACAGTAGGCGGTACTCGATATCGAGCTGTGGCCAAAGTACACTAGAGCACATCTAGTTATAAGTAGATGTGCACTTTGCCGGACGTTACGTCGGATCGCCGGACAATCCATCAACCTTAATAGTATTAGTATTGTAATGGCCCTATCAGATTACAGTCGAGTCAGGGGGTTACTTCAAAACGTGTACGCCGTAGCCGCGTTCGCAAAATAACGCCGAAAAAGAAAAAGATAAAATGTCGGGCCTTCTAATTTCAAATGCATGATTCGTTAAAACAACGATACGCCAATTGGTGTGTGATAAGCAAACAGGTTACCAGACAGCGTTAGCTTTCTTTGCGGGAAGTGGAGCGGCTGTCAACGCATGCCAAATATTTGGCAGACAATTCAATTAGCAATGTACATAGCACTCGCACATAATGTAGCAAAGTTTCAGCTAAGCAAACTGCATCACTCCACTTCGCCTCGATTGTTTGTTCCGACCGTATTCTGCTCACACTCCACTCCGCAACTGTCGATCTTTACCTCCCAGGGAAGGATATTTATTATTTAATACTTTGATGAAGATTTTGTTAACGGTCCACTTGATGATAGCTCGTTACCGTCGCCCATTATATAATATACCGACAGAAGGATAAGGATAAGGGCTAAATGAAGATAGTGTCTATGAAACACAAAAGCACATATATTTGCTTGCTATGCTGAAGAACTCCCCAGTTTAAGCAACACTTTAAAAGTTGCTGATAACACGCAATACTTGTAACAACGTTGAGATTACATTGGATTAGGCACAATTCGCTGAATACTGTTGACAGGCATCACTTCCTGCGCAGTCTACTCCATGAATTATTGGAGCAACGGAGTATACCTTTGATTAATTATGATTGTAGCCAATTCCTAAATACAGTAAAACTTGACTAAGATAAATACAGCATGTTCGAATGACTTAGTATGAACAATGTGTCCCCAATGTATATCTCCAAGAAGTGAAGCTAAGTTTTTATAAACTGTTTTTTAACGGGTTAGCTGCAAGATTTAACGGGTTAGCGGCAAACTAAATTTAAGGCAGAAGTGAGTAGCCACGAAGCATACTTTTTATAAAAAAAAGTTGTATTTTAATACACTTAGTGTTGCCAGTAAAGACCTCGCCGACCCCGGTAAGTTAAGCGAATGAGCTTTTTGGCATAACTTATTCAATGAAACTTAAATTTAGTATTCTATTGGAAAGAATCAATAAATGTATTATTTCGGGTTGCAGGTTCCATCGATCCATCTCAACCGTAAAATGTGCAATTAATTAATTAGCCATGAGTAAGGGGACAATACATGGTGGCGGTATGTCACAAACTCGCAACCCCTAACGCACCTAATGCAGTATCATGTTACGCACGCCATAAACGCGATGCTAATCCAGACCCATTCATCAAGGACTAATTCACCTGTCACGATGATCACCGGACACCAAACCATGATATCATCATTTTCAATTGGCATTCATTCCGACGATAGGGATCGCGGAGCGTAGTTATCTAATTCATTATGGGATTATTCCTGTTCAAAACATTTTTAAGAATTCTTTTCCTCTGAAAGGTACCAATTGAATTCTTATAATTGGACCACACTTTTATTATTGGTTTTGATTTTTTTTTAACTGGTAACTATTTAGTACAGTATAACGTTTGAGCAAGTGTACAATAATAGTGAGAAGGAATTCATATGTAAGTAAACAAGTGAAATAAATCAGTATAACAACTGTATAACATTTAATAACAAAAATTAACAATTTTAAAGTTAAGGTGGTCTTAATATACCTCATACGTAAGTTTACTAAGTTCAGATAGAATAAAAACAAACTGTTTTTTTAACCGAAGAACTAACTCTTTTATGGGTCAATCTATTTGCAGGAGCTAAGGTTAAGAGATTAGAGATGAAACATACTTTTTAAAGTTTGATATTGTATCCCTAGATCGTTAGGTGGGCATTGAAGTTCCTGCAAGTTGCAACACTACGCGAAGGCGTGTCGAAAAGATCGGAATGTGTTTATGTAGACGATATCATTACCAGTTGGCAGATAGGGAACGACAATTAATAACCGCACTCCACACTAATAACCGCCTTCCACCAATATAATTATAGGTGTTCGATGAAAAATAAATATCGCGATCGAGTTGAAGCGAGTCGATGACGGGAAAGTTGGTTTGGTACTCGATAAATTATCCTCAATTTATTACTTTATTGTTCCTGACCTAACCTAACCAACAACTACAACGCAATTTAGTCGATTTATCGTTGTTATAATCATTAAATCATTTTGAAACGTTTTTAATCTTTCTTTTAAAATACATAAATATTGTCTTTTAAAATTTTAATAAAACGATGATTATCAAATATTATTTTTCCAATTTCGGTACGATATAGATTTACGATATTTGCAGTAAAGTCTTATTTAAAAGTGTTTTATTTTCGCTAGATTTACAGGTTTTATTGTTAACTATTAGTATAACTGTTGCGATTCACTTTTCTTAGAACACTAACACACACATGTATATGTACAACGGTCAACGACAACTTCAACGCATAGACAACATATGCACACAGAATAACCAATTATATATCATAGAATAGGGATATTTTGAGGACCATTCATAACACCCCCACTCTCAAAATATGGATACATATCAAAGCACTATATCTACAATACCTAACATATTAACAAATTTATGGTGCTTAACCGAATTTAAACTTTTTGTTAAAATGTCTGCTGGCATATCTCCTGTGGGCAAATAATTTATTTTAACAATCTTATTAGAAATTACTTCCCTACAGTAATGATGACGAACATCAATATGTTTTGTTCTATTATGAAACATAGGATTTTCTGATAACTTTTGTGCACTTTGATTATCATTATATATGTCAATTGTATATGTTCGCCCAGTTATCTCACACTGCAAATTCATAAGAAACACGGCCTCTCTACAACCTTCAGTTATTGCCATATACTCAGCCTCAGTACTTGAGAGTGCTACAGTTCTTTGCTTTTTACAACCCCATGATATAACAGAACCCGATAACATGAAACAGAAACCTGAATATGACTTTCTATCTTCAACATTATTCGCCCAGTCTGCATCACAATAACCCTCAATATTAACATTTCCATTCTTACAATATCTTAAACCTAATTTTTTTGTTTTCTTTAAGTATTTTAATATTCTCTTCGCATACAACCAGTGTTCATTATTATGACAATTATTAAATTGACTAAGAAATCCTACTGAATAGGCTAAATCTGGCCTTGTAAGAACAGCTAAATACATTAAGCTACCAATCAGCTGTTGATAGGGGTTATCACGTTTTATATTCTGACTTTTCGTCATAATTAAATTAACCTCCATAGGTGTATCAACAGTCTTACATTCAGACATATTAAATCTATGCAACAACTGATCAATATATTTTTCTTGACTCAGAGTGATGACATCATTTTCTTTGTTAATATTAACAGTCATACCAAGACATTGTTTAATTTGCCCTAAGTCTTTAATTTTAAACTGACTACTCAATGCCTTCTTCAATAATTTCATCTCATTGTTGTCATTAGAAAAAATAAAAAAATCATCGACATACAAGGTTATAAAGGTTCTTAGACCATTTGCAAATTTTGTATACAAACAAGGTTCTAATTTAGATTTTTTATAACCAGCTAACATTGTACTATCAACTTTCCTGTGCCATGCTCTAGAGGACTGTTTGAGACCATATATAGCCTTTTTCAGCTTAAGAACTTTAGATTTTTCATTATTGGAACACTTAAAACCTTCTGGCTTCTCCATATATATGGTTTCATTCAATTCTCCATTAAGAAACGCAGTCTTAACATCTAAATGAGCAGTCTTAAGATCTAGTTGTACAGCTAAAGCAAACAATAACCTTAATGTGGTATGTCGGACTACAGGAGAAAAAGTTTCATCATAATCAATACCATATTTCTGATTATAACCTTTAGCAACTAACCTTGCACGATAACACAATTTGTTGTCACTATCACATTTCTTTTTTAACACCCACTTACACTTTACAACAGTTCCATCTTTTGGAAGATCTGCGAGCTCCCACGCATCATTATTTTCAAAGCACTGCAACTCCTCTTGAACAGCACACATCCAGTGCTCCCTCTCCGGACCCTGTAGGACTTCGTCCAGCGACAAGTCTCCGACCTCTACTTTGGTAATTTGTGTACACATATTTGAGAAACCAAACCAATCAGGTTTGCGTCTTTCTCTAGTAGGTAAACTTTTCACTACACTACTAGTACTTCCAGTAGAACTGTCTGAGTCTTCATACTCGCTAGGCAAATATGTAGAATCATTGGTATTGTCTACAGACACAAATGAACCATCTGATTGACAACTGTCCCCCACTGAATCCAAACTGTTCTGTTCATTTTGAGTTCCTGAAGCTTTATTTTCAACAGTGATGTTACTGACATTCATGTCTTTCTCAATAATAATGACATCTCTACTAGTTGAAAGTAACTTGGTTTTAGGATTATAAATTCTGTATCCCTTCACTTCTTCTGAGTAACCAACTAGGATACACTCTTCTGACTTTTTGTCAAACTTTTGCCTTTTTTCTTTAGGCACATGTGTCATTACAGTACTTCCAAACACTCTTAAATGACTAATATCTGGCTTGGCATTAGTCCACAGCTCATATGGTGTTTTATTATTTAACACAGCTGATACAGTCCGATTATGTAAATAAACTGCAGTATTAACAGCCTCTGCCCAAAATACTTTCTTTAAATCAGCATCAAATAAAAGACATCTAGCCTTTTCTACAATCGTACGGTTCATCCTCTCACTTAATCCATTTTGCTGAGGCGTATAAGGGTTTGACGTTTGATGAACTATGCCCTTTTGTTTTAAAAAGTTTTCAAATTCTCTACTGCAAAATTCTCGGCCATTGTCAGTTCGTAGCACTTTAATTTTTCCATTTAGTAAATTTTCTACCTTGGCTGTATAGTTTTGAAAACATTGGAATGCCTCACTCTTATTTTTCATAAAATATATATGAACCATACGGCTATAATCATCTATAAAAAGTACAAAGTATCTTGATCCTCCTAAGGAGACAGACTCCATCGGTCCACACACATCTGAATGCACTACTTCCAGCAATTGAGTGCTTCTGTTCTCACTGCTCGGAAATGGTAAGCGACTTTGCTTCCCTTTACAACAAGTAACACATGACAATTTACTTATTTCTGCTTTCTGATTTATGGAAATACCTTCAACAGCATCCTGCATTCTGTTCAGGTAGGTACTGTTGACATGACCAAGTCTTCGATGCCAGGTCTCGTTAGATACCATCGCTGCAGCTAACATATGTACTGGTGTATTTAGCTTATACACTCCATTGATCAATTTAGCTGTAGCTACCAAAGCTCCAGTTCTATTGTAAATGTCACAACCGCAGTCTCTAAATTCCACTCTGTTCCCTTTCTTAATCAGTTGACTGACAGACAGAAGATTGGTTGTGAGACTCGGAACACACATAACCTCTTCCACAGTCACATCAAAATCACAATCATCGGTACATGTAATGATTTGCACGTCACCGGAACATTTAACGGGCAATGTGTTTTCATTTGCAACAACAATCTCTTTTATACATTGATCGTAAGAGGCGTTTTTAATCCATTCTTCATTTGTTGTCAAATGCACGCTCGCTCCCGAATCAATATACCACTCTGACTTACTGTATAAGCCACTGAGAAACACTAATCGGTTCCGATAATTCGACGGGAATTTTTGTTACTGATGCAATTCTCTGCGGAATACGAGCGCTTTGCTCGTTATTTATACGACGCCCTGATCTGATATTATTACCAGGTGTATCGCGAATTACCATTACACCTACCAACGCCAACTACAATGTATATACAGAGCCCAATTAACAACCCTGCCAGATTTTCTCTTATCCATTTCTTATATCACTGTCCGGAAGATTGAACACCCGGTCTCGCCACCCGGCTTAGTAACTCTTCCGCGACGGCAACACGAGGTGGAGCTCGTTTCTCGGGCTGCCGCGATTGCTGTGAAAATGTCAGGTGGACACCCCTTTGGGCCGCCCACTCTTAATGCTGTAGAGATTAGCGGGTGGAAGCGGTCTCCGACTCCGACCGAAAGAGGTTATGGGATGGTTCAGAAGTGAAGCCCCTCGCTGACTGCCCGCTGCGAGAGATGGAGAATAGGCGGCTTGTGCTGCTTCGACCCGGAGGCAGTGGATATGGGGTCGTCCGTCATCACAACACCTGGCAACGAGGGGAGACGTGCTGTGTGTTTCCGGCACGTCTCACACGGCGCGGAGGTCACACTCCATGCCTAATCGAGTTGGAGTCTGCAAGTGTGTAGGCCTCGTCTGACGGGAAGATAAGGTAGCGTGTCTCAACATCCCCTAACCCCCGCTCATAGACGGCGCGAAGAAACACCGTGGGGTTTTAGTGGGTAGAAGTCCCACATACCCCACGAGATTTTCCCACGCGAAAAAAAAAGGGTCGATAGTGTTGCTTCTATTTAAAGGCGATCATAGCTACCTTACCATAAATTTAGAATGCCGGTTGTTTGCTGTGATTATTCTTAAGAAAAGACATTTGAAGAATCTATTGTTTTGGAAAAATTGTATTAATAAAAATGTGGACAAGTTACTTCTTTGGTAATGGGTAAACTCTAGTCGTGCGTCGGAGACACACACACATTTTTTTAAGAACTGTTATCTACTCTACTAAGTAAGAGCTTATAATGAAACTAAACAATGCAGACTCAGCACACAGTTAAAAGCATAAAGGCATTCCTGTATTCCTGTATCGAGGAGATTACGCCACTAATCCTGTATCTCAATCACGTGTAACATTCACTCAGTCATTGTTACGACTTTATCATTGTTGCGGACTGCCGGGAACTTTTGCAAACTTTCAAATAACAAGAAGAAGGTCGGATTACTGCAAAAAGTGTATCGTTATCCGTCATTATGGAGTCGCGAACCGACTTCGCCGCAACTTTGTCTACGTGACTGCTTTCAAATAGTACTCACATCAATTTTATTTAAATCTATGAAACTGTGCGTTCTTTCAGAGGAATTTTGACCTCGATAATCAAGTGGCAAATAGAAATTGAAGGAAATCAAGCGTCACGGCTCCAATAAGATATCTCGTGTTAAGTTAGAACAACAGGATACTCGCACTCACAGCGATGTTAGGCTCACGCCTTTATCAGCTACAACAAAGGAGCCCCGAATCTTAGATGACGTGTTTGAATACAAAAACTTGCGACTGTGGCTGATATTATTAATTTTTTTTCTCACTATCTAGCTTACTTTAACTCTTCCTATCACTTTGTGCGAAATGACTAGTTTCATAGCCAACTATATCGAATTAAAATCTTCTGAATCTATGAATGTTGATTCTATATCGATAAGGTGGGCTGAAATGAAATATCTAGAAAATCTAAAAAATCTAATGAAATTATCATTCGCAAACAGCTAACACAAGGGAATGCTACTCCCCTCCCTTCTGCTACCCAATCATTTAACAGTTCATCATTATCATAGTGTTTAGTGCCAAACATTTAGATAGTCTACCCTCGCTCTTAATTTCAAAGTAATTCGACTTCCTGAGCTGATCATTTGTAAATGTTCCAATGTCTAAAGTCACACTGGTTGTCTCATAACCCAACTATAAAGGGCTAGTCGGGTCGGATTACCCCGTCTTAGACCCAAGTGGCCCCAATATGTTTAGCTACCCCCCTCTCCCGTGCCTCCACCGAGTTACGCATTGTCTACATCTCAAGCCCTTAATTGAATTTATAATAGGTTAGTTTAAGAGGTATTTAGTGTTTTCACTGAGGGTTTAGAAAGCTGTAGGTGTGGATGAAAGGAGTTGAGAAGTGTTAAGTTATAATGACTTCAGAATTTGCAAAGGTGTTAGTTCAGAATTAAAAGGTGTTTGAACTCGACGGGTTATATTTAAATATATTAAATATTTAATTAAGAAAAAGCATTTTACATTATATTAGTTTTCAATTAAATGCTTAATCGTTTTCCATCATTTAATGGCGGAGATAGGATAGAGTTAAACTGCTGGTCTGTGCCATCACCATTCGCGGATTAGATAAGGATGACGTGAGCACTGATGTTCTTTTTGATTAGAGGACTAGTTATATATAGTTATAGGTATATTCACGGGTCGATAATGAAACGCCGCCATGATAAAATTAAAACAAAAGCGGCATCAGCAGAGAGAACTTGGGATCAGGATGTTTCGTAAGTTGATTAGCAAGTCTGCAGTTGCAATATGCTAAGATATTCATCATGTCGGTCGACGGGCAGAGTTGCTTGCTCACTTCTAATTGTGTTAGGATAATGTTAACCGCTTCATTCACTTCTTATAATTATTCAACTCCCTTTAACTTCATTGAAATATCAAACAATTTCGATTACTTAATATTAAAAACAGGATTGAACGTTATTAAATGTTTACTTATAATTTGATCGTGTTGATCTTGATCCTAGGTAGCTATCCGTCATCACAAAGCAATGAAATCGATGCTACAAATACGCTGTAGAATAAAAAAAAAAGTAAAAGACAGCTCACTAAAACCCAAAAAGCATACATACTTTTATTTCGTATAATGTCTCATGTAGAGGGTGCCATAGGAGCTGTCCAATTTTTGACTGCGAAACGCAATGACTCCTGCCACTATGATAAACTTTTCCAAATTATGAATGATATACATTTGTATGATACTTCAAGTTTCAATTGATTCCACATAAAATGAAAATGTCGAGTGAATTGATTTCAAGAAAGTTTTAACAAGTGCGTTTGTCAGGCGAATTTCCCATAACATGACATAATAAAAGGAATAAGGGCTTAACAAGTGTAGGTATACAATCACAAACAAAGTAAAGTCGGAAGCCCTCCTCTTTTCTGTTCCCTTTTTAGCGAAATGATCGCAAAATGAAACTGCATTCTCTATACTGCTATTCCAAACTCCGAACTGTTCCTGCATTAGTAACATCTGCCTTTCATAACACACCTGACCGCGGTTGAGATTACATGGAGCGTGTAATTCTGTTATTCACTCCTCCGCACTCCATTAGTGAGATGGCAAACTTGTGTATATATACAACTATACATACCGAGTGTGCGTGAGCTTTTGTCGGCCTCGTGGCATATTCTTCTGGTATCACTTGGCGTATTGAAATTATTAATAAGTTTGTTAAACAAGTACACCGTCGTCTATTCTACAACTCCTAACATAAGTGCGCTACTGGTCCTATTGTTTTATTATAACGAGATGAAGCATCTGGAAGATTGGTATTATTGGAGTGAGCCAACAAAATTGATTACAATAGTAGATCTAAAGCTACGACACTAATTCTATATCTATAATTAAGTTATAAAGCTATGTTTGTTTATTTGTATGTATGTATAAAAGTTAGAATAGAACTTCAGGGTGGACATAGGCTAAATACATAATTCAGGTATCTAAAAATAAAACTCCAACGCTTGGCAAAATCAGACGTTATATCCTTTATTTTTCATCGCGAACGAAGTCGTGGGCACCAGTTGGTCTAATATAAAGGTAATAAATGGAGTAGGTGTCGGGTTGCATATATTATTTCGTGTAGCTGAGTGCGGTCGGCTGAATATGTAGGTTTTGGGTGCGAGAGCCGCAGCCGGTCATCATGCTAACATGTGCAACTTGCATTTGCACATCATCTATTGTTTGTGGATTACTATGTAGTGGCAATAATAGTGGTATTATCTGTCCAAAAATTAATATTCCCAAAGGACGCTAATTGATAAATCAATGGAAAGGAGTGAGAAGCAGTTGATATTCGCTACGCTATTTCCGCGTCGGAATTTGAAGTTGGTGCGAGACGGGGAGTCGCGTCATTGGAACCACTCCATACCGGAACTACGATAACGTCACCTGTCGAAGCCTGCAGAGCTACTTCCGGCCGAGCGACACATTTCACGGTTCAACTTTTCGCTACAAATAATTTTCAGGACTACGAAGCTTTTCATATGAAATTATAGAGTTTTCTGTGCGGTTTAAACAAGAAAAAGTGCATAATACGAACAGACCTAACTGTTATTATTCTCTAAAATGTTGTGATTAAAATAAAACTTATTAATGTACAGTAAACACATGTAAATAAAGTTAATATTAGTAGTAATGTGCTAGTATACAGAGCAAATAGAAGACAATGTTTGGCAGAATTCTTGTAAACTGTTGAGTGGAGGGTTCAGCGAGTTGAGCATGTTAATAATTAATTCAGAAGGCAAACTTGGCTTGTTCATTCCCAAAAGACTAACCGACGAACTGAAGTACACTGAATTATATATCACATTTAATAGGGATTAATGCGTTAAAACATCATCCAGGGGGATTTCGCTAAATGAATCGTTGTGGATACAAACTGTACGATCACCATCAAAGTGAATTTGAGATAGGCAACTTTATTTTCACTTCCTACATCTTTGCGTCGGTTAATAATAAATCAAATAGAAGGATGTTTGATACGGCCTCATCTTCTTCCGTGTGCATTGCACCTACCTTCTAACTTATATCCGTACTAATATTATAAATGCGAAAGTATGTATGGATGTATGGATGTTTGTAACAAAAACTACTGAACCGATCATCATGAAATTTTGCATACATGTTGTCTGGGACACCTGAAAGGACATACCTTTCATCGTTCAACGCGGACGAAGTCGCGGGCAACAGCTAGTGGTAACATAATTTTACTAATGTCAATATTGGTATTTGGACCATTTGAAGTTGTAAATTAAATTATTTCGTTTCATTTAAAATTAGTTAGCTTAGATGTCATGGAATTCATAAGAATTTGTTAAGGTTTTGCGTGTGCATATGTACATAAAACTATGTATCGGTCTGACGATTTGATGGTTGGTGGCCACGGTCGCCTACTCAAGGAGTGTAAGTGTGCTATCAACCCTGATAAAAGTGTAGTACTAGATAATAGATAATAGGGGAACGGAATTTGTCAAATAGTCAATGACATATTTTGTTTAGTTTATATATCCTTACGTATTACGATTGTAAATATAAACAACAAACTTTATTGAGCTGGCCAAACACGGCGACAAAAGGCACCAGTGCTTGTAAAGGATAGTCTCGTTTGGAGTGAATGTGACATATATCATAAGAAAGTAAACAAATGCTATACCTGTGCCATTCTTTGTTAGGCGAGTGCTCGTATTGACAGAGTCTGTCGCCACTCGCTACTGTCACTTCACGAATCCGACACTCGTTTACATTCCTGCTTGATATGTTTACTTATCAAATACTCGACACTTTTATAGTGTGGTCGAGTTAACGCGGTGCCTATAACATATTTATAGACGGTATACATTTCACGGTTTATAGCCGCCGCAGTATAATGGCTGCCGGTATTGGATTGCTATCATATAACAAATATTTCAACACTTTTTCTTAAATTGTATTTGTGTGCTTTTATGTCAAAATAAAAATATCAACACGTTTGCTGCTATGTTTCTATGTTTAGAGAGCAAATCCTGTGTCTGTCCTTCGTTCTTTATTTCTCCGTTCGATTGACGTTTTGCAAATTTTGCATATATACGTGATATCCCACATCCAATGAGTCCGCTACACCTGGTTGATGGGACAGTTATGAAGGCATAGACTAATTTGAGGCGATTGTTATCTAATGTAATGTTGAAATAGCTGCCGACACGGTTCGGACAATGGCAAACAAAATCGTAGCGTTATTGGCAACAAATCGGACGCGATCAAAGTAACGACCTCCGCAGATGTGCGCGAAGGAGCTGCGATAAAATTTAACGATACTCGCTCCACGGACATGGCTGCTGACTTTCAAGGCCTTTAAAGATAATGCTTGTTACGTCTTAAGAATCTATGCTTCTAATCTGATTCTTGTCGAATTCATTTTCAATTATAAATTATTTATAGAGAAATAAATAAATATCTTCACACATTCCACACAGCACCATCTAGTTCCACAGTAAGCAACTAATGCTTGTATTATGGATACCAGACAGTTGATATAATACATAGATTACTTTTTTTTGTAAATTCATACATATTATAAATAAAAAACATCCATAACTCAGGTACAAAGGTAAAATGTTAACACATAAACATTTGCCCCTAGCGGGATTCGAACCCGCGACCGTTTGGTTAACAGCTAGGGTTAAAACTTCAAAATTTTATTAGGCAATTAGTTCATAAAAAATCTATATATATAATAAAAAAAATCAATTTGTACAAGTTGTATTTATGTTACCGAGGTTAAAAAAATAGTTTTTACAATTTTTGTCGCTGTGCGTTTGTGTACGCTAATCTCAGAAACAAAAAAATATCTTTTTCTCCTTGAAAAATGTTAGGTTCCTGTGGAATTTTCAAAAAATACGAAGTTGCGGCCACCAGTTTAGTTCATCCATTTATATGACGTTGCCTTTTTAATTCTTGTAAGTCGCTTGTGAGTTTATTACAATCATAATAATAATAAAAAAAACCGCGAGTAAAATACAAATGACAAGTGAGCTTTTCTTTACGGAGCTTACGCAGCTCTCTTTAAAATTTATTGTCTGCTCACGTCTCTTGTCACTTATTCTCGTGTCTGTCTGTCTCATGTCTGGCCCCGGCGCGGATTACGTCTGCCAATTGTCGGGAATTATCTATAATACCGAGACATTTTGGTTTTGATTTATTTACTTATTTTTTAATTATAAAAAGCGAATTTGTAAGTATTATATCCGTACTAATATTATAAAGGCTAAAGTATGTTTGGATGTATGGATGTTTGTGACTCTTTCACGCAAAAACTACTGAACCGATCATTATGAAATTTTGCATACACGTTGTCTGGGACACCAGAAAGGACATAGGGTACCTTTTGTTCGTTCGTTCGTTAGTTATGTAGTTTAATTACATATTTAAGCGTATGCCTTTTTTATATTCTGGACTAGCGATCTGCTCCCAGCTTCGTCCAGGATACTTTATAAGGTTTTTATTATTTAGAAAATTCCATGAAAATTTATCTCAAGGACTAGTCCAACGGTTACTTCGCCGTTAACAACAGCTAGTGCCTATATAATAATTTTAAATGAATACTATCTTTTTTGGTTGTTTAATTCCGACTTAACAACTCATGGACACTTTGAACCGTACAAACACATTCAACATCAAAAGAACTCTATATATAAAGATTGGTGTTTCAAAAGCGATTCTTTAAAACTAATGAGCCATATTTATTGCTATGCAGTTATTGAATGTCATAAAAGTATAATAAATCATGTTTATTTATATATATCAAAGGTTATTGATGTATCAATTGAAATGTATAATTAAAGTTTTTGTATTTAAAATAAAAAGCAATGAATAAATGAGATGAAGAGGCAGATAAATTTTGAATGAAAGTGCTCTTTTAAAATGGGAGGTTGTGGCAGCAGGTGTGAGTCGTTTCTAGTCGAGTGCCAAAGGATCGTCTCGCGGACGTTTTTCTGCCTCCGTCGTTTCATTTTTTTTAGCAAAACTTTATCGACGACATCTTTTCCTCACACGACGTGTGTGTGGACATGTGAACACGTCATATAAATGCTTATTACATATCTTTGACGTTGAAAAAATATATTAATATACTTAATGTAAAGTAAAAAGGTACATAAAAAAATAACCACCAGGTTGAAGACTTCTGTCTGTACCAGTGGATTTTGTTCCTTTATTGCCATATATAAAAGTTCAGTATAAAATGATTCTCGTTTGTTTAAGCCACGTGTGTGTGTGCGTGTGTAAGTTAGCATTTTTATTATTTTATAATATGGTACACAAAACAGGACCTGACATTAAATACATTGAATAGATATAATTACATTGAAGTGATATGGACAGAGGCCCAATTCGTTTGAATTTACATTATTTATACGATTAAATTAAAATCTTACGTACGAGTTCAATATATTAAATTGTAAATACATAATCGGCGCCTGTTATTACAGCGTAACTAACTAGTAGTTGTAAATTTAGGCAATGATAATTAATTAAGGTAAATGTTGTTAAATGCCAAGAGTTGTTTAATAAACATGTCATAGTAATTACTGTAATACACTACACGATCGAGCTTCGATTTGATTTGAATAAAATTGAGCAACGCGAGTGATGTCAGGGAATCGTTACTATGGTGGCGCCTACTTGTGCGGAATTGATCATCATAAACTTAAAGACAAGGACTAACCTCAGGCCGAAAACAATTTTTACTAAAATGAGCGCAAACTAATAAATCTTCACAAAAAAATTCTTGTAGCTTAAGACGAGATTCAGAGATAACCGAACAGATTTAATATTGGAAGGTTCTTCTTAAATATTGTGTAAAATATGAAAAAAAAAAGCTTTTCTCAGAAAATTGATATATTTTTTTTATAAATCTGCCTAATTAATCTTTTTTATAATATAGTCTATTATGTACTGTATTTTTAATTAATTAAGTTTCAATTTAAGTTAGTTAACTTAGGCGATGAAAATAATGCTTTTCTGCTAAGTCCTCGCCTTAAATAAAATATTAAATTTATTAACTTTTCGCACTGTATCACTGAGCTACTTACTCGTATATGTTTGTGTTAAGCTTTTATTTTACATTCCAAAGATAGCGTCCGATCGAGAGCTATCGGAAACTCCTAAAATAAACACGTCTTGTGACACCAGACGTCTCTGAGTGATGTGTCACTGAGTCGAGTGTCAATAAGTTGTTTTGTCTGTCACACGGTTAATTGTCATGATGACTGCAATATATATGTAATAAAATTACGTAACTTAGTTTACCGCTTATTGGAGTTTACTCCCTAAGAACCGATTTGCATATATTACATACTAGCTGGTGCCCGCGATTTCGTCCGTGTTAAACGATAAAAGATACCCTATGTCCTTTCTGGTGTGTCAGACAATGTGTATACAAAATTTCATGGTGATCGGTTCAGTAGTTTTTGTGTGAAATAGTTACAAACATCCATACATACAAACATACTTTCGCATTTATAATATTATTACGGACGGATGTAAGCCCGTGTTATGAAAATTTATGGGAGTAAAATAAAAAAAAAATGTTACACGAATGCATTATGCGTTAACGCGTAAGCGTTATAGTTACGTTCTATTTTTTGAATATTTTAGAATATCTCTGAAGTTTCAGAGATATTGCGCCATCAACACAATATTATTTAAAAAAAGAACAATGTTGTTCTTTCGGCGTGTTAGAATTGTGATAATTTAAATTTTCTAATCGTTATAAAGACAGACGAGAAAACTAATACAAAATATACAATTTTATACACCATGTGTTATATTCTTATGATAAGACTTAAGTTAGTGTGAGAGTACATTGAATTTGAATTTAGAATTTATTTTTTTGCATAAACATACGCGTTTTAGAACGTACATCTGTCGGGTGTCCTTAAATAAACGCAACGCTGCATTAGGTGTACAGCCGGTCGAACAAAGTGGGAATTAAAATACAAGTAAACGGATGAGCGTAGGTTGGTAGAGAAGCGGCGAGGACTGTTTTCACACGTGGGGTGCGAGATCGCAAACAGAAATGCTTTTAAACGCCCCATTGAAAGCGTTGACGTATGTAATATCGAGTTCCGTACAAAAAGTGTTAGTGAGTGTTAGTCACCTTGCGTCAAATCGTTCACGACTTGAAAGACTTATGTTTTAGGGGGATGTTATCGTCGTGTTGTGTGTGACGTGTTTTTTTAGGGAACATGAGATCAAATGAAAAGATAATACAAACACTTCCTTCCTTTAACATGAATGACAAGTAATTGAATCTATCGCATCAGCTTTGAATCTGCGAATACAGCGTTCAGTTCTCGAGTTGGAGCACTATCCACTTATAATAATCGCTTGCGTTTCACTTTGGTACTAACTGCATAACTGATTGACGATTTATTAGCATTGCCAGTGCAAATCAACTTTTACATCAAAACTTTAATAAGCATATTTATTTATTTTATATCTATGTTGGCTTTAAATTTAATATTAAGTACTACTTTGATCCAAGTTAACCAAAGATCTAAGAACTTGGAAATCTTTAGAGGAGGCCTTTGTCTCTGGACAAGCTGTTAGAGTTGAAGGACCGATTGCCGATAATTTGTAATGTTTTTATTTTAAGCTGTTTTATATTGTATTTAAAGTATATTAGTATGTAGGCATAATAACGTAGTATATTGTAAACCTAACAGTAATAAAGGCTTATTTTATTTTATTTTCATTTATTTTACTACTTTGATAAATAATAAAAGTACTATTTATCAAAGACGTACTAGCAACCCGTTCTCGGCTTGTTGCGGATTTTTTTTTCAATTTTTCTCTCAATAAGAACCTTCCTCGTACTTTGACGAATATTTGAAAAAATAAATAAAAATAACATCATATTGGTCCATACGTTTTCAAGTTTTGCTCTTATTTATCTTGTATAATGTAAAACAAATGTAAATCATTTTATTTATAGAAATAGAAAAAAAAATTACCTCAACAATAATTAGAGTTGGTTTTTTTATATACTTTAGGCTAAAAATATGTTTTAGTATGTGATGGAAGTTGCGTCAAAATAGTATCGAATTAGAGTTTATTATGTGCATGACTAATGTTCATTTATAATATCAGTGGTAACATTGTACAATGTCATCGGTAGTAGCCATTTTAAATGGCGAAAATAACATATAGTTTAACAAACGCGCTTAACAAAGTCTCACGTTCTGCAAACTGCTCTCCATAAAGTGGAACCTAATTTTCATAGTATTGGAACGTATTTGCATATTCACGCTTAAATTTGCTCCGAGTTGTGCACTATAACTGTCGTGTACAGAGATAATAATAAAATGTGTGATACAAATGCGGCAATGTACGATGCGCCAGCGAAACGCTCGCCGACGACCGTAACTTGTGTAACGACTTTATCCCATCCCACCGACTGAACATTCCTTTAATTTTTATTGTGACATTAATTAAAAATATTATCAACGCGTCGTTTATTGTTATTAAAGCTTTATCGCTCGCTTTTTTTTTTTTAATTTGAGTAGTAATGTTATAATTATAATATATGGTGTAATGTTGTTATGTTGGTGTGAAATAAAATGTCTAGACAAATCTAATAATGGTTTAAAGACATTGTTATCATCTTTTGTGTAAATACGTGTTAGATAATAAATAAATATATTGGGAAACCAAATTTAATTAAATTTCACTTGTGTAATAATATTTTTAAAATTAAAAAATTTCTGTTAAGAAGTAAACATCTTAATGCGAATAAATTATAAGTTATTTTGAAATGAGGTGAGCGCGGGGCGCGTTAAAAACCCGCTAAAAATAAATAAAGTTCCATTTTAAGCGGGTTTAAGTGAATGAAAAGGCGTAAGTTGGGTTTAACGAAGTCTGCAATTTGCACTACCTGTTACACATTTCAACCTTTGCTCTTTTTCAATCAAATGCAACCACTTACTTGGTCATTTCGATGTTACTAAATACTAATACATCCACTTTTTAAGATTACGTTTGCAATTGGACAAAAAAAATGTTTTTTTTCGCTTTTTTCGCTGAACTATTGACTTTTTTCTTTTTGCTCAGTTCTTAAGGGTCGAAAAAATCAGGATAATAACTGACTGTATGTAAAATTTCAAGATGATCGTTTCAGTAGTTAATGCTTTCATACTAGACCGATTGTTATGAACAACAACATTAGTTAGGTGTCGAACAATATGTCGTTCAACTATTGTTTTAAAGGTTATAAGATACATTACTGCACTTGAAATAGAACATGGAATGCGTTCTGGTAGCGTTGTGCTTTATAATAAATGCATAATAATAAACGCAGCGACGCTGTTGAATGTTTCATGTGCATAATAATGTTGCACAGCCTCTTCAAATAATGGATGCACTCATTCGGAACAAGCTCATTACCAAGTTCGTGCCTCTCTTCCATTTGTGTCTGTATCGTATGCTTATAACCTATGGACATGTCTTCAAAGATTGCTAAAATCTAATATATAAAATTCTCGTGTCACGATGTTCGTTCCCATACTCCTCCGAAACGGCTTGACCGATTCTTATGAAATTTTTTATGCATATTCATAAGTCTGAGAATCGGCTACTATCTATTTTTCAAACCTCTAAGTGATAAGGGGTGTCCACCCCAAAATTTTTTTTTTTAATTTTTTTGGCAAAACAACGTTTGCCGGGTCAGCTAGTAACATATAATATCAGAGATTTTATAGCACAAGTGAGCCGACGATACTCCCGACGCGTCCCTAGGGACGAATAGAGAGAATAGGACGATCGTGACCGAAATTTTACAACTCCCAGTTCGCTTAACATCTATGGTACACTTAATGGCTTAATTGTTATAAGTTACACATGGAACTAAACATTCCGATTTCACTAAACCAGTTCCTTCTGACGCGTATAATTTATCGCTCGTCTGTGTAATGTGCATAAGTCTATACTAATCTATACTAGTCTATACTATATAATTTAAAAATATATATAATATATAATATAATATATAAAATAATATTATGTTTGGATGTATGGATGTTTGTAACTCTTTTACGCAAAAACTACTGAACCATGAAATTGAAAGGTATCTTTCATCCATAAAAAAGGACTAATCCCGAGGGATAAATAAAAAAATTAAAAATTAACGCCTGACCAAAGTGTTATAGCAACACGAGGTCAAGCGTTATATTGATTTTTTTAAATTTTTAAACGCGGACGAAGTCGCGAGCACCAGCTAGTATGGTATATATGGGAGTTAAGTAAAAGAGAATCCTTTTACTGCCGCCAACCGTAAGAGTCGGTTGTAAATCTTAAATTATTATATCTGTAGCCGCTGCTCTAAAAGTGGTCGCGAGTCCCGTAACATTAAAATGGTTTCCTTTATGCACATTTTAAATTCCTTCCGGAGCCGATGTAAAATGTTATGAGAGAGCGTTTCACTGTCTTGGCTTCAGTTAATGTCACGAGAAGGTCAGAGTAGTCTTATGTGATGTAGAAATTACGAAGCTATTCATCTGGAGATAGGATTCAAATTTGTTTAATATTAATTTTTAAAATGTTCACAACAAGTGATGTTCCAATAAGTATACCTACTGATCGGGTTTCTGGAGTTTTTGGTTAGGTTAGGCCGTATGAAAGGACAAATATCAAGGCAGATGAAGTCGCGGGGCACGGCTAAGTAGTGAGTATAATTTATTTA
The DNA here is from genome assembly GCA_944738685.1 of Synanthedon myopaeformis. Classification (NCBI taxonomy): domain Eukaryota; kingdom Metazoa; phylum Arthropoda; class Insecta; order Lepidoptera; family Sesiidae; genus Synanthedon; species Synanthedon myopaeformis. The sequence goes on along the minus strand of OX122922.1, from coordinate 11,242,248 downwards.
TTGTTTTTCGATATCACCACGAGCTGGTTCCTGAATACAATTAAAGACAGCTTGAATTTCTCTTGAAGCCTATGGAAGGACAAAAAACTACTTTTTATTTATTCATGTGGGTGAAGCCGCATTCAAGAGCTAGTAAATAATTAATAAGTAGTTGGAAATATCACCGGACATATAGTTGGTTGTTTTCATAGATAAATCAGAGCCTTATCTATAAATAAATTTAAAGGTGTCATTAAAACCAAATTCCTCTCGAAAGGCTATTTATTATAAGGTCACTGATTATTTAAGCGACAATGAAGCCTGGATTTAAAGCCTGGATTCGGAGCTCATACTATGTTTAGTATTGTATATGTACTTTGATTTTGTTTAATTAATTGTTGTAATTTTATATTTTAAAGATGACATAATAGTATCCCGATTTTCTTTCGGGGTTTCTTCTCAGGATCGTCATCTTGGCTTTTTTTCCGAAACCCTGGTAAATTTAAATTTATAATGACGATCATAAGAGTTTCTTGGAGAAACCTAATTGATAAATAAATATTTTGATTTTGAAATGGCCATTTAAAAGTGCCTATTTGCGGTGTGTCTTGTCGTGACATTAACGAGTGTACAATATTGATGGCGGATTTGATGCATTGGATGGAAGGGTTACGGCAATTTTAGTGTCTGCACGAAACGCTTTTACGGCTGCCGTAAAATCCGCCTTTTCAATGATACCGTTTCTTTTGTTACTTCATAAACAGAGACTAAGAAAATATACAAGAGTGACGAAATCTGTGCCATTGTAATAGTTTTATTTATGAGCGGTGGTCTATGTATACTGTATGTGAGTTTTGGGATCGCGTTTGCCCATAGGTGCCCATAAAACACCCTAATTCAAATTTCAGTCAGGCAAGAGTTTATGGAGGGAAATTTCTTTGAGTAAATTTCAAGATGAAATTTTGTGTGACGCTTCAGTCTAACGATCATGTGACGCTTCTTGTAACTGCATGATATCTACAGCTTACTACATCCGTACTAATATTATAAATGCGAAAGTATGTATGGATGTTTGTGACTCTTTCACGCAAAAACTACTGAGCCTATTACAATGAAATTTTGCATACACGTTGTCTGGAACATCAAAAAGGACATAGGGTACCTTTCATCGTTCAACGCGGACGAAGTCGCGGCCACCAGCTAGTATAATATATTTTTATCGCCACATACACATGCATTGTTTTTCATATTATGCTGAATAGAAATGTTGTTCTAATGGTAAGAAAATAATAACAGTGATATTAATTTGAATTCTCAAATAGTTTATTAAAAGCGAGCCTTTGTTTGACACAAACGGTGATTATCCGAATCGTATTTGAAATTTAAATGGAGGTGTTACGTGATAATGATACGTCTAGCGAAGGTGTTGCATTACAATTTCAACCAACACTTTCTAGTGTTGGTTGAATAAAACCTTCTCATTGTGGTACAATACTTAATTAGGAAATGTTAAATTTTATTATTAACACACGTATCGAAATAAAAACCGTTACAATCATAAATATTCAGGTCAATGGTTCATCATGAATTATTGCTGAATTAATGCTGAACAAAGAAAATTAACTTCCATTTATCATCGAACTTTAACTTATTAGACAAATAAAACATTTTGATTAGTCAGTTTGAATTTAATTTTTTTTTTTTTTTTTATTATATTGATGAACTAATTGTTATAACTTTAAAAAAAGAATTTAGCAAACGCTTCGTTAAATGGATTTAATGCGTTTCCGCATACCTGGTGCTGAATGCAATCTCCGTGTGCGTACCCCACGCGTACCCTTACAAATGAGCGTGACCGAAACCAAATGAGCGTTAATTAGACAACCCAAACAAATCACAACCGCTTGCGGCCGCCATCGAACAACCCCCGACCAACGACTCAACGCCCGACGCGTCGCCCGATCGATCGATCAACTCGACACTCCACAGCGATTTCCATAGCTCGCGCCGCACACTTTGTATTAAGTATTTGCCGAAGAATTTTCAAATTTCAAAATTAATAAATTAAACATTAACATTTTAACCTATTCCCCTATCCGCTCACTCGTAAAATATTTTCAATGGTTCGGATTTACAATCACATTCCTGACGTGTCTATAATTTAAGTGTGGCATAAAACTGTACGAGGTAATAAACTTTCTGATTAAAGCCGGTCAAAGAGTTTTGTCCAACATTTATAAACGCAATAAACGAATAAACGCGACGCACTAGTGCTTAAATGACCATCTATCATCTGATTTCATTTCTAATAAAGCTTTTTATCGACCAGTGAGGACCTGTCCATTGATTTTGAACTGTTGAAATTGTATGTGAACATGATAAAATCAGACATAATAATAAAGTGTCTCATGAACACGGTTCCGATGCACTCAAATAAAACTTTACAGTCAATAAAAACATATTAAATTCCGTCGGGTGTTGTAAAATATTTAATGAGGAAATGTGAAATGGAGCCAATTAAGTGGATGTTAATTGCTCATTAATAAAAAACTGTAAATATATAATTACTTATATTTCATATTAATTTGAATATTATTGACATTTTTATGTGTAATTGTAAATACTTAAGTCAGTAGTATAATCTATACTAATATAAAAAGCTGAAGAGTTTGTTTGTTTGGCTAAACTACTGGTTCGAATTAAAAAAAAAATTTTGTGTTGGATAGTCCATTTATCGAAGAAGGCTTCTTTAGGCTATATAATATCACACTTATATATATCTATAATTTTAGTATAATTTCGATTTGCGTCAACTCTAGCGCCATCTGTCAGTGAATAGTGACATTAAATATAATACTATCAGACTGCAGGACAAAAAGTCTTATTTTCATCCCAACAGATGTCGCAAATTACAATATACGTAAAATTACAGATGGCGTGTCGTACTATCCGTCGGGACAAAACATTTGATTTGTTTAAATTTATTTTTGCAATATATCATCGTATAATAATTACTCATGTATTTTCTTTTTAAACGCGAACGAAATCGCAGACACCAGCTAGTAATTTATAAATAGAATATTCCTAACAGGTAAATATGAATTTTAACATGAAAATTTGGAAGAAAAAGACGATGTTGGGAAATGTTACGGATACGATGATGGTTTTTGATGCCGTAACTCCTCGCTGAACGGTAGAAAGTCACGGCACATTTCCAGTCGTAATTAATGCGATTTCGAAAGCCAATACCATGTTAATAATAGAAATACACAAAAGGCGACAATGTGTGAATCAAATAAAAAAATAAGGTAATGGTGCCACGAATCGCGAAGAATCTTTTCAACTTTGGTTTCAATTAAGTTAACTAACAAAAGTTATTGATTAAAAACTTCAGAATTTTTAAAAGAATATTGATGACGTATTGGAAATATTCATTGTTCATATGGCTTGAAAGCTCCTTTTATTTAGTTATCATTATTAATTCAAAAAATATTTAAAAAAAACATATTTTTATAAAATTTATAAGTCTGTTAACTCCATATTTTTTATTTATTATATAGGGTTTAAGTGTGATAGTGGATCATATAACAATATCACATCTGAGCTGTATCTAGTTCGTGTAGAAAGTTTGTAATTTTTTTCTTGTTTAGGTATGACATGCACAGTAATGCGGTCATGACATAACCAAACATGTCCAAATTAAATACTTACAGTAGAAACAAGTGTATCCCCAATATTTGTTTTACCCTTCAATGTATATTTTCTACTGAACACAAAAATTATTAGAACTATTGAAAACTGTTTACTAAGCAATTGAAGAGAACGCGTTTGAACGTCTGCTCTCATTGGGATATCCGTTTTGTCATCAGTTATATTAAAAAGTATCGTGTTTTCTTCATCTAAAAGGCGGCAGAAAGAAAATTCCAATCCAGTACGAATAACTTTATACACACTCCTCCACGAATGATATTTAAAATGCAACTCTCTGCAACGACGATAAGGTCGAGAATACAACGTCGAGAGACAGGTGCAGGGTTTGCGGGCAGTATAGTAACATTTTAAGGGGAGTAAAGTTTTTACAACGGGCTGTTGGGTTGATGTTGCTTTGTCCGCATTTACGACGAAAGGAAAAACGCGTAAAACTCAAGATTTATCAGCCTCGCGCATCTCCGTAACTAACAATGGGTTTAACATAGACATAACAGTATATTTTGATGACCGACATACTCGTACACCTTTAGGAGCCGGTTCTCAAAAAACACACGCGTTTGTAGCTATTGTTACTTCATTACAAATTCAAGTAAGTAGGTACTATGTGTTTTATGTCATTTAAAGAATAGCTGTACATTTCTTTATTACTTGTATCTTTAGGAAGTTCACTGTTTTTTTTATGTTTCATAAATTCATCACGAAAATTATATCAGAGGAAATTTATAATTAGCAAGTAAATAAAGTTAGGAACGTGCGTTTGGTTCACAAATTAATTCTTAGTAACCTTAGTAAAGGTCAAATGTTAGTTGTTTTCAAATAATGGCTCCCGCAAGGTCATCGGCGATGCCATTATTATGAGTTCCTTGAATTGGATTCTTAAACCTGTTATTAAATTGGTGGGCGGTGAGGTTATTGCCTTACTGCGTTAGCAACTATATAATCGAAATTGGCTATAGTCAACGTTGAAGTCAAGGTCATAGTATTGCATGCATGCCTATTGTCAAAATACAGTCAATTGTAATCAAACATGGGATTACAAATTACAGTTCGAAATAGACGTGAAGCAGTGTCATCAGTGAAATAAAAAATTAATTTTTTTTTAAGCATTCATATATTATTTAATTAAAGCATTGTTTATGGTTTGTCTTAAAATCAAGGAAAGCATTCAGCAAATAAATGATAGCCTTACTGGCGCATGGATGCCTTTTGACCGACTAAACAATATAAAACTTGGAGACAATGTTTTGAACATAGTTGAGACATTATAGAGTGGGAGAAGCTCTCTGGCACAACATGTTTCTAGTCTGCGGCTTGGCACGTTTCCATGTTCACATCTTCAGGCTGTCGATGTCAGCATAATACGCTCTTTGTAAAATAATTTTAACATTTGCTGTATCATAGAGTACGAACGTTTGGATGCTGAGTCGCAAGACGCGACTTCAAAATTTTCCCATTCCGCAATCGTTATCTAGCCTATAAGTACAGTATTGGGCATAGTAAAATCTGATACGGATACAGATAAGATAGATGATATTAAATATATGAAAGAGGTATACGAGATTGTAGCACTGGTTACAAGGTTCGGTGCGCCAACAGCCAACAATAAACTTATGTGAGACGTGTCCTCTCGACTGACAAATATTGTACAGGAATTGCAACGCACGACTAGCGTGGCATTATTCGTTATCTCTCTTTGCAAGCTACGAGTACAATAAAATAGCAAATTACACACTGATAAAATATAAAAAAGGGAAATTGTAGATACTTAATAAAGTTTCCACTTATCTTCACAGTAGTTGCTACTCATTCTGAATTCCAATAAGTCAGTACCTGAAAACAAATAAATAAATATTATTACTCTGTCTGAAATAAACAAATATAGTAGGTATGTTTAATTTAAAAAGTACGCATCAGCGTCTATTGGGATCGTTTGTAACATATTTGTATATCTTTGAAGAGTTTACTTATGGCAATTAATTTTTCTAATAATTTTAATTTTAGGTAGGTTTAAGACACAGGCTTGCCTTAACAGGATAAAGGATAGAATACAAGCTGATTATTGGGCATCCCTTAGGTTCAGAAACCGAAGAGCAGACCTTTTGGCCTGCCCGGTTTTGCTATCTCCTGTTTGTATTGATTGAAACAATCTGTTTCGCAATATTCTGTCAATGAAACATGTTGACAAATCTTTCGGTCCACTATCTCGAGTGGAGAGTAACAGACTCGTGAATAATTCACGCAATAAGGCTTTATCTGGCGAGTGACACGCCGACAGTGAATAAACCACTTCCATCAGAGCGATACTGAGCCTTGGCACTCGCGACAGGTGATCGTGACAAATTATGAGGATTTCTCCTCAGGCTTAAAACGAATGAATTCTATTCAATAGCACCGACACTTTATTGTTTTACATTACATATGCTTACCCTTTACATATACTTAAAGTTCTTAGTCCCGAAGGTTAAATAGTTCTCGATTTTCGTCTTTGTTCAACCTTAAATTATATTTGTGCAACCACTCTACACTAGTTGCACTAGTCACTAGTTACCAGCTCGATCGGTATTTTGAATCTATGCCTGTTATTTCGGAAGCCGAGAGTATAGACCACACGTTTTCGATACGACAGTTTCTTCAGATTATCACGATACGAGTGAAAAAAAAAAATCCAGATGTACCTATATTTGTTCTATTTATTTTTCGGTGGTAAGAAATATTGGTATGATAAATGTTTTCGCTTGAACCCATGATGATCCTCCAACCACCAGCGAGCACTAATCCAATAAATAACGGTTCTAAAAGAGCCCATGATCCGGTGACGCAAGATTGATGCGTCGCTCGTTGTCGCTCACAGAATTATTCATGCCGCGGCGACACAATCTATCTCATCATCCCCACACTTTTTCTAAATCACAGACGAAATTATGTGCTGTACACTGATATAGAAGAAACAAGTCTACTTATAGTTTAATCGTCGATAAAACTATAAGTATTATAGTTTCATCGACGATATTTAACACACTTAAATTTGAGCTACGTTTTTCAGTAAAAAAACCTTCCCTGATTATCCATTGGTGAAAACCACATGAAAATCGCTGCAGTAGTTTTTAAGTTTATCGCAAACAGACAGATAGGCAGACAGACGCGGCGGAGAACTTTGTTTTATAATATGTAAGGATATTCTTCTCATGCGTTTAATCTTGCAAATAATGAATGATATGGTAATCACTACGGAATTAAAATTATTTAAAAAAACTTGTAATCATAGAATAAGACATGAAATAATGTAACTACTTATGGTCCATTTGCCTGTACGTACTCATAACAGTTCTACGATTTATACACAAAAAGTTATTATTGTTAATACGAGTATTGTGGCAACATTAGATGAATTTTATTCATATAAAAATATTTTGAGCGTGTGTGTCCATAATATTTAAATGAGCACTCCGATGTAGCACCCTATTGTTAAGAACCTCTCGACGAAATAAATAAATACGGAGTGAATTCGGTGGATGATCCCACTTGATTGATGTATCGCACGAAAGTACTCGTCGACACCAGCCACCATCCGAAACTCACTTCACTCGCTACTAAGTACTTTAGCACAGGGGTCCAAATCTAAACACTCTCTGTGCTCTAGAGTTAGCTGTTAAAACACTTGTTTCAACAGCTTGTATAGAACTCTAATAACAAGATCATCCAAAAACGTTATTTACGAGTATTTTTAATATTTCATTTTTATTTATTTCTAATGAACTAGTAGTCATCGAATTTGATTAAATTGAACATAAAAAATAACTACAAACGTTTAACGATAAGGAGATCTTATACTTTTTAATTCATCAAGTAAGTGATTCGTCAAGAAGAGTCGTATGGAGACTCTCTTGCACGACTAAGGAATCTAAATCGATCATTTTCAATATTCATCATTATTGTGTGTCAATTTTTCTGGACAAATAAACATATTCTTGGCAGCTCCGGAAAGTGTCAAGTTAAAAAATTGGGATCTAAACACAATTTTAGGATAAACTGAAATGCCTAAAGAAAAGTGAAGTCATATCTCTGGTACATTGATTGCCGAGTTTCTGCTAGTCTTAATATTTTTAAAACGTAAGCAAAGCTGTTCAGGTGTTCTCGATTTGTGCTTTCCAATCGCGGTTCAATAGTATCTAACGATCAGCTTTAGTAATGAGATAAGACGGCGGGCGCGTTCGAGTAGCGACTGAACCACATATCAGTTTGATATAAGACGATAGCCGAGGCAAACGGAGTTACGTGGCAACGTCACGCACAGCGCGACCTCTCCCACCGTCTCCTGTGGGATGGTGGCCGCCAATTAACTAATTGTGTCTATTTGTGACCGACTTATTGCTGTGCCTCGCTAATTGCACTCGACATGTTCACTGCTTCGGCTGTGGGTCCCAGCCAGAGGGCTAAATTGACCTGTGACCGGTGACAATGGCCCCACAACTAATGGGACAACATCTTACTTTGACTTTCAACAATTGACAATTAATGGGCCAACATTTTGAGATATTTCTCTAGACATTTCGAGATGTTCAATTAATTTTAGAGGAGATATTTTATAACGTATTTGAATTAATTTAAAAACCTTCATTTGTTATTATGTCAGTCAGCCACTTTTGTATTTTACTTAAGATATTTACTTCATTCGAATGTATTTGGAATCTACGGTGTCAATTTGGAATAAGTTTTTTTTAATGCTAAAATGGCATACAGGCTGACGGTCCACTTGATGATAGGTGGCTACCGTCGCCAATTACACAACAAGGTAGAATTAAGGATAAGGAATTGGGACGGGATAGGGAAATGGATAGTTGTTTTAATATATTCACTTGAAAATTTTAGAAAATATTGAAGTCAAAGATAATACTCAAGCTTGCAGTGTTATTTCAATTAAATCTAGTCTGAAATTTATCTCTGCAGTATAAACTATTGTAGTTGGTGTTACGAGAATATTAAAATAACTTTGAGACAAAACGTGGGTACATTAAATATACTCACGTTAATTTAATACTCCTTTATTAAGTTACCGTATTAACTTGATTACTTACTCCTTATATAATAATATTATTAATGTGAAAGTTTCTCTGTCCTACGTTACATGAGTCTGTTTACGTTTTCATAGCTAAATCACTGAAGTGATTTTGACGCAATTGATATACATGTAAAAAGTTTTGAACCCTTGGAAAGGAAAAATATACTTTTTAAACCAATGGTATGTGGTTCTACCACATACCGTGCTTCCGGGTTGTAAAGTTAGGATCTTCTGTGTGGGTAGATTCCTAGTTCCAGTCGGATTTCTCAGTTTATTACTGCGAATAGCAATATATTCTGGTAACACTTAGATACCATGGGGTTTGGACAATTTTTTAAGACAGATTTATTGTGTAGATTCCGGTAGAAATAATACTTAATCAATCAATTGCCACACAACAAGATAATTTGTTTAATTCAGCGCTGAAATTGAACATCGAATTGATTAATGGGGAATGCGACTTCATTAAAAGCTGATTCACTCAATTATATTATTGTCTTTGATCAATTCGGTCACTCAATATTAAATTAAATGTTTCATTTAAGTTTTGTCTATGGACGGGCCTAAGTATTATGTGTCCCATTTTATTAAAAACTAGCTGTTGCACGCGACTTCGTCCGCGTGACATTTTAAAATATAGCCTATTAGCTGGTGCCCACGACTTCGTCCACATTGAACGATGAAAGGTACCCTATGTCCTTTCTGGTGTCCCAGACAACGTGTATGCAAAATTTCATGGTGATCGGTTCTGTAGTTTTTGCGTGAATGAGTTACAAACATCCATACATCCAAACATACTTTCGCATTTATAATATTAGTACAGATATAACTGATAAGTACGCACGTACTTTACGTTCTCAGGCGCTTTGCGTGTGCACAAAGTTTTATGGACTTAGAATGGTTTTTCAACGTATTCGCGCTAATGCCTTCATCACGTTTGAATATCGCAGTATATAATGTAGAGTGGATATGTCTGCCATCGTGATATATGTGTTTGCTTGGAGACCCCCCGTCGATGGACCACCGACGTCGACCGCTCGCTGTGTCAAGGAACCAACTGCCGTTCCTTCCACAACGCAACATATTTACCAAATAAAGTGAGTCGTTAATAACAACAAGCAAACGTCGAATCGAGAAAAGCTATAGAGCAATGCCAATAACAAAAACATTATTAACAAAAGTGTTTACTTAACGGAACAACTAGATTGTTGCTTCAATGAAATGTCTGTTACAGATAAGTCTGATTCTAAAAACTGATTGACAGTTATTGAATGAAACATGCTTCATTTGAGAACAATTTCTTCAGGACTATATGTGATTTATATGTGAGTGCGTTTGTCGTGTATTGTATCACAGATCGAATGTCTAAATGTTCAAATATTATTTGCCGACTCAATAATAAGTTATTCATTCAATGATGTAAGTACTATAAAGACACTTATTATTATTTTCAAATAGGAAAATATTTTACTAAAAAATAAATCCATACTACTAATATTATAAATGCGAAAGTATGTTTGGATGTATGGATGTTTGTAACTCTTTCACGCAAAAACTACTGAACCGATCACTATGAAATTTTGCATACACGTTGTCTGGGACACCAAAAAGGACATAGGGTACCTTTTGTTCGTTCATTCGTTAGTTATGTAGTTTAATTACATATTTAAGCGTATGCCTTTTTTATATTCTGGACTAGCGATCTGCTCCCAGCTTCGTCCAGGATACTTTATTAGGTTTGTTTCATCGTTCAACGCGGACGAAGTCGCGGGCACCAGCTAGTAAAACAAAAATAAAATTAAGGCACATGTTTTAATTTTGACTATTTGAATGATATTTGGCACACATATAATCTTTGAAATTTTTTTTTATTTTTCACCTCGTGTGAGTAAAAAAACTAGTTCTGAACTTCCACTAAAATATAGTTGGTGTGAACGAGACAGCGGCTACAGCTTGTTGTATAAAATATCCTGACATTTTTATTACGAAACTACACACATAAATATTTAATATAATAATACGAAAAGGAAATTCAATAAGGTGTACGAAGATAATATGTAGTTTAATGTGAACACAAGATCCAACGCTTGGTAATGCATTCCACCATTATGAAGCACATATTGTCTTCATTGATCGACCAATCCGATAACATTCGAAACCTCAAGATGTGCCCCACGAGTCCGTGCGACTCGCGACCACAAAAAATTCAATGAAAAAATGTTCCGTGAACATACGAATGGCGCAAGAACTGTGATTTATAATGTTTTGTTTGACAATTCCGGCAGCCGATTCTCTTTTATACAATTGATATTGTTGTGACAAGGATGATGCCTGAAAAAATGGGTCACATGTTGACACACGTTGCGATTACAATGCTTGAGATGTGTCTGAAAAAATATCAATAAATATTTGACAGTTATAACGAAAATAAACCACCCTGTAATTTGCAGTATTACAATAAATTGGTATAATTTATTTATTTCTAGACAGTTTCTATGTTAATGTATAGCCTTATAGGTTGCAGGAATCAATAGTAAGTTGAAGTGTTAAGAAGACAGCATCCGTTTTAATTATTACCTGGTGATGTTCCTGGCCACAGCCGCCATTCGGTATTTGTGTGTGGTCGAATATATTTATTGTCTGTTGTGTATATAAAAAAAAAAGATAATATTTATTTTGTTTGATTTGAATAGTTCTGTCGAGCGATAATAAGATCGGTATCTCCGATTGAAAAGCAAAACAGTGTTTATCCGACAATGTTCGATAAGAGAGAAAAGGATGGAACAAAAACCCGAGTGATTTGTTAGTCTGATGAAGAGCTCGCCCGGTTTTTATTTACATTCGTACCGCAGCCTCGTCCTCTTTCCCCATATTTTTATTGGCAACTTTATTTTTTATTAATAACCCTCCCGTTTCCTTTGGGGCTAAATTTTATTTCATATATTTTGATATTAAGGGTAATTGTATTCTCGTGGAGAAATCCGTTTCGCCTCGCGAAGGCAGCTATCGACCTGCCTTCTATGAAATTACATTATAGTTAATTACAGTCGAGATCTCGTTCGAGATATGTAATAATACCTACTCTACGCGTAATGTTTTCAGTGATTAATCATAATTTATATTTCGCCTAGAGTTCAACTAATTCGTCGTATATAGGGTGACGTCATTTCGCATTGATCTTTACATAGGCACTTAAGTAATGACTGTTTTTATTAGTTGACATCATGATATAAGATGAAGCTGAATGCAGGCTGCCTCTGACAGGTTCTATGTCCTGCAGTTGACATGATAATGATGGTTTATCTTTATAGCTCTATGAGCGGCAGACAAAAATAAAATTTTTTGAAGTGAAAACTTCTTTAGGCGCGTTGGGCATTTTTTGAGGTGGGAAAAAACCATTGAACTCGCGACACTGTCATGTAATGTAATGTAATGTAATGTAACCGAAAACTCTGTATAATTTCAGATATTTCGCTTAAATTTATTTTAAATAAATTAAAAAAAAAACCATTTTTTTAAAAAAGGACCATTTTTGAGATGGGAAAAGAACATTGAACTCGCGACACTGTCATGTAATGTAATGTAATGTTTTTTGTGAAGCTTAATTTTCACTTATGACGTGCAGTCCAACGACTGACATGTATTTTTTTTAATTCCCACTCTAAGACAAGACTGCCAAAAATTATATTACCAGTACATAAACATATTTGACAACCCTAACTGTTAATGTGAGATTTATATGCTACACAACACACAGCTAACAGCGTAAATCATTCATTGACAAAACTACAAGAACAGAACACATTACAAATACATATGAGACTTGTAGATGTATAGATACCATTTTTTTTGACGCTAACATAATATATGTTAATGCGTTATTGTTAATCAATGTTGCACGGACAGACAAGTTGAATGTTCATTAGAATAGTTACATAAAAAAAAAACGTTGAGTATTAACTTTTAAGTAGGTAAATATGAAAAAAAAAAAACTCAGAAGTAACCATGTACACTTGGCTGTAAGTGGATCGAACTTGATGAATTTGTAATTAGTTAGAAAATAGTTAAGTACGCTGAAATGTTGGCCTCAAAATGTTTAGCGTAAACTAAAGGCAAGGTCGTTAGCGGTCATGGAACGTCGATCGATGCTTTTATATTTTCCAAGTGTGTATTTTAGTTTTCACTATAATAAAACTGAAAAATTTGTTCTTTTATTCCAAAGCGTTAATCTCTGCAAGTGGCAGTCAGATTTGATAATCCAACTCTTGCAGAAGGCTGTACGCATCACCTTACGACCCTTAATGAGCTGACCAAAAAGAAAAATCCTAAACGAAATGCTGTAATTTAAAGAAAAATGCTATATACGCATTACCTTACGACTCTTAAGAGTTGACCACGAATAAAAATGCTTAACGGAATCGAAATAATACCATGCGCACGAGTTAGTAAATTCTGATGTCAATTTCAAATCATCCATTTACAAGTAACATGGGTCAATGTGAACCAGTTCTTATTAGTTTAAATAATCGAACCTCATGTACTGCCACGTGTGGCGTGTAAAATCATAACTTACATATCTACATACCTAAATAAGAATTATATGAAACGAAAAAAATAATAATTTAAAATATATATCGTAGTCAATTGTAAAATTTAAATAAATGTCAAAATATTCCCTAATACTATAAAAACATAGGTCTAATGTCACTTGTAAATTTAAATTAAACACCGTGTGAAACCGCTGTGCACAGCTAGTTTCATCCGTACTAATCCGTACTATAATATTATAAATGCGAAAGTATGTTTGGATGTATGGATGTTTGTGACTCTTTCACACAAAAACTAATGAACCGATCACAATGAAATTTTGCATACACGTTGTCTGAGACACCAGAAAGGACATAGAGTACTTTTCATCGTTCAACGCGGACGAAGTCGCGGGCACCAGCTAGTAATAAATAATTGTAAAAAATAGAGCAATTACATATATAGACGGAGTAATTAAGAGTTAATCCCATGGCGTGGCAAGAGGTCAAACAGAAAACGGTCTGGCCGAAATTCTCGTCTAAATTTGGACATCTTGACGCGCGCCATTACAAGACTCTCTTTATGTTGTCAGACTCCACGTGTAGTGAGAGTACGATTAAGACTCGGTGTGATCACAGGTTGTAATTAAATAAGTGGGTGTATCGTTCAATAATTAAAGTTGGAAGCGAGTTAATATTAAATTATTCATGAAGGCGCACGCCGCGGTAAACGCTCGCCTCACCGCCACGGCGCGGTAATCTCAAAGCCCATTCAAAACTATTAACATTTTAATTATCCGCATTATCAGTTAGAAAAGTTTAGTTTTTTATATTATGAAATTGGATGAAATATTCTGCAATGTATTCCCGATTGAAGCTAAATAGGTATATGACTTTAAAACTACAAAAACGATCGATAAAAGGAGTCATTGTTTAGGACTGACCCTTTCAGGAAAGAAACTAATCCGTACTAATATTATAAATGCGAAAGTATGTATGGATGTATGGATGTTTGTGACTCTCACACAAAAACTACTGAACAGATCACCATGAAAATTTGCATACACGTTGTCTGGAACATCAGAAAGGACATAGGGTACCTTTTATCGTTCAACGCGGACGAAGTCGCGGGCACCAGCTAGTATTTATTATAAATGCAATAGTGAATTTGTTTGTTACGCTTTCAGGCGTATGTACGTATGCAACGCTCATCAAATTTTGCATACAATACATGTTGTCAGGGATACACAAAAAAAAAATGTTTCCCAGTGATCTTTTAAAAATAGAAATAAATAATTCAATGTCTGGCAAAAATATATGAATATTGAATAAATGTTTAAAACATAAGAAAAGAGGACGCGGACGTAATCGCGGGAAAAACTAGTGCAAAATGTTATTTAAAAAGTCAGACATTGCTTTTTGCAGTCTGAACTGAATCTTGGGATTGTGACTGCAATATTTATGTCACGTGTTTTATTTTAATTTTTAATTATTACCATATAAGAGCAATTTGTTAAAATTCAGCGTTAAAGAAAGTTACTCGTAAGCACTTTTCTTTTGCGTAGGTCGAATAGATACAATTTTCGGTAAGTTTATAGCTTAATCCAATTAAACACTCGATAGAGTGTATCCAGGCAGAATTAATAATGTTATCGAGTTGACTGAAATTATTTATTTCGGTGTGTCTAAGAGAAAACATGACGAAGTTTGCAGAGTAATCAGAAATGTCTCCTTAAAATTATGGAAGTCGTCAAATTGTAGCACAACCTTTATGAGAAGACGCGCATTCATTCGTAATAAGGTTACACAAAATATGTGTCTTTTGCTAGCCAAATTTTCTGCGTACCTTTTTCTGTGTGAAAATCTGTCTCTGTTTATTTTCTCTCGGATACATATTTTTTTACGAATGTGTTGTAGCGTCAGATTTATTACTCACTAGCTGGTGCCCGCGACTTCGTCCGCGTTGAACGATGAAAGGTGCCCTATGTCTTTTCTGGTGTCACAGACAACGTGTATGCAAAATTTCATTGTGATCGGTTCAGTAGTTTTTGCGTGAAAGAGTCACAAACATCCATACATCCAAACATACTATCGCATTTATAATAATTATACGGATTAGTACGGACTAGTACGGATTGTCAGAAAGACTTCTGTAACAGTTCCAAATGTCATCGAAATAAACTGTAGGATAAAATCGACACATTTTCAAAACTATTGAGTGAATTACAAAAATATTAGACAAGTCTAAATACCTCATTATCTAGATTTTAGATATCTATATTAATGTACCGTACTTTTGTATCTAATGTAATCGACAAATGATATCTACTAGCTATAGTAGTTTCGGAGCCTATTCAATGCAAACAAACAAACAAATCTTTCCTCTTTATAATGGGAGCAGGTTATATTAGATAACCTGTTGTCACCTTATGAATTGTATTTCAACGAGAATTATATAGGAACTAGGGTCGTCCATCCATAGCATGTCTGATAGAGTATAGAATTCAGGTGACGTCACGGGTTAAGGGGGATTTACACGGGTGACAAAAGCCGCACGATTTTTGCCACGCGGCGAAAATCACTCGAGTTCACCAACAGACGGTTAGTTTTTAACAGCTGTTTAAAATTTAAACAGCCGTTTAATAATATTTTGTTGATCATCATCGCTAAACTGCGGGTTAAACGCCCTAAACATCAGATTAATCATTAAGTTAAAAACTAACCGTCTGTTGGTGAACTCGAAACTAAGTGGCAAGCTCGCAGCCACAAAGTTGGGTAGCATCCGACTTTGGCCGCATGTGGCTGGTGACTAAAATCGACCGTGTAAACGATCAGTTTCGCGCACTTTGTTCCACTACTGCGACCTATTCTGCTCAAGATTTTCGAAGGAAATAACCGAGCCGCATGCGATTTCAGTCACCCGTGTAAATGGGCTGACACAGCTGATGCTTGCTTGGCTTGGTGAGGCGATTTGTGAAGCGACTAGCCGCACAGCGAAAATCCGCCCGTGTAAATCGGCCCTTAGGTATAGTCGTGGCCGTTCGGGCGTCTGGCTGTTAGTCTGGAGAGGCGGCATCTGTTGGCTAGCGGCCAACACAAGCCAAACGACGCGACGCGAACACATCTCTTGCGATTGTCATTATCACAGCGTCCGGAATTTAAAAAAGTGCTTGTAGCACTACTGCATTTTACACAAAAGAGTACGCCAAATGTTAATTGGGAAGGATTTCCTTTACGACTTCACATTTAAAGAGGTTTTTGCGAGAGAAACTGATTCAACATTGGATGTGTAGTAGAGCCATTCGTTTTATCACTGTATTAAATTATTATTATTTTAATTTAAAATTTAAAAGAATTGTTTTTTTATTTTTTTAATATTTGTTTTATAAGTATAAAATATAAAACACTTATGAATATATTATCGAAAAGACACTAAAGCTGTATTTAAAACATTAAAAACGCCATCTAGTTCAATAATAATAAATTTAAATAAATTTAATAGAATGATAATTTAAATAATACCAACATAAACAAAGTAAATTAACTTTTGATCCATTCATAATATAGTGTGTTATGTAGCTTATTGTTATTATACAAACAAATCGTGACTAAGAAGTGTCAAGGCACGCCAACGCGCCTCTGATATTCTCCATTTGAAGTACTTACGGAATTCCCTCTTCAATGGAGAATTGTCGTGAATGGTAAGTGGGAAAGTGCACTGGCCTTCTCCCGGAGGAACCATTTTAAAAGGTTTAATCTTTTAATTAAGCCTGACAGTTCTAAAAGAGACGACATAATTGATTCCCGTCAAAGATGTCAAGTGTCCCATACAGTATGTGCAAGTATACTTAATAGAAATACATTTTTTTAAATAGCGACTTACAGATTTTGTTTAGTGTACGCATTAGTGCTATTTAATGTAAATTTTGAAGAGCACACAATTAGTTATTTATCAAAAAAATACTTGACATTTATGTTTCAAGTTACAACATAGTCACAAGGCCAACTTATTATTTGGAGCAGATAAAGTTAAGCTTTATAGTCAATCATCAAAAAATCAATTGCGCTCATTTACACTAAGAAAAAATATACATTTTTGCTTGATTACATATATGATTGTTTTTACTTTATGTTTTTGTCTGATTTTAATTTAATTTGTAAATTGATTGATTAATAGTAAAGTTCAACACAGGTTCTGAAATGTTTAAATATTGGAAGAGGACTAACATAGGCGACGGTGACAGACCAATAAGTGGATCGTCCTATTTTAACATAAAAATAAATAAAAACGTAATATTTATAAGTCGAAAATGAAAATGTGTTTCTATTAATTTGTTCTCGATGAATTTGTGTTTACCCCGCAATTGAGAACAAAGTAAGAGTCAGCAGTTTCCCACAGATCGATCTGATGGAACACCTACGTCAACAAGAAACTTACTTAGGTAGTGTAGTGGCACCGCACTCTTTTATAATAAGTTCATTATGAAAGTCTGTCTAAGTTGTAGGTATCGGTCGATGAGTACAACCAGCGATTGCGCCCGTGGCGTCTTTCAAACTCTGGCAAGTGGCAGCGAGGAGGCAAAAACGAAGGTCGACATATGTACAATCACAATGCGGACCATTAACAGTAACAAACTAGGAAATTACACCATTAATAGTTGCAGTTTAATTAGGTAGATCTAATTAATCCGAGTCAATCCGATATAAATCCCATCCATGGATCGGATCCGAGCTGAAGATTCATCAAGCTCGGATCGTTAAAGAAGCTCCAAGACACCATGTCAGTCAGACATAGAAAGTAATACGATATTTTTTTATATTCTTTGAGATTGAAATATAAAAATTTAGATAGAGACTATAATACATAGGCTGAAAAGTCCCGAGTCTAACAAAGAAAACACGGTTTTTTTTGGTTCAAAATTAGCTTTATTCATCAACGTAATCTTATTCAAGAGCAACGCAATCATTCCAGCGCCGCTCTAACATTTCAATACCACTTTTGTAGACCGATTTATCTTTTGCCTCAAAATAGGCCTCAGTTTCAGCGATAACCTCTTCATTGGTGCGAAATTTCTTACCAGTGAGCATTTTTTTTTGAAGGGGGGCTGCGCTGGGAGCCAAATCTGGCGAATACGGTGGATTTGGGAGCAATTCGAAGTTAAATTCATGTAGTTTTACCATTGTTTTCATTGCCTTGTGACACGATGCGTTGTCTTGATGAACAAAAGTAAGTTTAAACGATTACATTCGATCTCACCACTAAATATAGTTGTTAAAGGCAAAACATGGTCGGAGGAAGATGGTTTAGGTAAAGACGAATGTATTTACAGTCCGAAAAATCTTATGCTAATTACAAAACTATGAAAATTTATAAAAATTGACTATTAAAATATAAAAAATACAAAAGAGGCCAGTGGTATAAAAAGGTCGTCAACAATAGTTTCTTGTTGCATTTAGAGAGTATTCACCGCTTCGAAGCCGTACTGCGATCAGCGAGTTGAAATTTATTCTCGCGAAGCAGGAAAGTTTGGCGATCGAACGGGAGCAGAGAACAGATGCTGTTCCTGCTCCGATAACTACGTCTCGACTACGCTCTGAACATCCACAGCACTTGTACACGTGAATATTCCACTCGAACAGGTGTATATGTATATATCTAGTTACTGTTAAATGTTTAAATGTTTTGATGTGTTTTTGTTACAATCAGAAACAAAATATTGTATAATTTTTGTCTGCCTGTTTGATGTTTCATTTCTTAATTAAGTCTTTTGTTATTTTTCCCATGTAAGTAGCTTTAAGCTTTAATGAGAATAAAGATATATAAACCTAATATCAACCAAAACACAGTTCGTTTGTACATGCAAGGAGAGACTAAAATTCATTTTTTTTTAGTTGTTTTATAGCAATCTTTTTTTTTTTTTTAATATAAATAATCCAGTTTACATTTAAAATAAACGTTAACACTTAATATTTATAAATAAAGTCATAAGGAAATTTATCTGTTAGGTTGTCTTAATTAATCAAATTAGTTATTATAATTAAACCACATTTACGTATTTCATGGTTAAAAGCCAATAAAACCCTCAACTAATTTAAATATTTACATATATAATTATGTTTTTATTAACCATATTACACTGAAAATTTAATATAATATTGTGACAGGTGTGCGAGTGGTTCAATAATGAATTGTTAGCGGCGGGCGACACAGGTCGGGGGTTCTATTTCCTGGTGGAAGTGGTTAATTTGGGGTCCGATGATAAGGCCCTTAATTTCCGTTGCACCTCACCTGACGGCCGACGACAATACCGTTTGGCGTCCGTCCAAATGTTACGCGAAATTCATACTCATTTCCTAAATACATTTGAGGCAAAATACAGGATTTGATTTTCTTTTCCTCGTGCACACCTTCGTCTGAGAGAGAAGCTTATTGCTTTGAAGTAATCGCATAAAATGCTAATATCAATCGTATTAAAATGCCGCTACAGGAGTGGAATGTTGGATGAGCGAATGCGAGGGAATAGGGAAAATATATGTGCTTTAAAATATAATACAAAAAATAATATAGAAATGTATTTATGTGCCCCAAGTGTCAATTTATATAATTTTATGTTAATAAAATATCATTGGATTGAAAATGTTCGTAAGAATTTTTTAACCGTTTTATATTTTAAACTAATTAAAAATAATATTTATATTATTGAATATTATTTTCCATAAAAATACAAAGTATATTTTAAATGTGAATAAATAAAATAAAGGTTTTTATTTATTTATAATGATTCAACAACAATAACATCAATAGATAAGCTATCAATTCAACAAAGCAGCGCTTAAGCCTTAATGTGTTATGCTAAATTTATTTAAACTGTAAAATAGTTTTATATTTTACACTGTAAAAGAGATTTTTTGTATAATTAAAAAATAATAATATATATCTGCAATATATGTAGATAAAGTTAAATGAGTACAGTTTTTTATATATTTGACACTGGAAATATCTTAAACTAGCTGGCGCCCGCGACTTCGTCCGCGTTGAACGTGTATGCAAAATTTCCTGGTGATCGGTTCAGTAGTTTTTGCGTGAAAGAGTCACAAACATCCATACATCCAAACATACTTTCGCATTTATAATATTATAATAGTACGGACGGATTAATATCTTGCGCAAAATGATAACTGTAAAATTAGATTTAATAATTATAATTTTGTTTGCCTGTTTTTTCTTATTTTAGATTTTAGTTACGATTACGTTTTAAACCGTTTGAAATGTGTTGAACTGTGGCCGAGTCCCTAATTCAATAACAAGGGGAGTCTGGAGACAAATTTACTTAAGATTAAAGGCGATGCCTTCGAAACGGATATTCAAATTTTATGATCCCTTTCAACGCTTTATTTTTGGCGCCCACTCTGTTTATTGTTGACAGGTTAAGTTTATAATTAGATAAATCACAGCACCGTGGGAGTATTATATTATAAAAAAACAGGAGTCTAATGTTGAGCTGTTATCTTCCTGTGGTATCGGAGGAGTAGGGTTCCCGAGGCAATAAACTTCCATGTAAAGAAATACAGAACCCGTAAACAAAGTCGCTCCCTTTACAACCCTCGCGAATTAAACCTACTTTGTACGCAACATAAACTACCTTTATGTAACTCAGCTCGCTATACCTATATATTTTCAAATAAAAACTCTTTTAACATTTCCCCCTACTAGTAGAAGCATAGACTACTACCCATTTGGAGATAGCGTTAGGATGAAGATCAAAAAAATATATTTTTTATTATTAACACAGTAGTTTATTAAAAATAAAATTAGTATTTTTAGAACTAGCTTACTATGTTTTCGTTAATTACATTTTTAACTAGCTAACTATTTTTTTTTGAGCAATATAAAGTGTGTAAGCTAATTCTCTAATCATAAAATAGAAAAAGCAGTATATCTCCGTACTAATATTATAAATGAGAAAGTATGTATGGATGGTATGGATGTTTGTGTCTCTTTCACGCAAAAACTACGGAACCGATCACCATGAAATTTTGCATACACGTTGTCTGGGACACCAGAAAGGACATAGGGTACCTTTCATCCACTATAAAAGGACTATTCCCGAGGGATAAATAAAAAATAAAAAACTAACGTCTGGCCAAAGTGTTATAGTAACACGAGGTCAAGCGTTATATTGCTTTTTTTTTAAATTTTCAACACGGACATGTCGCGAGCACCAGCTAGTAATATTATAAATTACAAGTCACCACAGAATATTGGAACTGGGAGAAAACATTTTATAAACCTTTTTCCTTGTAATAACTTTTTTTTTACTTTTTTTTAAATAAAATCTTTCGTTTGTCACAACGAGAGAGTCCGTTTGGTTTTTGATGAAATTTCACAGGCGACAAATGGCCAACAAATAAACAATAGCCGAGGGAACACGAGAGCAACATCTGTCGCGGAAAACGAGTGTCGGCCGAAATTACGAACAAACGCTATCACCAATTCATATTGAGCGAGTCCCCTTTCATAGAGATCTAATCACTTTTTAACACTACCGTTTATTTAGGAGTGACACTCCTAAATAATTATAATCACATTATTATGAAATGTATTATTTAAGACAATTTTTCTTATTTTTTCCAAAAACTTGTAATTTCAATAATATCAACACTATAATATAAATTAATCTGTTGAACAATGACAATATAATAAAAACAAACAATTAATTAATTAAAATTAATAATAATAAATTGAAAAAAATCACCTTTTCATAAAATTATTTCATGTAAATTAGTAAGTTCTGTATTTTTAAAATATTTCTATATAATTTCACTTGAATATTAAAAGTAAAATATTTTACTGTTTTTAATATATAAAATATTTCAAGATAGATTGATCTAATAAGAAATGAATGTTAGGAGTGAGTCAAGGTTGAATGACCAGAGGCTGGTGAATGAACGGGATGCGACATGTTGAATGAATGGGATGAATGAATGGGGTGCATAATGCGACGAACTTGTTATTTCAATACATTGTTGTGGCGATCAAAGTATATTAGTTTGTTGTGGCCATAATCGATTAAATATTACAACAATAAATGTTACCGTGACGGTTGAAAAGGTGAATTAACATTAAGCAGATGGAACGCATTGAGCGAAACAGGCTTTTTTTAAATAATAACAAAAGTAGCCTGTAATGTATTGCATACTACTTCGTCTGTGCCCCATTTTCTTAGGTTTTAAAACATTTATAATTTTTTATTGTTTATACAGTTTTGTCAGGCTTTGATTTTTTTATTTTAATTTTTAGATGATCCCTTGGGTTCAGTGGGTCCTTTTTTTCTGAATGAAAGATACTTATTTTATCCTTGAGAACCTGTATGCAAAATTTAATGACGATCGGTTGAGTAATTAAGGCGTAACAAATAAACGAATAACTTTCATATTTATTATATTAGTTAGAATAGAATAATTTATATGACCACTAGCTGGTGTCCGCGACTTCGTCCGCGTTCAACGATGAAAGGTACCCTATATCCTATCTGGTGTCCCAGTAGTCCCAGTAGTTTCAGTAGTTTTTGCGTGAAAGCGTTACAAACATCCATACATCTATACATCCAAACATACTTTCGCATTTATAATATTAGTACGGAGTAGTACGGATATAATACGGATGAGAGAAGCTCTATCTTAATATTAAAAAATATTTATAACTAAATTTTAGATATCCTAAAATGTGCATCTTTATAGTAATTCGTATCAATTCGTATCAACTGTGACATGGATATTAAGCGGCGCTAGTGTCAATAGAATTGATACAATAATCGTATGCAAACAGGCTGTGGCTATAATAACAAAAAGGGGTAACTAAGCACACAGCACTGACCGAACGCACCCCAAAGCATTTTTTTTTTATCAGAGGCGTGATTCACGAGGTCATTGTCTCCACACAAAGGGGTCTGGATATGAGGGTGTCCCATTATTGCGTCGCGTTGATCCCAACCAAACAGGGCATACGAATAAATGGCGCAAGAGTTGAAAACTGGCTTCGGTTTCGCACGTTTTTGCTGTTGCATTCGGAATGATATGACATCCCAATATTTAAAAAAATAATATTTAATATTTCAAAAAGTTAATTAAGTTAATATTTCAAAATTAAGTTAATATTTCAAAATTTTTTTACATGTACAGAACATTTACATAAATACTTGTACGTATTTTTTTTGTGGAATAAGTTTTAAAACAGAATTAAATTTTGGTTTTGTTTAATTTTTTTTTAAATTATATTCATTATAAATTAAATTATTTTTTATCCTTTCGATTTTACATATATTTTTTAAATTTTTTTAATGTTCAGGTGTATCATTGAATTTTGTCTAATATAATAATATGATAATAATGTATTAAGTACGTATTTTTTTATTTAATTTTTACGTAAGTAATATTTTTTTTATTATTATTCTTTTTTATAGACTTCCAATATACCTAGAAGTGATCATAAATATAAATTTGAAGTACATAAAATAAATAAATAATACCGAAACAGGAGCCCAACATGTGTTTAATTTTATGAAAATTATAAGTTTACATTGTAAAGTACGTTTTTTAGTAAAAAGAATTTTAATCAAACATTCAAGACTAAAGTTTGAAGTTGACTAAAGTTGAAGTTGAAGTTGTTTGAACTAAAGTTTATAAATGTTTTAATTAGCTAACCCGTAACAAACGCAAGTTTGAAAACAATCATAGCCGAAAAGTTTTTAACTCTATTGAATGGTCATAAAGTTAGTAAA
Organism: Synanthedon myopaeformis; assembly: GCA_944738685.1. Taxonomy (NCBI): domain Eukaryota; kingdom Metazoa; phylum Arthropoda; class Insecta; order Lepidoptera; family Sesiidae; genus Synanthedon; species Synanthedon myopaeformis. The sequence continues at coordinate 11,218,192 of OX122922.1, read as the reverse complement.
TAAAAAAAAAACCGGCTGCTATTAAAGTTGGGGAAGCTTCGGTAAAGGCGAACGGCAGTAGCCGAACTCGTGTTAAACTGATTTTCTGCATTTTACACAAAATCTACTGTTATTGAAAAAAAATTACAAAAATTGTCACAAAAATGACAAAAGCACATTTTGTGTTATAAATAAAGGATGCCAGAACCTTATATATTATAATATCTTTATCCTTTCATACTTACTAATTCATCCCTTCTCTTTCAGGAACGTTGACGGTGGAACGTTGATCATGTTTCATAGATCTACGGTTAAATCTGACTGACTGTAACAATTTAAAAGAAAAATACCACCAAGCATCATGCGCCGCCGTTATACTCGTAAAACTACGACAGAGTTGACCGAACAGGTATTTTAATAAGAACTGGTGCTCCTGTTAAGACTTTTTTTATAAAAGATGGGTTTGCTCTTGACCAACAACCAACTGTGTAGCAAGGATGAGGCCTAAGATCGAGCTAACCTTATTCTCAACCCAGAAGATGCCTATTCACTTGAACTTTGAAAAGACCTATAGCTATTACCGCCTTCTCAAGTCGAAGAAAGACAGAAAAGACGCACAAATTTTGTTGAAATCAAACTCCAAATTCACGTAAAAACAAATTACCATTAAAAAGGACTTTATTCGATAAACGCATTGTGCATTGACTCATCTTAATCCGCACATTTCATAATCTAGCTGTGAGAAAACAGCATTTTATTTATTTATTTATTCACAGGAACATATATATTTAGTTTATTGGCTATGAAGACACACACTAGGCATGCAAGCCTGTAAAATAATTAAAAATTCAAATAATAACAATTTATAAATTATTAAATATAAATTAAATTACTAATAAGTAGGTATATATAAAAGTAAAAGACACAATAAATTTAGAATATAAATTGAGGCTATATAATATGTAGATATTATGTATTTAAATCGATTTAAATATTTTTTCTACGTAGTCGTATTTAAGACTGAACATTAATACACTATAATTATGATATAATGCTTAATTTCACAATGTTTAGTGATTTAGTTGTAAATGCTTAATTGTACATACGGATTAAAAGGTGTTCGTATTAATGGCAGAGGAACTAGTAGGTGTGCTACTGCGTGGTCGAGGTAGTGCGTCGCCGTGGCTGAGGTAACATTAGATTGATAGGCGTGACGCGGCTAACACAACACACGTTCCTTTTTGTTTGCTCTTTGCTAGCTACCTAACAACCGTTGATTGTGTGTTTGCCTTTCGTTAGCCCAATAAAACGCTGTTTACAATGTGCTCCTCGAAATAACAATTTTAAAGGATACCTCTCGCCATTAGATGCTACATCGAATTCAACAAATTCCTAACTAATCATACTTACTCCATTGATGTGTGTCAAGTGAATTTTTATTTTTGTTTAGTGTTATCAATAAAAAAAAAGGTTAGTTTATTTTTTTAACCATGGTCAAATTAGGACTGTGTGTGACTGATATCCTATAACACTAGTCTGTCGACATAAAATTGAGATAAAACAGAACAAAACTTCGACAAAAAGAACTTTCATACGAACCCCACTGAGGTGCGGTAATTTTAGAAACTGCATCTTCCCTAATGTGATAGAAGTCAAGGAACGCAGTTAAATTAATGTGTAAACTGAAGCGAACAGTAACAATGTAATAGGAGGCAATAAACAACGCGTGTCTCCAGTCTCCACGCGTTTAGTGTCAACAACTTTCCAGTTAAAACCACTCGAGTTAACGGCAACGAATTTAAATTGAAAATATCAACAGTGGAACGAGCTAATGACTCTATCGAGCTTCACTAAACCAACGAGATTTGTGTATACATTACATCGCTTTAGCTAAGCCTACAGCGTGTCTCTTTTATAAATATCAACGAATAACTAGGACTGCAATCACCTATAATAATAATAATAATAATAAACTTTATTTGTATAAGAAAGCGAGTATAATGATAAATAAAATATACATACAGTCCTATGCACACTATGTCGTAATTACGACGTACAAATTTTTTATACAATGTCCATTTGAGCAAAATTATATTTGTTATATATTATTTATTACATTTATAAAAATTTTATTTATTTATAATATTAATTAAGTCTCGTCTAATCTCTATTTCTTGACTAAAATCTAGCATTTAGCATATGCAAACTCTTCCCGGATATCTCATCCTGATTTCTTGTCCTTTATCCTAAAAAGTCCTTTTCTATTGACAGACAATTTGCATTTGCTTAGCTTATAGCTTGTATAGCTTGTAGCTGCCTTTTCTAGTAATAAGTGCACCTATCATCAACTGTATTTGTCCTGTCGACATATACGTAAAAAAGTCTTAGAATAATCAAAGAAAATCACTTAAAAACAACATTATAATACTGAATGTTAAAATTATTGTATTCGTTGAACAAGTGTATTGCATAAAGTACTTAGCAAAATTTTGAGTACACCCTGTATGTTCAGAATTAATTAACGACATTCTCATCCGAGTACAACACTCAATTACATACAGTATCAGCCCACGTGGCACACCTTCTAGATTGAGTCAACAGACCACATGGGAACAACGACCAATGTACTCGCATCTAGTTGCTAAGCAAATTAGTCATAGGCCAAAAACGTTTTTATGTCCACTCCCAAACAAGATTGTCCTAACTAGTTTCAAGTTTGACTAACAATAACTTGTTTACATATTGAAATATAAGCCAAAGTATCAGTGCAACATAAAATTAGTCACAGATTTATTTTGCGTCAAGTATAAATCTCGAGATTTAGCAATAACACTTGTGGGCTCACTAGCACCGGCCAATTCGCTTATAATGTATCCGTGGAGTGTCAACTTGTCCGAGTGTTTATAAATAAAACATAAGACTTAAGTGCTTGCTGATAATTTTATAGGTGTTATTGATATCAATGACAAGTGGTTTAATTTATAGCTTAAATATAAGAAAATTAAATTTTTCACCTTTACAGGAAAATGTGAACCTTCGGTTAGCCATTTATAAATTTTAAATGCATTTGGTGTAACCATTACACTTTTAAAGAGAGAAACAAAATTGAGTAACCAGTCGCGTTAATCTCCAGTTAAATTCAGGTTTTTGTTGTAAAAAATCTGTTAACATATAAGGAATAGTAGAATATTGAATTTATCTAACAATAATATTGAGAATTATTAAAACGTTGTCAACCGTCACGAGGATCTTATATTGCAGCCCTAATTATAAATACCTATGTAAACATCGATTTAAGTATGTAAGTTTGATTTAAAATTATACTTATTATCACGTATTATTACTTATTATTATTTGACGACACGTTTGGTCTAATGGCTAGTAACCCTAGCTGTTAACCAAACGGTCGCGGGTTCGAATCCCGCTAGGGACGAATGTTTATGTGTTAACATTTTACCTTTGTACCTGAGTAATTGATGTTTTGTATTTATAATATGTATGTATTTACAAAAAAAAAGTAATCTATGTATTATATCAACTGTCTGGTATCCATAATACAACAATTAGTTGCTTTATATGGAACTAGATGGTGCTGTGTGGAATGTGTGAAGATATTTATTATTATTATTATTATTATTACGTCAGCAGAATGTCATGAGTTGATAGAATGACAAGTAATAATAACTTAATAATATTTCAAGTGAAATAATATAATCATGTATCTATCTCCTTGTAATTACGCGTCGGTTGATTGCAAAAAAAATCAATTTGAAACACCACCATTCTTGATTCAGGCTCACCAATTAAAATCCAAATAAAGCTTCCAAAAAAAAAAAAGCGTCACACAATTTACTCAATTTACGTCTCCCTATACTTAAACGAATTCTTTTCGACGGTCTCGATCGATTTCGCTCCGTATTTCTTTTTGAATAGGAGCTAATTTCCTAGTATTGCAAACAATTTGCATATAAATCGTAGGGCCATGACGACTCCATCGGTTGGGGAGGGCAAACATTCAATTAGACGAACGTTTGACCTGCCACCTTTGAAAGCTTTTAAAAGTGCACACAGATCGTCAGACAAACAAAGCAATCATGTTCAATAGATGTGGATGAGTAAATATGTATTAGGAACGTGGGATTTAGAGAGACAGAAAAAAAAAACACAATTTTTTCAATAACTTCATATTCAAACATTACCTTACCGAGGTAATTCGAACTTTCTAAAGTTAAATATAAAGTCCTTACCGTTTTGTGTAGTCAGTAAAAATTTGTACAAGTACACAGACAGTTAAATGGTGTTGTGGAAAAAGCAAAAGCTCACTAAAGCTTAACATTTGTAGAAAATAAAAGCAGTCTATCTGAATAATATGAAGCTCCTCTAGTTAATTATTTTTACGTTCTTAATTAGAGACAATTAAAGTAACTATTCTTATGGTAAATGCGCAATGAGTTGAGATGTGTCCAATATTATACAACTAGCGATCCGCCCCCGGCTTCGTTCGGATGCATTTTTTTTTTCTGCAAATTACATACACAAACTTTGTACGTTAATAGTGAAAATCGTATCAAAATCCGTATCAAGAAAAATTTGCAGTGAAACAGAGAGCGACTTTATTTTATAACTATAGGTGTTGCACGCGACTACGTCCGCGTAACTTTACAAAATATTGCCTATGTTACTCGCTGATAATGTAGTTTTCTATAGGTGAAAGAGTTTTTAATATCGGCCAAGTAGTTTTTGAGTTTATTCATTACAAACATACAAAAATACATATACTATTCATGATATTCATGATATTCATAATATTCATGATATTCATGATATTCATAATATTCACAATATTCATAACATTCATAATATTCATGATATTCATTATATTCATAATATTCATAATATTCACAATATTCATAATATTCATAATATTCATAATATTCACAATATTCATAATATTCATAACATTCACAATATTCATAATATTCATAACATTCATAATATTCATAATATTAATAATATTAAGTATATATATATATGATGTAGGTACCTACTAGGGATTCATCCACCAATAAAAAGTTATTATGGCTTCGTTATGGAAACTTTAAATCAAAGAATTTTCTCACTTATGCACTTTTTAAATATTCAAATTGTGTTTAAAGTTTAAATTAAGCTGTAAAGTGAAATCCTCAGATGTCAGTAATTGAGGCATCTAATATTATTTTTTTATCAATTAAGTCCCACTGGTTCTAAGTGGTTGATTGTTTAAACAAATTAGATGTAAAGTCTAATCTAAATAAGTGACACGAAATTGTAAATTGAATGAGACATACAAAAGGCTTAGAAAGTCGTAGGACGGGGACGGATCCAGACGAACTTTCAACAATAGACTAAGTGCTAAACGACTTACTTAATTACTATTATATATATAACTTTAAGCTAGTTTTCGGAACAAAAACAGTGATTAGGGCGAAACTTGTGAGCAATACGAGTTAGAGCCTTTTACATAAACCAATCTCGAGAATGGTTTGAGTATTAAATGAAATTTCATTTATTATGTTTATATTTGGTTTGCAAAATTAAATATTTAAAAAGAATAGGCCAAAGTTTAAATTGAGGCGTATTTCAAAGTAGTCGTTATGGATTAGATCTAGGCATTAGAGAAATTGAGCAGGAAGACTAGACAAGAGCTAGATTTTTAAATTTATATTACCTAATATTTGAATCCGTACTAATACTATAAATGCGAAAGTATGTTTGGATGTATGGATGTTTGGATGTTTGTAACTCTTTCATGCAAAAACTACTGAACTGATCACCATGAAATTTTGCATACACGTTGTCTGGGACACCAGAAAGGACATAGGGTACCTTTCATCGTTCAACGCGGAAGAAGTCGCGGGCACCACCTAGTATTATATAAGTTGATGAAGAGTTTAGATTATTTGGTTACACGCTTTGAACTATGCAACTTTGCATTTAATAGCCAAATTCTTGAGGAATGGTATCAAAGACTATATATAATTATATATGGTAAGTATAGTTAGTAACAGAAAAGACATAGTTAATAAAAGAATAAAGTTTAAAAACCAAAAAAGATTAAATAAATTTAAAGTAATTAATTAACTTTATAGATAGATTTATTTAAGCGTCTACATAACATTCTTTAACTACGTAATTAAATAGCTAAGAGGTTCTACTGTGCAGTATATTCCTCCAATTGTCTTTCCCGGTCGGTAGTAAGTTTGGCTTTAGGTTAAAGAGTTGTTGAAAATGCAACGACTTGTCGGAGGTGATGCCATTGATCCGATCCGCTCTGTCGACAACACTTCGATGATCCAAAATCCAAATAAACAAGAGGGTGGCGCATGTCACGTGCACGAGTCATTTTTATCGCTTTCCAATAGTTACTGGATTTATTTTCCCACATTATTCTGTTTGCTAACAACCTACTTAATGGGTCTCACAAAAATAAGTGTCACTATAACTATTAGGATAATACATGTGTGTGTGTGTGTGTGTGATTTAATATCAGCACCATCTCTGTTCGAATGATTCGCAAGGATGTATTATTACGTAATATATTCTAGTTTCAGAGATATTGTGTAGATGGCGCAATATCTCTGAAACTTCAGAGATATTCTAAAATAGAACGTAACGCATGTCGTGTGACAATTTTGATTTTACTCCAATAAATTTTTATACTCCAGGCTTATATACTCGTATATATGAACTCCAAAAATGCACATGATACAATGAATACATAATATGATATGAGTGACTAGACTTTGATTTTGACTAAACGATTTCTTATTCCCAGTAAGCGCATTAATATCATTAAAATTATTATTATATAATTATATATGAGATTACACTACTCATTAGTTTATTTAGTGCAACGGATATGTAGTTTTATAAAATAAGCAAAATTTGTTATGGGTGCAGCTAAATCACATGATAATTTGATAAAATCCAAAGCAGCGATTTTGAATGAAACTCTCTCGGCAGTGAATATCGCTAGAAGTTTGTGTCTGCGGGGAGCCTTAAATAAAAGTGTCACCCTCAGCGGCGTGTGTTCGCGCCGTGCGGCCTTTTATCATTTTTTCGATCAGCGAAGCCTGCGGGCCCAGTGAGATAACCATGGGGTTAGTTGACAGCTTTCAACTCGGGATTAACTTCGTATTGCGGCCGTGGAGCGAGAAAAAATTTAATAGCTTTCTGTACAGATTGGCCGTTGAGACCCATTTAACTGTTATTATATATATACATATACAAAGCACTCTTATTTAACAGCAGCTGTATCATAGGATATATAGGATTCTCATCATTTTCAACACGGACACCATAGAGCCAAACTACAATGCAAGTAGATAGCCACGCATATACACTTAATAAATTATTTATAACGCGAACCACATACGAACGAAACAATCCCGATTCTCTCATTAAAATCCAAATTGCTGTACAAACAAACGAATTAACGATGAATACGAAATTGCATCAAAATAATACACTGCCATACGCGTATGAGTTAAGTTTGTCGATGACAAGACAAATTCGATTCATTTCGAAACGAATCTCAAACAAAGTTGGTATTCTGATTTCGCATGTCGCAATTGTACAAATATTGATAATGCTCTCATTCTGTTGACACAAATTTAAATCTTTTTCATTTTATTCCATTTATTGTGTCCTTTCCGCATTTAGGTATTATCTCCAGTTTAATTTATTACAATAACAACAAGACTTATGGTGTATTTTTATATGCCTAAAGAGTTTAACTATCTAGAGAGTTTAACTATCAGCATTTCTTTGACAAAAATATTCAATTTCTCGCATTGCCAATTTTAATACTATCCAAAAGTATTCAAATTACATGAAAACTGAATATTCAAAATACTTCACAGAGCTCTAAAAACAACCTCTTTAATAAGGATAATTATGGCTAACGTTGTTATAAAAGATAATACTGCTATTTAAATTTTGAAGGTAGTTTTTTGAACCTAACTTTAAATTTATTTAAAGCACATTCTATTATACTACCTAACAGTCTATAAAAATATTTTACAAAATATGCGTTCTGTTTATAATTTCTCTTAATGGAATATTTATTTGAAAGAGCAACTACCGAGGTTTGTTCTTCCTCTTAGAAAAAGTTATCCAAACAACAGATATACAAATCTATACCAATATTATAAAAAAAAGGATATTTGTATTTTTGTTTGTTGATTCAAAAACTACTGGACCGATTTTTAAAATTCTTTCACCTATAGAAAGCTACATTATCAGCGAGTAACATAGGCTATATTTTATGAAGTTAAGCGGACGAAGTCGCGTGCAACGGCTAGTAATTAATATTATTAGTTGGTACAGTGGCCATTGGCGCAATCGTCAACCTGCACTTTGTTGTCTTTCAAAATTATTTTTTATAGCTGTTTTATTTGAAACAAAAATAAGAAGGAATGTTGACATATACACAAAAGTGACAAGTGAGGAGATTGACAGAATGACTGATTGAATGAAAGCTCGTTATAAACGAGCACAGGAAGAAGTTGAAATTAACCAACTCAGTTGTTGGGAACGAAACGGATGTCGTTTGGAAGACTATTTATCCAGTATTTAAAAAAGCTAAAAGCACGCACATTGCAATAAGCTTTACAACTTAACAGTAACCAATTTTAACTATAAAATTATGATAAAAAATAAAACTTTTTTTGCGATGTAGTTCTTATCAATAGGCCGTATATTGTAGGGTATATTTATAAAAATAAGTTAACTTTCTTCGGCTATTTTGGAATATTTGCCAAATGTCTTCGTGAGAATATTTCGTTACAAAAAATCCATTTCAAATTTCTACATAGGTATTAATTACATGTAATTACATAAATATAATATAATATAATGAATATAAGTTATATTATGTATAATATAATTTAACTTTTTTACTATGCTAAGCTTAAATAATACTACTAGTTGATTTTTTAGATGTATACTTGATATAAAAGCATTTGATTTAAATATTATTTATTAAATATTTAAATAGAATTAATAATTTCAAGTAAGAAAGCAAAACACATACGATAATTATACAAGTCGATATTTGAGTTCAATTAATTTTAAGTTTGTATTATTTATTTATTTTTAGGAATTTTATTTTTCCATTGAAAAGATTTTCACGCTTTAAATTTTCAGGGCGGGCGAATCCGTAGGGCACGGGTAGTTAAATTATAAAATTAATTAGATTTAACTGTTACCTGGTGGGCAAACGCAGTCACCATAGTCTCGGATGCTTCTTCTCGGACGCCAGTAACTCGGCGGTCGAGATAGAACCTCTCTTCGAAGCCTCTCGACCAACGGCTGTTGGGGCTCCAAGACGGCACTTCGTAACGCCAGGTGCTGCTCCTCCAAGAGAGAGAGTCTGTCTTGCAGACCTTGCTGCTTGTATAAACTGTACCCGCTCGAGATCAAGCTCATAGCGCACGCACACCATAACACCACACAATACACCCAGGGATCCCCCGGACAGCGGTCTTCGCATTTCTCCCATTTAGTCTTTTTAACATCCTTCTTTATGTCCTTCTCGGGTGGCGATTTAGCCACCGGTTTCTCCGGAGGCGTTTTGCCTCCAAACTTGAGAAACATCTTACCGGAATCCTCATGAAAATTCCCTCCCCCTTACCAACATGTCTCCGTTTCCCATGGGTTAATGTTGTGCTATACTCATCGCGAGCGAACGAACCGACACATTGTGTTACAATAAAGCGTCCGGTTCGAAGCTTTTTCACGTCGACGATCGCGTTCGAATCTATCAAAAATCGCAATTTATCAAACACAAAAATCACTGAGATACACAAAAAAAAAAATTAAAAAAATATATTGGAATGCAACACAGAAAAATAAAGCGTCGGGTGTAACTGAAAGTGTAGGCTGTGATCGTATTTGAATTCGTGGAATACGCGGACGAGTCGCGCGTAGAGACACCCTCTCGCTTCGGCAGGCAGGACGCCACTGAACTGAACTGAACTGAACTGAACGTTGGTTTCACAATGGATTTGATACGGGCGGGTAGTGCAAAGACAAGAGACAACTAGGCGTGCGCTGCGATGTTCCAAAGTGAACTTCATCTGTACTCTACTTACATCAATTTGTTAATTAAAAATTGAAATTTTTATTCATCTAGGGAATCCTCTTTACATTAGGACCACTAAACTATGTAACGGATTTTGACGCGATTTTTACCGTCAGTAAGATAAATTTTCATGGAAGGTTTATATGTATTTAATGAACCTAATTAACTTTTTATATAAATGAAAAAATAAAAATAAAAAATTAACAATATTTTATAATCGAGTAGCTGAAAAATAAATTTACATGGCTTATGCAGGCTAAACCTTGAAAGATACATAAAAAAAAGAATTGTAGAAAATCTTAGAATCCTTTAGAATTTTCTTAGAAAATTCCGGGATGGCATACGTATAAATATCTCTAACTGACTCTAACCATTTCTTTCATTAAAACTTTAATCTCTACTGCGTCCGTATGTTTATGCGATAACTTATTCTAAACCAGCCAACAGATTTTGATACGGTTTTCAATAATGGAAAGAGCAACCAATGAGGATGGTTTGTGTATACAATTTGCAGAAAAAAATTGCACCTCTTGAATATTCATACGATAAACGTTTCAAATAAATTATTATATACTAGCTGGTGCCTGCGACTTCGTCCGCGTTGAACGATGAAAGGTACCCTATGTCCTTTCTGGTGTCCCAGACAACTTGTATGCAAAATTTCAATGTTATCGGTTCAGTAGTTTTTACGTGAAAGAGTCACAAACATCCATACATCCAAACATACTTTCGCATTTATAATATTAGTACGGATTAGAGCTTCGGTAGTTGTATTGGTAATATTTAATATCAGGATTATACTTTATGCAAGTATGCTTGCAGAATGCGAGGCTTAAGCAAGCCAAATTGGGCGATAGTTCACGCGGAAGAACCGACGAGGGTCCAACCGATCCAGTTAGAATTATTCGGGAGATGAGATGAGTTCATTCGCCAGGAGATCGACGATCGATACGTTACATATAATTATATCTAAAAGACATCAAAGTTAAATGTTTGTATATTGTAATCAAATAAAAATTATTTAATTATTTTAACCATATTATGTGTTTTTCTGTTTAGCTGGCGAAGGTCAAATATTTTTGGAAGTGAAAATATATCAGTCAGATACAGAAAAGTATAGGTACATAACAAGTTTGTCCATTTAACCGTAACAAATATATTAGTTGATACGAAGACTAACACAAGGGTTATCCCCTTCAAATCACATCAAACAAGGCAGGGATGTAACGGGAGCGATAACAATTGATTAAATTCCGAACCTTTTCTTTTTTAATTTTAATAATATAATTTAAAGTTAATTGTTTTTAAAACAAATTTAAAATTATATTTTGTTTTTAAGTGTTCAGCATAGGTACTAATATATAATTAATGAATGAGAAAGGTTAGAGCTAAGATAACCTAATAAGCTAAGCTAAGTTAAGCTAGCAGACGTTGTCCTGTCTGAACATGATAAAAGTCTGTACCCAATCGCAGCGAAATAAAGTTCATTTGTGAATCTCAACTAATTAAATATCACACAGAATATTTCATTAAAATCGTAGGTATAAGACATTCACAAATATGTACCTACAGAAGAATTACATGTATAAAGATTTTAAATGTATATAAATTATATAAAATGGTATATTATGTATACCAAATAGCATCCCAAATCAGTAAAATACACTGACACAAATAAATTATCATGATAAAACGTCTGACATGTACAAATTAAATTATTATCACAATTCCCACAAGAGCGAGCAGCGAAGTACTAATGTATGTTGCGTTGGTCCAAACGCCCAAAGATCTGTATCGACATTAATTAAATTTGTACAAAATGGAAAAAGCGAAGATGTTTTTTATACGATAGACCCTATTAATCACTTTAATAGAGTCATTAAAACGGAGAGGCAGCCGCAAGCGCCGCTCACTATATAAAAACTCGCCACTTGACTCTGCGATGCTCCAACCGAAGGGCGTGGACTCAGTTACAGCGGGTTTAATGGGAAACTTAACATTGTCAAATGTCAACGGTATTATACAACCTTACGGCATTTAAGGTAATTTTAAATATAAGTTTTATTAATACCAAAAAGTTTTATATATACATTTCGATGGACAGAACGGCGTTCACGGCCGTTCTGTCCATCGAAATGTAGGTAGTCAATAATTTATTTGTTCCTATCCTATAAGAAGAGCCCTATATCTCTTTATATAGGAATATGGACACTCCAAAAATCATCAAAATTCAACTAGTTTTGAGCAAAATCGATACACATTTTGAGACGAAACCTGTAATTTTTTAAGGTTTAATTGGCCAGGTGCAGGAACAAAACAACCCTTTCGTTAAGTTTTATGAGGGTACTACGAATAGCGCAACAACACAAATAATTACCCTATTCTCGAAATGTTTCGACAACCACGAAACTTTTTAGTCTATCCGCCTTTTTTACTTAACAAAACTATTTACCAAGAATCGCTTCAAACTGTACCGTGACTGCTCGCAGCATGACTCTTAATATTTCCTGATAATATTAATAGATATATTGTAAACGGCAGTGATCCGAAACAAAAGCTTTATGTTTTTATCGAAAAAAACTAAATTTTAAAACTGTACGTATAGTATTAGAGAATGAAGTTCTCAATTAACCCTTCGTTCGGAAGCGATTGCCCTCATTAATATGTTAAACCCTCGCTAATGGCTCATTGGCGACACAATCTGCAGCATCCGAGTGCAGACAAATGGTCGCAATTAAAACTAGATTGTTGTCATTTAGCAGAGACGGCGAGGAGGTGTATACTTGCGTTGCGATCCATCACGATCCCTCTTCTTTTAAATTTAATTTAAAACTTTCCCCACTTCGTCAGATGCACGGCCGGGGACTCCCCGTTTGCGAAGACAGCTAACTTTTTTCTAATCCAGTGCACTCTTTTAAATAATTAAGCAGCACATCCCCGGAAAGTTGAGGAGTCGCGTTCTGAGAACATTCTTGGTGCTTGGAGCGAAACTTTGGCTAATGATGGCTCTCGACGAGTGCCGAGGGAAATCTGCGCAACGGAATCACAATTATTTGCTTATACTTTGTACTTTGTTCGTGACTGAATTTTACTTCAACGACTGGATAACTTTGAATGTAACATCTGGTGTGTTCGCAATGATAATTTTAATCATTTCATAGTAGCTAAGAAGCTTTAATAAAACTGATTTTAGGTATCAAGTTAAAAAAATTATTCAATGTAATATATTATGTAATAGCAACTCTCTAATGAAGCACTCTAAAATCGACAGAAACTATAGGTTTTAAATGAAAATCTACACCTATGTATATCCTGTTCTCGTTAGAATGTGACTAACTAAAAGAATTTATTGTAGAGAAGATTGCTGTGTTATTGAGGTGATTTTTTTTAAAATTTTTGCTTTTAATAATGTATGTATGTAAATAAGAATTGTGTGGTATTAAAATATTCACATCGGTTATTGCAAAAGTTTACTCGACTGTAAATAAATAAAAATAAAAATAAAAAATAAAAAATTGTTTTTAAAACATATACTCGTAATATGTGTACAAGAAGAAAAAAATACCCAAAATAATAATATTTTTACATTTGCAGATAGAACTTCGACCATACCATTGATAGACGTATGACAGAACGTTTTTCTAATTTGAATGTGTTATATCGACATCAATTGGAGCACCTTGTTCCGAAATGGCGGAACGAAAGTGATATTGCAGTCGAAATCTGAAATCCGGGACATTTTCGTTATCGCAACATGAACGTTGTTTACTGTTAGTGTAAGTAGGGAGAGTTGCGGGAGTTGCGGGAGTTGCGGGAGTTGCGGGAGTTGCGGGGGTGTAAATTGAGCCACTTCCCGCTTCCCGTGTTTTATGAATTGTCGTCGGTCTCTTGGCGAGTATTGGGCCGATATTAGCTTCGAGTGTTTTATGGACCTAATAAATTTTAAAGTGTTTGCACTCTGGGCTTTCGTTTACTTCAAAAATTTCAAGGTTTCCTTTTGATATTCGCGGTTCGATTGATTGCATTGATAACCTGTCAAATCTCTAATAACAAGCTTGAGCCATGTCTAGTCAAAATTAAATTTTTATAACGCTCATATTTTTATTGTAAATTTAATTAAAGTACCTTGGCATAGAAATTTCTAATAAAATACGTGGTAATTCGATAAAAGCCCAATAAAAGCATAAGCTGGCTATACAGTAGTTAAATTCTGTAAGGCACAAAAGAAATTCCATGTCACAATCCCCGATCAGCCGTCATAATTTAATAAATCCACATTAGTATGCGAAGAGGCCAAGAGATAGCAATTAGGACAGATTATTGTTTCTATCTGCATTTCAAATAGGAACCGGTCCCTTCGAATTGAACGCAACGCTCACGCCTCATCTTATAATCACTACTCCCTAACTTGCCTTCCCAAATGTTCCAATATGCGTTCAGGGGATTCAAAATGTAGCTGAACGTTACGTTCCACGTATGTTGATGATTATCTGGTACTATTTATTTAAACTAAATAATCCAATTTTAATATTTCTCAAGCGAAACTATCCAGTAAAAACATTGTGACTTGAATTAATGGTTAGGAATGGTGTTATAGAAAGAACTGAGAACTGAGAACCTTCATAATATAACGCAGTTCTGTATTCATAGCCAATTCTGTTATGTATTTTTTTACAAAAGCAATGTCCTATTGTAAAAAAAAAGTATATCTCTTTTATATCTCTTCTAGCTTATATGTGTAATTTTTTTTTAAAAGACCACAATAGTGTATCATGTGTGTACTAGCGACGCGCTCCTGGCATGGGTACAATTTTTTGCAAAAAAACCTTCCTCATTTAAGGGTCTTTTCATTGGTGAAAACTGCATTAAAACCCGTTGCGTTGTTTAAATGATTTCAGCGTACATTCAGAGGGACATGACAGACGGTGGGAAGCGAATTTATTTAATATAAAAATTTATAATTAAATTTTTTTTTAGTAAGATATAAAATTCAATCTTAAATAATTTTGTTTATGTCTAAATGAAAGTCTAATGACCAGTTTGAAACTGATCTTATAAAAATGAGAATATTTAATTTCAATTTTCTTACAAATTTTAAAAAGTTTATTTATATTCATGAAATGAATGATCTTCACATTATTTGTGCTGAGTGAGTCGCACCAAGTTTTGCATTAACGTGTTTTTCGGGTCATAAATCATAACCACGACACCAAGTGTAGGGGACCAAGAGTCCGGAGTAACGCCTAGTTAAATTGCCAGTGAACTGAGCTCGAATCGTGACCGAGTTGCTCGGAACCCCGGGGAGCTTAGAGATAGTGAGCGTTATGGAAGTGTTTATTACGCTCTTTATAGAGCTACGGATGGACAATGCCATTCTAATGCTTGAATCGTGAGATGCGACCGCCAGTTATGCTTTTGGTTTCTCTTTAACAACTTCATATTTACAAATATACTTTTTCCACATCTTATCACAGCTGTCATAAACGTGAAGTATAAAATAATACTGAACAAAAGTCTAGACTAAATATTGACATATCTCTGAAAGATATGTCAATATTTAGTCTAGAATAGCGAAATACGGAAATCCATACAGGAGTAAAACGGTCGACATAGCCCAAAGATAAAGTCAATGAAGTGGTTTAAAGGGGTGTTGAAGTAGATGAGCCTTGGAGTAAAAACCAAGATTGAAGACCACTTGACTGGCAGTGGCAGATATTAAGGAAGAAAGATTAGTAGACCAGAAAGGATGCGGAGAGCGGACAATAAAGTATGGTCGCGTTCAATTAAAAAGATCAAACTGTTGGTTAATTATATTTTTTTATGACAGTAAAAAGGCATTTTATATTATAGTTAACAGTTATAACTGGTATTAGTTTTTTGGTTCGAATTCTAAGTTGTAAGTTTTGGTTGTTAGTTTTCCTAGATAATAATTTATGGAACCACCAAACTTTGTTGTTAAACTAGAACTGTGGTATTGTAAGTTAAATAAGGTTATATAAAACATTGAAATATAAATACATAATAATAATAAGCATATAATGTTTAAGATAAATCCTGGTTTTTATTATGAATGCGAAAGTAAAAGTAGTAAGAGGTGTTTGTTACTCTTTCGGGCAAAAACTACTGGACGGATTTTGATGAAATTTTACTGTAGTACATTGGACTTAACACATAACTTAAAATTAATAAAAATAAGCGTAAGAAGTCGCGGAGAAATTAGATAAAATTGTCCCCAACTGTAGGTGTTCTTAAATGACAAAAATTAATCTTATAATTAAATAAAGTCCCATCTGGTTTTCACAAGAGAAAACGGAGCAGACTTGAGCAATGTTGCGCATCGAATTGCGATTCTGGCTTTTGTTGAAAACCTGGAGTAGCACTTGATGTATTTCCATACTTTCTTCGATTAAGCTTAAAATAATGAAAAAAATAATACATGAGTTTTAAAAACAACAAAAGTAATTTACTGGTAAAACACGTTGGACTTAAAACAAATTGTTTGTTCACAGTTGAACGTGTGTTTAGGACGAGTTTGCGGCGACTTGACGACTAAGAAAATTTAGTACCGACCAGGACAATAGAACTGCTCCCCGACAATTCGTGTTCCCCTCATGTTCTGAACATTGAATGGTCGGAGGCCAATGTAGAATGGCGGTGTCAATAGTTCCGCGACGTTTTCGGACGGCTTTAATTTTCCCCCGTAGTTGTTATCGTTCGGAGCAATTAAACAAACTTACTTTGAGAGTTTAAAAGGGTAACTTTGGGACTTTGAAACTAGGTAATGTGTTTCTGTTATTATGTGTGTAGAATAGTTTGAGCGCCTGTGAGAGTGTTGCGGTTGTGGGCCAAATTTATTTATCGTATGCAATATTAAAGAAATTCAATATTTATCACCATTAACATGGGATTTAGATTATGTTTCAAGGACTATACCTCTACAAATAAAAATATAAAGGAATATATAAGATATATTCCTTATATATCTTATATATTATGTTATATTTCTTTTATATTATGTTGGATTATGTTTCAAGGACAGACTAGCATTGGATAGTTTAAAGATAACGAATTTGTGCTAGGGCTCTTGTGTCTCTTGGCACTAAACACTGATACTAGCTCCTAGTATCAGTGTTAGGTCTCACGATATGATATGATGGTTCTTTTTTCAAGGTTAGCACACTGAGCGTGAATAAGATATGGGATCTCGAGAGATCAGTCGCCTAAGAGATGGATCACGTCTTATTGTTGTCAATAATATATACATTTTTTATTGAACTGGTAAGCTCTGCTCTGTGGTTTCACGTATCAGCTTTTAAAACAATTAAGTGAAGCTGAAATATTTGCTTAGTGGCTATTGCCTGCGACTACGTCCGCATGTCTCTTTTAAGATGTTACAACAATAATTTAATCTTTATTGCTCATATATATTGTTAGGTGTTAAATTTTTTATTTTTATTTATAGATGATCCTTTTAGTAACAGTACTTTTTCTGGACGAATGGTCTTTTTCTGTGTCCTTTTCTGTGTCCCTGAACAACGTGTATGAAAATTTCATGATTATCGTATGAATAGTTAAGGCGTGAAAGCGTAACAAACAAACAAACTCACTTTCGCATTTATAATATATATAATTTTATATAATTTTAAAAAATTTAATCGCATATATAATTTAAAAAAAAAATGAACAATTTAAATAGTTTACAAATCAGCATAAGCTATGAACCACGAGAAAATGTACATAACTTCTTTAAATATATATATATATATAAATAAATTATGTACATTATATATATATATATATATATATATATATCTAAATATATAAATATGTACTATATTTCTAGATAATTTATATATATATAGTAATGATTATCTCCATGTCACAATTCGCATTCGCATTCTCCAATTCGTTAGTCATGAAAAGGCGTATCTATAATTTATGAAACTTTATTATCGTATCGTTTCCTATATTAGGTTTATTGAAACCTGAACCAATACTAAGTATTATATCTCGATGGATGTCGTGACAATACAATAATTAATTTCGTTGTACCAAGGATTAACGGTCGTTTATTAATACTATTACAATTAATCAAAATCAAATTAACCGGATTGTGGTTTATTTGGCAATATTATTTATCTGCCAATATTAACATTAATTATAAATATATTCAAGAAGGGAATAAATATTGAACTTCTTAATTATATTTATGACATTAGTCTCCAAATATAGAGAGATTCATTTAGCAAATATCTAAGTGATAATTATACTTAAAGCAATAAAGTACAGAAAACATGTATTTTACAATCGCCTAGTTGAATATGCATAAGTATATAATCATAATTCTGAATATTGAATGAGTATTTTTTTTTTTTGGTAATATAATGTTAATTAATAAATATGTTGCTTATACTTAGTATTTTTTTTTTTTTCAATAAATAAATCACTTCCGGATCCATAAAAATATACGCAATCACTTTACACATTAACTTAAATAATCATTGTCTTCATAATTTTTTTTACATAATATATTAAAAATATTACTTTTTAATAAATAAATAATTGCAATACACACACTTTATAATATTTCTTATATTTATTCAAGTCAATGTGTTAATTAATAATACATCAATTATCACTATGAAGAAGGTTCTTGGTGTGAGCATTTTATATGGATCGAATATATATATCGAATATATAATATTTATATCGAATATATATCGAATATATATATATATATATATATATATATATATATATATATATATCTCGAATATATATCGAATATATATATCGAATATAGAATATTTCTTGGTGTGAGCATTTTATATGGATCGAAGACATTTCGCACCATTTGGTAACAGTTAGAAGACGGGCTATTCAGGCCGCATTGGGTGCGACGCGTGTCCAGCGAGGATGCATATCGCTACCGCACTTTGTTCGCGACTATTCATCTGTGTAAAGAGATACAGCTCCCCTATTCCATTTATATTCGCCTGTTTATGTTGCCCTACGTCCTCGGGCGTCGTTTTGGTAATTGGTTTCATTTCGTGTATAATTCACATTTCTATTAAATTCGGCTTTGATCAATTCGGACGATAATTGAACAGTTCAAGGGAGATGAGGAAAAAATTACAACTCAAAATTGTAGGTTACTAAGTAAAGACAATGTTTTAATAAATGTAAAATAATATTATTAAACATAAAAACGGAGTCGGAAGTAACGGTTAAATAATTGATATATATATATTTATTTAATAGCTAACCTTACAGCATGTAACATTTTAGAAATACATAAAAAGAGTTATTAGTTTTTTATATAGCCTATTACAAGGTTAAGACATATTTTAAAAAAATATATATGATAACATTATATTATATGGCAATATGGAGCGTGTGCGTGTAAAATATCTATATCAAAAATATGATTGGGAAGCAATCTGGAAACACAAAGGTATGACAATGATAGATAAAGTCGTAGGTGGAGAACAAATGTGATAGGAAGATGGGAAATCCGGGATAACTAAAGACAGATCCGATTTAGCGAACGATTCTTCGGCATTCGCTGAGGGGGTGGCGCCACAGACCATTTATTTCCCAGTTTGATCTCTAGAGGAATTTTCTTTTATCAAGTTCCCTCATTCATGTGAGCCTGGAGCTTCTCCGCTATTCTGTACGCAGGTTCGCCCGCTCCGCAATTTATTATCAAGTTTTAAACTGAATGGGAAAAAAGATGATTCAAACAGTTTTATTGATGGCGAAGCTCGTCGTCAGTTAGCGCTTTCGTTCGTGTCTGCTTTTGTAGCACTTTCTCGTTTTTAAAATAAGTTTCATCCGCGCTTCATCCGTTACCTTCACGAGAACTTTAAAAACCATAAAACAAGTTCGTTACATTTATACTTAAGACAAAATGAACAAGAAATACGAATGCTCGGTAGTTATTATATATTATATGTATAAGTAATTAGAATAAAACTTACATTTTATGACGTCTATTCTAAAGTTTGCCAATTCGAAATTCAAAAATATGAATTATATTGTAAATATCAAAATATATAACAGAAAGAAACACGTGCTTACATTTTACAAGGACTTCAAAATTTCCCAACTGTATAAGTACTGTATAAGTAGTTAAAAGTATCGTATGTGTTGCATGTAAATATATTCTGTTAGAATAGACACATCTCTGAGAAAAAGGTAGTGAGAGAATTTTAAAAATATACATAACATATACACAACAAATCCCTGCATTTTATGGTTGTCTGCTCAGTAGAAGGATCAAGGTAGATTAATACTAAAGCCTAGTCTACTTAATACTCACAAATATTTCCTCATACGTTCGAAGTTGTATACCTACATAATATGGGAGTAGAAAATTTTAGTAATGATCATTGGCTCCAATGATGAAGGGTAGCAATCTGCAAAGGCCTGACTTGGTAAAATTCATGGGCAATTAAATATAATATTTTATTAAATTCACATTATTCGATATGACTGTGTTTGTGTCGGAGATATAATGTGGAATCTATCACGTGTCACATTAGTACCACAGAATAATTATTACCAGATGACAAACAAAATACTTGTGTATCATAAACCCGTCATCAGTGAACACGGACAACGTCCCTTACTAAATTAGGGCCATCGCCGCCTCGTTGACAAATTACACAGACACGGGACAAACTAATAAACTTTGGAACATCTAAATAGCATCTGGTGTTAAAACAACCGGGATATGTCTCAATAATTCACTGCTGAGGGGTCTTTAGCATGTGTCGTAGAGAGGTAATATTTGGGCAAACATTTGCGTATGATCTCCCCTTTCGCATCCCTTACACCCCTGGACATAGGGAGAGAATTATTTAGGCGTTCAAACTGTGCGACTCTTGCCACAGAGGAGGTAAATAATTACAAGTGGACGATGCGACTCGCAGCATCCAGTATTAAATCCTCAGCGGAATGTTATTCTGTGACGTCTCAAGCGTAATGTGTGCGTCTGTATATCATTCGAAAACAGTAGGATTACGCAGAGCGCCGCGTCTCACGCCGGACTTAACTTCCTTCAACACATTAGGTACCCTTTTGTTGATATTAGGGTTCCATTTGGGATATTCCCGGTGAATTCCATGAACTCGACTGTTACAGTTATTAAAGCCTCGGAATTCACGGGATTCGTGTTTGGATTACGAAATTTATAATAACATGTTTCATTTCGAGTTATTTTATTTGTAAATCTTAACCGAATTTTTTATATAAAAAAATCGCCTCCTGTCATCGCCTAGTAGTCCTTACCCTTTATATATCAGTGTTGCTTGAGTTACAAGAGGATTTATGAACCTGTCAGTTGATAGCTTTGTTTCTATCGATAACATCGATATTTACAAAACTATGCATGCTATATTGGGTATATACTGAACACTTAATTTTGATCCTATGTCACTAGGTTTGTCTATGATTATCATAGACAAACCTAGTGATATTATTGATTAAATAATGTTTATATTCAAATTCCTTAGAAGTTTGGCCGTACTCTATCTAATATTATAAATGCGAAAGTATGTTTGGATGTATGGATGTTTGTAACTCTTTCACGCAAAAACTACTGAACCGATCATCATGAAATTTTGCATACATGTTGTCTATGACACCAGAAAGGACATAGTACCTTTCATCGTTCAACGCGGACGAAGTCGCAGGCACCAGCTAGTAAACAATAATATAACAATATACATGCAATGTATTTAGCTCGTATTACAGTTCACTGAAGAGGAAAATATATGTTTTCTATACAAACAAAAGCCCCTGCTTATATTGAAGAAATGAAAAGAAAACTGAGTTTGAAATGAGTTTAACCACGAACCGATGGGGTATAGTGGCAGTGGCTGTAACTTAACTATCTCATCCGTAGACAAACGTCTCAATTTCCCTTTCGTTCGAGTGTTTGGTTAAGCAAAGGGAGATCCTCTTATTTTGACTTATGTTTGAAGAAGGATAGTTAGGGGAGCTCGTTCATATGGAATCTGTTAATACATATGTAACGCTACGGGATCTGAGTGGCATTTGTCGCATCTATGAAATGTCCCTTAGTAAAATGTTATTGAATGTTTGGCGCATGTAGAACACAGCGCTGAGGGAAGTGTAAATCCGTTAGTTGAACAAATTGAGAGCCCGATCCCTATGGAACTGTTTCAATAATTTAACATCGATCCCGTCGAGGCTCTTAAACACCGATGGATTGTTGCTTGTACAAAACATGAAATTTTGATTCATTTTTGATACAAAACATGAAATTTGTGTTCTTATAATCATTATTTGTTTATATATTTGAAGTTATTTTATTAGTATTTTCTCTATAAAAGTATACCTGTTTAGACTTAATTTTAGAGAAAATAAAATTTCTAGTTGTTGCTTTGAAGATGATTATTTTTGAGTTGTTTTTCTATTTAAGTTAACTTATTTGTTACGGTGTCGCTAAATTGACAAATTGATCCAAACTTGCAATAGTAAAAAAAAAAAGTTTCCTTCAGAAAATAATTGTAATAATAGATGTTTTATGAGCAGACATTAGACAGTTTGTGACGCTATATATTAGACTGAGCCACAGCGAAGCGTGGCCGGGTTCAACTAATAGTTAATAAATTACAGTTCAATAATATCATTTCTTTGACTGTTCATATCTATTGTGGATTTAGATAGGTACTGTTTTATCTAACGCATATTTTTCCTTTGTACTTGAGAAACTTTTAAATAAGAGAATGTCAAGTTCCAGAAGACTGGTATTCGTTTATAAGACCACGTTGACTGTTCAACAAACGATGCTAAAGAACGATAAGGCACGCATTTGTGACTGTTTCCTAGCTCGAGACTCATCCACGCTCAAGACGAGAGAGATCAAGTAGTTGATAATGTGAATTATTGCTTGATTGAAAAACATTTAATCGCCGTTAAGTTGTATTCAACACTAATTGATCAGAACATTTTAAAAAAATGAAAATATTTCGAAAGCTATTGATGTCAAAGGTTAAAACGCGACTTATTATAATTTTTTATAATGTTCAGAAACATAGTAATTTAAAAACACCAATGCCAGTATACAATGCGACAAATGCCAGTCCACTAACGAGACAAGCGGCTTATCTGCGATCAACCAATTGTAAATAATTTATGGGACATCAGATAAGTTGTATTGTCGCGCGGCTGACACCCGCATCCGACCAGAACTTGTGATCGGATCATCACGATCACAAATCGATATTATCTCTTGATTGTTCCATGTCAACTGACAACTCGATTCGAAAACAATAGAGTTATGGCTATAATTTTAATGTAGCAGTTCGGCCGCAGAATAAATAAATGGACACATGAATAGATTTCCATTTAATACAATGCGGTAATACTAATATAGAAAATATTTATGTGTTTTCGAATAATGGGAATTTGTATACGAATTCATAAAGAGTGGGAAGTATATAAATAATAAAGCTTTGAGCATTTTTTTTTTTTTTTAAGTTTCTTCTTTTAATTTTTTTATATTTAAATGCAAATCAGAGCTATTACATTTGATTAATGCAATCTACACTTGCTAAATTAATTCTATAACTTTTAGGGCCTCTTTCACCATGTGTCAAGTAGGCTAACCGCCATTTAAAGTCACCAGTAACCGGAAATGAAGGAGATGATATACCTTTATTTGTACGATAAAAGTCCCAAACATTAAAAAGAAAATGATAATAAAAATTATTATAGACTAAAAATGTCTACAAAAAATATTTTTCGAGATTTCTTTTTATGTAATTGATCTCATAAAATGTTCTTTGAAATAAGGTTTTTATAAAATGTTCTATGAAATAAGGTTTTTATAAAATGTTCTATGAAATAAGGTTTTCATAAAATGTTCTATGAAATAAGGTTTTCATAAAATGTTGTATGAAATAAGGTTTTTATAAAATGTTCTATGAAATAAGGTTCTTATAAATTGTTCTATGAAATAAGGTTTTTATAAAATGTTCTATGAAATAAGGTTTTCATAAAATGTTCTATGAAATAAGGTTTTCATAAAATGTTCTATGAAATAAGGTTTTTATAAAATGTTCTATGAAATAAGGTTTTCATAAAATGTTCTATGAAATAAGGTTTTTATAAATTGTTCTATGAAATAAGGTTTTCATAAAATGTTCTATGAAATAAGGTTTTTATAAAATTTTCTATGAAATAAGGTTTTTATAAAATGTTCTATGAAATATGGTTTTCATAAAATGTTCTATGAAATAAGGTTTTTATAAAATGTTCAATGAAATAAGGTTTTCATAAAATGTTCTATGAAATAAGGTTTTTATAAAATGTTCTATGAAATAAGGTTTTCATAAAATGTTCTATGAAATAAGGTTTTTATAAAATGTTCTATGAAATAAGGTTTTAATAAAATGTTCTATGAAATAAGGTTTTCATAAAATGTTCTATGAAATAAGGTTTTTATAAAATGTTCTATGAAATAAGGTTTTCATAAAATGTTCTATGAAATAAGCCGATAAACTTGAAAAATTTTTTGCCGATCTGCACTAACAAAACATCGTCCAATTTTAAGACTAGTAAAGCTACCGGGCACTGAGTGTAAGTAAATATTAAAGTTTTAAAATCCACAAAACATAGGATGAAAAAAACGTTCGCTCGCATATATTACTAAGTGTAAAGGTATACGACTGAAAAGGTGGTTCAGTTAAAGCCTCGGAAGAAATGAAAGACTGGAATGTTTCAGCTTCATTCAGCGCGAAGCGAAGAACACTGAGGCGAACTAATTCTATAACAAATAGTACGATTCGAAACACTATTACAGTTCAGTGGTGTTTGGGCTATGTTTAAACACCGTATTCCCAAGATCCGACATCGGCGATGGGATCAATTTGTACAGCTTTCCATCTAAAACCTCCAAACAGCTCTCAATCAAACAAATTACGACCGTAACTGCATCGCTTAGAGCTAAATTTGGCTCATATAACTTTGTGATAGCTGTCTAAAGTCACAATAAACCGGTGGATGGGGAACGAGAACAACTATTATAACTTGATCTATAACATTGTTTTAGTCCCCCCCTTTCGAACCCGCTTCACATTATAATTGAGACGGGGGTGTGGGCTTTGTGAAAATTGGTTTTAACATATAGTAATAGTGTAATTGTAAGTAATTTGTGTGCACGAGATGCGACGTGCCAAAGCTTCGTTAACCCCACGTGGAATGTTTGGCTCGCAACGAATGCATTTACGTCGTATTGGGGAATTGAGTCATTCAAGAAAGGCTATTAAAATTACTAAACAATTGTGGAATTATTCAATCTCATTGATTCAAGCTGAAATACCAATAAGGATTCTATAGCGATAATTCGTTTTATCCAGAAATAAAGAGTAGCTGAACATTTGATGGTAGTAGGCCATCAAGTGATACCTAAATATTTCACGAAAAATAAGCTATATGATGCAATTGGCCTTAAAAAAATTAAATTGGAGCCTTTTTATAAGGCTTTTTATAAAAAAATTGTCGAATGTGATAAAATGTTGGTGCTGCTCTGAAGCAATGATAATTTTCTATGAGAACTGTTTGCTCAAATAAAGCTCAAAACGATTTAGTGGTACAAATATGAATCCACAATATGGAGGCTATATAGTACAAGCTGGTTACGTAGTTGGTGCCTTCTCATTTGATTTTGAAAGTTTGTAACGAGGGACGGGTCTGACCCGTCATAATACAATTAACAACATTACAGACAAAAGGTAAAACGCCATTAGGGTTTTCACGAACGGAACCCCTTGCTTTGTCTTATTTCAACCAAACTGTCCTTTGACAAAGTTCTATTAGCGTAAAGACTTTATCTTTTTGTCGTGACTTTTGCAAATTAAGCTCATTAAAGTGGAGCGGGCTTCCTTATCAACTTCGTCTGCGTTCTTCAGACATTCTTTAACAATTATTGACTTCCGATAGCCAACTATTTAAGTCCGCAGGAACTTACAATCGAAAATTTTCCTTTTAGGTACGCGATATTTCAATAATCGTCTAAGTGTGTCCACTTAGACGATTATTGAGTTAACTTAGACACTTAGTCGTCTAATTTTAATTACATATAATGATATCCTTTCAATGGGACGTAAAAATGACGCAGAAAACAAATATCTTTCAATATTTATAATGTTTCTGAATGTCCCGTTTTAAGTTTTGAAGTGGGTTAATATTTGTTGAAATGGGAATTGTTAAGATATAAATCACTTTATCAATACAATCGTCTACGAGCGACTCTATCGGGATCTCCATCGCTAAACTTTCCAGTGATGGGTGGTTGGATATCCTCTATTGCTTTATTCGCGTGTTACGAAGGAACTTTTCGATTCTAAAGTCCAAATTGGATACTTTTGAATGGCTCACGATTCGTTATAAATGTAGCCGACTTAACAAACTTCCAATCGGGGTTTGAAGAGATCTAATGTTTACTTCCACAAGTTTAAGCAAATTCAATATTTCTCTCATATTATTAAATAGAGAATTCGGAATAAAAATTATCGTATTTTAATATACACAGACCACTTACGAAGTAATTATTAACATCAAAACAATGATGCCTTAGTGATTTACTACAAAACAGGTATCATTTAGCCAGCTTACTGACTTTCCATAAAAATATATATTGTACATAAAAATATAACAGGTAATCTAAATAAGATAAATAAGTACATTTTATATATTTTGAAATTCAAATTCCTCATAAACCGTACTTTCTTTCTCAATAATTTATTTCCAGATTTAACGTGAAACTCTCTAAATAATTCTCAACGTGACCGGAAGCATTTTATTCATTTCAATTTGAATGAGGGATTTTCTTTCAAGGAATAAGTAAAATTTGAAAGTAGGTAGGTTTCGCGGTGTTCACAAATCATTCGCCCAAAGGAGACGTGTCGACAAGAAACCTCATAAAAGAAAAGCTATAACAAAGGCGAATGCTTTTCATGTCTCCTAAGATTGTAAAAACTTGTTTACGACTTTTCTATGAGACGATACGCTCAATGAAGACTGACTTATAAATATAAATATAAAAAAAAACTAGCTTTCGCCCACGACTTGGTCTTTTTTTTGAAATGCAGTGAGACCAGGTGTTGCCATTTAATGGTGGATAGAATAATAACTTTAACTCGTTATTATGTTAGGAACTTTATGATATGATGATTGTTACTGTGAAACACAAGAACGTATTTTGATTATGACATCGTGAATGACAGAGATGACAGAGCCTTTTAATTAGTAGCCACCTTTGATGTCAGCCTGGCTACCGCCCTTTATAATAAAAAAAATTCGGTTATAAGAAGACTATGTATCGTAACTTTAAGACTAAGTAAGGAACGTAATAAAATTGCTGTTAAAGTTTTATAAATCAATCGAAATAGGTTTAAAAGTATATATAGATATTTTTATATACTTAAAATGATAAGATGATGCCTTTCTTTGTATAACAATTTTGTATTATAGTGTATTTACTAACATAGTTTTAAATTAATTGTTACTAACCAATATGGATCTGAGTAATCCGAAATAAAATTATTATTATTATTATTATATTATTTTTTCATATATATAAAAACTTACATTATTTAATAGCAAGATTATTTTATTTAATATAATAACATCAAATACTTTTTAACACCTGTAAAAACATAAATATTTTTGATATTACGATACAGCTTCACTCGTGATCATGTAAATTATTTCATAGACGGTTATTTGTCACGGTCCATGAATAATCAGAATATAATGTCATTTAACTTGTGAATAATTATGTTTTGATACATGAATATTTTTATTCAATCGCCAGAAAACGTCAGAATTCGTTAAATGGGTTTAAACGGATTTAAAAAATAAATAGGTTACTCTTTCTTCTGAATTAAGTTGCTACTTATCATATAATCATCAGCTTATAAGCGACCACTGTTGGACTAAGTCTTTTTTATTATATATATATATACATATATATACATATATATACATAAAGTTTAACTTAATTTATAACATTTAGCATCTTTACATATATTTAATGCCAATTTTGACATTTAAAAACATTTAAACGCAAATTGATATGCTCATTTATAAGTAGATAATATAATTTAAAAACTCATATACTCAAACTTTAGCACTATTTAATTCATAAATACTTCGGTTTGACTAGCGATTGTTAATTTCTTAATAATAAAAATAAATTATTTGCTGAATATATGTTATTCATGTTATAATTGGTTTTATAATGAAATAAGGCTCGCTACATTTTACCCTTTGGGGTGTGCAAATATTTTTTTGAACACTACATAACAAAATATTTTTTTCAAAAATAATCACCACCATCCACCAAGTTATCAGACATATAATATTTTAAATCATAGTAACATATATCAACTATGTAGTAATTGTTTTATTTTCTTCTTTAATTTTGGTCTGTATAATTTTGGTGACATTTGTCTGCCTGTTTGATGTTTCGTATCTTAATTAAAGTCTTTTGTTATTTTTCTCATGTAAATAGCTTTAAGCTTTAATGAGAATAAAGATATATAAACCGAAATATGTAAATATTGAGCTGCTTAATATTTTGTTCGGGATTTTATTATAAATGACTGGTGTTAGACAAAAAAACACTTTCGTCCATAAGAGCTTTTGTGTGTGCTTTGCGAATACACAGCCTATTTGGATCTATTTGAGCTTTCATTGTGCTCTGAAACACATCTAAATAAGATAGGGTTCGCTTAATACATATAATAGAACCTCATATATAAAAAGTGAAAGCAGTATTAGTATTTTATGTTTTTTAAAATAAATCATACACAACTTACTTATCTGTTACTTTAATTTTAAACATTGCTCCAATACATCTTTTTTGTGCTTGATATATTTATTTGTAGAGATTGAATACTATAATTTAAAAAAAAAATGGGTGTTTTGTTTGTACTGTGGCATTAACACGTTTATCTGTGCTCATTACAAGCGGTGGGATGTTCCCAGTTTTATGTCTTCATTAGTTATGCTTATCTAACTGTATAATTTTAATTTAATACGCCCGTAGCAACTAATGTGATCTCGCTTAAGGGGAGACTTGACTCTAATACAAAAATAAATACTAAAAGTCTCCGCATTTTAAACTAATAATGGGACTTTTTATTAGTTTGTCAGTTTCAAAAGAGGAACCCAGAGACAAAGGAGGCAGCTATTTTATTTATTTATTTTTTAACTAGCTGGTGCCCGCGACTTTGTAAGCGTTGATAGATGAAAGGTACCCTATGTCCTTTCTGGTGTCTCAGACAACGTGTATGCAAAATTTCATGGTTCTCCATGAAATTTTGCATCCATACATCCAAACATACTTTCGCATTTATCATATTGGTATAGAAGTATAGATAGAAGATAGATATAGATATAGATATAGATATATATATAGATATAGATATAGGTATAAATATAGATATAGATATAGATATAGATATAGATATAGATATAGATATAGATATAGATATAGATATAGATATAGATATAGATATAGATTAGATATAGATTAGATATAGATATAGATATAGATATAGATATAGATATAGATATAGATATAGATATAGATATAGATATAGATATAGATATAGATATAGATATAGATATAGATATAGATATAGATATAGATATAGATATATATATATATATATAGATATAGGTATAAATATAGATATAGATATAGATATAGATATAGATATAGATATAGATATAGATATAGATATAGATATAGATATAGATATAGATATAGATATAGATATAGATATAGATATAGATATAGATATAGATATAGATATAGATATAGATATAGATATAGATATAGATATAGATATATATATAGATATAGATATAGGTATAAATATAGATATAGATATAGATATAGATATAGATATAGATATAGATATAGATATAGATATAGATATAGATATAGATATAGATATAGATTAGATATAGATTAGATATAGATATAGATATAGATATAGATATAGATATAGATATAGATATAGATATAGATATAGATATAGATATAGATATAGATATAGATATAGATATAGATATAGATATAGATATAGATATAGATATATATATATATATATATAGATATAGGTATAAATATAGATATAGATATAGATATAGATATAGATATAGATATAGATATAGATATAGATATAGATATAGATATAGATATAGATTAGATATAGATTAGATATAGATATAGATATAGATATAGATATAGATATAGATATAGATATAGATATAGATATAGATATAGATATAGATATAGATATAGATATAGATATAGATATAGATATAGATTAGATATAGATTAGATATAGATATAGATATAGATATAGATATAGATATAGATATAGATATAGATATAGATATAGATATAGATATAGATATAGATATCTTGTTAGACATAGACATATTAAAAACAATAATTTATTAGAGGAGATTATTTGATACCTCTTGAAGTGAAGATATTTTTATATTCAACATAAACTCAAAAAGGGATAAAGTTATAAGTCTGTGTGTAAAAAATGTTTCATTTTGTTTTATATTTCTAATTATATTAGTAAAAGGTTTGTAACATACAATTTAGTTTAAAGTAATAGTTAGTTTGTGTAGATTGTCGATTAGTTCAAATTAGTATAACGTTTTATAAAATTAAAGCCAACGATACGAGTCAATTCAAGTACTTACTTTAGGCATGGTTCCAAGCATTGAACTATAACTATATGTTATGTTACTTTGTTGTGTAGCATGGCTAATTTGCTGGCCGAGGTAATAGCTCTAGTGATGTCGACCAAGTATTGTGCCAAAATTTTGAAAAGTTTTACTACGAACTCAGGACATACGACACAGACAAACAACTAACTTAGGCTCGAGTTCACCAACAGACGGTTATTTTTAAACAGCTGTTTAAAATTTAAACGGCTGTTTAATAATATTTTGTTGATCACCATCGCTAACTGCGGGTTAAACGCCCTAAACATCTGTTTAACTTAATGATTAATCTGATGTTTAGGGCGTTTAACCCGCATTTTAGCGTTGGTGAACAGCAAAATATTATTAAACAGCTGTTTAAATTTTACAGCGGTTAAAAATAACCGTCTATTGGTGAACTCGAGCCTTAGTATGAGAAAACAGTTAAAGATGGAGATTTTGTTTTACGCATACAATGGCGGCGGACCAACACAAAATGGCGGCTCAACACAAAATGGCGGCTGACCGCGAGGAGCAAGTTGAGTGAGTGCGTATACTATATTAGGACAGCAAGATACATAAGGGTTTACACGTAACAAATAAGATACACATGTACAGATAATTTTATAATTTATTTATTTATAATCATCTTTCTAAAATGACGAGGAACAATTTTATTATTGCTGACAAAATCTTTCAAGTACAAAAATCAAAATGTTTCCCCGTACGCATGTTTTTCAGGAAGATGTAGCCTTAAGTCGTAAACATTAAAATTTCATAATAAAGCATTACCATAATGTGGAAATAAATTGAAACCATTTTTATTACAAGATAAACGAGATACAGTCTTAACGATTTCACTTAGTTGGGACCGATGCTGATTACTAATATATATTACATTGTAATTACTTATAATATTTTCATTTTAAAGTGTCATAATAATTTAAATTTAACATTTTAATAGCTTACACGTGTAAAATGTAGTAATAGATTTATTATGCATACTTTGTCGGAATATAATTTAGTTAGACTCGGGAACTTTCTTGTAGACTCATATTTTCGTGATAAAATATTTCACAATCTATTGTTATACTGTATAAATATTATATTTTGCGTTATATTCAGTGTAAACCTATCTTCAGATTCGGGAGGTGTCAGAATGAACATTAATCATAGAGGAATATCAACAGCGTAACAATATAAATGATTGGACAGTATGCCAGGACATATTATATGTTTTAGCATTATGCTGAGTGGAGGCCACATTAGTTGTGTCATAACGTTGTGGTAGAGTAAATTAAGTATGTATTTAATTATTTATAGGAAGAAACTACATACTCAATAAGGGTCATAGGCCATAGGTCTTAATATAGGGCGTCCAATTACTTCTATGACTTTTTACCTCATAAAGAAATGCACTAGTAAACCATTCATTAATTACACAACTATGATGTTACTAGCTAGTGGCCGCGACTTCGTCCGCGTTGAACGATGAAAGGTACCCTAAGTCCTTTCTGGTGTCCAGACAACGTGTATGCAAAATTTCATGGTGATCGGTTCAGTAGTTTTTGCGTGAAAGAGTTACAAACATCCAAACATACTTTCGCATTTATAATATTAGTACGGATGATAGCCAATCGGAGTAAAGGAATTCTTAAGCGACTAGGGTATAAGAAAACAAAGCAGGTTACAGCGTAGGGTCTTCCGATTACAATGCTCACAGAAAATATAAAAGGGTTTGTCCAGTAATTCAATGCTGTTGAAAGGATAAGATGGTTTTTATGATCAGTGCTAAGGATCAATAGGCCTGTAGGGACGCAAGCCTCTTGTCCGAGACGGTCTAGAGAATTGGTTGATTTAGTGGAAATAGTACGACGGTCGATTTATAACTGTTACACCTTATATTAACTACTTCAACCAGTTATATAGCAAACTTAGTTATCACTTTTAGTTAGTCTAACCGATTTTTCAAAGTTTAATGTTGCAGCCACTTCACACTTGCATCCATCCCGGCGTCTCTTGTGTTTTTGGGTAAGAGATGATAATTTTTGTACACTTACAATAAATCTAATGAACACGCTTAATCTAATGATTCGGCTCAATTTAAAAACAGAATTTACCGCGAAACTTTTTGCTTACCTAGACGATTGATATATTGAGAATTAGTTACTAATTAAGGTTGAGGATATGTCAATTATCTACATATGACTAGGATACCGGGTTGGAAACTATAATATAGCTGTAAATATGACCAGAATGCGTTGCCAGTGATTACATTTAAGTGGCGCTGAAAAGTTTACTCTAACTGTGGGCCTTGCAAATAAATGGAGAAATTAGAGA
Organism: Synanthedon myopaeformis; assembly: GCA_944738685.1. Classification (NCBI taxonomy): domain Eukaryota; kingdom Metazoa; phylum Arthropoda; class Insecta; order Lepidoptera; family Sesiidae; genus Synanthedon; species Synanthedon myopaeformis. Next base: position 11,184,981 of record OX122922.1, on the reverse strand, counting down.
GGACAATTCTCGATTTTATTCTTTGAGATCAAATCAGGATTGCAGGAATCCGTAGACAGACGAAAGTTATCGACATAACTGTGATAATATTACCTATATGTAACCTTCTTACATATACCTATTTCTATGTTTTATGTAAATTCTAATATATATTGTCTTTTCATGTATCTGTCATAGTTATAATAATGTCTGTATTTTTGCTAGTTTCATATTGTTTATTAAAACCTTAATTCCAAGGTTTTGTCTTATTATTACAATTTAATAAACAATATACGAATAACTATTAAATGGATAAAATCCTAAGACCCGAACGGCTCAACGCCGACCCCTCCAATAGTAACGTCGCCAAAGAGTGGGAGCATTGGAGAAGAACGTTCCAAAATTTCTTATCTGCTTCGGAGCAAAAAGAAACTCCACCGCCCTCATGGAAACTGGAGGTACTCATTAATTATGTAACACCAACAATTTACCAGTACATTAGTGAGTGTATTACCTATGAGGAAGCAATGTCTACTCTGAATTCCTTATTCATTAAACCCAAAAATGTTGTCGCTGCAAGGCACGTACTGGCTACCAGAAGGCAGCATTCTGACGAAAATATCGATTCGTATATGGAAGCACTAAAACAGTTGTCGAAAGACTGTGATTTCAAAAGTGTTGACGCCGAGACCAATAAGAACGATTATATTCGTGACGCCTTTATCTCAGGAATAACTTCAAGTAAGATAAGACAAAGACTACTTGAAAATCTCTCACTTTCTCTTGCTGAAGCTTATAATCAAGCATTATCCCTAGAAATGGCTGAAAATAATTGTAATAATTTTAACATGGGATATGTTAACTCTATCACAAAACCTTCAGAAGAAAAACCCCCACAAACTCTCGAAACTTCTACAGCTGCTATTATACGAAAACGAAAGTGTTTCTTTTGTGGAGGGCGAATACATCCGCGTATAAACTGTCCGGCTAAGGAAGTAAACTGCCAGATCTGTTCCAAAAGAGGACACCTTGCCATCGTGTGCCGTAGCAAGTCTATTAATGCTGCACTCTCACTGCCAGTTCAAGATTTTTCCGCTTGCATAACAGCCACAGCATCTTTATCACTCAGAAAAGCAATAGTACCTGCCTATATTAAAGGAATTAGAGCAGAAGCCCTTATTGATACTGGAAGTTCTATCAGCTTTATAAACGAAGCCTTCTTTAAGCTCTGCCAAATAAAAAGAAGACCTTGTAACCAAATTTTTACAATGGCGTCACTCAACCACACTTCTCAAGTCGCTGGTCAAACCACCGTTTCCGCTCTGATAGGTGAAAAACACTATAAGAACTTGAATTTTCTCATTATTAAGAATCTGTGTGCTGACTTAATAATCGGGCATGACATTTTAGAAAAACACTCTTCTCTAGAGATGACTTTCGGAGGAACAGAAGAACCAATGAAGATCTGTAGTGTCGCTGAAGCATCTGTTCCACCTACTCCTTTGTTTGCAAATTTATCACCAGACTGTAAGCCTATCGCAATTAAATCACGTAAGCATTCCATTGAAGACAAACAATTTATTGAAGATGAAATTCGTGAGCTTCTAAGTGAAGGTATCATAGAGGAGAGTAGGTCTCCATGGCGAGCTCAGGTTCTCATTTCGAAGAGCACTAATCATAAGAAGCGTCTAGTAATTGATTACTCGCAGACGATAAATCGATACACTGAATTAGATGCTTATCCGCTACCAAATATTGAAGACATAATATTTAAAATTTCGAAGTATTCAGTCTTTAGTACTATAGACCTCAAAAGTGCTTATCACCAAGTACCTATTTTAGCTCACGAAAAACCATATACAGCCTTTGAAGCGGTAGGAAATCTCTATCAATTTCGTCGCATACCATTCGGAGTCACCAATGGAGTCTCAAGTTTTCAAAGAACAATCGACTGGGTCATAAGAAAAGAGAAACTTAAAGGGGTGTATGCATATCTTGACGACATTACTGTATGTGGTAAGACGCAGAATGAACATGACGTTAACCTACAACATTTTCTAAATGCTGCTAACAAATATAATCTGACTCTAAACAAAGATAAAAGCAAATTCTCTCAAAATTCTATCAACATTCTCGGTTATACAATAGCTGATATGATTATAAAGCCAGATAATGAACGACTCAAACCCCTAGTAAACTTACCTCCTCCAAATGACCTACAAGCTCTCAGAAGAACTTTAGGTATGTTTGCACACTACTCCAAGTGGATACCAAATTTTTCTGAAAAGATTCACATTCTGTCTAATACAAAAATATTTCCACTAAATTCAAATGCTATTAATTGTTTCGAAGCTATGAAATCAGACATAGTCAAATCTTGTGTCCATTCTATTGACGATAAAATGCCTTTTACTGTAGAAACTGATGCATCGGAACATTCTATTGGAGCCACATTATCGCAAGACCATCGCCCAGTCGCTTTCTTCTCTAGGACTCTAAACAAAAGTGAACAGAATCACTCCTCAGTCGAAAAAGAAGCCTACGCCATCGTAGAATCACTGAAGAAATGGCGTCATTTTTTGATAGGCAAATCATTTACTCTCATCACTGACCAACGTTCAGTTTCGTTTATGTTCAACATGAAAATAAACAGCAAGGTCAAGAACGAGAAAATTCAGAGATGGAGATTAGAATTAGCACCTTATAAGTATGACATTGTTTACAGACCAGGAAAGCAAAACAATGTAGCCGACGCTTTGTCCCGAATTTGTGCTTCAATTGATTCCAGACTATCACAGCTAACGTCGTTTCACGAAGCTTTATGCCATCCTGGGGTGACAAGAATGATGCATTGGGTGAGAACTAAAAACTTACCTTATTCAATAGAAGAAATTCGAAGAATAACTAATTCATGTAAAGTCTGCGCTGAAATTAAGCCAAGATTCTACAGAAATTCGATTGTCCCGAAACTTATAAAGGCTACAGCTCCTTTCGAACGTCTGAGCATAGATTTTAAGGGTCCGGTTCCTACAACTACAAATAATCGATATATTTTAACAGTTATTGACGAATACTCTCGCTTTCCTTTCGCATTCGCAAGTTCAGACATAAGCGCTAAAACTGTGATCAAACATTTAAACAGTATTTTTATGATATTTGGCATGCCGGCATACATTCATTCAGATCGTGGTTCTTCTTTCTTATCATCAGAACTCAAAGAATTCTTACATTCTCGAGGGATAGCTACTAGTAAGACGACTCCCTACAACCCTCAAGGTAACGGTCAATGCGAAAGACTAAATGGTACCTTGTGGAGAACAATACAATTAGCACTGAGCTCCAAGAATATACCAATTGAACACTGGGAGAAGGTTCTGCCTCAAGCATTACATTCCATACGCTCTCTACTATGTACTTCAACAAACTGTACGCCTCATGAAAGGATGTTTTCCCATACTAGAAGATCAAGCAATGGAAATTCTATCCCAACTTGGCTTTCGACATCTGGAGAAGTTTTAATGAAACGCTTTGATAGATCGAATAAATACCAACCGATAATCGAAAGAGTAGGATTACTTCATTCAAATCCTGACTATTCTTTCGTCAGACTACCAGATGGAAGAGAAACAACAATCTCCAATCGACACTTAGCCCCAGTGGAAGAGCATTCAACTAGAGAAGAGAATGATACCGATGGGATTAATGTGGAACAAGTTTCAGCTGAGCCAAGTAATTTGCTTGATAATAACGAACATGAAGATGATACTTCTATTGATGGTGAAAAGATAACACATAATAATACAGATATGACACTAAGCCGCGATACCAATACTGAGAATACTGAGGATACTGAAGATAATGTGCGACGATCAAGTCGAGTCAGAAGGCGTCCTGCATATCTCAGTGACTATCTTTAAATAGCGTGGGTGAATGTGATAATATTACCTATATGTAACCTTCTTACATATACCTATTTCTATGTTTTATGTAAATTCTAATATATATTGTCTTTTCATGTATCTGTCATAGTTATAATAATGTCTGTATTTTTGCTAGTTTCATATTGTTTATTAAAACCTTAATTCCAAGGTTTTGTCTTATTATTACAATATCCTCATGTCGACGCTGGATCTAGGCTGCTTCTAACCTATTCTACTATAAAATTATTGGGAGGTCTACTGCTGAGATGATGATTCTCTATTACAGGCTGTCCTAGAAGATAGACAGTAAATGAATTATTCCACAAAATGATTTGCTTACGCTGCTTAGCAAAAAAAATATAAAAAAATATAACCTCATGTCAACGCTGGATCTAGGCTGCTTCTAACCTATTCTACTAGAAAATTATTGGGAAGTCTACTGCTGAGATGATGATTCTCTATCACAGGCTGTCCTGGAAGATGGATAGTAAATGAATTATCCCACAAAATGATTTGGTTTAGCTGCATAGCAAAAAAATATAAAAGCTTGGACGGATAGCTTAGTAGGCCGCAGGGCACAGGGCGGCGACTCGCACGATTTATTTCCGCACTCATCCCTCGAGGATTCTCTTATCGAGTCGACTTATAGCGTCTAATATATGACCGAGCCACCGGCTCCCATATAATATATATTACATTTAGATTATCCGCGTTTACTTTGGGGGGAAGTAATTGGTTTTGTGAACCGCGTCTCGCGTAATACATGTATGATGATGTAATTTCAATCTTGTGTGCTTACGGTTCATATCAATTGCTCTACTTATATAATATATGTTTGCACACATATATTTTGCTATTTCAATGATATTAGATTTTATAGAAAATTCAATAAAACCTATAAATGAAATAAGGAATAAAACAGTTCTCCATATTGAAAAAGAGTAGCTTTAAATAAAGCTATTCAATTTGAAAACAGGCTACATTATATTTAAAACTTACAATGTAAAATAAGACATATTGCGTTCATACATTCCACATTATCAATATGTAAATAAATTATCCAATTAACAAACATTACACCGTAATTATTATATTTCGCATATCGAAACAAACTCCGCCATAATTTTGGTTAAAGCGGAGTAATTGTCATATGTTTAACCATCAATTTAAACGTTTGGCATGTGAGCATACCTATTTGGCAACTGTTACTGATGCTATACTCGTATGCAATCATTTTATCAACATTTTAGTATTTATGCTGTTATCTAGAAATAGATTCTAAATTAAAGTATTTAAATTAAAGTATTAAATGTAAGTAGAAGACTTTACATAAGTACATTTATACGAGAAACGAGAACTTTGGACCCCCTTTTCTAATTTGTTTGTGAAGTGATTTTCTTTTTTGTTTAGTAGCTAAAATCAAGTTTTAATAGTATCAATAAGGTTTTTTTTATATCATAGTCTACATTCAATTGGTGGGCAAACACTCTGTTATCGTGTTTGGATGTTTTATTAATATCAAAAACGTTAGCACTACTTTTATGACATACCTAGAAAGCCGGGTTTTAACCCTCCAAATATCGAAATTGCTTTTTTCTCAAAACTAAATTACGCCTCCGTAAACAACGTGCTAAGAGTTTTCGCTTAAGCCAAATTGCAGAGCCTACGACACGAATCCATTTGCAAATTACACCTTCGCAAACTTCATTTTGCTGACAAATTTAACAAATTTCAACCTTAACTCCATTCTTTAAGCTCTAGATTGCTCCATAATATGATATTGAGATGTGCCCGCATTTCAAGTGCGACAAAATTTCAGTGGTATTTATGATAAGTATGTTTAAATTATCTTTATAAATCATAATTTTTTCAATCAATGTCCACTTGAAAGCTGAATTTTATTTTATTTCGGTTCGTGGTGAGGAATTTTAATGTTAAGAACATCATTGAGATGTAATAAGGAAGTGAGGGCAAGAAAGTATCACTATATATCATAATAATCGGTACAAACGAATTAGTGCGAGGCGCGATGATCTTTGACCTCGCCGACGCCAATCAATCTACTTGATCCTCTTAAACACCGCATTCTAATCTTTCATCGCACGAATTATTTATAAAAGTGAACCTTATGATCATAAGAATACAGTTGATGTTTCTATTGAACCGAATCGCACATTAAGTTTTCAGAGTGACGTGATTAATGAAAGAGATCGAGCCTTACACGGGGAAGTGTCTAATCAGTACATTGATGTATTAGGTAAAATAATAGCGGTGCCAACAATAGGGACAAAAACGACCATAGCCTTAACAGGTGTAAGCTACTGTTGTCCTTTTTTGCTTTGTGAAATTTACAGGTAAGCTTAAAGCTTGGTGAAACATCGGTTTAAAGAATTTTATTCTCATAAGAAAATGTTCACTTAAACTATGAGAACTTAATAACTACATTAATATCGGTACATTTAATCCATCGGAGATAAATTAGTTATTTCCAACATTGGTCCATATTTATTATTTTAATTTGTGTTTAAAGCTATGCATGTAACTACATTTTTTTATACTCTCAGGTAATGCATTGTATATCTGTGCTTGAACTCATTATTAACAAATAAATAATGGACCACTAAGCACTTACCTTTTTGGAAACTTCTATAGGCCGATTCAAACCTGAGACCCTCAGTCAGTGGACTAAATATTTATTTAGTACATGCAGGGTTCACTTCGAAGCCATTTGGGTAGCCTGTCTGGCGGCAGTTACTACCCCCTTACATAAGGCCATCATGAAATAACAGCATGTGTGCTGTTTTGTTTCGATGAGTGGGTAAAAGATGCCAGAGCCCATTCAATTATTCTTGACCTTACTATGGTGGGCAACGCACTTGCAGCACCTGTGACGTTGCTTGTTTTAAAGGTTATTGTAGCAACTTACCATCAAGTGGAACGTCAGCCTCTCTGAAAACCTTAACATAAAAAAGTGATTTTTCAGTTCAGTGTAGATAATAACAATGAAAACTTATTAAACTTATTAAAGGATCAAGGATGAATAAGTATAAAAGTAACATCCTGAATTCGATCTTCAGATTGGACTTGGCTATATTTTATCGCAGACAAAGTCGCAGATAAATGCTAGTAATTACTGAAATAGCTTGCACATGTCAATTGTTTGGACGTTGCTTGATTGATGTCTGCTTTTTATTGCGCTAAACGATTATAACTCGCGACAAGTAATTCTATAAGGATGACATGTTTTATAAGCGGCCTAGATAAAACTCCTCTAGAAACGGTTAAGTGGTCAGCAACCGACAAAGTATAGCCGCTTTGTAATTTGTTAGCAGTGACAGGGTTATTGACGACGTTGGTTTTACATTGATTGATCGCCAATCTGGAAACTATAAGAGGTTTGTATATAAACAAAACATCCTCGCGATTTGCCACGGCATTAACAGAGGAGTGGAATTTACATAAATTTGCGTTAAGTAAATGGGGTCCCTTGACAAGTTTAATCTTGTCTTTAGAATTTATTGCCTCCTACTGCCGGCTGCAACCTCCTAGCCTTTGCATTGGCAGAATAAATATTGGCCTTTACACTAAGCCGGGAAGGACTTTAGCAATTTCGACAATCAACTCTGATTAAAAAAGACATTCCAAATTGTACAAGTAAAACATCTTCTAATTTTAATTGCGGACTTTTGATTACCAGAATGGTTTGATGCAGTATTTAATGTACAAGAGAAAATATTATAATTATGTTTCAATGTACACCAGTTTGCTTTGAAAAAATACAATAATTAAATTTGTGTTTATGAACATTTTCCTAGATTTAAACTAAACTAACGAAATTTTCAACCACTCACTAGTTTTCTATACTTTTACGAAAATGTAGATTGTTAAACAAACTTCCCCTTATCTTATATATTTTAAAATGAAACCAAACGAATACTTGTGTATTTTCTATGATATATATTATATATTTTCTATACTATGCCTCATTTAAATTTTTTTTCAATCTGTCTAGAAAACACAAGAGAAAACGCTGTCGCTTGAGTTCGTTCTTTAAACCCTATGCTGTCTATGCTGTCTGTACTCACGATTGTTGAGTCGCAAACCGCTCTATCTTTAAAGAGCAAACTAACAATGTAGCATCTAGAAACTTTACAAGGCGCCGGATCTTTGAAAATGTGAAAAGTATACTTCTAATCCGGCGATTTACTTCGAATTGCTTTGACGTCTGTGGTTTGGGAAACAATGAGATCTCTTTCATTTATTGTAAGTATATCATACAAAATTCTATGTGATACATAGAAGACATTGGTGATCTATTTCTTATGCATATTCTAAGTTGTATGTAAGAATTTAAATTTATAATGAACATTAGGGATTATGCCACAATTATTCTAGATTATGTTTATGGAATATACAATCGATCGAAGTCTCTATTACATAGATTATAATATACATATATCTAATTACTGTGGTATCTCATGACGTCGGACGCCAGCGTTACTGCTTACTCGTATGGTTGGTAGTATCTCTGATGCCCAAGTATATTTAGAATAACTCAGTTACTCAGTTGTGCAATTATTTTATACACATTTCAATTTTTAGGTTTAATCCAGACTTGATTCGTCTGCCTTATGACAACAGCAACGTCTGAGCCTTAAAAACGAATCAGAATTTAAATTTTCGTTATATATATTTTTTACTAATATTATAAAGAGGAAAGATTTGTTTATTTGTTTGCATTGAATAGGCTCTGAAACTGTTGAAACGATTTGAAAAATTATTTCACTGTTGGGAAGCTACATTATCAGCGATGAACATAGGCTATATTATATTTTCAAAAAAATTAGGGATCCTTACTAAAACTCTCCAATAATATAACCCAAGGTGTGAAAAAATGACCTAAAATATTCCTTACATCGCGTGCGCTGCGAAAACTATTGATGATCGAACAAAATAATGTACTACGACTTTGTAGAACACATCATTATCTACAAAAAATGTTGCGACAGAATATGTCTAACTATTATAGTTATGCCACAATAAGTGTTCTTTTATTTTAAAAAAATAATTGAAATGCTGCCGCTACAAAAGTCTCTTTATTTGTATCTTGGTATTAATCCTTATCAAAATAAATTACTTCATATTCAAGACTGCTTCAATACCTTTATATAACTTTTTGAATTACTCAATTTGGACATTCTATTCGAAAGATATCACGTGTTTAAAAATGTAAGAGAAAAAAGTCGCGTGGTCGATATAGGCGTCACGGGATTCATAATAAATAAATTCAAAAACGACTAGGCCGATTTTAAAAATTCTTTCAACTATAGAAAGCTAATATTATCAGCGAGTAACATAGGCTTTTTTATATAGTTACGAGGACGAAGTCGTGTGCAACAGCTAGTATTATATCGTTGCGTAAACCGGTCGTTTTATGACGCTAGTTGGACGAGCGATATAATCGTGGCCGAAAGTGTACCCCGGGGACGCGCGAGGCGCGACCGAGACGCGGTAGGAACGAATTAATATTATTTTAATGGCTTCCTCTTGCATAAATCGTCCTTATCTAGGCTTTTTGAACATATTTAACAACTTGTTTAATCTAGAATTTCCCATTTAAGTGTTTTGTTCGGGCGCATAATTAAACCATAACTTTGTCACAAATGTGAGAGTATGATTATATTTTTAATTTAAAAAGCAAGAAAAAAGGACAATATTTAAAACCACTTGGAAGGTTTCTCCAAAAATTATCTAAAGAAAACATATTTTAAGCTATTTTTAGACTGAATTGGCTAATATTAAACGAAACAATATCTTTCAATTTGAGGTTATTTCCGTTAAAGCTTAACGGAAAAAAGATACTTATGTCAATAAATACACTGTTAGATGTATTTATTGACATAAGTATCTTAGAGAAATCAGTAGCCAGAAAGCGGATTGTATATTTGATTATTGTGGTGTAAGCGGTAGAGTTTACTCTCATATAGGTTATCTCAGTGCTTTAAGCTACCACTAAGAAACCGCTAAGCTTCGCCTTCAACTTCTCCAAATTGGTACTACTGAGTCGAATTCTTTTCTTCATCAAGTATAGAACCACTAAAACAGGTAAGAGCAGTGAGCAATAAAATTTGCTAATATTTTTTGTAATACTAGCGATCCGCCCCGGCTTCGCATGGAGTTGAAATTTAAAAAAAAAATTTTTACTCAATAAAATAAACCTAAGTACTAAATTTCAGATTTCTAGACAGTAATCAGTCAAGAAAGACGACTTTATAGGTAAGTAACTAATAACGGAACGTTAGTATATACAACTTAAGCAATTTACATTTTTATTAAACCTTCGTTTACGTAGACTATGTATTGAAATTTGATTATGAACTTAGTTTGGATTGATATAAAAAGTTAAAAATTAGGAAGTCCATCTGACGATAATTATCACCTTACAGAAAATCATAGAGAAATCTAGCTATTAGCATTCGTGCACTTGTGTTTCGGTGATTGAATAAAAGATGTCAGAACCCACTTTCCCAGTCCCTCCTAATCCCTCATCCTTATCCCTTATCCCACTAAGATCAACAGCACACATGCAGCAGTTAATAGGCGACGGTTGCCACCTACCAAGTTAATCGTCGTAATTTATGTCTCCAAAATATTTAATTTTATAGTACATATAGTTAAAATAAAAACTATTATGTTGTAGGAAGTGAAACTGTGGAAGGGGCTCCATGAATTCACTTCCCGGATCACGACACTTAAAATCTAACCAATGAACCTTGGCCTACCGGCGCACAATAGGCCGCCTTCATTCAAGACCACATAAGGCTGGTGATGAACTGAATTTTGGTGTCAAATGTTATAAGTTAAATAGGGCTTGATTCGTGTCGCGTTTAAATGTGAAGATTTATCGTAGTTGCCGGATGTTTGTATTTTTCTCTTTTATGTCGTGGCTAACTGTACATATTTCGTCACTAATAGAAAGTGTATCTGAGATATTTTAAAATAATCCTTCAAATTTAAAAAAAAAATTATTAAAAAATAATTCTCCGTAAAGCTTCATGGTTCTATACTAAGATAACAACATAATACAAGATACTACAACATACAAGATAACATACATATAAATAACTAGCTGCTGCACGCGACTTTATCCGCGTAACTTTATAAAATATATCCTATCTCTCAAGTTGGATCAAACTGCACACAGTGTACAAAATTTTATTAAAATCGGTTCAGTACTTTAGGAGTTCATCGCCGACAAACAACTTTACTTAAACTAAAAATACTAGCTGGTGCTCGCGACTTCGTCCGCGTTGAAAATTATAAAAAAAAGCAATAGGTATAACGCTTGACCTCGTGTTGCTATAACACTTTTGCCAGGCGTAACTTTTTTATTTTTTATTTATCCCTCGGGAATAGTCCTTTTTTTTCTGGATGAAAGGTACCCTATGTCCCTTCTGGTGTCCCAGACAACGTGTATGCAAAATTTCATGGTGATCGGTTCACTAGTTTTTGTGTTAAAGAGTTACAAACATCCATACATCCAACCATACATTCGTATTTATAATATTAGTACGGATTTTTACTAAATCAACAATCAGCATTAAATTTCTTTCAATGTGTTCGTTCGGGTTGTGAATCCATATGATATTTAAGTAATCCAATAAATTATTTTGTACTTTTTTGATTAATTAATTCTAGATGTTATCTGCTTTTATACACAGTGCCTAGAAACGTTGATTGTTAGTGTAGAAGTTGCAGTCGACCCTTAATTAACCCGAACATAAATCACGTACAGTGTGCATTAATTTACAATGTCAATAGACTTCATGCATCACCCGCTGCCTATGGCGTAGGCCTATGCCTATGGCATGGGGGCTATTATGTGCGCACGATTCTCATTAGGGAACTTCATATTGCTTGCTGTTACATCATTTATAAAACCCTTCAATGTCATCAAGTTCACACTTACTTCGTGAGTTATTAAAACTTTTATTAAGACATTTCCGAAACGGAAAAAACTGTTTTTAAAATGTTGGTGTTGATAACACTTGAGCTTGCCAATACCTATTAAAAAAAAAACGAATTACAGCGCGTACGATAAGTGCATTAATATAATTATTTTATACTAGCTGGTGCCCGCGACTTCGTCGGCGTTAAACGATGAAAGGTACCCTATGTCCTTTCTGGTGTCCCAGACAACGTGTATGCTAAATTTCATGGTGATTGGTTCAATAGTTTTGCGTGAAACAGTTGCAAACATCCATACATCCAAACATACTTTCGCATTTATAATATTAGTACGGATTATGCGAGAAATCAGTAATTCTGTTGCGAGAATTTTGTAAATTGGAAAAGCAGAAGATAGAGGGTACAAAAGCGAAAGCTGCATAAAAGCCGAACCCGAAATAATCCCGAATAATGTAAACGAAACTGTGCCTGTCCAAATCCAGTATCGTCGCAACTATTCCGGGACTCGGTGGGACCCTCTATTTCAAGAGACGACAAACTAACAAAGATTTGTCATTAGTTATACGGAAAGATTAACAAGATTGATGGAAATGTTCCAACGAAACATTTAATCTTGGACTTTTTTTTAAATATAATAATACTTTGATGTTTTTTGACGCCACAGTTTCGGCCGAAACGTGTTTTATGTTTTGTACATGCCAAGGTGTGGCTTGGAGATAAAATTCATACACAGCCAATTCGAAATACCTTATTTTAAACTATAAAACACGATAAAGCGGGCATTTTGATGGTCTTTTATAATGCACACTGCCAAGGTTTGGAACCCAAACCTTTTTAAAGTTCGAGTGAATAGGCATCTTCTGGGTTGAGAATGAGGTTCACTCCATCTTAGGCCTCATCCTTGTTACACAGTTGGTTGTTGGCCAAGAGCACACCCATCTTTAATAAAAAAAAGGCTACCGTTGCCTACAGAAAAGTATATACTAGGGGAAGAAAGAATGTCTAATCAAAGGGAATTGATCTCTTGCATTTCTGGTCGTGATCTCTTGCATGGGGTGCCCTATGTCAAATTGTGGAACAAATGCGTTCCTCCTATTTTTATTATATTTTTCTGCTGTACGAATGTGTAACAGTAAATAAGGTCAGATTTAAAAATATATATGTGGAGAGTAAGTAATAACAATAGACGATGGAAGTAAGCGTAACGAGCTCTGTATAGGTCACGTCCGGACCCCGGATTCCTGGTGCTGAGCCGGATACATCGTGGATACGGAACTATGTATGAAAACTAGAAAAGTTATTTTCAATCGAATCACAAAATATCAGATCCCTCTTCTTTTCAATACTATAATAATAATAGACTTTTAATATAAAGTGAAGCACCGATGCACATTTTATTCTTTATCTAAGGTCAGTCAAAAAAAAAAAATTTAATGATCACACAAAAATCACTTTCTTATAAAGGTGCACAATTTTATATTGTAACAAATATTCTAATATATTAAACGTTTTTTATAAAAAAAGAAGTTCGCATTTATTTTCATCGTTACCACACTTAATTTGGAGTTTGACGAATTTTCAAATTAAAGTAAAATTATTTTATTTACAATAAGTACACTTATTCGAAACAGTAAGTTGTGGTAACATCCACGTTAAGCACGAAGAAGCAATATACTTACCTTACATAACGCTGTGAAAACTTACTTGGGAATAAATTTCTCACATGTTGCGGTCTAGTTGGCTGTACAATACAAGCTGTCTTGAATACCAAACATTGCATTGAGCTCATCTGTCAGCGAAGTCCAATTGCAATGCGTAGCAGTGATGGGCCATTAAGCATTATTTACTCAGTAGCGAAACTGTGTTACAAAAATACATATACATTCATAGTTATTAATTTTTATAGCATTGCGAAACTTTTGTCTAAACACACTTTTAAGGGTGCCTATACAAAATTCATCAAAAACCAACGTCTTGCGGTTCATTTATTAGGTAATCTGTCACTTATGAAAACAAGTTTTTAATTTATATAGGTAAATAAATGCCTTAACTATAGTTTATTAACGCTTGAAAATGAATATTATCTTTTTTACCGCTTCTAGTAATCTATTTCCCAAAAGCATTTTTGAGAAAACGGCTAAAACAGTGTCTGTTTCGGTAAGTGGATCTAAATAATTAGAGCATTTAAAAAGAACAATAAAATTACTTGCAGACTGCCTATAAAGTCTATTTTAATTTTTTGTTGTAAAATATTACAAAAAAGGTATAGAAACTCATTAAAAAAAAATTAAATCATATTTATAAAAACTCATTTTTAAATTTGCCTTATTGCAAAGACACAAGGCTCAAAATGGCTTCGCTTTTGTATGATGCAAAATTTGGTCCTACTTGATTGGACTGTTTGTACCAAGCAGATGTACTCGTCCACAACTTCGAGTGCTGAATTAGTTGGTTGAGCGCCTGCGCTCAACTCATTGTCAATAATTTTCTGTGTGTTTTAAGTATGACGCGGGGAGATTAGGGCGCATCTTTCGATTTAAATCTTTGATTTAAATAGTTCTTCAGAAAATTCCACGTGAATCCAAAGAGCGATCTAATTTCTTTTTTTGTTTAGGAAAACTTGCTTTGAGTAACTTAGCTCTCTGAAAGACCTACATTAAATGGAAAGACATACATTAAATACATTAAAGTGGATCTAAAAATAATATATAAGAAATAAGAGATAAGAAATCATTTATTGTACGAAAAAATCACACGCAAATATGTTTGTGCAATAATAATGTAATTGAATAATAATTTATTACATTTGTGATAACAAATTGTTGATTATTTTTTTGTAATTTTTACAAATATTAATTTATATGACAATAATTTCCAATATTTAGACAAATTTTGAGAACAATGTTAAAGCTATAAATAATCTACAATTTAAATAATAGTTCACATCTTAAATGCATTAAAAATAAAAAATCTTAGTACTGGCTGGTACATAAGTCAGATCAGCATTCATTTAAACTTTATATGTTGCTTTAAGTAAATGTGTCTTTTTAATGTTTTTATGTACACTACAAGCAATTGCCAAATTAACACAAATATTATATTGTTTTGTGGAATCCCCAATAAAGTTGTACATGTCTAAGTTAACTCCCATGTAAACACGAAAACATTCCCCAACAATGTTCTGGTCACAGGAAAAAGTGTTTACAACAACTTGCCACTAGGACGGACAAAGGGCCTGACTTAGTGACGTCTGTAGACGCACAACAATTTATTGCTAATGGACGGAATCCATTACAAAAATGGGGAAGCGAGACTATCCGGGATATCCGACAGTTTTCCGGGAATCCGGACGGCCACGTCTGTTCACAAGACTGCACTAATAGACCGGCAACTACATATTACACACACGATATGTTGGACTGCATTTGTGTGCTCCCCCATTTAACTAATTAGGTAAATGGGAGGAAATTAGTTCACTACTTTAATAAACAACTGTTCCAAGAACAAGTTGCATTTGAGTATTTTTCTGTTTTATTTATTTGTGAATCTAAAAATCCTATTTCTTCTTGGTTATTTTTGTCATATTATTTTGTCGCATTGTCATACACACGGCATTAATTAAGGTGTAACAATTTGCGATTAACATAGCAATTGTAATTTGTAAGCAATAGATATTTGTGTCAGTATAAATAAGTAAGGTAATGATGTAACATAAAGGTCTTTGTTCTCTCCAGATGACACGAGAAGTTGATGCCGCCATTATCGTCCATCTAATGACAGTAGGCGTAGATTGGGATCACTTAATTTTGTGGGTACACGCACACTTCCCATTGTACCTACATGGGAAAAAATTTTTTTTGGAAAAATTGAGGTATTTGGTAAATTATATTATATAGTTCGAGTGTAATTTTTTACTACTTTAGACATGTTAGGCGATGGAATGTTGTTTTCTGACACAACTTTCTGGAATCCGTACTAATATTATAAATGCGAAAGTATGTTTGGATGTATGGATGTTTGTAACTCTTTCACTCAAAAACTACTGAACCGATCATCATGAAATTTTGTATACACGTTGTCTGAGACACCAGAAAGGATATAGGGTACCTTTCATCGTTCGACGCGGACGAAGTCGCAGGCACCAGCTAGTATTAATATAAAAAAGGGACTTGTGGCGAGTCTAATTTCGATGTATGGAATATAAAAAAGGCGAATTTACAATAAGCAATGTAATTATAGCTGGATCTTATATCTTCTTCTGCTAAAAATTTTAATTAAGGACTTATTTATATAAACTAAAACTGTTAAATTTATTTCATATAATTTAATTTTATATACCCAATTAAATTTATAATCTTGTATAACTGGTTAATTAAGTATTTTTAACGGAATAGCATTTTACTGAAATCCATTTTTTCAAATTTTCGCTACGTGCCTAACATTGCGACAATTTTTTACAATTTTAATTATAATCACCCTTTAAGATAAAAATATAGACTCCAAAACCGCTGAACCGATTTTGATGAAACTTTCAATCTTCAGATTAGACCAGCGAGTGTTCCTGTGAAGTTTATTAGCCTTCGGACGCGGACGAAGTAGCGGGCATATATTAGTCATTAATATTAATACTAAATGTATATAATGTTCATTGTAATATTATAAATAACTATATATGTATTTGTTTCTCCAATGACACAAATACACCTGTAATGAAAAAGATATAGTATGCACCAGTGCCACCCTCCGTAACAATGCCACGCCCTATAATAAAGGGTTATCGAGTTTCATTCGTTTCGATATCAAAGTCTATCAGTACCTTTACCAATGAGTTATAATTAATGACCGCACTCGCTAGCGAGAGCGTAAAATATTTATATGGAACATTGTCATTTTGACGTTGACACTTGACAGTTTTCATATAAATGTTTTACGCTCTCGCTAGCGAGTGATACAGAGTGATAGCGAGTGATCTTACTCCAGAAACCGAATTAATAATAGCGGATATGTACCTATGGTTACTTTTTTTTTACCTACAACCTACTACTACCTACCTATTACCTATTTCGAGCAAGTGTCATGCTACAGACGCAATGTCAGGTGATCTATATAGTTCTTATCAAATCAAATCAATTTTCCCAGTAATTAAAGATTATTTTATGAAATTTCCACTACACTTATATCAAGACTCAAAAATGTTTTAATTCCTACTTTATAAGTATCTCCCGCTCCCGGCTTCGCCCGGGGTGCATTTTTTTTTCGTAAAAACCTTCCCTGATTAGCCCTCTATCCATTGGTGAAAACCGCATGAAAGTCTTTGCAGTAGTTTTTGAGTTTATCGCAAACAGACATACTTTGTTTTATAATATGTAAGGATAAATTGTAACTTAAGTTCAAATAGAGATGCAGGGGAGATATCGAACAGCACCTCTTCCGTATTGGATATACTAATATGTGTTTGCGTTGAAATAAATTGTAACAAGATTACGTAACTGGAGGCTAATGAAACGTTTGAAACATTAAATATATCAGTAGAATGCGCCGGCGCAGGACAGCGACACTTTAACACGCAATACGACCTGTTAACATTACATTATTACTTACTTCGCGGTGTGGTGCAAACGGTGCGATAAACGCGAGTTCAAATACAGGCATTAACAAAACCACATCTCACTAACTTATAAATTGAAATTTGTATAATTACAGATGACTAGCTGGTGCTCGCGACTTCGTCCGCGTTGAAAATTAAAAAAAAGCAATATAACGCTTGACCTCGTGTTGCTATAACACTTTGGCCAGGCGTTGGTTTTTTATTTTTTATTTATCCCTCGGAAATAGTCTTTTTTCTGGATGAAAGGTACCCTATGTCCTTTCTGGTGTCTCAGACAACGTGTATGCAAAATTTCATTGTGATCGGTTCAGTAGTTTTTGCGTGAAAGAGTCACAAACATCCATACATCCAAACACACTTTCGCATTTATAATATTAGTAAGATTATTACTTTTTTCCGCAAAAACTATTGAATGGATTTAGAAAAAAAATAGTTTACATTTAGAATAACATATAAATTATATACATATTATAATTTATAAGAATCTGTTTACGAAGTATCGCGAAAAATATATTATCACAAATGAGAAAGCTTGTGAGGAGAAGATTTTAATTAAATTTTACAATCATAAGTATAATTTATATATCACAATAACAAGGCTTTTTTTACTTTCATAAATAATATACATATAATGATATATTTTTCTAGTGGTTAGGATGACACAGTCAATTAAAACAGAATTGAGTTTCTCTGTAAGCAAAGATTTTATTGATAATTCATACATTTACATTTACAAAAAATAACATAAGTATAAAAATATCTATCTAGTAACTAACCTGTAAGCAAAGAAACGACATTAAATGTTTTTATTTACAATGTCGATTTCTAATCACTTATATTTACAATTCAGCTTTATATTTTCAACAAAGATAATATATTTAATATTTATTTTTATAAATTGACTTTTGACTACATGTCAAGTCGTTATTTTATAATCAATAGTAACTTAACCAAGTAGTTTTCAATACAATAATAATAAAAAGAGTTTTAATATAAATTAAAGAAAATTAAGTACATATTTTCTTTACATACATGTGTTATTATTTCTTTGTAATCATCACGGGATGATCTGCCACTATACCGGAAAAAACTATTTTTATCATTTGATGCTTAATTATTTTTAATAATATTTTAAGAGAAATAACATTAGACGCTACGTATAAAAGGATAAAATTACAATTTGAGTTCATTCAAAAAAAAAGGAAAAAGGTGTTCAAAAAAACGCTACTTTTTAGTGACTTGAACGCAATGTTGAGCGAAGTTACAATCGCGCTGAATCGCTGTTAAACCATTCCGTGAGATAGTTTTATTGGTTCTTTAACTGGGTTTACTCTGGCGTTACTTTAACTAAGGCTTACCATTTGTAGCAATTACGTGGCAATTTGAACGTGTTCTAAACGGTCGCTTGACGGATTTACCCTCCCCTTACCTTACATATGACGGTAACGAAAGCTTTTTTCTCATAATATTTAAAGATTATTATTAGCCACTATAAGCCTACATAACCCTATAGAGGTTAGATTAGGTTAGGCCAGTAGCCGCATGTGGCTCTTTGGCTCCTTAAGTTAGTCCTTATTCCAAGGAGATGCAAGCACATTGTTCGCATTAATAAATATTTATTAAGTATGAAATTTACTTTTATTTAGTGTACTAATTATTTAGGCTCGAGTTCACCAACAGACGGTTATTTTTAAACAGCTGATTAAAATTTAAACAGCCGTTGAATGATATTTTGTTGATCACCATCGCTAAACTGCGGGTTAAACGCCCTAAACATCAGATTAATCATTAAGTTAATCAAATGTTTAGGGCGTTTAACCCGCAATTTAGCGATTTTGAACAACAAAATTTTATTAAACGGCTGTTTAAATTTTAAACAGCTGTTTAAAAATAACCGTCTGTTGGTGAACTCAAGCCTTAGTGTATAAGTTTACTAAACAACCAGATTTGGCTCCCAATTTTTTTTTAAATTTTTGTAATGTTCATATTTGGCTCTTTGGCTAATAAGTTTGCCGACCACTGGCTTAGGCTATGCTAAGTTGGTTTAGTAGAGGTTTCGCACAATTTTGTTTCGTACGAATTGTGCGAAGAAGTGACTTTAAAATTATATATATTTTTAGTCGCTGTTTCGCACACTTTGATTTTTATAGAAGAAAAAATGCAAGTACCTACTGTCGTGTACGACAGTGAAATAGGTAAAGTAGGTAAATCGAAATATATTTCCATTTACCTACTTTATAAATAAATTATTTATTATTATTTATAAATAAATTTATAAATAAATTAGTATTTTAAAAATGAAATTTAGATATTACTAGTTTTTCTTTTCTATTTATTTATTAATAATAGGTTTAGTAGGCATCTAGCCGTGCCCAAATGATGGGGCGAGCTCACCCAAAAAATGCCCATTCACTTTAACTTTAAAATTGTAACGTTTTTAAAAGGTACTGGAAAAAGATTCATCTTTTTACTTAACACAATATAATAAAAAACATTATATTTCTATAAAAAAATATACAGACAATTAAAATGCAGAAAAGAATAGTTTATAGTAACGGATTTTCTTTGTGGAGTAATTAGTTAAACCAATAGTCAACCACACATGCCATTAAAAATTTGCACATACCACATTCAGGCTTCATAGTCACTCAGACCCGAACAGGATTTGAACCAGCATCTGACATTGTCTTCATTGTAAAAACGAGAGTAACGCACTTGAAAAGTAAACGTGCATACTTGTATTCACAGAGCTTTTTTGAGCGGCCATCTTTGCGTATACAATTACTTACTCGTACAATTTTGAAGCAGCGGCCTTTTGTGCAAGCTTTGAAATAAAAAAATTAAAAACTTTGAATTTACATACGAACACTTCATAAATTTCTCCTTTGCCTTCACCTCAAAGCCCACGCTCGATCCTTGAATGCAGATAAATAGGTTGTTATATTAATGTACACAAAAGCTATTATTCCAAAACACGTTAGACAAATAAACTTGTTGAAGAGGAATCGGAAAACAAATCGCTCTGCTGAGCTCTAAAGTGTGTTCAATTTGAATTTGGACTTTAAACTTTATGTGATAAGTCACTGATTATTCTGTGAATTTTGTTTTACAGCGGCATATTTGTTTTAGTGGAGTTATATAAGTGAAATAGTCAGTGTTGCGAGTGGAGTGCATTGTAAATTTACCTAACTCCTTGTGTGGTGCGTTCATTTATTTCGTACCTCCAGTTGGAGATTCCTTTTTCATTGTTTTATTAGTAACTTTAAATTATTATGTATCATTTCTTGTTAATGTTTAATTATTGACGACACGTTTGGTCTAGTGGCTAGTAACCCTAGCTGTTAATCAAACGGTCGCGGGTTCGAATCCCGCTAGGGGCAAATGTTTATGTGTTAACATTTTACCTATTATATCTATGTATTATATCAACTGTCTGGTATCCATAATTGAAGCATTAGTTGCTTACTGTGGAAATAGATGGCGCTGTGTGGAATATGTGAAGATATTTATTTATTATTTATTTATTTATTTATTTGTTTTGTTTTTGAAGGAGTCGCTTCTTTCATCTTCAAATAAATAAATAAATATCTTCACACATTCCACACATCACCACCAATACAAGCATTAGTTGCTTACTGTGGAACTAGATAGTTCCACAGTAAGGTACTAATGCTTGTATTATGGATACCACACAGTTGATATACTATAATACATAAATTACTTTTTTTTGTAAATACATACATATTATAAATGCAAAACATCTATGACTCAGATACAAAGGTAAAATATTAACATATAAACATTTGCCCCTAGCGGGATTCGAACCCGCGACCGTTTGGTTAACAGCTAGGGTTACTAGCCACTAGACCAAACGTGTCGTAAACGTGTTCATCATTATTTTTTATTTATTTTTGTCACCCTCAACAGTGTGTAAAGAAAATGAATACAGGAAATTTCTCGTGTTCAGATTATGTATTAGATTTGTATTTAAGAAATTTCATGAGTCAATATAGCATGGAGTACAATAGTGATATGTGGTCACAATTCAACGCACACACAACGTTTTGCCCACGCTCAATCTAATTACTGAAACACCGACGACTCAAATATGGAAGGAAATAAATAACAATCACTCGACAGCTTTCGTGAATACACGAATCATATTTCATGCAGAAGCTTACTTTTCTATCATGGGAACTTTTGCATTTATTCAAAATTATGAAATCCACGCAGTCATTAGCCAAACGTAAATATAAGAGTAAACTTGTATTCTTTAATAAGAAACATCAATTTACATTTTATAGCATTATATTACTGTATTCTAAAAATAAAAAAAAATTGAGTTAAACCAATATTAAAACAAAAAAAAAATACATAAAGATTCAATAACAAAATTTAATAATAAAATTACTGAGAAAAGCGAGAATCATCGAAGCATGTTTTGAATAACAATTCTTTGATTTTGAATGTTTAAGAAGTAAATAGATCAAGCTCAGTAAAGTCTGTTATTAAAATAGTTTGAATATGTATTAAAGGAAGATTATTTACTATAATTAGTAATATTTAGGTATAGTGTGACTAAAATACGTCTCTCTCCTAAAGGTCCTACTGAAAACTAAAACTTTAAGGTCCTAAAGGTCCTTTCCATATAGAAGACCACATGGAAAAACATTCAAGATGTTTTTATTATTATGTATTTTCCAAATTTTTAAGTAAAAAAAATTTAGAATTACATTTGAAGTATTGATTTGAAATTATAATTAAGTAACTTTCCATAAATATATCCATAGAATAAGAATATCATTATATTTCTTATTATATGATTCTACAAGCTGGTGCTCGCGACTTAGTCCGCGTTGAAAGGTGAAAGGTACCCTATGTCCTTTCTAGTGTCCCAGACAACGTGTATGCAAAATTTCATGATGATCGGTTCAGTAGTTTTTGCGTGAAAGCGTCACAAACATCCATACATCCAAACATACTTTCGCATTTATAATATTAGTACGGATTCCAATCACGTGCTATTAGTTAACTGAAATAATGCGAATCAAACAATGTTTGTGTATACTTGATATTAAATGATGTCTCGTTTCGCCCCTAAAAGCACAGACTGTTATAATCGGTACGCGGTAGACATCGCTTTAATATATAATACTTGTAATTACAGAGCATCACAAACAGTACTCAAAGTCGATAACCGTAGGTAGGCCGTAGCCGTAGGCACTAACGATGAGCGGTCCCCTATTAGTTGACTACTTATATTCACGCAACCGAGTAACAAGTAAACTTAAGGCTCACTTCAGTTGGGCCACGAAATGTGTTACGTTAAAGTAAATAATAATAGTCCTTCTAATTATTAATTAATAATTTAAGAAATTAAACTGTTAATGTAATATTCTGATTCACGTTTACAGGTAATACAACGTTTATACAATATTCGGTATAAATACCTACAAAAGTGTTTATTACTTAATGACACTTTGTGCGAAAGTATGTTTGGATGTATGGATGTTTGTAACTCTTTCACGCAAAAACTACTGAACCAATCACCATGAAATTTTGCATACACGTTGTCTGAGATACCAGAAAGGACATATAGTACCTTTCATCGTTCAACGCGGACGAAGTCGCGAGCACCAGCTAGTATTATAAATGCGAAAGTATGTTTGGATGTTTGTAACTCTTTCACGCAAAAACTATTGAACCAATCACCATGAAATTTTGCATACATGTTGTCTGAGACACCAGAAAGGACATATAGTACCTTTCATCGTTCAACGCGGACGAAGTCGCGAGCACCAGCTAGTATTATAAATGCGAAAGTATATTTGGATTTTTGTAACTCTTTCACGCAAAAACTATTGAACCAATCACCATGAAATTTTAATTTTGCATACATGTTGTCTGGGACATCAGAAAGGACATATAGTACCTTTCATCGTTCAACGCGGACGAAGTCGCGAGCACCAGCTAGTATTATAAATGCGAAAGTATGTTTGGATATTTGTAACTCTTTCACGCAAAAACTATTGAACCGATCACCATGAAATTTTGCATACATGTTGTCTGGGACACCAGAAAGGACATAGGGTACCTTTCATCGTTCAATCTATAAGGAGCTAGTAATCTATAAGGAAGTGCATTTTAGATTATAGTGAGTTCCAAACTATTAGGAGCTGAAATCGCGCTTTTAGCAGCCCGTCTACACAACAGGGAAGTTTCTCGCGGTGAGTAAATATTTGAAGTGAACAGTCTAAAAATAAACCACAATGTTTGCGAGCCCAGTATTGATCAACTTCTAGTGATTCTAGAGAATTGATGGCTTTTCTGTCTGTCACATCTCTAAGGGCCTCTTTCACCGACTGCAAGTAAAGTGTTGATTAGTTACTTTTAGAAATAATTTTATGTTTTATTAAATTATGCACTCGGTTTACTGCATCCTTCGATAGGCGAATTTTTTTTTAATGTTTGGGACTTTTATCGTACAAACAAAGATATATCGTCTCCATCATTCTCGGTTACCGGTGGCTTTAAATAGCGGTTAGCCTACTTGACACATGGCGAAAGAGGCCCTAAGTAAGTAAGTAGATTGAAGTATCTGATTGCTGATTTTTTTAACTAGTATTTTTTGTCTGAATGGAAGAAATCATTTTCCCAAGAAGGCCTATATTTCCCAAATAATAATACTGACAATAATAAAGTTATATCGTTACATCTGATTCAACTTTCTTCAACTATTACGTCTCATCCAAAACTCTTAGTGCGTCTAAGTAATAGTAAATCTAAGTTAGTGCAAGTAAAACATCAAGTGGTTCGAAAGCCTTAAAAAAGTTAATTAATATTAGAATATTTCTGTGTAGTTTCTTTTTTTTATATACGTCTAAAGTTTAGTTAAGTCTTAAGTCTTAGTTTTTTTCTATTAGAAAAGTCGCCTTTATTTTCCTACCGATTTTTCACTTCGTTATAATGGATAAGAAACGTTGTAAGGACATTAATTAAAGCTTAATTTACTTTGAATATCAAATGGTTATTAAATAATAATAAAAACTTTATAAGTAGTTAAGTAGTCGTTCTATGTTAGACTGTATATGTTTTACATAGATTAGATAATTATATTTGTACTAGCTGGTGCCCGCGACTTCGTCTGCGCTGAACGATGAAAGGTACCCTATGTCTTTTCTGGTTTCTCAGACAACGTGTATGCAAAATTTCATGGTGATCGGTTCAGTAGTTTTTGCGTGAAAGAGTCACAAACATCCATATATCCAAACATACTTTCACATTTATAATATTAGTACGGATAATATATCTAATGTTTTATAAATAACAAAATTATTGGAAAATAATGATAGAAGATGATATATTTTTATGTAAAATTAATATCTAAAAAGAAAAATAGATGTTGCTACGTACATATTTTTATTGATGTTCACCTTGGTTACAATCTATAAGATTCCATATTATATTCTTAGGCTCGAGTTCACCAACAGACGATTATTTTTAAGCAGCTGTTTAAAATTTAAACAGCCGTTTAATAATATTTTTTTGATCACCATCGCTAAACTGTGGGTTAAACGCCCTCAACATCTGATTAACTTAATGATTAATCTGATGTTTAGGGCGTTTAACCACTAAACATCAGATTTTTGATCAACAAAATATTATTAAACGGCTGTTTAAATTTTAAACAGCTGTTTAAAAATAACCGTCTTTTGGTGAACTCGAGCCTTAATATTTTAAAAATAAGAAATAGAAAAAATAGTATGTTTACAAAAAGTTAACTATTCAATTAGTATTTACAACAAAAATAATATAAATAATAAACAAAACAGCAATCATACTTAATATTCAAGCAATTGGTTTGTGATTTGTACTTCTGTGCTCGCATACAACAATGTGGCCCAAATTACAAACAGACGCGATTTTCTAATTATCTAATATTCGCAAGAAATGTTCAAGATCTATAAATAAATGATTTGTGATAGTTTTGATTATCTAATTTGTATCAATAAAATTAATAATAAGGTGTTTATATTGTATTTAAATTGGACAATCTATTCCCCGAATGAAATAAACATAATTATTAAATAAGTGCAGAAAATATTAAATTGTTTAAATGTTTATGACATCATTTGACATTACGATCATAGAATCATTTAATGCAATATTTCCTTTTATTTTACATAAGATTACAATGTATAAAAAAAATATTATTATCAAAATTATGATATTTACATGATTATGATATTATGATTACATTTACAAAATTATGATATTTCAAATTCCTTCTTTGATATTAACATAAGAATACAATGTATAAAAAAAATATTATTATCAAAATTATGATATTTACATGATTATGATATTATGATTACATTTACAAAATTATGATATTTCAAATTCCTTCTATGATATTAACATAAGGATACAATGTATAAAAAAAATATTATTATCAAAATTATGATATTTACATGATTATGATATTATGATTACATTTACAAAATTATGATATTTCAAATTCCTTTTATGATATTTACATAAGATTACAATGTATAAAAAAAAATATTATTTCAAAATTATGATATTTACAAAATTATTATATTTCAAATTCCTTTTATGATATTTTCATGATTATGATATTATGATTACATTTACTAAATTATGATATTTCAAATTCCTTTTATGATATTTACATAAGATTACAATGTATAAAAAAAACATTATTTTAAAAATTTTATTATTATGAATAAAATGATCAATTATAAACATTTACGTCTAATTGCTATTGCGAACTTAAAACTTATTACAATTAAATTAAAACTTTAAAACATGAACTGGTCAATTGAATAAAGGATGATAATTATTTCGATGAATAAATACGATAACATTTTATTTTGTAAATTTTTCACTATGAAATTAGACAAGTGATAAAATTCGCTTTTCAATTGGACCAAGCAACGTGTTCTCTGATTAATGGCGGTCCAACAGGCAATTAAGCGCAACATGAAAATAATAAAGGACACTTGTGTTGCTTATTTTCGACTTTATTGTGTGTACACATCTGCATACTATAAGTGGAATTTTTTTATTAGGTGTTAGCTATATCTATTCAAACTGTTATAATATAATAATACCTGTAAGTTTACCTAAAATAAAATAAATAAATATTTAATGCCGACAGAGATAATGTAAGACGCATTGTCCGCCATACAAATAACGCTATACAAATAAACATTTTTTTTTTACAATTTTCAGTCGACTATTAATTTGATTATTTCTGAAATTTATATAAATGATAAATAGTGATTTATTATTAAATAATTATTTTTATAATTAAGACTTTTTATATATTTTTTATTCGCTCTCTAATATTATTGCAGCAGCTTATAAAGACAGAGTTATGAAGAGCTTTGGCTGTTTACTGAAGATACCATTTGAACTTAGAGCTTTCACACTATGTGGGTGGCATCTGTGGCGTGGTTTGTGTTATAGGCGACGATGACCACCTACCATCAAGTGGACCGTAAGCATTTCTGTTTCAGTAACTATAAATTTCTATAAATTTAATTATACTTGGTACCTGGAAGGCTGACGGGCAAAGGTCTTCCGCAATAGCTTAATGCCTTTCTTATTAAGCATACAAAAGTGACCAGTGTATAAGTGATGTGGAACGTATAGAAAACAATGGTGGTTGTAACATGGAGGCCCTTGGGGAGCCATACTGACACCATAAATCGGTTAGGTAACGCCTATCTAACACCCGTTCATACTACATGCACTAACTACTTGACTACATTTCGCCTGTGACTCTATCCGTCCAAATGGTGAAACACTAGTAAATGAATATTCAGATATTTTTTTATAATTTTCATATTTATAAACTACAGCTGGTGCCAGCGACTTCGTCCGCGTTTAACGATAAAAAGTACCCTATAAACTTTCTGATGTCACAGACAACGTGTATGCAAAATTTCATGGTGATCGGTTCAGTAGTTTTTGCGTGAAAAAGTCACAAACATCCATACATCCAAACATACTTGGGCATTTATAATATTAGTACGGATAAAACATTTTGACTGTTTTTTTTTTTGTGTAAATGTCATTCACATGTAAATATTTGAAATTAATTTCAGTATATTGATATTCAAGTGACAATAAACTCGAGTTTGAATCTTTCTCGGATTTGACTTCCAGTTGGAAGATATTTCCGTTTAGGCCAGAGTATATGTCAGTTTGAACCTTTGATAAATAATTTATCAAAGGTTTTTAACTGTTTTAAATCTTGCCAATTTGCTAATACTCAGACTTACTTATAAGAGTTCTTATTAAATCGCCTTAAATGTACCATCACCGGCGATGTCTCGAGAAATCGATGCTTCATAGAACCAGCAGCGGAAGCGATATCTGCGATCATAAATCTAACGCGATTCTATTGCGCAACGCAATGAATAAATTGTGCGCCGGCGGAACCTATACTATTTGGTAATACGCGCCACTCAGCCATTTATATAAACTCCATTCATATTTACACTAACCGAGCCTCGCGGC
Source organism: Synanthedon myopaeformis (assembly GCA_944738685.1). Taxonomy (NCBI): domain Eukaryota; kingdom Metazoa; phylum Arthropoda; class Insecta; order Lepidoptera; family Sesiidae; genus Synanthedon; species Synanthedon myopaeformis. The sequence goes on along the minus strand of OX122922.1, from coordinate 11,156,958 downwards.
TTCTCACGCCCTCTATAATTTTGACACAAATTCGCTCTAACATAAATATAAAAACGTTAATTTGGCCTTTTACCTAACTATAATTTTTATTTTAACGATCCAGTCAAGAAAAAATTAGTCAAATACCAATAGTTTTTATTTTTTTTTATTTTTCCGTAACTCCTAAGTGTCAATTTAAAGTATCAAATAAAATAAATACTCAGGTGTTTAATATATTTACTTGGTTTAAATATGAATAAACTTCACATCCTATTTTGTTTGGGATAAAATAATTACTGTTAACCATTTTGTAGATCTAAATTTTTGTCAAACATTGTTTTAACTTCTGTCAATATTTGACAGAGTTTTTTTTGAAAAATAACCGTGATAAGTAGGCGAATTTAAATTTAAAATATATTTATGAATATACACATAAAGTATCCTCAGAAATCGCGCTTTCCATCGATGCAAGCGGAACAAAATCCGTTCACAACTTTACGAGATCAGCGTATGTTTACGTAAGTATACAAAAACAGAGAAAAGGCGGAACATTTATGCATGAATTTTTTTTTAGAATATCATATAGGTAACCTATCTAAATGATGCCTTGTTCACACAAATATATTATCGGTAAAAATATCCGGTAAAAATATTCAAGCAATGATCGCAAAAAAATATTAAAAGTTTTTCCACAGTTAAGTAAGTCTCAATTATGTTAATTTTTTTCATTCAATCATTTGACACGTAACTCAGTCGATCGAATGCTCGGCTGTTCCGGTTCCGGAATTCCAATTCCGGAATACTTGCACAGACAGTGAAAATAGTAGGTAATATTTTCAATCCGTTGTGTGTTCGTGTGATATCTTTTTAAATCCGTACTAATATTATAAATGCGAAAGTATGTTTGGATGTATGGATGTTTGTAACTCTTTCACGCAAAAACTACTGAACCGATTACTGTGAAATTTTGCATACACGTTGTCTGTGACACCAGAAAGGACATAGGGTACCTTTCATCGTTCAACGCGGACGAAGTCGCGGGCACCAGCTAGTAGTATATAAAATAAAGTATAAGCGCTTCCCGTCGTCTGTGGGCTCTGTATGTACGCTTAGATCTTTTAAAATAAGCAACTGATTTTCATGCGGTTTTCCCTAATGGAAAAAACGTTAAAGGAGAAAGGTTTTTTTATAAATAATTTGCAGAAAAACAATCCGTGCAAAGCCTGCTCTCAGCAGTGAGTTTATATTAAACTAAAAAATAGAAAATGCGAAACTTGTGAGGATTAATTTAAGGATAATTGATACTTCTTAGCGCATTTTAATAAAACTCTGTAATCTTTATATATCTATATAAGAAAGTCGTGTTAGTTACAAAGGCTAAAGCGATTTTTATGATCAACAAAGATTGAACTTGTCTCCATCCCGAATAGCAGAATTTTTAACAGTTTCTAATCTAATCACAGAATTTTCATTTTCTTATACATTTTGTATGAGAACGAGTTTTTATTCTCCCTGAATTTTTATTTCGTATGTTATAAATATTAGAAAAAAACATTGTCAAGGTACGCGAACTAAGTCTAGATATAGATACACACAAAATGAAACACCATTTAGGCAAAAAATTTAAGCCAAGCAAAGAGGAGAGACACAGATACCTTTTTTAGTAAATATGATATTGAAAATTTACCAAATACACATTTGAGTGACAGCTGCACTAATAGTTGTAAGATATCAAGTATAAATCTCGCGATGCAACGCGTAATGTGCATGCATGTGCATCCCCGCTAATGCATTTGCCGAACGCTATGCATATTTGATTTGGTTCCGTTCGCTTAAATATTCCTATACATAAAGCGAATACGACGCGGTACACAATTCGTGGCCTTAAGGACGCCTATACAATTCTCACATTGCTATTTGAATGTTATGACCTGATTTGAATTTATGTCTAACTAGCTGGTGCTAGCGACTTCGTCCGCGTTGAAAATTAAAAAAAAAATCAATATTACGCTTGACCTCGTGTTGCTATAACACTTTGGCCAGGCGTTAGTTTTTTATTTTTTATTTATCCCTCGGGAATAAACCTTTTTTTCTAGATGAAAGGTACTCTAGGTCTTTTCTGGTTTCACAGACAACGTGTATGCAAAATTTCATGGTGATCGGTTCAGTAGTTTTTGCGTGAAAGAGTCACAAACATCCATACGGTCGCATTTATAATATTAGTACGGATGTCCCTGTTGTGCCCACCCCACTAACATTTGGGAATTCAACACTCGAATTTGTGGATGAGTACATCTGCTTGGTACAAACAGTCCAATCAAGTAGGACCAAGTTTTGTAACATACAAAAGCGAAGCCATTTCGAGCCTTGTGTCTTTGCAATAAGGCAAATTTCAAATGAGTTTTTATAAAAATGATTTCATTTTTTTTTAATGAGTTTCTATACCTTTTTTGTAACATTTTGTAACAACAAATTAAAATAGACTTTATAGGCAGTCTGCAAGTAATTTTATTGTTTTTTTAAAGGCTCTAATTATTCAGATATACTCATCGAAACAGACACTGTTTTAGCCGTTTTCTCAAAAATGCTTTTGGGAAATAGATCACTATAAGATTTAAAAAAGATAATTTTCATTTTCAAGCGTTAATAAACTATAGTTAAGGGATTTATTTATCTATATAAATTAAAAACTTGTTTTCATAAATGACAGATTACCCAATAAATGAACCTCAAGACGTTGCTTTTTTGATTAATTTCGTATAGGCACCCTTAATATTATAATTTATTACAATTTATGAAAGCGTACCTCTATTTACCTTGAATGTACAGTCTTACTATTACTTAAGTTAGTTTAATTAAACCCTAATTACTTAGGCCGCTGACAATTGGAAATTAATAAAGTGTGCATTCGTGTCACAGGATAAAATAATACAGCAATTTCTAATAGAAAAAAATTGTAATATTATGAGTATAGTTAAATTGGCAGTGAGTCCACAATTTGTTCCCGCGCAGTAAAAGCACCACTTAATGCATTTTCCTTTGGATTTATGAATATTTCAACGACGAACTAACTTCTATTCACTATTGATATAAAATATTTACGATAAAGAGATTTCTTCGAAGTCGAAAGCTTCTTTCCATGTTGAAATGCAATCGCATCTTGCTTTCAAATTTATTCTTCAATTTTATACAAATAATTTCTTTTTTATATAAACATTTTTTTTTAGTTGCAGTTAGCACTGCCTCATGTTTCGAGAGATCTGAGCTCCTTCGAAGAGAATAAAATAGATCAGATTTTTTTTTTTTTTAAATATTCAAAGCTTATTTTCATTGAATATTTAGAAAACTTAATTTCTACAATTTAAGATGAACCGCTAAGCCTGTTTTATATGTTTTCTAAAAATGTTTAGGCAACATTAGCGATCATTCCACAATAACAATTTTCCACAGAAACCATCACTATTGTATAGTAAGAGATTTTTCCCATAAAAACCCATTCTATTATTTATTTCAAAAACCACTCTTGTGGCTCCCTTACTATTATATTCAGCAGCCATTATTACACTATCATATTCTTCGGATATAGAAAATTATTGTATAAAGACTAAACCATGCTTTTGTAACTAACAATATTGTATATAACTGCTATATGTTATTTTGTAAATTTTTAGTCAAACTAATATGCATTTTCGATTAGCATTTTATATAATAAAAATTACATTTCTTCTTAAATATACTTGAGAATATATCATAATGTAACAAGTAATAAATTATAAGATATTCCACTACGTTACGTATTAAATGGCGGATACAATGGACATGCCTTGGACTATCTGACCCGTGATTTATTTATAAGCCGGCTTAAGGCTTCTTTACTTGACAATAGAGACCTTTTTGGCTACTTCAACTCCATTCATTTCAACTTCCATTCTTATAATAATGTAATGTTGTCTAGCACAATTCAAATATGATTTAAACGCATTCAAAGTAACAACATTTGTATTTTAGAACATATTTAAGGTAGTTGATTCAAGTCAAATTTAAAATATAAATCTGTCATTGTCAAATCGTTGATTGGCATATAAATAAATGTATTATGACATCAAATTTCAGACCAGACAAAGACGTGGGACACTAAATTAACTATAATATATAAATTTTAAGTGGCACTTGACAGTAACCGCCGCCTTGCCGAAGATCGCTTTTAAATAAGCACGTATGCTTTTTACAGCTTCGAAATTATTTCTCCAGCAATATCTACACCTTTTACTTCAGCTGTTAATTTTAGACAATAATTGTGAGATGAGCTCTCTGATTTTTCTTACACCTCGCTGTGTATATATTTAGACTAGCTGGTGCCCGCGACTTCGTCCGCGTTGAACGATGAAAGGTACCCTATGTCCTTTCTGGTGTGTCAGACAACGTGTATACAAAATTTCATGGTGATCGGTTCAGTAGTTTTTGAGTGAAAGAGTCACAAACATCCATACATCCACACATACTTTCGCATTTATAATATTATTACGGATTGTTACCTGTGATAACGTTTGTGTCAAAGTTTGTTTATGAATTGGCGGATATTACTTAAACAATATTTACATGGGGAGCGGATATTACAAGAACGACCCACGACTCGTCATACAACAATTCAAAACTCGAATTACTAACTTAACGACATTGTAGATACGTTTGTATATGTTGTGACATAGATAGATAGATAAAACTTTATTGTGAGCAGATGATTGTCAATATCGTATGTCATGAATCATAGTTTCGGCAGTTTGCCCAATTCAGACATACATTATATGTAATTTAATATTCAATTATATATATTTACTACCTGACACAAAACGTTGTTTTGATAAAAAAATTTTTTTTTTTTTGGGTTGGTCTCACCTTTATCACATAGGGGTATAAAAATAATTTACGACCTATTCTCACACCTACCGAATATATACAAAAAAAATTATCGGAGGAGTTTGGTTACAAACATTTGTGATACGAAAATTTTATATATGTATAATAAATTATTGTATATATATTATATAGATTAATTGTTATTTATAATAAAAGCCTATTTTATGTACATTCTAAAAATTATAAAAAATAATATTCAACCAAACTATAAAAGCATTTACTTGTACATGTTAAATAAACAATCTATCAGGCTTTATTTAAATAGAGAACCCTTTAGGGACTTTGTATTTAGAACTTTTATTTTTTTATTCCCTATATGTAGCCGATTTTCCCATTATATATAACTATAATATTGATAACTACGTGTGACATATATGATATGTTATTTTTTTTTTATTTTACAAAGGAATTCAGTATAATTATTCTGTTTAACTGACAAGAAATTTTTTCCATAATGTACATATTAGTAAGGGTTAGAAATTTAGCTTTATTGAAAACTGTTCCTAGTAATACCCGACTGTAATTTAATTTTAAAAATCACACTATAAACTGTTAGATGAAAAATATTATCAGTGAAACCATTTATTTTTATTTTATTAATAAATAATTTATTTAGATTACATACAGCCATAAATTTAAAAAATATATATTATAGATTATTTATATACAAATAAGCCTAAAGAATTATAAAAATTATATTTTTATATTTATTTATTAATTGAAAAAATAAAAATAAGAAAAAGAAAAATTCTAAAGAATAGAATATTCTAAAGTGATAAAATTAATTTTTCAAAAGTAATTCCCCAATTTTCTTTTTATAAGAATTCAAATTGTTGGAAAATATGTCAATATCATACAAAATCTTATTGTAGTGATACTTAGAACGATGAAAGAAGGAATTTTTACAATGATTTGTTCTACAATAGGGAATATGAAATGTATCACTTGATCTTCTTCTGAGTTTTGGTACTCAGAAATAATATTACATTAAAAATATAACATTTATCAACACAACACAATATTTTAAGTTAATAACGTTTGAAAACACACGCGCAGTGGTTGAAGCCGCCATAGAGTGGATGGAAGCAGAACTTGGGAGTAATATTTTTCTTATTTTTTGCACCATCAGCTCCGCAACGAGATCTCATGCGTAAACTCACATCAAACGCAAGTGAAATTGTACGTTAACGGAATTCACCAACAATATTTTCCTTCATGCTATGTCTGTATATACTCACTCACAGATATCTTGAAAAATTTTATGTGGATCTGACTGTACATAACGTATAACACACAAAAGAGAGGTCCGTGGCTTCGTGCCCTGCAGTGGGACCTCCATTTTATATGAGCTTTTTATAAATTAGAATTATTAAAAAAAAATAAGTTTAAAGAAGTTAGTATTATGACAAAAAAAACGTCATTTATTAGTATTTTTATTAAGACAACTAGAGGTAGATGAAAAAGAAATTACTAAATTTTAAGAACAAGCTCAAACTGTAATTAATTGAAATTTAGACTATGCATTAAAGAATTAATATATACATTTTTTCGGACATATGCTTATTTTTCTTTTTCAACAAAACACAAACAATAAAGAAATCGAATTGTTAAACAACTTAGGAAACAAATGTAAAAATTATGTAATCTATGTATCCACTCGTATGTAATATGAGTGACAAGGCGTTTTGATTTGGTGTGACGACCGTGACGACTGTGTGTCAGGAGTCGAGTCAATGAGACGAGACGTAATATAAATCGCAAATAAAATTGTTTCCGAACAAGGGATGAACGCTCCAAACCAATTTGAAAGTAATTTAAATAAAACATGATCAATTTGACTTTTGTATTGGAGAGTGGGAGGGCGAGGCCGATGGAACGGGAGTCATCTAAAAACATAATTATTTAGAAAAGAAATATATCTTTTTTTATTTATTTAATTTACAATACATTAAGAGATAAATTAGTGGACTAGTAGTGAGAAAAAAATATTTTTAGAATTAATATTAAACGAATACTGTACCTACTTACTACTATGAACGTAGAATGGATTAAGGTAACCTGGAGTCTCTTATAATCAGTTGTTATAATTTCACTATCTTATGTAATACTAGCTGGTGCCCGCGACTTCGTCCGCGTTGAACTATGAAAGGTACCCTATGTCCTTTCTGGTGTCCCAGACAACGTGTATGCAAAATTTCAAGGTGATCGGTTCAGTAGTTTTTGTGTGAAACAGTTACAAACATCCATACATCCAAACATACTTTCGCATTTATAATATTACTCGTAGTACGGATGGTATCCGATAAAGGTTTGTCATTTTCTTGTAGAAGATAGCTAATAGAATACACGATTGATACGGATGATATAATATGTAATTCACACATATGAATATTTGCTTATTCTCGCATTAAGATGTTAAACCTAACTGGTTTTGGTCAAATTTGTTACTTGAGTAGAATATACGATATCTGAGAGTTCAACCTTCGACCCTTAAATGAATTGAGAATTCCACTTCGATGAAGCTGCGTTTGAATGCTAGTTATTAGGCTAAAACATAAATAAATTCATTTGCAACCAATTAAATAATCAGATATATAATTTTTAGGCAAACATTCGACGGATTTGTAAAAGAGTTAACGAAATATTATTCAATTTGACCAATTAATTTTGGCATTTTTATGTATAGCGAACAAGTGACATGTCTCTTAGAGAATAGATGAATTTATAAAATTAAAATCAAGTATTATATTAAATCCAATGTTTATTTATTTATGATTTTTTAAAAATAGACTTCATACTAATTATAGACTTTACCACTTACCTGAAAACTAACAGGTATATAAATCCTTCATATTAATAATTAATCATTCAATTTAATAAAATAACTGATTTAATAAATAAATATATGAAATTAGAAGCAGCTTGGCTATTTTAATAAAGCACATTGACTGAAGCTTAATAAGGTATAGGCCATACAAAAATAACACACAAAGTCGCCCACACAGCATCGCTTACCTGTAACGAAAGAAAATACATGTTAAATTGAAACCATTTTCATGTGTTCACACAACTCTAGAAACCAGAAAGATAATATGTTATAGTAGGTGTATATAGTCAGTTATAGGTCCAACCACGTCCAATCCAATTTCCGTTTGAAACCCACCCTCCACAGCCTCCTTTTAAGGGGTGAAATAATCGAAAATCTTTGGAATGTTATGGCCAACAAAATATTTTCAAATATAACCAATAAAAACTTTAATTGATTTTAAAAAATTAAATTATATATTTTTTTATGTAAAAGTAGTCAGACAGCTGATGGTCCACTTGATGGTAAGTAGGTGGCTACCGTTGCCTATAACACAACTATAGGTGCAGCAAGTGCGCTAGTAAGATTAATGCGCTTAGTACCATTAAGATTTCACAGTGGTTTTTTTGTAAGGGAGTGGTTACTGCCGCCATACGGGTTGCCAAAAAAAAATTTGCAGTTTTCGCTATAATTTAGATATTTTCAAAGTTTCAAATGAAGCCTTAAAAAAGGCATGTTCGACGCTTACACTGACCAACTCTTTATTTGAGTTTGTGTATTGGAAGCTCTTCAAAAATATTAAAATATTTTATTTGCTTTCAAATAGTTTTGGAGTTAAATATTTTTGATATTTATTTAGTTATTGAATACAGTGGTCGACAATGGAGCTTATCTTTATCAAGAATCCTCCCGAAACACGATCTCGGCGGAGGTGCTCACATCACACACGAGCACAAATTGGCAGTAAGAGGCTTATCGCTGCTAATTCCCGCGCGATCGACTCTGTCCCAATTATTAGTAATGGGATTACGAGTTTAGTGTCACTCTCAAGGGTCGCCATATTCAGAAAAGTAGTCATTTAAGCCGGCATCGAGATGACTTTCTGGTAACACAATGTGTGAATGAACAACTTACATTTGAGCATCGAAAAGTATGCTTATAAGACATCTGTGATTATTCTTCAATGCGTTGTGTCTGTGAGCGTGTGCTGCATGACTTTAAACTTTAATAAAAGTGGTGCAGGGGAATTTCGCTGAATCGCACCCTTTAAGACGAAAGCGAGGTATTTGTCGGATCGTCGGCGCTAAGCCAAGGGGCGGGGTTCGTCGCGAGACGAATTCAATTTGGATCATTCTTCTATAGCATTATCCCGATTGGAAGGTCTTTCTTGCGTCCTCGCTGCCCGCGCCCGGCGCGAAATTGGATCGTCTTTTGCATAAAATGAAAATCGAATCGCAAACTAACGAAATATTCCCAAAGGTTCCGCCGCCCCGCGTTTGATAAACGGGACCTTTTATAGAATTATGAATGGAGAGTGTAGCCCGACAGCGTCAAAGTTAAGCCGGAGCATGTATTGAGGAAAATTCCGACGCTACACAGAGAAAATTAAATTTTTGCTCTTAAATGCGACGGGTCAAAGAATTCTCGCGCGTGAGAAGGGTTTCCACGGATTTGCTGCAGGTATCTGAAATATCGCGTGTGTAGAGTATTCTTAACACAGAAATGTGTGTTTATTTCGATTAGAAGTGCGAATTTGCTCTTTATACTTATTTATAGTAAAAAGTCTTAGCATTATAGAGTATTTTGTTACAGTATGAAACAAAATATATTCCAGTCGATGAAGCAATACGTGTAAGGTCGAACATCAAAGCGCCAATGGGTTGAAAACAACGAGATAGTATACCATGTTTCAGCCATAAACTTTCTACGATACAAACTGTGCTTACAGAACAAGTTACAGAGCACGAAGCTGGGGGAAACTTTAAACTGATTCTTCCAGTATATAAATTCAAGAGTATACTTTGAAAGGGTGTTTTTCTCGCGTGTGGTTCTAACATGTACGTGGTCATGTATGGTTGTGTACAGCACACATTCCCGGAATGTTTTTACGTTATATAAAAATAAGCGGGAACACTGAGATGGGGAGTAAGAAAAAATAAGGTAACACGTCGTAATTACGACTTTTTGTACGATGCTAGGATTTCGTTTGATATATACACATTGTATTTGTGTACATAATAATGACTTTGTTTCCCTTTGCGCTTCGGGCAAATGCGAAATTAGAACAGAAGTCATGTCGTGTTTGAAAGATGTACTTGCGAATGCCAGTAATTATAAGAAAACTAATTCTCTTTTAGAAAAATAATAACGCGTTTTTTTGGTTCAGTTAAACCGTAACTTAGAAAAAGTAAAAATATTCAAAGATTTTTTTACAAATCATCAAATGTTTCAATCCTAAGAGACATTGTATATCTGAGGCAAAAATGGCACAACGAGTGCTATTGCTATGAATTTCAGATATTCTTATAGCAATCTATATAGCCATTCAACTGCATAAAATAAAATGTTATAGGCAATTTTTTAATATTTTAATAGCCATATAAATCAGCATCGTTCAAAATGTTCATATACCTCTTTGTATTGACCTTTTCTATGCAGTTTTAACATGACCCGAGGGTTATTAACAATCTTATCTTAACATTTTCATCCGCCACTCTTATTTGATCTCCAATTAAGTGCAATTAGCTTAACTAGAAGAGCTCACGTTACAGTTGCTAGAATTTAAAGATTATCTTGTGTGTGGTGTTCAAGCGTTTCTACTAATTATCGGATATCTCGTCTAGAATAGTGATCAGGTAGGCGATTGTAGACACGTAAATAGGTGAATATAGCATCCTAAACTCCAATGATGAGAACAGTCTTTACTGAGGCATTTAAATATATAATTATGCATTGTATACAATGTGCAGTCACTATTAAAATTTTACTAGGCTTTATGTTTCATTTAAACAGACTTTAAGTATTCATGATACAAAGAAAATTTGATAAAAATTTCACCCCGCTATTTTTAGTAAAAAAAAAATTTTTTTTCGATTGATTTTTTTTTTTACTTTAAATATTAGTAATTATTATAAAAAAATAAACACTAATGCCGTTTTTTACATTTGCATCAAAATATAAAAATGTAATAACTTAAATAGTGATTGGAAATATATTATTTCGTGTCGAATTTGTATTAATTGAAAATATTATTTATTATAATATAATACAATTCATAATTGAAGACGTGAGTGGATGTCGCATTTTTGGTTTACGAAGTCGCGGGCACCAGCTAGTTAATAATATAAACGATGAGAATTAAGAATGTTAGTGTTTGCAAAGAGTAATGAAATCTTGTCGTAAACAGGTCTAACGAAGAGGCGAGGAGGCTTCGCTGCAGACAGAGATAGAGCCAATTAAAGCCGTTTATCTGCTTCAGGTGCCGCTAATGCCTACCGAACTATGCGGACCAAAAACAATTTACAACTTTTTGGCGAGTTCACTAAATTATATTCACTTGGAATTTAACAAGCACAAGTATTTAAGTATAAACACGAAAAGTAAGAACAGACGTGTCTCTTTGTTAACTATATATTACAATTATTATTACTGCAATGGAAGAGGCGATTCTATTTATTTAAACTGTAGATAAAACCGGAGGGCAAAGGTAATATATTAAAATGCTATACGTAGATGTAATATTTGATAAACACTATTTTTTTTTTGTGCTTGTATTGTAACTAAGTATATAGTTAAAATACAAGCACACCAAAAAAATGCAATTGTACAACCGACTTAGATGGGATGATTGATAAGGGACAATAGAGTATCCTCAAAGAGAAATGGGGTGTCCCAAACAATGCGTGTGTGTGTGTGCGTGTGTGTGTGTGTGTGTGTGTGTGTGTGTGTGTGTGTGTGTGTGTGTGTGTGTGTGTGTGTGTGTTAGAGAGAGAGAGAGAGAAAATAAAATCTATTAATTTACAGCGTTAAGAAAATTAATCTCATTTTAAATTTTAACAAAATATTAAGTTTCCTCCAACCGGCGAAGCTCAGGTACACATTATCTCTGGACTTATCTTCAGATTTATAATCCAACACCTGCACTAGATAGTAGCTAATTACCGTCGTTAGCACTTTAAGTCGAGTTCTTCACCTGCTTGACGATTTTCTTTGTGTTAATTACCATATTTTTAAATGAATATATTTCGCTGCACAAATTCAAAAGTACCACAAATCAAAAAATTCCAAAAATATTTTTATTGCAAAAATACAATCACAATCATTCATATTGTATGTTGAAAAAAGACTTATGGTTGTTTTATTTAATATTTAGTATATTTTTATAATTTTTTTTAATATTCAAAAGTAACTTGTATGCTTATATTTTATCTCCTCTAGTGTACAGTTTATTATAAAAGCACTTAAAACATTTAATGCTACTTAAAAATACGCTTCTAACTTTTACCAAACAGTATTTAGTTTTAATCGGATTACCATAGCATGCAGCAAAAATTGTAAAAACTGCTTTTGCTCGAAGACAATATATTACCCAAACTTCTTATTTATATAAAAAAAAATAAGAAACTTAATATTTATCCTATGACACACTATAACTGCAAAAAGGCCCTGTCGGAATGGCTCAAGACACTAAATTATAATGAAACCGAATCCTTATTAAAGACTATTACTTAACTAAATTAAATATTTATTATCAAAACATTAATTTGATTTTGAAATGAGACTTTAACTTTACACTTTATCTTTCACAATATAGATAATCATTATCTATAACACAAGAAATTTAAATTTGAAAGTTTATTGCGTTTTTCTCGAAACTTACATTTGTCACTTAGCCGCTTTCTTTGGTATGACGGCAGAATGCTACTTCACATACACATTCACACACACACATTCACACGCTCACATACACTTACACATTGTATAGATCATGTAGTTTTTTAAAAAAAAAATTTTATTCTAAATTGGTCTAAGATTTGAGTACTGTGTTGGAGGAGCGTGGGTCTCCTGGTACAAGTATTTTTATACTTATTAGGAGGTCCCCCTACACGCTTTTTGTACCTAGGCTTAAATAGATGAATAAATTATTTTGTATTTTGTATGTACTGTAAGCATTCTATATTGACATTTTAAAATAAAGTTAAAAGTAGAAGGATTCATACTTGTTGATGTCAGTGTTGGCGAAACAAAAACCTCAGCATAATATTAAATGATAGTCTCTGGGAGTGACATGTTTTGTAACGTGATACATAACGCATGAAGACGAAGGCCTCTAACAGCGTGGCCACGAAATACGTTATTGCCGTTATCAGTTATTTAATTATTTATTTATTTCTGTGGGAATTACATCTATCGTGAGACCTAAAATATGGCTTTGTTCATAACAATTTAATATGCACATTGTTCATACTAATTGTTCATACTTTATAATAAAAACTCAGTAACAGAAAAATCTGTCATCAAGGAAATCGCTAGTTTTGTAATATAATAAAAAAAATTCAATACTTAATTTCTTTTAAATTTAGTCAATCAATCAATCATTTAATTGCCTGTACATGGATGTAAAACCAGATAACATAAATACTATTTAATACAACGTCCCAACATGTACTATCACATTTGGTGTGCAAAATATTTATATTACGTGTCAACACAAATATTACACAAATCAACGAAAAATTTAAAATTTAAAATGCATCAGAACACTATTTTAGAATCTATCATTTAAAAATTCATCCAGAGCATAATAAGCTTTCCCTGCCAATAAATCCTTTAGTTTTTTCATTATTAGTTTTATATTAGAAATGTTTCTAATAGAAAGGGGTATCTTATTATATATTTTAGGAGCCAGACAGAAAGCACTCTTATGTAAATATTTGCTTTTGGTTTTGGATTGGATTAGTATTAAATAAGTTTACGAGTGTATGCAATTTTTCAAAGACTTTTTGAACTTTGTTTTGTAAATTATAAAGCTGTTTTATCGCTATACTAACACACACTATCGTTAATGCTGATTTACTATTTCACTTAAATAGGCTTGCAAATAAATTCTGATTACTTCTTAAAAATAAACTTGAGAAGAGCTTATTTATGAGTATGTTAACCACATTAAATATTCCAGTTATTATTTTGCAAATAGGAAGTAAATAATATATTGCAATTTTGAATAGATTTAGTGGCTTGAGAGGAACTATAATGAAATTAGGAAAAGGCGTGCACTAGAAAATGACAAGTGGTAGTACATACATTTATCATTCTCTTTCAACAGACGGACTCCAGTGGAATATTATTCTATTCCCGAGTAAGGATGCCATCATTTATCAGTCTGCTGGCTTTTGTCTACCGTATTATGTGCGACTCGTATATTGCACGGGACATTTACATTACATTCGCTGACCGTTTTCAAATTTAATTCACCCACACTTCAACTTTAACCATAAGACCATAGATCTTTTATTTACAAATACAATTGGTGTAATTAAACCATTTAAAATTACCATTGATAACTTTTCCCAGTTAAGTCAACACAGAAATTGTAAATGTATATATACAAAAAAAGTGCAGTTTGGATATTCGTAATATATGAGGGATAAGTTTTATCTTGTCTATTAATATTTTTAAAAGTGTCATTAAATGCAAACTCTTCTCGAAAGGTTTTTATAAAATCACTGATTTATTTATGTGACAATGAAGCCTGAATTTAAGCTATTCAGAGCTCATACTATGTTTAGTATTGTATATAAACTTTGATTTTGTTTAAAATTAAATATAATTGTTGTAATTTTATATTTTAAAGATGACTAAATGAATAGTATCCTGAGTTTCTTTCGGGGCTTCTTCTCAGGATCATTATCTTGGTATTTTTTTCCGAAACCCTGGTAAATTTAAATTTATAATGCCGATCATAAGAGTTTCTAGAAACTTAATTGATACATAAATATTTTGATTTTGATTTGACTTGGCATTAAAAAACTATATTATGACAATTTTGTGTCTTGAAATTTAAAAAAAATCAATGCTTTCACGTAATTTACTCAAAAAAGTAAGCCTCTCCGCATATGTCTAGAGATAAATTTTTCACTTTTCAAATTCAAATTTTTCGGAAATTAATAAAAAAAGTTTTCCGTTTTGATTCTCCAGATTAATTTATAATATCCGATCTCGCCTTTAATTATACTAATATACTTCATATGTGCAAGATACTTGCTAAAACTGACTTTTAAACAATTTACAATTTTCTAATAAATCTATATCTTACACATAAATATTTATTTTGTAAGATATTTGATTAGTTGTAGGTGAGGTATCAATCAAGAGTTTATCGCGGTTTCCTTGCTTGTCTTGATTATACAAATATGTTAATGTGAACTACATTTCAAAATACAATTTAATTTGCAGACTCGATCTACGAATGAATTTAGAAGTATGTTTGTAATTTTCAAGAAATAAAACATTAGTACGAGTATATTTTGAAGTTTGCAAGACTTTTCAGTTTTCCATTTAGCTGGGCAACTCTCTACGAATGGTAATACCGGATTTTATTCAACTTAGGGTTCTAATATGCTATTCATCCAGTTCTCCCTTTGATATTTTGCGAGGTCTGGAGTTTATATATATTATATTATTATATAGGCACTTATTATTCCCATAGCTGGGTGCTGATCCTTGGACGGCATTCATATATCTTCAACAGAAGGGGGTTCCCATTACAACCCCCTTTCGTTAGCACTTTTTTTTAAGTCACATATTAAGGTGTATTTTTATAAATGAGTGAGTGTTCACAACCTACTATCAATAAAATGTGGTTGCTATTCGTCCATAATGGATTATCATGAATTATATCACGATCTAAAGGATTTCTTACTCCCAGTAAACACACAAATCTCTTTAAAATAGTATTATATGTCTGAAATACATAACACTGCGCCAATATTACAAAATTAGTATATTGAGTGAAAATAACTGAAACTTGTATAATCTGCTAGATCAACGTCTATCAGAAATAT
Source organism: Synanthedon myopaeformis (assembly GCA_944738685.1). Taxonomy (NCBI): domain Eukaryota; kingdom Metazoa; phylum Arthropoda; class Insecta; order Lepidoptera; family Sesiidae; genus Synanthedon; species Synanthedon myopaeformis. The sequence continues at coordinate 11,141,193 of OX122922.1, read as the reverse complement.
CTTTGAGTATTTTGTAAAGATTTCAGTATTAAAGATGGAATCAAAAACTCGTCTATCAGAAATATTAGACTCTTCAAATATTTTTAGTTTAGACATGAAATTTTATTAAAAAACTTGTTTCATCTAATTTTTAGGGTTAAGTTAATACAAATATACAAAGACAGCATCGGTTAAGATATATGATTTAGTATTTAATAGCGAGTCCCTCGGAAGCTTGAGGGTAATTGCCTTATGCATAATTCAAGTAGTGGGACGAGTCGGCGAGCAAGCGTGACGCGCTAGTCCCATGTAAAAATGCTAAACATCCCCTCCACAACCCGACCGAATGTATTCAGCCACAGATTCAGCGTCGCGATATTCCTCACGTGGCCTGCCTTATGAACGTCTCTCAAATCACAATAAACAACCCTTTAAAAGTATTCTAAAGTCACACATTGAATAAAAAATATAATTGACGCAATAGGTTAGCAACCAAATTAGTTTAGATTGCAATAAATTTCAAAATCTAAACTTTTTAGTAGACGAGATGATTTTTAGGTTATTTTTTTTACTAAATTCTAGCAATTTGATGACTTCTTTAAAAAAAAACTCTACTACACGAGTTGGACAAATGACGTGCGGTGTTTAAAAGAAGCAAGCGGACAGACACCACCGGTGACTTTTGAAACCTAACTACCAATTTAGTATATAAAATATAGTCTAGATTTGTCTCTGAATAATCTTCCACCTAATAGAACCAAATCAGCTACAAAGATACATGTTAAATAAATTTAATAATTTTATTCGTATGTATATTTTTGTATATATAAGATTAGGTAATTCAAATTGTCTAGTAATAGCTCAAACACTCCCAAAAAAAAAATTTAAAAAATTATCATTTTGTATTCAGTTTAAATTTATGTTAATAATAATAGATTCGCAGAGCAAGAGAATAGACAATATTGTTTTATGATTATACTAGCTGGTGCCCGCGACTTCGTCTGCGTTGAACGATGAAAGGTACCCTATGTCCTTTCTGATGTCCCAGACAACGTGTATGCAAAATGTCATTGTGATCTATTCAGTAGTTTTTGCGCGAAAGAGTCACAAACATCCATACATCCAAACACACTTTTGCATTTATAATATTAGTACGGATTTGGGAGCGTCTTATGTGTTCGTTACTTTGTTCCAGTGACAAAATAGGTCGACGCAGACGTTTGTAAATACGCCACAGGAACGCGTGAGAACCACTAACCTTAGTAATATTGAAGGGGGGTAACCGGCGGTAACGTAATTTCGCATCTCGGGATTGGTGAGTGGTTGGAGAAATCATTTAACGTCATCTGAATGATATATGAGTTGGTGACATGGATGAGGACGTTACATTATTAATGTATTTGATCTAGATACATGATTTCGACGATGTCTTGTGAATTTTAATGGATACAGCCTTAACTAATATTAATATTAATGTAATGATATTAATATCGTTGCGGCAACGAGACGAAATAAACTGACTTATACAAAAGACACTTACTTAACATAAATAAAGCCAAGTTCAATCATGTGATAGGGTAAATAAAAAATTCTACAGTTTCAGAAAAAGTAAAAGGTTAAGCTTATTATTAACTTTCGTACTAATATTATAAATGCGAAAGTATGTTTGGATGTATGGATGTTTGTGACTCTTTCACGCAAAAACTACTGAACCGATCACCATGAAATTTTGCATACACGTTGTCTGGAACACCAGAAAGGACATAGGGTACCTTTTATCCAGAAAAGAAGGACTATTCCCGAGGGATAAATAAAAAATAAAAAACTAACGTCTAGCCAAAGTGTTATAGCAACACGAGGTGAAGCGTTATATTGCTTTTTTTTTAAATTATCAACGCCGACGAAGTCGCGAACACCAGCTAGTTTACCTATAATATTATTAAGAGAGAAGATTATTAAGTATGTTTGTAATGAATAAACTCAAAAACGACTAGGCTGATTTTAAAAATTCTTTCACCCATAGAAAGCTACATTATCAGCGAGCAGCATATGCTATATTTTATAATAAAAAAAAAAAATTACGCGGGCGAAGTCGCGTGCAACAGCTAGTTATTAATAAATAAATACAAAAACGTACTAAATAATAATGGCCATTTTATTAACTACTAGTGACCTTCCCTGTTTATTCATCTTTCCATAAGTGAAAACCGAATCAAAATCGGTGCAGAACTTTTCGAATTTTTCAAACGTACACAAACCAACTTAACATTTTTATATTTATATAAATATTATTAAAAAAAGAAGCGATGTCATTACATCCTTAGTGTAAATATCTTCACACATCCTACACAGCACCATCTAGTTCCACAGTAAGCAACTAATGCTTGTATTATGTATACGAGACAGTTGATATAATACATAGATTACTTTTTTTTTTGTAAATACATACATATTATAAATAAAAAACATCCATGACTCAGGTACAAAGGTAAAATGTTATCACATAAACATTCGCCCCTAGCGGGATTCGAACCCGCGACCGTTTGGTTAACAGCTAGGGTTACTAGCCACTAGACCAAACGTGTCGTAAGTGTAGTGCTTAGAGTAAGTAGACTCTGATGCTGAAAACGGCCGAGCAATGCCTTAAACAACCTACTTATGTACTTTTCAATAGTTAAAAGATTAGTTAACGAAGTATTGACCAGTATTGGCTTTGAAATGAGTCATTTAACTTAGTCTCACAACTTTATCGCTTGCAGCAACTTCCCATTATCCTTATTGCGATCAATTTATCAATGCAATGAATATTATAACTGAACATTTTGAATAATTAGTCGAAGAATTCCCGTTCCAGATCACTAAAATTCATTTCAATTTATTGAACTTAGTCGCGCCATACTCGTATTTCCACGATAACAGTTACCAGTGAAAACCACAACTATTTGTTTAATTTTATTTTTTTACTCTATTAGATTATTTTTATCCGTACTAATATCATAAACTAGCTGATGCCCGCGACTTCGTCCGCGTTGAACGATGAAAGGTACCCTATGTCCTTTCTGGTGTCTCAGACAACGTGTATGCAAAATTTCATAGTGATCTATTCAGTAGTTTTTGTGTGAAAGAGTCACAAACATCCATACATCCAAACATACTTTCGCATTTATAATATTAGTACGGATGTAGCGTTTTGTAATGTGTGGACGATTTTCGATGGTATTCAATAAACGCTAGCTAACAATGTACCGAAACAATGGTTAACCCGCTTTGTTCAATTCCGTTTTATAAGCGCAATGAAATATGATAGTATAAATCTAAAAGCAATTCTCCTTTAAAGTGCGTGTTCGGACACAATATACACGAGTGTCTGTCTGTCGGTTTGTTATCGGTCGTTACTTTACTTTACATTTTAATTGGACACAGTTATGCAGAAACAAGCCACACCGTGTCAACGTGTTTTATGCAACGGCTTACATATAATCAAAGAGACCACATTTACGTATGCATACATTAATTTTTATTAGATTTGTGATGTCAGACAGACAGCCCATTAAATTGGTGTTTGTGTAACGCCAACAGGAGGCTTTTACGGGGTCACGGTTGTTTTTAGAAGGGAAAAACCCGGGCATGATTTCGGGACACCTGGTGTCATTTGGACATCATAAATAAGCCTGTGTATCTTTATTGCTGGATGTAGGCTTCTCAGGTCGGATGTCTACATGGTCAATGCCTCCCACTCTGCGCTTTCTAGTTCGTGGAATTAGTGAACTTTTATTTTTTGATGTTCCCTCGGGAGCAGTAGGTACATTTTTCTGGTTAAAATGCACCCTATGTCCTTTTCTGTATCCCTGACAACGTCTATGCAAAATTTAATGATTATCTCTTGAGTAGCTAAGGCGTGAAAGCGTAACAAACAAACAAACAATCTCAATTTCGCATTTATAATTGTTATTCTCATGTTGAATGGACTCCAGGACTAGATCCTAATTTGTCTAGTTGTCTCTGAACTCTCAGTGCAAATTGTTGTTTAATATATAATAAATTTAAATAATAACTGCTTAAAGATTGTTCTTTAAGCAGTTAAACTTAAAGATTAAGATTTGCTTAAAGATTGTTCTTAAGCATTCTTTTAGTAATGCGTTTTAAGGATCCAGGATAATTCTTCGACCAAACGAACAAATAATATTGAAAACATGTCTAACAAAAAAATTAAATTCACAGGAACGGGCATTTCTAAATCTTGGACTTCGGTGGGGTTGTCGTGATTATTCCCAATGTCTAAGGGTTAGAATATGAAAATATATCATTTGTCTGTCATTATATTTTAGATCCTCCATTAGTGTTTCGTATTCAGACGGTCATTACAGTCAATCAAATAAAGTGGTCCTTACTCCCCGAGGGAACCTTACATGTTGCGTGTAACAATGTGTGGGGAATTTTAAAAATAACAATGTTTCGTACTCTAAGTTGAGGACTTATTTTTTCCTATAGATTTGCTTATTTTGATCAAATATGATGTCAATAAAATTTTCCTTAATGAGACAAATGAAAAAAAAAAAATCTATACTCTTTAAAAATTCTTGTTTGCAATCAATAAACTTAAAAACTACTGAATATAATTTAAAAATTAAATTTAAAAATGATTTAAATTATTTATAAGTATTTTTTGAAAATAATTAGTTAGTTTTTAAATTTTGTATATATTAATTTGTATATTTTCTCTTTATAATATTAGTATAGAAGTATAGATTCATTAATGAGTTAGATTAAATTTTATGAACTTTTAAAAATTATTTCAATTGTTGAAAGTTACATTGTCAACGAGTAATTAAGATGAAATTAAGCGGACAAAGTCGCGTGTAAAAGCTATTCATTTATATAACAGATATACAACATATAATAGACAAATAATTCAAAACGAACATACTATTATTATATTATGAAATTGATGGTAATAATGTGCTGGAAACAAGAAGGTCTCATACTCAGTAGGTTGAGGGTTAGGTGTTTTTTTAAACCTTTCAAAGTTAAACAGTGCACTCGATATTTTATTTCAAGTAGGTAAGTAAAGATGAACTTGAACCATACCAGTTAATAGAACCATCCTGCTCGCCAATGAGCCTAATAATTTCTAATTAATTAAACTTTCTCTGACCATTTATTGAGTTAATCCTTAACAGAATCAAACAAGACACCAAGGCAATTAATTGTCAAGGATTTAGAAGACACATATACACTAGTATAATCCTTAGTCTAGACGGAAACTGATCACAGTTTTCACTTTTGTCTTATGTATTTCATGAACTTAAATGCTGATGATATGATATGACATATTATGCCGATTTTTTTATATCTAGACGATAAAAGTACCCTATATGTATATTGTAATCCAGGTAATAAACTATCTGCGTGCCAAATTTCTTCTAAATCCTTTCAGCCGTTTATGCCTTATTGTGGAACAAATACCTATTCATACGTACAAACTTTATTTTTTGACCATTTATAATATTATTAGGATATCTAGCTTAAAACCTTCGAGTAGGGTACAATACCAAGCATCGCCTCTTTGTATATCAAGGCTAATTTGTTGACTGAGGATGTCACAAATAATATTTATATAATTTGATTTAAAATATTATTATATTTATATAATAATATTTATATAATGTCGACGAAGTGTTGTGCTAAAATATCTAGAGATTCGACGCCAAAGGGTAACAATGTCTCTCTATTAGTAGTTATTGCATGTATCTATCTAAAAATCATTTTTTATAAAAATCATAAATGTCTCACTTATTTAAAAATTACCATAGTGTGACTAATTTTTAATTAGATGACAGCTACGAATAATGTCCCGCTGTTTTAGTTGTCAGTTTGCTCCATCTAAATAATAATCACGCTATAGTTATATAATTATATTAAACATATTTTGAAAAATTATGTTAATTGATTTTGTTGCTTAAAGATAACCTATTAACGCTTTTCTCGCTGGTAGATGTGAATGTATGTTTCACATGAGAGCAAAATTTTTTTTTCGCTTGTCAATTTAAAGTCGGCACTCGCAGCAAAAAACAACTTTGCTCACTTGTTGAACAAATAACTATTTCAAAAATTTAATTACAAATATCAAGTCTTTCTCGTTAAATGGCTTTTCTTACAGTTGCTTAAGGTAGAGTTTTGAAATGATTTGTGTATCCTGTCCTTTGGCACTCTTGCTCAAAGTCCTCGTGTGTATTGTGATTACGAGGGTTTCATAATGCGGAAATATTACATTTTCAACCCGAACCCCACCGGATTTACTGCGAATTCGCGAGAGATTTGTCGTTTTAATGTTATGCCTACTTATACGATGTCATGTGGTAATATGCACCGAAATGAGCCTTTTTAAATTACAAACATTCATAAAAAATACTACAAGTATTTCAAATAAATTCAGTTTAATCGTAGTATAAAAAGAATCTTGTACTTTTATTGGCGTTCAAAATATAGTCTCATTTATATCATCTTGTGTTATATTAATTTTAGAGTCAAAAGTACTTACGACTTATACAGACCAAAATATTTTTCAAATAAGCGAACAAATCTGTCGTCTTGCTTATAACACGTCTAAAGTGGCTTGTCAAACTAATTTTATTGTTTTATTTTCTTTTAAAAATTTATCTCTTTTGATTAACTTAAGAAAAAATTTTAGCTTAATTTAAAATATTTCCTAAATTAATTTAAAAAATAAATATTCCTGCACTCGTACTTTTGTCAGCCTGCCTGTCACTATTTATCTATACTAATATTATAAAGAGGAAAGGTTTGTTTGTTTGTTTGTTTGTTTGATTGATTGTTTGCATTGAATAGGCTCCGAAACTACTGGACCGATTTGAAAAATTCTTTCACTGTTGGGAAACTATATTATCAGCGAGTAACATAAGTTATATTTTATAAAGTTATGCGGACAAAGTCGCGTGCAACAGCTATAATATATAAAAATCTGAATTGTAAGAGATTAGACATCGTCATTTCAGTCTATTCGTATCAATTAACATTTTAGCCCTCAGAAATAATATTTAGTTTTTATCACAAAGAACAAATACTTAGTATGGTATGGTGCTTTCGACTGTACCTTGCATTTCAAAATAGTTACCATGAATAAGACATTATGTAATTCAACGTAGACAATTACATCAACTATGGATCCTCGTTGGAAAATATGAAACATGAATTTGCTTCATTAGATTGATTCCGGATAGAACCTCCCTCGCGAGTTGTCCCTCAATACACAATTTCATAAAGTGACCAACATTTTTACAGTAGACATACAGTTTTGTCGTTTCTTTCACGAAAAAAAAGTATCAGTATTCCATACTATACGAAGCAAACAATGGGTTTTCAATCCTAACGATAAAATAACATTTTATTTATTATAATGGTTTTAGCTAAGTTTAGATTTTTTTCTATGAATAATTTGGAAAAAATTAAACAAATATTTTTGTTACGAACTCATTATTCAATATTTAAATTATCAGCCTTTCTAGATACTGTGTATTTTTGGCTGCCTTTAATAGAGATGAAATAATTACAAAGAAAGTTCATGGTTTAATTCAATTCTTTCACTGTGTGCTGCTGATACGAAAAAGCTTTCTATCTGTAACACAAACTGATAGCTAACTTAATAATTATTATAATTTTATCGAGTGTTATTATAAACCTAATAATTATTATAATTCGTTACTAAAGGGGTCAAAGTTCAATCCTCAGAATCAATTATCCTGGATTCGATGTTTTGGTGAGGTAGTTTCATTTATTTATTTATTTTATTTATTAATGGGTTTGCTCTTGACCAGTATCTAGACGTGCAGCAAATACTAGACCGACGATGAAGCGATCTCACTCAGAAGATGCCTATTCACTCGAACTTTAAAAGGATTTGGGTTATATGAGCTCAGAAACAGAAACACAGACCAATCGGAGTTGGTAGTGCGTAGTACGAAAGTTTGTATTGAAACGAACTTTACAAAGTAACTTTTAGTGTTGATATACTAGCTTTTCCCTCTAACCCCTTATGCGTTTTCGTTATATGAACCTAATGTGAATAGCTGAGAACCAGACGAATGTTTAGTTTATTTTATTATCTTATACATAAAAGTTTTGGCATAAAGTAATAAAAGTTGGTAGTAAAATGGCAAAATGAGAGATCCCGTCGCCGGACAATTGGCGAAAGGGCGTGGCACGGCAGTGGGGGGGTCTCCTGTCTCGTAAATCCGGGTGAATTATATTTTTAAACGGGCCTCCATTTAATCTGGTTTCAGAAGCGGGTGAGTTGACGCCGCCTCTGAAACGACTCCGCGGTCTCGTAAATCCACTGATAGCTCACTTGTTATTCCAACAGGAATAACATTTATGAAATCTTTTTTATTGTATTTTTCATTTACTTTTTCGTCGTCAAATATTTTTCTGTTTTGTAATTATTCACTACCAGTTGCCTTCTCTAAATTTCAAGTTATATTTACAAAATTTTCGAGTGTAAAATATTTGTATATCTATCACTGTATGCAACTTGTATGTAGCATTTCATTACAAAATTGACCTCGACTAAAACTGCCAATTATTTCAACAATAAAATAAAGATTTTCTTAAATTTGTGTTTTGTCTCCCGTTCATTAAGAACCTGTTGTTAAAGGTTCCGTAATATCAATTAATGCACGCTTTTAAAATGGAACTCGTAGAAGTAATTTTACCTAAACCGTATAATAGAGAGCTTTAAATTTTAAGTATAACTTGTAAAATGTAAAACTTATTGCCATCTTGTTTAGGAAAATTTAAATAAAAATACATATAAAAAAACCAACAACTATTCAAAATACGAATATTTGTCTAAAGAATTAAGACATTCTTGTAACTCTTGTAAATTTTATAGACGTTGCTGCTTCGGAATAATAACTTTAGTCTATCATAATTTAGTTTAGTTCGTATATGACGTATAAATAACATCCTACTCATAGAATCGGCCTTCCCCTCTTTTTTAAAAAGACATACGCTCTTATTCATAAAAATTCCTTATTAGAGGTTTATAATGTTCATTAGTTAAAACGCTCATAAGACCTTTATAAGCTTATTATAAAATTCCTATTCATAAACGTTCAATAAGCCTGTCATAACTAAATATTCGCTATGGGTTAGTTTATAATTGTTATGTTGCCGTTCTGATAAATTCATAGACAAAAAAGCTAAAATCTCGCTATCCGCGCCCTGGATGATAGTAAAGTGATTATTGTGATGTGACATTTTGACATTTCTTATGAAAACAAAATAATCCACAGAGGCTATCCTCTGTGGATTATTTTGTCTGTGGATCCCGGTCGTTTTCAGTTACCAAAATTATATTTCTTTTTTAATTAAAGTGAATAATGGTTATGTTATATCTTACTTAAGTAATTTAAACTATTATTTGTATAAACAAAAAAACAAACCTAATAATTGTTTCCAGACATTGTTATCATCTTGTGTGTAAATACGTGTTAGATAATAAATAAATAAATAAATAAATAATAGTTATTTGTTCAACTAGAGAGCAAAATGGTTTTTTACTGCGAGTGTCGATTTTAAATCACTCACTTCGCTCAATAGTCTAGAATTGAATCACTAGCGTAGCGAGTGATTCTACTGTAAACTACTGAGTGAAGTGAGTTATTTGTTTAACTAGAGAGCAAAATAGTTTTTGCTGCGAGTGCCGACTTTAAATCACTCACTTCGCTCAGTAGTCTAGAATTGAATCACTAGCGTAGCGAGTGATTCTACTATAGACTACTGAACGAAGTAATCACTCACAAAGGCACGAGACATAAAAAAAATTGTATGAATAAGACTGTAAGACTATAATCACTTCACATTTATTAAACTTTTGCGACACGCACGGTTCCTCGTAATGTTTTCTTTCGCGGTTATATTTTCATTCATTCATGTTTGTTATTATTTTTCAAATACCTACTGTGGGCTTTACAAATGAATGGTCAACATTTCCATACGGCCCCCGCACGTGTAGCCTGCGACATTATTTATCGCGACCGGCGACATATATTGCCTGCTTTAATTATTACATTATCGTAAATCATAAAAATATTGCGGCTCTCGTATTTGTCACCTTTTGTTTGTAATTGGTTTGTTTGCGGTAGCGACATTGGTTGTGGGTTTTAGATTTTTCGGTAGATAAAAAAAAGAGATTGCCAAACGAATATCCGTATTAATTAAAAATTAACTATAATGGTAGGGGAGCCCACGATGCTAAATGTGGAGTTACTCGAGCGTCGTGGGGACCTATTGGATTTTGAAGATTAGATGGTAGGAAGAAAAAAAAAGGTTATATAATATGACGTTTCCCTTTTCAACGTCTACAGGCTTTCAAAAGTTTGTAGACGCTGTATTAAGAAAAAATCCTCCAAATAATCATCAGATTAAGAATCTGCACGAGCAGGGATTCAGGCTGAATCTGACGCGCTCGAGTATTTCAATATGGCAATCCCCAAAAATCTTTTTTGCATTTTCAAAACGCTCCCACGAGCTTGCGTTACATCCGAATCGACTATAATTTAAGTGGGAGTTTAGTTTAGGTTCACTTAACATCCCTTCTGAAAATCTGACGCGCTCGAGTAATATTTAAATTTTTACCCCACCAACCCCACCATAAAAACCGGCAGACTAACACATATCCATTATCGAAGATACGTAGGGCCATTTGCAATATCTGACGCGCTCGAGTAAATCCCAAAATCCCCTCTTGGGCTCCCCTACTATAATCTGTATGATGGTAAAGACCACCCCCAAACAAAAGATCACCTCGAAATATTAGAGTCAGCAACGTACTTGCATCTATAGTTTTATAATAATAAGTTCAAATTGTATAACTTATGTTAAAAATAAGCTATCAAGACATCGCTGATGAAGCGATTTGCTTTTGGAACGAAAGCGAATTGTCATATTTTTATGCAATATCTCTTTAAATCTATTTCAACTTAATATCATTTAATAATTTAATTAAATATCAACTTATTTTATTACAAGGTAATTTCTTATTTGATTATTAATTTACAATTTTACACGAATTTAATTTACTGTGTTTGACTAAGCTTAGATTTCTGAAATCTTGGTTAGGATTCGGTTGAACCTGTTTTCGTTTTCAGTGAATATGTAAATACAAATTTATTTTTGGCATTATTTACTGTTTGTGTATGAAATAGACTCCCCGTGGCGAGTTTTATGGTTGATAATGAAAAGGAATGAGGCAGAGGTATCACCTAAGATCCACACTAGCGAGCACTTCTCCTCTAGATAAAGATAAGGGACATATATTCCACTAAAAGCTACACCAAAGCTCGTAAACATAAAGAGCTATCTGTTTTTGATGTCTCACTTAATTTATTAAAGCACACGAGTGTAATTGAAGGAGCAATAAGCTCCTAAGATGGTGTAATAAAAAATGATAGGAAGGCGATTGTCTTATGGCTGACCGTGGTTAATTCTCGTTTTATGGTTATGGTAACATTAAATAAGTCGTTATAGATAAACTTGAGTGGCGTCCGAAATAGTCAGATTGAAAATATATAGTGATTCAACTTATTTACAATGTAAATTATGGTCAAAATCTATTAAGTTAATCGAAGAAATGGTACAGACATTATTGTGATGACAGTAATTTTAAGACAGTTGAAATTCTTGTAACTTAATTAACGGTGAATATTTTATTTTATAAAGTGGAATTTCTTCATTTAATTAAATCGGAATGTATTTTATTTAATGTGTTTAATTCAAATTTTTTGAGTGTTATTTAACGTTTTTATTATTGGGATAAAAACCTGATCCAAGATTCATAGCAACTTCGTTTTATACTGCGTTTCAATTGATGTAATGAGTCGTAGTCACAAGTTGGAAGTTTTCAAAAAATCCGAAACTAATCTCTGTGGACTCTGGCATTTTCGTGTATTATAAATTCCATTTAAATTAGAAAATTTTGCTCTAGAAATAACCTCAGAATTTAAAGTAGTAACAGTATTAGTACGTTGCCGATTTCCTAATAATTAAGTAAATAATAAATTACTAAAAAAATTTTTTTCATATTCTTATTTGTCACAGAATAAAATAATTGTCGTTAGTTTAAACCGGACAAGTTATTAAGTACACAACCGACTCAGGATAAGAAATTTTGTTATTGAGCTCCGGGATATTGTTCTTCTATTGTAGGATTTTAATAAACAAAAAAAACGTTCACACATAAAAGTTATACGTTATTAATATTTTCTTACGAGAGTAACGACCTATCTGTAAGTAAATACGAAAAAAAGATAATTTGCCTAATGGCTCCGACGAAAATATATTAACTTTGTCGGTCTGATGGGTATTCTACGAAACTTGCTAATATAAATAAAGGCTCCTCCGCCTCCTTTGCTATTGCATTGCCTTCAAATGGCACCACTTACTATCTTGCGAAAAAATCCGAGATTTCCCTCCCTACATTACGCGGCGAACGCCCGGCCAAAAACCCGGAAAATCCGGATATGTCCGCCGAGAGCCGGTTAGAGCTGGTTATTTCCTATCTTTAGATTACAGCCGGCCACCCGTTCGCACTCAGAAGTGACCAATATAAAAATGAGTGAACGGTCCCAACTAATAAATTATAAGCGAAATCCAATGTTGATATTCAAAGAATTCAACAGACTGAAGAGAGACTTACGGTCAAGTTGATATTAAGTGACAAATGTAGGTTATAAATAAAAGTAATTTTTTTTTTATTTATTTATTTAGATTAGATGTGTAATACATAAATTTTAAAAAATTATATATTATAGATTATAAAAAAAGGGCTAAAGAATTATAAATTATATTTTTAAATTTATTTATTAATTTAAAAAAAATATAATTGTTGTAAGACCAAAAAAGAAAAAGAAGAGAATATTCTATAAGTGATAAAATTAATTTTTCAAAAATAATTCGCCAATTTTCTTATTATAAGTATTCAAATTGTTGGAAAATATGTGAATATCACTCAGAATATTATTGCAGTGATACTTAGAACGATGAAAGAAGGAATTTTTACAATGATTAGTTCTACAATAGGGAATATGAAATGTCACTTGATCTTGTTCTGAGTTTTGGTACATTCAAGTGAATACATTCTAAAAGTGATGAAGAATCGATGTGATTATTTATTATTTTATATAATAATAAATAATCACATGGGATAAAGGGAACGCTATGAAAATTTACTGAAGTTTACTCCTTAAGAATCGATTTGAAAATTGTATGAAAATTTATGGGAGTAAAATCAAAATTGTTACACGAATGCGTTATATTATGCGTTACGTTATATTTTCGAATATTTTAAAATATCTCAGAAATTTCATAATTATGTATTTTATAATCGTTCGTCAGGAGTATTTATTAATGTCATTATTATTCTGTCATTATGAAGTTCATGTTATATAATTATATATTATATTTAATTGTCATTGTGTGTCAGTGTCATATATTTTCTTTTGTATTTATTTATCGTTCGTAATGAGTAAACTCCATTCGTGCATCGGAACTGACACACACTTTTTTTTTTCAATACCAAAAATCATAAACAGTACTTAAATTTAATTAATTCAATCCACATTCTATTAAAAAATCCATTCGTTTCAAATGGACGTGAATTTCTATAAAGAAGCGGCGTAGTGTGAAAGAGATAGTTTGCTCTCATGATAGATTTGGCTCAACGAGTGGCGGTTGTCTACGGGTGTGGCCATCACATCAACACTTGAGTCTGATTAAACGACCGTCGGCCGTCGTTAGGCCTCCGCGGAAATTTGTTCCACCGGCTCCCGTCCAAACCCGAATGTCCGAACCCTGGGTCAGTACTTGGGAATATTTGTTAGAGTGTTACTTTAGTGAAACGGGACCAAATGGGACGTAATAATTTTATTCAAACATAGACCTTATTCGAGTCACACGTTACACCCGAGGATAGTCGAGCAGATTTAACAAAAAATAAGTTATTTTCAATGGAGACCTTTTTACTATAGAGATTTGCTAATGCAAATCTCTCAAATAATAAAATGTCTGCTTAGTGTGTTGTTTTAAAAGCAAACTAGAAAAGAAATCTTGTTAAATCCGTACTAATATTATAAATGCGAAAGTATGTTTGGATGTTTGTGACTCTTTCACGCAAAAACTACTGAACCGATCACTATGAAATTTTGTATACACGTTGTCTGGGACACCAGAAAGGACATAGGGTACCTTTCATCGTTCAACGCGGACGAAGTCGCGGGCACCAGCTAGTAAATAATAAAATGAAATATCAAATGAAATGTCAGTTATCGAAAGTGTACATGGGTATCATGAAGAGGATTTATGGGCATGGTTTGTGCTTGTGTAGTTCAGGAGCCGTTTGAAGCTTTGTAATTAATCGAATGACCGCTGCACTCAGCCTAACGAGCGCACTCGCAGTCCTCGACACACTGAGCTTTTTCATAAATTATTACATATTATCACGTTTACATCAATTTTTTAACGCGTGTCCGGATTCCAACTAATTGAGGCATATGAAAGGTTTCAGATAGCACTATACTATAGCGAACTTTTAATGTAAATATTTCAAAAATGGAATATTTTTGAATATTTTTGGAGGTTCATTTTAATGACATGATTTACTCCATTGAGTTTCATGGAAATCATTTTAACCTCCAAAAATATTCAAAAACATTTATTTTTGAAATATTTTTGAATATTTTTGGAGGTTAAAATGATTTTTATAAAACTCGCAATAAAGTAAATCATGTCACATGTGACGGTATGCTTTTAATCCCGGTAATACGGAATTAGAATGTGCTATAAAATTAAATAATATATTATTTCGCTTGTGAATCCATATAATTGAATATAAATGTTATGCAGAGAAATCTGTACATACAGATGTATCGACAAACTTTTCATTGCCTTCGGTACGTATAGAATTTTTTGGTCTGTAGAGTCCCTACGCAATAAAAGTTTTTAACATTTTGACAACCTTCCTATATAACGAAAAATTGCAACTAAAAAGCTTGAAACCCTGTCTTGGATCCCTTATCCAAGTCAACATAATAGTTATAATAAAAATTGGAAAAGTTTTAATAAAAGACTACTATTTACTAGTAACATACTATTTACTGTAACTGCTGTGTATAAATTAAAATCCTATAAACATGTAACATAATGAAGATTTTATTTAACATCACACAGGCAAAGAGAAAGTGCAAAATAATGCTGAGTGTGCCCCGGCCTAAACAACTTTCGCAGGCCGCAGCGCACACTGTGTCTAATTAAAACTCATTCCTCCGCAGTCATTTAAATATTTAATTGCTGGCTGGCTGAGTGAATTAAAAATACGTGTGTGTGGCCTTTAAACTAACCTTCACAAACCCACCTTCGCATTGCTCGCAAAGGAACTCAATAAATTATAGTTTTCGTATTGATAAAATATCATAACTCTAAAATAGAAAATTTTAAAGGGAGATCGTTCAAAAGTTTTAATAATACTAATACACTAATTAATTTAATTTTTTAATTGGGTATTTTTTGTCTGTAATTTTGTATGCAATTCGAATGACTGAACATAGGTACATATTAATAAAAATTATGTAAAACCTAATTTGATAGTTGTGGTCACAAAAATATGGGTATCAAATCAAACTTTTTCCAATAGTTTAAATTCATAAATAGTCAATAGTTCTTTTAAATAGTTAAATGTTACAGTTATATAAATAAATTATTCATTATTTCTGCTATTTTTCATGACCAAGAAAGTAATTATCTTCAGCTGTGATGGTTTCATTAAAACCAAGATTTTATAAAAACCTATATAAGTTACCTAACCTATTATTAAACGGCTGTTTAAATTTTAAACAGCTGTTTAAAAATAACCGTCTGTTGGTGAACTCGAGCCTTAATCTGCTCGGAACTAGTATAAATCCATTAGTCCCACACAGTAACAGTGGTCGGTGTAAACGTCGCGTGGTCAACGTTCATTTAATTAAAAATGCAAATCTCTGCGGGAACATTAACAAGGAACGGAGTGAACTGGGTCGACATTGGAGCGATCTGTTCCCTTATATATTACTAGCTGGTGCCAGCGACTTCGCCTGCGTTGAACGATGAAAAGTACCTCATGTCCTTTCTGATGTCCCAGACAACGTGTATGCAAAATTTCATGGTGATCGGTTCAGTAGTTTTTGCTTGAAAGAGTCACAAACATCCAAACATACTTTCGCATTTATAATATATTATTATAGTACGGATAGCGACAATAAAAGATGAACGTCTGATCATTATTGACACAGATTTTGGACGTATTGAAATGTTGGGCGTCCTGATATTAAATTGTAGACCATTAGGTAATCTGAGTTGTAAACTTAGGATTTATTTAATCTCTGAATTAAACCCACAAAAGTTCTATTCAAGGTTTCTCCTTAGTTCTGGTGTACGAGTAAGTATAGCCGGCGTTTATGTTAGTTTTCTACGCCGACTTTATCTTATTTTGTCTCTGCACCTCCTTTAACCACGGCGTTATAATATTCTGTCCCTGATTTTTCATCTAATGAATCGTCTGCATATAATGACAAACTGTCACCTTTTTCAATGCCATAATTAAAAGCCTCTTTTTTAAAACAGTTATCATCATCAACCCTCGGACTCCGCAGATAATTCAAAGGCCTAATAAAAGCCTAAACTATTATTTAAAAATGATCATTCTAATTATATCAGAACCAAGTAAGAAATCAAAAAAAACCGAGTTGCAAATCAGTACCTCATTAAAGAGAGGAAGGCTTTTCTTAAATAGGTCATTTCCGCTCTGCTACTTTGAATGCTTACTTCCTGCTTCTTATACTGCTTAAAGTTCGACTGCTTAAAGCAGTCTTTCGGTTTTCAACGAGATAACAACTGAATCAATTATCTATATCAGAATATCAACAAAAAAATCGTAAGTTAATTGACTCCACCAGACATTAAAATTTTACGAAGCGCTAACCTCAACTGGAGGCGGCAAACTTAGTTAACTCAAAGTGAGTTAACTGTTTGTGGCTACTTAGTTTACATATTCGAGCAACGTAAGAATGTATGCGTTACATTAATATGTAAACAGCGATTAATTTAGTTAATCTATTTACATATAGTAGAACAAAAGGTTATTTTATTCGTTTTGTTTTATATCGATACTAGCTGGTGCTCGCGACTTCGTCCGCGTTGAATATTAAAAAAAAGCAATATAACACTTTGGCCAAACGTTAGTTTTATAATTTTTTATCTATCCCTAGGGAATAGTCCTTTTTTTCTGGATGAAAGGTACCCTATGTTCTTTCTAGTGTCACAGACAATGTGTATGTAAAATTTCACGGTGATCGGTTCAGTAGTTTTTGCGTGAAAGAGTCACAAACATCCATACATACAAACATAATTTCGCATTTATAATATTACTATATAGATATAGATATAGATATAGATATAGATATAGATATAGATATAGATATAGATATAGATATAGATATAGATATAGATATAGATATAGATATAGATATAGATATAGATATAGATATAGATATAGATATAGATATAGATATAGATATAGATATAGATATAGATATAGATATAGATATAGATATAGATATAGATATAGATATAGATATAGATATAGATATAGATATAGATATAGATATAGATATAGATATAGATATAGATATAGATATAGATATAGATATAGATATAGATATAGATATAGATATAGATATAGATATAGATATAGATATAGATGTAGATATAGATTGGATAAAATAAAGTAAATTTTACCAAAATGCATTCTGTCAATGAAGAGAGGAATTTCAGTTAAGTACATTAAAAAATAAAATAAAAAAATCTCCTCATTTATTTCACTCTTTGTCTGCATTAAAAAATAAATTACAAATACAAGGACACACAAAAGAAGTAACAAGACCTTTTGTTGAACAAGTCACAAAGTAAAGATGACATTCAAGCTGTTTTCAAAAAGCTGTTTTATCTACTTGCAATATGATCTCATCCATTAACGGACAATAAGAAAATAATTTGTTCAATAATAATAAACCAAGTGAGCGTAAATCTGACTTTATTGTGTTGTAAAGGTCCGCCCACTGACCATATCATATTCCATACGAGTACATTCGCTTGTAGGTCACTTTCGTGTTTAACAATCATTACTTTAACTTATAAAGGCATTCGAATTTCAAATACCTACTCATTTATTCTTGAAAAGTGTTTGTAATACACATACACATCCAAAATTAAAATAGCATAATCAAAGTCACATAATCACTAAACAAAATCAATATAAATTGGCTTATTTAAAAGATTATTGTTGGCAAATTGTATTTTAAATAACACTGGCAGTTTTTAAAAAGAAATTTATATTTGAATTGAGAAATAATATGTAGAATATAATGACAGGGAAAATATTTTGATGAGATACGAGTAGTTTAATCAATTTTTAGTGAGATATGTTTAAAGTAACTACAATGAAATGTTTATTTAGTTTTGTTTATAATATAAGAGTTTTAAAAAGGTTAACCTTTAAAAGGTTTTAAAATTTAGAGTGGGAAATCACAGATTTAAATAAAAAAATTCATTACTTACATGACATATTTTCGAAGTGCTCCCTCAGGAAATGCATATGGCACTCCCAACCCAAACCAAGCTATAATGAATCAATATTTCAAATTGTTTCGGAAACAAGAAACTGAAATTTCAAAATAATGTTAAAAAGTTAATAAAATAGAAATTTGCCGAGCGCCCAGCGTCGTTTAGAAAAGTATCATACGACACATGGCAACAGTATTCGCGAACCTATTACTATTCTAAACAAAAACCCAGTTCAAAAATCCATTAAAGTGTCATCAGGAAACTTGTACGGGACACGTGTATACTTTGCGAGAGAGAAAAAAAACTTTAATAGGTATGGACGAAGTTTGTATGGAGTGAGAACTTGGAGAAATCTCTGTTGGTGTCAGGCCCTGTACACATTTATTTATTGGGGCTGACGAACTTTTGTTTTTAAGAAATTAATACGATCCGATTTTTTTTTATATAAGTCCAGTTTCAAATTATAACTAATTTTAAAATAACTGCATATTTATAATTGTATTTTCCGTTGAGATTAGTTAAATATTAACATTTTCTTAAACTATATTTCCAACGCCCTGCAAGAACTCTTGTTTACAGCACTCTTAAAGAAGCCCATATTACAGATTCACGAAAACACTTGCCTTATCCAAGTGATGCCATTGATTTCACAATCTATGGCCCGCAGTATGGTGGAGAAAATTCACCACCATACTACACTAGCTGGTGCCCGCCACTTCGTCCGTGTCTAACTATGAAAGGTACTCTATGTCCTTTCTGGTGTCCCAGACAACGTATATACAAAATTTCATGGTGATCTATTCAGTAGTTTTTGCGTGAAAGAGTCACAAACATCCATACACCCAAACATACCTTCGCATTTATAATATTAGTACGGATTTTAATCGCGAACAATTCGACACTGAAAGGTTACAAATAGATAGGTATTATATTGGGGCGACAGCGCACAGTTGAGAGCAGTATTTCAAATGGAGCCTAATTATAATAATCAGTGTAAAGTACTGCTTTGCCCTATTCGGCGCATCAGTTTCTTTTGAAACTACAGTAACCTGGTCTTCGAAAAATCCACTTCCAAAATAATATTTAATCAATATTTTAAGTAGAGTGATCGAAAATTTATAAGTCCCTACAAACGGGTTCACCTTTTTGAGGTGAATGCAATGATTTGTGTCTGACACGGTCACAATTGAAGAAGAATTGAGTTTATATTTAATTCAAATACTTAAATAAAATTAAAAACTTTATTTCTTATCCTTAATATTTTGAAATTTACCTGAATTTTTAATAATAAATCAATAAATTTTTGTGTATCCTTGGCCAATATTATGTAGTCGACTGTACAGTAGATGGAAATATAATATTAACGGCGCAGACCAAAACTTCACTTTTGGTAACATATTTTGTAGTGTCACTTTTGGTAGCATATTTTGTAGTGATATTGGTATAATGTCGTTAACTTAACGTTAACGTTAACGTAGGAATCACTAAAAAGTATGTGCATTCCGGAAGTTTGTCCGAGTCAGCTATTCGAGGGGCCCTCTCGTCTATCGTTGGAGCGGACACTCGACGAAAAAATGACGGTCTCTTCGTGACCATAAACCGCACCTGCCGTCTCATCGGCGAGTTAGCAACTTTCATATGAGCCAAGTTTTTTCCCTAAACGTTGGCTGCCAGTCGCATAATGTTTGTATCGTTACTCGCGGTAATGTAGCAGATTTGTACCCAGTTTATGTTTGTTTTATGATACGATATTTTACAACTTAGGTCAAAATTTTCAAATTCTATTTGTTTATATAACGTTTTCACCGAAATAAAAAAAAAAACAGATAACAATAAATTAACAATTCCATGAAACAAAAGGATATGTACACGTACAGTGTATTGAGAAAAAGCGCCTAATGACATAGGCCTTTTTAATATTGAGTGATATCACACTCGATTTTGATCCTTCTCTCTCATATTATAACGTTGTTGTTAATATTTAAATAAATATCGAAAATACAAACAAATTCGTTCAGTATTTTTAGGCAAACATCGCCGGGGACTTTCCTTTAAATACAATAATAATAATTTTTGACACATAGTTATCCGATCTGTGCTAGAAATAGAAGCATCCAAGAGATAATGCTGTAATCTTAGACGACTGCAGCCGCTTACGATTAAGATGGCCGTCAGTTTACATTTATTGAAACAAATGTGAGGTTAGAATGCGCTGTGTGTACAGCGAGTGAGTGTTGAGGCTCGGGTGGCTCGGGGGCAAGTTAGTCCGACACATGTTGCGACAATTTGTCTCCGGGACAATATCGCAGATAGTGGCGAGAATTACTACCGCATTACGTTCCCTGCTTATTGTTGCATTCTAACACTTGGACAAATTATAGCATATTTTCTTTCTATAATTTATATAGCACAACTAATATTAACTACTATAAATTCGATCACTTTTATTGATAGCAAAAGCTCGTTAAAGCTACTAGAGAAAAAAATATTAGTTCATTAACCAATTAAATATATATATATCAAAGAGTTGACAGTTTTGTCGCAAAATATATTATTAGCAAAACCATTTAGAGAAGAAACATGCTGCGATGTTATGCTGCGAGGGCTTCTTAGATTTTTTTTTTAATAAAGTGGAGCAGACAGACTGATGATACATAGCTAGTGACTACTCTTGTCTTAAAACAGTGATGCGATGTGCACTCCCGACCCTGATTGGATAAAGGGCACGAAATAAGGTTGTTGAAACGAACGAACTGTCAGCCTATGATACGTATATTTATTTTATATCCTTACAAATATTATAAATGCGAAAGTATGTTTGGATGTATGGATGTTTGTGACTCTTTCACGCAAAAACTACTGAACCGATCACCATGAAATTTTGCATACACGTTATCTGGGACACCAGAAAGGACATAGGGTACTTTTCATCGTTCAACGCGGACGAAGTCGCGGGCACCAGCTAGTCTTAAATAAATCAATGGAAAATTGATTTATATTGAACATTATTATTCGTCGATGTAGGATAACACTAATAAAACGAGAGTAGGAATTTATCGCTGCGTGTAACAGATGCCTTGTGAAAATTCAAGCTGATATTCAGAATGTTGGCTCGCGCTCTCTGTTTAGAATGAAAACATTGAAACGGCGAACTCGACATTTTCGCTACTAAAAAGATTGAATTGTATGCTGACTTAGTTTTATAGAGCTGGAAGACAATGCTTTTAGCGTTATATAAGCGGTCGTGTTTGTATATATCCGCACTAATATTAT
Organism: Synanthedon myopaeformis; assembly: GCA_944738685.1. Taxonomy (NCBI): domain Eukaryota; kingdom Metazoa; phylum Arthropoda; class Insecta; order Lepidoptera; family Sesiidae; genus Synanthedon; species Synanthedon myopaeformis. The sequence continues at coordinate 11,119,272 of OX122922.1, read as the reverse complement.
AAATGCGAAAGTATGTTTGGATGTATGGATGTTTGTTACTCTTTCACGCAAAAACTAGTGAACCGATCACAATGAAATTTTGCATACACGTTGTCTGAGACACCAGAAAGGACATAGGGTACCATTCATCGTTCAACGCGGACGAAGTCACGGGCAACGGCTAGTAACCTATATGTTCCAAGAATTGTATACGTACAGTCATATTTGCTTCCCGTATTAGTTCAAATTTAAATGCTCGTATTATATAAAGTTTTTTTTATTGTTTTCATAATTTGCTTTCTATGTATACATGCATGTACACATATAGATATAGGCACCATACATAGAATGCAATTTTTTCTGTTCTATTTTTTATTGTTTTAAGAAAAGAAAAAAAAAACTAAATTTTGAAAAACTGTAAATGACTTTATATTTTTTTTATTACACTAGCGACCCGTCCCCGGCTTCGTACAGATGCAATGTTTTTTTGCAAGTCATACTTAATTTGTCGCTCTTTCCATTAGTGAAAACCAAATAAATTGAGTGATTTAGACGAAATTAGCGGAGAAAGTAGCTACTTTTTTTAAAAATTTTTTATTTATTATTACAAATTACTTACAAATTACAGATAGGTTAGACTTTGACCCCTACACTAAGCTCAGCTTGTATCGTAGGGGTCAATTAGCAATTGACAAGTACAAAGCCCAAGCTAGTCAGTATTAAGTACTTCAGTATGACCTCGTACAGGTAAATGTGTGTCAGTTCTACAAGTATCTGTGTATATCTGTGCATGTGCGTCTATGTATAATATATATGTCGTGTATATGTGTATATATGTATGTGTATATGTATGTACTTTAGTTTACATAATTTGAAGAGATTCTATTTACATTTACAAAAATAAGTTTTAAAAAAAAAAAAACACGAATTCGATACACATGGTTTTAATTCAATCCGTCGTGTATACTCGTAAGCATTGAAATCCGTGACAGCGTGTCCGAATAATTGACAGTATCAGACAAGTGAAGCGATCCACGGTACGCCCAAACCGTGTTAGATGGGAATCGGGACCTGATGGGGTCATTGCGACCGACGACTCTGCTCTGTGGGGGGGTTGGGACCGAATTAAATTAAGAAAAGCGCAGTCGTCAGTGTACCGTCAAAGCCTTTATTAAGTTTCAACAGAACGACGTTTATTTGTGTTACAATTTAAGAATCTGAAAAGCACATACTCACTGTTTGCAAACGATAAGCGTAGTTTTGCAATAAACTTAATATTTTTAAAAAAACTGACAGTTTATTAGGGAATTTAGTTCATTCTTGATTTAAGGTTAATATTAATATTAGTATTAAGGTTTTAGTGAATGATCGAATGTGGAAATATTCAATTAAAAATGCCTATCTTTAACAGTAGACGCTTACGGACTGATGAGATCATCATAGTCGACAAGCTAAGATATAATATTACTAGCTGGTGCTTGCGACTACGCCCGTGTGAAAATTATATACTAAAACCTTCCTCGAGAATTATTCTATCGATTGGTGAAAGCAGCATGAAAATCGGTGCAATAGTTTTTGAGTTTATCTCGAACAGACAGACATACAGAGAGACAGATGCGGCGGAGGAATTTGTTTTATAATATGTGAGGATAATAAGTACATTTAATAACTTTCCTTTTTCAAAAAAAAGTGGAGATCCTTTTTTTAAAACGGTGATATAGAATTTTTTATATCAATCCATAATCTATAACCATTAATTGATTACAGCTAAACACTATAATATGTCAAATGCTGTGTAAGTTTTATGAATGTTTAAAAACACAGGATTTATGTAAGCTTTTTACATATTTCATGTAAATTTTTAAAATGTAAAAAAATAGTGAAACATGTTCTCTCAGTGTAATGTATTCAGAAATATTTATATTGCCATAACTCCATAGGAGTATATGATATTTCGAGCTGACAGTTAATTATGTAGACATCGTTTATAATCAATGAAAAAATACGGACCTAATGATCATGTTTTATCAGTATATTATTTAAGTAATTTTTATTAATTGTAAATAAAACTAAATAAGCCTAAAAAATATCTAAAAAATTGACTACATGCTGTCGAGAATTCTGGCAGCATTTCCTCACTGTATTTCAATGCTAATGCGTTGCACGAGGAAGTTGCCAGCTCGTTGGTCACCAGTGGTGTCGGTAACCCTTTTCGAAATCTCTTTGAAAAGATGGGGAGCATGGACCCAGGGTATCGACTCCGAACGACATAAAAGTGTATCCGGAACCGAGACCCTGGAATTTCACGGTCTTTAATTTTTCGGCTGCTTTAGCGGCTGCTCCCACTTGACTACTCGCTCCGTGGATGAAGAATTATACTTAATTTAAGTAAATTAAGTAAATTTAATTAAATAAGTAATTTAAGTAAATTAAGTATAGAGCGAATGTCGCACATCCCTCCGGATAGAGTTATAAAGTGAGGAGGTATTGTCTCGGCGTCTCGGCGCCTGTGAGCTGTAAGCTAAGCGAATGCAAAATTTCCACTTGAAAAATAGACGCTCCCTGTATCCAATCTTTTCACGGAACAAGCTTCCCATCATTTAGCTGAAAAATGGGGTGCAGCTACGCCCGCGTATAAAATAATATCGGATATAGGAGGGAAAATGGGCGATAAAGTTGCCGCGATCGGGAGATACTTTCTACGAGCGATCCTGCTGACTGTGACGTTCTACTACCGGAGACCACGGTCATTATTATGTCACTTTATGTTTTCAATTTATATAGGACTAGGTGGTGCCCGCGAACGATGTAAGATACCCTATGTCCTTTCTGGTGTCCCAGACAACGTGTATGCAAAATTTCATGATGATCGGTTCAGTAGTTTTTGCGTAAAAGAGTTACAAACATCCATACATCCAAACATACTTTCGCATTTATAATATTAATATTATAAGTACGGATAATCCATATTTTATGTAAAGGATCAATCGTAACCTACATCGTAACAGGTTAATGAATTGAACGGGACAGGGAGAAGCATTCTTTAAATTGGTCTTATTTATTTTATAAATTATGTAGTTTGATTTGAATAGTTGAATTGAATTGCTCGCTTCTGCATTAGAAATATTGCATTTGTGTGAACAGTATCATCAGCCCCCATTGTAGGGACTATAAGACATAATACTGTGGAAATGAGTAAAATAAACTAAGGAAGCAGTATTGTCGTCCGTTAAATGACGTATCAATTTTACTACGTATTCTTCAGAGCTGAGTCTACTCGATAGAATTCTTATAATATATTATTTTTTTATTAGAGATGGGTTTGCTCTTGGCCAACAACCAGCTGTGTAGCGAAGATGAGGCCTAAGATTGTGCAAGCTCACTCAGATGATGCCTATTCACTCGAACTTTGAAAATATTTGGGTTATGGACTCCTTAGGAGTTTGCCATCCGTCGTTATGCCAAGAAAGACAGTTTTACAATAATTTCTAATTTATTATCCTTTATTTTTACAATGGCAATATTCAATGCAACTCAAAGTGAGTATATTTATGTAAGAAAAATTTTGTACAAAAATCCAGTCTTTTATTGTTACAAAATAAGTACAATAAAATTAATTTTCGATTGCAGAAAAGCTGTTGGCTCTCGGAGTATTACTTCATGTGAGTAAGTTTTGTTGGAAAACAAGGAGGGTGAGGGCTTGCAATATCCCATTCACTACTTGCCCCATTTATTTTGTTAAGATACAATAATTCCTGCGTCCTTTGTATCTTTTGGCCCGTTTTACTCTTTGTTCGTTACCAACGTGCAGCGCAGCGAGTGCATTGTGGCGTGCTTTGTTATTGCGTCGCGGAGGCTGCATTCCGTGACGTCATCACTGGCAATCAATATTTTTTTTTTTCACTGTAGGAATATTATCGTGTGACGGATCCTTCGATGGATAAACTTACATCTTCACACATTCACACATTCCACACAGCACCACCTAGTTCCACATTAAGCAACTAATGCTTGTATCATGGATACCAGACAGTTGATATACTACATAGATTACTTTTTTTTTGTAAATACATACATATTATAAATATAAAACATCCATGACTCAGGTACAAAGGTAAAATGTTAACACATAAACATTTGCCCCTAGCGGGATTCGAACCCGCGACCGTTTGGTTAATAGCTAGGGTTACTAGCCACTAGACCAAACGTGTCGTCAAATCACGACAGTACTTACGTTTTTTTTTCTTCTATAAAAATCAAAGTGTGCGAAACAGCGCCTTAAAATATATTTAATTTTAAAGTCACTTCTTCGCACAATTCGTACGAAACAAAATTGTGCGAAACCTCTAATAAACCGAAGCGAATATGTGATCATAGATTCAGTCTAACTTCGGTTATAATGTTTGTTAAGTCCTAGAAGCTAATGAAACAAATTATTTTTTAAATTTTGATAATAGCTACATTATATATAATATTAATTATTTGATTCCATTTTAAACAAACAAAAATTTAATACTAAATTAAATTATTACTAATTAATTAATTAAAGCTCTTTAGGATTGTATTATGGACTTGCGCTGATAAAAACGTTACATACACCTATAAAATATGAACTAAAAACATCGAATATTACTTATTACTGTAGTTATAAGTTACACATTTAAACGGTTTAACACTCTATGTCCATGTATTGTAAATTGAAAATTCTCAAGTCTACGCAGCAGTCTAAGCAGTGGATAAATGCTAGTATGTAAAATGACAGAAATGTTGAAACACCCACTGAGTATCAACGACTGCTGACAGAAAGTCAAACGTCTCTGTACCGAAAGCTTGAAGGGGAAATCATCGCGTATTTATTTTTTAGTCCCAGTTTGCTTATGGCTGTGTGTAATTTCATATTGAATTGTAAATTTCCTTATTCAGGAACCGGTTAAGCGGTTACACGACCTCGATCGTCCCATGCGCACATCTATTTACTTACGAGAGGGTAAAATCAGATTCCCCTATAGCAATTTAGAGTCAACTCGGTCCGGGCAAGTGTGAACGGACATTTATGGCTGGGGCCTGCTTTATTGGACAATATATCCTGGGAATCCCCCTTCTTACACACCCCCGTCTCCCCTTGCCGGTGCCCCGCACACTCGCTGATTTTTACCCCATATATAAAAAACTCGCGCGATATCACCCGACAGATAAATGGTCCCGTATATATTTTTTTCAGGAAACTGACATTATTGCATCCTGACGATTGCTTTATTACACTTCACACTTGAAATTTTCCATTATATTGTTGGATATATGCGATGACATTTTGTTTGTAGTCTATAAGAGAGAAGGCGGATTTTGTATGTTTGTTTATATGTGGAGGGTAATCTCAGGAAGGTGCAGTGGCACGTATTAGAAAAAAATCTTTCGCTATTTGAATTATTCTAGATGCACATAGAGTATTATGTATGCGAATCCCAAACGCTTCGGGCAAAGCCGGGGATTGACAGTCTATAGTGACTAATATTACAGTGACAGTGAATTTTTGTGAAATTATTCTCATGTAATATTGATATTTTTTTTATGGCATGTTCGATTTTCATCCCATAATTGATTTCTCCATCCTCATATCGTCTTCATTTTTATCCCATAAGGTTCGACAGCGCATTTGTATACTTCCTATTATACCTTGAGTTCCTAGCAACATTAAATTGACAGTTGACCTGTCTGTCTTTCTAAATTAATATATATTACTAGCTGGTGCCCTCGACTTCGTCCGCGTTGAACGATGAAAGGTACCCTATGTCCTATCTGGTATCCCAGACAACGTGTATGCAAAATTTTATAGTGATCGGTTCAGTAGTTTTTGCGTGAAAGAGTTACAAACATCCATACATCCAAAATTATTTTCGAATTTTTAATATTAATATGGATATTATAATAAATTTAATATATAATTTGAATTAATGGTTATTTTTATTAAATTTAATATTTTAACTAATCTGTATTAAAAAAACATATTAAAAAATAATAATTTTAATACACATTATTATAAAATAAATAGAGAAAAGGAACCCCAGGAAAAATAGTTTCATGGCTAAATAAGCTTCATGAGATAGGCTCCGCTATACATAGATTGACGTAATGGCCAGCATCGCTGATTTATTGGGAACCCAACACTTTTATAGTTTAATGCGATTACCAAAATGGATTGTATAGGACAGGTTCAATTTACGGTGAAGTTATAGTGCGTTCTATCTGTACAGTCGGCCCTAACATTAATATACTATGCAATATATCGTTGGTTTTATCATTCATACCTATACATCCCAAATGTATGGGTTTCTTACAGATCAGTCCACGATCAGTAGTTGGAAATGCCTATTGTTTCAGGGACATTAATCCAATTATTAAAAATATAATTATAGAATCCACTTACTATTAAAGTTATATTAACAAATGTATCTGAAGAGACAAATATCTTTTCAGTAATTTGAGCAATCCCATCTACAAGTATGTTAATACTTATAAAATTATATTTACTTATATATTTATTACAATAAATAATTAGGCCAGTCCACATGATTACAATAATGTGTACTGTTTACAATATTACAATAAATAAATGCTTCATAGAAAGCTTTATAGATATATTCGTAACGTAGATAACTTAACCTGAAAGTGAGAAGCGAGAAAAAGCTTTCAATAGTTATAAAACGAAATAGTTATAAAGAAGCAGCCCGGTTAAATTTTACAAGGCTTCCAATAGTAAACAAAGATACGAAATGTACTCATAAAAATTCGTTATGGCGACCGTCGTACTGGCAACTGGCAACACATGGAGCGCCCGTGAGAGAAATTTTAAACCGGTTAGATCCGGTCATAATCGTTAGGATAGACGGACCCTTTGTGGTTTACACGGGACACAGGCATACGAGTATACGGGAATATCTTTGTTGTTTTAATAAAATAATTCAAAATACATATTCGTGCTTAATTTAATTTAAATTTACAAATTTTTCTTAAATTTACAAGGTATATTTTACTAAATCAAATACTTTTCTGGGATTAAAAGTAGCTTTTTACTAATCATCGAGTTTTGTAATCAGAAGTTTTTACACATAAAAGAGTAACTAACATATATTATTATCCTCAAAATTGGCAATTATTATATTTGTAAGAAGGATTTTGATATAAAAATATGTAGGCGCAAATTAATTATTAAAAATAGGCTACGGCGCTACGTCACCTACGACGCGGCGTAGCGAATCAAACGCGAAATGACGAAGGAAAATCTTGTATCCAATCTATTAATCTTAAAAAAGTTAAGTTTAAGTTAAGTTAAGTTAAGATTAAGTTAAAGTATTATTTCAAATCAGATTAAAAATCAGTCGGCTCTTAGAGCTGCACTTTACACAATTACCCAAAGAATAAATAAATTATTTGAAGAGTGCAAGTGCTCTCTTGATTCTTTCCTTAAAAATCCTTTTGTTTTATTAAATTTGTCAAAAAAAGTTTTGAAAATTAGTATGTAGCCGTGACAGAAATTGTGTTTTAATAATAAATTATTTAAATTCGTTTAAATTTTACTCAATGTGAACCACAACAGAGGTTTGTAAATAGACTGACTCCGAAATTGATGCATGCTATAGCTTCCGGCTTCTGTTGTGTTATTTTGAATAACACCGAACACTGTCATTATCCATTCCGTGTACAAAGGAACTTTCTAATTAATATACCCTTAACGGTTACGACGCACAGTAGTATTAAAATATTCTACGACTAACATTAGAGCCTCAATTGGACTTCTAAATGATGTCATTTTAAAACAGCTCATCACTAAATACGACCCAGGGTTTAATTTTTTAAAGAGAAAAAGCCATATTGTGCTTCCATCCTTATTTGAGCTTGTTTTATTGCATTTATCCTATTGATAGGATAAATATCGTGAAACAAATTTTATGGACAATAGTACAGCTGCAATTACTCAAAGGTTGCTTCTGTTATAAGACGAGAGTGACCACCTACCACCAAGTACAGGTCACCATCTTGTCACTCTTCATCTATACAAATAAATAATTGTTTTACTAAATGTATATCAAAGTATATAAGATACTTAGTACATATAACAAAAAAAAAACAATTTTTAAAAATTTTGTCTGTCTGTTTGTTGCGGCTAATATCCGAAACGGCTGGATCTATTTTTACGGGACTTTCACTAGCAGATAGCTGCTGTTATAAAAAGTGTCATTGGCTATTTTTATTTTATAAAAATTAAAATTGACTATTATATAAGCTATTAATATAAATAAGATAATAATTTACAGTTGAAATTGAATTGTATGTCGGTCCCCGTACCCGTGAGTACAGATCGCAGCAGTCGGTAATTAATTCAATATGAACGGGGCAATTCCATGGGAAAGAGAAACAGACGGAGGTATGTAACAACAGACAGACTCACAAGGAATAATCCATAATGAATAAGTTTGTACTCTATATTGCGGGATAACAGACAAAATGTTATTATATCACCGTTATCACACATCAAACACTAACCACAATTGGTTAGTACTTAACTCAATAGTTAAGTATACCATTTATAGGACTGAAGATTACGATTTGGACTCCAGCACAGTTTTTTTTTTTTTGAGATGGAATTTTGCAGTATATTCGACTTCACAGCAGATTTCAAAAATATCGAAAAAAATGTTCGAAAATAATCGCATTCGATTTTTAAAAAAATAAATTATTTTTTAAATCGAATGATTACTATTTTTTAGATAGAATACTGTCTTTATTATTATAATAATTGGGAATATAAAGTGAAATTTATAATTAAAGAATAAATATAAAAATTACTTTGATGTCGAATGTAACATTTCTGTATATTTTTGATATCATCAGAATTTATAAATGTTGGAAATAAATTTAATATATTTTGTCGTTTAGATTTAATAACATTGCATTTTCTGTTTAGTAACTTATAAAATGGAAATTTATATTGCTGTTTAAAATTGCTTAGGATATAACTTAACTTAGGTTGTATGTAGTGTTTGAATTCTGAGCAGAAGCCGAGAACAAAGCGACCCGCACATTACAATGACTAGTATAATTACCTGGCTCTGTTTGTAGTGTGAATTACACGTGTAATAAGGTTAGCGTACACAAATGGATTCTATTATTTCTATAGCACTATAGTGTTGCCATTTTAATAATTCTAGCTCCTATCATGATAGGTGTATCGTTGAATTATTTTAATAACTGATTAATGCTACAAAATGCCAATTTTATTTGTCATATAAATTGTAATTTGTGTAACATTTAAAGAAATGTTTATATATGTCATACATATTTAAAAAAAGTCTCATTTATTTTGATCGAAACTGTATATATTGTAGATAAAATAATTCCGTCCCTAACCAAGTCGTAATATATCTAAAACAATAATCTTATAATAACTTGAGCTGAACTTTCAAGTTAACTTACTTTATTTCTGCGAAACAACGTAAAACTTTTCCTATTTTATATAAACTAGACCGAGTCCTTATTGCCGACCACTTAAACGAACTAAATCTCAAAAGTTACAAACTTATTTTTTACAAATCTTGCACCATGCTTTATACCCAAAAGTCAGAATAACGCCGGACTAAGCTAGCTCTTAGAACCACAGACAAACATAATGTGGACTTTAGACGTCTCGCTTTAAGGTGCGCTTTTGTTCATACAGCAGAAATTTAATTTAAAACTGGTGTGCACTTATATCTCGGGGGATTTAGCCTCAAATTGGATTGCTTTTCTACAAGTTTTGAATTTGCATAAGGACAAAAGAGGTACGCGATGGGATCTCTTCACTTTACTCATATACGAGTATGTACAATTTAACGGCACTAGATTTTTAAGAATCAAAGAATTATTTCTAAATGCCACTACTTTAACAGAAAAGAAATATATATTACTGTAGTGCATGTTATTATACTTATTTACAAAACAAAATATAATAAGAGAATAAAGGCTATGTTTTAAATTAATTTATCTATAATTATTAGAAACATTATAAAGGAATTATCATATGTAACGAAAGTAAATATATTTATTGTTGGAATTATAGAAAGAAAAATGATGAAATATAATATAGGTACCAAAGTAAATATATTTATTATTCTAATACCATAACCAAGTGTCGGAATTACAGAAAGAAAGATGATAAAAAAAGATAGAAGAAGCATAACTGCAAACATCCGCAACTTCATTCCCGCATAATAAAAAGTGCGCGAGCTGTTAATGCACTTGGAATCGCATACAGCGCCAGATGAAATATTGCAGTTCGCTGTCACACTTGTATAGAAAAACACATTCGTGACTGTCTCCATTGTAGCTCTTATTTCTATGGGCATAACGTTCATTTCTTCAAGAGCAAGAATCACGCAAGACTTTGTAGCCCATGTGTTCTCTTGAATCTGTTCGACATATTGTTCTCTTGAATCTGGTATCTAGTTATTTCAGTGTCTTACCAAGTGAGATATTAGAAATGGGTACAGTCAGCTGCGTATCAAATTACATTTTATTTTATTGAATGTTTAAACAAACAGTTGAAAGAATAAAATGTTGGGACACTTGTAGATAATTCGAACTAAAAATAAACTTTACTAAGATTAAATTCTGTTGATAAATTGTACTCTGTTGATGATTGTAAATCATTTTAAGAGCTTTGACAACCATGTGAAGTAAATTTTGAAAGTTGTTTAGGTTAGGCATACTTTATCCAATTGAAGACTAACTTAGTTCTGCATTATAGTTTTCAACTTTCCTTATCTGGTCATGTTACGTTGGGTCAATTTCCTAACATTTGCCCTTCAGAATTGCCATGTATCTCAAAGAATAAAGGAATACACAATGAAAGGGAGTAACGTAAAATAAAATATACAGTTTTTAAAATGAAACAGCAATAAATTTGGCATTAAGCCAGCCATCAGAACTACAAACGCGTTATACACGAAAGATTTACGATTGGTACTCCGCGCGCACTTGACAAATGAGATGTGCCCGAAATGATGCAGAGGATCTTATAAATTCATCTGTCAAGCGAGAAATAATGAGCAAGGGGAGCGATTACTGGCCTCTGTTCAAATCTCAATTCAAATTTCTTCCTGCTAATGATCATTCCAGCGAGTGAAATCGCTAACTTCTTTGTCGAGACAATAGAGGAATTTGATAGACCGATTACACGGTGGGCTGATGTCTTAGTGTTTAACTCCTGGGAAGGATTGGATGTAAATGTAAAAGACAGAGAGTTGAAGGTAAAAGACTTGGAGAAAGTGGAAGGAGGCCTAAACCTTGAGAGAGTTTCAGGTAATTTGGACAAATATAGTAATAAAATAAATTTTATAATTTAATATTTTTTTAAATCACTAGAAACATATATTTACTTACAGGTACTAAAAATATAGAGTTTACAATTTTGTTCTTACTTCACAAAAATACGTGTATGTAAGTACGAGTATGTGTTCGTTTGCGTGTACGTGCTAAAAAAAAGATTATAGATAATTGTCCATCAAAGCCTGTATAATTCGCGATCTAAACTATTTCTTACTCAAAGTATGCTTCTTACTTTAAAACAATAATGCGGAAGTCAGAAATGCTATCAGATAGATTAGTTTTTCATTGTGATATTTAGAGTTATATGAAATCAGTGTCAAACCAACGTTTGGCTATCGAAACAGCAGATGTAGTTTCTAATCCAGGTTTAACGTTTTTTCCCAAATGAGATCATAATGTCCTAGAACATTAGTAATTTTTGAAGACTTGTGAAGTCTTCATACCCACAATGACCTAGCGTAAAAGACTACTTAATATCTTAATATTGACAAAAGAGTAGTACCAGTGTATAAATAAAAATAATAATAAAAAAAGTAAGTCCTATGATGAATAAATTAACAAAAAGAGAAATTAACTTATCTGTGAACAATTACAGAACGGCGTTTAAATCCACAAACAAATTTGGATCCATTCCCAAAAAAAATTACAAGGATTTTTTTTGGGTTAATGTTCCCTTGGGCTAATTTTCCGTTTGATGATGCGATCAAAAGAATTTAATGAAAAATAAATTCAAGATAGAATTTAATGTAAGCACCGTTACTCTCAAAACAAATATTTGTCCTGCTCGCTCGGAACCCTTTAAAACCTTTATCCTACAACAATATTAATTATCCGTTTAAGCATTTCTTTTAAGGTCAAATGTTTTTTCAAAAGCAAATATTATGATTAATTAACGAAACACACGAAAATTGTGTACAAATTATCTTTGCGTTAGGTTCATGTTTGGCAATTTCAACCCTAATAATCCTAATTATTAGGCCTCTAACTCCTAAACTACGCAACTGATTTTGATGCGGTTTTCACCATCAGTTAGGTCGTTTTTCATGAAATTTATATATAATAAAACCTAATTAAGTTTTTTTCCTGGGCGAAGGTGGGAGCGTGTTGCTAGTAATATAATAACTGAGAAAGTTTGTATATATGTTTGTTACTCAATCACCCAAAAACAGCTGAAAGACTTTTTTACACAGATAGTTTTATTATCTAGATTAACACTTAGGATACTTTTTCTCTTAGAAATTAAGAGATTTGATTAACTTTGCAGTACATTGCATCCAATTGAAAAAGGTCTATACTTTTTTTATAATTAGTAGGTTTTGGACAATCGTATTAAAATTTGTATATTTGTATAAAGTTTGTTTAACAGAAGAACATTTAGCAGTAAAATTCAATTTACTCAAGAACCTCTTCAACAGTTGGTTGCCTGGGATCGTTGTAATAGATTGGCAGCGTTGTCATAGCAAATAACAACAGGGAAACAAAGTTATAATTTAGTTTCTGGAAAGTAAGGCAATAACATTGGAGTCGAAACGACCGACGAAACAATTACATGCGATATATCGCTCCCATTGGTGTTGTATGCGACTAGAGAGCGCTTACGTCAAAAATAAAGATAATATAAAAAAAATCACTTTATTATGTCTCAAATTATAAACCCAAAGAAATTAAACGACTACTAATATTCATTCGAATCGCAATTGCATTAATAAGGCTTCAATTAGTTTCAATAAATCAATCAATTTTAGGCTATAACTGGCAAAGATATATTACTCGTATTTCGATTTTAGTATTACATAAATATCGTTTTAATAATAATAAATAAAATATATATTAGAAGCATATAAACATAGGTGGTGCCCGCGACATTGTCCGCGTTGAAAAATAAATAAACCCGATAAAATGTTTGAGTAATATAACATCTGACTTCTTAATTGCTGTTAAGAAGGTGGCATAGTTGAACCGTTGATTTTTTTAGTTAAAAATGTAATATTAAAAATCTTTTAAAAATTTTAAATGTAAAAGATGACTAGGTATCTACGTGTAAGAACGAAAGAGTCAGAAAAAGTATTTAATATGCAAACTGTCAGAATGTAAAAGCCTTATTTAAGAGTCGAAGGTAGCTTGTTGAATGTTAGTGGTGCGTCAGATAAGGGCCGGATAAAAGTAACTTTTCCAATGCGCGAACTTCAAACAATTAAGCCTTTATTTGGCGCCTTCACAATGAGAAGTAATTAGTGGACTCTGACATCTGGTGATTTTTTGAATGGAAACTTGGAGAAATCCCTTCGCATTGTTCACAATGAATTTTCATCAAACTTAATTCCGAGGATGACCCTCGACGAAACTTATTAACATCAAAATGAAAAGCCGTTTTATCGTTTTTCGCTAATGGTTTCAGAATTTCAAGTCTAAGGGTCCGACACATATAAGACGGGCCGAGATGACGCGACCTTAACAGGTCTTTAACATTGCATTGAATTACCTACTTCTAATTAGCAACTTCCATTGGTGATGCTAATTGGTCTCCTCAAATATATACCTAACCATTTAGGTTTCAGCCAATTAAATCTCTTAAAACGTGATGGTGCACATTTTATTTAGGAAGTTTATAGAAATCTTGCAGGATCCCGCTAATTCTTGGATTCCATGGGATCGTTTATGTTAAGTATCATAAATCGTAAAGGTTCGACATTATAAATATATTAGGTGATTGTATTCAGTTGTTGTGTTCGTTTGGATCAATTTGAAAGGGCCATTTCATGTATCCGTTCGAGATCAACATCCTTCCCTTCGCACGGCACTGTTCTCGATGATTGAATAAAAGCTGATTTGTAGGCCTGGCCAGGATCTGAAAGAGCGTTTTCAATACTCTCTATTGAACCATTACGTCTAATGGCTGTAACAATAGAGCATTACAATTTGTCTCGTGGTCTTTATGAGACGATAATAGGCTAAGGGAATCTGTCGCGGCTGGAAACAATATATGTCTTATACTTAACGTAGGAAGGTTGTATTTTGGATGTGTTCGGTCGTTGTCCCAATTGAGTTTACCGCCGGATATTGTAAAGTGGTCGCAGTTACGCGACACAATGTGTCGGTAGCTGATGGTAGGCATCGACGTGACTGTGTGAACCGACTTGTGGCAATGGCAACAATATGAACTCGTAGTTGGACATTGTATTTATTATTAGATTAATTACAGCAATAACAAAATATGTAACACATGTAAATAAGGTATATGTAAGAAAATAGAATTAAGGAAAAAATTCAATTAAGAAAAAAACGCTTAATAGAAAGTGTGAAAATATTTAAAAAAATATTTTAATGAATCTAAAAAATTATTTATTTCTTTATAAGAATTTTCTTTTCTCATATTATATACCAAATATTTTGTGTAACACTTAACAAATTAAACTATATGAACATGTACATTTAATTTTTAAACGTCACATGTAAATATTATATTCAAACACATTTTTTATTTAAAATATTTTGATTATTAAAATTATATCTATCACTGTTTCAATGGATAAGTTTAAACATATTTCGCTGTAACCTAACTTCACAATTGCCTCTTTTTATTGTCCATAACTGCCCTTTAATGGTTATGGTTCACGATATAATGATATTTATAAATCATAAATACTTTATAAATAAAAGTGCCGCAGAAAATAAAATACAATTTCTAACCTGGTGGACAAATACAATCGGCGTCCCTGGTGTCGCGCCTGAGCAGTTTCTCCGGCTGTTTTGTTTCGTGCTCCTGAATCCTCTTCTGCAATATATACTGCTGTTCCTCCAACACGAACACTCGCTGCTCCAAACAATGCTGACGGTACAAACCGTACGAAACTAAAACGAATGTGACCACACAACAACTCCACAACACTGCATAGTTCAAAGCGCTCATATCCCAAACGCGCTCGTACTTCTTACAGCACCGGTTAGCCATCATGAACCACAATACATTTCAATCAAGTGTCCATTGAGTGTGCCATTATACTTTACACTTTTGATGACTTTTGACGACTTTTGACGACCTTCTCGGAGTGACCACGTGACCCGGTCGACTGGGTTCGTGTGTTCCGTTTAGGCAGTAGTGAGTAACTGGGGCCGCGGCTGTGATGCGATCCCTCGGGAAAGGAAGTCGCCTGTCCAACGTTAACTGCCCTTCTAGTTGTGTCGATTACAGCTCGAGCACCCTTTAGAACTTTGATAGACGTGTTATATTGACGGATGCTGGTTCCGGATGTATTGCTTAATCGAAGGTTACAACGGTGGCCAGAGACTTTGTTACTTATTTATTTACGTCTCTCGTTTGATGCAGATTCCTGATGTATAATATGTAATATCCATATTTAGATATTTTAACACATCATGTTAAAAATTTCAAATTTTTTAATTAATGATTTCATTAGGATTACATTAACACATAAACAAATAAACGTTTATCAGCATAAATATATGTCTAAAAGCATTTATAGTCAAAGTGAGTAGGTATGGCATATACGACAAAGGCATTCAAATATAATGGTATTGTAAAATTATTTCATGTGTTAATAACGTGTGTCATTTAATTTTGTTATTAAATACATTATTAGATGTTATCTTCAAATTCTGTAAAGTAATAATTTAGACTTTTTTTGAAGAATAATTATTACATATTAGTTGTTATTATTACATCATCAAATCGTAGCACATTTTGATTGAAGTAACCTAAAGAAGCCTTTTTCATAACAAATTCTTTTAAAGTAAAACGTATATTACACGGTTTTATATTAACAGAAAATATGTCGCAAAACACTTACGGTATTGGCAAATGAAATGTCGCAAATATTGTGAAGCTTATCCTTATTTCTTGCAACAACATGTGAACATCACTTTTCTTGTTGAAGATATCTTTATTACATATTATAAAACAAAGTCCTCCGCCGCGTCTATCTGTCTACTAACTAAAAACTACTGCACCAATTTTCATACGGTTTTCACCAATGGATAGAGGGATAATCAGGGAAGGTTTGATGTTTATAAAATATTTATCTTACATTTTATCTTTCAGTAAAACTGTAACAACGATCTTATAAATGACACGATCGTCCATTTCTGCACCACAAAACATAATGTTTACACCCACATTAACAACCAAAGAAAACTAGCTACCTGATAAAAACAACTTGTTAAGAAATATTTCTAAGTTCTTACACAACTGCGTTGTTATTAACTTTTTAAGTTTTTTACTAAATGAACGGAAAAAATTAAATTAATATGTCCCACAGAGCTTACCATTAATGAATGTCATTAGAAGACGGCCATGATCTCTACCAACGCGAACTAAATACTCTATCTTGGAGTGCATTACCATGACAATAAGTGGGGTTGATTTGCATGTATATTGCAATATAAATTGTGCCTCAATCGCAGTGCTAGCAATTAAGGGTATTCACCAACTCCTCTTGTTTGAACATCAAATCTAATGTCCGAGGGGATGTTACAGATAAAAATGCAAATTTCCAAGTTAACCTTTGCAAAACAGTTAAGGGACACGAAGTTTTTCATCTCCCCTACAGTAGAATAAATCACATTAGAATTCTAAAACGCTGTGAGGATTTATCTCGGAGCGATAGCGCTGGAGGCCTTAAACCAGAAGTGATGAATGTATTCGCCTCTAAACCGTTGCTTTTGAAAATTTCAACATTTCCATTCAAAGAAGAAAAGTAGTAAATTCATAATTCGAATCTGCCAATAGAAATATGTTCATTCATGGTAACATTGCATGTCATATGATATCTTATGTGTAATCCCTGAACAGTTTTTTCAATGTGGTAACAGTGACATTCATCTGTGATGTGTCACAGGTCTATAGACTAAACATTCTACAATTCCGTTACAAATTCACATAAAATTAACGTCTAAGTTGTTATTGTTACTGTTGTTGTTCGAACAAAGTCCTTCGGCGTTAGTCCGCAGTTTCTAGTATGAATGTATGTATGTTATATGCACATGCGTTTGTCAAACGCTTTATTGTCCAAAAGTGATAAATAATATGAGATGATTTTAATACGAGCATATACAAAAGTGCTCCATTTGATGTAGAGAGTGTGCTCAGGAGCTGCCTTCCCCTTTTTTCCATCGGACATACAGACGTACAAATGGTTACCATCTCATCTTGTTGATATCCCTCTATTACGCTTTAAAACATCTTTTATAATGTGCACTGCCAACGTTTGGAACTCCTGAGCTCATATAACCCAAATCTTTTCAAAGTTCAAGTGAATTGGCATCTTCTGGGTTGAAATTGAGGTTAGCTCAATCTTAGGCCTCATCCTTGCTACACAGCTGGTTGTTGGTCAAGAGCAAACCCATCTTTTATAAAAAAAAAAAATCATTAACACAAAGATAGTCAAAAATAAGTTAAAAATATAACGTGTAGGCAAGAATAATGGGAAAAGATTAAAGTATACAAAACACTAGCCCAAGAAAATAAGTAATATTTCTTGTAACAACCAAAGTGTTTAAAGAGTTAGTCCCACGTTAATGTCAACGTTATTTGCCAGGTAACACGACTCGGGCCACGGTGTCTCCAAACGCGTCCTTAACAAGGGATAAATTAAAATTCCTTCTTTAGGGTTACTGTAGGGTTGCCCTTAGGGAGTAACTATATTTATTAAGCTCAATTCAGCTTTTGTCTATAGAAAACAGCATATTCGTGTGGAGATGCATACGCGTTCGTTCAACTTTGGAAAGCTGAATTTGAGCTGAATAAATGTAATCATTTCCTTATTCACCTACAATGAATTCAGACATTAAGTGTCTATGATTATATTCCTCACAATGTATTTACTAGAATATACTAAATACAACCGTAAGGTTTAGCACGCACTGCGATTAAACGCAAGCGGTTGAAAAATAGCTGAAAACGCAAAACCGCATACACGCACGCATTGCGGCTGGCGTTTGGCTTAAATTTATTTCAGTACCATCATGGATTTCTGGCGAGCAGCGTGTGTTATAGTTTTGGTTTTATAACCTTAATATTTCTGTCTCTATACTGATCTGAATAAAAAATCGTATGCGGTTAACCACCGTGCGTGCGCCCCCATACTATTACTATGGGATAGAAAAAAATCGCACGTTTACAAACCGCGATCAAAATGTAGCAAGTTACGTTTTATATAATCAGTCTTGCGATTTTAAAATCAGTCACTGAAAAAAGTTGCCAATGCGTGCGCTTGTATAGGAAGCTTTGTGTTACATTTTTTTTGCGGTTTCAGACTCGCGAAAAACGCGTATCTGAAACCGCAGTGCGTGCTAAGCCTAAAATCCAATTTTAAGATTTATTATCCAAACTCAAAATTATGTCCTGAAAAAAAAAACAATATAATAAAATATAGATCCATACTAATATTATAAATGCGAAATTATGTTTGGATGTAGGGATGTATGGATGTTTGTGACTCTTTCACGCAAAAACTACTGAACCGATCATCATGAAATTTTGCATACACATTGTCTGGGACACCAGAAAGGACATAGGGTACCATTCATCGTTCAACGCGGACGAAGTCGCGGGCACCAGCTAGTAAAGATATATATTTTTTGACACTATTGAGCAACATTGCTCGTGTGCAAAAATCAAGCAAATAGAAGTGTCAAGTTAAAACAAAACTTGTAACGTAGCGGCCAATGTGCGAAAATGTCTGCGATGGCAATACAGGGGTGCAGTAATTTATGGTATACCTGGGACGCGGAAGGAAACAAGATTTTATTACATACTTGTTTAATTTCCAAAACATCTCGCAAGGTTTACCCTTATAATTAAACGCGTTGTTAATTAATGTGGGTCTCTAGAGAGTGGATTTTAAGTTTCACGAAACGTTTTTATAATTAACAATAAAGAAGAAATATTATAAAAATACTTTTTGCTGGTGTAAAAAATATGTTTAATAAGTTCACTTGAAGTGTTTTGACCCGCTGTCTTATTATCTAACAGCAGATGAAAGCAGACGACTTGCGATCGCGTGTGCTGCCATACAGAAATGACGCACTTTAATTTTATTTATTGTCCGTAAGAGGCCTTATCGCAAACCACACCTTTGTTATGAGTTACGTGACACAAAAAACACGATTTAGTGTGATATTGCACAAATTGATAGAAAGTTTTCGCCTGTCGCAAGTTGGTCGCAAGCCGTCTGCTGTTAGATAATAAGGCAGCCGGCCAAGTTTAGGTCTGTTTACATAAAGGACAGACAAACTTGAGAGTTTGAAAACGAGTATAAACGGTATCGTTCACACAAAATCCAATCAAAATTCAGAGTGCAAATTGAATTAGGAGCAAAAAAGCGACCCAGCGAGACAGTAGGTAAATGAGTAACAAACATCGGGGAGCACCACCTACCACTCGTAATCCGATAAAAACAAACCAGACCCTTTAGCTAATGGGTTCCCTACAAAATTTCATTAATTTCAAACGAAAGTTCAAACGTTAATGGGTTATGAAGAGGAATTTATATTTTAATTTCAAAGTATGGATTTTTCTACCCTTTTCAAGAGTTTTCTTGAATTCTGAATAACTGATATATTCATAATATACTAAATATACTTGTATATACATATAAACAGTACACAATACGTTCTGGCATAATGAACTGATCAATTCATCTGTTCATCAAAATTAGTCATCCCTTTACAGAACCACAACGAGTATGATGTAATAGAACCTTTCCACTTGGAATCTAAGTATTATACTTACCTCATCCACATACCATGAACAGTAGACCTGTCTATTACCATAACAAACATTATCCTAAAAAATTTTGATAAAATAATTCAGACTATATTTTAAAAATCCATTTGAATATTTAACGGTAATTTTTTCATGTTAATCTTGACAGACAGGCTGACAGTCCACTGAATGGTATGTGGTTATCGTCGCCACAGATGCTGCAAGTGCCCTGCTGGCCATCCGTAATTCCGTACTAGTCCGTACTAATATTATAAATGCGACAGTATGTTTGGATGTATGGATGTTTGTAACTCTTTCACGCGAAAACTACTGAACCGATCACCATGAAATTTTGGATACACGTTGTCTGGAACACCAGAAAGGACATAGGGTACCTTTCATCGTTCAACGCAAACGAAGCCGAGGGCACCAGCTAGTAGTATATATGGGGGATAGGGAAATGGGCTCTATAGTAAACCTTACTCAAGCACCGAAACACGACAGCACAAATGCTGTTATTTCACGGTGGTCTTCTGTAGAGTAGGTTGACTGTCTGCCGAAATGACTGCGAAACTTTGATAAATATAATGTTTAAGGCAGCAGACACTGTATTTTCTGTAAACCGTCATCAGTTCTTCTGAGGGAAGAAGTAATCCTGTAAAAGCATAAACATCTGAGACCACAATGAGCCTATGAACCTATCAACATGTCCTATTATACTAATACGCCTACATCTCACTGACCTAGCTTGTATATTAAGCCGAAATCCTCAACCATCTACTGTTGAAAACGTTATCCTGAAATGTAGTGAATTCTAAAAACGCTTTCAATAACATGCTTCAATCTTTAAGAATATTTTCAGACGATATTTTAAAAATCAATGTTACTCAATAAGAAGAGGCAACATTCGCCGCACAAGATAGACTAGTTGGTTGAGCGGTTTTTTGTTCATTACTTTAGAAGTGAAGTTTCTTCTCGAGTGATGAAAATGGCCAACTACACTTCCAAGTATTAGTTTGTCTGAAGTTTTATTAAGTTCAGTGCATTCAATGTGTAATGCTAGTATTACTTTTGCACCTAAATGATCATTTAATAATAATGATTACATTTTCCTTTAAGAGATACAGTCCTAAGTTTGGTTAATTAACGTAAAATCAAAATATGTTTTATTTCTTGGTTTTACTGAATATGTTCCCCTACTGTCAGCCACTGTTTTTTATTCAATACTAGTTGGTGCTCGCGACTTAGTCCGCGTTGAAAATTTAAAAAAAAGCAATATAACGCTTGACCTCGTGTTGCTATAACACTTTGACTAGGCGTGAGTTTTTTATTTTTTATTTATCCCTCGGGAATAGTCCTTTTTTTCTGGATGAAAGATACCCTATGTCCTTTCTGGTGTCCCAGACAACGTGTATGCAAAATTTCATGGTTATCGGTTCAGTAGTTTTTGCGTGAAAGAGTTACAAACATCCAAACATCCAAACATACTTTCGCATTTATAATACTAGCTGGTGCCCGCTACTTCGTCCGCGTTGAACGATGAAAGGTACCCTATGTCCTTTCAGATGTCCCAGACTACGTGTATGCAAAATTTCATAGTGATCGGTTCAGTAGTTTTTGCGTGAAAGAGTCACAAACATCCAAACATACTTTCGCATTTATAATACTAGCTGGTGCCCGCTACTTCGTCCGCGTTGAACGTTGAAATATACCCTATGTCCTTTCAGATGTCCCAGACTACGTGTATGCAAAATTTCATAGTGATCGGTTCAGTAGTTTTTGCGTGAAAGAGTCACAAACATCCAAACATACTTTCGCATTTATAATACTAGCTGGTGCCCGCTACTTCGTCCGCGTTGAACGTTGAAATGTACCCTATGTCCTTTCAGATGTCCCAGACTACGTGTATGCAAAATTTCATTATGATCGGTTCAGTAGTTGTTGCGTGAAAGAGTCACAAACATCCACACATCCAAACATATTTTCGCATTTATAAAATTATTACGGATTGAGATCATTCTGTTTAAGCCATCGAATTGGAAATACATTATTTTAAAGTTTATTGATTTAAATAGGGATCTCTAGAAAAAGAGGTGAAGCTTAATCGGCATTACCCGGTCTGGTGGATACGCCAGCAAAGCTTCGTATATTCGGAGAGTTAATCTGCCATCGATATGTGTTGGCCGTCCACTTACATAGGATTTTCACTACACCATACTTTGCTTACTTCCCATGGGATTATATTTGTCACAGATGACATTTCTAATTATTAGTTAACAGTTAAGTGTTCACAAAACGCACAATATCTCGCAGACAAATCTGGATCTAATGCAGAATGAATGTCTTGAATTTGTTCTTATTTAAAATAATTAAATGTTTTAAGTTTATTTTATTTTATGTGAATAGACAGTCAGTAAGTCTCTGTACTTTTTCTTATTAAAATTATAACATATATTTCAGCCAATTATATTATATTCAATTTTAAAAAAAAGCAATATAACGCTTGACCTCACGTTGCTATAACACTTAATTAGTATAGATCTATAATTAGTATAGATGAAGATCATAGCAGAATATTTCTCCTTGAAAAAGGAAACTTACACGAGGGTATAGCTCATTTCTCTATACACAATGTCTTCACATAGACATATATTCTACAAGTGGCGCATAATATCCGTACTAATATTATAAATGCGAAAGTATATTTGGATGTATGGATGTTTGTAACTCTTTCACGCAAAAACTACTGAACCGATCACTATGAAATTTTGCATACACGTTGTCTCGGACACCAGAAAGGACATAGGGTACCTTTCATCGTTCAACGCGGACTAAGTCGCCGGCACCAGCTAGTGTATAAATATTATTAGCTGTTGCACGCGACTTCGCCCGCGTAACTTTATAAAATATAGCCTATGTTACTCCTTTTTTTTTATATAAGAGATGGGTTTGCTCTTGGCCAACAACCAGCTGTGCAGCAAGTATGAGGCCTCTCTGATAATCTAGCTTTCTATAGTTGAACGAATTTTTAAAATCGACTTAGTAGTTTTTGAGTTTAATCAATACAAACATACAAAATAATCTTATCTGTTTATAATATTAGTATAAATATAGTTACCCAAAAACATTAACATTGTGTACACTTGTAAGTGTATAGCCTATACTCCCTTTTACCTGTTGATAAATCAGAAAATATTATTATGGTTCATAGTGCAATTGCGTAATGCACTTTTGATATGAATTTATGGGTCGTTAATGCAATGAAATTTATTACTGTATACAAATGTAAATTTTGATGTAACAATTTTGATTTGCTACGGTGCAATTGTATGAGATTTTTGTCCTACTTTATTATTATAGAAAACATTAAGGGCCTCTTTCACCAACTACAAGTAAAGTGTTGATTAGTTATTTTTAGAAATAATTTTATGTTTTATTAAATTATGCACTCGGTTTACTGCATCCTTCGATAGGCGAATTTTTTTTTAATGTTTGGGACTTTTACAGTACAAACAAAGGTATATCATCTCCTTCATTTCCGGTTACAGGTGACTTTAAATGGCGGTTAGCCTACTTGACATATGGTGAAAGAGGCCCTAAGGATATTAAAAATATTAATTTTGTATAGTTATATAAATTTTCTTAGACAAATCGATCTTAGCTTAGCCGTGAAAACGTAAAAGACAGTTAAACACAGATTTAATTTCGCCATTTTTTTTTAAATGCACAATTTTTTAATGTATTAAATATTACTTATTATATTATTGATCTAAAATCAACTAAGATTCAAATTAATATAAGATTTCAGTGTGTTTATGTAAAGGTAAGGTTGCAAGTCCACTTGATGATAGACGATACCATCAACTATACTTAAACAGTTTATACTTATCCGTACTAATATTATAAATGCGAAAGTATGTTTGGATGTTTGGATGTATGGATGTTTGTAACTCTTTCACGCAAAAACTACTTAACCGATCACCATGAAATTTTACATACACGTTGTCTGAGACATCGGAAAGGACATAGGGTACCTTTCATTGTTAAACGCGGACGAAGTCGCGGGCACCAGCTAGTGTACTTATAAATTGCTGCAAGTACGTTGCTGACCATGGTAAGTTAAGGTATAAAAGACGAAGAGAGAACAGGTTTCCCTTAATCACTCACCGAACATAGCATATTCTAGACAGTGACTGTTACTGCCAGCAGGCTGGCTGCCGAATTCATGACTGCGATACACAACGAGCCCTCCTGCGTCTAATAGGTTGAGCAATCTTAATAAATAGGTATAGCAAATGTTTAAAATGAAATGAGGAATGTTCGCAGAGGCAAAGTGAAGATGATTGCGAACAATAACAGCATGAAATGTAATCATGATGCTCTCCATAATGCTTTTAGCACTCGGCTGCTGTTCTCAATCGACTAATTAGTAAATTAATTGGTCGAGTGACGGTAATTAGGTGCTGTCGGCGAGCTCCTCGCAAGCAAAATGAGATCCATTTACCGGAGTGCCTCCAGATTATTCCAAAGCCCAGAACCTGCAACACAGTAGATCTACATAGTAGATCATCACATTGTAAAGTAATAAATTTTTAGTACAAAATACAAAATAATTTATTTGTATACTTAAGCCTAGGTGTAGGGGTTATTATTTGTATACTTAAGCTAGGTGAAGGGGTTATTATTTGTATACTTAAGCCTAGATGTAGGGGTTATTATTTGTATACTTAAGCCTAGGTGTAGGGGTTATTATTTGTATACTTAAGCCTAGGTGTAGGGGTAATTATTTGTATACTTAAGCCTAGGTGTAGGGATTATTATTTGTATACTTAAGCCTAGGTGTAGGGGTAATTATTTGTATACTTAAGCCTAGGTGTAGGGGTCATTATTTGTATACTTAAGCCTAGGTGTAGGGGTTAATATTTGTATACTTAAGATTAGGTGTAGGGGTTATTATTTGTATACTTAAGCCTTGGTGTAGGGGTTATTATTTGTATAATTAAGCCTAGGTGTAGGGGTAAGCCTAGGTGTAGGGGTTATTATTTGTATACTTAAGATTAGGTGTAGGGGTCATTATTTGTATACTTAAGCCTAGGTGTAGGGGTAAGCCTAGGTGTAGGGGTTATTATTTGTATACTTAAGCCTAGGTGTAGTGGTTATTATTTGTATACTTAAGATTAGGTGTAGGGGTCATTATTTGTATAATTTATTTGTATACTATAGCCTTGGTGTAGGGGTTAAAAAGTGTAGAGGGCCTCCTATTAAGTATAAAAATACTTGTATCAGGAGACCCCCGCTTCTCCAACAAGTATAAAATGTGTAGTAGGTATAAAATAATGCTTTATATTTTTAAAATCGACGGGCTGACGGTCAACTTGATGGTAGGTGGCTACCGTCACCTATAACACAAGTAACGCCACAGGTGCTGCAAGTGCAGAAGGGACAGGGAAATAAACTCTGGCATCCTTTACTCATAAATAGAAATATGCTGTTTTTTCAAGGTGGTTTTCTCTGAGCGGGTGGTTACTGCAGCCAGACGGGCTGCCAGACGGCCCAGAGTGCCCTGCCACTACTTGCCATATCCAAAACCATAGCAAACTTTGAAA
Organism: Synanthedon myopaeformis; assembly: GCA_944738685.1. NCBI lineage: Eukaryota > Metazoa > Arthropoda > Insecta > Lepidoptera > Sesiidae > Synanthedon > Synanthedon myopaeformis. The sequence goes on along the minus strand of OX122922.1, from coordinate 11,093,604 downwards.
GTTAGTTTCCACATTTAACGTTCCTTGCCGGGAACCGAACCAGTGATGCCTAAGTCAAAGCGCTAAGCCTAAGTAGGTACCTTAACCACTTGACCAATGGGCTCATCAAAACTATACATTAAAAACTTTAATATTATGTAAATGAAGTCAATATCAATTGAATTTAGCAAAAATGATATAAAAAAAGAATCCTGCAGATCTAAAACGTGGGAAAAGAAATACTCCTAATAAAAAATCCGTACTAATATTATAAATGCGAAAGTATGTTTGGATGTATGAATGTATGGATGTTTGTAACTCTTAAACGCAAAAACTACTGAACCGATCATCATGAAATTTTGCATACACGTTGTCTGGGATACCAGAAAAGACATAGGGTACATTTCAACGTTCAACGCGGACGAAGTCGCGGGCACCAGCTAGTATCTCATAAGTTGTGTTTATACAAACCTTGTTCAGACGAGTATAAACATAACTATATTTCAGACTATATCCACTCCATTTCTTCAGTATACTGTGGTCAGGAGACGCGTTAAAGCGGACCTGTCAAATTTCATGCCAATGTAGTCTATGTAGCCTTGCGTCAGAGCCTATAATGTTGGGGCGAGCGACTATGAGTGGTAATTCAATAAGCTAATATTCCGTTAATAAATGTAGAGACGTTTACTTTGCTCTTGAAGCTCCGTGTCGCTTTGGCGCATGGAACATCGTCTTGCCTAGGAAAGGGTTTTATCATGTTTATGTTACACTGTCTAGTCGCAGCTAGACTTCGATTTTTTTTCTATGTAGGTACCCATAATCTAATTACACATGAATTGCTTAGAATGTAAATTTTTTCATTTAAAGTTACATGAAACTTTGCGTATTAACACAAAAGACGCTATAAATACGCTACATGTGCTCTGGAAATGGATTAGGAAAATAAAATGAGCTTTGGCATTCCTTACTTACTTGCCAAAACACGACAGCACAGTCATATAATATTTTGTTATTTCACTGTGGTCTTCTAAGAGGGTGTATAAACACTTTTTTTAAATTAAAGATGGGTTTGCTCTTGGCTAGCATCTAGCCGTGTAACGAAGATGAGGTCTATGATGGAGCTAGCTCATTCAAAAGATGCCTATTCACTCAAACCTGCCAAGGTTTAGAACTCCCTGCCGGCGTTTGTATTTCCGAGCTCATATAACCCAAATATTTTCAAAGTTCGAGTGAATAGGCATCTTCTGGGTTGAGAATGAGGTTCGCTCCATCTTAGGCCTCATCCTTGCTACACAGTTGGTTGTTGGTCAAGAGCGAACCTATTTAAAAAAATTAGGTATCTAAATAGAAGGTTATAATTTGATGATTTCAAAATATTTAAATTGTGATAATACCAATATCGTTGAATTAGTTGGGAATGGGTGCGCTGTTAACTGCTTATAGTTAGAAAAGTGGAAATGTTTACGCAAGTTTTCAGCCAAAGCAAGTGTGCAGGAAATGTGTTTCATTTCCTCTGAAGAATCAGTCCAGTTTGTTACGGAGGTTAGCAACGAAATGGCGGCCACATTGTTGTCGGAATTGTACAAGTTTGACAATGTGATGCAATTCGCTTCGAGAACATTGTACACTGTACATTATTAACAATGAACTATTACTATGTTGGGAGAACTTAATTTGTTTGATAAACTCTCATGAGTTAATTTAGAAGTTTTAGAAGAATAATAGTTATATAGGATTTATTAATGTAAATACTTATTTTTTACAATGCTTTTCTTGACTGTTAGGGCCTCTTTCACCATGTTAAGTAGGCTAACCGCCATTTAAAGTCACCGGTAACCGGGAATAATGGAGATAATTTATATCTTTGTTTGTACGGTAAAAGTCCCAAACATTAAAAAGAAAATATTTAAAAAAAATCGTCTATCGAAGGATGCATCAAAACATAAAATTATTTCTAAAAGTAACTAATCAACACTTTACTTGTAGTTGGTGAAATAGGCCCTTAGAGTAAGTTATATAAGCTCCATCATTCCCGATTACCGGTGACTTTAAATGGCGGTTAGCCTACTTGATACACGGTGAAAGAGGCCCTAATTCTAATCCAACATTTTTGCTACACTAATTTTCTAAGACCATGAAACGAAAGAACGCTCAGAGAAGCACAGAATATAACAAGTTCATTCGAAATGTGGCTTGATGCCAACTTAAAATCACAGCATCGACTTACAAAGAGCATGATACGGATGCAACTAAATTGTCTATTCCGACATCCTTCTTCTTTTGACAGAGTTCAATTTTTAAATTTGTTTTAGATGCAAACGATATGTTGCAAGTTTAACATTTGATTATTTTCATGGAGTCTGCAAAAGATTGATAAGTCTCATTTAAATATTAGTAGTTACCTGAACTCGTTTATTTTTTAATGCTGACTTGGAGTTAAGATCGTCACAATAGTTGCACAATTTGCAACTGACGACGGTTAATAAAATAATTACATTGTTACTATTGTATAAAAGCCAAATATATAATAATATAATATAGCGCAATATATAATAACATAATATAGCGCAATCTAACAAATTTTTGAATTAATATTAGATTTTAATCAATTGGCAACAATACAAGTAGATACCACAAAATTTAAAGAGATGGCGTTTAATAAATAGTTGAATAAACTTTTTCTGTAAAATTGCGTTAATTTGGGTGAAAAATTATGTAATATTATTCGGTAACATTGTAATAACATAGAAAACATCTCTGAAACTGAACAAAAAGTGCGTGAAATGTTTGCTTTTAAATATTAAAGTCTCCCATTAATTAACTTTTATGAATATTCAAAAGGATTTACTGTACAGTTAACTAGAGAAGGAAATTTTGTTGTTCGAACGACGAATTCAGGCGAATATTCATTAAAATAATATCGTAACAGTACTTATTATTTAAATTATTATAATTTGAAAAGTTAATCTGTTTTTAAAATAACTATTTTTTCATTTTCATTGCACTAGCAAATGCGATTCTATGATGTAATTTTTCTTTCGCTATGCTGTACTTACTTTACTTACTACTTACCTACTTTATACTTATATATACTTACTTTATTATACACTTAATATTGTAATAAGAGTATGTTAAAACCAGAATCACACGATATGTCTGGTCATTCAAATATTTATATTCAAAATAGATTGAGAACTTACATTATCAGAGAGTTTATCGTATGTGCCAACACATATAGCATAACATAGGATAATTTAAAGTTAAAAAAAATTATATATATCTGTATCTATGCTAATTACTAATATTATAAATGCGAAAGTATGTTTGGATGTATGGATGTTTGTGACTCTTTCACGCAAAAACTACTGAACCGATCACAATGAAATTTTGCATACACGTTGTATGGGACACCAGATAGGACATAGGGTACCTTTCATCGCTCTACGCGGACCAAGTCGCGGCAACAGCTAGTATTATAAATGTGAAAGTATATTTGGATGTATGGATGTTTGTAACTCTTTCACGCAAAAACTAGTGAACCGATCACAATAAAATTTTGCATACACGTTGTATGGGACACCAGAAAGGACATAGGGTACCTTTCATCCAGAAAAAAAGGACTATTCCCGAGGGATCAATAAAAAATAAAAAAACTTACGCCTAGTCAAAGTGTTATAGCAACACGAGGTCAAGCGTTATATTGCTTTTTTTAAAAAACTTCAACGCGGACGAAGTCGCGAGCACCAGTTAGTCCATGTTAGTTGTGATAAACCATAAATCCTATGTTAGTTGTGATAATACCATAAATCCTATGTTAGTTGTGATAATACCATAAATCCTATGTTAGTTGTGATAATACCATAAATCCTATGTTAGTTGTGATAATACCATAAATCCTATGTTAGTTGTGATAATACCATAAATCCTATGTTAGTTGTGATAATACCATAAATCCTATGTTAGTTGTGATAATACCTAACATCGCACTTAAGACCTTTCTATGTTATATTTAGATTAACTTTAACATGAGTTAAACTGATTGTTGAACCCCGTTCCTTGTAAAAACATTGTTGTCGACTGTATTCGTAATAATATTTTTATTTTCCGTCATTAGGCTGGTTTATTATTAAGACGCCAGTTTCCGGACAGCCTCGGCCCCTTGATACAAAACCGGATCAGATCTTCAGCCCTCTTTAAAGTGAAATTTGTTTTTCATTTATTACGTTTAAACTTCCCTTTCAACTTAAATTAAAAATTCTATCCCTTGTACTTTGTTGCTGAAGTATAATTGAAGATTGATATGCTATCTTCTGAGTTAGTTCGAAATAAATATAATAATCAGTTTTAAAATTATTCTTTTAGGCTAATATATAAAAATGTACAGGTATACTGGATTGTGAATTTATACATCGAAAGAGATAATTATGTGAAGAAATATTTTCTTACATCACACAATAAACACACAAGAAAATCACATATAATAAACATGGAGTCATAACGGTTTTAAATGTTATCATTTGTGAGGCGAATGAGGTTTATGATGTTTAGGGCCTCTTTCACCATCTCTAAGTAAAGTGTCAAGTAGGCTAACCGCCATTTAAAGTCACCGGTAATCGGGAATGAAGGAGATGATATATAAATATACCATTGTTTGTACAGTAAAAGTCCCAAACATTAAAAAGAAAATAATAAAAAATTCGCCTATAGAAGGATATCGAAAGCCTTAAAGGGCCTCTTTCACCAACTACAAGTAATGTGTTGATTAGTTACTTTTAGAAATAATTTTATGTTTTATTAAATTATGCACTCGGTTTACTGCATCCTTCGATAGGCGAATTTTTTATTATTATTTTCTTTTTAATGTTTAGGACTTTTATGTGTCAAGTAGGCTAACCGCCATTTAAAGTCACCGGTAACCGGGAATGATGGAGATGATATACCTTTGTTTGTACGGTAAAAGTCCCAAACATAAAAAAAATTCACCTATCGAAAGATGCAGTAAACCGAGTGCACAATTTAATAAAACATAAAATTATTTCTAAAAGTAACTAATCAACACTTTACTTGTAGTTGGTGAAAGAGGCCCTTAATATCATAAAGTTTACTTTGTAAATAGGTACATAACGTTGTGTGTCATAGTCATGATTGAGCAGCCTATCTACCAGTAGGTTACAGAAGACCATTGTATAATAAATACCTGTGAGTCTTTACTTAATAATATGTTATTTATCTGTACAATTTGAATTAAGTTTTGAACAATATTCATGATAATAAAAGCAGAGAGCGAAAATTCTAAAACATAAAAGTGAAATGGCATAAGTTTTCACTATTTGAGTGAAGTTGACAAGTTCAATGGCCGATGATAGCGATCATCTTGAAATGTTGAAGCACCAAAGAGCTAATTTATATTTTAACTTTCATTTTAATTTACAAAGTTTTAATATTAAACTGAGGCAACTTTATAAATTTTGTGCATTCTTTCATAGCAAAGAAAAACTCTTAATAGTTCAATATTAAGCTCGTCCGCTCGCGCCACGTCGGATATGTGACGAGACCTTTAGATATTTTCAGCAACTACGTAACAAATGGGAAGGATATAAACGCTAATATAAAAAAAAGTCGTAACATAAAGGAAAATTTCGACATAAACTGCAATAATTTCCGTTTTGGTGAGCGATTTAATAAAGTAAAAATGTTGAGTCACGGTTATGATTCTCTTCGAGCCTAACTGGCAATCGCTTTTCACATTACATCCGTTCCAATATACTTTATAATGGTTATAATATTTTCTAGGATGCAATTTAAGTTTTTTATTTTAATTTCTAATTTTGTCCTTTGTCCTATGACTTCGATTCCCGTGAAAATGCTCAGGTTTATAGGCTATATCCTATCTAAAAAGTTATCTATGAGTCTATTTTAATATTTACCTAATAACCGGTGTACTAATTCGAATTTGGTTTCCACTTCAAATTAAATTTATTTCTCTTTCAATTTAAAACTTTTAAATAGTCTTCATTACAACAATATGAAGAATCGCACTTTTTCTGAAAAACATTTAGGGTAAATTAATTGCGCAAAAAATTGCGGTCATGAAAAATGCACGCCCAGAAAGATTTAGTTTGATATTTTATTAAAATAATACAGAAACATTGTCTGCACACAAGAATAAAAATAAAAGAGACTCCTTTATCTAGTATATCTGCATATTAGAGACAACTTTTCAAATGAAACAGTTGAGACTGCGGTTGTTTGGAATGACTCCAACGCGTTCCCACTCTTAAAACAAAGCTTTTGTTTCCGCGAAGAGAATCAAATTTAAAACTAATCACTTCGTAATAAGGACCATTTCGGAGGAAGACAGAGAATTAACAAGTTGAGTTTATACAGTGGACATTGGCAAACGCACACGGTTCCGTAAAACAGGAAAAAACCTTTTAAAGTATTTACGAGTCAGCGCATGGAGGGAGATTTACGACTTTGTACTCGGAGTTTAACCATGCATTTAAAATTATTTCATAATTTCGTTAGCTTTTTAAAAAGCTGTGTGACTCTTTTAAGGTAACTTGTTGATTACTTCGATTTCATTTCGAACCAGAATAGGATTTGTCTATGTAGATACCAATAATCTAATTACACATGAATGAAGTTACAGCAAACTTCGCGTATTAACACAAGAGACGCCATAGATACGCTACATGTGCTCTGCCGATCTTAGTAGGATAAGGCATAAGATGTGTGGTCTTCTATAAGAGAGTGATATAAAGACTTTTTTTATAAAAGATGGGTTTGCTCTTGACCAACAACAAACTGTGTAGCAAGGATGAGGCCTATGATGGAGCGAACCTCATTCTCAACCCAGAAGATGCCTATTCACTCGAACCTTGAAAAGATTTGGGTTATATGAGCTCGGAAACACAGCTCAACACACTGTGTGCCTTGCCACTAATAAGGTACTTTTTTAATGTTTATTAAATTGAATTGAAAGTTCAACCACGACCGCCCACTTCTGGTCGTGGTTGAGTCATTATTTGTATCAGGCACCGCTACACAACCCGGACCGGTTCAAGCAGCGCACCTGTAACCTGTAATCACCCTGATGTTGGATGTGTCAATTGAAATAATTGGATCAACCATCATTTTTGGCCTTCGAGCCGTCTCCCACTCTTTCTTTAAAAAACTGTAACTTAACTCTTTTTAACAGTTCTAATAATAGTGGCATAGTAAGGTAGATTTAAGCCTTTGCTTTTGCATTAAAGTGGAAGCATAATCATGTCCTGCAGTGCTACATAATAAATATATTAGGATAATAAAGGTATAGAAATCGATTGTCAGATATAAAAAAAAAAGATAAACGAATTACTAACAGACAAGGTATTGGTTTGATAATAATTTACTTTCAACACAAGAGCCCAATGTAGTATTTAAAATGTGCATGACAGTATTTAAATAATAAAATAAAAATAAAATACCGAGAAATATAAAAAAAAAATGTATTAACTAAAAACAAGTATAAACAAAAAACTCCAAATGGATCAAATATACGAATCTGTGTCAGAGAAAATTTTATAATATCCAAAAGGTTTATTGTTGTGCAAGTTGTTCGATGCCAAATTGCCGTAGAGATTTCTGTAGTTGTTTCTAAACCCATAAACGCCTGGTAAGTAATAACCATAGTTGGACAGAAACACAGCCAGCATTGGATCGACAGCTACGTGATTTAAACTATTGTACTTTCGAGAATGTCTCAGCGGTAGTTTTGCGTCGATAAAACCGGGACCAGGACTAAACAATCGGATCTTTTTGGTAGACAAAGCGTAATTTGGCAAATCGTCATCGACTTTGATATTGTATTTTGATAGAATATTAAGAAGGTGACTCGTCAAATTATTATTTGTTGTCGACAAGGGAGGATTATAAACATAACCGTATTTCAGTTCGGATGTACTTTCTAATGCTTCTGTAACTTCGTATTTATTTTGCAAATCCTTATCCTCACCACTTAATCTTTTTTGAGAATTCATTGGACTTTGTTTATACAGAATATTATTTGTTGGTTCATTCATAATTCCTTCCGGAATATTCTTTGGTTTCCTTTCACTTTTATCAAACACTGTATTATTTAATTCATTCAAATTACTTTCGCTAACACTCAAATATGCTGATTTTTCTGAAACGAAATTTTCTTTAATGTTTTATCAGGTGTAATTTTAATTAATTAGGATTTAGTTGTTTATTATTAATCTTACCTTTCAACTTATATTCCATATTTGAATCTGAATTTGTAATTGTATGTTTTGGCTTATTAGATACATTTTCCATTGTGAACTTTTCATCATATTTGTTATTGAGGTTCACCAATACCGAAGCAGTCTTATTTGATTCTCTCGAGAGTTCAAATGAAAGATTTTCCTCCAATGGTACATAGCTAAATCTTCTTTCTATTTTATTAAAAACTTCTTCCCTAGACATTGGTCTCCATCCTGGATCAATATCATAATTTTCTTTAATCGATGGTTTAGAATTGGAGCCGACAATCTGAAAAAAATATACAATAATTTATCATTTTATGTCATATTTAAATGAAATACTTTATTCCTTGAAAAAAAAAGTAAATAATATTTAAATAATAAGCAATGATTGGACTGATTCTATACTAGCACGAAGTAGTGTCAAAATAAATTTAACACATAAAAAAAGTGGTAAAAAAATTATATTTGCTTAATATTAATATTTGTTTTTAATATCCTAAAGGAAAAGGAAAGAAATTCCTTTTCCCAAATATAATTTTAGCAGTATAATTTGGTTAAGTATACTGCTAACATTATATTTGGGAGGGTATTAGTATTTATATTAGTACATGGTTGTTTTTCGGTTAATGAATACCATTACTCACGAATGTCAATGAAAATAGAAAGACAAGAGTCCACATGTTGCCCCCCATAGCGACAAGTGCGACCACTGAAACTAGGAGGTGAAATGAGACTCCTTGAGTGGTAAATGTCGTGACACGGGTCGCTGCACAACTAAACATTGGCGCATTAAGGCTGTGTTACATTGGACCCAAAAATTATTATCAATCAACATTAAAAGTTTGTCTTTGTCGACTCCTTTTTGGAAAAAAACAAGGACACATTGGAAGAAAATTGACGACCAATAAAAACTAGTGCTTCAATTATGGTAAATGCACGGATATAGGTTTTTAAGATATATGTATACAGTGTGCGCCTACTTGTCTAAATTCCACCATCAGATTTTCAAAGATTCGGTTGTATAATGTTCAAAAAATTCTCTTTTGCTGACAATACGCATTCATCGTTTTGCACGTCATTCGTTGCTAAAACAAGACAGAAACTAAAGGTACTGAACAGTTATATCTTTATCTTTTGAAGTGAAACTTGTGAGGTGAGATGAGAGTAAAATTTTAAACCCTCAAACAGCGACAACTTCCTAAAACGTCTATTCCAAAATAGACAATTTCCGAAAATGACAACTTACTATAAGGGGTGTCAATTTCGGCCCTCAGTTGTTGTGTGATGTTTCAATGTAACGATCACGTGACGCTTCTTATAATTCATCTATATCTGAGTAAAAAAGCAGAAAGTGCTCAATGGTAGAAGAGCAATGTGTTTGCAGGTTAAAGGCGAGTGCAGGAAAGCTAAATAGCGAGCTTTCAATGTCTTAATTGCTTCTAGTGAGCCACTCTCTGTCAGACACGAGATTGCTTTCAACAATTCACAACGATACACTGTTTACCTGGATTCGGTGCTCATTGTTCCGACTGACTTATTGTTATGGCTTCTTTTGCCACACCAATTCTCTCCAAAAGAATATTGTTTTTAGATTAATGCGTGGCTATTCAACAGTTGAAACGTTGAAAATAATTGAAGTAAGATAACGTTATCGGCTATGAAATTAACTAAAAAAATTGGGCGCCAGCTAACTAAAAAATGAAAAAAATCATATGTTAGCACTTAAAATATATTTAAACAACACAAAAAAAAAACACAGGGGGTGGTCCTTAAACCCGTACGTTATTATATATATATGAAATTTAAAATTTGATTCAATAAATCCGGCTAATAAAAGTTAAAAACTTAGCTGGATGTGAATAATGGCTGGATGTAATAATAAAGTTTTCCTTCTCGGCAAAATAAACACGCTGCTCATCAGTGTCACCAAAGAAAAATGAAGAAGGCTCATCAGAATGTAAAATGCGGATAAAACCCAGGATTCATTATATATTAATTATATATCTCTAATTAAATCCATGAATGACAAAAAACCAAAACAAAAAACCATAACAAAAAACCCTGAAATGAAAAAGAAATAATTAAACACAAATCTAAAAGAAAAAATATGTGTGCCTGAACGTGGGAATCTAAAATTTAGATATAAGATCCCTAAATGTTAATAATTTATTCAATAAATGGTCAGGCAAAAATAAACAAGAGAAAAATAAAAAAATACAATTGCATAAGGATTAAAAAAAAACTGCAAAAGATAATAGAATTAAATGAGTAAATTAACAATAAATTTAAAATGAACTAAAACACAAATTATAATAAAAAAACATTAATCAACAATCTATCATCAGAAATAAGATGAAATACGTACCCATTTATAAACCGGGGTTTTTTTACATAAATATTTTAAACTGAATAATTAAAATTTTAAAAGAAAATGAACTGGCAAATACAGGCTATTATCAGCACAAAAACTAAACCGCTCTCTGCGAGCGACAGAGAAACAAAAAACGCTCTACCGAAATGAAAATTTTGAATATTGAACGTCAAATGCAATTCTATATATTTAAAAAAAATAATAAGGTTTTAAATACTTAAATAAATAAATAAACAAATAAGGTAATATAACTTAATAAAATAAATAAAATAAGTAACGCTACGTTACACAGTTTTATTAGAAACACACAAAAAACTAATTAAATGGAGATATTTAACAAGTTACATTATATACTTCTCATGTGTACCTTGTTTGCATATGCAGACGATATAGTTGTTAGAAAATTCTCAACATATTTTATCAAAAAAATAGCGAAGTAAAGTCCGAAATAACTAAAATAATCCAAAATTTATTGCAAAGATCAAAATGTAGGAAAGGAATTCAGATTCTAAACGCCAGATTATAAAGAATTCAAAGAATTACAACTTCATAGAATTTTATAATTAAACAAATTTATTTATCTCTTACGTTAAAATAAATTAATTATTAGAAAAATAACAAAAAGTTATAATTTATTAAAATTTTGGATCAAATATTTGGCGGGAATAACATACTTTGTATTGTAACTGCTGTATATCCGTACTAATCTATACTAATATTATAAATGCGAAAGTATATTTGGATGTATGGATGTTTGTGACTCTTTCAAGCAAAAACTACTGAACCGATCACTATGAAATTTTGCATACACGTTGTCTGCGACACCAGAAAGGACATAGGATACCTTTCATCGTTCAACGCAGACGAAGTCGCGGGCACCAGCTAGTATTATAAATGCGAAAGTATGTTTGTATGTATGGATGTTTGTAACTCTTTCACGAAAAACTAGTGAACCGATCACCATGATATTGAGCATACACGTTGTCTGCGACACCAGAAAGGACATAGGATACCTTTCATCGTTCAACGCGGACGAAGTCGCGGGCACCAGCTAGTATAAGTATGAATTAAGATCCTGTTGTGTAGACCTTTTGTGTTATAAATAAATATCGAATAATATAGTACCTATCTACATCGCTAAACACAACTGAAGATCTGTAAACCGCCTCGTTACCGAATATAACAGCATCATTTGCAAAATTCAAAAGAAATTTTCAACGAGAACGTAATTGGGGGCCAGAGGAGAGTTTTAATGGTTGTTAATTAGACAAATCGTGAGATGGCACGACGCCTGCAGCCGTTGCACTGCGAATACGAACAAACACCTTCCTTCACTACATATTATAAAACAAAGTCCTCCGCCGCGTCTGACTGTCTGTCTGTGGGCGATAAACTCAAAAACTACTGCACCGATTTTCATGCGGTTTTCACCAATGGATAGAGGGATAATCAGGGAAGGTTTTTACGGAAAAAAAATGCACCACGGGCGAAGCCGGGAGCGGGACATCTAGTTATTATATAATATCTTATTCTACTCAAGTTTAATGTTGAATTTATTATTTGCTACGACAGAGTTGTGTGTGTGGTTTTCAAATGTACTTAATAATTATATTGTTACTTATCAGTGCCGTGCTTAGCCTTCTTAGCCGCAATAGGTGTCCGTCCGTCCGTACTTCCGTCCGTACTAATATTATTAATGCGAAAGTATGTATGGATGTTTGTAACTGTTTCACGCAAAAACTACTGAACCGATCACAATGAAATTTTGCATACACGTTGTCTTTGACACCAGAAAGGACATAGGGTACCTTTCATCGTTCAACGCGGACGAAGTCGCGGGCACCAGCTAGTCATTAATAATACTAAATATAATGTTGACTTATGTTAAGAGTTGCTTGTTGGAATTTTATGTTGCGCTTTTTTTCCACTTTTTTAATGTTATGAAACGCCTTGTTTTAATGTAACCACAACAAGGTTGTTATACATTTGAAGAATATTCGATATTAAGTTGCGAAGATGATGTCTTGTAGATTTTGGACGACGGACAAGAACGTAATCTGTAAAAAAAAATTACTGAAATACTTAATGCAATTTTATGCAATCGCAGTTAGCTGATGCGGTATAAAAACTATGAATGAACAACTTACGACATGACAGAAGCAGCGAGCGACACATTAACATAATTTTATTCCGTTCATAGTTACATTACATACATAAATTAATAAAAATGCATTGTTACTTAACTATTACCTTAAACCTTTAGATAAGGTTGTCAGCTAGTACTCTACTTTTTTTACTTAAATGAGAATGCCATTTAAAATTATTACTTAAATAATTTTATTCAATGTTTACCTCCTCTGATTTTAGTCAATTAAAACACGAATGCGTACCATGAGAATTAATAATTCATTCCATTGGCATCTCTATAATAAATGTGCCTTTGTAATCTTGGTGCCTTTGTATAGCGAGGTGTAAGTTGACTATTAGTGCTCGGTGCCACAACTTATAAGATTTCAAACAAAACAATACTACGTTTAAAGCTGTCATTAGTGCGACATCTATAGAGCAATTAACGCACTTTTTAGAATTAATGCTCACGTCTTTCAAGTAGTTTTGAACAAGACACCGACAGATGGCCTATTTGTTAATATGTTAAACTCCATTTTAACTGCATTAATCTCTATAGTTGATAATCAATTTATAAAGTGATTAATCGGTTGAGCAAATAAAATATTAGTGTTACTATTGCTGTAGCCATTTGAATATTAAAAAATAAAATTTGCTATAAGTTGCAGTCGTATGCGGCGCCATCTATGGATTACTTTTAGAACCCTTTAGTATATTAACTTTTGTTCTCGAAATGAAATAAAATTCCAACAGGTGTCCATGTAATATGTAAAACAAATATTACTTGATTTTGAATTGCATTTTTAATGCAGTGGCCACAGATTGTGATCGTTATTATAATTATAGTGCCACTATTGAAATCATTTTTTTTGGTACTAATCACATTTCGCTTTGGGGACTCCAATAGCGCCCCTAGTGACCATTTAGTGAAACTAAAAATTGTGTCATAGATGGTTATAATAATTATTATATTATTTAAATTATTTCGATGATTATTTGTTACTCATTGACGAATAGTAGAGTCACTTGATTTTTTTTTTTGGTTGATGGCACATTAATTGGATTGTTACACTTGTGTCTCGAACCACAGATATAATTATTTAATACTAGCTGGTGCTCGCGACTTCGTCTGCGTGGAAAATTTAAAAATCAATATAACGCTTGATCTCGTGTTGCTATAACACTTTGGCTAGGCGTTAGTTTTTTAATTTTTAATTAACCCTCGGGATTTTTTTTTTTCTGGATAAAAGGTACCCTATGTAATTTCTGATGTCCCAGACAACGTGTATGCAAAATTTCATAGTGATCGGTTCAGTAGTTTTTGCGTGAAAGAGTTACAAACATCCAAACATACTTTCGCATTTATAATATTAAATTAATAATTTATAAATAAAAATAATAATAAATATATATAGTGCCGGACATTATTAATTAATTATACTTTTATAGCGAGAGATACAAAATTAAGTTAGTTAATTAATACTAATAATAATAATTAGTAATTAAAAGCTTTTTTATTTAACGCGCAGTATAAATAAAAAAAAAAAATATTTTTTTTTTCAATTTTTCTATTGTAAGGCTATAATTTGTAAAGATACGCGGACGAAGTCGCGGGTTAAAATTAGTGTTAAAATGTGTTGGAGAATGTAGTGTGAAAGGAGTGCTTACATAATTCTATTTGATTGTAAGTTGTAAGATACTTAACTACGAGTATATAGTTAAAATTGTTATCTGTCGTTCCAGATCCAATTATCCATCCATATATTGAATTTGGCTTAAAAATCAGAGGGAAAGTGAAAAGCTTTCGACATTCGACTTGCGTTATTTGGAGATTTAATGAATCTTCGACCGGTTTCTTACAGATCAATGATAATCATACGGTCCAATCATTATTTTATATGAACATTTTGTAACAATTATATATTTTTTTTTAATATTTGATACAGTACACAAACAGATTACAATTAAATACATGTGTATGGATAATTATCTAAATGGCACTCCTAAACAGTGTACTCAACATGTTTAACTTAACTTAGCTACTAATTGTCTTAAATACTTAATTAATTATTAATTTATAATACTTTCATAATTTTTACTTAAATATTAGTCAAACTGTTTTTGAATTTAGAAAACCTGCCATCAAATATATCAAAACCGACCTCACACCCGATAATCATATCATTATAACTTCGACACAATCCTAACCAAGGGATTGTATTAAGAATATACTTAAAGACGATGATTAATTATAAAATTATTAAGACGAGCCCGTTGGATAAGTGGTTAGAGAGTTTTTCAGGGTTTGATTCACTGCAGAGTCAACTTTAGAAATGAACTTTTGGTTTGGATTTGAAAAAAAAGTAGCAGCATTACGCAGTCACTGCTATATACTGCTAATAATATTATAACACGAAGCCGTTATGAAATAATGGAAATTTGTAATATTAAGCATCCGGAATATTATCTGTGATAAGATATATCACAGGAACTACAAATATTGCTTGCAAATCGTAATCACCTCTACACTAAGCCAGACAATCATACTATTCTGATATCTATGCATATTGCAATAGAGTACAATATTGCAATGGCAAATTGTAATCTATGATAGAGGTGTGGTATTGTGAGGTCATTTGTTACGGTGAGTGTTAATTGTGATCGGAATTTGATAGCAAATTTTGAAATATTTGATGCTGGCTGTGGTCGAATGTTGAGATAAAAAAATTTGGTGAATTTTTAAGTAAGTATTTGAGAGTCGGCAAAAAAGGGTGACTGTACAATTTTGATGGTATGTGGTGCAAGTAAATAAAAAAAATTAAAAAAAAGTTCGCTGTCGACCTTAGAATGAAAAAGGAATTGGGAGGGGACAGGGAAATGGTACCTAGTATCACACATGCCTTCTGGAAAAGGCCAGCTCCAGGCTTTGAAAGGATTTATATCTGAAATCCATACTAATAAAGCTGAAGCAATTAAGTTTGTTTAATTGAACGATTTGATCTCAGGAACTACTGGTTTGAATTGCAAAATTTATTTTGTGTTGAATAGTCCATTTATCGAGGAAGGCTTTAGGCTATATAACATCACTCTGCGACCAATAAGAGCGGAGCGTCAATGGAAAGTGTTGCATGGAAAAATTGGGCGCCACTGTCGCATGGCGGCGCCACCGTCGTCAATGCAATAACGATGTCAGGCGTTATTTTATTACTAATATATGTTCTTTATCAACGCGAACGAAGTCGCGGGCACCAGCTAGTTTATTTATCTTACATATGTTTTATATTTACTTCACACATACCACACAGCACCATCTAGTTCCACAGTAAGCAACTAATGCTTGTATTATGTATACCAGACAGTTGATATAATACATAGATTACTTTTTTTTTGTAAATAAATACATATTATAAATATAAAACATCAATGACTCAGGTACAAAAATAAAATGTTAACACATAAACATTTTCCCCTAGCTGGATTAGAACCAGCGACCGTTTGGTTAACAGCTAGGGTTACTAGCCACTAGACCAAACGTGTCGTCAAAACCTTCGTCCTTTAACGCAGTTTAGAAGCAATGTGCCAGCTCCAATATTCTGTAGTGACTTGTAATTTATAATATGTTTTAGTAATTTAATGGAAACTTTGCTGATTTATGTTTTTCTTGTATATATATTTATAATGTGTATCGAGATATTGTATGTTTCCCTAATATAAATAAAATAAATAAATAAGTTACGACAACTCGGAATAGTGAAGATCAAATGTCCAATAAATGACTATCCATTTTTGTTAGAGTTGGTCAATTTCGTGCATGGTTTATTTATGTTATGTCTGCACTTATTATGCTGTTGCGTGCGCATGCGTACATTCCACCAAATGTATTATTTATTAACCTATTCAACCGTACCGTGACCGATTGACAGACAAAAAGGTGACAAAGTTTGTTTCCAAACTCTAGGCGATTTTACCAAACGGCAGCTCGTAGCGCCCACGAATAAATAATAGGCGTTTGAAGTCGCGAGACACAGTCAGTTTATGACACATGAACTGACAATAAAACTGCATACATAGACACATTGAAATATACATACATACATAAAGATAATTTATATATTCAATAAAAATGTTAAGTTAATGTTAACTCGAGAATGGGTAGACCGATTTTGATTCTGTTTTCACATACAAAAAGAGGGACAAACGGGGAAGATTTATGTATATTTAAATCTAGTGATAGCGGGGATATTTATCCCTCTTTTTATATGCACCCCAGGCAAATCCGGGCGCAGATCACTAGTTACCTATATTTTTCTAGTCTTTTTGTGAACTCCTTTTTTGTAGCTAATAGCTTATTATTTAGTATTGGAATAATTTAGAGTTTTTCCTTAACATTATCGAATTTCAAGCAGCGATAGAACTTATAAGTGTTAATAGATGTTACGTCTATTATGAAAATAGACAATTATGTATGTTTGTTGCTCAATTACAAATATCTCTTACGATTGTTATGGTAATGTTAATTTAAGAAGAAAAGTGTCGTAAATTGTCTCCAACAGTACCTCAAATGGCTTACGACATAATGTTCTTAACTATCATTTTAGTCATAGTAGTTTATATATATACAGAGTTGTAAGTGAGACTGCGATAATAAACATTGAAAGTCAAAAAAGAGATACATTTTTGAGTTGTGTCAAGTAGAAATATCATAATGTATATAATGTAATAATTTATAGTAATTAACGTTTATATTATTGATGAATAATTCAAGTATTTCGTGGAAAATAGCCTAATATTTGTGTCATTAACGAATAGATAACTTTCATGTTTATTCGTCTATTCTTAGCGATGAATAAAATATTATCTATTCTATACTAATACGGTATTATAAAGAGAGAAGATTTGTATGTTTATAATGAATAAACTCAGAAACCAATGGACCGATTTTAAAAATTCATTCACCTATAGAAAGCTACATTATCAGCAAGTAACATAGGCTATATTTTATAAAGCTACGCTGGCGAAGTAGCGTGCAACAGCTAGTATATATATATTTGTTTACTATTCGTTGTTGCACTGTGTTTTTTTTTTTTAAATTTATGTTTTGGTCTCAGAGTTGTTAATAAGTTGAGCGCCTGCGCTCAATACATTTTTAATAATTTTTTTGGTGTGTTTTAAGTATGGCGCAGGGAAATTAGGGCGCATTAAATCATTGTAATAACATGTCTATATAGATAGCAAGATGGAAACAATCATAAAGTTGCATCAATGGTAAACAAGAGTGCATTATGCTCGAGCCGTGCAGCGTAACATATGCTTGAGTGCGACTCAGTATTACATTTTACTGCGAGATGGCTTATGTCGCCACAATGCCTTCCTGTTTTGCGACTGTTTTTTATAACTTTCTAACGAAACATTCAGATATTTGCTCTTTCTTATTTATATATTAACTAGGTTTTGCCCGCGACTTCGTCCGCGTTCATTTTTCTTATGCGATCGCTATCAAACTTCACAGGATCACATGTTGGACTAATCTGAAGATTGTCTGAAAATTTCATCTAAATCTGTTCAACGGTTTTGAAGTCTATGGGGAAACATACATACACACATTGCCTTTTATATATATAGATAAAAGATATTATATATACATAATATATAATATTTTTATCTGTCTGATTCTTTTGGTTATGTCGACAACTATACTTCAAAGTGTCCTCTTCATAACTCGTTGAGCGACTAATATATAAATATACAAATATTTTTTTTTTAAATATACGACAATGATTTTATAGTTTTTTAAAGAGAAGATTGTTTAAAACAGTAAAAAAAAAATCCGTTATAAACAATTTGAGATCCATCATTTGAGTGGCGAACCACAAAACACTTTCCTTAAATTGTTGGTACGTGCTTTACACAAATCAAATAACGGAAATCGGAATATTTTTTTTTCTGAGACAATCTCTTATATAATAATAGTAAGTAATAAAATTTAAACATAGGTAATTTGTTTATTTCTAAAGAAATTGACATAGGTACCAATTACAATAAAAAATACAATTAATATTAATATATTATTGATTATTACAATTTTAAAATGACAGAGCATATAAAACCTTTCGTATTACTTAGGGCCTCTTTCACTAACTACAAGTAAAGTGTTGATTAGTTACTTTTAGATATAATTTTATGTTTTATTAAATTATACACTCAGTTTATATACTGCATCCTTCGATAGGTGAATTTTTTTTTTAAATATTTTTTTGACTTTTACAGTACAAACAAAGGTATATCATTTCCATCGTTCCCGGTTACCGGTGACTTTAAATGGCGGTTAGCCTACTTGACACTTTACCAGTTACACCCAGTGTACACTAGTTATAGTTAAAGTGGAAATATCTTAACCAAGTAAACGAGCTTACCTAAGTTAGACTAGCCTTCTTTGGCAATAACTAGACATGTGCATTGCAATATATTTGATTAAAATTCCATTTACATTCAGCTCCAGTTTTGCACGCTCACTCGTATTTCTTGTATACATTTAAAACATCACATTAAAGTCGTTATTACACACGATGCTAAACTATTAAAGCTATAATTACATGATAATTTAACTAGTACAGCGCTTGTTTACAATCTTATTTATGACTGATCAAGTTAATTAACACTTGGACTGTACGAACACTTTTTTTTAAAGCGATTTCAAGTTTTTAGAAGTGTGTGTAATCGTAAGTTTTAGGTTAACTAAATAGCTGATAGAGTTTTAAATGTAACTCTATACTAATTTAAATAAATACAATAAATACTTAGGTACACTTATTATACTTAATAATAATTAAAGTATAGTCAACGTTTATAATAACAATTTTGAATATGATTAGTCTTTCTCAAATTTCAAATTTCTTTTTTATGTTAATAAACGGCGCACTTGATGATCCATTTATAAAACAAGCAATGCCACAGGTGCTCAAAGTGCACAACCTATTAGTGTTAAGAATAACGGATTAGGAAGAAATAGGAAAATAGGCTCTATCATCCTTTGCACACCCACTGAAACACTACAACACAAAATCATATATTATGCTGTGATTAAACTATGGTCTTCTGTGAGAGGGTGGTTACTCCCACCAATTGAACTGTAATAAATGTCTGCGAAACGCTGTGTGCCTCTTTATGAAAAAAAAAAAAAAAATTTTTTTAATGCAGACTTAAGTATTATTAAAAAAAAAAGTTTATAAAATAAAACTCATAATTATAACAACTTTGTGTGGTCCCCGTTAAAACCAGAATGAAACAATATGTAGACGATATACCTACAATTTTATATATATGTATACCTTATTCAGATTTATATTATTATTTATACCATAATCATAATATGAATTGATGAATTTAATTCATAATATGAATTTTCATAATATAATTTCAATTTGCAATAAATGTCCACTTTTGAAAGTTAAGTGGAATGCAGTCTTAAAACGTGTAAATATCATTAGGTAACAAATAACGTACATACGATAATATGAGTAACGGCAATCCGCTCAAATTAATTGGGAAATTTGCAACGCTAACTGCTAACCGCAAAACACATTGGGCGATAAGCGGTCCGGATCCGGAATGCGGGAAGCGAATGTTTTCCGGGGCGACTACTGCGCTTATCCCGCCGCGGGAAAGCGGAAAGCGGTAGCGGCCATGTGATTGCAAACACTAAAATCAGTCCAATCATTTATTTTACTTTTGACATTTGCACGCCTATCAAGTTAAGAATTTCTTGTTAGTAAACTCCACATAAAAAATCTAAAAATTGTCATAATTCATAGCGACGTTTCGGACGACGTAATAGTGATGTTACTGTGATTCATCTAACGCACAGATTATCGATATGAAATCGTTACATTGGAAATAGAAAATGTGTATATAGAAAAAAAAAAAAATCAAATAAAATAATTAAAATACTTTAAAGTGAATTTATTATTAAATCGTCGCATTCTTCTCCATATGAACTAAAATCCTAAGTAACACTAATTATTAATATGTAAATAAAATATAGTTTTTTAAACGCCTAGGATACAGTTATGGTTTATAAACAACACAAATAAAATATCAATGTGTTAAATAGATAAAAACTTCTTCATAAATAAAGTCAGTCGGTTGTTATAAGTAATCGAGTCGGTAACGCATCAGGACGTCACTAACTCGACCTGTCAAAAGTAAAATAAATGGTTGGTGTACATGCGCACTTAGCGGCCAGGTCGCGACGGCCAAGATTAGACGCCGATGTCAAAGAGATCGAGCGCGACCATAGACATAAATTGACCATAGACATATTCCCTATTCACCAATGTAAATACGGACAGAAAGTGTGAGAGAGACGAAGCGATCGCGCGGCCAGTTGTTGTCTTTTTTTCGAATGTTGATTGGTCCTCGAGGTTACTACAGACCATAGACTTAGAGAAAGAGATATTGGCCACAAGATCGCTTTTTCTCTTTCTAAAGAGTGGTCATATTCGTTCGGGTATTGCTCTGTCCATTCTCTATGTTTATGGGTGCGACGCTCACGCAACTAGCCACACACAGACGCCTAGATCTTTCGATTAGTATGCAAATCGCGCTAGCCCTAGGTTAAAACCATAGGTTAAGTATATGAAAGTAAAAGCGTCGCACAAAACGAGTTGTAGCCGGTGTCGCGGAAATATCATTAGTCAGGCGTCAGACGTCAGGCCGTGCGTCGGGTCACTGACTTCTCATTACGCATGTAAACAACCTGCCTTCGGCTGCTTTTTTAATGCTTTCCGCTTTTGCTCTCGACTTGGCCCGTCTTTCTTTAAAAAAAAAAACCTTTTTTATTAGATTTTAAAACGTTTAATTTTTTTTTTTTTTTTTTTTAATTACTCGTATTTTATTTTATTTTTATACTTATAAATTTTAATACGTCTAACCTTGTAATAGGCTATATAAAAATTTAATTTAACTGTTTTTATGTATTTCTAAAATGTTACAATGCTGTAAGGTTGGTTATTAAATAAATAAATAAAAAATTAATATTTTTTAATGCTTTAAAAAAAAACCTTTTTTTATTTAATTTTTTTTTAATTACTTGTATTTTATTTTATTTTTGTACTTATAAAATTTTAATATGTCTAACCTTGTAATAGGCTATATAAAAATTTAACTCTTTTTATATATTTCTAAAATGTTACAATGCTGTAAGGTTGACTATTAAATAAATAAATAAATAAATTTTTGGCAGGCGTTGAAGTTTAATTTAATTTTAGTTTCTCCCCTGGAAACAGTAACTTTTTTTTGGACAATACTTCAGGTCCACTTGATCAAGTGGACCGTCAAGTCTACTTTATGGTCTAATACATGAAGTATCTTTTATAGCTAAGGTCTAATACACTTTCTGGTGTCTTCTAAGATCTGAGTTAAAATATTATATTACAATGAATGATCTGTTTTCTAAACGGTCTACGTATTATATAATAAAAATATTATATATTCAAACTATTAAAACATATTAAAACTATTAATTATCTCGGAATTATTGTGCAAAGTTACACAACGAGGTTTCGAAATATTTTAATGAAATTAAAATACGAGAGTGACAATTTCACTAATCGATTAGATATTGTAGAAAAGAAATTCGTAGTTTTGGACACTTTAATATGCCTACTACGTTATATAACGTGTGGACAAATATTTTAATAAATTAATTAGGAAGTACAAGTCTGTAGTTCCAATCCGTTGTTTTTTTTTTTTTTTTTTTTTTTAATTGAGCCAAGGCCGCGATCTCACTTGAAAGAAGATATAATAGTACTTGAATAGTACCTACTCGATTCGAAATCCTAGAGCTGAAAAAAATCTTACTCGATTATTTCAATTTGATGTCGCCAATAAAGTGTTTTAGACATAATAATGTTATAATTAAATTAAATTAAAAAAAAAAAAAATTCTCTTAAAGTTAATTTTAAGTTTGGTTTCATATAAAATTATAGATATTTATAAAGGCACTTTAAATTTTTTGCCAGAATCAAAAAGTTTAATATTTAACTTTTTAATTTAATTACTAAAATAAAATAAAAATATTCTACAAATTTTTGAAGAATGAAGAAATAATTATTATTAATCGTTTCGAATTTTTTTTTTACAGTAAATGGTAATAAATAGATCTGATCTATAAACGTTTGTATATGATACAATTAAAAATTATTAGTTTTTACTGTTACAGAAATTATTTCCAAGTCTAACACACCTCTCAATGCATCAATGCAACTGACAACGGACTTCATAACTCGAAAAGCACGTTGCAAATCTGTCGATCTGGACAGCGAATGACCATTTGCAGTCATTTTATCAGATTAACTTTGATTCTAGCTGTATTCCGATCTGAATATAACAAATTCTTGTTTACGATTACACCTATCATATATGCCAATATTTTTGTACTGAAAAATTTTTTAATCAATTTTGGTTTAAATATACAAAAATACACATTGTATTACTGCCTATTGTATTAGTGCCAAACAGTAAATTATAAAAAAAAATTGGCGCAATTATACTAATTAGTGTCAAAAGGGAATAAATTATTCGTGGCAACGAAGCATAAGCCATCTCAACACACGTGTCTTTGTTTGACCTAATATCGTAAATCACGCACTGTTTTGGCCTTTTATATTATTTACTAGCTACGATGAAAGGTACCCTATGTCCTTTCTGGTGTACCAGACAACGTGTATGCAAAATTTCATTGTGATCGGTTCCCTAATTTTTGCGTGAAAGAGTCACAAACATCCATACATCCAAACATACTTTCGCATTTATAATATTACTAGCTGGTGCTCGCGACTTAGTCCGCGTTGAACGATGAAAGGTACCCTATGTGCTTTCTGGTGTACCAGACAACGTGTATGCAAAATTTCACAGTGATAGGTTCAGTAGTTTTTGCGTGAAAGAGTTACAAACATCTATACATTCAAATATACTTTCGCATTTATAATATTACTAGCTGGTGGTCGCGACTTAGTCCGCGTTGAACGATGAAAGGTACCCTATGTCATTTCTGATGAACGAGACAACGTGTATGCAAAATTTCACAGTGATAGGTTCAGTAGTTTTTGCGTGAAAGAGTCATAAACATCCATACATCCAAACATACTTTCGCATTTATAATATTAGTACGGAAGTATGGATATAATAAAAAAAGAAAAAAAAATTACTGGAATAGATTTCTAATTGAAAACACTAATAGCATTTCGATGTTCGCCCAATTTCCCAATTAAAGCATAATGATTGATTTGTTACAAGTCAAGAGAATCGTAAACCTGGCACTTTAAATTCAGGACATTGCATCACTTAGAATATACTTACTTCTAAACAAGTTATAAGTAATTTCGACAACTTAACCAATTTATATAGTGAAACATAAGTGGGTTAGCTTACATTATTAGTGCAACTAATTTATTACTAATAATAATAATAATAACCATCTATTTGATGAATATAGGTTACAATGGTTTTACAATAGATAAATCTCGCTACATTCTACCCTTTGAGGGTGTGCAAATATATTTTAAATAAAGCTAATTAATATTACTAATTATTACAATAAATTATCGATTGTCAACGAGTAATTGCTTCATTTTCTTGTTGAATAAATTAATATTGAGTTCTTTAATGGTGTTCGGAATTTTATTGTATATTATTGGCGCTTGACAAAAAACACTTTTATGCATCAGACACATTTGACATTTGACGACACGTTTAGTCTAGTGGCTAGTAACCCTAGCTGTTAACCAAACGGTCGAGGGTTCGAATCCCGCTAGGGGCAAATGTTTATGTGTTAACATTTTACCTTTGTACCTGAGTCATGAATGTTTTGTATTTATAATATGTATGTATTTACGAAAAAAATAATAATCTATGTATTATATCAACTGTCTGGTATCCATAATACAAGCATTAGTTGCTTACTGTGGAACTAGATGGCGCTGTGTGGAATTTGTGAAGTTATTTATTTATTTATTTATTTATTTATTTATTTATTTATTTATTTATTTATTTATTTATTTATTTATTTATTTATTTATTATCAGAGCTGTTTTTAATTTTCGTATACATAATCTGTTAGGATCTCTTTGGGCTCTTTTACTATTATCAGAGACTCGCTTAAATAGGTTGGTGTTAGTTTTTACATATACATCAACCTCATATATAAAAAGTGATTTAAGTGTCAGTATTTTATAATTTTTAAAAAAGGGCATACAACTTTTTATTACGTTTAATTTAAACATGGCTCTAATACTTTTGTGTGCCTTAAAAATAAAATTTCTGTTTGTCGAGTTGCCCCAGAATAGAATCCAAAGGAGAAATAAATATCAAGGTGACAGGTCGTATTAGCTCATAAGGAGTGCTGTATTATAGGCTTCGGTTTGGCCACGGTAGCCACCTGCCATCAAATGGACCGTCAGCCTGTCTGACGACCTTTACACAAAAAAAAAATAACTCCTATGGAAAATATATTCACTTTCGTTGTCGTCTTTGGAAAATTATCCTAAAGTTTTCTTTTAACCTGCCTGTTTCATTTATCATCGAAATAAATATCTTCCGTTCTTCTGTAACATATATATAATATAACAAATATATAATTTTGCTCAAATGGACATTGTAGCTAACTTTTCCTTTTTTTTTAAATTTGACATTTAAGTACACATGACATAATACTATGATTATAATACCAACATTAAAACATAGAAAAAAATTGTACGTCGTAATTACGACAGTGTGTGCATAGGACTTTATGTATAATTTATCTATAATTGTATTCATTCGATTCGATATGTCTCATATTTTATTTTATTTTATTAATAATAATAAATAATAAATTTATTTGATAAGTATTTCATTACAAAATAGAAATGAGCTTTTTTTTATTATTTATAAAAATTCATTAGAAGACATACTTATTATATAAATCGCGGCTTGCAATTTTAGTTATTAAACGATCCTTCTGGAATCTTCTATATTCTGTGTGAAAGATTTAAAACGAGAGTACTAAAGTACGTCTCCTATATTATTATCCTATTTTATTTTATTTTATTTAAACATCAAAATTTATCAAGTCCCATACATAAGTTATACAAACACGTTTACATTTTGCGTACCAATTACTGGTATCTACATCTATAATAATATATTACATGTTGTCTGTGTTAAAAAATTTAGATAAAAAATATAATAATTAATAATACATAAAATATTATACCCACTAGAAAATTAAGTATTAAAATAAAAAATAAAATAAAAAATCCAGAGCAGTTACAATAATATACAAATTTAAGAAGCAAAATTCACTCAAAAGTCAATTCAATTAATTACATATACAATTTTAACATTTTAAGAAAAAATAATAATAATAATAAAATAAATATCTTCACACATTCCACACAGCACCATCTAGTTCCACAGTAAGCAACTAATCCTTGTATTATGGACACCAGACAGTTGATATACGACATAGATTACTTTTTTTTGTAAATACATACATATTATAAATATAAAACATCGTTGACTAAGGTACAAAGGTAAAATGTTAACACATAAGCATTTACCCCTAGCGGGATTCGAACCCGCGACCGTATGGTTAACAGCTAGGGTCACTAGCCACTGGACCAAACGTGTCGTCAATATCTTCACACATTCCACACAGCACCATCTAGTTCCACAGTAAGCAACTAATGCTTGTATTATGGACACCAGACAGTTGATATAATACATAGATTACTTTTTTTTGTAAATACATACATATTATAAATATAAAACATCGTTGACTAAGGTACAAAGGTAAAATGTTAACACATAAACATTTACCCCTAGCGGGATTCGAACCCGCGACCGTTTGGTTAACAGCTAAGTTTACTAGCCACTAGACCAAACGTGTCGTCGACCAAAGAAGAAGCAGTTATTAATGTTGAAAGGGAAATTGTTGATTGAGCTACATTTAGCAACTGTTAAAGTAGACATATATGGGCAGCAAAGCGCATAAATAAAAAAAAAGTGTATATCGCAAGTAAATTACTATAATGTTATTTCGATAGAAGGAAACAGAGCGTGGCGATGATTTGACGATAGTGTGAGCTTCCGCTCGTGAGGATTTATGTGCTTTCCAATTTAATGTATTTAATAAGAGTGAATCAGCAATTTTCAAGGGTTTTCTTACAAATCATTTCTCAAAGTAAATTATATTTTCTTTAAGTTTCCCAAATGGTAAGATAAGATAAGAAGAAAGTTTATTCCTCAAACATAGCACACAATTTATTTACACTAAAACCAAAAACACTTATCCGTTTACCAAACGCTTCTTAATAGGTTTAAATTATTTTTTGAAAATAATTATATAGTTTTTAAGTTTTGTATATAATTTATATTTATTATTTAATTAGTTAGTTAATTAATTAATTTTGCTTAATTTTAATGTAATATATTATATAATTACAAAGAGGATAACCTAAAAAACAGAAGAAAAGTCAATAAAATATAAACAGGTGTTCGCGAAGTATAATTTTCACAAGTTCAATGTAATCCAGCTTTTTTTTTAACAAGGAGAAATATTTTGCAAAAGATATCCAGGCAAGTGTCATTAAAATTAAACTCCTCTCAAAAGGCTATTATAAAATCAATGATTATTTAAGCAAAATAAATAAATAAATATCATCACACATTCCACACAGCACCATCTGGTTCCACAGTAAGCAACTAATGCTTGTATTATGGATACCAGACAATTAATATACTACATAACTTACTTTTTTCTGTAAATATACATATTATAAATACAAATAACACATAAACATTTGCCCCTAGCGGGATTCGAACCCGCGACCGTTTGGTTAATAGCTAGAGTTACTAGCCACTAGACCAAACGTATCGTCAAGATGACAAAAAGAATAGTATCCTGAGTTTCTTTCGGGGATTCTTCTCAGAATCGTCATCTTGGCATTTTTTTTTTCAAAATCCTGGTAAGTTTAAATTTATAATGACGATCATAAGAGTTTCTTGTAGAAAGCTAAATATTTTGATTTTGATTTTGAAGACCATATGGATGATAAAGGCCCAATGTTTCTTAAAAAACCTTAAGAAAGCGCGAAAGCGTCTCTTGGTGCAATCACCAATACACTTTTTGAAATAATGTAACCAGCCAGTGTGATATGCGGTAGGAGTCTTTGCCACTTGCCACTTGCCAGTCAGTCTCTCGCGTTACGTCGTGTTGAGTGGGCACACACTCGATCTCTGCTCGAAATAAATCGTCCGCGCCTCTGTTCGCGAACTTTTCCCTTACATAATTTAAATTAAATAATATTATAAAATATAATATTAAACGAAATTTCAAAAAAAAAAAATTTGACGATTTCTCAACGAGGAAATTAAATGTCATATGTGACAGTTTTATTTTGTGCACCCGATTTGTTAACTTATAATAAACAATTCTGGATTATATGTTTAAACAATTAGGGTAAGTTGTATTATTTAAATTATTTTATATTTATTAGTGAACGTCTCAAAGGCTTCACCGAGGTTGCAATTTTTTATTGCCATATATTTTTTTAATTAATAAATAAATAATAAATAATTAAATAATAATTAATACTAAATAATTTGACGACACGTTTGGTCTAGTGGCTAGTAACCTTAGCTGTTAACCGAACGGTCGCGGGTTCGAATCCCGCTTGGGACAAATGTTTATGTGTTAACATTTTACCTTTGTACCTGAGTCATGGATGTTTTCTATTTATAATATGTATGTATTTACAAAAAAAAAGTAATCTATGTATTATATCAACTGTCTGGTATCCATAATACAAGCATTAGTTGCTTACTGTGGAACTAGATGGTGCTGTGTAGAATGTGTGTATAAAAATAAATAAATAAATAAATGTAAAAATATATTTTTTATGATTCTTTAGGCCTATTTATATTTTTTTTAAATTTAAGGCTGTATTTAATCTAAATAAATAAATTTAAAAAAATTATAAGTGAAGTTAAAACTGAATTAACAGGTTGAGAGGTTTTATAGTTCATAGAGAGGACAAACATACATTGATTTTTATTTATATTAGATATTATATTTTATTTATATAAATATATAAGTTATGGTATTAAAATCACTGATTAAATATTATTATGTAAGTTAAATATTATTATTCATATTATTAAAATCACTGTACATACTGTAGGCATATATAATTATTGCAATGATTTGCGAGAAGTTGTATAATAATCAAAGGGAAAGCTGACCGCATACAAATAACGTGTACTTTGAAAAGAAAACTATAATTTATGAATGAAAGTAAAAGGTTTGAATATTATCCGACAATTACATCAATAAAGTCGGTTATTGTTTTGTTAGCGACGTCCGTTGCAATAACGCAATTCCATTTAAGATTGTCTTAAGTACCTAGGTATTATTTTCAGACTGCGTTATGTATTTTTTTTGCAATGTATATGTAAGTATATATATATATTTTATATAAAAGATGGTTTTGCTCTTGACCA
The DNA here is from genome assembly GCA_944738685.1 of Synanthedon myopaeformis. Classification (NCBI taxonomy): domain Eukaryota; kingdom Metazoa; phylum Arthropoda; class Insecta; order Lepidoptera; family Sesiidae; genus Synanthedon; species Synanthedon myopaeformis. The sequence continues at coordinate 11,064,339 of OX122922.1, read as the reverse complement.
ACAACCAACTGTGTAGCAAGGATGAGGCCTAAGATGGAGCGAACCTCATTCTCAACCCAGAAGATACCTATTCACTCGAACTTTGAAAAGATTTGGGTTATATGAGCTCAGGAGTTCCAAACGTTGGCAGTGCGCATTATAAAAGATGTTTTAAAGCGCTTGGTCCGAAATAGAGGGATATCGACAAGATGAGGTTGGTAACCATTTGTACGTCTGTATGTCCGATGGAAGAAAGGGGAAGGCGGTATGAGCTCATGCAGCTCCTGAGCACACTCTCCGAAGTACATCTTATAAAAGACACATAGACTAGCAATTTTACGTCTATGTGCCAGGCTCTGCATCTTAGTTTTTAAAAACGTACTGCCTTGTACTACGTACTTTGTAATCAATATGAATTTAAGTGTTTTGTATCTTAAACCAATATTAGTAGACATTTTCGCAGTCATTTGGGCAGCCGAAAACCTGTCGACAGAATACCAAAAGAGGACCAGAAGACGACTAACTGTATGTGTACTTAGTGTTTTATTTCGGTGCGTAAGTAAGGAATGCCAGAGCCCATTTTCTATATCCACATCCATAATCAAACTATGGTCGGTAGCGCACTTGCAGACGACGGTAACCACCTACCGTCAAGTGGACTGTTGGCCTGTCCGTCGACCTTCACATAGAAGAAACCTACAAAAATACAAACCTACAAAGAAAGTTTTCAAAAATAGTGGACTGTTGGCCTGTCTGTCGACCTTCACATAAAAGAAACCTACAAAAATACAAACCTACAAAGAAAGTCTTCAAAAATAGTGGACTGTTGGCCTGTCTGTCGATCTTCACATAAAAGAAACCTACAAAAATACAAACCTACAAAGAAAGTTTTCAAAAATAGTGGACTGTTGGCCTGTCTGTCGACCTTCACATAGAAGAAACCTACAAAAATACAAACCTACAAAGAAAGTCTTCAAAAATAGTGGACTGTTGGCCTGTCTGTCGACCTTCACATAAAAGAAACCTACAAAAATATAAACCTACAAAGACAGACGGTTTTGAACAACAAAATATTATTAAACGGCTGTTTAAATTTTAAACAGCTGTTTAAAAATAACCGTCTATTGGTGAACTTGAGCCTTAGTATAATAATGCTACCAGTGGTTATCTTCTGTCAATTATTTAATAAGTTATCAGTTGTCAGTTTGTTAGAGCGAAAAGCGTGTGCCGAGGGCACTAATAATTTACAATTCGCTAAACCTTAATAGATGCACAACATTTTTCTTTAAATATTTTGAGTCTATATATATTTACTTAAGTTCATTTTAGGAGTAATTTGAACAGTAAAAAAAATATAAAGTATTACCTTTGGCTATAGTCGCCAAATGATAGTAATGTAACGAGTGGCATAAACCTGTTGCCATCCAAGGGCAGTTGCGCTCACTTGAACAAATTGAATTATTCATCAAAACTTAGCTTGCGTAACTTGCAAAGAAACGGGATCAATATGTGCGGCGTAGAAAAAATTGTACTATTTTATGGGTTCCGTGTGAATTAATTGAATTTTATACATAATTTTATTTTATTTATTTATTTAGATTACATACAGCCATAAATTTAAAAAATATATATATTATAGATTATATACAAATAGGCCTAAAGAATTATAAAAAAAATATATTTTTACATTTATTTATTAATTAAAAAATAATTATTATAATTATAAGACCAAAAAAGAAAAAGAAGAGAATATTCTTCTATAAGTGATAAAATTATATTTTTCAAAAGTAATTCGCCAATTTTCTTTTTATAAGTTTTCAAATTGTTGGAAAATATGTGAATATCATTCAGAACGTTATTCTAGTGATATTTAGAACGATGAAAGAAGGAATTTTTACAATGATTAGTTCTACAATAGGGAATATGAAATGTATCTATTGATCTTGTTCTGAGTTTTGGTACATTGAAGTGAATACATTCTAAAAGTGAATAAGAATCTATGTGATTATTAATTATTTTATATAATATAAGAAAACTGCGTCAATATAAGATCGCCTATCCTTTGAAGAATGTAGTTTGTGTCTTGAAGCGCTTGTGTTATAGTCAGTGAATATATTTTCAGTTTTATAATCTAATTATATTGTTTTAATGATGATTTTAAGAATTTATTATGTACTTCTAACTTACTTAATAAAAGGCAACGAACTTGGTAAACCGATATAGAAGTGGTAGAAAAATTCACGTTCAAAATTTTTAAGACTAACTTGAAGTAGGTATGCTGAAGGAGAGTGTCAGATATTATTTTTGCGAAATAAATATAAATATACAGTAATATCCGTACTTTCGTACTAATATTATTAAATGCGAAAGTATGTTTGGATGTATGGATTTTTGTGACTCTTTCACGCAAAAACTAGTGAACTGATCACCATGAAATTTTGCATATACGTTGTCTGGGACACTAGAAAAGACATAGGGTACCTTTCATCGTTCAACGCGGGCGAAGTCGCGAGCACCAGCTAATATTATAAATGCGAAAATATGTTTGGATGTATGGATGTTTGTGACTCTTTCACGCAAAAACTAGTGAACTGATCACCATGAAATTTTGCATATACGTTGTCTGGGACACTAGAAAAGACATAGGGTACCTTTCATCGTTCAACGCGGGCGAAGTCGCGAGCACCAGCTAATATTATAAATGCGAAAATATGTTTGGATGTATGGATGTTTGTGACTCTTTCACGCAAAAACTACTGAGCCTATTACAATGAAATTTTGCATACACGTTGTCTGGAACATCAGAAAGGACATAGGGTACCTTTCATCGTTTAACGCGGACGAAGTCGCGGCACCAGCTAGTTATAAATAAAGTGTTTTTACTTACATATGTACTTAAGAAGTTAAGTTATCAAAAATACTTAAAAACTATAACCTTAAACTTTAATATGCCATTTTGAAAGTAAATTAATAAGTTTACGATTTAAATAAGGTTCAATTAGGTATTATAAGCACAATATTATATTATCTGATCTTTTTATATTAACGCACCAAAATAAGAAATGTATATATTTAAAGTTTCAATCAATATAAATAAATGTTGTTTATATATTATTCTATCAAGGGAATCCTAGTTTTAAGTTTACATATTAATTGTTACAAAATTACTAAGCATTTTTATAAAATATTCATATAAATGAATGAACAATCATTTCCGCCACTTGCAAACTGCTATATTTATAGATATACTCGTATGCATACTTACACATTAAATATACCGATGTGTGAATACTTAATAAGCTTTTTTAAGAACTCTTTTTAATGTTACTCGCTTGTTTTTACAAAAATTCTTAAATGGAAATATATGTTTTTTTGTCTTACTTATTGTAATACTAGCTGGTGCCCGCGACTTCGTCCGCGTTGAACGATAAAAGGTACCCTATGTCCTTTCCGGTGTCACAGACAACGTGTTTGCAAAATTTCATGGTGATCGGTGCAGTAGTTTTTGCTTGAAAGAGATACAAACATACATACATCCATAGATCCAAAATTTTACTCGACTTTTCTTTTCGAAAATTTCATTGAAAATAATTTTCTGACTGAAACAATCGAAGGAAATATCTTAACTTATGTACCACACACGGAGTGAACGCGAAATATTCCGATATAAAGCAATTATAAACTCCGATGAACCGTGTCGCATCGTTACTGTGTAACGGCGACGGTACCGCTTTACGTGTGGTCTCACTGACAGCGGTTTATCAATCTATTCCCATAATTATTTAATTATTGAGCTAGTGAAATATTATAACTTTTCACTTTTTTCAAAACTTAGAAATAAGTTTTGAAAAATGTTGTTTAAAAATCGTAATATACAAAAAATTGTCAAACTAATACCGACCAACACAGACAATAAGCGACATTTTTTCTTTATTTTGGCACTAAAATTATAATCGTGCGCGTTAATTTTTTTAGACTCTTTATGTGAATTAATATGACGTTTGATATTGGCTTGCTAGTTTTTCTTTAAGTATATTTTGTATACTTTAAGATATAAGTATATATATTTAAGTATATTATTAAGTAACCATAAAAATGGCGTCAAAGTACATGCAGTTAGAAGCAGTGCAACCGCTCGCACCGCGGCCACACCCTGGGGCATCTCAATGTACCGGTACAAGTGGTTCCCTGGGGCATCTATATGTTATGTGAAACAATCCCATATTATTATATCAGAGACCGTAACAGCTCCGCCCAAGCGCTCTTCTCTCGCTTTTCTTCTTACAATATGTAATTAGGTAACAATTTAACAATATATTCTTATCTAGGCTAGGTTAGGCATAAAATAATCTATCTATGTTTCTTAATATAGGTTTAAACAAACATATTTTTATATATTTTCAGATAATGTGAGCAAATGAGGTGTCTAGGAGCCATGAAGGGAGTGTATCACTATATAATGCCTAATTTGAACTGTTTGTGACAAAGTGGCAAGACACTCCGTTGTGGCAAAATGTGGACGGGGACACTTTTATTTGTTTTCTGCGTCGTCTATTCGATCCGAAACGTTACTTGTGAGTATTTAGTGATAACTATGACTATAATTATGAACTTTATGCCTAATTTATGAAGCAATATGACATCTTATCTTACTAAATGCGAAAGTATGTTTGGATATATGAATGTATGGATGTTTGTAACTCTTTCACGCAAAAACTACTGAACCGATCATCATGAAATTTTGCATACACGTTGTCTGGGACACCAGAAAGGACATAGGGTACCTTTCATCCAGAAAAAAAGGACTATTTCCGAGGGATAAATAAAAAATAATAAACTAACGCCTGGCTAAAGTGTTATAGCAACACGAGGTCATTTTTTAAAATTTTCAACGCGGACGAAGTCGCGAGCACCAGCTAATGCACTATAAATGTAAGAATATTTCTGTCACACTAAAAAATGTTCCAATGGGAGACTCCGATTATGTATCCAAGTTTAAAAAGTGAGGAAAAGCTACCCGGAAATCATATTACATACTTTACTTCGTAGGACTGTACTGTTATTTGTTTAAAATTTTAAATAAGACATAGGTTCGACAGATGCGCTGCCGATCCTGAGGGAATTTGTTAACGGCTTGCTTGAAGAAGCCCATTTTGTAAGGAATTCGCCTCAAAGGGGAGATTAAATAAATAAAATATCTTCACACATTCCACACAGCACCATCTAGTTCCACACTAAGCAAATAATGCTTGTATTATAGATACCAGACAGTTGATAAAATGTTAATACATAAAAATTCGCCTCTAGCGGGATTCGAACCCACGACCGTTTGGTTAACAGCTAGGGTTACTAGCCACTAGACCAAACGTGTGGTCAAAATTTCGAGTGTTCGGTCCCTAAAACTCGCGGTAGGCATTAATTGGATAAACTAATATGAGCACTGACTATTGTCCAGCCGTTAGAACTTACATAGGTGTAAGCTATATCTATTCAAACTGTTATCATGTAATAATACCTGTAAGTTTCCCTAAAATAAAATAAATAAATAAATAAAAAATGTCTTTACATTACAGTCATGCGTTTGTCTGATTATGGGCAACATGTCTACCTACAACCTTTTTAACTTTCTCTTCGTAGTTAAGTTTTATATAGAGTAAAGATTTTACCGCGATAATCGGCGGATCCCTTTGTTTATTTGATATGCCTTAATTGGATTTAACTATGAAATAAAACGTGAAAAAAAAGATTCGTTACATTTTTATTGTATAAAAATTCGTGCTTATACTACTTGGTAGTGTCTGCATAAAATTTCTTATGTAACCAAATTTAAAAAAAAAAAATTTTTTTTTAATTAAAAAACAACGTTAAATCTAATTTTGTACGAATTAGAGAATAATTTTTAATTAAAAAAAAAAAAAAAAGATTCTCTCCTCTTCAATCGTCGTGATTATAAAAAAGTCTGAATCTGACAAGTTGGTTTCGGCCTCCACAAGTCGTCACCAATCTATCTCTATCACTGGCACTACGAGTACACTTTTTTTAATCTTGTAAGTGAAAAAATAAAAAATAATAACTTTAAGTACTGTCTTTAATCTCTAAACATAATTTTAAAATATTGTTATTAAAACATTTCCAAAATCGGTTCACTAGTACTTTGCAGCTCATTGTATTTTGCAATTATTTGCCTAACCGAAGAGACAGAGGTCTCTTACAGAAACCACCGTGAAATAACAGCATATATGCTGTTTTGTTTCAATTAGTAAGGGATACCTTATCTCTTATATCCTTAATCTTACAATGGTCGGCAGCGCACTTGCATCATCTGCGGCGTTGCTTATGTATTACTAGCTGGTGTCCGCGACTTCGTCCGCGTTCAACGATGAAATGTACCCTATGTCCTTTCTAGTGTCCCAGACAACGTGTATTCAAAATTTCATAGTGATCGTTTCAATAGTTTTTGCGTGAAATAGTTACAAAAACATACATCCAAACATACTTTCGCATTTATAATATTAGTACAGATAGGCGACGGTAGCTATCTACCATCAAGTGGACCGTCAGCCTCAATGTGAACCTTATAAAAAAAACAAGCTACTAAAATACTATCAAATACAGTAGGTCGTCATATATCCATAATTGCCATGTATCCACAGCTGACTAATTCTTAGGCTATATCGACCACCATGCTTCTCCGAAGCTCAAATTGCTCATGCTTGACTCCGACAGTTCAAATATTCAGCAACACAGTTGATTAATTAACATTAAGTACCGCGTTTAGTAGACTCCGCGTGTAATGAGGGGAGATAACAGACTCATTACTTAATAAATAAAGAATAAAGGTTACACAGTAACTGTTAAACGTTGGCGGAAAGTCAAACAAACCAGGGCGGGCGTGCCGAGTGCAGTTATGAAGCGACGCAATTATGAAGCGACGGTCTTTATTATGTAGAGCGAAGCTGAGATTAGATCTCCACTAATAGCCGAGACGTGAACAAGTTCGTTCGTAGTGTCGTAGGCAAACTATGAAAATTATAGGAGCTATAGGTGGCGCTGTATTTTTTTTATTCGGACTCCCGCCCCCCGAGATAATAAATAAATAAATATCTTCACACATTCCACACAGCACCATCTAGTTCCACAGTAAGCAACTAATGCTTGTATTATGGATACCAAACAGTCGATATACTAAATAGATTACTTACTAGGTAAGCGTGGTCCACTTTCGGCCTTAATAACTAAGTATTTAAACTAATGTTAAATACCTAAGTAATTTAGAGACGCCGCCGCGCATCACGCTTTACGTAATTATCAATTAGGGGAATACTAAGAAAAGTTTTGCATTATTTATCATAAATATTTTTGTTTTAATACATGTTCCATACTTTGATGCGGATACTTTATTTTATTTTCTATAGAACTGAGTCTCTCTTTCGTGTATTACTGTAGAACTTTTTTAACCACTCAGCATTTAATATTATAATAGATGTTCACTCTTTCTGCCCGCTTCTTTATGAGTTAGTAATAACGTTAAGCACATTCAGTTCTACGATTAGATAATAATCAACTATCGTAACTATTATCCAAACAATTGTACTAAATAAAAATTTAATTAATTTGCAGAGTTATACTGAAATGAAACGAAAACTATACTTTATAGTTTTCGTTTCATTTCAGGCATACTAACAGTTAATAAAAGAAAAAATGCTTCGCTTTCAATCTTTTTAGAAATAATATGAATTACAAATAGTTTTAGGTGACATGTTCGTGTCTCAAAAAACGATGTTGTCGTGGCTCACGCCTCCACGATTATACAAATCACATATATACATATGTACCTGACTGAAAGCGGCTTTTAAAAAAAATATACAACTCCATATGACACTCAAGCACTTAGAAGAAAAACTTTTATTTCTTAATGTTTTGATATTAAATGAAATAAATAAAATAATGCATGCAAATAATACTACAGAAGGTGAACTTTCACTGCCATTCAGATTCGTGTACAAGTAACGCGCCTACCGAAATTTCTAGAGCGTGAAGATGTACCGTCAATTCCTGTAATCGATAAACAGTAATATTTGCAAACGCCTATGATCAAAATCTACAGCAGTATGCAATGCCGATGTTGACATATAATTTTGCGACACGAAACTGACGAAATTTGTAGTCCAAAGTCACTCAGCGAGCAATGTAAAATATCGTAGATGAATATTCTAAAGGATACGTCCCAAATACGGAAATCAATTGGAGTACCAAAAAAGTCAACGTAACGAAAAGAATCCGTTAAACATATCTATATGTAACATACAGTCGCCAAATTTCGTCCCCAAGCCTAATTTCGTCCCCATCGGTTTCTCTTTTTCTAACTAACGCCATCTAGTTTAAATACTTCAAATCTAAAGTTACTTACGTCAGTCGGCCATTGTAAAAATTTGGCGGTGGCTCCTGGCTTAAGATATTTAAAAAAAGAAAAAACTGTTCAAGGTGAGTTTTTGATTGAAATATTACGGGTAACTATTTTGCAACCTAAAACCACATAAATTAGAACTCCTTGTAAAAGGGCGAGTGTGGCTATGTTCAACAGTGGAAGCTTTTAGGATAAATATAGCCCATGGATATAAAATTATTTTTGCCAACAAAATTCCATTTAATATTTATTAGTAACATCATTCAACATCATCATCATTAGTATTTGACGACACGTTTGGTCTAGTGGCTAGTAAACCTAGCTGTTAACCAAACGGTCGCGGGTTCGAATCCTGCTAGGAGCGAATGTTTATGTGTTAACATTTTACCTTTGTACCTGAGTCATGGATGTTTTGTATTTATAATATGTATGTATTTACAAAAAAAAGTAATCTATGTATTATATCAACTGTCTTGTATCTATAATACAATCATTAGTTGCTTACTGTGGAACTAGATGGTGCTGTGTGGAATGTGTGAAGGTATTTATATATTTATTTACGAGTATCATCAAGTGATATCAATGAGTAAGCAAATGCGATTGAAACAAAGTGTTCAATGAGCCAGCGTTCTGATGCAATGTCGATGCAGTCAATGGGAAGTACGTAATGCATTTCCTATAGGAAGATAAAGAAATTGCACAAAGAGCTGAATTAGCCGTAAGCGTTTCTTTATTGTTCAAAGCGCTAAGTAAGCCGCGTCCCACGACCGGGTTCGAAATGCACTATATGAAATCATATCATACACTCAATGATACTCTTATTCTAATGTAGTAAGGTGGTATTTTCATTGTATTATTGTTGATATAATTTTGTTAACCACTAGCCCACTTTTGCTGTGTTTATTCTATAATGACGCGATGACACGCCGATTCTTCTCCTCGGATAATTAATTCGCGAGAGAAATCCATGGGAGTAGCATTTTTTTATGGCGCAACATTCGCCAAGGTCTTCGAGACGAAATATTTGAATGCTTGTCAAGACCTTTTTTGTGGCGCTAATGAAATTAGGTTTATCATTAGACGGCAAACAAATTTTAATGATGACAGAAGCCCTTCGCATTGTGCAACCTCCTGCAGTGTTGTGACATGAAGTCATTTAGGCAATTTGTGATTCATCAACAACTCTTAACAACACGAATGATATATATTTAATAAAATAAATAATACAAATTTTAAATGAGATTTTAGTATTGTAAGTAAGTATATATTGCTTATACTTAACCCAGCAAATAGTAGAAATATTCTGCAAGCATGATCGCCCTGAAATATCCCATTTAATTATATCCCGCCTTATCCTGGTATTGCAAATTCACTAAGCTCTGTTCAATTGGGCCGACAGACTGTCTGTCGATCTTAACTTAAAAAAAAAATTAAAAAATTAGCAGGCTCCCTGGCGGTGTCGAAAAAAAGGACGGATATGTCATTTAATATGTAACCAAAATCTGTATGTGCAAGAAAGTCCGTGGCTTACAAATCAGTCAACCAATACGGAGTTACAATCAAAATAGACCTTATTATGAAAGCGTTGTAGTTCAAGTTTGAGTGGTTTTCGCCTTGTGTTTAACTGGAACTTGCAACTTGCAACTATTTTGAAACATATTTTATGTTTTATGTAAACATCGTATTCGGAATATTATTTTTTTTAATAATTAAAAACAAAATGCACATTTCAAATTCAATTAATATTTTTTAAAAAAATTTCCTTTTGAGTTTTAAAAAAAAAAAACCTCCAAAAAATTGCATACTTCACATAATATCTCGTTTCCATTTAAAAATTCCTGAATACACACATAAAATTAACTTACAAATTCTAAACATAAAGCTTCTTAAAATATAATTAAGCTAATAAAACCTCAATCAAAGTGTACAAAAAGCACACGAAGCCAGTAAAGAACGCGGAAAGAGTACGGTAGTGGGATACCTGCTGTGTCGATTTTTTTTATTTTTTATATGGATTCTGTTCCCACAATGTGCAATGTGCAATGCGCAAGGTGTATGTGCGCTCGGCGCTCGCGCTTCCTGAGTTTTTGCCCGTGGCGTTGACCCCGGCCGAGAGATACAGCGGTAAGCCTATATTAGTTACGGCGTAGAAAGTATCCGGCAAATATTGTCTGGAAAATGCCAAGCCAACAATTTTTAATGCGTTCGATAATTCTGTTTCACTGTCCGCCTGTTTTATTCCTATTAATATCGACAAAAATGTCGACTTGTAATAGTCAATACACTGTTAAGTAATAGAGGACTGGCAGCTTTAAATAAATTAAAAAAATATATATATATAAAAATATCAGAGAACAGAACTGAATTCAGTATAGATATGTCCACTTTTTAGTACACGTGTCTCTATTGGTTGGTTGCGCGAAAGAAATTTAAAAAAAAAATATTGTTTCAGGTCCACTAATTTATGACAAGGCATAAATCTGGCAACAGTAACCTCTACAGAATAATGCCATGAAATAATAGCATGTGTGCTGTTGTGTTACAATGAATGAATCCCAGAACTCATTTTTCTGTCACCTCCTAAACCTCCTAAAGGTCGGCAGAGAACTTACAGCACCTGTGGCACAGCTTGTGTTAATCAGTAGTGGTTACTGTCAGCCTGTCTGCAAACTTTTAAACAAAAATAATCTTATCAAAGAAAATACAAACGTTTTTTCACATTATTAAAGTATATCACATGGAAATCTTACTAATATCTATACTAATATAATAAATGCGAAAGTATGTTTGGATGTATGGATGTTTGTGACTCTTTCACGCAAAAACTACTGAACCGATCACAATGAAATTTTGCATACACGTTGTCTGCAACATCAGAAAGGACATATGGTACTTTTCATCCAGAAAAAAAGGACTATTCCCGAGGGATAAATAAAAAATAAAAAACTAACGCCAGGCCAAAGTGTTATAGCAACACGAGATCAAGCGTTATATTGATTTTTTTTTTAACTTTCAACGCGGACGAAGTCGCGAGCACCAGCTAGTATAATAATAAATTGTAACGCTACGCTACGCTGACGAAAACTAGTTTGAAAAATTTCACTTTTTAATTATTCCCACAACTTATAAATAAGTTAGCTGCTACAGGTTTGTGTCGATTCATGAATATTGAATGTATTTACTTACGTAAGTTATCGAATGAGCGTACCTGTGTATAATTCGATACAAATTATTGTCTTGCCTAAAGCGCTTTTTAAAAAAACGAAAGTTATTTCACATACCTGTCGATGACTGAACATATACATATAAGATCTTTATAAATAGAACAAAAAAAAAGCAGAATCTAACTGAAGATCTCTATAGATCCATAGATATATAGATCATAGATCATCCATAGATAGATCCATAGATCATCCAATCTCTTATAAAAATAATCTAACCTTTTTATCCTATCAGAGTCGGCATCCCACTCCTATATTATCGTGTGTGTTTATATGCAAAATATATATATATAAATGTATTGGTATGGATTGGAATCTTATTTAGAACTAGCTGGCGCACGCGACTTCGTCCGCGTTGAACGATGAAAAGTACCCTATGTCCTTTCGGATGTCCCAGACAACGTGTATGCAAAATTTCATGATGATCGGTTCAGTAGTTTTTGCGTGAAAGAGTCACAAACATCCATACATCCAAATATACTTTCGCATTTATATTAGTACGGACTAGCTGACTTGACAGACTTTGGTTCCGTCAAAAGCTATTGTACTGTGATAGCTGATGTGTTATTTAATATTTGATTGAAATGTTCGAGTTGTTATCTAAGTACAGCTTAGATGGCAAAAAGAAAAATTTGGTTCTTACGTTTTTTCTGGCATTTGTTGTCATAAAATAATTTAAAAAAAAATCCGATTGCATCCAGCCGTTTTCGAGTATTGCTCTTAGCAACACATTTAGTGATTCATTTTTATTTATATAGAAAAGAATGATACTGTATTAAGAGATGCAGTATTGTATAACGGGTTGTCGGTAGTCGGTAGAAATCGAAATGTTACTCGTAGGTCAGGCCTCCGCCGCGATCGGCGTTCGGCCAGCGATGTTCAAAACCGGTCTGTAATCGGAATCTCGACCTTGCCTTTTCTTTTTGACCCCATCATTTCTCATTTCTATTAACTTATTTCAATTATAGTTTATTTTATTTTATTTTATTTTAAATTATTTTATTTTATTTTATTTTGTTTGGAAAAACAAAAAATTACACAATACATAGTAAATTTGAAAAAGAGAGACATACATATCAACATTTTCCACGAATTGGTAAACTAATTTTAACAAGGAACCGTCACAAATCGGTCACAAACAATGTCACAAATCAATTTCGCATGTGACAACAGTGGCAGAGCGCCACCGTCATCACAGCGATAAAGATTGACAGGCGTTTCTAAGGTGTTATATGTTTTTTTATTCAACGCGCGCACTAGCTAGTGAAATATATAATAAAAATGAATTTAAAAATTGCAATGATATACAGTTTATCAATAATCGGAGAAAGCCCTTGAAAGTAACCGTTATTTTGACCTAAATGCTAGGACTGTAATAAAGTGCAAACTGCTCATTGTGAAATATTATCGATAAGTAACAATTTATCGATAACAAACTTTATATCGATTTAAAGTATGAAATTGTAACGATACCTTAAATCACTATAATCTGATTGGTTATCTTGAACTATCGTAAAACTTTCTTTGCTTGGGACTATCTTCGAATGTACTATTCTAGGTACAATCTGGTGCGGTGGTCTTCTTGTTGGAATAATTTCATTTAGTATAGATACAAAAACTAATCTTATAAATATTACGTAATAATTGTTTAACGTACAAACACCTCTCTCACCCTTTGTGCATAATAAAAAAAGGCACTAGGCGTTTCATATCGCTTCACTTGCTTTTGCGCTATCTAGGCACAGACGCATAACCAACTTAGTGACAAATTATTCATATATTTATTTGGCGCCCATAACTTAATTTATAATACTTCTTTGGGAGGTTTGTCAATTTACACTATAAAAATTATAAAATTTAAATTAAAAATTTAAATTAAATTAATAAATTTAAATTCTAAATTTTAATTAAATTAATAAAATTAAATTAATAAATTTAAATTATAAATTTAAAATTATAAGTCAAGGAAACGCTGGTAAATTTAAAGATGATAATTATAATAACTTCAACAATGTACAGGAAGTTGGAGATTTTGCTGATTCACTATGTTACTATACATTTATCATCATTTTTCCATCTTTATTCCCACAGACTGTTTAAAGTTTACGTTAGACTATGTAAATTATATGTTTTCTAATGAATAACCTCTACATTTTGCGATTTACTACCGACGGACCGCGACTTCGTACGTGCAAAGATTTTTGACTTTTACATGAAAATAATTGTGAATATTTAATAAATAATAACTACACCTATCAGTTTTATGCCCTCATGGAGATAACTATACACCGGACGGAGACGAAACCCTGCATATCTAAACCCTGCAATGATTTGGAAGTAAATTGAACAAACGCCATAAAAAATAAGTTAAACGTGCACCTGCGACATTATCTGCGACTAATTGTGGACCACCACTACAATGCAACGGTGTTTTATCTATTTGCGATCGGCGTATTATGTCGAGTTATGAGAACTGGCCTTTCTTTAAGCTGGTTACACACGAAAATGCACCCATTTTGGTACATACATTCAAGGTAATCATATTTTTCTTATTTTTAAGATTTACATATACATTTTGCGCGTTGCAATTAAACTTTAACTTTATCCCATCCCAAAGGATAATATTAACATTTACTGTCAGTAACGCGGAAACCTCTGGATTTTAAAGGAATTTCATATTCCCTTCCGAACTGAAACATAGGATTATTTCATTCCTTTGTTATTAAATTCCACTTAGTATAAATAGTGATGTTCTTCCATTTAAGATTTAGTTGTCTTTTATTGAACTTATTCGTCAAAGTCGCACAATAGTTTCTTTTCTTTGGTGTAGTTAATCGCATCCCATAAGATTATATTAATATTTAACTGTATTTAACTCCTCAGTGTCTAAATCGGGATCAGATCATATCCCTGTATTATAATAACGTGAACATTTCTGAAGATTTTTGGATTTACTTGTGAAAGTTTGGAGGGGACTATACTTAATCATTAATTATTACATTGAAAATGCGATAAAACTTGTGATTAAATGGCGTAGGTATATGGGCAACCATAAATATTATATTGTATAACTGTGATGTATATTTAATATCATGTTATAAACTTTTAAGTTTGGAGTCTGCCTAAACAGATTGGTCTGATTATTTTTTGCGTGTTTTCCTTCTTTCACCTTCCTTTTGTCTACGACTTCATATTACGATTAGTTCTCTGAGTTTGTTTAGCTTTGACTCCACTGTTAAAATAGTTATGTAATTTTGGCACATGAATCTACTATTGTTATCCCTTACTATTCCCACTTTCGATTTAATTTGACTACGTTTTCTAATTTTAAGTTTCTCATGTAACAAACACTTTGTGATAACTTAAAAATACCCACGTTAAAGTTATGTATCTACAAAACTAGTGGTATGCAGAAACGGTGCTTGCAATAGACTTTTGTCACAAATAAAATTTCACATATTTTGTTAGAAATTGCCGATTTCATGGTTCAAATTCGTCATCTAGCCATCAGTTTCCACTCAAGCGTTGACGTTGAGAAATCGCCAGATGGTCGCCGATGGGAAAATTTACCATAACCGATGTTGACATTAGCTGACGATTCGTCAAGGGGAGTGATGGAAATCAATGAGGAAGTTGAAGCCATATTTGTTTATTGAGTAACAAACCAATCTGGAAATGTAAAATTTTTAAGGATGGTAGATACAGTTGTAGACTCGCGAATTGTTATCTCATTATTTTCTTATCACGTTTATAATTCTCTTAAAACATAAATGCCAATTTAATGACCCCAATCCAAGCCTAGGTTATACAATGGGAAGAATCAAACGAACTGGGGCTTACTCAGACCAAGTTAAATGAGAATGTTCCGTTGAATGAGAGTATCACATAAAAACTAGAATCAATACTTCATTAAATTAAGCACCATTGCATTTACTACTTACGTGTAACGCCATTAAAGTAAATGAATCACTATTGACATTAGGTTTGTTAATCAGTGGTTATAAATAAACAAGTAAAAGTAAGTAAATTAACTTTCTAGATTATTCCAATTATTCCACGTGAATCTAGAAAGTAAATCTTTGACTTTTCGTATTATGAGCACTTACTACAATCGATTCTTTAATAGTAGAATTTAATTGGCGATGCTGTGAAAAACGACTGTCAATAATTCCAATTTGATGCAGATTCGTTGTGGAACTATATGCAGTAATATAGACATTGAGCCTCTGTATTGGCGCCATCTATTGATGAGTTTTAGTCATAGGCAGTGTCTGTACAAGCGGTTACGTATATTCACTTACCATTGGTACATTTTCCTTCCACGATACAAAGACAATGACTAACCTCTATCGACTTGTGCTCGGTTGCATAATTAAGGGATTTTTTTAAAATTTCAATTCAAATATTTATTGCAAAACCATAATGTATAAAGGGATGACTGTACTGCACTCAATTTAACTGTTATCCTTCATCTCAGCAGGATTTGCTGCGCACATGCTTTTTTTTTCTAATTTTGCTCCTATTTTTAGGAGTCTATAGCCAATGCCATCAAGTGAACCATGAGTCTACCTATAAAAATGTATTGTCAAAATAAGTAATAAAAAAAACGCAATGTTATTGTATCCAAGACCACACAAGTAGCAATTTTCAATATTATCGTGTTGATAACGCATCGTAGTGCGAAATATGCAGCCTTACGTGTTTAATTATATCAATTACGACGCTTAATGGTTTTTCTCAAGCTATTCAAACATCTAAGCCGATATATTCTCGTTGATCTGACAAGAGAATAGCACCTTTTATTGAATGGGCTCTATTTTGTGTGAATTCGACATTTCGAAACAGTGAATAATTTGGCCCTATTATGTACTGGATTGTATCGAGATGGGAGAATTTTTGCTTCATTGTATTGGACGCATGTAAAGCTTTTTGCTGGTGCATTATTATGGGTATTTATGGAGTGTTAGAGAGTTTATTGTATCGCGAGCGCGCAATTTATTATTGGCCATAATATTGCTACAGATCAACGACTTTATCAGATAGAAATGATTGATTGCGTTTCATCTTTCCATCTTTTAAGATTTCACTAAGATTTTTTTTTATATATATACTTGGTGTTTTTGTTCCAGGTTGTAATTTCTACCCTGTTGGAGAATACCTCAAGTTCGTAAGGATTCCAGAAAATCTAAAAGTTGGAGACGAGGTCCTAAAAGTAGAAGTTCATCCGAGGTGTGTATTTATTAATTATAAGCTATCAATGTTTATTAATTTATTTAGTTGTCGGTGTGAAAAGTTAAAATTGGCAAACCTTATTAGGATTTAAACTATCTACAAAACTAATTTCATTAAATTTGGTTCATGGTTTTTTAGAAAATTAATTTACTTTAAGAGATATTTTTCATAGAAGCAGCTCATTAGTGCTTTCTGCAGTTATAAAAAAAGCCACCTACCATTTAGTGGGTCATCTGCAGTTGCCATCCTTTATCTGTTATTAAAAAAAAAATTCTGCGTCTAAGTAGAAACCAGCACTATGGGTATCAAATTTCATCAAAATTTGTTCTGAGGTTTAACCGTGAAAATATAACATACTAGCTGGTACCCGCGACTTTGTCCGCGTTGAACGATGAAAGGTACCCTATGTCCTTTCAGGAGTCTCAGACAACGTGTATGCAAATTTTCATGGTGATCGGTTCAGTAGTTTTTGCGTGAAAGAGTTACAAACATCCATACATCCAAACATACTTTCGCATTTATAATATTAGTACTGATAGAGTTCAGAGTTTTCTGAACTCTACAGGTAATATCTTGAGCCACAGACAAGTTATATGTTATGACGATTGTATCATGTTCAGTTATCATGATAGATAATGATCAGCCCATTTCCCGATACCATTTTCCCATCCCACTTATTCCCTATCCTTAATTCTACTATAGTCGACAGCTCATGTTGCTTAAAGCATAGAGTAAATAGTAAGTACTATTTACTCTATGCAGTTAAGTTAAGGCGACGGTCAAGTGCATCAAAGTGGATTGTTAGCCTATATGTCGAGCTTAACATAAAAAAATATTGATGACAGTTACGATGGAATAATTTCGAACCAAGCGCTTTAAAACATCTTTTATAATGCGCACTGTCAACGTTTGGAACTCCTGAGCTCATATAACCCAAATCTTTTCAAAGTTCGAGTGAATAGGCATCTTCTGGGTTGAGAATGAGGTTCGCTCCATCTTAGGCCTCATCCTTGCTGCACAGTTGGTTGTTGGTCAAGAGCAAACCTATCTTTTATATAAAAAAAAGACCACTAAATACTTAAGCGTTAACGTTTCTAAGCGTGGATTAAAAAGCATAGACAATACGTAGGCCGCAGATAATAATTCTGGACACAATTCCTTCGTGTCACGAACTAACAATGAGTCCATTGCAAAATTGTGTCCTACTTTCAAGAACAAATATATTTCTGCCGTCCGCGATGATCTTATTTCATTTAAAATAATGTCAGTTTTATCTTGATTATCTTGTGAACTGTCCGAGAGTTAGTCCAGTTAGGATTCAGATGTCGCAAGTGCGTGGGAACAGTGCTGTGCAGGGATTAAAGTCTTTTTGTTATATGACATCTGTATTAATTAAATGAAAATTGTGTTTCTGTATCTGTACCATCTCATGCTAAATCTTAAGGTTTTTAATGTTTAGAAATTCGTTAAATTTTGTCCCAAATATTCAAGGTCAGTGTTATAGTCTCTTAATAAATAAAAATCACAAATGTCACGAATCTCTATTTTGGTTTTGTTTGGGTTTAGTTCCTGCTTGAAATATAGAGTATATTTATAAAGATAGTCAGATGAAGTCGGGAGCACAAGCTAGTATTATATTATAAAGTTACTTTAGTTGTTAACTAGAATTTTGTTTCGCACCACTTCCGATTTTGATGAAACTTTCAGACAATCTTCAGATTAGTCCAACGTGTGTTCCTGTGAAGTTTGGTAGCGATCGAACGCGGACGAAGTCGCTGTCATATACTAGTTAATTTATAAACATTTTGATAGGCAATATTTTTGTATTTCTCTGGTTATTATTATGCATTAATTTAATATTACTTCTTATGATTTCACACGCTAAACTTTTTATACATATTACTTAACCAATAAACCTAAATTTTAACATTAAAAATTCATAAGCGACAATTAAGTGTGAAATAGTAGCGAAAAAGTGTTATAATTGCATAATAACTAATCATAATTATTGTTATAATTATGTGAATTCGCTATTCCCATGCTCGTAACACCGGAACTGGGCGTTATGTAAAATACTTTTGCTTACATAAAAAAAAATGCACTCTCAAATGTTGCTGTACTTGTTTAGGGGTTGATTTATTTGAGACCAAGGTCTACCTGTACGCCGGGAAATATCTCTTCTCCATTTATTTATTTAATAGCCAACCTTACAGCATTGTAACATTTTAGAAATACATAAAAAACACTTAAATTAAATTTTTATATAGCCTATTACAAGGTTAGACATATTAAAATTTATAATTCCAAAAAATTTATATAATCACATTGTGTGTGTGTGTGTATGTGTTTCTTCGCGCTTTGTCTGGTCTGATCTGTATTCTGACATATTTATCTTTTATCCTTACATATTATAAAATAAAGTTCTCCGCCGCGTCTGTCTGTCTGTTCGCGATAAACTCAAAAACTACTGCACCGATTTTCATGCGGTTTTCACCAATGGATAAAGGGATAATCAAGGGGGGAAATGCACCCCGGGCGAAGCCAGGAGCGGGACAGCTAGTATTATATAAAAGAAAGTCGTGTTAGTTAAATAGGAGAATAACTATTAAGACTTCGGAAAAATATTCACCAAAAATTCAGGGATTTTATTCTCCCTGAGACGGTACGAAGTTCGCGGGTCAGTCGTTTAAGGGCCTCTTTCACCAACTACAAGTAAAGTGTTGATTAGTTACTTTTAAAAATAATTTTATGTTTTATTAAATTGTGCACTCGGTTTAGTGCATCCTTCGATAGGCGATTTTTTTTTTATTATTTTCTTTTTAATGTTTTGGACTTTTACCGTACAAACAAAGGTATATCGTCTCCTTCATTCCCGGTTACCGGTGACTTTAAATGACGGTTAGCCTACTTGACACATGGTGAAAGAGGCCCTAAGCATAATAACAAAAATACTTTCATAATGCTTAAGAGTTACAGACTATTTTTTTTTTAATTCAACACACGTTTTAATAAATAAATGTAGATATATTAAAAAATCTATAGATTACATATTATGGTTTCCTACGCAAATTAGAAAGGATGCTTCGGTGTATCGGTGTCATCAAACGCTGCTTGACATCGATGACATTTTAGAATGTAATAGGTTTTTGTCTGTGTATCTGTGTATCTCATTACCTACTTGATTATGTAACGCGGTGACAGGAACTAACAAATCTGGTATGATCATTATTATATTATAATAGTCAAGTTATCGACATTAGAATGAGAAACCGCAAATCATTTTAACGGTAATTTAAATGTCTGTCAATTCTTGGTAAATAACTTGGTAAATATGATACACCATAAAATTATACTGAATGAGGAATTTAAATAAAAAGTGTAAAAAAATAGGTTTAAATAATTTCCTGGTTCCTGGTTCATACATTTCACACAGCACCATCTAGTTCCACATTAAGCTACTATATGCTTGTATTATGGATACCAGACAGTTTTTTTTTGTAAATACCTACATATTATAAATACAAAACATCCATGACTTAAGTAAAAAAAAATATAAAAAAAAACATTCGCCCCTAGCGGGATTCGAACCCGTAACTGTTTGGTTAACAGCCAGGGTTACTAGCCACTAGACCAAACGTATCGTCGTATCATAAGTATCATAAGTATTTATTTCAATCTTTTGACATTTTTTTTAACAATTCACAATTACAATAATGTTTTTCCTCTCAGCAATTTAAAAAGGCAGATTCTGACGCCTCACTCTCAGCCATGGGTAATGATAATAAACTCTATGGTATCTCAAATACAAATATTAGCTTTTAGAATTAAAGCAACTAATTAAATCAAAACGATGAAAATGCCGTATGCATTACACCATAAATAACGGAAATCAATAATAATTTACATTTTTGCTGCTTATGAAGCTAGCTGGAGACATCTAGAGACATTTTCATAAAGTAATACATTGACTTGGTCACCGCATCAGTTCTAAGCTCTATATAAGCTTCTAAGCTCGAATCAGTTTCTATAAGTTACCAAAGATGGCGTTGTTCACATTATTATTATATTGTTGTGGTATTTATTTTTATATTATAAACATCAATAATATTTTATTTATATTATAAACATATTATTAATCAATATTAAAAAACAATATTGATCGAGGGATTAGCTTATTGATGTGTTTAAAGAAAATAAAATAAAAGTGTGAAGTTCAAGAAAATAATCAGAGTTAAATATTTACGGATATTATAAGTATGTTTGAATGTATGGATGTTTGTAACTGTTTCACGCAAAAACTACTGAACCGATCACTATGAAATTTTGCATACACGTTGTCTGAGACACCAGAAAGGACATAGGGTACCTTTCATCGTTCAACGCGAACGAAGTCGCGGGCACCAGCTAGTTATTCATAAAAATAGGTAACATTTTGGTCAATGAGCTAAAATAACTTTTTTTTTTTTTACAAAATCTAGGTCCTGGTCCTAGTCAGTTCCCTGCGTTACGATAACCGTGTAGGTACCTTCCTACGAGTAGACCGCCATCCAGTAAAATACCATCCTATAGGTATAAATATTATGTTTCAGAAAAAACCTGAGTCTCCAACCGGTGGACAAAGAAGAGGACGCTCACCTATTCACTTACAGAGACTTGAACAGGACCCACGTGTCGGTAGTGCTGGCCCAGAGTGTCGATACACTGGTCGACAGTGACACGCCACAGAATGTCGTCAAGTTTAGGCTCGGCTGTGACTTCGACACTGGAGATGACTTGGTGAGTGACGTCACTGTTGTTCTCGTTATTAACTTTGGATGGATGGTGTCCGATCTTGCATGGAGTATTGTTCCCATCTTTGGGATAGCTCAGCCAAATACCAACTTGCCGCACTCGACTCGGTGGAACGCAGAGCTAGGAGACTTATTGGCGGCAGTACTTTTTTAAAAACTAAGATGCAGAGCCTGGCACATAGACGTAAAATTGCCAGTCTATATTATGTCTTTTAAACCAAGCGCTTTAAAACATCTTTTATAATGCGCACTGCCAACGTTTGGAACTCCTGAGCTCATATAATCCAAATATTTTCAAAGTTCGAGTGAATAGGCATCTTCTGGGTTGAGAATGAGGTTCGCTCCATCTTAGGCCTCATCCTTGCTGTTGTCAAGAGGAAACCCATCTTTTATAAAAAAAAAAAACTTAAATTATCAAAATGGGCAACAATTTGAAATTGAAGAAGCATTGTCCTGTCTAGTGATTCATTGTCACAATCGAATAAATAAGCCCAAAGATACGCGATACACATTTAAAGGTTTTTATCCTCAATTGGAGAAACATAAAAAGAGATCTGCTTTTTACGATCGCAGCTGTTAAAGTGAAATTACACCTTTTGCAGCAGTCATTGAACCACGTCGTTATATTAATAAAAAAAGATATATTTTTTTTTAAATTACAAAGTTGCTATTTTATACTCCAAAACTAGACATGAAAATTTCTCAAAATGATAATTTATTTTACTAGATAGGAGGAGGGGGGGGGGGGGGTAAGGCAGATCGATAGTCTATAAATAAATAAAATAAAATAAAATAAGCCTTTATTACTGTTAAATTTACAATATACTACGTTATTATGCCTACATACTAATATACTTTAAATATAATATAAAACAGTTTAAAATAAAAACATTACAAATTATCGGCAATCGGTCCTTCAACTCTAACAGCTTGTCCTGAGACAAAGGCCTCCTCTAAAGATTTCCAAGTTCTTCGATCTTTGGCTAACCTGGTCCACAAAGGACCTGCTACTTGTCTTATGTCATCCTCCCAACGTTTAAATTGTCTCCCCTTATTTCTTTTGTCGCCCCTGGGGTACCACTCTGTTATTATTTTCGTCCATCTTTCTTTTGGTTCTCGTAAGAAATGTCCTGTCCATTGCCATTTTAGCTTCTTGTAAACCATATATGCGTTTCTAAAATTTGTGTTGCTTTTTATTTTTTCTAATTTTACCCTGTCTCTTCTTCTCACACCCGCTACGCTTCGTTCTATGCTGTTCTGGCACACTTTTATCTTATTTGCTAGTTGTTCTGTTAGTGACCATGTTTGACAACCGTAAGTTAAGCAAGAGAGTATGCACATGTTATACACAGATCTTTTAATGTTTGTTGTTATTTCTTTATTCTTCATTACTTCACTAAGGCTCCAAAATCTCTTCCATGTATTTGTAATTCTTCTATCTATTTCCTTATGCATGGTATTTGAGGGAGATATTAACTGTCCTAAATATATATATTCATTTACATATTCTATTTGTTTATCATTTACTCTTATAATATCTAAATGTGGACTATTGGTCATAATTTTTGTTTTGTTTGTATTCATAGACAGCCCTGCCTTAGCACTTTCATCGGATAATTGTTGTAACATTAGTTCTAAATCAGTTGGGGTTTCCGCGAATAGTATCAAATCATCCGCGAAACGCAAATGGTTCAACTTTTCTCCATTTATGTTCAGACCTATGTTTTCCCATTC
Source organism: Synanthedon myopaeformis (assembly GCA_944738685.1). Lineage (NCBI taxonomy): Eukaryota > Metazoa > Arthropoda > Insecta > Lepidoptera > Sesiidae > Synanthedon > Synanthedon myopaeformis. Next base: position 11,040,976 of record OX122922.1, on the reverse strand, counting down.
GAGATTTCTAAAAATCATCTCCAAGACTGCTGAAAATAATTTCGGTGAAATGGGATCCCCTTGACGGACACCTCTTTTAATAGGAAATGGTTCCCCTGTGGTCTCCAGTTGTATTTGAGCTGTACTTCCTGAATAGATAGCATTAAGAATTCTGATATATTTGATTTGGATACCTTGACAGCTTAGTGTTCTCCATATATACTCATGTTCCAAGGAATCAAATGCTTTGTGAAAGTCAACAAATCCTATGTAGTATGTTTTGTTATATTCTTGAAATTTTTGCATGACCTGTCTAAGAACGTGGATGTGATCCACTGTTGAGAACTTACTACGAAAACCCGCTTGCTCTTTGGGCTGGTTTTCATCAAGCGCAGCCGCAATACGAGACAGAATTACTTTGGAAAACACCTTATAAATATTCGACATTAAGCTTATCGGTCTGTAATTGTTGATGTCCCCTTTATCTCCTTTCTTATGGAGTAGTACTATCGTTGATTTCATCCAGTCGGCAGGTATGTTTTCTGTTATTAAGATTTCGTTGAATAAATCAGTTAGCACTGGAACTATAATGGATACTGTAGTTTTAAGAAGTTCATTGGTTACTTGATCTGGTCCTGGAGCTTTATCAAATTTTTGTGAGTTTACAGCCTTTATTATTTCTTCCTTTAATATTAGCGGTACTGGTTCTGGGTCAGTCCAAATGTCCTGTGTCGATATCTCTTCGATTCGTTTATTTTCCTTATTTCCATATAAACATTTATAATAGTCCGTAGCAATTTTAAGTATTTCCTGTCTCTTATTAGTAATGTCCTTATCTTTGCTTTTTAGGTATGGCATCCACACTTTTTTGTCATTTAATTCTTTAAAAGCTTTCTTTATTCCTCCGTTTTGTTCAATATGATTTTGTATCTTATTTAGTCTTCTTATTTTATAATCTCTTCTAATGCTTTCATTTATTTGTTTACTCAAGCTTATAATGCTTTGTCTGTTCTTCTTGGTGTTCCCTTTCTTTATCAGTTCTCTCCGTTGGTCTAACAATTGTTTGGACTCACTTGACAGAACTTTCGTTTTGCCTTCATTATTTATTTTAGTTGTTTCCGTTTTAAGTGTGTTTAAAATGTAATTATATCTTTCTTGCGTTGACGTGTGTTGTATAGCGCTGTCTACTATTGTTTTTAAGTTACTCAACAGTTTATCGCTATTACCGAGGCAGACAAGACTATTAGCATTATTCTGAAACCTCCTATTGTTCTTTACATGTGCTCCTGTTAAAGTTGCCCGAACCATTCTATGATCAGAATTGAAATTTAGTTGATTAATTACTGACACATTTTTAAAAACCTTGCTGTTATTGGACAGTATGAAATCTATTTCGTTTTTATATGACCCGTTTGGAGAAATCCAGGTCCACTTCCTTGAAACTTTTCCGCAATAAAAGGTGTTTAAAATTTTTAATTTATTCTCTTGTGCGAGTGTGATCAACCTTTCACCGTTCTTACTTCTATTTCCGTAACAATGTCTTCCTATCGTGAATTCCTCTCCCGGCCTGCAAACTCCAACCTGACCATTGAAATCCCCCATCAGTATAATGTTTTTGTGTGAATTTTGTATCGTGGATTGTAAGTCTTTGTAGAATTCATCTATTTTTACTTTTTCTTGACTTCTAATAGTTTCTGTTGGAGCATACGCCTGAATAATGGACCACAATGAATCCTTTTCCTGGTACATAGGTAATATTATATTCAAGACTGCAATCCTTTCCGAAACACCTTTAATTTCAATTATATTTTTCATGAATTTTCTTTTGATTAAAAATCCAACGCCGTATAATCCTGGTGTTTCACCTTTGTAATGTAAAATATACTTTCCATAGTCTTCTATTCCTTCTCCAAAGCGTCTCATTTCGCTGATTCCTAATATATCCCAATTTATATTTTCTAGTGCCAGTTGCAATTCGAAGAGTTTTTCAGGTGTTCTCAATGATCGAGTGTTGAATGTAGAAATGTGTATATTTAAATCTTTTGTTGATTTTTTCTTCATTGTTTTTATCTTTAGAGGGTCGTGGTCTTTTTCCCCCACGAGGACCAGTCGGGTTGGGGGAGAGAGTTTTTCTGTTCCATTATTTTCTGTTGCTTCGTTTTGTTGTATTGTTGTATTTTGTTTGTTGCTGTGATCTGTTATCATGCTTTGTTTTATTTTCCGTTTGCCGATATTTAACTGCTATTGTTTATTTTCTGGGAAATTTGAAAGAGAGTTAGATCTGACTCTCATAATATCAAATGCATTTTTTTGGTTTGTTCTGAAAGTCTGTTGCTTTCTAGGTTGCATGTTATTTTGAGGTGAAATTGATAGTTCTCTTTTTCTTTTATCTTTGTTTGAGTTGTTTTCTTTTACCACAAGTTGATCGTATTTTATATATGCCAGATTACCTTTGCTTCTTTCCTCTATCAATTTGGGTTTTAAGGCTTCCCTCTTTTCCAAAACTTCCTTTGGATAGTCTTCGGTAATGTAAATTTCTGTTAATTTCTTTTTGTTTCTTATTATTTCATTCCTTTTTAAAGTATTAACAAAAGAAAGAAGAATTGGTCTCGGTTTACCACTCTTATTTGTTTTTCCGATACGATAAATATTGTCAACATCATAATCTTGGATAGATATCTGTAAATCCCTTCGAAATATTTCTTTAACCTTCAGCATGAGATCTGTGTTGAAATTCTCTCCTTCTTTTAAACCAAAAATTACTATGTTTTTGTTTCTTTTCTGCCTTTTTAAATAAACGATTTCTTTCTCCAGGCTTACTAATTTTGTTTTCAAATTTTCATTCTCTTCTCTAATTGGTTTTATCTTTTCTTCTAGCTTATGCATAATGGTATCAGTAATGTTTTTTGTTAACTCAACTGTTTGATTTTTCATTTCATTTTTCATTTTTTCAAACAACATTTGCAATTGATGGTCCATTTCCTTTTCTAGTTTTCTAACCATAGTCATCTTCGACCATCGATAGTCTACTTGATGGTAAATAAGTAACTACCATCAAGTAGATCACCATCAACTAAGTAATTAGTGTCGACAACTAAGCATATACTTATTGCAACTTGCGACTTGATGAAACAAACACTAGATGTTACAGGACATTTACACACCGCATTCAAATCGGTTTAGCTGTTTCTGAGATTAGCGTGCACAAACACACATACAAACAAAGATTTTATTTTATACTAGCTGATATAATAGGCAAAAAAAAAATTTTTTTTTTTTTTGGGGTACCTATAAAATTAGTTTACAACCTATTCTCAGACCTACCGAATATACACAAAAAATTTCATAAAAATCGGTCAAACCGTTCAAACACTGTGACACGAGAATTTTATATATATATAAAGATATGATATTGTAATTCCGGCCTTTTCCGGGTTAGTAAAGCGATTGGACGACCTTTCCCCTTTCTGGAGTGTCCTGTGACCTTGAATTGCTGGCTATTCATCGGTGGCCTCGCACCTAAACTATTTGTTAGCTTTTCCAATTGAGGATATTGAGTGAAATCACTATACTTAGTACTTTCTTTACATAGCTTTTCTAACAGGTAGTAAGTTTCTAGCGCGTTCGTTTTTTACATTAAAGTACTAATTGTGCCCACGCTCAATTCCCTTAGTCATCATTGTCAAAAGAGTATAAGGAAATGTTTTATTGAAGTTTCTTCTTCAATAAAACTTAGTGCACTTAGTGTACTAGGTATAGTATTTTTTAATGGTTTATCGTTTACAGATATCAGCGTATTTGTCGGTAACAGTATACGTGGAAGATGTTAACGACAATGCGCCGGTGTTCCAAAATACTCCCTATCACGTCTCTGTGGACGAGTTGACGCCGACAGGTACGTTTACTTTGAAGGCAACATTATTTTATAGCATTTATTAGAGCAAATGTCATGTGGTCACCGTCGCATAATAATATAAAAATCACTAGGTGTTTTTCTAGTGCGTTAGCGGCCCTATCAGAACATGTTAACACCGTAAATTCATAAAGTTTAGGAGCCTCGAATGTAATGGCTAATGATGTAAGTGATTGCTTTGATATTTCACAGAAAGATAAAAGAGGTATCAACGACTATCATCCTAGTACTAATTAGTCATTTATTAATTACTAGCTGGTGCCCGCGACTTCGTCCGCGTTGAACGATGAAAGGTACCCTATGTCCTTTCTGGTGTTCCAGACAACGTGTATGCAAAATTTCATGGTGATCGGTTCAGTAGTTTTTGCGTGAAAGAGTTACAAACATCCATATATCCAAACATACTTTCGCATGTTAATAATTAAAGATACAAAGTCTCGGACAATTGGTGCTCAAGATAAGTTGTAACCTCACAGCAAATGAATTTAATAATATGCTTTTGTTTTCAGGTCTGACAATCTTCAAAGGCATCCATGCGTTTGATCGCGACAAGCCCAACACTCCCAATTCCGATGTGCAGTACACCATCAGCGCAGGAGACAGCGAAGGACACTTCGCCCTTGAGAGCTCTCACAAGCCGGCTCTCGTTTTGAAGAAACCTTTGGACTACGACAAAGGGGATAAGGAGTTTACACTAGTTATTACTGCTTCTGTAAGTTTTAGGCTCGAATTCACCAACAGACGGTTATTTTTAAACAGTTGTTTAAAATTTAAACAGCCGTTTAATAATATTTTGTTGTTCAAAATCGCTAAAATGCTAGTTAAACGCCCTAAACATCTGATTAACTTAATGATTAATCTAATGTTTAACCCGCAGTTTAGCGATGGTGATTAACAAAATATTATTAAACGGCTGTTTAAATTTTAATCAGCTGTTTAAAAATAAACGTCTGTTGGTGAACTCGAGCCTAAGTGTCTTAACTTTAAATGCGACTTATATCCCTATGTCGATCTTGGATATTTGTGTTCTACATAATTATAATTGTGATGAAGCAAACTAAGCACTGTATGACTATCAGTCCATATATGCATTTAATTAATTGTAATTTTTTTTTTTAATGAAATAAAACAAACAAAAATTTTCATCTTAAAACTATGACAGTCAAATTCTACACATAAATTTGAATTCCCATTTTTTGGACAGGATCGAGGCTCTCCTCCTCGCAGTACCAACGCGAGTGTTCACATCAAGGTACAGGACAACGACGACCTCCCACCGAAATTCAGTCTCGCCGTTTACAAGACTCAGATATCTGAGTTCTATCCGTTACTCGTAAGTCTGCATTGTTTTATTCTTTGTAGTATTTTACACACTTCGTGAGATACATGTTTAAATATATTATTTCAATGTTCTAAAATATAGCTTCAAAGGTTAAATAATATTTATGTAAACGCACCAGCAGAAGTTATTAATTTCAAGGTTTTGACAGATTCTCTTAATAGACTATTTTTAATAATGAAAAACTACTTAGCTTTTAATAATGCAGTTTTCCGTAATTTTCAATATAGAAAAATGAAAATTAAATTAGTGGGGCATTCAATTATCCACGTAAAAAATATATGTTGGAGGAAGGCATGCAGGAATAATGCACATATTTCGTATTATATTTATTATATTTCGAGTCTTTAGGTATCAAAGTGTCTGAAATTTGATAACTTATATTCTAAATTAACCTAAGCAATTTCCTTTATGTATCTAGCTATTTCATTTATATCAATTGTGCTTACATTTTTTGGTAAATTTGTGGTTACATCAATAAAATGCACCCACAAGACAATTATAGGTCGTTCGCATTTTATTCCTAATTAATATTAACGTTACAGGGAAAACGCATTCACCAAGCGCTCGCTTTTCCTGAAGCGATATCCGCCGTCGACCAAGACACGGGAGTTGACGCCATGCTGCGGTACGACCTCATAGCGGGGAACGACCGCAAGCTTTTTTCCCTCCATCCTCAGAACGGGACTCTCTTCCTGGAGCAGGAGATCGATCTCGACGCTGAAGCAGCGTTGTCCGGCAACACCTTCATGCTGCAGATTCAAGCTTCACAGCTCGACAACCCTCTGAAGACTGCCCAGGCTCGAGTGGAAGTGGAAATTTTGGACCTCAACGACAACCTGCCAGAGTTCGAGGTCGACTTCTACAACATCAGTATTGTGGAGAATTTACCTAACGGTTTGTATACAGATTAACTTCTGAACCTACATGTTAACTCTACTCTGAGTGTCGTTGGATTTTTATACCCGTTACAGGTACTAAATATTTTAAAGTTAATTATAAAATGAAGCTTATCTCATTAATGTACACTTATGTTAGGTTTGAAATGACTATTAATCGGTATTGATATGAGCTGAATTGTATTTTCAGGATTCAGTGTGTTACAAGTAATGGCGACAGATAGAGACCAAGGAGACAACGGAGAATTCACGTATCAGCTCAACGACCCTAAAGGAGCTTTCTCCATAGACCCTCGGACCGGATGGCTCACTGTGCGAAACCAGGTATTTATAAATCAGACATAATTATGGTTAAGAACTCTAGATACTTTCAGAGGGAAAATATTACAGTAAGATAATATAGATTTAATTATAATTGAAACAAAAATATTTTTATGATTTGGTCGGTTCTTTCATCCATTTAGATATTACAAGGTAGTTAATAAATTTTGTGATATGAAAAATCTAACACAGAAAGTGTTCCATTTGTTGACTTTCACATTTTCTGAGACACTGGGGTTACAGTCTATGAGTATGGAATCACACCTTGATTACCTTAATATGTGAATTTACTAGTTGTCTTGCTGAGTTTGTGTACGTTAACTTACTGGATAGTCCGACATATCCGAAGACCAAGGTCCATAAAATCTATAAATATAAATATATAAAAAAAAATATAAATCATTCTGTCTGACGTAAGGTGACGAAACGTAGCCTTTCACGGCAGGACTGGTACACAAGTTCAAGGTCGCTCAGTGAGCTATGAAGCGGCACTAAAGTCTAAAGTCGGCAGCGCACTTACAGTATGTGTGAAGTTGCTTAATAGGCGACAGTAGCTACCTACCGTCAAGTGATCAAGACCATCAGCCTGCCTCTCGACCTGTAAATAAAAATCGCTTTTAAAATATTTATGCAAGCATCGTGTCTAACATTGAAATATTTTCAGACCATTCTGGATAGAGAACAACATTCTTCTTTGAAAATGAAAGTGTACGCCAAGGAGAAGAATCCTAGTGTCGTCGGCACATTTCTCGATAAACAAAGGCTGGCGAAATGGCGCAGAAACCCAACAACAACGAAGAACCAATCTATCAACGACAAGACCACTTACGTGTTTCCGGATAAAATAGGGACTAAGAGCGATAATATCGAGTACATCGAAGACTTACATCAGTTGATGTCTTATGTCAACGTTGAAGTGACACTACTCGACGCCAACGATAACAATCCAGTTTTCATACCGAGTAATCTTTACGAATTCACAATAAAATCCAACGCGAAAGTGGGAAGTTTCATTGGGAAGGTGAAAGCGGTAGATCCAGATTTGGGAAGGAATGGAATGGTGTTGTACGACGTCCAGCGAACAAGTAATCTGACCATAACGTCGCCGTTCCAAGTGGACGCAAAGACCGGGACAATCAGTCTCGCGGAGTCGCCTCTGGTCGAAGGGCGACACGCTCTCTTCATCGAGGCCTCCGACCAACCGACCAACCCCAGCGAAAGGCGATTCTCGTTGGCCGTCATTTCCATAGACGTCTCTGGATCCATCAAAGGTTTGCTTTAATATTAATTTGCGTGCATGTTTCTTCTTCCAAGGCACAGAACGCTTAAAAAACTAAATAAATATAATATACTTACTATATCATTTGTAGAAATAAATATCTACCGATGTGAAGTATTTAAAAAATAGAATATGTGTTTATGATTACTTGTTTTTAATGTAAAACCATCGCTTATTTTCAAGCCATATACAATAAGTCAGAAAAAAATGACGTTCAAACATAATAAAATTTTATTTCCAGGCGCCAAATCAGACAAGCCTGATTTTATTGGGGCTCCGTATGAGTTTTGGGTTGGATCAAATGTTGGTGTAGGTACGAGTATTGGACAAATTAGAATCAACGATGCTATGGAGAAAAGCGACGTTGTTTATGATTTACTGCACGGCTATGAAGAAGGGGGTATGATATCTCACATTACAACAAAAACAGTTTGGATGCTAATTTTTAGTCAATACTTTTGGCAAATTTGTTTTAAATTTTAACCATGATTGTATTTAGTTATTTCACTTTAAAGAAAATTGGTATTTTTAATGTCAAGGTCACCAGACAGGCTGATGGTCCACTTGATGGTAGGTGACTATTGTCGCTTATAACACAAGTAACGCCACAAGTGCTTGCAAGTTCTCTGCCGACCAAAGCAGGATTAACGAATGATTAGGGAAATGGGCCCTGGAATCCCATACTCAAAGGATCTGTGTGTGCTACAAAGATAAAATACGAGTAGTCAAACTTTTTAAAGATAGACTTTTTAGTATAATTATAACACCTTCTTAACTATATGAGTTAAGATGAACGCGTTTATTAATGAAGCGTTGGCGTCATTGTGTTGCAGTCCCGTTCGCGGTGGAAGAAAGATCGGGTGTGATCACAGTGATAGATGAACTTTCGAAGTACAGTCGGCCACTTTACGAGTTTGAAGCGATCGCTTCTGACGAACGTGTCAATGTGACCATCACCACGAACACGGCCGTCCACGTGGTGGACGTTAACGACGAGAGAGGTGTACTATTGAAGTAATACTTTTTTCACTTCACAACGTTCGTCTGAAAGTTTCAATTCACGGTAACATTATTTTTACTTTTAGGGGGGCGCATTCGCCGCTAGTGTTTCGAGTCAAGGAAAACGTCGCCGGAGCAAATATTGGACAAATATTTCATGTAAATATCAGCACTTTGGCTTCAAATGTCACTGGAAATATTCACTTCTTAATCGCTAATCAGCAAGACGTGACTGACGATATAGCTATTGGTAAGAAATTTTACATAAGTCACATAAAAATGTATGTCCTCGATAACTAATTAATATAATTGTTCTTCTATTACAGGTCGAGATGGGACGATTTATACTCAGAAACCATTAGACAGAGAAAAGCGAGATATTTATAGGATGACGGTTATCGCAGAATTTAACAAAGGCATGATATCTGGTGCTGGAATTTATCAAGTCACAATACATGTAGATGACGAAAACGACAATCCACCTGTATTCGAACTACCGATGTACGAAGGATTTATTGCTGAAAATTCCAAAAAAGGAACGGAAGTTAAAATGACGAATAAAATAAAGGCAAAAGATGCTGACGCAGGGCAAAATTCTATCTTCACGTATACGCTCTTTGGTGATGGACACGAATTATTTAATGTCGATGAAAACACTGGAGTGGTGAGTTTTGTGGGCAACGAACTGGATAGAGAAGATAGAAATATCTACTTATTGAAAATTGTTGCACGAGATAAAGGAGGTTTAAAATCGGAAGCTAAGTTTACAGTAAATGTTCTCGATGAAAATGATAATCAGCCCAAATTTAACCAGATCATTATACCGTTTGGGGAAAATGTAGATTTACTGGAAATTGATGGAGACAAATCTACGAAAATATATTGTGAGACAAAAAATAATTTAACCAATGTCATAAACAAAGTGGAAGCGAAACCGAAGAACAAGTTTGCTATTCTGTCAAAAACTTTAGGACCGTTATTTTCTGTTGCAGAAAATGTTGCAATCGGTTCGACAATATTAAAATTAAACGCAGTCGACATGGATAGCGGCTCGAATGGACAGATACGATACGAATTCATTTCTGAGGTTTTCATGCCACCATATGCTGTGTCAGCGGATAAAATGCACATCAAAAGGTACTTCGTAATCAACGAGAGACACGGTCACCTCATCGTTGCGAGGACTTTGCCACCAGAATCGGAATTTAGACTGAACATATCAGCTTTAGACGGAGAGGGATTGAGCGATAACATTTCGATTAGATTCTTCATCAAAGATATTAACGATCATTATCCTATGTTTAAAAAATCATGGTACACATTCAACGTAGAGGAAGCCCAATATACGAGAAGAGTGCTGGGTAAAGTGGATGCTACCGATGACGACTTTGGTCAAAATGCGAATCTCACATACCGAATCGAACCTACTAGTAGAGACATTCCGTTTGAAATATCTCCATTGAGCGGTGTTTTCAGTGTTAACGGTGAATTGGATAGAGAAAAAGAAGACAAATACATTATAACGGTGGTGGCGAAAGATAACGGCAACGAGAAGAAGCTGTCGTCGTCGGTCAGCGTTGAGATTCAGGTTTTGGACGTGAACGATAATGCTCCGAAATTTTTCGCTTACGATGAAACATTAGAGTGGAAACATCCCGAGGCCGACGCATTGTCTAATCATAATTTCGAATCTGTCATGATGATACCAGTTTATAGGGCGTCTCTGGAAGAGAACGCGCCTGTTGGGACTACCGTCACTAGGGTGTACGCCAACGATTCGGATTTCATCGGCAATGGAAACGGTCTCATACTTTATAGTCTGCCGCAGCGCAAAAACCAGCTGAACCTTTTCACGATAGACTCCAAGGAAGGAATCATCACGACTACAGGTCGGCTGGATTACGAACGACAATCGGCCTATAACGTGACTGTATTGGCGTCCGATTTGGGATCGCCAAGCCTCAGCTCCACGGCCGTGCTGATGCTGACAGTCACCGATGTTCCCGACGAAGCGGAGGTCTCCGATAAACCCGTATTCATATCTCGCTACTACGAGTTGGAGATCGATGAAAATGCGCACACGCCCGTCGAACTTGTCACACTCAATCTGACAGAATACTATGAGAACTTTAAAATGAAATACTCAATTTTGAATAACAACGACTCGGACGCGAGGAGGACTTTCGTAGTCGATCCTCGGAACGGTACATTGTACTTGATACGAAGTCCGGACCGCGAGACGCGAGCGCAGTACGAATTGATCGTGCGAGCCGAGCGCCAGAAGTCGAGTAGGCAGCTGCCGCACATGGTCTTTCCAGTGGGCGAAGATGTGCTCGAAGGTCTCACTAAATTTGACGTTAAAGTCGTTGTCCGCGTTCGAGACCTCAACGATAACGCACCGCGGTTCCCCACCGTCGGTCGTCCGCTCGTCACAGCCATACCGACCACAGCTCCATTCGGGTTCCAAGTTTTACAGCTACAGGTAACACTTTATAATCTGATATATTCACTAGTAAATTTTACACACTTAATCGAACATAATTAACTCAAGTCACAGCCCATGTTTAGTTTTTATTACACGACAATGTAGAAATAGAATCAGAAAAACTTGGATCCTCTCGTAGACGCCACCCAATAGAAAATTTTGTAGACATTTTTAAAGAACCAGAAAAGAATCTAATATCATAATGATAATAAGGACAGTTAATAAATATTTATAGTACAATTCCACTGTTAGCAATATTATAGAGGATGTACGGACAATACGCTATCGATAAGTAGGTACAGTATAGTTGCATTGCTCCGTGTATGATGGAGATATGGCTATCACACTAGCCCACTGCACATTGGCAAATAAATTTTCTTTGTTTTACAACAGATTCTACTTGTTGACCTATTGAGTGAATGGCGCCATTTTAAGTTTAATGATGCAACGTTTGTTGGTAGGCGACGGACGCAGACTTGGGGATAAATGCGGACATCCGCTACCAAATAATAAACGAGCAGTCGTCGCGGTTTGCCATCGACGCGGAGTCGGGCCGCGTGCGGGTGGTGGCGTCGATGGTAGGTGACGGTGGCCGCGTCTTCGGCTTCGACGTGAAGGCCACCGACAAGAGAGGCGCTGACGACGGCAAGTCTGCCATCGCCAACGTCTTCGTAAGTTCAACACTAATATGTCACTATAACAAATATATTATTGAGTAAGGATACCAAAGCCCATATTCTTATCCCTTCCCAATCCCTTATCCTTAACCCTACTGTAGTACGATATTAATTTCTATTATATAATTGTAGTCTACGTTTTGGTGTTTTTTTTTTAATTAAATGTATAATAAAATACTTGACACAAGACACAACTATAAATGGAATTTTTTTATTAGGTGTAAGCCATCTATTCAAACTGTTATCATGTAATAATACCTGTAAATTTCCCTAAAATAAAAGAAATAAATATAAAAATAAATATTTTATAAGAATCAAAAGGAGTTGGCTTTTAAAGACACAAAAACTTAACGGAACAAAAGGTCCGAATTTTTACAAGAGCGTCGAAGGGAAAGATTAAGCAAACCCAAAATGTTGTTCAGGTATACGTTTTGGACGACAACAAACAACTGGTGCTGGTCGTGGGAGCGAAGCCGATGGAAGTGGAGAGAGAAATGGAGAACATGACTCGCTGTTTATCCAACGTGACTGGCTTCGACGTCAGAGTCAGGAAAATTGAGACCAACATGAAGACTGCTAACGATGGACTCGCGTGAGTTCATTTCTTAAGCAAAATGATGATATTTGGCGCTCCCCAACGGAGACCAATCGTTAATCTATGCGTTATAGTCCGATTTAAACTTAACGGTGCGATTAGTGCGCAGAATGTTATATTACATACGCAATATTGACTGTACCTGCGCACACCTGCGCTTGCGCAGCTAGCATCAGAGCGCCATTAAGTTTGAATCGGACTATACAACTCACTCGAATAGACAGCCTGCGTTCAATATATCCTAATATTTTTTTCTTTCCAGAACCGACATGTACATTTATGCAGTGGATCCATTATCCAACGCCATCATAGATATGGAAGTACTTCAAAGGTATACCTACTTACGTTATTAGGACATTTTCTTTATATTTACATATCGGCATCTAATCCATCGGCAACAATACTGTTGTTGAAATTTTCGACTTTTACTTCTGTTTCTTATAAACTTCATCATGGGCCCCATAACATAATTTAATAAGAAAACTTTCTTATATTTCCATATCATAAATTTAATCACTTCATTTTACATAGCTATATGTATAACTTCATATAAACATATTCATCAAAATTACTTTATAACAATCTCAATACAATTTCTAAAACACACTCCTAAATATCTTCTAATCAACTATGACATTCATTCTGAAAAAACCCCTTCACTTGTTTTTCAATATCACATTCCAAATTATATTTCTTAAATTTATCACCAGTATAAAATTCAAACCTCTAACAAATACAAGTACCACTTGATGGCGCTTCAATAAGTAGTCATAAAACACCTTATTTTTGGTGTAAAATTGCGTTTTTACAAGAAATACAGCAACAAGTAGACTTTGACAGGCAAAACCATATATACATCCAAAATTTTATCCAAATCCAGAAATATACATATATACAAGAATTGATGGTTTAAAGTTATTAGATGTAATTGTAATCAGAGCGATGTGCAGGTCGTTACTGAAGCGAGAAATGGACCTGCGCCACGGTTTGTTGGGCATGCCCGTCTTGGAGGTGGGCGCAGGGAGGCGCGCTGCGGCCCGAGGGGGGCGCCGGCTGTCCACGGCCGAGCTCAGTGTGGTGGCGCTGGGTTGCCTGGTGTTCCTCGGGGCTTGCACCACTGCCCTTTGCATCCTCTGCCTCAGGAGAAACCGAAGGTCAGTCGAACCTATCTCTCTTGCTTTGGGCCTCTTTCACCAACTACAAGTAAAGTGTTGATTAGTTAGTTTTAGAAATAATTTTATGTTTTATTAAATTATGCACTCGGTTTACTGCATCCTACGATAGGCGATTTTTTTTTTATTATTTTCTTTTTAATGTTTGGGCTTTTACCGTACAAACAAAGGTATATTATCTCCTTCATTCCCGGTGACCGGTGACTTTAAATGGCGGTTAGCTTACTTGACACTTTACTAATTAAATTGTGTCCCCTTAGTGTCTAATTAAATATTATTTTTATGAGGAACTGCTACTAATATTACAAATGCGAGTTTGTGAGGATACATATTTATTTATTTATTTAATTAATAGCGAACATTGCAGCGTGTAACATTTCACAAATACATTTAAAAAAACTTAGTTACTTAGTTAACGTACGTAGTCATCAGAATAATAAATCCTAATTAATATTATAAATGGGAAAGTGAGTTTATTTGTTTGTGAAATTTTCACGCCTTAACTACTCAACCGATCCGAACTCACTCAAGAGATCAAGGGAAATATATGAGCAATAAAGATTGAATATTTTTTTAACCATTAAGAAAAAGCGGCGCGGACGAAGTCGTAGGCAAATGCTATTTAAACAAGAAATATTTTACTATTGTACTTTCTATGACCAATCAAATTATCATAATAAACCACTATTTTACTTTTAAACTGCACTAAATAACTTTTTGTATCCATTATCACACTATAATTATTACAAATCTATAAAAAAATCTTTATTTTTAAGTTCTACTTTGGCTTAAAAATTCTATCCACTTCAATTATAACGACTGTTCTTAGTTTAATGTCGCAAAAGTAGTTTTACAACTTTTTTTTATTAGACAAGTCGAATACAACTTTGTATTCTTAGCTCTTCCTTCGATAAAGTAGCTTTCATTTTTAATCACAATGTATGTATAATTGATTAGGCTTCTAAGTTTTATTACTATCATAAATTTCTTATTTAATATATTTTATCTGATCACCAAACGTAAAAAGTTTTGCATAGGATGTTCTAAGACATCGTGTTTTGTAGTCGTCATCAATGTCAATGTTAGGGCCTCTCACCAACTACAAGTAAAGTGTTGACTAGTTACTTTTAGAAATAATTTTATGTTTTATCAAATTATGCACTCGGTTAACAAGTAAAGTGTTGATTAGTTACTTTTAGAAATAATTTTATGTTTTATCAAATTATGCACTCGGTTAACAAGTAAAGTGTTGATTAGTTACTTTTAGAAATAATTTTATGTTTTATTAAATTATGCACTCGGTTAACAAGTAAAGTGTTGATTAGTTACTTTTAGAAATAAATTTATGTTTTATTAAATTATGCACTCGGTTAACAAGTAAAGTATTGATTAGTTACTTTTAGAAATAATTTTATGTTTTATTAAATTATGCACTCGGTTTACTGCATCCTTCGATAGGCGATTTTTTTTTAAATTATTTTCTTTTTAATGTTTGAGTCTTTTACCTTACAAACAAAGGTATATCAGCTCCATCATTCCCGGTTACCGGTGACTTTAAATGGCAGTTAGCCTACTTGACACACGGTGAAAGAGGCCCATAGACTATAACCTTTACTCATATGATGTCATTGTGAAAAATCATATTTTATCAATTGATTGATTGACTATTATAACCCTTCATGGCCATTGTCTTTTGTTTAATTAGTGACTTGAAGTGTATTTGTTTAAGAATAAAATAAACCCTAACCTTCTAACCTGTGGGCTGGTTAGTCAATTTTTAACTAATGAATGATTTCATTTAAAAATTTAAAAATTTAAAAATTCATTTAAAAATTGACTAACAATAATTGGTTCAATGAAGTTTTTATGAAATAAATATAAATTAATTTATATATGACTAGCTGTTGCACGCGACTTCGTCCGCGTAACTTTATAAAATATAGCCTATTTTACTCGCTGATAATATAGCTTTCTATGTGAGAAAGAATTTTTAAAATCGGCCCAGTAGTTTTTGAGTTTATTCATTACAAACATACAAATCATCTCTACTTATAATATTAATATGGACAAACAAAAATACAAATATTTTCTCTTTATAATCCGTACTAATATTATAAATGCGAAAGTATATTAGGATGTATGGTTGTTTGTGACTCTTTCACGCAAAAACTACTGAACCGATCACCATGAAATTTTGCATACACTTTGTTTGGGATACCAGAAAGGACATAGGGTACCCTTTATCGTTCAACGCGGACGAAGTCGCGAGCACCGGCTAGTGTTAGTATATAAGTAAAGAAATTAATTTCACCCTTTTAAACTCTTCAATTTTTCATCCATTACAACTAGATTTTGCATTCATAACTGCATGTGTATATTTTTATGCTATACGTACCGTTGCTACCTGTTTCTCTATGTAGGTCACATTAATATAATTAAATTTCATTAAAGCTTTTACCCAAGGTAGAATTATGTTCTCCATGTTGCTTTTCAGACACCATCATCATCATCACAAACGAAAGCATGTCACTCATTATCTTGCCTAGACAAAACTCTCTTTCATTATGAATTATTTATATTAATTTTTATTTATAATAATTATAATATATGCTGTATATTGTTAACTATTAGTAAATCTAATATAAAATGTATAGTTTTTTTTATATTAAATTGACACTTCACTTCACATTTAGTTTTATTTATATTATAATAATATGGGCCTCATTCACCAAATACAAGTAAAGTGTTGATTAGTTACTTTTAGAAATAATTTTATGTTTTATTAAATTATGCACTCGGTTTACTGCATCCTTCGATAGGCGAATTTTTTAATTATTTTCTTTTTAATGTTTGGAACTTTTACCGTACAAACAAAGGTATATCAGCTCCTTCATTCCCGGTTACCGGTGACTTTAAATGGCGGTTAGCCTACTTGACACATTGTGAAAGAGGCCCTTAGTGTAACTGCTTGGTGCTCTCTGTTACGTCGAAATATATTCTGCAATTTTATCACCATTACAGTCAATTTCATTATAAGAATTTATATTATTTTAATAATTTTTTTTAGACATGTGTTATTTGACTTCAATCTGATTTAGAATTAAATAATCTAACTAATTTAATTTTGATGAAAGCTAAATTATATATTTGTAGTAGGTACTCCCAACGTGTACATGCTTTAGGTAGGTATATATTTACATTTTAATTAGGTGAAGACAAAACAGTTCAGTACTATTTCCACCTAACAAATTATTATTGTCGAATTCGGTCGAATCAATAAGCCAACATTAGTAATATTGGATAATAGGCGACCATTAGTAATAGAACAGCTCCAATAACCCGTTTATATTGTGGCAAGGTAAACGTGACAGAGGGCAAACCTTTCGTTAGTCTAACAATTAACTCTTCTTCCGTCTTTTGCCCTAACAGAAACCACCACAAATCATATTCCCAGCAACGTCTTAACGCTTTTTCCACTGAGCACCTCTCTAAATTCGGAGGACTGTTCCCTTCCGGCGGCAACCAGTGTCAGGAGCTCAACCAGTCGTACAGCGAAGCCGACTCGTACATCGACGTCATCAACCACTCCGGCAAGAAGCACTGTCCTCACGGGAACTCTGTCGAGGAGTTCGGGAAGGCTCATCAGAAGTGCGTCAAGACTCAGTTCACCGACGTTCACAAGGCGGACGTGTTCGGTCAGAAACACGAGAAAGTTTGCATCAAATTCAATCAGCGGCCATTACAGAAGAGGTGAGTTTCATTCCATATTGCAACACATGAGGCATTCTAGATGCGAGATGTATTCTAGATTGACATCAGGATTTATGCTGGTTTAACCTATTCAAACTATTTAAGGTGGTCTACCTTAATTAGTTGAATTTTCCCTGCTAAAAAGTGATCAAGGGTCGCGTTGCTTCTAAGCTACAGCACAATGTTCTCGCACTAAAACTAGTTTTATTTAAAAAGTTTTAGATGATGGAGTGGCATTTTGCTTAATTAATAGAGCCGTGATATAGAAATTTTAGTAACATACGGAATTTAAGTTTCGACTTGTACAATATTCAATATATATTAATATTTATCAACTAATAGATAAACGCTTATTTATCGACATCGTATTTGGCTTCAGGAAAGGTCAGGACACGTCGATAACATCAGTGAACTCGAGTGGACAGGATAGCGGCATCGCGGAAGCGGCCAGATGTCCCTGCGGACACTCAGCCCTGCATACCTCCGAGGAAAGCAGCGGGTGAGTCTCACGAAGCTACTCCCTCTATGAACAACTATGGTTTTCATACTTTATACTCACAAGCCAAGAAAACTTATAGATATTCTCTTGAAACACAAATTTTTGTAATCTGTGTGTGTTTGTGTGAGCTTATTGAACAAAAACCACATAAGAGAGACATATTTTTGTGTAAGTTTTGAACATACGAACACCATGTTTTTACCATGGTGTGGTCTATAACGTAAAAAAGGCGTGGACAAAATTAATTTTAGACAAGATGTGAATAAACTATTTGTCTCTTGCACCTTAACTCAGGCACTGTAACGTGTTAGCACTCGTGCTGTTATTATTCAGTCGCCTGCCGCACTTGATTGCATAAAAGTATGCTTTGGCTCTCCACAGATGCAGCTACGAGGACTCTCTAAAATCAAATCATAATGAAGAAGTGTGCACGAAGCCTTATCCTCGATCGGAGAGCACTCATCGACCTTCGCGTCGCGCTTCCGTCGGTCATCCGCCCCTCGGCTCGCGCCGATACAACTACGGTAGACAATCCTTCTCGGAGAACCAGATGAGGTATCCACACTTCGAGAGGATTGGTTCCGGAGGACGCATCACTCGACAGATATCGACTCCGAACGTTTCGAACCCACAGCAGTCTTACTTCGTCAACGGTAAGCAGAAGAGCAGAAGACCAGAGCCGCTCAACGAGCCGATGGTGGACTATGACCAGAGCGACGGAGAGGATACTTTTGAGGATAGAATAGAGAGGAGGCTGAGTGGGAACCACAAGAGGAAGTTCTTGGAGTTGGGTGGACAGGCAGCGGTGTTTGTGGCGACACCGGCAGCAGCGGAAATCATGAGGCGACAAGGAAGCGATAGGCTCATGTTCTCCAGACCATTATAGTAACACTCGATGTTCCCAAATTAATTCCCAAAATACTCTGTCAAGTTACAGTAAAAATGCGTTTTTAATTTAAACGCTTTGTTACTGCCGAATGTCTAATTTACAACTACATAGTATTAATAAAGAGGAAACATATCATTCAAAAACTTAGGTTATAATTCTTTCAAATCTGCTTAAATTTAATATTTTTCTTTACCGTAAGTAGGTAAGGTTGTGAAGTTAAGATATATTTTATTATGTAACTTCACTAAGCCCAACACATTGTAAAAAATCTCATGTCAATATTCTGAAAACATGTATTTTTTTAACAAACAGCTTTTACAGTTGTTGATAATTGTTTTATTACAGACGTTCAGTATAAACTTACTAGTAAGTAGTTACTAGCTAAACGAGTTTAAAATAAAGTCGTATTTTTACTGTTAACTATAATTAAACAATGTATAGTGTTTGTATATTTGTATATCTTTGTATATTTTACTATTTCTAAGTGAAAACTTTAATTTTATTCCAAATTAGAATTGAAATCAAATGCATACATTCAATTGTTATCTCTTTGCTGTGTAAGTACAAGGATTTTTTTATTGTTTTTTTAAAATAAAGGTACTGATGTTGTATTAAGTGATCCGCCAATAAATTACGAAGTGTGCCATTTGGGATTGTCTTCAAATAAAAGTGAAGACCTGTGTTAATTTCTTACCACCTTGAAAATTTTACTTAAATATTTGTTAAATTAAACTTTAAGATTGCGTACGCTTTAAGATTGTGTAATTGTGTATGTATGTAAATATTTGTTATAATTTAATAAACAATAAAGTTAAAAATTATTGTGTATTTATTGTAAGTGACCCTTTTTTTAGAAAAAAAAATTTAAAGAGGATTTTATTCAATAATTTCAAATGAGCTAATTCCACATCGACTTTTCCAGTTAAATCCATTTGCATCTGTGTAATCGGTCACATTTAAATTGTAACGTCGATTATTATTGGAACTAGCTGGTGCCCGCGACTTCGTCCGCGTGGAACGATAAAAGGTACCCTATGTCCTTTCTGGTATCCCAGACAACGTGTATGCAAAATTTCATGGTGATCGGTTCAGTAGTTTTTGCGTGAAAAAGTCACAAACATCCATACATCCAAACATACTTTCGCATTTATAATATTAGTACTTATTTCGTGTTTTCGACTAAGCTTCGACTTGACGATATTTGTGCCTTTGACCCGAGATATATTGCATAAATAAAAAAAAAATACTTAGGTAAAATTTAATTAAAAATATGAAAGTGAGTTTATTTGTTACGCTTTCACGCCTTAACCACTCAACCATAGAAAAGGTATCGCGTGCGAGCACCTCAAAATATAAGACCCAAGTTGTGGCATCATAGAAAACATTAAAAACATTTTGTGCAGTCAAACTTGAAGGCGGGCGAAGCCACGAAGCGTGGCTAGTAAGATATTTGAGTGATACATTTGAGTGGGCGGTTCTCATCAAAACTACTGGACACTTGTAATAAGTTTCTACATAAGAACAACATTTGTGGTTACAGATTGGTTATATAGCGCAGAAGGCGGTTGAAGGATGTGCCTCATTAATAACACAAGAAAACAAAAGAGTATGAATGTTTGTTCGGCCGTTGAGAATATATAATACCGTTACGGTGACCACGCATTCAATTATTTATTTTTTTTGATAACTTTGACTTTATGTATATTTATTACTAAGTTACTTATTATTCACTTGAGCAACATAGAAAGTGATAATGGCGTTTCTTTGTGACATCTCCAGTTAAATGTGACATAATTATATTTCAAAATTAAATCGTACGTTTTCTTTGAGAAATAAATTTAAAAAAATTAGCTAGCATTGTAATAGTATATAAATTAAACCTATTTTTTTGTTAATGTAATAACAATATGATCATTTGTAGTTACATATTGATTTTATACAAATTAATGTTGATAAAAGCAACTATGAGGTTCCTAACCTATTTTTCTTCATAGAATATATCATTTCCTATTGCAAGGCGCTGAAATTTAGTCCTATGCAATAGAGATTTTTTTTTAAATCGATAAAAAGTCTATATGAACAATAAATTTAAGCGTAGGAGATTGTCTTTCTACGCATAGGGTCAGATTTAGATTTATTTTACAGTGTCTTTTAGAGGGAGGTTAAGGCAGCCAATCATTTTAAATTCCCGCGTCATTGAGTTAATACAATTTAGCAATTGCTATAGAAAGTATTGATTAATTTTAATAATAATAAATAAAACATTAAACTTGGTTCGTATATAACACTCGACACTGGTGTGGCGGAACTAAACTCTGTTAGTTTAAATTACAAATAGGTTCAAAGTGTATCCCATTAATCTGAGTCCATAATTAATCCGGCTAGCATCCGAGCTATACCACAATTGGAACATGGTCGGACATGTCTCTAGAGTCACGTTAGGGTTGCCACTATGAAGAATTCTCTACAAATATCCGTTTTTTTTTTTTACAAGAATCATCATGGATACCCACTGGCCTGGGGACAGACCTGTGGGTTATTTCGGACTCCCTCCCCGAGATGGTAATGGGGTAGACCTACCAAGTAAACCTCTTGGCGTCCTCCGCGTCCGCTATAGGCAAAATTGCGAGGTCGAACGAACACTCTTCCGCAACTCCGCCGAACTCTACAAAGATCCTTTTTTTTACATTAGGAATCATCATGGATACCCACCGGCCTGGGGACAGACCAGTGGTTTATGTCGGACTCCCTCCCCGAGATGGTAGTGGGGTAGGCCTACCGACTAAACCTTTTGGCGTCCTCCGGGTCCGCTATAGGCGAAATTGCGAGGTCGAACGAACACTCTTCCGCAACTCCGCCGAACTCTACAAAGATCCTACATTCAATTTTGTTGCAAACATGATTGGTTCGCAACACGTGAGTGTTTTAAAATTTTTTGGACATAGGCGTTATTTTTTAAACATAATATATTTATTTATAAAAATACTTTCTATTGAATTTATGTTATGATTCACAGGTACAACATCATGTAGCCCTTTCTACGCAAGTAACTCATACCTACTTGTACTTTTGTGATTCTCCAGTGAGAGATACCAAAGCTCCTTCCAATCATAATCTGATAAATATTTCGCTACACATTATATAGATAAATACAAGAAAAACAGAAATCAGCAAAGTTTCTACTAATTACTAAAACATATTATAAATTATAAGTTACTACAGCAAAAGCTTCCTTTTCACTTAAAATTCTATCTGCTTTTTATATGGATACTAAGGTCTAAGCGCGGTGCCCACATGAATTAAGTAGCCTATATAACCTTCATCAAGAAATAGGCTATTAAATACAAAAATAAATTTTCAATTACGACTGGTAGTTTCAGAGATAAGCGAGTTCAAACAAAAAACAACTGTCCAATTTTATTAAGTGAGTATATTCTCTTAAAGTAATTGTTTTATATCAGATAAAATGTTTTTCAAAATAAATGCCTCAATGATAAGAACGTATAAAGCCCCTGACAACATTAGTTACTTTTAGAGTTATAACTGACTTGTATATTTTAATGTGGAAACCCTACGGAGCGGTCAATCTGCTTTCAAAGAGACAGTATATGGCACTACCATCAAAATGGGTCATTCAACCCGCGTTTTACGTTAACTATATTGAAAACACTGTGATTAATATGTTTGTTGTTAATATTTTTTATGTTGTTAATAATAATAATTCGAGACAGTTAGTAAAATGTTTCATGTTTTCTTATGATATAATAACAAGTTGTTATTTCATATTTGTCATTTTCTGTTAAAAAAAATAACTTGAAATCCTACACCTGATAGATTTAAATCGATGTTAGTTTTATATGTACATTGTACATTAGAGTTTTAGGTTCTCATAATTGAGTATTTAATCTGTAATATATTTCAGCTCAAGCAATACGATCTAAAAAAAAAAGATTTTTTTTTAAATAATAAATCTAAAATCCGTACTAATATTATAAATGCAAAAGTATGTTTGGATGTATGGATGTTCGTGACTCTTTCACGCAAAAACTACTGAACTGATCACCATGAAATTTTGCATACACTTTGTCTGGAACACCAGAAAGGACATAGGGTACCTTTCATAGTTCAAAGCGGACGAAGTCGCGAGCACCAGCTAATATTATAAATGCGAAAATATGTTTGGATGTATGAATGTTTGACACTCTTTCACGCAAAAACCGATCACCATGAAATTTTGCATACACTTTGTCTGGGACACCAAATAGGACATAGGGTACCTTTCATCGTTCAACGCAGACGAAGTCGCGGGCACCAGCTAGCTACAAATATTTTATCAATCATTTAAAGTCACAAAATGACGTAGAAGCGATCCTATTCTTATTTCTGTAGCATAGTAATATTATTTTCAGACAGGACATGCTACGAAGCGTAGAGAGCTACGTCGTAGCTACGTAAGTAGGTGTAACCAGTACCTTTATCATGAGTTTATAATGATTGCACTCGCTAGCGAGTACGTAAAACATTTATATGGAAATCTCTGTCAATTTGACATTGACAATTGACAATGTTCCATATAAATATTTTATTTACACTCTCGCTAGCGAGTGCGGTCATTGTAAGGGTACCTAAACGTATACAGTTTCATTAGGACTATTAGGAAACACAATTAAAGACAGTATATTAACAAAAAAAATATGTTATGAATTAAATTATATTTAATTTGTTAAATACTAAATTTATATTAATTCGCAGTATAAAAAGAAATTATTTAACACTTTTTAATATTGTAATCTTTGTTAAATTTGTAAAAATATCTGGTCTGGATAATAATGAATATTTATGTCTCCTGAGTGTTGATACTTTTTTTTTTACATTATAAATAAAAAATAATTTAAAATTACCTCTTTTAAATAAGATTTACTGTTAAAATTGATATTATATGAATTCTAACATTTATTTGAAATAAATAATTTAGTTATAATGAAATAACTTTTTAATATTTGGAAAAGTAATAAGTTTATGAGGAAAACAGCCGGAGAGTAAGTAGCTTTATGTTCCTTAAAACTTTTATTCAATTTATCAAACTTTATAAAGTGTTTAACGAAACGACACCAAACTCCGTTATCTGCAAAATACTTCTCAATACGTTCTCGTGAAAGTTTGTTATCTCGTCTCAACCGAGGTCAACGACCCTCGACAACCGTAAATAACTGCTAACTTTTATTAATTTTTAACTCTATCGCGTTTTCTGACAATTATGACCAAAGAGCATTCCATTTTAGGACCGATTCAATTATGATACCTAAGTACAAACATTTCTAAACTTTAACATTCAAAAATTGAATGTATGGAATGTACGAATAATAATATTATAATAACATAAAACTTATTATATATACCAAAAACTGTTTACAAAAGGTTATCCTTACAACTAAACTAAGTAGAGCCTGTATTTTTATTATATATTTAAGTAACTTAGGTAATATGTAATATATATTTAAATGATCTATTCACATATAATTATGTATTTCCAATGAATATTACAGCAGCTATTATGTTCATAGGTATAAAGTAAATTAGGGTTAATAGTTTTGGGTACGTTATAAAATATTTAGATGATTGACTAGTAAAGTTAAAACTAAAGAATTTATCCTTCATATATGTTTAATGTATAATTTTATATAATTAATCAGAATTAATGTTACATTTTATAAACTTTTTCACGGCGTACTTAACTAATACCGTAATCAGGCGACGGTAAAAGTATAGTTACCATCAAGTGGCCTGCATTTCGCTTTTTATCTCATGAAAAAAAAAAATTCATAGTATAAAAAAAATTAAAGACTAAAATTATTTATTTAAAGTGGTAATTAACTATTGAAAGCTTTTAAGACGCCTCGCCTTCACCATTACCAAGTAATTTTATTGAAAGTGACTTCAGTTGTAAGACTCATGAATGATTTCGTGAGATTTTCATAATATATTAATTTTTGAATAATAAAACATTATATGATACTGAAAAAGTTAGTTGGAAAGCATTATTATTTATATAATAATGCTCATGACAGCATATGATGCTCATGATGCTCATGATGCCCATGATGATAGGAAGAATCCTCATGATAGCTATTTTCAACATAATTTTACCATACATTTATAGATAAATAAATATACAATAAATCAGCCATCAGCTTTTTAATCTTCATCCAATTTATAGCAAATATAATATGTTTAAATGAAATCTTGATAGTTATCTATAAAAAACCTTTTTATTACTAGAAACTTTTTTTTACTACGACGGAAGGTTCTCATGATTTTAAATGTTATACATTTATATTTATACAACATAATCTTAAATTTATTTATTTAAAAAAATTGTCAATTAATAAATTTAAGTCCACAGTGAACTTCTAAAAAAAAAATATTAAAAATTATTAAAAAAATGATATTATATATGTAACAGTTATTTTAATGTTGAAATAACTTGAGATTGATATAATTGAGTGATGCCTATATCAAAATTTGTTATTCAATATATCAAAAATATAAAATACTAGCTGGTGCCCGCGACTTCGTCCGCGTTGACCGATGAAAGGTACCCTATGTCCTTTCTGGTGTCCCAGACAACATGTATGCAAAATTTCATGGTGATCGGTTCACTAGTTTTTGCCTGAAAGAGTTACAAACATCCATACATCCAAACATACTTTCGCATTTATAATATTAGTACGGATTTTATATTGTTTTTATACTCATAAAATCAGTATATGAGCATATCAGTAAATTTTTAAAAATTTTCAAAGTTAAATGTTAGTTGGAACGAGTATTTTAGGTATGTTGTCAAAATGACCAATTACTTACTTTCAATTAAAAAAAAAATCCCGAAGCGAGTAGATGTTATTGAAAGTGTGACGGACACGCAATAAACCGTGAACTGGGAAGTGGGATAGACGTCCATTGATCTTTATTACAGGCCGTTTGAGGGCAGCTTTTACGGTCAGTGTTATGATAGGCCACTTCACCCTAAAACAAGGGACACCTAATCACATGCGGGTTATTCAATCAATTACTTCAATGAATTGGGTCTGACGTGTCTGACGAAATCGCTTGTTGAACAACACTAACATTTTGGGCCTCTTTCACCAAATACAAGTGAAGTGTTTACTAGTTACTTTTAGAAATAATTTTATGTTTTATTAAATTGTGCACTCGGTTTATTGCGTCCTTCGATAGGCGATTTTATATTATTATTTTCTTTTTAATCTTTGGGACTTTTACCGTACAAACAAAGGTATACCATCTACTTCATTTCCGGTTACCGGTGACTTTAAATGGCGGTTAGCCTACTTGACACATGGTGAAAGAGGCCCTTAGTTTAATAAAAAATATCTAAAATATTATTCAAAAATGACTTACTCGTATATACTCATTTAGGTAACAATAATAATATAATCAACGTTAAACATTTTTCTTTTCTATTTAAGGACAGTTAAGTCCTTAGATAGATATCAGTGGTTCATAGTATGTATTTGTAAGGGATGTTCTATCTAAAAAAAATCTTTAACTTATTTTAAACATCTTTGAAATACGTTTATAATGAAAAAAATAAAATTATTTAAAAAGAAAGTAGTGGAAGGGTATACTGTTATTTGGGCATCCCGTCTTGTGGCAGTACCAGTAATCCAGGCAAATTTGAAATAAAATATTTCATTTTTAAATATCATTATTAGCTATTAGAATACGCTGATTTGTGTGTTCGTTTTGTGTTAAAATTACATAATAAAACTTTAAAACACTATTCCCGCGACTTCGTCCGCGTTTAACGATGAAAGGTACCCTATGTCCTTTCTGGTGTCTCAGACAACGTGTATGCAAAATTTCATGGTGATCGGTTCACTAGTTTTTGGTTGAAACAGTTACAAACATCAACATACAACATTAGTACAGTAGATAATTATAATTATATAATATATATATTTATAATATATAGTACGGATGCTTCACATAACAAAGCCTGTAAACCACAAAGCTATCTTGTGTTCTACAGGCTTTTAGATTAGATCTGAAGGTCGAACTCCCACCTCTACCTCGTTTATAACAAAATAAAAGCCGAGATAAGAGCAGTCGGAGCACTTCAGTATCTGAAGGGTTCAATGAAAAAAACATTTGCCAATAGGACTTTAGGCAGCCTGAAGTTAGAAGGAACGTGACAAACGGACGGAGGGCCGTATAACCGACTGGAGCGGTCATCGACCCGCCCCTGGAAGAGGTGTGACGTCACGGAAACAACTATACACACACACACACCCTTACCGAATGACACCTTGTAAGTAAGTGGTCAATTGTGACATTTCAAATTTTTAAACGCCCTTTGTAGTACATATTATATTTTATTAGAGCCTCCTTCACCAACTACAAGTAAAGTATTGATTAGTTACTTTTAGAAATAATTTTATGTTTTATTAAATTATGCACTCGGTTTACTGCGTGCTTCGATAGGTGATTTTTTTTATGTTTGGGACTTTTACAATACAAAAAAGGTATACAATCTCTTTCATTCCCAGATACTGGTGACTTTAAATGGCGGTTAGCCTACTTGACACATGGTGAAAGAGACCCTTAATATATTTTTTGATAATTTTATGAATTAAGTAATCATTTTTTTACATTTATAATTATTTTGACGATAAAATTATTTTGACAACTGTCTCAATGTTTTAGTCATGAGATTTCATTAACCAATGCATAAATGTTTTATTACCTGAGAAAAAGAGAGAAAACCCCGAAAAAATTTAAAATGGTCAAACCGCGTACTGTCCACTGACTTTGGGGCGATTTAGTTGCCCTAATAAAAAATGGCGGTTTTTGCTTTGACTTCGTACGGACTATAAAGCCTGGGAAATGAGACGGAAAATACGCACTGAATCATTGTGTTAAATTCATACCTTAAGACCAATAAATAGAAAATTAAAGCACAAAATAATAAAAATATTAGAACAATAAGTAAGTGGCTGAAATTTGATCTTATGTATTAAATAATATTTAAATTCAATTTAAAATTTGCTATTAAAACCGCTGAATTTCTATTGACACCAAACGCGCTACTGTAAGTTGCTGAGGACTTGGTTATCTCGCAGACTATTTAATACTGAAGTATCATGTCATGGAAATACCACCGAAGTAATAGTATATCAAATTTCACATCGACTAAACCTTTGGAAGTTAGTGAAGTCCCTTCGTTAATTAGAAAATGGGCTGATGATCTTCAAACGCCTGAAGAGATCTTAATAAACTATAGCTAAGATTTGTATATATTACGTCAGATTTCAAATAAAAAAAACCAGACCAAAATCGATCCATCGGTTTGAGAGCTACGATGCCACAGACAGACATATTCTTGTTCATCGGGCGTCGTCGGGAGTTAAACAGATGCTGTATAACAAAGACATTAATACTAAATCAGTTTTCACCTACCAATACAAGGAATAAAAATAATATATTACACACTGAAACAAATTATTGAAACGAAATCGTGAATCGAATACATATATTTGTATTACACATCAATACAATAGCGAGTCTCAATTATCGTAAAAGTAAGTTCCAATGTATAACCTCGGTAATAGACCAACAAAATTCCTTTAGATTTCTTCCACGACTGGATCGTGTGTTAATGTTTCCTAACATATTTATTTCTTCTGTGCTCGTATGACGTACAAAAGATTTTCTTTTGCGTCGTAAAATCCGTCGTCGTACGAAATCTCGACTCCTAAATGGAAACAATACGTTTCTTTATTCGAATGAGACTTTTCTTATTGTTTCCTTTTATGCTGTGAATTTTATGACTGTTTATTGTTATTTATACTTACTCCCGTGGACGAGACGATCGAGAAAATACTTTGATATTTGTGAATAAAAATCAAACGACAAAGAAGAAAGTTATTTTATTAAATATGTTGAACCGTCAATAAAGTTTATTACGCAATAACCTTTTGACAGCGACATTCATTCAAGTTTATAAAATATAAATAAAATATAATAATAACCTAGGTACCTGTTTATTATTTTGATGTAGGTATAAGTATATATAGTTAAACTAAATTATGTAATTTTATCCATCCATCTTTAATAAACTTTTACAATTATAATTTTACTAACATTCGCCCGCAACTTTGTTCGCAAATTTTTATAAATTATTAGGGACTCGCTTCCAGCTTTGCCAGAGGTTCAATTTTTACATTATGAAAATCTTCCCTGTTCTCTTTCTTATATTTCTTACAGAATGAGATTAAAAAATAAGTTCAAATATAAGCCGAAAAATTATTTTATCCTTAAGCTTTTATACATAAGCTATCGAGTCCTAATTACATTTTAAATGTACTTAGTGCATATTGATATATATAGGGACATTTCTGAATTGCTTCCCACTAGGTAACCAAGTTTAAAGACGTATTTAAAAACTTTCGTTAAATCATTGCTTTTTTAATTCAATTAAAATAAAGTCAACAAACATACGTTGCAGTTTGTTCAAACTGCACTTAACAGTTTTAAATTCAAATGTGTGTAAAAATAGATGTCGAATTGGTAAATATGCTTTTCTATTTTCATCAAATCCGGTGCTTAACTTGCAAGTTGTGTACTGTCGCGCACCCAATCGTATAACCATTATTTTTTAGCCTTTTATGTGTAACTATAACTATAATATTTTTAAGATTTTTTTTCCTAAATGACAACACTAACAAAATCTACACTAATATTATAAATGCGAAAGTATGTTTGGATGTATGGATATTTGTAACTCTTTCACGCAAAAACTACTGAACCGATCACCATGAAATTATGCATACACGTTGTCTGGGACACCAGAATGGACATAGGGTACCTTTCATCCAGAAAAAAGGACTATTCCCGAGGGATAAATAAAAAATAAAATACTAACGCCTGGCCAAAGTTTTATAGCAACACGAGGTCAAGCAAACGTTATATTGCTTTTTTTTTAAATTTTTAACGCGGACGAATTCGCGAGCACCAGCTAGTATAATAATAAATAATATATTCGCTCGATTTGATCATTTTTTATATCAAAATTATATTTAAAAAAATCAAAAACTAAATAATTGGTAAAGGCTTTAGAAGTAAGTAGTTACTCACATTTATTCTAGCATATTATACCATTTTTTTTTTCATAAATGACATCACTAAAAAAATATAATAATAAATAATATAATCGCTCGTTTTCATCATTTTTTATATCAAAATTATATTTAAAAAAATCAAAAAAAAAAATTAAAAACTAAATAATTTGTAAAGGCTTTAGAAGTAGAACTCATATTATAACTTAACTCTAAAAGTATTTTAAAAAAGAATTGTTTAAGTTTCGGAGTGTACCCATACAAGGCCTGTGCTCCGGAACACCAATATTGACATGGGATCGGTAAAGAGTGCAATCTTAAAATTCGATCGTCTGAAAATGATAAAGTCAACGTCCTTCATTATAAATGTACTTCACACTTGCTAATGTTCACTGGATTTAATGAGGTTTAGGGGCCTCTTTCACCATGTGTCAAGTAAATTAACCGACATTTAAAGTCACCGGTAACCGGGAATGAAGGAGATGATATACCTTTGTTTGTACGGTAAAAGTCTCAAAACATTAAAAAGAAAATAATAAAAAAAAAATCGCCTGTACCGAGTGCACCACTCAGTAAACCGAGTGCATAATTTAATAAAACATAAAAATATTTCTAAAAGTAACTAATCAACACTTTACTTGTTAACCGAGTGCATAATTTAATAAAACATAAAATTATTTCTAAAAGTAACTAATCAACACTTTACTTGTAGTTGGTGAAAGAGGCCCTTAATGTTAAGATCTATCAAGCAAGTGGACTGTCAGCCTGAAGATCCACTTGATGGTAGACTACCGTCGCCTTTAATACCAAAAAGATACTTCAAGTATTTTTCAAATAAAAATAAACAAAGGGAAACATATCCATTTGTTAAACTATTTTTCTAATCCTTTTTTGAGTATTGTATAACATTATAAAAAATAATCTGTAATTATGTATAAATATTTTATATAAGAAATAATTATTACTTACGTATTTTGTATAATATTTATTGTTTTATTTAAATATAGTTACTTTAAAAAATAAAATATCCTAATAATTAAGAAACAAACGAATGTTCTTCTTTCAATATTTGCGGAAAAATAACGCAGTTGTTGGTTTGTTTATATTTGTGAGGGTTAGTCACTGGAACTTACTGAACCGATGTTGTTTCGCCAACAAATAGATAACTGCACTATTCCCGATTGAAAAAGCTAAATTTTACTTCGGCAAAAACATGTTTTTCGTTTGATATCCCAATATCCTCAAAAAAATTTCGTACTCTGTTCAGTTAACTTGTTCAGCTGCGTACGCCATTAAATCTTCGAAAATTAGTAAACAAATTTTTAAGAAAAATTTCGTAAAATTAATCATAAGTTGAAATATAATTATATTAATATAAATTATTATAGCTTTTATTCACTGCTTTGCACGGATATTTTAAATGTAGACTACCTATTCTAGGTTAATGTACTAAGGTTCAACCTAACTCAATTCAAAATTTAATAAAAATGAAATTATTATATATTAGCATTTATAATTTTATTACTCACTAGCTTGTTCCCGCGACTTCGTCCGCGTTGAACGATGAAAAGTACCCTATGTCCTTTCTGGTGTTCCAGACAATGTGTACGCAAAATTTCATAGTGATCGGTTCAGTAGTTTTTGCGTGAAAGAGTTACAAACATCCATACATCCAAACATACTTTCGCATTTATAATATTAGTACGGACTAGCTGGTGCCCGTGACTTCGTCCGCGTCGAACGATGAAAAGTACCCTATGTCCTTTCCGGTATCTCAGACAACGTGTATGCAAAATTTCATAGTGATCGGTTCAGTAGTTTTTGCATGAGAGTTACAAACATTCAAACATACTTTCGCATTTATAATATTAGTACGGATTAATATTTTTAAAAATATACAAGTTAATGTAAGTGTGAAATGTTCTTAAAAAGGCGTAGCCGGTTTCCTCACACTCTCGTGACAGGGCTATGCATTTCAATGGGAGATTATATTGATGGGTCTTTGAACCGACGATAATGTCAACATGACTATTATAATATCAAAACATTGGCACTGTGTTGTCACAGAATCATTGCCTATTTGAAGTTTCCGCAAATGTTTGTTGAAAGCGACAAGATTACATGGGTATTGCTGAAGTGCTTAAGGTAAGTTTGACGACCCGATTTTAGTTAAATATGAATACGTTTACATAGAAATATCTAAATATCTTCACACATTCCACACATCACCATCTAGTTCCACATTAAGCAACTAATGCTTGTATTATGGATACCAGACACTTGATATAATACATAGATTTTTTTTTTTTTTGTAAATACATACATATTATAAATAAAAAACATCCATGACTCAGGTACAAAGGTAAAATGTTAACACATAAACATTTGCCCCTAGCGGGATTTGAACCCGCGACCGTTTGGTTAATAGCTAAGGTTACTAGCCACTAGACCAAACGTGTCGTCAAATATGAATATACGTTTACATAGAAATAGTTATAATAACTTTGTTATAAGAGAATTACTCTGCTTGCAAATTGAAAAGCAAATATTGAAGATTTGTGAAGTGTTAGTTATTGCATTTTAATATTATTGCATTTATCACAGCATGTGTTAAACACAATGTTGTATAACACATAATATCATGATTATAAAACAATATAAATTTTAACCTTGGACCAGCTTGGACAAATATAAAAAATAGGTTTTTCTTTCTTTAAAGTTATTATACCATAAATTTTTATTTATTTGTTTATGGGTGTCCCATTAGTAAAGAAAAATCAATGTTCCCGAGGCGACTTGATTGCGCAAATTGATTTCCACACAATACTGTCAATTTTTGCAATTGAAAATTAGTGAAAAAAATGCCTTTATTTAAGGCTAAGCTATTAAAAAAAAATTGACTGAATAAAGACTGATACCTACAGTATACAAAAGCCTGTAACTTATCGTTTTTTAGGCTAAACTTTTTATGTTGTCAAAAATATGTGTGCGAAATGACTACTAAAAATATATTTATTTTAAAAGTTGAGGCATTTCGTACGAAATAAAATCGTGCGAAATGACAACTAAACCAAAAAATGCACCTACGAAAAAAATACCACTCGCAGAACTAGAGCCTTGGCTGCAGTGACCACCTATTTACAGAAGACCACAGTTTTTCAATATGCTGTTATTTTCCAGGATGCCAAACCTAATCTAGTACTTAGGACGATACTCTTCACATAAAATTATATTCTATAGTGACTTCTGTGATTTATAATATGTTTTAGTAATTTAATAGAAACTTTGCTGATTTATGTTTTTCTTGTATATGTATATTTATAATGTGTAGCGAGATATTGTATGTTTCACTAATATAAATAAAAAAAAAAATTTAAAAAAAAATTACACTATACTATTATAAAATTTAAATATACTTAAAATACAAATAGACGAATTTCTCGACAATCATCCGTAAGCTAATGAAACGTATACTTTCGATTGTCCCATGTCAACGACCTCAAATTCAATACTGACTCTGGGGCTATGATTGATGGACAAAGACTCTCATTTACGCTTCCCATTGTAAACTGGAATGGAGGGAAGCATTTGGCACCAAATTAAGGTACGAGTACCTAAGGAAATAAAACTAATTTCGCCGACAATTCTTTATTTATTTATTTTAAAAAGGCTTACCAACTAAAGACACACTTAAACACAGTATACAACACTCACAGAGAGGAACATTACAAGTATGCATTTAAATTATAGGAAAGCACAACATTAATTTTGATTAATTAAATTATATATGAATTAACAAATGTCAGAGATCAAAAATACAAATACCTAAATCAACTTAGATATTATTATAATTAATTACCAATTTTGATAACATTACAAACAAGAAATTTTTGTTATGTGGTGAACTGTTCTTTGTACCGGAGCAACCAAATTTTCCTTTGTGGCGATATGTCACATTTAATTCAATATGGAACTAGCTAGATATATATAAAGTTATATAAAGTATGTATATGTTATATAAGTTTACTAGCGACCCCGCTCCCGGCTTCTTCGCAAATGCTTATTTTACAAAGCTTCGCAAATACAAAGCTTTTTCATTTATCAATTTTTCCATTAAGGAAAATTGTATCAAAATCCGTTGATTTAGAAGTAAAATGTAAATTTTTATATAAAGTTATAATAACTGGTTTTTTTTTTTACATTTTATTACACAGCCTATGTGTCATCGACCGAATTAAATAGACCATAAATCCTGTTGTTTTCTCAATGGACTAATAACTACTTCTGAATTGTAATAAATTACATAGACCTGAATAAAAAGTTTTCGCAACAAATAAACTATTTCGAAAGAAACAAAACCATAATAATTATTAAATTTTTATTATAGTAAATTCTATTTATTCAGAACAAACTTATAAATTTTATTATTACTTTTTTTTTACATAGCTAGTGCCCGCGACTTTGTCCGCTATATAAATATTATGACATCATTCATCATCATCTTTTCAGCCGCAGGATTTTCGCTCCTGGACATAGGCTTTCCCCATAATTTTCCAATAGGACCGGTCAGAAACAGCCTTTGTATACCGTCGACCCTTATCAGGTTGTCTGTCCACTTGTGGGCAAGATGGACTCCACTAGAGAACCATCTTGCCCACAACACTTCAACTTACTAATCCTTGACGACACGTTTGGTCTAGTGGCTAGTAACCCTAGCTGTTAACCAAACGGTCGCGGGTTCGAATCCCGCTAGGGGCAAATGTTTATGTGTTAACATTTTACCTTTGTACCTGAGTCACGGATGTTTTGTATTTATAAATTTTGTATTTACAAAAAAAAGTAATATATGTAGTATATCAACTGTATGGTGTCCATAATACAAGTATTAGTTGCTTACTGTGGAACTAGATGGTGCTGTGTGGAATGTGTGAAGATATATTTATTTATTCGGCTTTTATTTTGAGACACTGAGGAGTTTTGACGACATCATTAATCGATAAATGACACCATTAATCAACTTGAAACATTTTATGCTGTTAAATTTTTAAGCGGAAGACGCCGCCTGGTAGAGCTAGTTATACAAAAAATTGTAATATATTGATAACTAGCTGGTGCCCGCGATTTCGTCCGCGTTGAACGATGAAAGGTACCCTATGTTCTTTCTGATGTTCCAGACAACGTGTAATCAAAATTTAATGGTGATCGGTTCAGTAGTTATTGTGTGAAAGAGTTACAAACATCTATACATCCAAAAATACTTTCGCATTTATAATATAAGTACGGATTTATGGCAAAAGTAAGCCAAATCCAGGACTGTTCAGCCTAATTCCCAATTATGTCATGGAATTCGAAGGACATTCGGTGTTTATATTACATGTTTACTTATCAAAAGATATTACAGAATAGTTAAGATGGCATGTGTTCACGGTCACATTGTAATAGCGTGTAACTTTACATCAATAACATTCCCCCCACATACATGAGTAATGTAAACACACGGTTTTCAATTGTGTTTACATTCGCTACTCGTATTTAAGCATGTCCTGTTATTGTTATAGAAATTGTAAAAAAAAAAAAAGATTTAGAATTCCAATTTATTAAATTATTGATATATCTTCAAAAATATGAAAATGAAAAGCCGTCAAGATTAAGTCAAGTTAGTGATATTATATAGAAATAAAAAATATATGTAATTTTTTTATGTTTTGACACAGAGTAGACAGTTCAATAGATTAGATATCGCCTATACTGCCCAAATAAGCGCAAAAGCGGTATCTAAATGGATAATTGAAGTTTTGGTTATTAAATAGAATTTATATATTACTAGCTGGTGCCCGCGACTTCGTCCGCGTTGAACGATGAAAGGTACCCTATGTCCTTTCTGGTATCCCAGACAACGTGTATGCAAAATTTCATGGTGATCGGTTCAGTAGTTTTTGCGTGAAAGAGTTACAAACATCCATACATCCAAACATATTTTCGCATTTATAATACTAGTACGGATATTGGGTCTATTTGTTATTATTAGAATAGTTAAAAGTTGACAATATTATAATAGATATCCCTACATAGTAATTTAAGGTAAAATCATATGTTTTATCATATGTTAAAATATAAGGTTTTATCATATGTTTTGAATAAGATAGCGCTAAAAGGCTTAGTTCATTAGATGCGTATTTTTCAAGGCTATGACATAAAAATCAAATTTACGATTTTTTTTTTGTGGCCTATGTCCAACAATGGACGCTTTTAGGCCAATAATCATGATAGCGATAAATGGACTCTGGTATCTTTTATTCAGGCACCATAGCAACAATAGCATACGCGATAACATATCGTAATGGTCTTCTAGAATAAGTTAAGTACTAAAGACATATATATTAACAATACAATTGGGCCTACATTTTGCGTTGCATAACTTATACACATTTTACTAAATTAACTAAAAAACTACATATAAGAATAATCGCTTTGTTGGGTTGAACGGGCAAGGCCGAATTACCTTCACGTATGTTTTCACTGACTCAAAAGCTTCTAAGCTTGTTCGCAACTCTTCGAACTGCTTTCCAGGGATTACATTCGCCGAAATTTAAACTGTCCGGGCACCGACAACTAGAGGGTATTTTAAAATATTACGAGCACTAAAACGCTTTGTTATGGCGTTTGAAATTAATTTTGCTTACTAATTTACGATTTTGGGCTCACATAACGTAGGTTTTCACATAATTTATATAAATTAAAGCACACAAAATAAAAGCTTAATTAGTTTTGTGTTAAGGGAATAGCAAATAGTCACTATATGTATAGAAACAGTAGGTAACGAAGGCCTCTGCGGTAGGAAATTGTCGCATGATAACAACTCGTATGTAGGACGGAGGCGCTATTCGCTCGCAAATCAACTTCCGGTGGTCGTCGCTTCGGTGGATCGGGCCGAAGCCGGGCCGGACGCGAGGCCTACTTCCAACATTAATCTATCAACCTTATCTTCATTTGTACTTATTTTTATGGGATGATACAGTTATCAAACATCTGGTCGTTAATTAAGATCCGTGTTAAAATATCCCCTTCGTGTGTAAATAGCTTTAAACAAAAAAATTTAACACATGTTAAGGATAAGTATATTCCTTTTCGCTTAAGAGTGTCTTGACACTCTTAAATCACTATCATATCAGTTTATTTGATCAGTTAGTTTATCAGTATATTTGACGACACGTTTGGTCTAGTGGCTAGTAACCCTAGTTGTTAACCAAACGGTGGCGTGTTCGAATCCCGCTAGGGGCAAATGTTTATGTGTTAACATTTTACCTTTGTACCTGAGTCTTGGATGTTTTGTATTTATAATATGTATGTATTTACAAAAAAAAGTAATCTATGTATTATATCAACTGTCTGGTATTCATAATACAAGCATTAGTTGCTTACTGTGGAACTAGATGGTGCTGTGTGGAATCTGAGAAGATATTTATATCTATATCTATATCTATATCTATATCTATATCTATATCTATATCTATATCTATATCTATATCTATATCTATATCTATATCTATATCTATATCTATATCTATATCTATATCTATATCTATATCTATATCTATATCTATATCTATATCTATATCTATATCTATATCTATATCTATATCTATATCTATATCTATATCTATATCTATATCTATATCTATATCTATATCTATATCTATATCTATATCTATATCTATATCTATATCTATATTTATATTAATATATATATATTAGAGCCATCGCTTGCAACCATTGCACATTTGCCAAGATGCAAACGCTTCGTAGCGTACTTCTGAAACGAAGAGAGAAAGCTTGGTGATTGGTTGTTGTAACGTCAAATTACAATAATAATAATTATAATCATTTATTTGCTGAATATACCTTACAATGGTTTTACAATAGATAAATTTCGCTACATTCTACCCTTTGAGGGTGTGCAAATATTTTAAATAAGTACACTAAAACAATAAAGCTAATTGATATTACTAATAATTAAAATTATTTACAAGGTGAACCGTTGGCCACCTTTCATCATAAGGAAGTCATTTTTAAAAATAATTAAATTGAGGTGGATGTTTTTTCTGTTAGCAAATAATAGGTCACACAAGTGTCTTTCATTCCTACGAATGGCACATCGATGTGATTTATAGATTTACTTCAACTTGAAACATTTTCTAAACGGTAAGGTTGCTTAAGAAGTTGCAAGGTATTGCAAGTTTGCTTAAGAAGTTAACTTAAGTTGCTCAGAATCTATTCAATTTTTAACTCCACAAGTCACTTCACTGTTTAAAACACAAGCTGGAAGTTCATAAATTTTAATTTGACATTATCCATTTAATAAAAAAAAAGATATATTTCTAAATATTGAACTTCAAAATTCTCAAAAGGAAAGTATTATAAATAATTTATAATATGTTTATATAATTATAGATATATTTTATAATTTTATAATTATCTCGTATTTTTTGTACTTATAAATTTTAATATGTCTAACCTTGTAATAGGCTATATAATTTTTTTTTAAATGTATTTGTGAAATGTTACATGCTCTAAGGATAGCTATTAAATAAATAAATAAATAAATTAATTAATTAATTAATCTTCAAAAAGATAACACAAAATGTTATCATTTATTTAAATTACATTTTACTAAAATCTTAAATTTAAATTAATTTAAATTTAGATAGAAGTTAAAATAGTAGTGTTGATTTAATAGAAATAAAATTAAAGTGTTAATAGACAAATTGATAAATTGGTAAAGTTATCAATTTATGTTGATGGTTGCGATAAAGGTTATTCGTAAAAGAAGATTCGAAAAGCTCTCGAAAAAGTTGCCCGATTTGTGTCGGACAGGTTTGCAAAACTCAAGTCCTCGTGTGTGGCTAAGATTAATGGACACATGAACCTTGCCTTTTATAATCCCTACTAATATTATAAATGCGAAAGTATGTTTGGATGTATGGATGTTTGTGACTCTTTCAAGCAAAAACTACTGAACTGATCACTATGAAATTTTGCATACACGTTGTCTGGGACACCAGAAAGGACATAGGGTACCTTTCAACGTTCAACGCGGACGAAGTCGCGAGCACCAGATAGTAATTAATATATTGATGAAATCCTTAGAATAACAATTAGTGATTTCAATAGAATTTAAAATAGTCAAATTTAACTTAAAAAAATGTATATACATTTTCTTTATATTATACTAGCTGTCCGGCTCCCGGCTTCGCCCGGTGTGATTTTTTTTTTTCCGTAGAAACCTTCCCTGATTATCCCTCTATCCATCGGTGAAAACCGCATTTTCATGCGGTTTTCACCGATGGATGTATTTTTTGAGTAGTTTTTGAGTTTATCGCGAACAAACAGACAGACAGACAGACGCGGCAGAGGACTTTGTTTTATATATGTAAGGAGGAAAGTCGTGTTAGTTACACCATTTATAACTCGAGAACGGCTGAACCGATTTTTATGATCTTGGTTTTATTGAATTTGTCTCCAACCCGAATAGCAGAATAACTAATAAACTTTCGGAAAAATATTCACGAAAAAAAATACATTCTCATACATTTTGTCTTGTGAAGAAGTAGGATTAAGGGAAAGGAGGTTCTATACTACTTCTTCAATAAACCAATTTAGTAAAGGGTTGCACAGGTAAGTAATAGACTGACAGTGTGTACGTCATAAAGTCACATAACTAAAATAATTCACATGTAAATGGCAACACGAAGTTTCTTGAAGTTCGAAAGTGCGGTCTTTCTATGAATTGCTGAATATTGGACTTATAGCTGTGAATCTTCAAAATGATCATGAATGATGTTACTCCATTGACTTCTTCATAGCTCCTGAAACACTTTGAGTTTAATACAGTTAAGTTTGCGAAGATGACGTACATCTTCTTCTTTCTTTTTTAAGTAAACTATACAATTTTAACTGCTCAGGCAAAATTGGGCATGTAACCGTACTAGAGGATGGCATGAAGTTCTCGATGTGTTAAATAAATTAAAGTTGGCATCGATTTACCTCAAACAGTGTTATCCCGAAACAATCCAACGTGCATAGTGTGCGAGGGTCGACCAACACGGAAATAGCTATACAATGACACAGTAACACTAAATCGCGGTGGAGAAACTATGAGTTGTGATAAATATGTTACATATGAAAGAAAATATTTGGAGCTTTATTTCAAAAACGTTTCACAGTGGCATGCACTTTGCACGGAAGGTCAAAATAAAATCAAAGTCTTTTCAGAAAAACAAATGTGCAATCAAGTACATACAGTAAGTCATATTCAAAGTAAGTCAGCTCGCAATATCAGGATTGTGTCCGCACATATAGATTCACACTACAGTGTGCCTATTTATAGTATTTTTTTTTCTCATATGACCGGTGAAAATCCTCTGTACACTAAATATACTTGATGTGCTTTGCTTCATTTTATATTTTTTATGAGTTTACATGGAATTTATATTACCTATATTTCTAAACAAACTTTAACAACTTACATTTTTATTAGTGGCAGGGCATACAGCGTTTCACAGACATAAATTAGCAGCATGTTACAGTGGTTCACCATGAAATAACAGCACGGGTACAGCACTTACTCTGTAGCCCTTCCTATATATGTCGGCAGTGCACTTCAGTATCTATGGCGTTGCTTGTGTTAATAGGTGACGGTAGTCCCTCCTATTCATGTCGGCAGTGCACTTCAGTATCTATGCCGTTGCTTGTGTTAATAGGTGACGATAACCCCTCCTATTCATGTCTGCAGTGCACTTCAGTATCTATGCCGTTGCTTGTGTTAATAGGTGACGGTAGTCCCTCCTATTCATGTCGGCAGTGCACTTCAGTATCTATGCCGTTGCTTGTGTTAATAGGTGACGGTAGTCCCTCCTATTCATGTCGGCAGTGCACTTCAGTATCTATGCCGTTGCTTGTGTTAATAGGTGACGGTAGTCCCTCCTATTCATGTCGGCAGTGCACTTCAGTATCTATGCCGTTGTTTGTGTTAATAGGTGACGATAACCCCTCCTATTCATGTCTGCAGTGCACTTCAGTATCTATGCCGTTGCTTGTGTTAATAGGTGACGGTAGTCCCTCCTATTCATGTCGGCAGTGCACTTCAGTATCTATGCCGTTGCTTGTGTTAATAGGTGACGGTAGTCCCTCCTATTCATGTCGGCAGTGCACTTCAGTATCTATGCCGTTGCTTGTGTTAATAGGGGACGATAACCCCTCCTATTCATGTCTGCAGTGCACTTCAGTATCTATGCCGTTGCTTGTGTTAATAGGTGACGGTAGTCCCTCCTATTCATGTCGGCAGTGCACTTCAGTATCTATGCCGTTGCTTGTGTTAATAGGGGACGATAACCCCTCCTATTCATGTCTGCAGTGCACTTCAGTATCTATGCCGTTGCTTGTGTTAATAGGTGACGGTAGCCCCTCCTATTCATGTCTGCAGTGCACTTCAGTATCTATGCCGTTACTTGTGTTAATAGGTGACGGTAGTCCCTCCTATTCATGTCTGCAGTGCACTTCAGTATCTATGCCGTTGCTTGTGTTAATAGGGGACGATAACCCCTCCTATTCATGTCTGCAGTGCACTTCAGTATCTATGCCGTTGCTTGTGTTAATAGGTGACGGTAGTCCCTCCTATTCATGTCGGCAGTGCACTTCAGTATCTATGGCGTTGCTTGTGTTAATAGGTGACGGTAGTCCCTCCTATTCATGTCGGCAGTGCACTTCAGTATCTATGCCGTTGCTTGTGTTAATAGGTGACGATAACCCCTCCTATTCATGTCTGCAGTGCACTTCAGTATCTATGCCGTTGCTTGTGTTAATAGGTGACGGTAGCCCCTCCTATTCATGTCTGCAGTGCACTTCAGTATCTATGCCGTTACTTGTGTTAATAGGTGACGGTAGTCCCTCCTATTCATGTCTGCAGTGCACTTCAGTATCTATGCCGTTGCTTGTGTTAATAGGTGACGGTAGCCCTTCCTATTCATGTCGGCAGTGCACTTCAGTATCTAAAAAAACATTTAGTATAAATATTAGCTTGAATTGTTGCATATTATTAATACATTCACGCGTAAAATTATGTATAAATTTAAATAACTTTTAGAACACAAAATAGTGTGTACGTTAAATTATTTGAGTTGAAATAAAATGGCACACTGCGGTTGTGACTACTGTGGTCCATTCGTACGGCCGTAGGTCTGACTGACCTGATTACCCAGTGGGTCGCGTCGACCTTGCACATCCTGTGGCCCAACTAGTTACTTGCACTATTCAAATTTAATGCCGTTTCTCCTACAGGGGCCGCTTCATTGCTTTCTATTCTTTTGGTAACAAAAAAATACTGCTAAATCTCCACAATTAAATAACAACTTTAAACTCACTAAAGAGAGTAATGTGATATATTATGCCCGCAAGAGGGTATGTCTCTTCTTTTATAATAATCCTGGAATGTGTAGAAAGCACTCCTTTGTGGCTTTAAGAATGTTAAGGCGATCATAACCTTGTACAAATTAACTGGTGAGGAGTAATTTGGAATGTAATGCGGTAGTGTGGGCTCCACATGAAAATAAATACAATTTAATGTTAGAACGTATACAAAATAAATTCACAACATATTTTTATTGGAGATAAAAATATGTTGTGAATTTATTTATCCACATTACCTATTGTTGCGAACTCCTTATATTCCGACCTCTTTTTTATTATAGTTTCATATTGTATTTTTTAAATAATTTAAAAAGAATTTGGTTTTTTGAGTGTTAACGAAATTTTAGCGCATTCGATCGATATCATATGTAAGAGAATAACTTGTCATTTTATATTTTTATTATTATGTAAATATTTTTAATAAATTAGATATATATTTAGATGTATTGTGATAAAAAATTGTTCTATGTGCAACATAATTTAAATGTAGATTTTTTATGGATAACGCGTTTAATTGAGCCAAAACCAAATACATATTTTAGATATGATTACCGTTTAGACATTAGAGGGTATTATAAAAATATGAATGTCGGCCCTTGCATGTGGGTCAAGTGCGCGTCGCAACGTGTCACAGATTTTGCATTAATCTTCATTTATAATGAGCCATTCTAAAGCTACTTGCACATTGTATTAATCCAATACATTAAGAGGATACACGAGGGATACACAAGGGATAAACGAGGAATACACGAGGTATACACGAGGGTTTACCCGAGGGATACACTAGGGATACACGAGGGATACACGAGGGATACACGAGGGATACACGAGAGATACACGAGGGATACACGGTGTCTTGTTATAATAGGAAAATGAGACGCTTAAAACTAGTCAGTTTTAAGGATTCTTGTAGTGTCAAAAAAACAGTATCAAATCTTATCAATCTATTGGGGAATTAATAGGCTACTTACACGCTCTCAACTAATTCCAAACGATTTCAGTGTTACTATTTTTACATAAATAAATCGTTACTATTTTTACATAAATAAATCGTTACTATTTTTACATAAATAAATAAATTTCATAGTAACTTTCCGGTATTAGGTATATTGTGTTTTTTAATATGTATAACTAATGGCTACACCATTCAGAGAAATTTGTACAGGCAGCGTTTGCTTTTTTAATAAAGCGCGCATCAAGAGTAATGCAAGGTTAACTTCGCCCCAATGGAAATAGGTTAGAAGCGATTAGCGAATTTCTATCTGAAGGAATATTTTACTATCTGAGGGAGGATACTTAATAATATTTACATTTAAAAGTTATATGAAAATAACTGAAAATATTTGTATAAAGAATTATTAGTCAAGTAATGTTTTTACCTAAACAAAATATTGTCAATATTTTTGAGATCATAAAGGCAATTGCTTTGCAAAATTTAATTTAGTACAGCAGTTGTCTGAAAAAAATTGTATTTAAATTAATTATAAATATAATGATTTCAAAACTTAGTTTAAATTTAATAATTCAATTGAAGTTAAATTTTAATATTAATAGTTAAAATATTTAATAGTTTCATTTAATAAAGTATTATTAATACAGGTGTGAATAACAATTTGAAGATGCACGTTCTAATAGCACAAATTTAGTTTTTATTTTTATTAATTAAATTCTCATGTAGCTGTACAATTTTTATTAATTAATTAGATAAGATTAACCTCTAAATTTTGACAAATCAATATGGTAACAAAGTATTTGAAATCGAAAGAGTACCATCAATTATAGATTAGACATTAAGTAAATTTAAACTAATTCCAAACGATTTCAGTGTTGGTAGGTAGCTTTTAACTTGGACCACACAAAATGGCGAGAACCGATAGCTCTCGCCTTTAAACGACAGTTTCATTTTCAATCTAAGTATTTGCCAGCGAATCCTCTCTGTGGGTAGAGCTTAATAATGCACACATCCGATGTTTTATGAGCACTGGGAATACATTTGGGAACATCGAACAGACGCTCTCTTACGTAATAGAACATTTGTTCCAGTGGTCTGTGAAGGTGATTACTGCCTTCAATACTCTAAGTACTCTAGGGGCCTCTTTCACCAACCACAAGTAAAGTGTTGATTAGTTACTTTTAGAAATAATTTTATGTTTTATTATATTATGCACTCGGTTAACAAGTAAAGTGTTGATTAGTTACTTTTAGAAATATTTTTATGTTTTATTAAATTATGCACTCGGTTAACAAGTAAAGTGTTGATTAGTTACTTTTAGAAATATTTTTATGTTTTATTAAATTATGCACTCGGTTAACAAGTAAAGTGTTGATTAGTTACTTTTAGAAATAATTTTATGTTTTATTAAATTATGCACTCGGTTTACTGCATCATTGGAAAGGCGAATTTTTCTATTATTATTTTCTTTTTAATGTTTGTAACTTTTACTGTACAAACAAATTCATTCCCGGTTACCGGTGACTTTAAATGCCGGTTAGCCTACTTGACACGTGGTGTAATAGGACAGTGATATACT
Organism: Synanthedon myopaeformis; assembly: GCA_944738685.1. NCBI lineage: Eukaryota > Metazoa > Arthropoda > Insecta > Lepidoptera > Sesiidae > Synanthedon > Synanthedon myopaeformis. Next base: position 10,996,052 of record OX122922.1, on the reverse strand, counting down.
GTGTAAGCAATGCGAAAGTTAATTTCCCTGTCCCCTCCTTATCCCTAACCCTTAATGTGTTGCTTGTGTTTTAAATTTCAGAAAACCACAGTCCTGAGTACTTAACACTAAAACTTTACTCTGCAGTCATCTGATCTGTTTCACCTTCCACCATATTAGCCTACTCAGTCTTAGTCAAATTTCAATGCTACAACTTAGTCCTTAGTCGTTATCGTATTATCTTTCTTCTTATGAAATTGAAAAGTTATCTCTGATTTTTTTAAATTCTGTCTTTTCATAATCTTAGTCTGCCTTGGAGATATCCACTGAAATCTGGTCATAAATTCGCTCTTCACTTTATATGTATTCAAAACTATCACAGCGGAGATTTAAATTTAAAGTAATATTACTTGTGCACAGAAAATACTTTGAAAGCGAGGTTAGGTAAAATTTATAAATCTTTAATGAGATATTTATTGGTTACTAATTCTAAAAATATTGACACAATATTAGAACTTTTATAAGAGCATGTGATGTTGACAGGACAAGCCCAAAAGGGGTATTGATTGTGGACGTGAACACAGCTGGGAGCAAGTGCACTGTCCTTGAACTGCTTACCGGTTGCAGCGAAACTAGGTTAAATTTATTTAAAATACGAGGGTCGTTTTATCATTTATATTATACATTGTTTTGCTGCCGCAATCTTATGGAAATTATTTTAGTCACGACAGCAAATTAACTAGATTAAAGACAATTTCATTTTAATAAGTTTTACTTATATAAAATTAAGTTATCAAGGTTTACGTAAAAAAAACGTCCGTGATTTGTGATGACCTTTTTAGCTAAACTGTAAAGATAATTCAGTTCTTGATTTTAAGACAAATTGCAGCAGACAGGGAAGTCCACTAGATGGCATCAGAAGATGCAATGCTGATGGAATAAAAGGTAAGGTAAGGTATCACAAATATATTTAACTTTATAACGTTATTCAATATAATAAGTTTTATATAAAACATTTAAAAACTAGCCAGTGATATCGCACGAGGACCAATTATTGATATAATTCAGAAACAAAATTGTGTATTTTCCAAATTATTTTCAGTCTGATTGAGTAACAAAAATACTTAACATGTGAGGATTAATAAATTTTTTCTCTTAATAAATTTTATTATAAAATTTCATAATTTTTATTTCAATGACGACACGTTTGGTCTAGTGGCTAGTAACCCTAGCTGTTAACCAAACGGTCGCGGGTTCGAATCCCGCTAGGGGCAAATGTTTATATGTTAACATAACCTTTGTACCTTTGATGTGTATGTATTTACAACAAAAAAAGTAATCTATGTAGTATATCAACTGTCTGGTATCCATAATACAAGCATTATTTGCTTAATGTGGAACTAGATGGTGCTGTGTGGAATGTAAAAAAAAAAAAAATGAATATTTCGAAATAAGTAAATCAATAGAATATGCACATTTATCAATAAAATGCAGTCAGAGTTTTACTAGTTATTCATAAATCACGTGACATTGAAAAATAAAGCGAATGCCACTAAAATATATTCGCGTCTTGAACTGGAATAAATTTAATGCTGACACATTTTCTATTTCTAAATGCATTTTCTTATCAATAACTTCAATGGAATCAGTTTTTTTATATCTTGACTTGTGTTCATATACAATATTTTATTTACTTTTAACTTAACCGCCAGGCCACCTCAGACAGAAGGTTATTATAAATTTAGTATTAATTAAGTATTTAAGACCATTAGTAGTTAAGTTAAATTAAACATGTTAAGTACACTGTTTAGGGGTGCAATTTAGATAATTATCCATACACATGTAATTTATAGTTTTCAAATATTTAATTGCAATCTGTTTGTGTACTGTTTGTAAAAATCTTTTCCACTCCACTTTCACTAGGAGTAAAAGTAATAAGAAAGAAAGAAACAAACAAACACTCAATACTACAACAATCAACAAAAACAACAAAAAAGTATGAATATGTTAAAATACAGGAAGCCTAGTATTTATACATTGGTAATTTATTTTTTAACTCATCACATGTATTTTATCAAAATCAAATGCATAATAAAAAAAATTGAAGACACGTATCATTAATTAGATTTATCTTTTCTCAGATTAGGTTTCAAATTTATATTTTTCTATCACCTAAGCCTAAGTATAATATTTTAGAAAAACTGAAGCCAAACTTTAAGCCGAAACTCTAAGAGGAAAATTAACAATAATTTTATACTGATAGATCAAATTACTATTAAAATTTGTTTTAAGAATTGTAGGCAGTGTTTTTTTTTTTTTTTTTTTTTTTATTTATTTATTTGCCTGTAGGTATTGTGTAGGTTATATGTACTTGTAATTATGTATTGTATTATACTATTATATTATTATATGTTTTCGTTCTTTGTTAACATTCTTGTGGTTAATTTTGTATACGCCTGTAATTGGTTCTCGTGTCAGCTGAAATACTCTGTGAATCATTATATCATAAATAATTATTTTAACACGTGTACTGTTGGTGTATCTTAATAAATAAAAAAAAAAAGAAAATGACCAGTTAGCAACAGCGTTTTTTTGGTAAGAGTGGTTTATTTATTTATTTAAAAAAGGCTTACCAACTAAAGATATACCTAAACACAGTATACAACACTCACAGAGAGGAACATTACAAGTATGCATTTAAATTATAGGAAAGAACAACATTAATTTTGATTAATTAAATTTTAAAATGAATTAACAAATGTCAGAGATCAAAAATACAAATACCTAAATCAACTTACATATCCAAAAATGACATTGGCCTACATCAGAGATGTGTTTTAGATGTACAGTGGAGTACATCGTGTGGAATGCAACAGGGAGGTGTGCATCTAGGCGTGATGTCCTTGAACTCCCAGTTTTAGGTCAAAACCTGGCCACGGCCGAACAGGGAGCGGGCCGCACAAACCTACGGACAACTCCAACCACCTGCATGTTAAATTTAATTAATTTAATAATCTAATAAATCAGATGTTTAGGGCGTTTAACCCGCATTTTAGCGATTTTGGACAACAAAATATTATTAAACGGCTAATAATATTTTGATGTTCAAAATCGCTAAAATGCGGGTTAAACGCCCTCAACATCTGATTAACTTAGGCTCGAGTTCACCAACAGACGGTTATTTTTAAACAGCTGTTTAAAATTTAAACAGCCGTTTAATAATATTTTGGTGATCACCATCGCTAAACTGCGGGTTAAACGCCCTAAACATCAGATTAATAATTAAGTTAATCAGATGTTGAGGGCGTTTAAGCCGAATTTTAGCGATTTTGAACCACAAAATATTATTAAACGGCTGTTTAAATTTTAAACAGCTGTTTAAAAATAACCGTCTGTTGGTGAACTCGAACCTAGATTTATTTTAGGATTTCGCTGTTTCGAATGTTTTTTAAATTTCTTTTAGCAAATATATGACGACGTATTAATTTTTGGATTATAAAATATTCCATAAAATCTATACTAATATTATAAATGCGAAAGCATGTTTGGATGTATGGATGTTTGTGACTCTTTCACGCAAAAACTACTGAACCGATCACTATGAAACTTTGCATACACGTTGTCTAGGACATCAGAAAGGTCATAGGGTACCTTTCATCGTTCAACGCGAACGAAGTCGCGGGCACCAGCTAGTATAAAAATATAGATAGCTCTTAATTACTCCAACCACTTGTTGGTATACTCATCAATTACTTATTAAATATAGTTAATTTTTCCATATTTTCGTGATTATCAGAACTATTTGATAATCATTTCGTGATAACTATGTAATACAAGGTAAACATAATTAATCCTTGTATTATCATCACTAATTTTAACTGTGAAAGAATACAGGTTACTATCATCAAATGCCAGCCTAAGTAGTCTAGCTTGATGTCCACCAAACGAATTATTCAATATTCACGATCCTTAATTGGCTCTATTTGACTATTATATTTTTCTACCTATTACTGAAAGAGTATTTAAAAAAAAAAATAGCAGGAATATAAAATTTTTATAACATATAGAAAGAAAAAATCCAGAATATGATCAACAATTAGAAGTCCTCATACGAGAAACCAAATTGTCCTAATTTTCGTAGGGGCAATATGTCGCTTGCAGTTCAGAGCAACCTTGAACTTTAAATATATGGGTCAATCGGTCACAGGTTCGTATTGACGGGATGTCATCCATCCCCGCCGACAACTTTATTGGATACAACCTTTATGGTTGATGTTGATGCTATTTCTTCATTACTGGACTCTTCTTGGGCGTTTTTTTTAATGCTATTGGTAGCTATTTTTTTTTTAATAAGGTACACAAAACAGGACACTGACATTAAATACATTGAATAGATATGATTACATTGAAGTGAACTAGACAGAAACCCAAAACACGGGTACACAGCATGACCAAACAAAACAGTGTTGCTTATTAAGCTAAGCATGACCTTATTCTACAAAGTAAGCCTAATTGATATTTTTTCAAATAGAATCGGACCATTTAAAAGGACTATATACAGTGTACCATTGATATATACTATATATACGACTCAAAGACTAAATTAATGTTGTGCTTTCTTATAATTTAAATTCATACTTGTGATGTTCCTCTCTGTGAATGTTGTATACTGTGATTAAGTATGTCTTTAGTTGGTAAGCCTTTTTAAATAAATAAATAAATATCATTCATCAGCGAGGTGTGATTCTAAGAATGATTGCACCGAGGCCGATGCAATCCTTATTTTTACAGATCAAGTGAGTGAGTGAGTGAGTGAGTGAGTGAGTGAGTGAGGCCGTGAACTGGTGTTTTTGGGTCAGCGGTGCAAGGCTGCAGCGCTGTGAGGACGTCCGACATATTTATAGAGAATTTCAGGAAGCCATGAGCCACGACAAATATTTATGATCGTCCGAGTGACATTCTTCATTCCATTGTGATCTAAAATCAAATAGAATTTATTGGAGCTTGACAGGTCTCAATAATTACATCAACACATACTTTTTTAGAAAACATTGAATAAATATTTTTTTATTTTATTAATAATACACAATTTAAATCTCTTAAAATGATCAATTATTTTACATTTGCAATTGGTTCGGAATGCATGTTCTATGACGATGAACTGATTGGCAAGATATCTCATAGTTTCTTTTTTCAATATCAATTTGCATTAGTCTGAAGCGGATTTATCAGTGAAATAATTATTTTAAATAATTTGATATTATTGTAAAATTTTCACTAATTTGTATAATGGTATGGCCTGAAAATGACTTAGGACCTTTTTAGAAGTGTGCACTAACATTTGCAGCCAACTTATTATTAAGTCTTGCATTTTATGTCTTTTGTATGCATTTATAATATTCATAAATTCATATCTAAGTAGGTATTATATGGGCTTAATAAATATATGTATGGCACATCGTCGTAATTTCTTTAAATTTGTTTCTCAAAGAATGCCTATAGCTTCATTTATAAAGAGTTCGAATATGTAAGCTCTTTTATTAGAGCAAAATGTCATAAAAACATGATACTATGAAGTAGCTAAATTAATCCTTGCAGTGGCTGTATCTGTAAATTACATCAGATATCTTTCTAATCAAGAACGCTAAAGAACTAATTCTATTTGCCAACTTACAGACTTTTGCAACTATTGTAAGACAAACTTTCGAAGTTAACTAAATTACTAACATTGGGTTTGATATTTAAAAAGCTTAAACTAATCTCAAGCTTAGCTAATAAATGGCAAATATGACTGACAACAAAATTTGTTCTAAGTGCCTACTCTATTTGATTAAGTAATGCCCAAATTGCTGCACAGATATTATTGAAATTTCGCAATAAGATAGCTTTAAGCATGTAGAAAAGTAGCCTGTATGGCTACTTTTTAAATGTTGTCAAATGAATCAAAAACAAGTGGTGGGATATTTGAAAAAAAAAATTCCACTTATACTTTACAAGGGATAGGTGGAACGGGAGAGAAAAACTAGTATTTTGTGTATCACTGTTAAAATAAAGCACATTTTCTAGTCTAGCAATGGATATATTATGATGACGTTGAAGGTTCTGTCAACTTTTTACCAAATGATCACATAAATAAATAAATAATTAATATCTTCACACATTCCACACAGCGCCATCTAGTTCCAAATTAAGCAACTATAGGCTTGTATTATGGATACCAGACAGTTGATATACTACATAGATTACTTTTTTTTTTTGTAAATACATACATATATTATAAATAAAAAACATCCATGACTCAGGTACAAAGGTAAAATGTTAACACATAAACATTCGTCCCTAGCGGGATTCGAACACGCGACCGTTTGGTTAACAGCTAGGGTCACTAGCCACTAGACCAAACGTGTCGTCAAATGTTTCTTCGTGAATTACATCTTAAACAGCTAACCGTGGACAACATCCAGGAGGTTGTTCACCCCGCGGAAGTGACGTTTTTGATAAACGAGGATTAATTACTCCTACGAACGCCGAGCGATATTTTTTAATTACGGCGGTTTTCCTAATGTAATAACATGGCATTTTGAAGGACAACGACCTTGTCACTTTTTCAAAACAAATACCAAATATTTACTTTAATTACTATTTTTAAATTAACAGTTACTCTAATGTGCAGATATATCCACCATGTGTATAAATAAAATTGAAATCTGTTTGTAATGTCAAAATAATTACTTTCACTAAAGTGTGTACTTATAATAAAAATATTAAATGTTTTTATGTCTGCTTATTCTGGCTAATCTTCGAAATGGTTGGATCGATTTTCATGGGACTTTCGTTCCTAGATAGCTGATGTTATAGGAAGTAATTTAAGATATTTTTATTTTAGAAATTTAAAATTGAAATTATTATATATAAACAGTGTCCCACGCAAGCCTTAATGCATTGAACCTTTGAATCTGACTCCTGTATATTTTATACATAAATATTTGATTCAAAAGTCAAGTAACTTCCTCTAAAAGCGCTCCATTATATTAGCTTTCAAACAAAAGAACTAAAAGTTTGTCTACAATTTAAAAGTATAAAAATATCATAGATATAATATCGCCATTCAGGTTTCTTCGGTCATCTTTGAATGCAAACAATTCAGAAAAACCTTTTTTTTGCACAATATTAGTAGGATAACCTTTAAACTGACTTTCACCCGCGGCTTCGTCCGCGCCCCTTTTACTTAGGTGTTTAAATATTTCATCATCATCATCGTCATCAGCATCACCATCTCAGACGCAGGACGTCCACTGCTGGACATAGGATTCGCCTGTGTCCGTTTATATGTTATATGATCCCCGTTATATCATCCTTCGGGAACAGTATCCACTTTTATTCCGTGTAAAAATTTCACGATGATCCATCAAGTATTTAAAGTGTGAAAGCGTAACAAACAAACAAACTCACTTTCGCATTTATAACATTAGTTAGGATAAACAAACATGGCGGAGAAGGTGCGCATCATCGTTCCCCGAACTTAATATGAATCAAGTAAAATGTTATATCAGCTCGTTAATGAACTTTGACTTCAGCATCAGATGGAGGAGGGTGCGATCGTGTCTTTGAACTTTAAAAACAGCTAATAATCGCTTTACTCAAAATGTACCTTTGACTCACCTCGTGACTCATTCTGAAATCTATCAAATTCGTAAATACACATTAAATTTATTTCTTAATAATATTGAATTTATGATTATCAAAATTGTTTTCATATTTTATTAATTTTGTGATTAAAATAGTGATGCCTAGAAACACCAGAGGTGATTTACTTTTCTGAGAGAATCTCCGAGAAGGTATTTCTCGGATATTCTACGCATAATGCACACTATAAAATCATTAGACACAATCTAATGATTTTATGGTGTGTATTATGCGTAGAATACGTTAGTAAGAGTTGTAAAACCTAATAATGATAGGGAATTTCATCTTGTCCTAGGATAGAAATCTCTGTCCTCATCACATTTTTTTAAAACATTTCATCCTTTGTATTTTCAACGGGCCATTCTTACTCTGTATTTCAAGTCGATGGTGAATCTGGGCTGCTTCTAACATGTCCTTTTGGACAATTATGGGGAGGCCTATGGCCTACGTCCAACGGCTGAGATGAAACCAAACAGCTTAGTAGCTACGCCTACAACAATTAAGAGCAAGAATCAAGACGATGACATGACACTGTGAACACAGATAATGAGTGGGACATAATTACATATGTACTATACCCACTCATTTATAATAATTATAATAAGACTTAATAGGATTTCTCAAAGTGCGGACGTAGCTTGATTTATGGTCGTGGGCGTTCCGTCCGGAGGAGTCAACACTTCAACAGGTAAACAAACAAACCAATGGAGAATGACACGTCTAATGCTCCATATTCATTTCATTAATTGCGACGGATTAGAGTCGATTCCACCCGTCGCTCGACTAGTCGACTCATAACGAAAAGTTATTCGCAAAGAATATTCATCAGACTGTATCTTTTTTTACGTGGGAAAATCTGCGAACCAGATCCCCACCGACCATGGGGAGATTGGTGTGGTATGTTGGACTTCTACCCACTAAAACCCCAAGGTGTTTCTTCGCACCGTCTATGGTTAGGGGACGTTAAGGCGCGCTACCTTCTCCCACCGCCAGACGAAGCCCACACACTTGCGGGCTCCACCTCTATTAGGCGCGGAGTGTAACCTTCACGCCGTGAAGGACGTGCCGGAAACACACAGTACGTCTAGGGGAGACGTTGCCCGGTGTTGTGATGACGGCGGACGACCCCATATGTCCACGCCTCCGGGCAAAGCGCCTGTTCTCCACCTCTCACAGGCAGTCAGCGAGGGGCTTCACTTCTGAAGCATCCCATAACCTCTTCTCTGCGGCAAAACCTACCGCAGAGTCTGAGGCGATCGATGAAGCTCCAACGGACTGTTTGAGAGAAAAGTTTGAGGGACAAGGCCATATATAGAACAGTAATGTGCCTTTAGATTCCAAACCTACGCATCAAACACCAACACAATATATCAACAATTCAATAAGAACTTTAATGATATTTAGTGCTTTAGAAAATTAATGATATATAGTATATATTTGGAGCATAAATTTATTTTATAACGTAAGCTACTGCCATGATTTTTGAGAATTTCATATCTGTGCGAAGTCGAGAGCGAATTTGTATTACGCGGACGAAGTGGCGAACATAAGCTAGTACAATTAAAAGTACTTAAAAATGTCTTCGATTCAAATACAATCGTTATAAAGAGTCACGCTTTTTGAATTTTTAGTTTTTTCTCTCTGTTGTCTCCTACTCTTTGACACATTAGTCAGTGATCCGAAAGACATGACGATTCGTACAAACGGTCAGCGACCTTTCCTACAATACTTTCACATATTATGTATTATATCAATTGTGTTATTGGCCATCACATGATATAACAATATAATAAATATTGTTTTCCTAACTTGTTTGCTCCTCTAACTCCCGAACACGTGCTTCTTTGCTTTGAACATACCTTTAACCTTTAGGTTAGGCTTCGCGGCTTTTATTAAAAGTTTATAAATTCACATAATTATATAAACTGCGTTGCTATCAAATCTGGCATTTTGCTATTGAGCCTAAATATTATGGCTGCAACACTTAAAGTTAACCTGCAAAATATACCTAAACTACAAATTTAAAAATTTTCAGTACCTTGGAGCCGTAGAGCATTTGATCGATAAAAGCCAAAAAAAAATAAAAGTGTCATAACATTTCACTTATTTACTCCATTATTTCACGTCTGTCTTCTGTAAAGTTTTACAGTCTTACGAAACACTGTTTGCCTAACATTGCCGAAACAACTTGTTGAACTCCAGTAAAATAATGCAGCTATAGCAAAGCTGATTAGAGAAAGCCAGATCCCAATCTCCAGTTCTTATCATATTACGATCTACAAAAAAACACTCTTTTAACCACTTGCAAGTGTCAGCAACACGGTTGCCACCTACCATCAATGGGCCACCCCACTCATTGACATTAGAAAAACACATATTCAATAAAAAAAATATTTTCTTATTTCATAAATGAAATTTAATAGTGTCTGGCGGTCAGTCTTTTGTCGTCTTAATACAATAGCTCATCAGGACCTTGACATTGTAATACGATATGTTTATTGTTGTTGCCACACATAGCTACACCCCCTCACATTGTGTGGGTGTATTCATTTGCAAAATATATTATAGATACGTTTGAGCATAGAAATTTCACCTGCATTCATTATCAGAAGAGAGGTGTAGACCATTAGCTATTGAGATTTGTAACCATGGTTATAATAGCACATTTTTACATTGGACATTTTAAAAAATCCTCACATATTATTATGGATTTATCAAATTAAATGTCTTTATATCGACCTGTTCCACAGTTCCATAGTTAAAACTAAAAATATTATAGCCGATAAATTCTTCGATGGCCTACCATAACTTAAGTATAAATTGTAATCACACACGAATTGTTATCGTTATTATTAAACTAGTTTGTAATCCTTAAACTATAAGTGGGAATTTTTTAATAGGTGTAAGCTACCTATTCAAACTGTTATCATGTAATAATCCCTGTAAGTTGCCCTAAAATAAAATAAATAAAATTAGACATAGACCATAATATTAGTAGTACCTACTTGGACTACTACTACTTATTCTGTGGTAGAACAAAAGGCTATCGTCAATTTTATTTTATTTGACTACTATTATTATGGTAATTTAGATGGACTTCCTCAGAAAGACACTGCATTTGTGAATTCTAACGATTTTCAAACACCTACAGAAGACGACTGTTGGGAGGGAGGCACACCTCTACAACCCAACAGAACCCTGATTGGACAATTATATTGGATAAACAGGTAGTGGTATACCCACCCTGGTGTAATTCACCCAAGGGCTGCTGATATAGATTGACAGATTTTTTTTATTAAAGATGAGTTTGCTCTTGGCCAACAACCAACTGTGTAGCAAGGATTAGGCCTAAGATGGAGCGAGCTCACCCAGAAGATGCCTATTCACTAGAATTTTGAAAAGATTTGGTATAGAATGCTATTTAAAAGCGATAGCTAATTCAGTAAACCGAGCGAACCTTCTGATCAGTATGTTACATTTAACCGACAGAGACTTCATTCATTTCTATATCACAATTTTCTTTAAATAAAGTCTTTAGTGACTCAGTGATCCGAGCACTTACATTTATTTGCCCTCCGAAAAGGTATATATGGCAGAGTGAGACTAAAGCTATTTCTTTGTATAACTTTATTGCGCCAGACTTGAAAATCATTAACTCTTTTCTGGCTTTTCACTTGAGTACATTGACCACTGAGTCGCGCTCAAATATAAACATTCTTGTATTCATTATCTTGTCCTTTCTGTGCCATAAACTTTATCGCCAAACGATGGACCCAGCAGCTCCATATAGTTAGCACAAAATATTAAAATCTTTGATAAATATCAAGCAAACGTCTACTCGAGAAAGTTCTCTAGTGGAGACCAGGGAACGATGATGGTATGACGACCTAATAAGGACTGTAGATCGAGTCGAGGCACTGTCGATTATCCGCACTAATATTATAAATGCGAAAGTATGTTTGGATGTATGGATGTTTGTGACTCTTTCACGCAAAAACTACTGAACCGATCATCAGGAAATTTTGCACACACGTTGTCTGTGACACCAGAAAGGACATATGGTACGTTTCATCGTTCAACGCGGACGAAGTCGCGGGCACCAGCTATTGAATAATAAAGCTACTTACTAAGGATAAGGATTTACTTACTCATCATATAGGGAATTACTCATGCAAATAAAATATCACATATATTTTACATTCAATTAATTTATTTATTAATACAATAATTTCTGCGTTGTTACGTGTTTAATATAATATTATATTAATATGTATGAAGGTATACCAAGCTGTAATTATAAAAAAACTTTATGTATTACAAGACGTTTCGAATGCTACGTTTCCTTTGAGTTTTCAAGGACTGACTTTTAATCATTGACAAAATGTATAGTAAAAATAGGAGGTACCTACACAATATAGATGGGCGTTACTTTTAAGTTTAAAATATTTAAAGATTACATAATTTCTTTAATTTATAAAAAAAATAATTTACTGAACGCAATTTATAATAATTAATAAGTAATTAATGTCATAAGTATCATAAGAATGTTCACTTTTTAAACTAATTGACAGTACTTTTTAGATAAAATGATTGTTTGAATATCTAATTCGTACATTTAAAATCAATAATTATTTATAAAAGGTTTTCGATTAACGTATACTTTACTATACTCTTCTAATTTTGAAGTTTTTGAATATTTTGAAAAGATCTATGGCAGAGTAATTATTAAGTTTTTAAATTACTCAGTGCCCGATGACCAAAGACAGATGGCAGCACAGTTCTAACTGTCAAAAAAAATTTTGCCCAAATTTTAAAAAATTAATTCCCAAAAGTTTGAATAAGTAAAGTATATTTAGAATAACCTCCATAATACTAAATGACGGCTTGATATTCATAAAATCATTGATGTCAAGTTAGTTGTAAAACATTATATTATGTCCGATGTTTTCGTTGAAACAGTAAACGCTTTTGATATGTAGTACCTTTGTATAGTGATACATTTTAGTAAATTTGTAGAAATTACTTGCGTTCGTAATACTATTAAAAATTACAGAATTCAGAGAACTTTTGAATATGAGACCGAGTCAATTTTAAAAATGTGTTTAAAATGTTTTAATTTGTTTAAAAAAAATGTTTTAATTTATTTTAAAAAAATCATTGAGTCTGTTTTAAAATTTATTAAAATTTCTTATTTTTAGTTTTATTCATAAAACTTGCAATAGTAAATAGAAAAGGTAACAAATTTATTTGCCACAAAAGTTGTGAGCACTCGAAAAATGTAAATTTGATATGTATGAAAAAAATAAAAAAATAAAAGAAAGTTCGTACAAGATTTAAAATCTACTCGTCTACATATGTAATTGGAAAATTAAATCTCATTCATACAAAATCCCATTTGTATTGTAAATTATGCTTGGCTTAAATTTTTTTAAAAATTAAAAAAAAAATTTTTTGAAACTATGACTCGTCTCAAATCTTTAACAGTATAATCTCAACACTCAATAAAAAAAAATATCGACTCGAATGTTGGTGTTAGTTCAATATAAGCTTACTTTAATAATATCTATAAATTCACCTAACATTGCTTGAAACATCATGTCGCTAATATTTTTTTTTTTACAATTTATACAGTAATCACTAACAAACAACTATAACTACTAGACGAAATTGTAGCTACTAAATATGCCTAGTAGGAAAAAACTTCGTTACAATATTCTATAACGTCGAGATATTAAGGTGATAAATACACCTTGGTGTTTATTCAATATTACCTTTAACATTAATCAGTATAAACAATATGGAATCTGCACAGGAAAGACATCGTAACAGAAATTGTGAAATTCGATAAAAAAATGATATATATATATCGATTCATAAGGAGTAAACTCCAAAAAAAAAATTTTTTTTTTTTCTTTAACTTATATATATCGTCACAAAAAACTGTAAATGGCATTATTAATGTTTATGTTAAGGCCTACAGACAGACTGACGGAATTGATGGTAGGTGGGTGGTTACAGTCGCCTATAACACAAGCAACGTCACAGGAAATGCGCCCTTACTCACTCGTCGAAACACAACAGCACACTTGCTGTTATTTCACAGTGGTCTTCTATAAGGGGGTGGTTACTGCCCAATTGACTACGAAACACGGTGTGACCTGTCACTACTTTTCAGATCCAACTTTGGAAAGTTCATTTTCAAAGTGAGACCTGCCGGGAGTCGAATCCAGGACCCCATGAGACGGAGTGTTAAGGCAAACACCTAAACTGCACATCCAATGGGCTTGTCAAAATTAAATTCTGTTTTGAAATCACGATATTGCGAATCAGCTGTACCAATAAGTTGAAAATTTAACAGCTGTGAACGACGCATTTTCTTGTCAGGAAGAGCAATTTAAAATTATCAATGTAATTGTGCAGATGTTTGGGGTAATATTATTAATAAATACAAATCTATTAGTGATTCTACCCCAAACTTGATTGAGGGCCTCTTTCACCATGTTTCAAGTAAGCTAACCGCCATTTAAAGACACCGATAACCGGGAATGAAGGAGATGAGTGAGATGATATAAAGACCAAACATTAAAAAGAAAATAACTTAAAAAAATTCGCCTATCGAAGGATGCAGTAAACCGAGTGCATAATTTAATAAAACATAAAATTATTTCTAAAAGTAACTAATCAACACTTTATTTGTTAACCGAGTGCATAATTTAATAAAACATAAAATTATTTCTAAAAGTAACTAATCAACACTTTATTTGTTAACCGAGTGCATAATTTAATAAAACATAAAATTATTTCTAAAAGTAACTAATCAACACTTTATTTGTTAACCGAGTGCATAATTTAATAAAACATAAAATTATTTCTAAAAGTAACTAATCAACACTTTATTTGTTAACCGAGTGCATAATTTAATAAAACATAAAATTATTTCTAAAAGTAACTAATCAACACTTTATTTGTTAACCGAGTGCATAATTTAATAAAACATAAAATTATTTCTAAAAGTAACTAATCAACACTTTCTTGTAGTTGGTGAAAGAGGCCCTAAATGTAACAAAATACACGCCCCTCGAAATAAATAAATAATAAATATTATTAATGGTAAAATCTATTTAACTATGCATATTACTTTAGTATTAATTTAATTTTTTATTAAAAAATAAATGACGAGGACCCTTTATTGAAACCAACTCAATTATAGTTGGAAAATTCACCAAACGCCTTGTTACCACAGCCTATACTACTTGAAATTGCGAATAGGAAATTTCCAATTCCGCCTACAATGTTTTCCTTTAAAATTTCGACATAAAACTTATTATTTCTAAAATCAGGTCTCACAAAGTTGTCATCATTAGACATTGACTAATCTAACACCAAACACGCAAATAAATTCACAGCTATTTACAGAAATGCGTCTAAAAACATAAATAAAACATTAGTCTACATTATTGTTCATAAAGTGTATGTATCTAAATGTCTATAAACATGTATTTTACGTTATACCAATATTTAAAAGGATTATCTTAAATATTATATACTTTTGTTAAATATAAAACTTTTACTTTATGAATATATAAAATTTCATATGCTTATTTAAATATGTGTACGACTTACTAACAGTTTACAGATTTCGGTATAATATTTAATACATATGAAATATAGTATATAAAAAAAAACGTAATAGTTATGGATTATTTGCGCGATTTAAAAATATAGTTGTTATTTTTAAGAAATACCAAATAAAAATATCATTTTTGTATTGTAAAAATAATTTAAGAAAAAAAATTTTTTTTTTTTAATTAAAATAAAGTTTTTTTTGTACTGCTACATTTAAAGTGCATTTAAGTACATTTTAAGTTTTTAATATTTTTTAGCAATATTAAGAATAAATAAAAAATAGTGTGTTCATTTTTTAAATTTTCAAAAAATTCGGAGTAATAATTTTTCAATAACAGAAAAATAAGCGCAAGAGCAATATACCTAATATTATATAATAATTTTAGCAATATTAATATATATATAGAAACACTTCGCAAATTAATAATCATATACATGGACACATTCAAACTTATAGTAAGCCTTAATTATACAAAAATATGCCGATTTAGATTCATTATCACACGTTAAGGTACTTCCTTTAGAAGGAGTTCCAATCATCATCAGTCTTGCAAGCTTCGACTTGTCCTTGATATCCCCAAAAACCTTACTTCAAATAGCTGGTATTGTTCATAAGTCTCTTTTAACTGAACTTTTGAATTAATAACATATCCGATTCATTAAGATGTATCAAAATTAATGCATCAAAAAATTCGCCGGTAAATTTTCTTTTCAATTAACAACTAAAAAAACAATATACTTAGGGCCTCTTTCACCATGTGTCAAGTAGGCTAACCGCCATTTAAAGTCACCGGTAACCGGGAATGATGGAGCTGATATACCTTTGTTTGTACGGTAAAAGACCCAAACATTAAAAAGAAAATATTTTAAAAAAAAATCGCCTATCGAAGGATGCAGTAAACCGAGTGCATAATTTAATAAAACATAAATTTATTTCTAAAAGTAACCAATCAACACTTTACTTGTTAACCGAGTGCATAATTTAATAAAACATAAAATTATTTCTAAAAGTAACCAATCAACACTTTACTTGTTAACCGAGTGCATAATTTAATAAAACATAAAATTATTTCTAAAAGTAACCAATCAACACTTTACTTGTTAACCGAGTGCATAATTTAATAAAACATAAAATTATTTCTAAAAGTAACCTATCAACACTTTACTTGTTAACCGAGTGCATAATTTAATAAAACATAAAATTATTTCTAAAAGTAACCAATCAACACTTTACTTGTTAACCGAGTGCATAATTTAATAAAACATAAATTTATTTCTAAAAGTAACCAATCAACACTTTACTTGTTAACCGAGTGCATAATTTAATAAAACATAAAATTATTATTTCTAAAAGTAAGCAATCAACACTTTACTTGTTAACCGAGTGCATAATTTAATAAAACATAAAATTATTTCTAAAAGTAACCAATCAACACTTTACTTGTTAACCGAGTGCATAATTTAATAAAACATAAAATTATTTCTAAAAGAAATTAATCAACACTTGTAGTTGGTGAAAGAGGCCCTTTTTTTGTGTTTATAATAATTATGAAAAGACTTCATTACAACAAACCTAATGGAATTTGTGTTATTTTACTTTTTATAAATACACCAACCTTTAAGAACAAAATATTACAATACTTTTGAACTATGTATTTATTTTGCGTTTAACATATTAATAAACAAATCGAAACAACAAGACAATTTTATTTTATCTTATTTTTTTTTAAATTAGAATCCGTACTTCCGTACTAATATTATAAATGCGAAAGTATATTTGGATGTATGGATGTTTGGATGTATGGATGTTTGTGACTCTTTCACGCAAAAACTATTGAACCTATCACCATGAAATTTTGCATACACGTTGTCTGAGACACCAGAAAGGACATAGGGTACCTTTCATCGTTCAACGCGTACGAAGTCGCGAGCACCAACTAGTAATATAATATTGCAATCTTTATAACCGCGTTATGTCTGGAAGAGCAATATGAAATTATTAAGCAACTATGAATCGGTAACTCGCGACTATTTTAGGTAGTTAAGAACTTCCCTTGTAATAATTTGAATTGGTTAAGTATTGAGTACTAAGAGTGAGACTTTTACCAAAATCTAGTTTTTTTTTTTTTTTAAATACAAGGCAAATTAATATGGACGCATAAGTAGAGATGTTGGTACAGAAATATATATTGTATAATATAAGTATAATTATTATATTCCTTTTATTTAGTGTAGAAAAATACGCTCTTGTTTAAAACCTCATACTTGATAATAAAATTACATTGTGCATTTATTGCATACGAATATTCTATTTTTTTTTTTTTTATTTATTATTTATACTAAATATTATTGTTTATTATAAAAACGGTCAATAAGGCCGCATTAATTTAATTAAATATTTATTATACCATAGACTTAAATTACATGCCGCATATATTTATTTATTGATAAAATAACGTATGCTTTATAAGATATATATATAATCTATATTAATATTATAAAGAGGAAAGATTTGTTTGTTTGTTTGTTTGTTTGTTTGCACTGAATAGGCCCCGAAACTTCTGGACCGAATTGAAAATTCTTTCACTGTTGGGAAGCTATATATTATCAGCGAATAACATAGGCTATTTTTATAAAGTTGCGCGGGCGAAGCCGCATGTTACCGCTAGTATAATATAAATATAGATATTGGAGAGTATTCGGCCATTAGACTCACACACTACTCTAATATTTCCATGAATTTTACAAAGCGGTTTAACTAATAGGTCACAAATCTACACGTTCTTAAAAGGATAAAAAACATTAACATAATCGTTCGTGATAACATAACGGCGATCGTGACAATTCTATTCAACTCTGTTCATGTTCAAACAGTGTACAGTCACGTACAACAATCAATCGGCTGCCTCATCATCTAACAGCAGACTACTTGCGACCAACTTGCGACAGGCGAAAACTTTCTATCAATTTGTGCAATATCACACTTAATCGTGTTTTTGGTATCACGTAACTCATAAAAAAGGTGTGGTTTGCGATAAGGCCTCTTACGGACAATAACTAAAATTAAAGTGCATAATTTCTGTATGACAGCACACGCGATCGCAAGTCGTCTGCTGTTAGATAATAAGCGGAACGATAGTGTGACACGAATATTGAGTAAACGCGACGAGATACGAGCTTTAAGGGAGGCCAGACATTGCCTACTAAGTATCGCGCGAGCAATTAGTTGCTTTGTCGAATTTGTAATGAGGCCGCACATTAGCTACTATCGCGAGGTTAAAGCAATTTGCGACAACTTCGCAACTGCACAGACGCGTGTGCGATCGTTCTTGTCGATTAAGCAATCGACATGAGAGAAATCAAACAGGATTTGATGATACAATTCAGAACATACGTCCTTTCACACTAACGATGTATAACCGGAAATGATTTTTAACTTGTATGTGCTTGAGCCGTTTGATCGCTCTAGCGACTGAATAGTCGCTTGAGCAACAGTTCTATCGTTTGCCTTCGACAGGGCAATGTGTGTGCACTTCAGCAACTTTTTGTACTACTTTTTTTAAAATAAAATTTTGGCTCTTGGCTAGCATCTAGCCGTGCAGATCGCTTAAGCAATAGTAGCCAATGTGCTGCCTCCCTAAATGTTAATGTATTACTTTTGGTTCAACATACTGCTTTTATTGTAAATCAAACCGCTGCCGGTTAAAACCCAAGACACAGTTATATTGAACTGAGTTTGTTTGTAATTGTAAACTATGAACTTTAGAGGAATAGTATATGTATTAATTGTGCAAATCAAATGAGTCTAATTCATGTACAGTCATGCTCAAAAGAGTCACCTTGTTATCTTATTTTTGAGAAATAAACGAATTCATTTGATTTGATTTGTTGAAACATTCTTTATTCATGTATTATTTTCATTCTACATGAATTTGAATAATATCACTTTTCCCAAAGTTACTTCAATGTTTTCAAACCTACTTGAGTTTATTCCGAGAATTCTTTACGTAATAGAAATAATTTATGTTTTATTATCGTTTTCTTTTTATATATAAAATTTTTTGAATTGTTACAAGCGTAACCGTACATTTATTTATTAATATTATAATTATATTAATTATATCGTCCATAAGTTACTCTTATAATAACATTTAACACTAATATTCAACATTTGTGCACTCTAAGCGGCTTTTCCTCTAACATAGAGGTTTAAAATAAATAATAATTATATATAATATAAAAATTAAAATCAGGTAACCATCTAATGAAATAATTAATATTATAATTTTTATTACTTTTTTTTTTTCTTAACTAAGTATACGAAATAATTTTTTTTAATGTTAATATTTTTTACGGAATTATCATAAAATTTAAATGTAATAACTCTAAATGGAGATGTATTTCGTGGCATTTATTAAATTATTTTGAAATTAAAATATTTTGTTGATAACCCTTTTTTTTTAAGCAATTTTAGTGTACAAATCAAAGTTTTGTAAATTAATTTAGTTATATAATATATAAATATTTATGTAGACTTGAAAATTTTATAATATAAGAAGAATGAAATTACAAGTTTTCATGCTTTTAAAACAGCTTTTTAATTTATTTAAATAAATATTAAAACTACTATTGGAGTTATTATTAAATATTGGCATTATTTGATTCGATTTATAACATATGCTGCAAATTAAGTTTTTATATTTATTTTAAAATAACTAATCGGTTTTACGAAGTATATCAATATTTATAATTATAATTTCGTTTTTCATTAAAAAAAATTATAACCGAGTTTGTTGATAAGTTTGCAAAAAAATACAAAGAAATTATCTATGGAATGATTATTTACAATATTATACTTACAATAGCGCTTTTCATCAATAAATCATTTACCTACTTATATCATTTAGGACATTAATTTATTAGTGTCGTTAATTTGTAAATATTATTTAATTTATTTACGAACTTACTAGACAAACTCACTTAGTTATTTTTTTTTTAATATAGGCGTTAATAAAATTTAAAAAGCTTACCCTATCAATGTTCTCATCTTTGTACTTTATCATTAACCACTTCATATAAACATACAACATATATCTCGTTTAAAACTTTTCATTGTCAGTAGAAAATTCGATAAAAGAATAATATTCTATTTAATTATTTTTAAATTTAAAATAATCATTAACAAATCATGACTTCACTTGGAATAATTTATAACATATAAACCATTTATATTTTATATTTTACATTTAAACTATTTATTGAAATTTAGCAAATAAATAAATAAATCAATTGCAAGGATAAAATTATAATATTTTTTTTTCTAACGGTAAAATCATAATAATAGAAAAACATCTAAATTTGTGCTCAATGTGCGTTTCACTTCTGTTCACTATAATTACAAAAACTGTGTAAAAATAAAATTCTTCTCTTACAACATTCTAACCGAGTTACGTATAAAAGTTACAATCAAGTTACTATACCACTTTATACAACAATTTAAAAACATCCATTGATTATGTTCACTTATCTAGGTAAATACTACAAACGTTTCGGTTACGAAGTTGAAAATTGGTTCGACACGAGACAACATCAAACTGTCAAACCAGAATACATAAAATTACAAGCATATAATACATTAGTCGATATGAAGTAACTTGGCGTATCGTACTCAGTGGATGGCGCTGCCACTTGCCAACATTCAACTTGCCACAAGTCGTCAGCCGGCAAGACGCGACCATAGATTGAACGAAACCAATTCCAGTTGGAGTGTTCACTTCGATCTAAACTCCCGTATGATTGAATATGAAGGACACAGCGTTCTTGTCCACTGGCGGAGACCGACGCGTGAAAGACGGATGGTTATTATTGTTATAATGCCACGACTTCCTGGTCGAAGTGCTCGAAGATTGCAACGCAATTGTCTCGTAGTATCGCAATCTGCCGCAACACTTCCTGCTCTTGATGATGGCCACGAATCCCTTCCTGTACTTCTTATTGAAGAACGCATAAAGAATTGGGTTGATGCAGGAGTTAGACGCGCCGAGCCACTGAGCGAGAGGCGTGGCCACTGGCAGAATATCCTCTTCCCATTCTTTAATGGGTCCCCCGAGTTTTATCCTCGCAAAGATTAGGTACAGAGGAAACCAGGATAGGACGAACAGAATGACAACAGCGACCAGCATTTTGACAACTTTAACTTTGGATTTTTGTTGCATGTTCTCCATCGCAGCATCTTGGGTGTCAGTGGGTATCGCTCGTCGCCATACCTTGATCCATATGAGTATGTAACACATGGTGATGAGGAGCATCGGGAGGATGTAGCAAAAAATGAGGTTTCCTATAACAAAGTACAGGGTTTCAGCCAAAGGATTCGGCCACACGTCCAGGCACAGTCGTACATGAGGTTCCTCTTGAAACACGACGACTAAATCGAAGAAAAACACCCACGGCGTTGTAACGACGATGGCAAATATCCAGATCACAATGATCATCAGACGAGCTCGGCGTTTTGTGATCTGACACTTGAGGGGCCACCAGATGGCGAGAAATCTGGAACAAAAACAATATTTTCAATTAGCCATAAAGAAAGTAGTTAAGCTGCAGATCAAAGAGTTTCTTTACAG
Organism: Synanthedon myopaeformis; assembly: GCA_944738685.1. Classification (NCBI taxonomy): domain Eukaryota; kingdom Metazoa; phylum Arthropoda; class Insecta; order Lepidoptera; family Sesiidae; genus Synanthedon; species Synanthedon myopaeformis. The sequence goes on along the minus strand of OX122922.1, from coordinate 10,974,138 downwards.
TTTCGTTAGAAAAACGCTGAATTGGGCTTTTGCATAGAAGAGGGATCTTTATTATTATTGGGAAGATGTAAAGTTCAACGGAGCGTGAAGAAGTTATCCAGTCTGGTGGATTAATTGGTTAGGGAAGTAAAAAACAAGGGGAGATGAAAGTTTTGATGTTTGAGAAAATGCAAATAGCTCCACGAATAGATGTTGTAATAGTCAGCGGAAATGTTACATTCGTTTGTTATGTCGTCGTAACTTATGACCAGTTGTATTTCTTTATTATAACGGTTCTGCGATAGGCGCAGCTCAAATATAGAAGGTATCTTCGTCGCACAGATAGTTCAAGAAATAATTATATCTTATTTATAATACAAAAAACAAATTATAATATTATTCTCAACATAAGAACATAAGACATAAGAAATTTTTACCTTTTAGCCTAAGAATTATCTTCGAAAAGTAGCAATAATCCAAAAACATGTTATTTATTTTACGTTAAATAATTTATAGATCTGGATATATATTATTTACGTAAATATGCGAACGAAGACTGTAACGACATTTTAGTGTTATGTTATTTTATCAAGGATAGGGGTACGCTGCGTTTCGCAGTAATAAATTAGGACAGTACAGTAACTAGTATAGTAGTAACTAGTACAGTAATCCCCTAACAGAAGACTATCGTGAAATAACAGCATGTACTCGTATGCTGCTGTGCTTAAAGAAATCAAGAGACGATTTCCCTAACCCTTCCTAGTTCCTTGTCCTTTACCTCCTCACTAAGGTATTCTAAGGTCGGCACCTATGCCATGCGTATTAGTGTATAATTAGTGCCTATTAAGGCAACTATAGCCACCTACTAACAATGAAGCAGTTTCGCTAGAATCCAGTGATCGCGGATTAACAAGAAATCGTATTTCAGAAGAAAGACATTACCCTCTCTATAAATAAAGAGTGGATCTTTACAAAGAGGTCGTTAGTGTCGTAGACAATGTGTCGGGGCACTCTCCGTTCGGCTGAATGAATAAATGAATAAGGATGACAAAATTGATAGCAAGCGCCACACTTGTGAATTCTTAATTGATATCTTGTTATCGCATCATTATTTTGCATCATTAAGCATTAAGCACTAATGCTAATTCACTAATATCTAGAAACATTTTGAAGTATTTTAGGCATTTTGTAGTCCTAGAAAACGATATAACATATACTATAGAATTCATCACATATTTTTTACATTATCGTAATATTAACTTCTAGTTTTAAAATATTAGTCAGAGAACGGGAAAAAAAATATTTGAACGTATACATTGAAGTTGAACCTGTAGATTTCTTTTCTATTTAAGGTCCCACTTCCTCATTGAAATATATATTTTGTAATGGTGTTCATAACGTCAGAGTGTTGATAAAAAAATATAAAAACAAATATGGCATAATGCCGGAAGAAGGCAAATGTTAACAAAGAGGAAGTTATTTGAAGCGGAAGGTTACCCCTAATCAATAGGACAGTTATTGCTTGAACAATGTTATATATAAGAAAAATAATTATGGACAATAGTTGAAGGTATTAGCAATTATTTATGAATCCTTACCATAAATTAATTATTGCATCAATACTAGTGTTGAATTAGCCGTTGTCTTTTTGCTGTTGGGTCGTATAATTTAAGAAATATGAAATAAATAACGAGGAAAACGCCTCCAAGACTGCGATATGAAATGACAGCCGATGATAAACATGACATGATTTACAACGGCAAACCCGTAGCAGGCAATACCGTTTCTGACCACTCAGTAGTTCGATTGAACCTTGCTACTGAACTATTGAGGCAAAAATAGGCTCATTAGTTCAGTCACCGAACTAATCACTGAGACTAGGCTTGCGAGGCACAGCTAGTTTTCAAAAAATTAACAAGTTCATTGCATTTGTAGAATCACGTGATGCACTGGACCTTGTCAAGCGTTAGGTTCAGGAAATTATCATAATATATTCAAATGCTTAAAGGTTATACGCGACCTTTGCAAATAATTTATGGCACCATAGCTCGCGCTCGGTGTCTTTCTATTCTACAACCTCAACGCGAATCAGCTAGTAGACGTCTCAAGGAGGTACAGTGATTAACAAGCCACAGTCAATGGAAGGTCGGTCTGATACCAAATGCGTATTATTTGAAATAAATAATAACAAAAATGATGCAACAAATATGTTACTTACAAAATATCAAATGGGATCATAGACTTTCTTGTAGTGTTTAGGGCCTAATGCCCACCAATCGCTTTGCCCTGTTCAACACTTCAATAAATTTTTTTTGAAAACTAGAGTAGCCTTGTCCTCCAAGTATTATTCAACTTTTCTCGAGATATCTATTACTTTTTCATATTTTAGCGGAGTACCCTAAAACGCTTGAGAATAAACGTGCAATAATTGTCAATATGTCGAACTTATAAAGACATGGTTATCAGATGTGATGTCGATTTTGATATATTCGACGGTAGGCATCTATTCAAAAGTAAATTAAGGGCCTCTTTCACCAACTACAAGTAAAGTGTTGACTAGTTACTTTTAGAAATAATTTTATGTTTTATTAAATTATGCACTCGGTTTACTGCATCCTTCGATAGGCGAATTTTTTTTATTATTTTCTTTTTAATGTTTGGGACTTTTACCGTACTAACAAAGGTACACCAGCTCCATCATTCCCGGTGACCGGTGACTTTAAATGGCGGTTAGCCTACTTGACACCTTACTCAGAGATGGTGAAAGAGGCCCTAAGTGATTTAAAAAGAGTTCACTTCATTTGAATTCGTAAATTCATACTTCCACTTACGAAACCCCAGGTGTTGTTTATCTGAATCACTCGCCCTTTAACTGACTTCTTTAAATTAAATCGTACGGTAAAAGATGAGATGTGCTAATTATTATTCGTTTGGCCTTTTCCAAAATTCGACTTGTTGAAATGTTAACGAGATTCCAACAGTTTTAAATTCCATATCACTGTCATCTTTTGCTTTTAATTCTTATAAGTGCAGCTTAAATACTTAATACTTGTCCGTTTTATCACTCGATCCTTTTTATGCGATGCCTTTTTAATTTCTCTGTCTTGTTATTGCAAGCCTTTTCTTATGGTTCTTTTCTTATATTAACTTTTATTTATTTTTATGGCCACACCAAACTGGAAGATACTGTAAGGGAATCCCAAAAGCTAATGTGCTTAAGTGAATTGTAAAGTTTTATAGACAGGCTGACTGTCTATTTGGTGGTATAGTCGTCTATTAACACATGCAATGCCATAAATGCCAAGTGCCATAGGTGCCAGCCGATCTTACGAGTATATTAGTAGACCAAAAGACAAGAGAAATGAGTTCTGGCAACTCTTATACGCTCACTGAAACACAACATTACATAGATATGTTATTTCACAGTGGTCTTTTGTAACATGGTTTATATGATGGTTAATATGGACTTCCAATTTATGACTACGAAACGCAGTATGACCTACTACTGCTAATTTCTATTTGCAGCTTTGCATTACATTACCTACTACTATTATCAGCAGATAAAGTCTGTTTGCTGGACGTCTGTCTGCAGTGATGATAATGATTACATTAGTTTATTTAACAGTAATTTATTTGCTACTAAGCTCAAAACTTATATCCCGACTTTTAATACAAAATCCTCAAATCGACCTTTACATAATTTACAATTATACTTCCTTGCATTATACATCCTTTGCAATTATAATGTCATAAACACACCTTATGTATCAATTTACAGTCTGAGAATATTATAAAAAAAAGCAAACATTCAACATTACGTTGTCGAATTAATATGTTAACTGTCTGCTACATTATTTAGTATAAATCAAGATAATTGCACAGAACCTTCAATTATTATTTCTCACCAGCTGCGTTCTCCTCAATTTCGTTTGTCACAACATTAATGGCGCCACTTTCACAACTGACAGCGTGAAACGACATTGACATCAAAAAACAAAAATGACACATTTTCTCAGGGTGGTTATTTAATTTTTCATTTTAAGAAGTCAAGAAATAAAGCTCAAATTCAAGTGCACAATAAATGCTACAATTAACGACACTCATATGATTAATTAGATGCCGATTTGTGCAGGCTTCAATTTGAAGGTCGCAGTGGACATTTTTAAGAGGTATAGTTTCAGTGTTGTTTACTTTACGATGACGTCATAATATGCATAATATGTTAGGTCTCAATTTGTGAACACAGAATCTCCTCAAAATCCACTACGCCAGCATAATTTAGAGGACAAGCAAAACTTCGTATATCTATAAAGCCATCTTGACACCCAAGGGAATGACGGAGATGATATACCTTTGTTTGTACGGTAAAAGTCCCAAACATTAGAAAGAAAATATAAAAAAAAATTCGCCCATCGAAGGATGCAGTAAACCGAGTGCATAACTTAATAAAACATAAAATTATTTCTAAAAGTAACTAATCAACACTTTACTTGTTAACCGAGTGCATAATTTAATAAAATATAAACTTATTTCTAAAAGTAACTAATCAATACTTTACTTGTTAACCGAGTGCATAATTTAATAAAATATAAACTTATTTCTAAAAGTAACTAATCAATACTTTACTTGTTAACCGAGTGCATAATTTAATAAAATATAAACTTATTTCTAAAAGTAACTAATCAATACTTTACTTGTTAACCGAGTGCATAATTTAATAAAATATAAACTTATTTCTAAAAGTAACTAATCAATACTTTACTTGTTAACCGAGTGCATAATTTAATAAAATATAAAATTATTTCTAAAAGTACCTAACTAATCAACTCTTTACTTGTAATTGGTGAAAGAGGCCCTTCACAATTTTATAATTATCTATACTAATATTACATAGAGGTAAAGTTTGCACTTATGTTGTTTTGTATGTAGAAGATAATCTTCGAAATACTCATCCGATTTAAAAAATTCTTTCATCAACAGTTAGAATAGAATTTTAGAATTGACTATCTGAATATTCTAGCTATTTAAAAATAAAGATCGAACGCTTGGTAAAAGGTCAGGTGTTATATTGATTTACATATTATATTTTTTAGGAGTATTATCTTTTATTTTTTTGAATGCGAACAAAGTCATTTTTATATAAGTACCAGCTAGTTACTTATATAAAAAATTAAAAATCAAAATAATTATTTATAAAATTAGGTTTCTCCGAGAAACTCTTATGAACGTTATTATAAATTTAAATTTACCAGGGGAAACTCAGGATTCCATTCTTTTTGTAATCTTTAAAATATAAAAATAAAATGAAATCTTAAAAAAGTCCTATAGAAATATCCTATATAGGATATATCCTATATCCACATCTGTTGTTTTAATATTATTATTATTATATAATAACAACTACCTATAGGTGACTTAAATTTGTTTAAGATCAAGAAGTTATTTTCAACACGCTGTTTGTCAAATTTTAATTATATCAGACAAGCGTATGTTACAATTAATTACAATTTACCACAGCAACTCATATCTTTATCAGACGCTCCACAATCACGAAATTACCAAAAAAACATTTACCGTCTCGCTTGGAAAGAATGTAACTTATGATAAAAGGTTTAAGGGTGTTAATGTCAGAAAATAAACGTATATATCACCTTAATTGGATGTTAAAGATTTAACGTTGATGTAGGTTCGCATGATTTACAAGAATTGGCAACAGTAAAAATGAAAGGGTTTTTTGGAAAAGGGAGGCCGTACATCTGTATGGGAATTATACCAAAAATTTTTGTCACTTATATTATGCAACTTGATTTACGAGTGCAAATTAAGTTAATATAAAAACTGATGAAACGAGCACAGTGATTAATTGCGAAGGCGTGAATAATAATTGCGTAAATAATTGTACATATTCGATATGTGTGGCCAGGACAGGTTCGATTCCTGGCAAGGTCAACTATGGATATGAAATTTATTTGTTTCCTTATTGCGTGATTATCCACAATAGATATCCCACAATAGCAAACTAGTGCTTTATTTTAGGTCCGTATTATGTTGTTGTCTAGTATAATTATAAAAGACTAGCTGGTGCCCGCGACTTCGTCCGCGTTGAACGATGAAATGTACCCTATGTCCTTTCTGGTGTCCCAGACAACGTGTATGCAAAATTCCACAGTGATCGGTTCAGTAGTTTTTGAGTGAAAGAGTCACAAACATCCATACATCCAAACATACTTTCGCATTTTTAATGATATTAGGGCCTCTTTCACCAACTGCAAGTAAAATGTTGATTAGTTACTTTTAGAAATAATTTTATGTTTTATTAAATTATGCACTCGGTTTACTGCGTCCTTTGATAGGCGAATTTTTTTATTATTTTCTTTTTAATGTTTGGGACTTTTACCGTACAAACAAAGGTATATCATCTCCTTCATTCCCGGTTACCGGTGACTTTAAATGGCGGTTAGCCTACTTGACACATGGTGAAAGAGGCCCTTATTATACTTAAATAGTGATGTGAATTATTTAATGCATAAAGCTTCTAAGATGCCTTCTATAGCAAATGGTAAGATGTACGAAGGCAATACCATCGTAAAACAAGTTTGATGAATTAAACATATTCATTAACATTGTAATCGTTAATTTTTTCATACATGCTGCATATACAGGCTGTATTTATTTTGATGAGAATTTATTTAAGAAAAAAAAATTAATTAATTAAATATTCTTTTCTTTAGTATTATATATGTGTACTGTTCATTTAGTGATTGACTTAATTTTATTAAATGAATTTTAACCAAACCCTAAATAAATATTTAATTGAATTTATTGAATAATGAATGATGCTAGAGAAATAATTACAAATATCTTAAGAAGTATGTAACACTTAAATTAAATTACAAGATAAAATTTTATATTATTGCTCGCCTAATTTACGTTTGATTACTATACATATATAACAATGGTTATTGGAAATAAAGATTATTATTAATAAAATTACCTATTTATATTTAAAAATCATTTAATCGAGTTAAACATTTTATATTTTAAATTAAATATAAGTAACATTATTCTTCAAAATATTTCCTACAAGAGGCCGCCACCGGCTTTGCACGGGTGCAATTTTTTCTGCAAATTATATACACAAACCATCCTCTCTGATTGTTCTTCCCATTAGTGAAAACTGCATCAAAATCTATAAGATAGTTTTTAAAGAAGTTAGCGAGACAAACACTTCAATTTATTATGAAGTTAAATGTTATGATAAGGTTAATGTGTATGAAACTCTAATCTCAAAAGTAGAATCTAATTTCAATAATAAATTAATCTAATTTGAAAAGAAAAAAAAAAAAAAAAAAAAAAAAAAAACCACCCTGTATATAAGTGAACTAAGATAAAGTTCTTTTGATAGCCTTATTACAACTAAACGATGGTTCATCTCTCACAAAAGGAGATTTTTATAAATATTAAAATTCCAATTAATCCTAACCTAACAATGTTGTCGTAATTAATACAATTTATTTGACAAATATGACAAAGTTGACTTAAATAGACATTTTAATAAGCTTCTACACATGATCACATAAGTCTCTTAATAGACTTGACTTTTTTGTAGTAATTAAATATTATATTTGGATGTATGGATGTTTGTGACTCTTTCACGCAAAAACTACTGAACCGATCACTATGAAATTTTGCATACACGTTGTCTGGGACACCAGAAAGGACATAGGGTACCTTTCATCGTTCAATTCGGACGAAGTCGCGGGCACCAGCTAGTGGTAGATAACACTAGCTACTACACAGTTTGGTAGATAATCTACTAAACTGACAATGTAGATGGTATGTGTCTACCATCGCACAAGGGCACAAAGAAAACAAATAGGCTGATGACTCCGCATTTTTTTTAAAACCACTCTCTTGAAGTTATCACTTGTAGTGGCAACTTTTAAACTTTATGTTAACTGCCACATGTAATGGTAGTTTTACAGTTTCGGCAACCCAACTGGCGGCAGTGACCACTGGCTGTTATGTGTCAATCTGAATGCTACCGTTTAGTGTTATAGTGGGACTGATTGATAAATGATAACACAGATTTTCTTTAAAACCTACACCAGGCATTAGTCTCATTGAAATTTATATTTATAAAAATATATATTTCAACAAAAACCTTAAAAAATATAATATAATAACTAAAATATATTATTAAAAGGAGTCCCTTTAGGCAATATATTTATTACGTCTAACTTTATAAATATAGAAATATGTAAATAGTAAATAAATATTATGTTTGTATATAACAATGAATAATTATTTTGGTGAAATAAATATTCAATGAAATAAAAATATTATCACCTCAATAATATCGCCATTAGTATTGCTATGTTCGTAATATCGCTAAACTAAACATTATTAATAACCCCATTTATACTAAATGACACGATCATATGAGATTTCTAAGTGTAATAAGAATATCTCATATATATTAATATGAAATGAAGGAAATATTTGCGATATCAATATTAACACACAAATCTATTCGCATTTATTACACAAAACTAGCTGGTGCCCGCGACATCGTCCGCGTTGAACGATGAAAGGTACCCTATGTCCTTTCTGCTGTCCCAGACGATGTGTATGCAAAATTTCATAGTGATCGGTTCAGCAGTTTTTGTGTGAAAGAGTCACAAACATCCATACATCCAAACATACTTTCGCATTTACTGTTTAGGTAGGTGTCTAACGCAAAAACTGTGATATTTTTGGTAAATAAAAATAAAAAAAATTCTTAAGTTATAGTGACTTCAAGTTATGACACTTAATTATTTCTTGGTTTGAATAAAATATAATATATTTCTGATAAGTAACACTATATTTTGTTAAGTTGTAAGTTAAGTCTATATGTTGTAAACATATTGTTTTAAAATTACTTAAATCTTCCCTCAAACTGTTTAAGTACTTAAAAGCTCGATTGATGTCACTACTGATTTCCCTTCGGGCAAATGTTTCGTTCCAGAAAAACATCCAATCAGTAAATAGAGTTACAAACAAATATATGTTTATTTTAGCTCGGCGTCCATCTTTTATTTGTGACTGTGTTATATTGTAAAAGGATACATCATTTTGATGGAAGTATATCTAACTAAAAATATACCAAACGCGTCGACGACTCATTGCACAATATCCTATCTAATATTATAAATGCGAAAGTGAGTTTGTATTTATGTTAGTTACCCTTTGACGCCTTAAAGGATTATCATATAATTTTGCATACAAAACGACATATGGTATCTTTCATCCAGAAAAGAAGTATCGAAAAAAAACCTACCGAGATTGAATAAAAAAAATTTGAGGACGAATTCGCAGGCATATTAAATTAGTTTAAAATTATTATTTTAATATTTGATGTACCTAAATATTTTTTTTTTTTTTATCAAAGAAATCCAGCGGGTATAACATTTTAATGAATGTTCTTTGCTAATATTGAATTTAGCGATTATATGCAATATTGCAATTTTATTGAGTGGGTACACAAAAAACACATTAGTTAAAGTTGTATGAAATCAAATAATATATAACAAATATTGTTTTTTTTTTTATGATATAAACTTTAAAGTTGTAATAACTAAAATATTTATTAACCTTAAAAAGGTTTGAGTATGAGACTCTATATATTTATATATTACTTACTTTGCAGTAATTTCTCTATGCGATATTTTATTTTCAAAGATTCATATTGAATTAATTTGTATTTGTGATACAACAAAAATATATTTACTGTATTTGTCCTGCAGATAAAGTAAACAAAAGATTATTGGCTAATTTTTAAGCTTAAGCTTTTTATGGGTGAAAATTTACCTAAAATATATATATATATTTAGTAAGAATAGAGACAAGTTTTTATTATATTTTTACAATTGGAAATGATTTACCATAACCGTCTCAAGTACACTGTATTCTGTCGCAATCTGGAGCAATCAATACTATTTTTGTGCATACGAGTATAAAAAGCTCTTGGAAAGTTGTGTTCCTATCAGTAACACACCAGGCGTGTCAGCAAAATGAAATTCGTAAGTCAATTTTAACAAATTAAAGAAACCTCTTTAGCTTATTAAAACATTTTTTACTAGCTTTCAATTCGTAAAATGTAGGATTTAAATTTTTCTAGGAATTCAATATTTTATTCAATTTAAAACAGAATAAAAATAATGTCACAGAAATCGTATTGCCCATTTTCGCAACAAGATCCCTTTCGTTATTTTTTTAATACATATTGACTTCTTGAGATATACAGTAAATTCAATTTTCACAGGTAATTGTAAGTTTGATTGCGTCCTGCGCAGCCGCTGCTTCAGGCCTCTATATAGATCACGGAGATCATCTGCTGCTGAATGTTCCAACGAAGTCGACCCTCACCAAAAGCAGCCAGATTGTGAACCATGGAAGCACTCTTATACACGCTCCAATAGTACCTTTATACGCATCTCACATCGATGCACCCAGAAAAACCACTATTACGAAAAGCAACCAAATCGTTAATCATGGTGGAACTGCTGTACTTCACGCAAAAGTACCAGTATACCATACAGCTGAAGTAGATATTCCTGTATCAAAAATTGAAACAAACGCAATAGATCTTAAAGATGGATATCATCAAATTCACACCTCTGTTCATAATCATGCTTATGAGCCTTTACATATAATTCATCACGGTCAAGTAATCGATCACGAGCCTCTTGTTCTGACACATTCTAACCACGCAGCCTTGGCCTATGATGCAGTACATCTTCATGCACCTGTGGCGTCTTACAAAAGTGGTGATTCAGCTGTTTCCCATCACAGTTCCACTGTCCATGAGACCGTGCCTGTAGTTCATTCGCTACCTTATTACCTTCATCATTAGGTTTATTTCTTCTACAAAGGCTTTTATGTTGATTGATTATTGATTGTTGTTTTTATTTACATGTTTGAAATAAATATGATATTTTTTTTCTTTGTTTTCTTTTTTATTTCTGTTTCTCCTGTTCAATTTGTATTATTTATTATTTTATTTTTGATATTAATTTTGGAACCGGTTTTAAAAAAAAAATATAGCCGTGTTCTCTATTTATTATATCTTTTTTTTCTGCTTGGTGTGTAATATATTTTTATATATTTTTTTTGTTTTGTGCAATCAAACATTTTTACAACGTAAAAACGGCATTTTGCAACCAAAACATCCCAATTATTTATGTGCATAAAATTTTCAATTTAATTACATTCCACTCAGACACTAAATGAAATTACCCCGAAAGGGCTTCCTAACTCCATTAGGCTCTTATAATAAATTGTAGTTAAATGATAAAGTTGCCGATAATGGCATAGCCCAGTCGACCGGAACGAATTTATTGTTAACCTTTTAACTGAGAGGATCCATTTATTTACACTCATTACTTAACTATTACACATATATTTAGAATTCAACTTGAAAAGCTTCTGATTTTTAATTAAGTATTTTTTGTAGATAAGCATGTTATAAGTATTTTAAAAGTGACATTAATAAATGCAGTCAAATTAATAGTGTCAATTAAATCAAATCATTTATTAGATAATAATAAATACTGTAAATTTAATACTTTATGGAGCTGCGCGGTTGTATTACAAATTGTCTAAGGAATATCATAGGAATCTTATTAAAAAGATATATTATTAAAAAACTAAATATTAAAAAAAATGTTATAAGTTTTCATAAGCGAATTTGAAAGCGAAAAATATTGAAAAAAAAAATTGGTTACCTAAAAATTGATAAATTTAATTTTAACTACACATTTATGTTGTAAAAGATAGTCATACTATCTGCACATTCTATCTACAAGACAAGACAAGGCAAATGCCTCATTTGTTACAGTGTTTCTTGCCGATGACCAGACGAGATAATTCCATACGATTCTCTGTTGCAATCCAACTATTGCTACTCCGCAGAATCAGCACAAAACTTCTGTCACATAGAAATACAATGGACATGACTTTTATTTTCTATTCCTAAGTAATTGTTGTTATAACTGGATAATCAAAATATTTAAAAAAAGAGAGCTTATCGAGTGCGGTATAAGATCATTATTTTTTTCTGAAGCTCAGTTTCTGAAGCGGTTAATGAACTTATTAGTGAGTCTAATTTTATATCTATTTATAATGATTAACAATCCGCCCAAAAGTGAAATTGAATCCAACTCATCACAATAGAACCAAGCATAATTATAGATACAAAATTTCACTATTATACAACAATACTAATTAATATTGTAAAAGAGAAAGTGAATTCGTTTGTTTGTTTGTTACATTTTCACGCCTTAACTACTCAACCGATCATCATGAAATTTGATCATAAACGTAGTATGGGATAAGAAAAGGAAATAGGTTACCTAACATTTAGAAAAAAAAGTACTGTTTCTGAGGGATCAAAAAATAAATAATTCAAAGCCCTACAAAAATATAGAAGCAAACAAAAATGAATAAATTTTTTAACATCAAAGAAATAGGGGTGCAGACGAAGTCGCTGGTAAAAGCTAGTCTTTTATAATTTTGGAGAGGCAAGGTTCTGCATTCATACCGTCAAACTGAACTGTATTAAAATAACAGCACCTTCTTAATGATAGCTGTTGTAAAATAACAGCACATATGCTGTTGATTTTCAGCAGAAAATAATACTTGAGTCAATTTTCCATCCTTATCCTCTTTCCAATATTGAGTTTCAGTGCATAACCATCTAAAATTTGTGGTTATTTTAAATGAAAAAAATATGTATCATCTTTTTCAAAAAGAACTTACTTCCGCACTTACTGACTACTATTTTGCCATAGGAATGTCCATTCAATTTTGTTGCTTCCAAAACTATCTTTAATAATATCTATTATTCAAACAAGGTCGTTTTTGTCCAGTACAAAATTATTTAATTGTGAAATTATAGTGTTATATTTATACTTAATTGCGTTGATATTATAGTTAACAAATTTTCGCTGTAAATTTAATAGTGAGGTTTATTTTTCAAATGTCAATTTTTTTTTTCTAAATTCTGTTAGATAAATGGAATATTAAAAAAAAAAGTAAAAAACATCGTAAAAAAAATTAAATTAAAATTTCACTTGCAAACCGTAGTTCCTGAAAAGCTTTAAGTTAGCTTAAAAGCTAACAATATAGTTACTTTTCCAACACCCGCCAATTATGTTTTGATTTTCAAAATATTCACTCTTTTCTCAGTCAATATACACACATATAAATGTATATTTTATTTGTACAAGTGATTTATAGACGTTAAGTAGAATATTGTGAGCTTTTAAGTAAGAATCCGTCACTCAGTTAAGTAATAAAATTAATGAAAACATTAATCATTGTTTTGAAATCGATCGCACGTAATTGGTTTCTGTACGTACAATACAACTTAATGTCAAGTTCAATGTTACTTAATACGTACTTACTTAAGTAACGTACAATACATTAATATCGGAATGGGATAACTTGTTTTATGTTAAATTTAAATACCTTTCTTCTGTGTACGTGGTTTTATGAACAATATTACAAACTCTGAATAGGAAAGTCTGACATTGTTACATATTAATATTAGATATTATTTAATATAATGTTTTTGCGGTTCATAAGAAGACATTACTTTGTTATAACTATTCAAGGTTAAAATAATAATAATACATCAAATATATTTTGTAATATAACTTTATTTAAATACAAAATAGAATAAGTTGTCACTCTGTAAATGCTGAGAAATGATATGAATTCAATATCTATACTTAATATGATAAATGCGAAAGTATGTTTGGATGTATGGATGTTTGTGACTCTTTCACGCAAAAACTACTGAACCGATCACTATGAAATTTTGTATACACGTTGTCTGGGACACCAGATAGGACATAGGGTACCTTTCATCCAGAAAAAAAGGACTATTCCCGAGGGATAAATAAAAAATAAAAAACTAACTCCAGGCCAAAGTGTTATAGCAACACGAGATCAAGCGTTTTATTTTATTTTTTTAAATTATCAACGCGGACGAAGTCGCGAGCACCAGCTAGTATCTCATAATTATTTTTAATTTTTATTTTTAGATCTGATTTCTATTTAAAGTATAACCGTAATAAAAATAAGAAAGACCCAAATTTATTGAAGAATTGAATTGTATTGAATTGATTGACATATAATCCGTACTTCCGTACTTACTAATATTATAAATGCGAAAGTATGTTTGGATGTATGGATGTTTGTGACTCTTTCACGCAAAAACTACTGAACCGATCACCATGAAATTTTGCATACACGTTGTCTGTGACATCAGAAAGGACATAGGGTACCTTTCATCGTTCAACGCGGACGAAGTCGCGGGCACCAGCTAGTATACTCATATTTAAATAAGTACTGTATTGAATTCATAATGTATATTAAAAATTAAAATATTACACAATATACTATAGAGATTCAAGGCATTGTGTCTTTCAAGGCATGTTAAACATCACAATGTTATGTAGGAGGTGCCTTACATCACATAATCACTGAACTAATAACCTCAGATGTTACGCAACGAATGCCATGCTGCCGCCATTATAATCCTGAGCATTTGTATCTAAGTCTTGGATTTAGTCGAATTTAGATGTCACTTACAAAATAAAGCTTTCTTTGAAAAGAAAAATGGCGGTCTTGAATAGGAAAAAGTGATACTTCAAGCAGGAGTAGCACCTAACTCTCTATAAAGACCAGATTAAGCCCCATAGTACTGCTTTTACCTGGAGAAATGCTTTTGGGCTGGAGAAAATGGTCTCTCCTCTCTCTGGTCTAAATGCCAGCTAGATTCTTTTGAAACCTATCAGCGATAACTATACTAAAAAGTACTAAAAACTAAACTAAAAAGTCACAAATTTTTTAAATTGTCGACGATCTATAGTTGCTGTAACAGCGTTTAGAACCTATTAGTATAAGAAGAAGCCTCTCTTTGTGTGTACTATCATTGCAATGGTGAGTGCTCTAATGAGTAACTCCGTACTGAGTGCCTCAGAAGAACTAGTAATACTCGTATAGCTTACCACTGAGTACGATGCAGATAGATAGATAGATAGATAATCTTCCTTCTGAGGTGTTTTTGCCTTGTACAAGCGTATTATAAACAAATTCCTGCAAGGTAGGCACAAGAGTCCCCCTTGGTAGTTATTGTGTTCTTAGATAATGGTAACGGTAACTTACCATCAAGTGGACATCAGATTTTTACCCTTTTTAATGTAAAAAATCGATAGAGAGTCAAAAATTTCACTAAATATGAATACCATGTCATTATCAAAAGTCGATCATATATCAAAAAAAGTCGAAATTTATATTCATAAATATATTTTTAAAAAGTACAAAAGACCGATTCGTTGATAAGCCTTAAGGTAATAACGTCCAATGTGTTATTATTTTAAAATGTATTACTATTAATAATAAAAAAAAAAATGATTAATCAATAAACATTCTTATTGATAATACATACTAATAAATGTATTAGCTGAGATCGAAGTTTAGTTAAATGAACTTGACATCAACCTAGATACCCAGTTAAGTAAGTAAATCTTGTTATGGAACTTTATTCATTTATGTATTCATAAACCACAACAAGTATTACAAGAAGTGATTACATGAGCTACTAATCAATTGAAAGCTAAATTGGATGTGGCATTGTGATCGTATTAAATTACATTAACTGCTCTCACTCTTACTGCGATTAATAATACTCTCGCTAGTAATATCTCTCCGATTGGTGATGCATGTCTTTTTTTTATAAATACACTAGCTGGTGCCCGCGACTTCGTCCGCGTTGAACGATGAAAGGTACCCTATGTCCTTTCTGGTGTCCCAGACAACGTGTATGCAAAATTTCATGGTGATCGGTTCAGTAGTTTTTGCGTGAAAAAGTCACAAACATCCATACATCCAAATATACTTTCAAATTTATAATATTAGTACAGACTAGTACAGAAGTTACTAATACTTTTTAACATTAGATTCCTAGCTAACACTCTTCTGCTTTTATACCACTTCGCTTAATTATGTATGATTCGCTTGATAAGTAAGTATACTTACAAAAAACAAATGCTCTGTATTTCCTTTTATGTAAAGATTGACAGGCATGATGACGGTCCGATTGATGGTAGATCGAACGCCATATGAAGAATCGATGACGACACGTTTGGTCTAGTGGCTAGTAACCCTAGCTGTTAACCAAACGGTCGCGGGTTCGAATCGCGCTAGGGGCAAATGTTTATGTGTTAACATTTTACCTTTGTACCTGAGTCCCATGATGTTTTGTATTTATAATATGTATGTATTTACAAAAAAAAAGTAATTTATGTAATATATCAACTGTCTGGTATCCATAATACAAGCATTAGTCGCTTACTGTGGAACTAGATGGTGATGTGTGGAATGTGTGAAGATAATTATTTATTTATTTATCGATAAGGGATAGAGAAAGGGATCCTGGCATCCCTTACTTACGTGCTTTTATTTCCTTTAAGTAAAAGAAGTGTGCTACTTCTAAATAGTAATTTTAACTTCCAAACTTGAATTAAATTTTCGTATATAAAATCACAATAAACTAAATGGTTCATAAATGCTTATTCAGCTGTGACAAATTAAATTATTTTACTGCTTACATACCTATTATTTTAAATATTTTCTTAAGTAATACTTTTATGAATTTTGTAACCCAGACTAAGAGCCCCAGACAAATAATCAAATCTTTTCGGGAGAAAATATGCTTTGTCAGAAATAGTAATTTCTTTTATATTTTATTAGAAATCCAGAATTAATATTCGAAAGGAAAACAGTATTGTTATCGTCTGCTATTTATATCGATTGAAGTTGATTGATAAGTGCTCTGTGACGTTTCATAAAGATGTGTTCATTCATTCAGATTCATTCGGTGACGAATGATATTGAAGATATTAACAGTTCAAATTAATTCAATTAATTGACCTTCTAATAAGAATCGATTAATAAATATATTAAAAAATAAATTTACTATTAAATATCTTACTAAAATTGTAATTATAATTAGAATTACTTATTATCAGTCAGTTGTGATGTATCGGTCGAGACCCAAAATCCAATCCCAATTTATGTTGAGTCCCAATACAAGTATTGGGAACCAACATAAAGTGGTTTAAGTAATGTACCCGAAGTAGAGGGTGATAACAGTATTCATTAAAAATATAAATATTAACACATAATTATAAATGCCACCTTCGATCAAGAATTTTCTTCGTACTTCGGCTAATTTTTAAAATATTCAAGTACGCCAATGTTGCGTGCATTCATTGTCGAATTTCGGCTTGGCCCACTATATAAACTCTGCTGGACCGACCAAAAGTTAGATATCGAGTCACTCTCGTCTTATACACAACTCAAAAAAAAACAAACACAATCCCATCACAATGCAGAGATTTGTAAGTTCAAAAATTTCAAAAATTTTGATAACTTTTTTCGAATTAATCAGTTTCATAATAATTCAATTGTTAAAATTTGCGATTTATTAAAATTAAAATTACAAAATTCCTTCCAAAAATTCTTGTTTTTAATATTCTACCAAAATTAATTTTATCGTACCGTCATGTGATCAAACAGCGTTCAAGGTTGCCTCAATAATAAAATTAATATTTCCCTTTAAAAACAAGGCTAAAAAGTTTAGACGTTACATTGAGTTTTTAAAATGGAGCACCATTTAACCATGAAGGGTCGTTTAAATTATTCTTCAAGGACTTATTGAAAACTTGAGGGTTATTTGACCAACTGGTAATTAGGGGATTTGTTCCTATATTACATTTTTAAAGTTATTTTTTGTAAATTATTTTCATTGAATAATATATTTTTGTTTAAATGCTTTGTCAACATTTTATTGCATAAAAAATAAATGTATTGGCAATAGCGATGGGATAATTTAACAGAGCTTTAACGTCAATCACTTCTTCTGGATTATACATTCGCCAGACAGGGTACACTACTGTTCACTGTGTTAAACTAACAACCTATTCAAAGCTTTTTTTTAAATTTTCTAACAAGCCATTTACAACTTAGTAGTGTTAGCACATGTGTTTTTAAGAAACATTATAATATAAAACACATATTATTATATTTGTAGGTGGTATTCACTGCTCTCCTGGCCTGCGCCGCAGCCGCTCCTGGCCTATTGCTGGCTCACGAGACACCTGTAGTCGCTGCCGTCCACGCTGCGCCCTTAGTTGCCGTCGGCTCTAAGACTACCATCACCAAGAGCAGCCAAGTCGTTAACCATGGCTCTCCTGTTGTGCACGCGGTTCATGCTGCCCCAGTTGTCCACGCTGCCCCTCTTGTCGTCAAAACTGCCCCAGTTTTCCACGCTGCCCCAGTGGTTCACGCTGTCCACGCTGCCCCCGTGGTTGCCACCGTCCACGCTGCCCCTGTTGTCGTCAAGACTGCCCCAGCTGCCATCGCTCACAGCAGCAGCTCAGTCGTCCACCACGCCCCATTGGTTAAAACCATTCCTCTGGTCGCAGTCCACCATTAAATTTTCGTTACATTAGAATAAATTTTAAATACTTTCCAAGCTTGTTCTTTTATTTAAAAAAATCGCATTGAAGTTCAAGAATGATTGAATATAACATAAAGCGTCGTGAAAAGGGTAAGATCCTTAATTAGAGTGGATGAAGGGTCCAATTATTTAGTAGAAAACAAAGGAAATCAATTACAATTATTCGTAAGTTGATACGGAGTTGTTCAAATAACTATGAAAGGTAATATAATATTGTAATTATTGCGAATAAATAAAGCAGAAAGTAGATTGTAACTAAACTCAATTAAATATTCATTAAGTATAACACACTACATAGGTAAGGTATATTTAATTACTGAAATATATTTTATAACTAGCTGTTGCCCCCGACTTCGTTCGCGTTGAACGATGAAAGGTACCCTATGTCCTTTCTAGTGTCCCAGACAAGGTGTATGCAAAATTTCATAGTGATCAGTTCAGTAGTTTTTGCGTGAAAGAGTTACAAACATCCATACATCCAAACATACTTTCGCATTTATAATATTAGTACGGATTACTAATTGTTTTTTTAATAATCACCAGACATTAACTCCAATCAAGCAGTTAAGCAAGAAGCAACCTACACCTGTGACCCACTTACACTGATACACATTACCTACCTACACTACTTAAACTTATTAACCTAAAATCTAGTTAAATCTAAAACTAAACGAGACATCTTCTTTCACCAAAAGTTCGAGTCATATATGCCAAAAAATTTTTATCTAATTTTGTATAAGTACATTTTTTTATAATTTACCCTAAAATTTAAGAAATGTTAAATGGTCTGGGGTGTTCAAGTATTATTTCAAATTGTTAAAAAAAAATTAAATTGTTGCATTATATTTTATTTTTAAACAATTAATAATGTGCTTTATACAATGATATTTAATTTAAATAGATTAAGAAATGTTGGAAGATGATATTATATTTTATGTAATAGTAATTTCTAAAAAGATATTATACATGTTGCTACGAACATATTTTTAATGATGTTCACCTTGATTACAATGCCTCAGATTCCATATTATATTTATCATATTTTAAAAATAACAAATAGAAAAAGAGTATGTTCACAAAAGGTTAACTATTCAATTAGTATCTATTTACAACAAGAAACATGATCTAATAAGGGCTGCGGTTCGATTCTACATTCAGGTTGTACTTCAGACATGTCCTGTTGGAAAATATTTGTGAGGTCTGTCTCTAACAATGGAGGTTCTACGGTTGAAACGATAACAGAAATATGGACATAACTAGCTGGTGCCCGCGACTTCGTCCGCGTTGAACGATGAAAGGTACCCTATGTCGTTTCTGGTGTCCCAGACAACGTGTATGCAAAATTTCATGGTGATCGGTTCAGTAGTTTTCGCGTGAAAGAGTTACAAACATCCATACATACAAACATACTTTCGCATTTATAATATTAAAGTACGGATTATTGTTTTAAATTTAGTTCTCCAAATTCCAAATTCCTTTAAGAGCCACTCAAAATGGATATCACTATGAGACCAAATTATAGTTTGATTGAGTTATATAATTTAAAATTTCAAATCGAGTTTCAATGAAAATAATTTATTAAATTGTATCCCTAGGCTAGTTGTATAATTTTTTTAGACTAAAATACATATTATATTTATTTTAAATTGTTGCCTCAAGTCTGTTATCAACATTCCCTATATGTAATTAAGGGAAAAAATTGTGTTCGTGTATTTTTTTTATTTTTTTGTGTTGATGAAACATCGCCAAGTTTGTAAGTCACGGCTCATCACTCAACAAGTCGTTTTGCAATTTAAATTTGACTTTTACTAGCTCTCAAGAGTAATGAACAAATTAGAGTGAAGTTGTCCATCGAAAATTTTTTTTATAATCGGTATTAATTTATCAACTTTGGAAATTAACTTTTCAAAATTCTTGATTATGGTTATGGTTAAGGTTTGCTTGTGTGACAAGTCTGTAATGGGAAAATTAGCCAGCTGAACAGTTAGATAACTTGGCTAGAAAATCGGACAACCTTTTACAAGATATCCAAATAGGCTGTGCATTAGCAAAGCACACACAAAAGCTCTTATGCACAAAAGTGTTTTTTGTCTGACACCACTCATTTATAATAAAATCCCGAACAATATTAACCAGCTCAATATTAATATATTTAAGAAGATAATTAAATAATTATTATTATTAAGCCTTTATTTCAGATAAGAATATATTATTACATATATATAATTAAGTCTTAATGTTATACGAAACTACATAGGTAATATTAATATTTTAAACGTTTATTTTTGCCTTATCTGTTTGCCCTTTGGCAAAGGCCTCCTCCAAATATTTCCATTCCTTTCTGTTTCTGGTTTTCCTTGTCCACACTTTTCCTGCTGCTTTTATCAAATCATTTGCCCATCTCATATGTTGTCCTCCCCTACTCCTGTGGCCTTCTCTAGGGTACCAGTGAGTTATTAGTTTGCTCCACTTGTCTGGTCCTCTTACTAGGTGTCCTGTCCATCTCCATTTTAGTTTCTTTATTTTTAATGTTACATCTTGCACCTTGGTTAAAGTTCTTATTTCCTCATTCCTTCTCTTTTCCACTTTTCTTATTCCCGTAAAGCTTCTTTCCATTGCTCTTTGGCAGGATTGAAGTTTATTAGCCTGTTTTTTGGTTAGTGCCCATGTTTGACAACCATAGGTTAACACTGGTAAAATGCAAGTATCAAAAGTTTTACTCTTTACTTTGTAATGTAGATGTTTATCTTTCAATATTTCCTTAAGTTGCCAGTACCTTTTCCATCCGTTCGTTATTCTTTGTTCAATTTCCTTGTCGTGGAGGTTTTCAGATGTTATTATTTGACCTAGATATATATATTCACTTACATATTCTACGCTGCTATGTCCCATTGTAATTTCCACAGGTGTGTCGTTTGTCATTATTTTGGTTTTATCAAAATTCATTTTTAGGCCTACTTTTTCACTCTCTTTAGCTAGGTCGTTAAGCATTATGTGTAATTCCTGAGCAGAGTTTGAAAACAGCACAATATCATCTGCGAATCTTAAATTTGTTAGGCACCTTCCATCTATATTAATTCCATATTTGTCCCAATTCAAACTTCTGAAAACCTCTTCCAGTACTGCAGTGAATAATTTGGGCGAAAGAGGGTCCCCTTGGCGTACACCTTTTTGGATTTTAAAGCATTCTCCTTTTCTTTCTAACTTAATGCATGCTGAACTATTTGTATATATATTCTTAATAATTCTTATATATTTATGCTCAATGCCCTGGTTTAACAACGCCTCCCAAATTTTGCTGTGAATCAAGGAATCAAAAGCTTTGGTGTAATCTACAAAGGCAATGAAGTATTTTTTATTATATTCTCTGTATTTTTCCATCACCTGCTTCACTACATGTATGTGGTCGATTACTGAGTAGCCAACTCTAAAACCTCCTTGTTCTATTGGTTGGTTTTCATCTAATTTTCTCTCGATTCGTTTCAAAATTATTTTTGCGAAGAGTTTGTATAAGTTGGACATTAGGCTGATAGGTCTATAGTTACCGACATTTAACTTATCTCCTTTCTTGTAAATCAGGATAATACACGATTTTGTCCACTGGAATGGAATAATTTCCGTTTCTAGAATTTTATTAAAAATCAAGTCTAACGCAGGCATGATTTTCTCCTTAGCCCCGATCAGTAGTTCGTTTGTTATTCTATCCACTCCCGGCGCTTTATCTTTCTTTTGTGTGTTAATTGCTTCCTCGATCTCTTCATACAGGATTGGAGGCGCTGTCCAGTCATCGTCTATGATACTTTCTTCTTCTACTTTTGTGTATTTGAACAGTTCACTATAGAAATCAGTGGCTATTCCAAGTATATCTGATCTTTGGCTTTTTTCATCATCCTCGTTGTTTTTCATCTTTAAAATCCAATCGGTTTTTTCTTGTAATTGTTTGTTTGCTTTCTTAACTCCCCCTGTTTGTAAGATATGCCTTTCAATAGTTTCCATCCTGTGTTTTTTCCTATCATTTCTAAGTGCCAAATTGATTTTTTTGCTCAGTTCGCATATTTCTTTTCTGTATTTATTGTTTTCAGGTAAGTTAATTAATTTACCCCTTTCTTCTAATAAAACTTTTGTCTCTTGAGAGACACAGGTTCCTTTACAGCGACTTGTTCCAGTTATATTTATGGTGGAATTTTGTAAAAGAAGTTCTAATTTGTTGTATTGTTTCTGTAGATCCATCTTGCCTTCTTCTTTTGTTATCCCAGTAACACCCAATTCAATCCTTTGACATATTTTTTTCATTTGTTCTTGGTTGATTCTTTGTAAATCCATGTAAATCTTTGGCCTAGTGTTTCTCATCTGTTTATATCTGAGATTTGCTCTAACCATTCTGTGATTGGTGTTGAAGTTTAAATTTGTTATTACATTTATATCTTTGAAGAATTTGGGGCGGTTAGTAAGGATAAAATCAATCTCGTTGCGATACTTCCCGTATGGTGATCTCCAAGTCCACTTCCTGCCTTCTTTTTTTTTAAATATGCTATTTAAGACAGTAAGTTTATTTTCCCAAGCAAAGTTAATTATTCTTTTATGCATAGCTATGCAAGCCTAGTATGGCTTCCTCATTCATTTGCCTTATACCTGTTTGGCCATTAAAGTCACCCATGACAACTAAATTTTTGTGAGTGTACTTGAGTAGGGAATCATTAAGATCGCTGTAAAATTTATCCTTTTCCTCATCGCTGGCTTGTTCTGTAGGCGAGTATACTTGAACTATTGACCACATGTTTTTATAAGTTTTTAGTTTTATGTTGAGTATTGCAATTCGGTCTGAAATTCCTATAATTTCTTGTATATTGTATGCGAGATATTTTTTAATTAAGAAACCAACCCCATATATTCCTGCAGTTTCTCCTTTATTATAGAAAATGTAGTCTTCATAGCTTTCTATACGTTCTCCTAGTCTTCTTATTTCACTAAGACCAACAATGTCCCAATTTAATTGTTTTAAGGCTATTTCAAGTTCTTGTAGTTTTTCGTTTGTGCTAAGTGACAGGACGTTTAGAGTTGAGATGTAGATATTTTTAATATTTGGAGGGTGGTGGTCTTCATCCCCGCGGGGACCAGCCGTATTGGGGACCGTATAATCAATTCTGTTGTTATTATTAAGTTGTAATTGTGTAGTATCCGATGTTCGTTGTATTTTAGTTTCTGTAAGTATTTTTTTCGGAGTAGGAATGTGATCTCTCACGCATGCGTTGAAATGCATCCACTTTTCTAATTTTCTTTTCTATCCTACTACTACTAGGTGCGACGTTCGAAGTATGATTAGGACTTGGTGTTGTAGACTCTGATCTTTTCCTTTTTTCGCCCTCAGATGTATTTATTTTATTTGCTCTCTCCTTACGTTTTCGTATTTCTTCTTTTGAAATGTCTTGAGTTATATAAGTGTTGGTAGCCATTTTCTTTTTGTTTCTCAAAATTTCTATTTTCTTTTGCAAGGTTGTGGTTGCTAGAAGAACGGGTCTAATTTTTCCTTCCATTTCTTTTCTTCCTAGTCTTTGAACCCGGCAAATTTCCCCTTTGTCTAATTGGACATCTAAATCGTTTATAGTCTTTGAGACCGATGCTACCAATTTGTCGTAATTCTCTTCTTTCGATTCTGGGAGGCCATGAATTATAATATTGTTCTTCCTTCGGTTGTTGTTAAGGCTTTCGATTTTCTTATTAAGTGATTCAACTTCTATTTTAAGTAATTTATTTTCTGTTAATATTGGCTCCAGCCTCTCTTCAATTGTTTTTAGTACAGAAGTTGTTATGTTTTCCGTTATCTTTATTGTTTGTTTTTCTAGTTCCAGTTTCATATTCTCAAACAATAATGACATTTCACTAGACATCTGAATAGCCATTTCAAATTTTTGCTCAGTAGGTATATAACCGTTATACTAACAAAGTTGTGTATTATATAAGATATGGCAACACAAATGATTTGAGCCGAAGTGAAAACTTGTCTATGATCTGTTGTCTATGATCTGTTGTTTATGGTGAGATAATTATTTATCTTCTGTGGCTATGTCTATGTATTTATATTGTTATAGTTGTATATGACAATGATACAGGTATCAACTTTATTATCAATTTTGAGGAAATTCCACTTGATTTCAACACTGTTTCACTGTTATCCCAATGTTACTATTCAAAATATTTATGTTGGTATGAAATTTGTATAGTATGAACCAGTATTTTTCACAATGTTTCAATTTAAACTTCAGACAAATCAACAACGCACCTCACAATTTTTTTTTTTTTTTTTTTTTTTTTTAAATAATTACTAGTTGATAAATGTTAATATGATTTAAAAGATTATATGTCTGATAACTTAGTGGATGGTGGTGATTATTTTTTGAAAAAAATATTTTGTTATGTAGTGTTCAAAAAAATATTTGCACACCCCAAAAAAATAGAATGTAGCGAGCCTTATTTCATTATAAAACCACTGTAATTACAACATATATTCAGCAAATAAATTATTATTATTATTATTATTATCCTTTTATTTATTTCATTTTTTAATATTAAATTATTTACAATATAAATATTAAAAAAAATATTATTATTATTATTATTATTATTATTATTATTTATAATACTCATGTCCTGTAATGAGAATCTATAGGCTGTTAAAAATAACAAAATAATTAAAATAGTATCTGTCTCTGTATTATTAATTACACTGTACACATTATACAGCTCATCCAATCTATCAGATTTGAAGAGATCAAGATTAACTTTAATTTACCCTTTGAGATTAGGGTAAAATAGACACCAATTGACAGTAATTGTTTAAATTCAATTAATTATATAAATCTAATTATACTCGCATATTAATACATAAATATATTAGTCATTTATATATTAATGGTGAAAAGTTTAGTTTCGCTTAGTTTTCTTTTAAATAGAAAAGTATGTGACATTTGATTACTGTTAGAAAAACTGGGTTATATGAACTGTAAATGATTTTTTAAGTAGGTATAATTTGCAGTTAAACTTTGCCTATTAAAACATAAATAAAAGTATTGAAAAAAAAAAAAAAACTTCAAAAGTTTATTTTCATTTGTTTAGGAACCGATTTTCCATTTTTTTTTTAAACATTTTATTACAATTTAATTCTGTTAAGCACTTATAATAAATGCAGTAGGCGAAAACTAGTTTAACTAATAAGACAAAATTCAATAGATACTTTGATTTGGAGCTGTTGAAAGGTGTCAACCATTTACTTATTTACCTTACTGGTTGCTTATGGTATCCTGTTAGATATATGGATGCATTCATGACCATAAACTGATACTCAAAGTTGGATGAACCGATGATAATGTCTATCGATTGCTATAAATTGAAGAAAACATTTCAAAACCGCTCAGTCACAGTTTATTACATTTTGGATTAACAGAAGTTCTGAAATATTTTTTTGTAGAAATGAAAATTTTCGGATTGGTGAGTGATATTTTTAATAAAACATAACAAGAATAAAATCTTCATCATCTCAGCCATAGGAAGTCCACTGCTGGGCATAGGCCTTTTTTTCCACAATTTTCCAGTCAAAAACAGTCTGGATCCAATGTCGAAACTTTTTTAATAATTTCAAAAGAATATGTTTTTAATTTTTTTAAATGATCTAAGCCGGACAGATACTCGTAGATGGCCTAATTATGTTACAAATTGATAATGTTTCTAGATCAACGGTGTGATCTGTGTGATTATATTAAGATGTATGTAAAGTATGATTGTTGTAATGTTTGGTTATTTTATGTAAAAACACGATAAGACAAGAAATATATAATAATTATTATTGATGGTTAAGTAGATTTATAATTTCATTTTTTTTTAAATTTCAGATGACCATACTGGCTGTAGTGGCAGCTGTCAGCGCTGCACCAAAGCCGGTGGTAGTTTACCATCCACATGTGCTGCCATCTGTCTACCATTCGCCAGTAATATCACATGCACCGCTGATCCATTCGCCCGTAGCCTTGTCACACTACAGCGCTGTCCACCATCCCGTATTGCCTGCATATAGAACCGTTGTTCCGGCGCCACTCGTGCACACTATTTATTAATTAGTATTAAAGGTAGTCCCAGACGTGCAGCGATTATAGCGAAATCGAGTTTAACGGCGAGTTTTAATAAAGCTTATGTTTAAATAGCAGTCAATCTTATATTCTCTTATAATATTATGTAACTATTTACAACTGATATTCTTAGTTTATATTAATACACAATAATTGCATATTGGCAGTAGCAAAACACTGCACTTCGCAATTACAAATTGGGCAGACGATTTGGCGGCAGTAGCCACACCCTCACATAAGACATCATAAAATAACAGCATGTGTACTGTTGGTTGTGTTTTGCTGAGTGAGTAAGATATGTAAGAGCTCATTTCTCTATCGCTTCCTAATCTTAAATCTTTTATAATTCTAAGCTTGGCAGCACACTTATATTACCTTTGGCTTGCGGTGACGGTAGCCATCTACCACAAAGTTGACAGTCAGATTTCTTGACAATTTTTAAATAAAAAATGTATATGATACTAGCTGAACCCGCTGTGGCAGTGGCTTCACTGTTCTTGCTTCACTGTGGCTCAGTCGGCAACGTTTCACGGTTGCGATAACAACGGTTGAAAATTATGTTTTTTTTTTAAATCGGTTTTCGTTGGAATTTTGGAGAAAAAGTGTATAAGATTATTCCTCTGTTTAAATGCAATGTTGTGTAAAAATTTCAAGTCAATCCGTCTGATAGTTTTCGTGTTATATATATATTAACTAAAAACTATTAACTAAACTTTTAAACTTTTGTCGTTGCACGTCTGGAACTACATTTAAAACGGCAACACGTTTTGACCTAACCTTAAAGTGTGATGAGTCAAGACAAGATATAATATATATTTTTTTAAATTGCCGTAAGTAACATTGTAGTATTATTGTCTATCCTTTTTACTGGAATTCATTATATTATAGAGACGAAGTATAATATTAAACAATTTATTGCAACTTTTATTTCATCGCTCATTTTATTTTATCCTTTCGATTTATAATACACATTATATTTTTTTTTTCTTGTATCTCATTAATTATATAAATGTTTATTGAAAATCTATCTACTTTGTAATTTCAACAAATATCCGTACTAATATTATAAATGCGAAAGTATGTTTGGATGTATGGATGTTTGTGACTCTTTCACGCAAAAACTACTGAAACGATCACCATGAAATTTTGCATACACGTTGTCTGGGACACCAGAAAGGATATAGGGTACCTTTCATCGTTCAACGCGGACGAAGTCGCGGGCACCAGCTAGTTAAATATACTCGTAAAAACATTTTTCAAATTGTTGTTAATGTTTTTTTTTCTATTTTATTATGTACCAACATGCCAAATTTAGCAATGTGCTGTGAAAAGATTACTTACATTAAAAAATGTCGTACGAACCTTCGTCCATAGTTCGCAATATTTTTGGGATAGATATTATTTTCGCGAATACAAAAGTAATTATATTTTTCATAGTTTATGAAAACAGGCAGTATAATATCGAAACCAATATTGTTATATATTAACGCAAATGACAGCACAAATAAAATGTGAAATTAGTTTTAATAATATAATATGAAATAGATGGATTTTTTTTTTCATATAAAAATAATTTTGAAAATTATTACTAAACCATGATAGCGTGCAGTTGTATGAAAAAATATATTTCCGTTAACGTAAGAACGTTACAGTACTCATCCTTGCAATTATAACAATCGATTGTTTAACACCTGCAATTATTTCTTAATCATTGTAGACTCCGCAATTAGAATAAAAAAAAACTACTATGCTAAGTGTGGTCAAACAAAAAATCCAAAAAAAAAAAAAAAAAAAAACAATTTTCAAAATCTAAAATAAAGCACATAAACAGTTTGAGGAGCTTAGATATACTTTACACCAATAATAGTTTCAAAGAAATTATGTCTTAGAAAATGCCCTTATTAGCAATCGCAATATATTTACAATAACACTTTAAATAACGAATACTTATTTATTTTTGAAATTCCGTCATTTGTGTTATTTCACATGAAAAAATATGCGCTGGCAATTTTTTTAATATTAATTAAATATGTCCATTAAAAAACTATATTTATCGTGAACACTGAAATTTAATATCGCATTCCGTTAGCTTAATGAGGGCCATAGATAAAATTTATTGTTTCTTATTACCATATAGCAACAATTAACTGGTGTCAAGGGTGGACACGCCCTTACAATGCACCTCTAACATAGTATAACACAAACAGTGAGTGAACTCGACGCTAACTTACCTCGATTGAAATTGATTATCGAACGAATGTATGACATAATAAGAAAGCTATTATAACGATATTACTTAGGTACTAGTTAGTATTCAAATAGAATACAAATGATCCCTAGATAATACTTCGAATGCACTAATAAGATTTATAATAGAATTATAGTGTTTTAATGTAGATATATAAAGTATCGTATATCTTTGGTTAGTTTATGATTATGTTAGTGTGCTTTGCTAATATAAATATCAAAAGAAATTATAATTATTTATATATTTTTTATATAGCAGAAGTATGTCACAAGCACTGCTATAGCAGTTGAAGTATGTTACCGAAATTTGTTGACATCTCTTACTCACAATGGTAATACTGTGACATGGTACACCGGTAAATCGGTGGCATATCGGCTGCTTTATTATCTAACAGCAGACGACTTGCGACCAACTTGCGACAGGCGAAACTTTTTATCAATTTGTGCAATATCATACTAAATCGTGTTTTTGATAACAAGGTAACAAAGGTGTGGTTTGAGATAAGGCCTCTTACGGACTATAACTAAAATTAAAGTGAATCATTTCTGTATGGCAGCACACGCGATCGCAAGTCATCTGCTGTCGTCTGCTGTTAGATAATAAGGCAGCGGGGTAGTGGTGGGAAGCCTCCAAGATCGCTCCCTTGATCGCCTCATGTGTAGGCAAATTGTAAACATAATTAAAAAGGCGATCTAGGGAGGGATCTATGGATAATGTCCCGATATTGGCACCGATTTTAGGGCCGTGTGTATAAGGTACAAGCGTGGCATAGTAGGCCTGAGTCCAGACAATCTTTATGTACAGCAAATTTAAGAATTTTAAGTTTAAAATTAAATTGAAAGCAACGAGTATCCTTACTGCATGCACTCATTGATATTGTGGTTGCACCTCACAGAATGTCGTGCGAATGTAATTGAGGGGCGTGTGATTTACATTGTAATATCACGCGCAAAAGTGTTAGCATTCGTTGTTAAATAGAATAATGTTTACTTATTGTAAGTTTTTGTTTTAAGGCGGTAATTTTTTGAAATACCAGTAGAATTTGAAAATTTCTTCTTGCGCTACCTATACAGACATCTATTATATTTTAAATTAAATTCCAAGTGCAACCGCAGAGTCTATGTACTTAGTATCAATATTTATAGATTTTTTGCTAAGTATGTATCTTAATAATGGTTGCATCAGCTAAATCGATACGATTAGCGAAAAAATATGAATTTATTTTTTATATTTACATCTATTTTAATAACATCCCATCTTATAAATATTATAAAACATTGAATATAATATGTGATCATAAAATTTACAATAAATCAATTGATGATAATTAAGTGTGGCATCTTAATTAAACAGTTTCTGTATTTTTATATTTGAATAACTTTCGTTCCCGATATTACATTGGGTACTAAATAAAGTAGGTAAGCAAACAGAATTGAACTGGTGACCGCGTTACTTACATTCTGCTGCAGCCTTATGGGACGGCATTGACTTTATCATATAGGGCTCCTCAGAATTATATAAGAGTCTACTTAACGAACAGAGGTGATCTTGTTTCAAACTTATATTAATAAAATAAATGCTAATGTATTTCTGAAAGGAGATAGGCTACTTTTTAAGTATCGCCTGGAGTACAAATATCCTATCTCTGCACATCTCCTGCTTAAAATATCATTTTGCGGATACTATAAAATAAACTTATGTTTCAAACAGCTTTCTAGACTCAATGGTGTTAGGTATTCGTTGATAGCCAGGACAATTTTATAAGTAAATATTACATTTCAAGAGCAGTTCCTGTTTCTTTGAACACAGTTAAATCAAAATTTAACTAACAATAATTATTAGTAAAGAGGCCTGAAGCTCTTTGAAGATGTGAGTGGGTGGACACGAACCAAGGTCAAAGTTTGAGGTGCCTTTATTGTTTCTAGGTAAACCTTTACAAGCAAGTTTAGTGTTTATGTGAAACACAATTTTATAAATAAAAATTAATTTATAGGAATACATAATATAATCGACTCCATTATCCTATTTGATATGTTTATTCATCTACATAATATTTTACACATATTTGATTATTTTATGGAGCCTGGAACTAGGATTAACAGATCATTATACGCTAAGACAAAAAATATTGATAAAGTCTAACAACTTATTTAGCGCATATAATATACTTTTAGAAAGCCAAAACAAACTTCCAAGAAAAATACTAAAAGACTTATCGAAAGGGAGTTATTAAGCAAAAAGCTGCTCTATAGGATAATTAATTGTAGGAACTAATAATATGGCACTAAGTAATATTATTAATTACTTTAACTTCCTTATAAAATGACGACGATATTAGTCACTATTGAACAAAGAATTACTCAAAGAAAATATATAATAAGAGGCAAAATATTTCGTCACTTCTATTGTTCTGTAAGTCTATGTGGAAAATTTTACAGTTATAAATGTGCACAAGATTGATCTCAAAGCAGATCATTACTGTCAACAGTCATGATGACGCGGTTTTTTATTCTGGTAAGTCAAACTATGATATATCACAAGATGATCATCATAATCTTTGCAAACATGGACCTCAGGTTGTGTTCAGTGTATTTTTTTTTATTTTTTTTTTAACTCTAAACTTTGATAAGTCAGCAGTGAAGTGTAAGCTAATAAAAAGCTTCTAAATCGAGAAGCTAACTTTCATCAAATACACAAAATTGGAAACAGTTTTATTTAATGCATATTTTTAACCGTTTGAAAACTAACATTTTGTGTTTTTTATATAATTATTTTATTTTTGCTTTCTCTTATAATAATATTATGTTAATAAGTATGCGATTTTTTGCTCGCCACGTTAAGACTAGTGTAGGAAAGAGCACAGTATACAGGCATAAAATGCTTATAGTAGAATTTTGAACCAGAAATTTATAATGATAATTTCGCTCTAAGTTTAAGAAGTTTAAAAGCAGATTGAGAGAATAGTTTATTTTCTTTTTATATTAAAGTCGACAGGCAGGCTGACGGTCCACTTGATGGTAGGTGGTTACCGTCGTCTATAAAACAAGCAATGCCACAGGTGCTACAAGTGCTCGGCCGACTATAGTAGGATTAAGGATAAGAAATTATTAGAATCAGACATTGAAATGTGCTCCAGCAACCCCTACTCATCTATAAGGAGGTGGTTACTGCCGCCAGACAGACTGAGAAACGCAGTGTGACTGCTACTTAAGTAATATTGTTCGTCAGTTAAGAATAGGTGAATTTCTTATAGTCAAGTTTATATGATATCTAAAAGTTATTTAGGAACTTTAACATGAACTTTAAGTTACAATTAACGCATTACAGGTTAGGTTAGCTTATATTACAAAGTCTCAAATCTATAACTAAGTACAATTAAGTTGGGGATTAAAACAAACTTCACATCAATGGTTATTTGCTACTAGCCCACAACTGGTCTTCAAGAAGTATGGTAGGTCCACTACCCTAATCTATACTGGGGACTGGAAGGACTTTGTCTATCTTCCAAATGTACTAGTCTTTTTGATAGTAATATTTAATTTTATTTTTCAGTTGCTAGCAAGTTGTATCCTGGTATCTGCAGCACCAACGCCCGTGTACCACTCATACTACCACCCAGTCCACAGCGTACACCCGGTAGCACTGCATACGCCGGTTCACTCTTTGCCCTACGTACATGCGGTGCACGCGCCATATGCGCACTCTGTACACCACTATCCCGTTCTGCATACACCGGTACATTACAAAGTGAAGACTCATTATCATGTGTTTGGCTAAATAAAATTTTTTTTTACTGTTCTTTGATGAATTTTTTTTTTAAATGTATTTTATTAATGCACAGCAAATTTAGAATTGTAGACTGTTTAATACAAAATTTAAAATTAATTTCTATCAACAAAAATGCTAAATTATTAATATTATCTTCACATATTCCACACAGCGCCATCTAGTTCCACACTAAGCAACTAATGCTTGTATTATGGATACCAGACAGTTGATATAATATATAGATTTTTTTTTTTTTTGTAAATACATACATAATATAAATATAAAACATCCACGACTCAGATATAAAGGTAAAATGTTAACACATAAACATTTGCCTCTAGCGGGATTCGAATCCGCGACCATTTGGTTAACAGCTAGGGTTACTAGCCACTAGACCAAACGTGTCGTCGAGTTTGTGTAACCGAATTATAAAAGTATGTGTAACCGTCTTATTAGTCACATTTAAATATCAACGAAGTGTTAGCACTCACTTGAATAGGAACAGATGTTGGGTTGTATTGCATATGCAGAACATATTAGCGTTTACTTGGGTCTTCCGGTCCAACACGTAATGATATAATGTGTTGGAAGATGCTTAAAAAGTCTTAGTTTTATGTAAAATTAATTATTAAAGAGAAAAATAGATGTTGCTATGTAAATAGTTTTATTGATGTTCGTCTTAGATACTATACATAAAATCTTATATTATTTCTTTAAAGTTTTAAAATAAGAAATATCAAAAGAGTATATTTACAAAAAAGGTTAACTATTCAATTAGTATTTACAACATAATGTATAGTTTCCTTATATATATTATGGTACTATATAGTTAATAAAACCTTAAAAATGTGAATATTATTGACTAACAAACATCTTACAAAATATTAAATTTGACAAACGCAATAAAATGAACATATTATATAAAATTTAAAATAATTTGAATGTAACATGAGATTTCTTAACACAGATATAAAATACAAAAAAAAATATACCTAATCTCATATTGAACGAATGGAACGAAATTAAGTAATTTACATATTATAATATACTTATAAAACATTTCTCGCTTTTTTTTCTATAAGTCACTATTCAATCTTTCCCCTCTGAATATCCTCAAGAGATTTTCAGTTCATTCATCATTTGAAAACAACAATTTATTATCCGACTCTTCGCTTTGTTTCGCCCATAATAATATTGACAAAAACACAACCTTGAAACCCTATATCTGTTTCTACTTACTTACTTTATAGACGACTGTTAACGCTGTTCAGATAGAGGGTTGCAAAAATATCCACATTTAGAAAAGGATCGCAAAAACTAAAGGATATCGAATTGACTGAGATCGGTCGGTCGATGACTCACTCATTTAAGGCACCCAGAAATATTAGACAATTCAATTATATCCAGACAAAAGGAATAACAATGTCCTGTCAATTGTACAATTAATTCTGTAATTATGCGAAAACTTGTAAATGGTTTCAAATTAATCTATCATTTAGTTATTACCTAAGTAATTTTTTGTATATATATCACTGTATATTTTCCTTGAAAATAAATAAATTATGATTATGATGTTTATGCGAATGTAAAATTAAAATTTTAAGAATTACTGTGTGATCATTAGAAAAAAAAATTAAAAAAAATAATTATTATTGTTTCGGTTTGTTTGCTGTTACTGTGACAAATTTAAAACAATCCAAAATAAATTCATTGCAATTTTATCTCATAAAAATAGAACTGTGGCAAATTTACACATGGTTTTTTTATTGGCGAATTAACTTTGTTGCAAATTTACAATAAAGGCCTCTTTCACTATCTCTGAGTAAAGTGTCAAGTAGGCTAACCGCCATTTAAAGTCACCGGGAATGATGGAGCTGATATACCTTTGTTTGTACTGTAAAAGTCACAAACATTAACAAGAAAATAATTTAAAAAAATCGCCTATCGAAGGATGCAGTACATAAACTGAATGCATAATTTAATAAAACATAAAATTATTATTAAAAGTAACTAATCAACACTTTACTTGTAGTTGGTGAAAGAGGAACTAAGCCAACTATGTAAACGTACATACCTACAAGTAAGTAAATGACTGTTTATAAAGCAATTAATGACTAATAATATTGTGGGGCGGTGCCACAGATCCGTACTAATATTATAAATGCGAAAGTATATTTGGATGTATGGATGTTTGTGACTCTTTCACGCAAAAACTACTGAACCGATCACTATGAAATTTTGCATACACGTTGTCTGAGACACCAGAAAGGACATAGGGTACCTTTCATCGTTCAACGCGGACGAAGTCGCGGACACCAACTAGTATAGTATAAGTTCTACATTGAAGCCATTGTTACATTGTTATAGAGCATTTAAATACATAAATTTTATGTAATTATAATGACATTTTGAACCGGTTTATTCGGCCTGCAAATCTGAGGACCTTATAAATAATTCTTAATTAAAGTAACGAATCTCATGCCCAGCAACATGGTTCAACAGTTCAAGTAAACTACAACAGGTGTTACTTCACCATAGACACTTCCCACATACAAAGGAATTATTAAGGGTGCCTATACGAAATCTATCAAAAATCAACACGACTTGCGGTTAATTTATTGGGTAATCTGTCATTTATGAAAACAAGTTTTTAATTTATATAAGTAAATAAGTCCCTTAACTACAGTTTATTAACGTTTGAAAATAAAAATTATCTTTTTTAAATCTTATAATGATCTATTTGCCAAAAGAATTTTTGAGAAAACGGCTAAAACAGTGTCTGTTTCGATAAGCAGATCTGAATAATTAGAGCATTTAAAAAAACAATAAAACTACTTGCAGATACTGCCTTTAAAGTCTATTTTAATTTGTTGTTGCAAAATAATACAAAAAAGGCCTAGAAACTTATTAAAAAAAAATTGATATCATTTTTATAAAAACTCATTTGAAATTTGCCTTAATGCAAAGACACAAGGCTCAAAATGGCTTCGCTTTTGTATGTTGCAAAACTTGGTCACAACTTCTTCGAGTGTTAAATTCCCAACTGTTAGTGGGGTGGGCACAACAGGGACATTAGACATCCGTACTTAATATTATAAATGCGAACGTATGTTTGGATGTATGGATGTTTGTGACTCTTTCACGCAAAAACTGCTGAACCGATTACCATGAAATTTTGCATACACGTTGTCTGAGACACCAGAAAGGACATAGGGTACTTTTGATTGTTCAACGCGGACGAAGTCGCGGGCACCAACTAGTTAGATATAAATTCAAATCCGGTCATAAAATTCAAATCGCAACGTGAGAAATGTATAGGCGTCCTTAATAAACACATTTGAAATATCAGTTTGTCTAAAGGTGAAGTTAAATAAATTACTTAACGCAAATCTTAGATAACTTTACTGCAGATAGATACAAGCAGGCGTTCTCAGTAACAGTAAATCAAATCGTTGCTTAAAATTAACTTAATGTTCTCAGTTCATTGTGCTTATATTGAATTAAAATTAGCATATCTTGTGACAGGATTTCATTAAAAAAATTACGTGTCTCAAAACTAGTGAAAGATATATCAGAATATACGAAAGCTTATTTATTAAAATTTTTGACATTTTGACATGTTATGATGGAAACTATACAAATGTAATAAATCTGAAAACTTTTTCATAGTTTTCTTAAAAAACCAAGAAAAGACAACATTTATAGACAACATATATATAATCAAAAATTAAATTTGTGCCTTTCTCACGTTACATGCGATTTGTTTTTAATCCTTACCAAAACTTTTGGATATACTTGAGTGGGTATGTCTTTATTAGTTTCAAACAATATTTAGTTTTTAGTTGCAAATGTTTCTATTTCAAATAAATATAGTAATTGTACAGCAAAAAATATTCTTCCACCATTAAAAATCCTTGAAAATCCTTCTTCCAACATTGACTCATTCATGGCTACGAGCGAGCCTTCTATAGATTCACACATTGATACAAAAATATAAATAAGGTGAGCAAGATGATATTAAATAAAAAATAACCTTTTACCGTAACAGTAATTAAATAAGTAATGTGCTGAATAGAGATATCAGATCACGCGGTTCGACTCGCTTTGGTTGAGTCACACTCGTACCTACTTGCGGTATAGTCAGCAAAAAAATATTTTCATATCTTTCGTGTGACAGTTCAATATTCAAATAACCACAACAAGTACATAGTCGACTGTATCCCGTGGGAAAGTTAGCGTATGGGATTTTTTTTTTTTTTTGGGAAAGTTTAGTAAGAATCTTAGTAAGTATTTTAGACTGGGGTGGATATCCATCACATGGTACATTTTTAAGTTATGAAAGACATTATATTTTTATGGATATTTTTTTATTTTTCAAACACCTACCTATCGAGTGGGATATCGAATAAAAGGGCTTCATGAGCTGCATCCAAAAATGTACCACACTAATTACATTTAAGCCAGTTGTTTCGTTAAAAATTATAAAAAATTTCAAACACACCAAGACTTAAGGCTCTTCCTGAGAGGTGACAGCTGATTTTTTTTTTTTTTTTTTTTTTCTAAAAATATATCGCATGTTTTCATAGATTATTATATATTTTAGATTGTTTTAGTTCCTTGTCATAAAATAAATGATAATAAAAATAATAGGCACTGATAGTGCTCGGTATTCTTATTTAGTGTTATTGTCAGGCGTTACACTTTTTTTTTAGATGATCTCTCGGGTACACTGGTATTTTTGGATGTAACGTTTTTTATTTTTTGTATCATCGACAACCGTATACGCATAATTTTACCATTATCAATTGAGTATTTAAGGCGTGAAAGCGTAACAAACATACAAACATCACATTCGCATTTATAATACTTATAATTGTTGGTTATAATTTGCGAACTGAATATTATAAATTCACAAAATTTTTGGCTTCAACAAATAAAAGAGGGTCTAGGACTATTTGGCATCGTTAAAGACACAAAGATGGCTTAATTATTAGTCACAATCTAGGCATTAGGAGGGAACACTTAATTCCTTTGTAATACCTACAAAATTTTTGACTAAATCAAGGTTTCGTATTCCCCTATTTTCTCCTCTAAAAATTTAACCTATCGAATAAACTTTACACAAATATTTACAAGAAGAACGAATCTATGTCCCTATTATTATTTTTTTATCTTAAAAATCTTTCAAATTTTGTGTCATAGTCGTCTGATTAGAGTGACATAAGAGGGCCATTTATTACGATATTTGAGAAGTCATATTTTCTTATGTAATTAGTTGGTGGAAAAAAAGAAACGATAGGGACATAGCTTTAGCAGACCTAGATTTTATGACAAAAATTTTAGCTCTAGAAGGATTATCCAGGGAGAAAACAGGGGAATATATTTGTATGGAGAAACGCTGCTGGTGTTCCCTCTTAAAGAAGGTACTTAGGCTCGAGTTCACCAACAGACGGTTAGTTTTTAACAGCTGTTTAAAATTTAAACAGCCGTTTAATGATTAATCTGATGTTTAATGTAATCATTAAGTTAATCAGATGTTTAGGCCGTTTAACCTGCATTTTAGCGATGGTGAACAACAAAATATTATTAAACGGCTGATTACATTTTAAACAGCTGTTTAAAATTTAAACAGCCGTTTAATGATTAATCTGATGTTTAATCTAATCATTAAGTTAATCAGATGCTTAGGCCGTTTAACCTGCATTATAGCGATGGTGATCAACAAAATATTATTAAACGGCTGATTAAATTTTAAACAGCTGTTTAAAAATAACCATCTGTTGGTGAACTCGAGCCTAAGTTAATCAGATGTTTAGGGCGTTTAACCTGCATTTTAGCGATGGTGAACAACAAAATATTATTAAACAAACGGCTTAAATTTTAAACAGCTGTTTAAAAATAACCGTCTGTTGGTGAACTCGAGCTTAAGTTAATCAGATGTTTAGGGCGTTTAACCTGCATTTTAGCGGTGATGAACAAGAAAATATTATTAAACGGCTGTTTAAAAACTAACCGTATGTTTGTGAACTCGAGCCTTAGAGGGACATTTGTGCTAAACAATTGAAAAATGAGGCTTGGTTACGTGCGTCGGTGACAACATCTGCTCATAGTGGCGGCATTTTGTTTCACGGTCGTTCTCATTTCAAGGCCGATGGGAATTTGTTGGCAACTTATCTGACTCGCCACCCTTATACTCGTAGAGGGATGTTTACAAGCAAACTTTGATTGCGAATTGCCTAGTTTCCTTATATAAACATTGTAATATATTGATAAAGTTTGTGATTGTCTACATTTTAATTAAATTTTATCCTCGTTTTTCTTGATTTATATAAGCAACTAGCGATCCGCCTCCAACTTCGTAAAATATGCGCATAATAAGAATTTTTAGAAATTTCAACTATGTATATACTATATACGAGTAGGTAGTTAGTTGAAATTTCCAAAAATTCTTAACGGAAATTACATTTTTTTATTTATTATTTCTCGTTTCTTACAAATACTTCGTCACTATTTAAGGTGTTTACAAAGTTTCCAATAGACTCTCACTCCCACGAGAAAGATAGTTAGTCATAAGAGCTTTTTTTTTAACAAATCCCAAATTTCAGCTTTTCAGACTTAGTTGTTTTGGCTGTGCGGAAAGGATGTTTGAAAATTTCAACTCCGCGCGAAGTCGAGGGCGGGTCGCTAGTTAAATGCTATAAGTAGTATTTTTTAACTTAAAGAGTGATGAATTTGGTTGACAGTGCGCTTAATGGCCTAGGGATAGGCCAGGAGGAACGTATGAGCGCTTTCTATATGTTATATATTGATATGTTATTGATATATTGATATATGTTTATATGTTGATAACATATCCATGACAAAGTAAACCCAAAAACAAATACTACATATATTTTTATAGTAAATTTTGTGTCCGACTGTACTATTTTGTGCGCTTAGGTTGCATATTGCCAAACAGATGATATTTATTACATATCCATAGCCTAGACCGTAGGGTTTACCTAGGTAACCTAGTACTCTCTATATAAGGACTAAACCCACTTATTCTGTGCGTAGTCGCAGTCATTTGACGACACTGTGCAGACTTGAAACACAACAAATATGATTAAACTGGTATGTATCTATTTAACTAGTTTTTGCTTGCGAATTCACTCGATAATTTATTTACGCATTCATATTTTTATTAATCACCTGAGTTTTCAAAACCATACTTACCCAAACACCGCTGGTAAAGGAAAAAAGATAATTTGAAAATCTTTATCTTTGGAATTTTATTAAAATAATTATTAAGAGGAACTATACACTTTTGGCATTTAAGCTTGTACTTACTTGCAGTAAAACTCTAATGAGTTTGTGTTTAAACCGTTGTTTAATTTATATTTAAAAAATAATAATAATCCTATTGCCTATGGATTTAATAATAATGATCTTTGCATAATAATTCTATGCTATTGGCTTTTGTCTAAAAATGATGCATTTTAAAACTTAATTATCTACTTTCAAACTATTGATAATTGTCAAAATTTATTTATTTTGAGTGTTTTTTTTTTTAATAGCGAAATAATTTGTTAAGGTGGTTAGTGCAGATTTTTAGCTAAACCGTCGCGTCGTTGCGTCTAAGGAGCAGAGATAGTTTGAGAATAGTACCACCTTAAGTAGCAGGAATTTAGATTTTATCTTTACCCATTGATGGACGTTATTTAAAAATATTTCAACATATATTTTTTTCCAATTGAAACTCTATTTAAATTGAAATTTAAAATAATATTTAAATAATAATAAATATCTTCTTTATATACGAAAAAATCAATTGACGATTGTAATTCGCTTTTCTCTCATGGGAAAGTTAAGATAAAGAGCGAAGCCGGTAGCGGATCACTAGTTTTTAAATAAAACTTAATGTCTCAATAATTTAGTATTTTAATGTTAAGAAAAATAAAATATATTTTCTCCAAAAAACAAAGAGTATATACTCATAATTTAATTTTGTATAATAAATGGCAACTTCCCAACGTCTGCGCGGTTTTCTTGGAAATTCGTCAAGCGTTTTATCTCAACAAAGCGATAAACTTCAAAGACAAAAATTGTTAGTATCTTTGAGATATAAAAACAATTTTATTTTCATTGAAATCTTTGACTTAAATAAGTCAACAAGGCCTTTTTGTTTGGCGTGTAATGTGTATTTTTTATAAATAAATAAAATAATTAAAGGGAACAATATATGTATATATACGTTTCAAATCTGATCAAAAAGCGTTCGTACATTATTATTTAATCTCAAAATCGTATGTTTTTATTTATTTATTTAATATGTCAATGTGTTCAAAATTATTGCGTATTACGTAATTAAAATCGGTCCAGTAGTGTTTACAAAAATACAAAAATAATATAATAATATAATATTAAATCATAAATTGGCTCGTCTTATGGCCAGATATTCATATTCTCATCTCGCTGCTCTTTTCAGACTTCTCAG
Source organism: Synanthedon myopaeformis (assembly GCA_944738685.1). Taxonomy (NCBI): domain Eukaryota; kingdom Metazoa; phylum Arthropoda; class Insecta; order Lepidoptera; family Sesiidae; genus Synanthedon; species Synanthedon myopaeformis. The sequence goes on along the minus strand of OX122922.1, from coordinate 10,932,973 downwards.
TTTCAGGGGCCTTACCACCACCTCTTATAGCAGTATTATTGTAATCTTACTTTCAAATTTCGTACCATAACCCCTTAAAAGTAAGCTTACTTTAATATTGTTTCTATTAAGAAGTTTTGTGACGTCATTCGCTATTTCGTTCAATCAATTCGTACCATGACGTTCCATTTGACAGTAAGCATTATTGTTTTAATGTCAAATTTAGCAATCTTAAAAAAGTTGCCTTTTCAAGACGGATACAAAACTGCTACAAAACTGCTAAAGTGAAATAAAGTGATTTCGACGAAATTAATAATATTACTGTGTTAAAAAGTGAGTAAATGTTATTGTTATATCGATCTTTAAGTAAATAAAGTATTTTCCTTATTAACTGCATTGTAGTAATAAAAAATGTGTTTGTAGATGGCTTACGAAATTTTTGAATTTTTGGAAAACGATAACGCCCAAAGTAATATACTATAAATATAAATAAATAAAAATAAATAATAAATAAAACTTTCCACAATTTTCAAATTATATCACTTTACTAAATACAGAGAAAAAAAAATGTTCTAAGCAACACAGAAAATACTTGGTTTCTTGGTAAATAAATAAACAGATTATTTTTAATCAATTTTTCAATATATTTTCCAACTGTTGTAAACATTTGAAATTGTTATAATTTCAGCTGAATAACATCGATGAGCAGCCTCGTAGGAATAATAGGGCACTGCAACAAGGTTCTGCTGCCCGGAATGCCCTCGTTAATCTGCTGTGGGAAAGCCAAAACTTGCGATTCTGAAAAATAAATGTATTTTTTAAATTGTTTTATAGAATATCAATAGAAATATTAATAAATAAAAATAATTTTAATATTATAAAATACTGCAGTACCTTTCAATCCTTTTCAGTGTGTTATATATTTGCTCCATGGTTTGAGATATCCTTTCGAGAACTGCTCTGCTCCTAAAGGCAGACTCAGCTCGCAACTGAGAGAGAAATAGTCTTTGGGTTGTAGGCCGATGCGATATCTATTTAAATACAGATATTCCCGAAGAACGTGTAATTGGTGCAGTGACACCCGGCGAGACCTATAACTGAAAAGAAAATACATTTAACACTTTAATCAAATTGTTACACTCTTATTTATTAAACAAAATCACAAAAATAAAATGTTCACTTACTTTATATTTGACATTTTGTAATTTAAATTTTAAATATATAAGTAAGTAAATAAATAAACCGAATCACTTATTTCCTTATTTCGTTTTAAAAAACGCGAGTCACTGACAAGTGTAGATACGTTCTAAAACTGAACAATGAATATAGAAGTCGCGAGAAGATATGGCATTTTTGGTTTATTTTTACATTAACAATATTAACTTGGAACTTTATTCCAGTGTTTCAACAACAATTCTTAGTTATAGCTATAGGAAACAATTGTAAATAGAAAGAAATTATGATATCTTGGTTTTGTAGCGTAGAAATAAAATATGTTTCAGAACATACCAAATACGATATGGCGTCATACTTAGGACTCTGTGGCATTATTTAGCAGGGAATAGACAATCGTGCAAATATCATTCGTTCACGGCAGGAATAAAACAATATTGTTTTGTGGACGTCATGGTACGAATTTGAGTAATGTTACTTTAAGCTTAAAACAAAACTTCCTTAAAACATGATAGTTTACTAAAAGTTCATGGTACGGCCCCAGATGTACATTAGAAATAAAGATTAGAATTTTTTTTTTATATGTATCAAAAAGGTCATTGACCCCAATGACCTCATGTGTCTCATTGACCTTTTTGATACATCCCTTTTGGTCTCCAATACATTCGAGTGTCTCTCTTGATGGCTCTATTTATGTGACAAATTATGTCACTAGACTAAACTGATCATATTTTTCTTTATTGCAGGCATTCTTTTTCGCCTTGGTCGCGTATAGTCGGGCTGGGGTGATAGCCCCCGTGGTTCCAGTAGCCCATCCAGTGGTGGCTCATCCAGTGGCCGTAGCCCATCCGGTAGCCGTTTCCCACACCAGCTCAGTGGTGCACCACACAAGGCCAGTGGTCCATGCACCACTGGTCCATGCGCCAGTGGTCCATGCACCACTGGTCCATGCGCCAGTTGTCCATGCACCACTGGTACACGCAGCACCTATTGTTCCAGTCGTCAAGCACACGCCTGTCATTGCTGTTCATCATTAGATTTGAACATGTGGAGTATAAAGCTTTAAAAGAGATGATAAATGACAGATTTTTTTTATATAATTTCTTTGAATAAATGTATAGTTATTCAATACAAATTCATTTAATTTTCAACCTGTTTTTTTATGGAGAAGTCATTTTGATTCACACATTCGAAAACTTGGTAATACTCGTAGGCAAATGAAGTAAATTTACTTGACGGTATATATATATATATATTTATAAAAATTACAAAATAATGTAGCTGTATGCATTTGTCTGTTTGTTCTCTAACTTCGTCGAAATTATTCATTTATGAATTATGAATTAAGGGGTTATGAATAATAATTTATTTTATCCTAATTAGGTCGACAGTACACTTGCAAGGACATATAAGTATATGGCGTTGCTTGTGTCAAGTGACGGTCAGCTACCTTCAATCAAGTGGAACATCAGCCTTATAACTATGAATTATTTATATAGTTATAATATACTTCATTTAGATACTATTTAAATGTATAAAAATATATATATGTCCGATTAAAAAAGGTCAAAAAAAAGGTATAAAAAGACTAGGTGGTCTAAATATAAAACACCTTTCATTTGGCGCACTGACCCCACTTCCGAAAGTAGTCTGTTACAATCTTTCAATAGAACTAAAGCGCTTCGGATGGATGTCATTTTTCATGACCCAAGATTCTTTCAAAGCTTTGGTTTCCCTAAATTACTGTTTTCCCTTATCTAATGACATGGTTTATGTCATAGACATTTATGTATTTGGTAGCTTACCAAATTGGTATAAAATAAAGATTTTTTTTATTTGTAATACGCAACCAGAGACACAATGAACTTTCATCCATGAAAAAGTACCGTTCACGAGGGATTATAATAATAAAAATCCAACGCCTGACAAAACGATAACCACAATAAACATTGAAAAAATTATTAATTACTCACACATTACTCATATATTTTTTTAAGGTAAAATATTTAAATTTAAAATCCAAAAGGCTTTCTAATTCAATCCAACAATAGAACATTTAAATTTTAATGAAAATAATTCAATAAAATTGTTTAAAGGCTCAAATTTATTTATTTTTGTATAATATTTATTTAATCATTTTAAATATATAAAAATATTACAGCCTAACAATTTAATTTAAAATCAACCAACTTTGCCTCCTAATTAGTTTTTATTTATTTAATGAAAATGTCATTAAACCTCAAAGACGAATGAACAATGCACTTAAATTCGTCTGATCACCTTATAAGCCTGAGACAAAGAGGCAGGCGAGGGGTGGCCTTGGCGAAGGTACATTGTGCAAGAGCCTTTTTACCGAAGGGTTCCTAATAAAGCTTCCCTTCAAGGATAATTACTTGAGGCCAACCGGAGAGGCATCGAGGGACCGCTGTATACGCTTTAATCGGCGTTCTCATACTAATTCGCTACTGTTTTTGCTGTTAATGACTTGTGCCAAACATATTTCAAACATAAATCGTATTTGTTTTTCAAAAATAATACGTGAACAAATTATATTATCAAAAAATCATTAACTTAGGTACTAAATACCAAAAAGCAATATTTAAGGTGATACAACTCAGCTTTCCCCCATTTTATGTTTAATTTACAAAAGTAAGCATGATGCCGATTTATCTTGTCGTTAACTAGGTTCGTCTTCGAACAAGCTTTAAAAAAAAGTATTAATTTAAAAGATATAATCCATATTTTAACACAAGTTTTAATGCAACTTTGAGGGTGAATAGGTCACTCTAGTGTACAAAAACTCCAAAATACTTCGAATACAAACATTGATTAGTTATTCAAGAGTCCAAGAAAAATAATAAGTTAAATATTAATATTTATATGGTAAAAGAACATCACAGTAGTTAATTCACCGTCTAATTAATAAATTGCCCATAAAATTTTATGGGCCATTTCTCTATCAATTCTATTCCCTTATACTTAATACTAGTATAGTCTGCAGAACAATTACAGCACATGTGGCGTCCCTTGTGTTAAGGCGACTGTAGCCACTTACCATCAAGTTGACCGTCAGTTCTTATTGTTTTTATTTTTTTGTACATAAAAAATAAAATGAAATGATATTTAACATTAAAAAGTTTAACAATATTTTAACAAAATTGAATATATTTTTAGTCGTTGTTTCGCACAAATATTATTTCGTAAAAAAACGTAAAAAAAAGTACAGTACCGTACAAAAGTGATATCTATGGGGGAATATTTTTAATGGAGTAAAGGCATACAATTCAATAAAAAAAATATATATTTATTAGAAAATTAAAACTTTAATTAAAAAAAAAAACTTAATCAACCTAATTTTAATTCAATGGTAAACAATTGAAAGTTCTTGATTTTGCTCCAAAAAAATATATGTTATAGTTTAATAAATATTCTTGATGATTTTACAGTTCAAAACATGATATTTACAACTTCGCCCGATTATAAAATATTCCGAAAACAGAGACATTTTGATAGTTTTTTTTTTTTTTAAGTTTGTGTGTATTTTATTTAAATATCGAATTTTTTTAGTATTAGTAAGTAATTTTTGAGTTAATAAATAAAATATATAATTTTTCTCTTTACAATATTTTTTTTTTTATTAAAGATGGGTTTGCTCTTGGCCATCAACCAGCTGTGTAGCGAAGATGAGGCCTAAGATGGAGAAAGCTCACTTAGAAGATGCCTATTCACTCGAAATTTGAAAAGATTTGGGTTATATGAACTAGGAAATGCAGACACCGGCAGGGAGTTTCAAACCTTGGCAGTGCGCATCATAAAAGACTAGCTGGTGCCCGCGACTTCGTCCGCGTTGAACGATGAAAGGTGCCTATGTCCTTTCTGGTGTCCCAGACAACGTGTATGCAAAATTTCATTGTGATCGGTTCAGTAGTTTTTGCATGAAAGAGTCACAAACATCCATACATCCGAACATACTTTCGCATTTATAATATTAGTACGGAAGTACGGATGATTTAAAGCGCTTGGTTCGAAAAAGAAGTATTTCGACAAGATGAGTATGGTAACCATTTGTACGTCTGTATTTATGTAAATAAATTAATTTTTTTTAAAAAATGTATAAGTTTCTTCGTCATTGTTTTAATGGACGACCAATTTGAAGGACAGAGCAATATATAATCAATAGGTATATATTGTTAACGCATATAATACGAGTGAGGCAAAATAAAATAAACACTATTGAAGAAAAATATTTGCCATTGAGAGTATATTGCAGAACAAAAAAAATATTAGCTCTGGCATAATGATATAGCGCGTAATATGTTATGACACCATCCCCCTCGACCTTGACTCCTAAATCTCTCGTTTCATGTCTTTACGACGTTGAGAATCTATAAAAATATTATCTATGGCAAAAAAGTTGCTGATCATTAAATACTAGTAATCCGCTCCGACTTCGCATGTGTACAATTTTTTATTAAAAAAATATTTTCGTTCGTTTATCGCTCTTTAATATAGCGCAAAGAGTATCAAAATAACTTTAGTGGTTTATTATAAGCTTTATAATATCGTGATAAATAAATGCGAAAATTTCTACAGGAACGTTAAATTTTAACAGTTACAGGAAGGAGAATTTAACTAATTATATAGTATTCCAATAACTGACTATTTTAATTCTTACCAGATGTAGGAATTAATGTTTGTTTGAAAAATTTTAGTTATTATTAGTTCAGTTGCATAGTTGTTTGTGCTATATAGTGAAAATCTAAATGTGTCAAACATATATTTACAGATTCTTTAATATCCTACAGTAAGTATTTATATTTTCTTACACACATTCGCAAAGTTTAGCATTTGTAATATTAAATGTTTAAAAATGTTATGCTATCATTGGCCACTTCATTAAGAGACCTTTGATCAATACTAATGTCAAAACGCTAGGGTTGTAAGCTAATTAGCTCACCCAACCGTTTAGCGGCTAAAAGATATTTAGCCGCAGCTAAAAGATATTTAGCCGCAGCTAAAAGATATTTAGCCGCAGCTAAATATATCGTCACCAAAAAATCCGGTAATGGCTAACAACTCTGTCAGCTAACATGACAACTTTGACAACTACTATCGATGGTTGGTTTGGTTAATAACGGTTATGGATAATACCTTAACTGTGACAGTAGGTTAGATATTAAGCTGTCAGCTGAATTAGTTATCTATGGTTAATATTGTGGATTATATATTTAAGTAGCCTATACACTATACTATCATACAATATGCATATTGCTTTATTTAACTGATAAACGAATACGTAGGACGATTTTTGATGTTATGCAAACTAAAATAAGCTAATTTTTTTAATAGTTTTGAATTACATAGGGACATACATATTTTATAAATGTTATAATTTCATTTTTATAACCTTTTATAACTATTTAGCCGATTTAGCTATGTAGGCGTTATTTAGCCAGCTAAATTTAACCAATTAGCCGATTTAGCTATGTAGGCGTTATTTAGCCAGCTAAATTTAACCAATTAGCTGGTTGGCTAAGTTAACAAAAAAACTGTTAGCGACCAACCCTACAAACCGCTAATAACTCACAGGCTTAAATTCTGCTAGATGACGTGTTATAAATTTGAATAACGACATCTGGTGGAATTCCGCTGCCATGCAATCAGCTTAATCCTGAAATTATGCCGACTTCCAACACGATAAGTTTAAATTCTTTGATTAGTTGCTGGTAATGTTTTAATACAGTAGACTTGTGTGGCTATTTTGTATATATTTATAAGTATATTTTATACTTGTATTTTTAGATATTTCAAATATTCAGTTTAACTTAATTTTTGATTTTTTTTTTCAATATAGGTACAAAAATAATTTACAGGACATATTATGTTCGTTCCTTAAATATATATGGTTCCAAAACAAAATTAATATGAACGACGTCTAACATCATTTATTTTGATTATTGTCTGGCTAACCAAGTTTAAAAAATTTATTATTTTTATTATTTAAAAATGGAATAAAAAAGGACAAAGCAGTACATGTATAAGGATACGGCGGTTTTTAACAACGAACTTTAGGTTCACCAACTCATTCACCAACTACAAGTAAAGTGTTGATTAGTTACTTTTAGAAATAATTTTATGTTTTATTAAAATATGCACTCGGTTAACAAGTAAAGTGTTGATTAGTTACTTTTAGAAATAATTTTATGTTTTATTAAATTATGCACTCGGTTAACAAGTAAAGTGTTGATTAGTTACTTTTAGAAATAATTTTATGTTTTATTAAATTATGCACTCGGTTTACTGAATCCTTCGATAGGCGAATTTTTTTAATATTTTTTTTTATGTTTGGGACTTTTACCGTACAAACAAAGGCTACAAAATCGTCGCAACATCGTGATATTAGAGGAAGACTTTCGTTCTTGTGTCGCCTGCCTGACTTTATATGTTAACATGACAAAACTTATATATACGAATATTTGTTCAAAATAAAATGACATAAATTCCTTAAAAAAAGACTCTAAACATAACAAAACATTCTCAATTAAATTCGCAACACAAGTGTAAAAACATTACGCACTAAGTTATTTTGATTTCAACCTTTACACACAAAGTCCTTTTACAAGTCACTGAATTTTCTCTTGGCTGTTACCCACCATTGCTTAGTTCCAGCCATTTCCTTAACTGAACTTGGACCGACCTTTACAATTATAGTCGTCCCATGGTATCAAGTTGGTCGCAGTACACCGACATAGCAGTAGTTAAGATGAAAATAGAAAAATTTTACAAAAAAACAAAAAAAAATAAAAATAAGAAATTTTACAATATTTTTAAGTTTAATTGAAACAGTTTAAGATTTACTTCGTAACAACTAATGAGTTGGTTAATTTTTTTTATGATATATAGAAATTATAATTTATAAGTTAATTAATATTTTGACTTCACATTTCATAAGTGACATCTTAATATTATCACTAATAAACTTGTATATTTTAACAATATTTCGCTATTTAATAATCAACTTTTATAAAAGATTTTTTTTTTATAAAAGATGGGTTTGCTCTTGACCAACAACCAACTGTGTATCAATGATGAGGCCTAAGTGGAGCGAACCTCATTCTCAACCCAGAAGATGCCTATTCACTCGAACTTTGAAAACATTTGGGTTATATGAACTCGGGAGTTCCAAACCTTGGCAGTACGCATTATAAAAGATGTTTTAAAGCGCTTGGTCCGAAATAGAGGGATATCGACAAGATGAGGATGGTAACCATTTGTATGTCTGTATGCCCGATGGAAGAAAGAGAAAGGCGGTATGAGCTCATGCAGCTCCTGAGCGCACTCTCCGAAGTACATCTTATAAAAGACACATAGACTAGCAATTTTTCGTCTATGTGCCAGGCTCTGCATCTTAGTTTTTAAAAACGTACTGCCGCCAATAAGTCTTCTAGCTCTGCGTTCCACCGAGTCGAATGCGGCAAGTTTGTATTTGGCTGAGCTATCCCAAAGATGGGAACAATACATGCAAGATCGGACTTGCGCCTTATACAAAGATAGGAGTTGTCCAGGCGTAAATATCGCTTCACCTTATTTAGGATGCCCAGCTTTTTGACTGCTCTTTGGGCTTTGGACTGCTGTTTCAAATAGACATAAGAAAACCAATTCAAAGATAACACATTCAAAAATTTCACTGTTATTCTGAATACTGTGGTACGGAAATAATGTCGAGCGAGGCTTCTTGACTCTCAGCACCCCCATGTGTCTTGTCACTGAGTCAAGGGCACCTTCACGCTTCCTTACCACCGCATTATATCTTCGCATTTACATTTTTGCGCCATAGAGCATCCATGTTATTTTTTTTCGTCTTTGCAATTATATGGTAGCTTAGTCGACGCCGTAAAAACTTAAAAAGAAATGCAGGAGAGCGCCATCATTAGGACTTATAGACATTATGAACCAATCTGCGCAAAAAAATCTTGCCTATCAATGCGTGTTAGGGCGATGTTTAGGGCGTTTAACCCGCAGTTTATCGATGGTGATCAACAAAATATTATTAAACGGCTGTTTAAATTTTAAACAGCTGTTTAAAAACTAATCGTCTGTTGGTGAACTCGAGCCTGTATCTTGTTTATAGCGACCACCCCCGGCTTCGCACGGAATTGAAATTTTAAAAAATCCTTTCTTAATGCCAACTTTTTTTAAATGTTCAAGTCGAAAGATACGGCTGACGGTCCCCTTGTTGGTAAGTGGCTACCGTCGCCTATATCACAAGCAACGCCATTGGTGCTGCAAGTGCGCTGCTGAACAAATAAGTATTCAGAATAATGGGTAATGAGCTTTTGCAGCCCTTACTCTAGTATTCTAAACTATAGTTTTTGCTGTGAGTTGATGGTCAGGACAAAACATTTTGTAAGTATAGATGACGCGAGAAGCAAGCCCGTACAGTGTTAAAATATTTTCGTATTTCTCTAATATTATTTTATTAATATATACAAAATTTTATAATTAAATTGTGCGTTCGTGTCGTGAATGTGGCAAACGCCATCGACCCCCCATTGGCTCAATACAAACAGTAGACAATTCGAAATGTGAACTGAATATTAAGAAATAGGGCGTGGCGCGATTGTCAGCGAGAGAATTTCTTCAAATATACTAACTTGCATATTTTTTATAAGTCATAAATCATTGGAGAATGTCTGTACAGGCAAATGAATGATTTGATTTTATTTTATTTAAAACTTAGTCAATAAATTATAAAAAATTAGATAAATTAATAAAAATTTAATACATTTATATAAAATGGTAAAAAAAAATATATTCATCTATATTTGTTCTATGTATATGCAAAAACTGTATAAATATGTATATTTATGCTATTTTATATTATATATAAACATGTTATACTGTATATTTTACAATGTTAACTAATACTTATTATTTTTGAACGCTGACTAAGTTACGGACACCAGCTAGTAATTAATAAATAATGGGGTTGATATAGAAATAGGAAAAAAAATCTTTTATTAAAAGGAATGTGTACATATATTAATTTTGATATAGTAGGTTTAACCACGAAAATTTTTACTGACTCCCTCAATCTTGTTAAAACTGAATACGCACCCTGAAAATTCAAAAACATCCCTCAGTGAGGTTAATGTTCGAACTTCTTTGATGTTTTGCCACCTTTTTAACTTAATTTTTATGTAAGAATTTTTTTTATTTTTTTTATTAAAATTTTCTACTTTTACTTCAGTTTCATTTAAACTTCTTCATTTACCCCATAAGATAATAAAATAAGAAAACTTTCTTATATATTTTCATATTATAAATTTAAACACTTCATTTTACATAGCTATGTATAAATTCATACAAATATATTCATAAAAAATTACTTTATAACCATTTCAATACAATTTCCAAAACACACTTCTGAATATCTTCAAATCAAATGACTTTTTACATATGTAAAAAAAATCCTTCATTTGTTTTCTCAAATAAATTATGTTTCTTAAATTTTACAGCAGTGTTTAAAATTCAAACCTCTAACATTTTTAACATCAGGGTAGGCAACCTGGAAGCTAAAAATAGATTAACATGTACATAGGTATGAACCAAATGAAATCGATTTATTGAAACGACTTCTCTAATCCGCAGAATCTTAAATTCATAATTAACTGCTGCTGATAATTAATTAGAACCAAATATGAAAGGTTAATAAACCATTTGAACTTTCAACAAGAAGTAAATAAAGATTTTTCCCACTGAAATGACCCGTTCCCGTATTATGTTTAGGTTAAAAACCATAACATGATAATTACAAATAAATACTGCCATAGAGCAAAGGACTTACCTACTAATGTTGCCAATAACAAAAAAAAAATAGTATTTTTAAAAAAATGTTTTAATTAATATCAAGTATTTTGAATTTTGTTTGCTATTTAGTTTTTTAATTTCTTTTAGTAAATCATATAATAGTAATCTTGACGACACGTTTGGTCTAGTGGCTAGTAACCCTAGCTATTAATCAAACGGTCGCGGGTTCGAATCCCGCTAGGGGCAAATGTTTATGTGTTAACATTTTACCTTTGTACCTGAGTCATGGATGTTTTGTATTTATAATATGTATGTATTTACGAAAAAAAAAAATATCTATGTATTATATCAACTGTCTATTATCCATAATACAAGCATTAGTTGCTTAGTGTGGAACTAGATGGCGCTGTGTGGAATGTGTGAAGATATTTATTTATTATTATTATTTATTATCATTGTTAATAATAAAAGAACATTCTTCCTACTGAAATGTTATAATCCCGTAACAATTCTTCAAAGGAATAAATTTACTCTAGCAAAACCTGCAGGTGTTTTATGTGTCACTGGTAGATGTAGGGCTTCATAAAATCAAATGGACCATTATAACTTTATTTAAAAAATAACTTGTCTGAAAAACTTTATAATATTTAAAGCCAATAGCGAGAAAGAGAGAGAGAGAGAGGCGCTAGTCCAATAGGGCCAGTAAATGGTAGAAACATGTACCTAATATGTGTACCTATTTAGACACATCAAAAACTAGGATAAACTTTATTTTAAGCTGTGATAATTATTATTTTTTAATTTATTTATTTAGATTTAGATTACATACAGCCATAAATTTAAAAAATATATATTATAGATAGATTATATAATCTATCATTTGCATATGCAAATAGGCCTAAAGAATCATAAAAATTATATTTTTACATTTATTTATTAATTTAAAAAAATAAAAAGAAGAGAATATTCTTTAAGTGATAAAATTAATTTTTCAAAAGTAATTCGCCAATTTTCTTTTTATAAAAATTCAAATTGTTGGAAAATATGTCAACATCATTCAGAATCTTATTGTAGTGATACTTTTAGAACGATGAAAGAATGAATTTTTAGAATTACTAGAATAGGCAAAGGAAATTTACCATCACATAATAAACTATAATTTTTAGTAAAATAAACAAAAAAAATGTCAAATGTTTTTCCGTTTATGTAAATTTATGTATATAAATTGTCTCGTGTTACAATTCAATATTACAAAGTCAATGATTTCGCATTTTTAATAATAAGCTCGTTATACGGATAAATATTGAAAATATTCACAGAGTATCTTCGCATTCTATCATAACACGGGGTCAATACACCTAATTTACATTTCCATTAAAATTTTACAAAGTTGATATAAGTTAATGGACCTGAAATAACGAAATCGTGGGTCAAACCACGGATCAAGTTCAATCACTCTGTCAAACATCTCCTCAAACTTGTTCACTTGTGACAAATATAATCACGTTTTGGGAGCTTCAGTGAAATTCGCACATTTGGCTGATCTCGTTAATTTCAAGTCACGTACGCAACGTAAAGACACCTTCGCTAAAAGTAGAATTGAAAATCGGAAAATATTAAAATCGGAAATTTAAAAAAAAACCCCATAAAGCACCGTTGCTTTACCTAAACTGGATAGCTTTTCTTTGGGAAGTAACCACATCCCTTACAGAACATTAACATAAATAGTGATATTTTTCTATACGTGAATAAAGTCTGGCTGAATGGCTGAACCCTTGGCTTTGTTTGTGTTCATAAATATAAAACATGTAACCACCTGCCGACGATTACACTTTCAAACTGTCTGCCAATCTGTATCATATGACTTAGAATAAGAATTTTCGTTGACTGACATCAATATTTTTATAATAGAAAATGTGATATTATACATCAGATTAGAAAAAAAATCAGATTAACAAAAAAAGCTTTTTGTTATAATAGTATCTAAAAGTTTTACGTTATTAATAAATTAATGTATTATCACTTACATATACATATAGTTAAAGTGATAGTAAGTCTTTTGCTATAATCATGACAAAACTCGTCTTCGCAAGTAAAGGACATTTTAAATTGTTAATATGTATACTTAATATGAAAGATTTTACTCCATATTACATATTACACTGCACAGTACGCTTAATGCTTCTCTTTGGCATTTTTTTTTTTAATTTTTATATTAAGGTCAACAGACAGGCTGACAGTCCACTTGATAGTAGGTGGCTACGGTCGCCTATAACACAAGCAAAGCCATAGCTGCTGCAAGTGCGTTACTGACCATATAAGGATAAGGGATGATGTCACTTATTCCGAAACAGTAGTAAGGGCGTGGTTACTGCCGCCAGACGGTCTGCCCAAATGACTGCGAAACGCAGTGTGCCCCTGCCACCATTTTCCAAATCTAGACCAGAGCCAACTTTGAAAAGTTAATTTCCAATCTTGACCCTGACTGGAATCGAACCACTAAGACATTAATAATAGAAGTACATAAGCATAACTGTTAGTGGGTACTGAATTTTCCAAATTAAGTCTCTTCTTTGGTCACACACGATTCTCACCTAAATTAGAACCCGAAAACTTCTTAACACCCGCCCTCATAATAATGCTTTCAATGGGTCCCTTCCTAATAGCACACCCTTTGTTAGTGACCTTAAAGGAGCATCTGCGACGCGACCTTACCGACCTCTAAGAACTATAACGTTCCGCCCCTATGATCCCATGAAAATATTTGCCATTAATAAAATTTTGGTCCCCATAACTTGACAAATTTTCGGCACGACCCGCGCCATGCCTCAAAATGAGAAAGTTGATGTACAGTCATCAAGATATCTCAACATTAGAGACCATTAGGTCAAGGTTTGAGTAAAGAAATTCTGACTATTCGTAGTTAAAAATGACCTTCGATTACTGTGAAGTTCGGGTACGGAAGCTTTTTCGATAAGCATGTTTTGTATGGAAAGTGGACTTTTCTGAATATTTATACTCGTATGTAATGTTAGGTTAGACGTAGGCACTCTTTATTAAGGCGAAATCTTTTCGGATTTTGAATTTTACTATTAGAAACTAAATTCAAAATTATATTTTAAAATTACTAAACATTTATTAAACATTTGTGATTGGTTACATTTTTAGGAACTCCCAAGCTCCTTGGTAATACCTATTTATTTGGAAAAATTATTTTCAACTAAAAAATTAAATAAATAGTTTAATTTTAAATATAATAAAATTCGGTGAAATAAATAATTATGAACTTTTGCGCCATAGTTTTTTTTTTTTTTTTCAAAAACTGAGTTTTTTAATATTAAAATATTCATTGCTAAGTAGAAGGAGTGTGTAATTATGGGAACATGCACAGCAGTGATTATCATTTCTTTTGATTTAAATACACAAGTAAGGTAGCATTCTTTCCACCCTGTTCGGAAACTTTGCAAATTTTAATTAATTAAGATAATTCCTAGATCGTTTTATTAACTGTGCGTGTAACGATAGCGGTACAGGTGAAAAATCAAAATAAGGAAAGTCATTATTATATTATGCTTTCTTAAAATAAATTTCAGACTGTTAATACCTGACTATTCACTGTCTGCCTACTGCCCTTAGGGCCTCTTTCACCAACTTCATGTAAAGTGTTGATTAGTTACTTTTAGAAATAATTTTATGTTTTATTAAATTATGCACTCGGTTTACTGCATCCTTCGATAGGCGAATTTTTTTATTATTTTCTTTTTAATGTTTGGGACTTTTACCGTACAAACAAAGGTATATCATTGCCTGTTACCGGTGACTTTAAATGGCGGTTAGCCTACTTGACACTTTACTCAGAGATGGTGAAAGAGGCCCTTAGAGTCATAAAAAAAATACACTCTTTGTAATTAATTTATGTAATTGTAATTTTTAATAAAAAGAAACTCACCTGTCAAGTGAGACTGCAACTAGGCTGTATACGGAGGCAGCCACTGACAGTCCTTGGACGTAGGGCACAGTTTTGCACATCAACCAACCCAGCACCCAAGCTGTAAGAAAAAAAATAGTGGTGATTTTAACATTTTTTTTTTAAATATATAATTTATAGTATATAATTATTAATAAATAAACGTATATTATAGTCATTAAAGATTCATATAATTGATATAATTTTAACTTTTAACTATAGACCTGATAAACATCGATGCCTGAGACGCTTTCAAAGATCTTATCTTTTAATAATAATAATAAATTTATTTGATAAGTATTTCATTACAAAATAGAAATGAGAGTTTTTTTATTATTTATAAAAATTCAATAGGAGACATATTATATAAATCGCGGCTTGCAATTTTAGTTATTAAACGATCCTTCTGGAATCTTCTATATTCTGTGTGAAAGATTTAAAACGAGAGTACTAAAGTACGTCTCCTACGAGTATATAGTAATGTTAACATTAAAATTTACATATACACATAGTACATAATTGGAATATATAATTTAAAAGATAATATAATCGGTTTTTTGTCGAATATCAGTACTACGATTACTGCCATTGGTAAGCAAAATTAATTCAGCATTATCACTTGCATTTTAAACAATTTTTAAAAAACTAATTATATGTGCAAACCTTTAAAAACTTCGACCCAATAAATACCTTAAGACAAATTGTTATTAATAAGAATTATAATTGTGTTACACGTTATTAACGCATTTCATTCAACTAGCCATTAACTTTATTGTGCTAGAAATATATTACAGTTGGCTTTATACTATATAGACTTCAGTCGTAAATTGAGAGGACTTCAAAGCCTTCCTTAACCTCCGCAGAGCCTTCTATAAATCACCCGAAAAAAAGGGAGAATCTTGAAAGACTACGTGTGGTAGAGCAACAAGTTACAGGTACTAAATCAATATTTACACTCTGCAACTGAAACTGGGTCAGGTCAGTGTACTACCTGCGACCCTGTAGCCTTGCATTCCGATATAGCTGTCTCGCTCCCACCCACACGAGGCGGTATAACACCATTCTTTTCCCCCGTGGCCTTGTCCCAACACGGAACGCATTACAATACAAAAGTCGGAAATGACACAAAGCGGTATCCCATTAACTCTGCATCGTATACTGACAGTTATAAAGTCGCAATTCGCGTGATACGGGCAACTTGAAGAGTTGCATTCGGTTTCGGCTGTATCGATCTAATAACTTAGACGTTTATACAATACGGGAACTGATTTGATTTTAATGATGAAGGCCTTCGGACATACTCGGCCTAATATTTTTCATAACCCATATTTTTTGAGCCTTGACCCTTACATTTTGATTCGCTTACAATATTATTTTATTTATTAGAGTATAAACATATCGGGAATGGCAAAACTCATGTGAAATGTGAAGCCTCGCATTTGGAAATGAAACAGACATATCTTAAGCTATGGCAAAAAAAAATTTTGTTTGTGAAAATTTGTATTTTATGAGGGTGAGAACAGTCCCTTTAATAAATGTGAACTTTAAATGAAGAAACTTCATGGCTAAAGAAAATAAAATTTTGCATTAACAAATAGCAAGGTATTTATGGTGACAATTTTCAAGGCGCGACAATTTAATATAATAATTTAATATATAATAGTTTTAATATTATTTAACGCTAGTTTAATATGAATAGTATCGAACCAATTACAAGAGTCGTGATTGGAACGTTTGCCCAAACCATAACTCATGTTTACATTCTAAAGGTCGATATTTCGATTTGCATTTCCAAGTAAATAGTCTTAAATTAATGTAAATAGGACGAATGAAACAATCATTGGATGTTAATATTCCTTAGAATGTATCTATTGTATATATGGAAGACAAATAGTGAAATATAATATGTACCCGTTATAGCAATTATTAAAATTAAGTTAAATTTAAAAATAATTTAATGTTAGCTATTGTTTGGTTCGAGCTAATCTTAACTATGCATCAACTTGGTTTATCTTCTGCTTATTTTCATTAGAAACGTAATATATTTATCGCTAATTGTTGCTCACCCGTACTAATCCGTACAAATATTATAAATGCGAAAGTATGTTTGGATGTATGGATGTTTGTTACTCTTTCAAGCAAAAACTACTGAACCGATCACTATGAAATTTTGCATACACGTTGTTTGAGACACCAGAAAGGACATAGGGTACCTTCCATCGTTCAACGCGAACGAAGTCGCGGGCACCAGCTAGTTGAATATATATCTAAAAATGTTCTTAATAACCAAAAAGTTTTAAGTTGCAAAGCCTTAACTAAAGTAGTATAGTTATTGGCGATGGCAAGATGATAATATGATGACATGTTTCAATATCAAATTAGAGTTAACAAAATGAACGCAAGAAATCAATTATCATGCTTTCTAACATTGCCAAAGAGACATATAACATGATTTATAAATAATATATGTACTTACCTAAATAATTTTGAATAATTATTAAATAAATATAAATATTTAGTTCCATAATTATGTAATTTAGGAAACAATACAACAATTTTTTTACAGTTCATTATCTTTTACCTGCAAGCAATGCATATTTCCTGAGAATATTTTTTTAGAGTATGCGACAAAACAGATATATAGTAAAATTTAACTCCGCATACAGAAAAGCCAACGGTATTTTGTGGTAAAAATATATATTGTTGGTAACCGTTATGAATGCTCCACGAGGGTCCAATTTATAATCCCACTGGGCCAAATTCGTTTTCAATTTCTAACAGTGTCTGAAAGCGTGCTAATTTAACTATGCCGGACGAAAATGGACGCATTTATTATTCAGCAGTGGTTCCAGTGGCCTTCATACAAAGAGAATAGGATTCTTTTAACATAGGATATTAAAAATCGCCTCTAGCTAGCCAGATGTTTGCTATAGTATCTTTGTGGGTTAATGGGACCTTCATGTCTTCAATTTATGTGTCGCGAAGTTACTTACTTCTAGTGGGGAACTAAGTACCCTTTATTGAAGGAAGTTGCATGTATTTTTTTGACGAGCCCCTTGGCTCTGGATCTTGCAAGCAGTGGCAATACATATTTAAGGGATGATCTCAAAGAAAGTAGTAAGTATATAAATTTTAAAAAACTCGTTACACTTTTATATTTAGAAACAAAAGTGCCCTCGTGTGTACAACACAATCAGAGAAGCCAGTGTTGACTGGGTCGGAGCTCTTAGCGCCTTCATTCAAGTTGGCATAATTTTTATATGAACTGGCCGCTGAAACAATCACAATTGAATACTTTACCTGGGCAACAAGTCCCTAAGAGCCCGGTGCCCCAGTTCAACGGCCTGACCTACTTCCGAGTACCCGTCCCTGCCCTGCCCCGATTACCTCCCCGACCCAGGATCGCAACTGCTGTCTTAAGAATGTCAAAAGAATCCCTTCCAAAAATTCGGATGGTGGTCCTCTATTGGTAAATATAATAATAGATTCGCAAATATTAATAGCTTAGATTATCACCAAAAATAGATTGTTTATTTATATAAATACCTATATTTAAAAAATTATCATACAGTATTACTAACAATAATTTATGATGACAATGATCATCTCAGCCGTAGGAAATCCACTGCTGCACGTAGGCCTATCCCATAATTTCCCAGTAGAACCAGTCAGAAGCAGTCTGGATCAAACTTTCAACATTATATTCGAACTAAGCTGGCAGCACAACAGCACCCCATTCAGGTTGCTTGTTTCCTTAGGCCACCTAACATCAAGTGGGCCGTCAGCCTGTCTGCCGACCTTAATATTGCAAAAAAAAAATATTTCAGTCACACTTGAATTGATAATCGACTTTAATTTACTATTTTATAATTTATTTAAAAATTAATTAACATACCTGTAAATGAAAGTAGGAATAAATGAATTGTAATATTGTTAATATTACAATTCATTTATTCCTACTTTCGTTTACAAAAATGACGCATTTATTTTATCCATTTCAGTTATTCACATAAATTTAAATAATGTTTCTTTAAAATTAATCTTCAAATATATGGGCGTAGGCTTATTGTAATTTTTGTGTGAATTTTTGTAATTTTCTTTATTTTTTTTTTTTTTTAATTTGTGAATTTCACAAATAGAATACCTACAAGATATCACAGAAGCATTTATTTATACGTGGCGTGACACACATATTAAATTCTAACACGACAACTGTTATCGTTTTGTACAAACGCAACTAGGTTCGTTAAGGGATAAGTTGGACCTTTAATTTGCATAATTTTATAGTATAATGTCGCTGTGACAATAAACATTACCCACCTTAATGAGTTGGACTCAGTCATGTTATCTTTATAGTTAAACCCTAACTACATGTAATATTATAATACTAAATATACAATATAATGCTGATTAATTATCAAAATATAAAATTCGAATTGAACTAGATTGCCATTAAGTGTTATTATTGTATGAATTAAAACTTTGCTTGTCGTTTTCTGTACATAATTAGAAAATTGTACAGAAAATAACAAGAAATATAGAATAAAAAAAAAAAACAAGAAAAAATGTTTCTATCTAATTTTTTTTTTCTAATATGTAATGTCATATTAATCATAGGATCGTCAGCATGCATGAAAAATATATGTTAAAAAAATTATATGTAGGTCCTCTTTACAAATTCAATTATTGAGTTCAATTGAGGTGTGATGAAAATCAGCGTTATAACATTTGGTTTGTAATTAAATAGATAGGCTTTAACATTAAGAGAGGGAAGGCTTTTGTGGGAAACTGTTAAGTGATTCACTCGACGGACAAATTGGACGGAAGCACTAAAATATTGGCCAACACATAGTGGCCTACTTCAGCCACCTACTTTGCTGGGATGAGGCTACATTGATGGAGTAACCAACTTGTAGGTCAAATTTACCGTTTGCTACATAAAATATCTTTTGTTTAGGGATTATATACTTTGTATTAATTATTTTTTTTATTAGAAATTAGTTTGCTCTTGGCCAACAACCAGCTGTGTAGCGAAAATAAGGCCTATGATGGAGCAAACCTCATTTTCAACCCAGAAGATGTCTATTCACTGCATTTCGCAGTCATTTGAGCAACCACCCCCTTTTGGCGGCAGTAACCACCCCCTTACAGAAGACTACCCCTGAAATAACAGCATATAATGTGTTGTTATGTTTCGGTGAACTTTAAAAAGATTTGAGTTATAATGAGCTCGGAAACACAGCTTGATAAAATAAAGCTTCCTATAAGACAATTACTTTTACATAAATCTATATGAATTTATGATTCATAGGAAGCCAGTAAGGAACAGATCAGATGGTCGATCCATCTTCATCGCTGGCTTTTGACAGGCAAACATTCACAACTTGAAGAATGTGGATTCAACGAGTGGGTGAACACATTTACGAGTATATCCCGTTGCTTCTTCAGTAACCCAAATATCCGTAAACAAAGGAGTAATTTATCTCACTCATTGATAATTATCAATTTAACATTATAATGTTAAAATACTATCGTCTATATACATACATATATAAATAAAATTCTCGTGTAACAGTGTTTGTAACCAAACTCCTCCGAAACGGCTTGACCGATTTTTTAGGAATTTTTTTGTGTATGTTCGGTAGGTATGAGAATTAAATAGGTCGTAAAATATTTTTATACCTCTAAGTGATAAAGGTGGCCCACAGCAAAATTTTTTTTTTCTTGCAAAACAACTTTTGCCGGGTCAGCTAGTAATGCAATAAAAAATCATTTTTAATTGTTGTGTCATATTTTAATAAACATTTACAATAGCATAAATGCTGATATTGCAATGACTAACCTAATTACTTCCAGTAACAGATTAAGTTAATGTATAAAAATAATAACTTACTATATTAAAGAAATTACTATATTTTCAAACTCCAAAAAAATCACTAAATCGGAGTTATATCAAAATTCTATATTACGCAAGTGGAAAAGAGTAGTTTCATCTAATAATGCGTGAAATTTTATATTTACAAGAAAATATTTTAAGATTATAATTTAAATTTTAAATTTCGACGATACCGTACGATAATGAAACGGTATTTAATGCCAATAAGTTAACAGGTAGGTGATTAAATGTTTATAATTCATCTTTTGTGTAATATTTTTTTTTTTAATAATCATTTTTACTTATTAATATTATATCTAACCATCTGTGCTCCTAGACTCCGACCGCCCTGCAAATTGACAGCATAAAATCTTCACCATTGTGATCGATATCTAAACGACTTAAACTTATGTTTTACATTAAAATCAATGATAATTCATGGCCAATAAATGGCATAATATACATAATGTGATTTGCCAGTACATTAACTTCTTGGCATTATGTTAAAATCATGACAATAATAAATCAGTACAATTATGCCATTTATTGGCCATGAATTATTGTCATGATTTTAATGTAATGTTTTAATGTAATGATTTTATGTTTTACATTAAAATCATGACAATAATTCATGGCCAATAAATGGCATAATATACATAATATGATTTGCCAATACATTCTTGTAAGAAATTGAGGGCATCGTGAAATGTTGTGGCTTTCATAAAATGGGTCATAACACCGGCTGTTATATAATATTGAATAACTTATGACATACTGAAGTGTACACCAAATACACGTCCGATCCGAGGGTACATTAGCGGGAAGTGGCACACATATAGCGCCTTTACCTTACGTTAACTTCACTCTTGTACAGTCGCGAACATGCGAACTTAACGTCTTGTATACTTAACTTCACTCGTGTACAGTCGCGAACATCAAAGCGTACGGAAGGGAAGCATTAATCTCTTGTCAGACGCTTTATGTACCGAAAGGGATACCAAAGAAATTGTCAACAAGGCTGAGCTGTACTCTTGAAATCATTATGTAGAGAATTTATTCTCTAACTAGCTGGTGCAAGCGATTACGTCCGCGTTGAACGATGAAAGGTACCCTATGTCTTTCTGGTGTCTCAGACAACGTGTATGCAAAATTTCATGGTGATCGGTTCAGTAGTTTTTGCGTGAGAGTTACAAACATCCATACATCCAAACATACTTTCGCATTTATAATATTAGTGCGGATAAAGTACTGATAACTAGACTAAGTACAGCGTGGTGTTTTTTATTGCTTTTTAAAAGACTAAATCTGTTTAGAGCATTTGGATCTAAAAAGAGAGTAATCTCTCAATGTTAAAGATTTGTATTGTGTTTCAATAAGTTCCCCATTTCCCTATTCCTTCCTTTCTTATCTAAGATGTACTTCGGAGAGTGTGGTTAGGAGCTGCATGAGCTCATACCGCCTTCCACTTTCTTCCATCGGACATACAGACGTACAAATGGTTACCATCCTCATCTTGTCGATATCCATCTATTTGGGACCAAGCGCTTTAAAACATCCTTTATAATGCGCACTGCCAACGTTTGGAATTCCTGACCTCATATAACCCAAATCTTTTCAAAGTTCGAGTGAATAGGCATCTTCTGGGTTGAGAATGAGGTTTGCTTCATCGTAGGCCTCATTTTCGCTACACAGCTGGTTGTTGGCCAAGATCAAACTCATATCTAATAAAGAAAAATCCTAATAGAATCAGCAGCGCACTTATAGCATCAGTTGTGATGCTTGTGTTATAAGCGACGGTAGATACCTACCATCAAGGTGAACGTCAGCCTGTCTGCCGATCTTAAAATTAAAAAAAATGATCTCTAATATTATGGCGTTGTAGTAAAATTGAATTGAATTTTTGATTATGTAATACTAATATATATTCCTCTCTTTCTTCGAACTGAAACCAAATATGTATCGTCAATGTAATACAAGTTAAAAAATAATATAATAAATAAAAAAAAATAAAAAAAATAAACAAACAGTCTTTATTACGCTATTTGGATTTTTTTTTTTTTGGTTTTCCAAAAATTTCTGACCAAGGCGTAAGAATAATATATCTTGTCTGAAGCATTTTTCGGCTCAATAGTTTGCATATTTTACTAATTATATATAACAATTCTGTTTGTATTATATTATATTGAGTGTGTATATATTTTTTGTCCAATAAATATTTTCAACCAGATAAACGCAGCTATTTTTTTTTTAACTGTGCCTATAAGTTAAATTTTTCGCTTTGTTATGATTTTTCCCTGCTCTATTGTAAAACAAAAGTCGACAGGCGAACCCATGTCTACTCGTACATCGATATTTGTGAAGTAATCTGATATTTTGGCCTATTTTTGGCCTCTATAGTGTGCCGTTGGCAGATTGTGTATTCTAGATTTACGACGAAGCTGTGACACTCAATATTCTCAATAGGTTTTATTTTTCTAGTTTATTGAGCTTAATATGGATATACGAATATATTTAAATCACTATCCCAAAAAGTTCACAGTTATTAAGTTTCACATAAGAATCTGTCCAAAAACGAATCTGTCAAAAACCAGAAACAAAAAAAACCATACAAAAAAAATAGTGAGATTTTCATAATTAAAAAAATAAATGTGCAATCTAGCTGCTCTAAAGTCATCTTTAGTCGTGACAATAAAACTTACTTAAGTGTAAATAATTTCAAGAAATATAATTCCTTTTTACTATTTTATTGAGTGTTACTAAGAAAACAAATGCGTTTTATATTATTAAATAAAAAATAAATATTATCACGGTCTGCGATAAAAGTTAATTAAGAAAAGTGACGCGGACCACTTTTTATCCAGTTTTCTAAAAAAATCCTATCAATAGTGATAATTGTGTTTTTCATATGAAATTACAATAGTGCTGAAATGTGAATCGTAATACTTAGATATCTTGTGATTTTTTTGTAAACGATGCTCTTTAGTTTTCTCTATAAGTAGACAAGCTCTTTATAACTGCAGAACGATACGAGTAAAAAGTTAAATATTTCCTTCTATCCTTCTAATTCTATTTCTTGAACGTTAAGTTCAAGAAATAGAATTCACTCATAACAAAGCTTTGAAACGGAAGCTTACAAGTAACTCGGGAGACGTTGAATAATTCAAATAAAATGCTTAGGAGAAGATGTATATCAATTTGTCTGGGTGAAATCAATTACATTCCTGTTCCGCATCCTCGGCATATGGAAGTGCAACCTTCGCTGTCAATCAAATAGCTGCACAAGATTAATTTGATGCTCGACCTTGGAGAAGTCGACGTGGGTGTGGTCGCATTGACAGCGGCGCTATATTACAAACGTTTTCAGCATAACTTCCAGTTACTGCTTGACTTCGTCGTGCAAATAGTTTTCAAACTGTTTGATGAGTGCATAAATTATTAAAATCCAAATAATATATGCATCTGTAGCCGTAGCATGGCGATTAGTAAATATATAACAAGACAAGACATCATTTTAATACTTTGGATTTTGTTATTTACGTTCATTTGTTAGTATGAGCTGCTTTTGTGACGAATTTCAGTCACAAGCTTTAACATCTCATCATTAGCATAGTTTAAGGGAGCGTCCTAATTGGCCACGATCGTACGATCCCATCGTGCGTTGGTGATTTCGTTTTACGCATACAATGACTACTGATCACAAAATGGCGGCGGACCGTGAGGAGCAAGCCGAGTGAGTGCGTATACTATATCTTTTTAGAGTTTGTCGACAATGTAAATTGTAAAAAACACGATAAACGAAACCATCGCACGATCGTGGCCAATTAAGACAGCGCCTCAGCGGTGCGACGTCCACTTCTAGACATAGGCCTCCCCTATAAATTTCCAATAGTATCGGCCAAAAGCAACCTAGCTCCCAGACCTAGAAATTAGTTGGCTTTTCTCACTCCTGATGTGATTTCCGATTTTAACTTATTTTTAGAAGTTGGATGTTCCTGTTTGGACTGTTTGTCTTAAGTTGCCAACTGTTACAAGGGTGGAAACTGAATGAACATTTTAAATAACTTTCACCATGTCATCTTGTCGTCTCAAGCCAACTTGAGGCCCATATTATGAAAGATTTGGTAGAGACCATCGAACATAGCGCATAGCTTAAATTATTTGTTTTATAAAATTTCTTAAACGTGCATAATAATGACAACAGCGGAATTATTGCTATATAACCTCAAAATATTACACAATTTTTCTGGAAAATATCTGATTTTGTATGATTTTTCAGTAACAAAACAATAGACGACAACAATAACTACTTACTTGCTGCCTTAACAAGTCTCAGTCCAAAAAAAAACATTATACATATATGCAGCTAAATAATAAGTTAAACTAATATAACTTAAAGTATGTTTTCCTAATGATAAAATGAAACAACTTGATTAATGTGACTAATGAAGACAGATTTAATGTATAATGTTTGAAACAGAGAAAAATAGACATGAAAAATGACAAAAAGGGATGAATGATTAATATAGACAAATGACAGATGTCAGTTGTCATATTTTGTGTGGCCTGGTTACAGACATTTTGCGTCCTATATTTTAACACCTAATTTAGTTTTCATGTATTTGCAACTTAATTCGTAACGTTGCGTATACATAGCAATCATTACATAGACTTATTCAAATCAATTATAACGCTAGCATTGGGGCGCTAACTTATTTTACCACAATAAAAATATTACATAAGCCATCGAACAAATCGAGTAAAGAGTCTAATGAGATATGAATACGTATCATTTGCATTTGGGTCAATGGGGTTTGGCAGAATTGAAGCATATAATTTATTTGTAATATATTATTTGTTATGTTATAAATATATCTCTTGCTTGTGCTTAAGGTGCTTGTATATTTAATAGAAATTATTACGAGTAACATCATCTGTGACTTTGTCTATTGAAAAGACCTATGTTCAACAGTGAACTGTAATAGGCTGATGTTGATAATTATGATGATTATGTACGTTTTGAATTATAAAAGGCTTTTATATATATCTAGTATCTTTAGAGCCTTTTTCTTATCCGATAGCGACTAAACTACACAGCCTGAATTGTGATGATCGGATATGTGACTTATACATTTTTTTTGCTTTTATTAAAAATAGAAATATTTTATACTTTGTTGCTCCTAATATGGAGACATTTTTGTTTAAAAAATATTATGTCACAAAAAATATAAGCAAGCAATATTTAATATTTAATTTAATATTTATTTAATATTTACTTAAGTAACTGCTAAAAGATTTCACTTGGAAAATTATTTCCAATTAGCGAGTAAACTTTGAATAAACACTAGAAAAGGTTAAACAAACTAAGAAAGAGGACGACTTCTAAAATAACAAATATTTTTGGAGTGAAAAAGATTAACTTAAATTACATTGCGTTCAGTAACTTGTAAATTATATTCAGATACTTTTTTAATATCTCTGTTTTGGCTCCCACTTGATGGAACCAAAATGTACTAAGATCCAGCTTGATTTGACCAAAATTTCGGGGTTCGCACTTAAACGTTTGAACTGATGCGGTTTTTACCAATGGATGACCAAATTTGTACTATAATTGATTTTTTAATATTATATTAATAAAACCAATGTGTGTGGTTGACGTTCTACAATTGATCTATATTTATTTTTCTCTTTGATCTACCTCTATACATTTTTACAGATACCTTACAATTTATAATAATTTATTGCTAACTTAATTGATCTGATACCCACAACGCCATCTAGAGAATGAGGTCGTAAACAATCTCAAATCATATTTTGTGATAAAACAACGGTTCTTAGTTCGTAAGGGCCAACGCACATCGAAGGACGGAACTTTTATTTGATTATTATTATTTTTATTTATTAGACTTTTTAATAACATGTAAGTATGTTATTTGTATATTGTACATGAAATGCGAAGAGACTTTTTCTCGAACTGTAAGATGACTTTTATATGTACACTAGTAGGTGCCCGCGACTTAGTCCGCGTCCGATCGCTACCAAACGTCACAGGATTATCCGCTGGACTAATATGAAGGTTGTCTGAAAATTTCATCCAAATCGGTTCAGCGGTTTCGGGGTACATACATACATACATACACACATCGCCTTTTATGTATATAGATATACTTTGACACATTCTTTTTTTAAAACCTACAGGTAATTTGCTATAATTAATAGAAATGTTATAATGTAAAAAAAAAAATATTTTATCGTTACTATAAAATCACTTGATACTAGATCACAGATCACAAGAAAAAAGCTAGTTTGAGGATACTTGATAAATTGTTACTAAAGTCTTCTAGGAACAAGAGCAAGCCAGTCTGAATGCAAGTCTTAAGCAGAGGAAAAAGTCTAGCATATCACACAAGGCTTATGTCGCTAGTAAGGCTACCCTGTCGCAAATTACATGCTAACACAACAAAATAATTTAATATTTTCTAGTATTAATTAACAATGTATAAAAGATGACATAATTACGGTATTTGAACGCTTGTGTCGCCTGAATTCAAATAATTCTTACCGCCTATCCTAAATGGAAGTTTCAATTGTGTAAAATTATTCAGAACTCGCTGTTTCTACTCCTTTCGAAAAGCATTATAAGTTTTAATATTTTATCTTAGCTTGGTTGGGAAGTATTAATCCGGTTGGAATGATAAATTTGTATTCCAATCGCCGGGCACCTCTGACTAACCAATGTTACTTTCGCATGTGGCTCGAAGGACCACATTTATACTAACGAATTATATCAACCTAAATGAATAGCAAATGAAAGTTAATTGGTTTTTGTATAATTAAATGAAAATGAATGAGAAAAAAAATGTGGAATTAAAGTGTTAATATAATAAATATTCAAAAAAAAAATTATGCCAAACTAATTTCAAAAATTATGTTTCAACATTAGTACATTCTACTAGTGTTTTTAACATGTGTGATTTTTTTTAGGTTAAAAAAATATTATGCATTCTTAAAAAATAAACGTTTCGTAAAATCCTTTTTTTTTTTTTTTTTTTTTCAATTTTGTCTGTCTTGATAGAATCAGAAATTTAGAAAAATCTGTTGCTAACGTAACAGCTTCATAAATCACCCTCGAAATGTGGCAACCTTTATACTTTTTTATTTAAGCTGGAATTATTAAGTGGAATCATATTTAAGCTGGGAACATTATACATTGTCACGTGAAGCCAAATATGTACAAACGGTTGTGAGGCTCATTTCATTCTTTGAACTGGTGTGTTTTATATGTTAGTCATGATTTCAATAGTACCTACTAAAAAAATTTAAAAAAAAATTAAGATATTTTGGTGACAAAAATTCAGAGTCTTCGGATCACCTTGAAATTTTTCTTCATTATAATAATGATTAATCCCTACTAATTTTATAAATGCGAAATTATGTTTGGATGTATGGATGTTTGTAACTCTTTCACGCAAAAACTACTGAACTGATCACTATGAAATTTTGCATACACGTTGTCTGAGACACCAGAAAGGACATAGGGTACCTTTCATCGTTCAACGCGAACCAAGTCGCGGGCACCAGCTAGTACTTAATACATTAATACACTTAAACTAGGTGCCCATTATTTATGATTTAAAAATAAATCTTAGTCATTTTCTAAAAGTATACTTATGGCCCCTTTGGACCAACAAGTTTTGACCCTCTCGTCTCTTGTAGGCGTTTGGTCCGATTTTATAAAAGGTACAATTGAAATAGTATTTTAGTAAAACCATTATAACATAATATATACTAAGAACTAACATGGTTTTAATTTTTTAAAGATTCTTCATATATTACGGAATTATGTTAATGATATTTAATTTAATTTATAAAAAAATTACTGAATTTTTTTCCAAAAAATATAAAATAAATAAATAATACAGTACTGGCTTTGTCTATCTGAAATAACATCTTTAATAATGATAGATTTGTTAAAGTCAAAAATAACTCCTGACAATAAAGTTTCACTCTCTCTTTGCAATGTTTAATTAGACTAAACCGCTGAAAGAAATACTTAAAAACAAGATATTGCACTTATAAATTAGGCAGCCCATTTGGTGGTAAGTAACTACCCTCGTATGTACAAAAAAAAAAATTTTTTTGAATTTCAATGCGAACCCAATTGTATCTACATATAAAAAGCCTTTACTACTCTGTTTTATACTGTGATATTAAAACTGTCCATAATGTATATTCAGTGAAATATAATCGCGATGACAGCTAAGTGAGCATAAAACCATTAAAAAGGTTTATGAACAGATTCATATTAATCTTATCAAGTGGTCCGCAGGCAGCCTTGAATTCGCTGGACCACTCGAGCCGAAGGTTACTCTCTCCATCGACGAGGACGAGGTAAGATAAATTATCAAACTGTGTCCTTGAAACAAAATATATGTGGCCGACCCTTCCGACCTCCGATCAGCAAAGATTGAAATGCATTTAATATCCGAGGCTGCAGTGGGTAGGGGTTAATGGAAAACCAAATGGGCTCGCGAAGACAAAAAGCTAAGTGTTATGATAGGGCGGAATGGAAAAATATTGCTCCATCATGTTCGAGGGCTACTTTTTATTCGCTTATTTATTCAAAACGTTTCGAGTCGAGTTTCGTTTAAATAAACTTCAAATATAAAGTGTTTTTTTTTTTTTTATAAAAAATGGGTTTGCTCTTGACCAACAACCAACTGTGTAGCAAGGATGAGGCCTAAGATGGCCTAAAATATTATTTATTTTTATAATCAACGCATGATAACTACGCTTCTGACCCACATCCATACATCCTACGGTGGGTAATAATTATAAAAACAATACCACCAATTATTAGTGATGTTTATACGTATTTTAATAGTACTTATAGTGCTACAGACGTAGCACCAATCAACACCATGAGCCAAAAGCTCCACATGCTCAGTACACAGTCATTTACTAAAGCGATACTAAAAAAAATATATCACTGATCGACATCTCCGAGTGACACAAAAGAAGAGTTCCTTTGGCCCTGACTAACTTAGACCCTTTTCTTTAAACTAAGTTAAAGTTAGGTTCCCTTGTAAGCATCCTAACTTAGTTAAGAACTCTTTTGATATTTTAACATTTGAAAAAATATGCTCAATATGTTTTGATATACTCGTAGCAAACAAACAAATGTTAGGCCACATTGAAAAACAATTAATAATTATAACCACCAATAACTTATAATTTCCGTGATTCAAGGACCACGTTCGGTATCAGGGTTAAACCCTTTCATGGTTTTTAATGGTGCACAGTATAAATACGGAACGGTGATTGAACTAAATTATTTTATTTATTATAATAACTTTAGAAGAACCTTTAGAAAGAAGATGTCTTTACAATAAAATTAAAACTAAAATTTTATATGAAAAAGTACTGGAGAAAGCTAATCCGTACTAATATTATAAATGCGAAAGTATGTTTGGATGTATGGATGTTTGTAACTCTTTCACGCAAAAACTACTGAACCGATCACCATGAAATTTTGCATACACGTTGTCTGGGACACTAGAAAGGACATAGGGTACCTTTATATCGTTCAACGCGGACGAAATCGGGGGCACCAGCTAGTGTTTTTATATAATATGCATTAGAAATACATTAAAATATTTTAATAATTAAATTAATTAAAATAACATATAACATAAAAGCGGAGATTGTGTACTGCGTCCACATGCATATACCGTGTCCATAATTTTATGCGGAAATTCTTATCCCGGAACATTTATAACTTTTGATTAGGGACTTGTCGCGTTTCGAGGTTGACTTTCAAGGTTTCTTATTTTGTACGATTTCATTTTTAAAATTAATTACCTACCGCCATAATTATAAAAACTTGAATTGTATTTAGTAGCCAAAAAATTTAATTTAAAGTTCCAATTTATTTTATTGTGATTTATCTTATAATAGATGCTCATTAAATAAAAATATTTGTTTTATTATTGTAACGATTGTAAAAATATATAATTTGTAATTTGTGAATTCATATTAATAATTAATTAATTGCAAAATTATGACTATTTCATAACCCGCTGAACCTTTTAACTTGTAAAAATAAGTATATACCTTTTAACTTTTTGCGCGAGCGAAGCCGCAAACCAAAACAGGTCAAACATCCCGTTGCAACCTGCCTTTCAGTTCAACTCTTCTCTGCAATCTATATCTATACTATTTATACTAGTCTATACTTAATATTATAAATGCGAAAGTATATTTGGATGTATGGATATTTGTGACTCTTTCACGCAAAAACTACTGAACCGATCACCATGAAATTTTGCATACACGTTGTCTGTGACACCAGAAAGGACATAGGCTACTTTTCATCCAGAAAAAAAAGACTATTCCCGAGGGATAAATAAAAAATAAAAAACTAACGCCTGGCCAAAGTGTTATAGCAACACGAGGTCAAACGTTATATTGCTTTTTTTTTAATTTTCAACGCGGACAAATTCGCGAGCACCAGCTAGTAAGGAATATATTGTCTTTTGAAAAGCAATAAGATTTATCTGTATGATATATGATGTATGCAAAGTACTAATAATTTTAGAAATAAACTAAAGAAATTTATGTTCGAGCACCAAAGAAGCGAGGAGCAATTACGGAATGTCACCAGTGCCTTCTGAATATATATTTTTTTTTTTGGAGCTTTTATGTATGTACTATGTTTTTTGTTAATAAGTGCGTAACCTCACCATCGGCTCTAACGGAAGACCAACCTGCTTTATGCTGAGTTGGAGCCGGTTTGTGGCAGGGGACGTTTAAGTTTGTGTGTGTCTTTTAAGTTTGTATATGTATCTGTCCTTTGTTGCAAAAAAAATTTTTATTCTATTCTATTGTATAAAGCGCTTTTTACTTATTTGTTTCAATTGAGGAACATCAGTGACATGTTGACATTACATAACGTATTTCCATTCTCAAATCAGATATTGTACGTTACGTCTCAAGGTCGGACATGTTACATATAAGATGTGTAATAATGATAGAGTTAGAGTGGCGGATCTGGGACAAATCCCTATTGAGCCGCGGCATTGGCTTTCTATTGAAACCTCACATATACAGGGTGTGGTTGAAATGTAAACTTGAACTAGTAAAATTTGGAAATTATAATTCAATACTAATATTATAAATGTAAAGATTTATAATTCAATAGCCGGTGCTCGCGAATTTTTCCGCGTTGAAAATTTAAAAAAAAAGCAATATAACGCTTGACCTAGTGTTGTTATAACACTTTGTCCAGGCGTTAAATTTTTATTTTTTATTTATCCCTCGGGAGTAGTCCTTTTTTTTCTAGATGAAAGGTACCCTATGTCCTTTCTGGTGTCACAGACAACGTGTATGCAAAATTTCATAGTGATCGGTTTACTAGTTTTTGCGTGAGAGAGTTACAAACATCCATACATCCAAACATACTTTCGCATTTATAATATTAGTATAGATATTCAGGTATTTGTAACTCAAACACTAAACGTGTCAGTCAATACACATGTATTATTTCGTCTCAATGTGTTCTTGTGGAATAACTACACTTTAGCTTAGTAATCAATTCATTCAATCAACAGTTAGTTGATTAAATTGCCCCAAAATAAATAGACACAAAAAACACTTCATTTAAATTACAGAAACCATTTAAGAGACTGGGAGCTAAACTTATACAGAGGCTTAAAATTTAACTTAACACGGGATACTTTAACCACTCGACCAATGGGGTCATTGTTTCTTTTAAAGATTTGTGTCATTTAAATAATATTCAAGTATACAGACAAACTTTTGAAAAGCAAAAATTAAAAATTGTTTAAGAATTTATTGTTAATGTTTATTTAAATATCGTCATCAGAAAAAAGCTTCCGTGAATTACGGCCTGTGACTCGCCGCTATTATTTGTTAGATAATATTTAACACCTTGATCAAAACCTTGAACTTTTTAAAGCACAATCACTTATGAACTTTTATTAAAGAGTTATTATTTTTTGTATATTATTAGGGATAAACAGAAAATACCTAAAGTGTGTATTTTTATTTATAAAGAAACACTTAATAAAAATAAACATGCTGTAGATGCAGCCTCTGCGACAGTGCTTAGTCGTATTTTCGGATACGATATATGGGCCAGAAGCCATGATACAAATGCTATTCTTATTTTCTCTAATCCGGACTCCACTCTATTAAATACCAGACATTTTGTCTGTGAATATAAGGCTTTTTTAACATGGACACGGTAGGCTTATGAGTTAATTATTCCAATATCAACATTTCAGCGTGATACTTAATCAGTGAAGCTATCAAAGTGGAAAGTTCCATAACACTTTAAAATAATATATTTGTAATTTCAAAGTGAAATTGCTTAGGTCAATCTGTCGCATCAATAAGAATACTTATTTATTTATGTCAGTAATTAAATTGGCTCGTTTTATCTTCGGATAGATACCTACAAATAAAGAAACCACAGATCATTTTAGAAATAATAAACCTGTCTTCGTTATTGTTAGAGTTGGTTTAGTTGTTAAAAATTTGATCATTATAAATATCAGTTCATATCCAAATATATAAAAAATATAATAAAAATTACGAATTCGATTTCCTTTTTATAGGCTTAATGATTATGTAACGGATTTTAGAATATTAGGACTTAGGTATTGTATTCTATATATGTAAGCTCTACTTTAATGTAGTAAAATTTTAATGTTAAAATATACGCATATCAAATGAGTCCCTTTATTTGACATTTTATTTGATGTGCTGTAAGTTTCTGAGGAGTTGGGTGTTGAGCAGACTAATTAATGCTGCAACATCATATGGGTTAACATGTCATGGAAATACCACCGAAGTAACAGTATACAAAAATCTCACATCAATCGAACATGTGGCAGTTAATGAAATCCCTTAGTTAACCAGCAAATGGATCGATGGTTTAACTAACAAAGGGTATTCAAACGCCTGTACAGATCATATAAATTATAGTCTAAGAACATTCCCGTTCACGTCAGCTTTCAAACAAAAAAAATCGGTTGATCCGTTTGGGAGCTACTAATCCACAGACAGATAATCAGATAGACAGATGCACAAACACAGATATATGTCAATATTTCTGTAATGTGTAAGCAACACTATTTTGTTTGGACATGCTGTGTACACGTGTTTTGGGCCTCTGTCTAGTTCACTTCAATGTAATCATATTTATTCAATGTATTTAATGACAGTGTCCTGTTTTGTGTACCTTATTAAATAAAATAAAATAAAAATATTATAACACCCCGTTTTTACGTCGGACGTCGGGGGTTAAAGTGGGGAAATGTAAGTTGAATTCCCGTGCCCAAACATTTGATTTCTCACTCCCCAAACTATTGAACAGATGGCCTCTATTACGGTCACAATTCATGAGTTACGTGAACGTTCCAACAGTTGCTTTAACTTACTGACCGTGTTTCTGCTCAAATCCGACGACACGTGTCTGACTTACTTCAAAACTATCGCTCCCACGATACTATAGAAAATTCAATAAATCCAACTCAAACTTGTTTATGGCAAAGAATTTGTGGTTGGTTTGTGCTGTACGTGATTGTATAAATTAAAGATACGGATTACGACGGATTAAGAATTATATTTTACAAAGAAAGTTATTATAAGAACATGACAAATTGGTGACAAATTAATATAAGTGACAACATACATATGACATAAAAATATATTAAAAAGTTAACGAAAAAGTTTGTATAACGCAAATGAGTATTTACAACAAGTCCCTACAAATTAATAATATACCTACTATATACAATTGACTAATTTTACCTACATTTGTAAGTCATAAATTATGTATCTGTGTAAGCTATTATGTTAAATGTTTTTGTTCGCGTTGAAAATTTAAAAAAAAAGCAATATAACGCTTCACCTCGTATTGCTATAACACTTTGGCCAGGCGTTAGTTTTTTTTTTTTTTTTTTTGATCCCTCGGGAATTATAGTCTTTTTTGTGGATGAAAAGTACCCTATGTCCATTCTGGTGTAACAGACAACGTGTATGCAAAATTTCATGGTGATAGGTTCAGTAGTTTTTGCGTGAAAGAGTCACAAACATCCATACATCCAAACATACTTTCGCATTTATAATATTAATATTAAGTAAGAAGTAAGATTAATATATTATATAAAACATTGTTAACAGTAACAATAATGATAAAGATTTTAATAATGATTTTTCTATTTTAATTTTTAACTAAACATTATTAAGTAAACAAACATATTTATGGTATTTATATATATATATATATATATATATATATATATATATATATATATATATATATATATATATTATATATATATAATGATTTTTTTATTATTTCTCTAAGTACCTCTTTCACCAATTACAAATAAAGTGTTGACTAGTTACTTTTAGAAATAATTTTATGTTTTATTAAATTATGCACTCGGTTTATTGCACCCTTTGATATGCGATTTTTTTATAAATTATTTTCTTTTTAATGTTTGGGACTTTTACCTTACAAACAAATGTATATCGTCTCCTTCATTCCCGGTTACCGGTGACTTTAAATGGCGGTTAGCCTACTTGACACATCGCGAAAGAGGCCCTAAAGCTTATTATATTTTACTAGTCGCACACTTTTTTTATTAAAAAAAAACTGTTTATATTTTTGTGGATTACACTAAAGCTCATCAATAGCTACAAAACAAATTCGATCCTGAAATAAAGTGTATAGATCCGGCCTCGACACAATATCACGTATGACGAATATACGTGATTGGATCTGGAGACATTCACGAGAAACGATCCCTTATATTTCCTTTACGAGTTGTATTTCTATGACAACTATCTGTTTTACATATTTATAAGGCATCACAAATAGATAAGGCATTAGGGAGGGAGATAAGGCATTGATTCCATCATTAATGTAATTCAAATAACTTGTAAAAAACTTGAAAATTTAAACAAAATATAACTAAATTAATAAGGTTTTAAAAAGGTAACTTATGAAGGCTAAAAATGCTAAAATTGTCTACACACGAAGAGATACGATGACCTAATTTGAAACATTCAATATCCTAATTTTTTTTTATAAAGTTAATAATAATATATGAAGAATGTTAACACTATAATAGGAATCAAGAATCAAACAGACATGACTTAACTCGACTTAACTTAATTTGAACCTGTCGATGTAGTAACACAAAGTTACTTGAGATAAATGTGACCATCAGTTTCAAAGGTCGCATATTCAAAAGACTTGAATAGAGTTAAAAATATCTAATAAAAGAACGGCTACTGAGTAGAGCGGTCGCCAAATAGTATAAAATACAAAAAGTGTCAAAAGATAAGCAGTTAGGTAAAGTTGACATTGAAAACGCTTCAAGGCCGGAAGTAGGTAGCACGTGTAACATATATTTAAAGTTTCCCTAACAGCCTGATCGGGTGGTAAACTTAGTATCGGCGTCCGGCCAACTGAACCTACTTTTAAGGCGTCCCTTCAGTTAAGAGATCAATTTTTAAATATAAATATAACCGGAGTGCAATTTCTTATATACAAAAACCTTTCTCGTTTATCCTTATTTGAAATAAGGGCATTTTACTTCTGTATTTACCTTAAAATAAATAAATATCTGCATAATATCAGCGATATTAAATTACTTCTAACTTGTTATAACATTTTAAAATATTATCATACTATAGCTGATGCTCGCGACTTCGTCCGCGTAGAAAATTTAAAAAAAAATCAATATAACGCTTGACCTCGTGTTGCTATAACACTTTGGTCAGGCGTTAGTTTTTTATTTTTATTTATCCCTCGGGAACAGTCCTTTTTTCTGGATGAAAAGTACCCTATGTCCTTTCCGGTGTCCCAGACAACGTGTATGCAAAATTGCATGATGATCGGTTCAGTAGTTTTTGCGTGAAAGAGTCACAAACATCCATACATCCAAACATACTTTCGCATTTATAATATTATTAATTATATATTATATTATATTATATTATATAGCCTGTTACTCGCTGATAATGTAGTTTTCTATATGTAAAAGAATTTTTAAAATTAACCCAATAATTTTTGATTTTATTCATTACAAACAAACAAATCTTCTCTCTATATACTATTAGTATAGAAGTATACCTAAGTAATATTGAGTTTGGGTTTTAGGATTATGCTTAAATTGTACTTAAGTTGTAATTCACTTCAGATCAAGGTTAGAATTGGATCCTTTTAATTTATACGTTGAAATGTAGCCAATAAACACTAGAAATAGACAAATAAATCCTCTTTCGGACAACCGCTGACCTTCCTTAAGCCTTACACTACAGAATTAAATGAACAGCGATGGACCTTTCTTCTCTCTTAAGTAAAGTAAAAAAAAAAAAATAACTGTTAAAGCATTTGGAAAGTATATTTTTGGAATAATTTTTCAGAAAGTATCTATTTATTTATTATTATAATTAAGTATGTATGCGAGACAAAAGAATTATAAAGCGGACAGTTTTATAATTTTTTTAAAAAGTCGACCTTAATATATTAAAAAATGATTTTCGCCTGTATCTTAGGATACGGATTAATCGCAAATTTGAAAGAGTAGATATT
Source organism: Synanthedon myopaeformis (assembly GCA_944738685.1). Classification (NCBI taxonomy): domain Eukaryota; kingdom Metazoa; phylum Arthropoda; class Insecta; order Lepidoptera; family Sesiidae; genus Synanthedon; species Synanthedon myopaeformis. The sequence goes on along the minus strand of OX122922.1, from coordinate 10,895,539 downwards.
AAAAAAGATAATAAAATTGGGAATAAATATGAAGGTTTAGAATAAATACAATAAACGTTTAAAATAATTTTAAGTTTAAATAAGGTAATGGTGGTAATTTCGATTTTATTTATTACTAAAGGAGATATATAAAGGATTCGTTTCAAATGTACCTTCTTTTCTAAAATTTCTTTTCTCCTGAAGCTTATCACTGAACACAAAACGTAATAATCCTTTGTAAATGTTTATTGCTATTGATAAAGCCAGTTAATTGGACATTGCTTAACTAGAAGAGCCTATGAGTCATTGAAAAAGTTAACGTCATCTATGATTCAACACACGAGTTTTTATTTTAACTTACATCTAATGGGTCTAGAATGGCTATATAAGTATATTGGTCAGAATGTCTATAAAAACTTAAAAATAATACAGGAATGAAGTCTCTTCAATGAAGACAGTATGTGTGTCAGATGTTAAAGAGGATAGGAATCATACTTGTGACACCTTCCATTTATAAGAGATATAAAATTAAAAAAATGTAATATATAATAAAAAAATTAATATAATAAATGTTTTAAAATGTAAACATAGAAACGAATAATCACTGATTAATCAAGAAATCTCAGAAGAATTAAAGCTGGAATTATTAAATTCAATTTAATTATTGTAGTTTGTGTAATGTTCCTACATTTTTTTATTAATATATTTTATTTCATTTTTATGTTGAGCAAATATTTTATGAAATAGATCCTAAGCTATATACACACGATGGGAATTGAAGCTGACAGACGATGATTTGCCCATTCGGTGTATTCCTATCTCGACACCCACGAATTTTATTATAATGTTTGAATTTATTTTATTATAGGTACAGTCAACGATATTTTATGACTAGGTACAGTAATCGAAATAATAGAAGCACATATTTTGATAGTAAATTTACAAGATAATTTATTAGGTACCTTAAAATGAACATTTGGCTTAGCGCTCTAACATAGGACCTTGAACTTTGAAAATGATCTTTTCAAAATATCGTCCCGTTGTATTATTGCGTAATACAAGCCCCTATTGGACTTATGTTTTTTTTTTTATAAAAGATGGGTTTGCTCTTGACCAACAACCAACTGTGTAGCAAGGATGAGGCCTAAGATGGAGCGAACCTCAATCTCAACCCAGAAGATGCCTATTCACGAGAACTTTGAAAAGATTTGAGTTATATGAGCTCAGGAGTTCCAAACCTTGGCAATGCGCATTATAAAGGATATTTTAAAGCACTTGGTCCGAAATAGAGGGATATCGACAAGATGAGGATGGTAACCATTTGTACGTCTGTATGTTCGATGGAACAAAGGGGAAGGCGGTATGAGGTCATGCAGCTCCTGAGCACACTCTCCGAAGTACATCTTATAAAAGACACATAGACTGGCAATTTTACGTCTATGTGCCAGGCTCTGCATCTTAGTTTTTAAAAACGTACTGCCGCCAATAAGTCTCCTAGCTCTAATAAGCCAATAAGTCGTCAGGGGCCTTACCTTATAATAAGGTAAGGCATTGGAAGACACGGGTATCACTATTATTTTAATAGGTCAATATTGTAAAAAGCTTTTCCGATGTGTGGTTTATCCAAATGTGTTAAGATCGTTTCGGTCCATATAAGATAAGTGCGTTCTTAATATGTGTCGTTAAGCGAAACACGGTTCCAGTTTACGTCTGCTGTTTCAAGCAGACCGCTCATCACTCATAAAACTATATTGGCCTTTTAATGTCTTGTGTAATCTGGAATACGCTCATGACAACTTGGGACGAGCTATTTATCTATTTATTTGGAATACTTGAATGTGGAATTTATAATCTAAAACTAAAGGTTCAAGTCCTTGTAGGATCTGATAATCTATAAATATAATTCTGATAATACTATGAGTATCTTCAGACTTCCATGCATCACCAAAAGAAATTTAACTTATCTTAAGACTTAATCTTCAAAATTCATGGCTACATACTTCTTTGATTGTATGGATCAATAAAGTACCTAAAATCTTTATATATATAAATAAAAATTACGTGTCACGTTGTGTGTCCTCGATGAACTCCTAAAATACTAAACCGATTTTGATAAAACTTAGTTACTATGTGTAATTTGGTCAAAAAGAGTTATAAATTACCTTACACCGCCATCTGCGATAATTTTATGGAACTCACAGTTGTTTTAAAACTTATTTTAAAAGTTATCTGTGAGTTCCGTAAGTTTCTCACAGATGGCGGTGTAAGTTAATTTATCGGCTGGATTAAGTAAATATTTATTATAAAAATTGCACCCTGGGCGAAGCCGGGAGCGGAACAGCTAGTCAATTATATTTATTATACAATTTTTCTTTCAAGTTTGTGAGGGGCGTAGTTTCGCAAACATAAAGTGACAACCTCTCTGGCAGCGAAAACCACAATTTTAAAGACTACTAATTTAAAAAAAAATTATTGGTCTGTGTTTCATTGCATCAATATGAAAAGCTGAAAATTATTTTCAATTTCAATTTATTTAGAGGCCTCTGTAGGTACAAAGAAAGTCGTCAGTACAATATGTTGAAAGGAAAAGTTTGTTTAAATTAGTCAATGAATTCTAGTAAACTATTTGATTGAAGTTGTTTCAGAAGTTCACTTTAATGAATGGTTTTGCGTCTACCAACTGTTCCACTTTGTTCGCGGCTCTACGACATGCCTTCACTCGAAAAATAATTCATACTCTGCACATTAATTTCAATATTATATTCAAACTCGGTTCAAAGTTATATTCATGTTAAGTTATATAAATGTTAATGACATAACGAAAATGTGAACACCAAAGTGACGTCATAGCGAAAGCTCTAATACAGAATTTATAAGTAGGACTGGTCAGAAGCAAACTGGATTCTGTTTCAATCCGCTCCTGATTGTTAATTGTAAATTTTATAGAGAGAAATTTAAAAAATGTACAAAATAAAGAGATGCAAAAGTTTTTCTAGCATACCATTAATCCCATTAATGGCTTTGATTAACCCATTAATCCGAGAGTGGTGATCATGACATTCTCTCCCCTAACGCCAACCCTAAACATGTCAAAAAAATGACCACAATATTTTCGCATGCGTAGTAATTTTGAAACTGTATATCGAAAATGATTTCACCGAAGATTGAACGTCTACAAGTTTATTGCCCTCGAATTTTTCACGAGTTAGACACCGGAAAATCCGATCTAATATTTGCCTTATAAATTTTCATAGAAAATTTTCTCCGTTATCGATACTTTATAAGAAAAATATTCTCACCAATAATTCGGACGTACCCTTAATTAGATTACAATTCTTTTCGATTAACATTCAATGGAGTATTTTAAAGAATATTGGATCCAACAACGTCGAAACAAAATATTTCTTGTATATAATTTTTGGTACTTAATTAATGATGTATCCATCTTCAATCACCGTTACCGTTAATTACCGTTAGTAAACTATACCAGAACTCTTCCCCGAATTACAACCATTTTCTTCCAATCTGATAACAAACTAAAAATAAATCAGTATTGCTATTAAATATAATATCAATTTTGTGTTAATAATTTGATATTTATTGAAATTTTATTTTGTGTCAAATGCTGCTACTACATAAGACGTTAATCTTCGTAGACTCCAACAAGTTTCTTTACGATCGGTCTCATAGAGTATGTTCAATTTAGTAGGTATTCTAAAGATACAATCTGAAAAGAGACATAAAACCCCACAGCTAAACATAGAACGGATCCGAAAAGATAAGAGGTATATTGTGTACAGAGCAATTAATGCAAATCCGGCGTGAATGACACGACGCGGGTCACACGGGAGGGTTTTGTTACATCCCCAAATTCTATTTCATTAATCTGACGCTACACCGTTATTACGAGCTCAAACGTTCATTGATACCACATTTGATAAAGGCCAAAATAATATCATGTCTAGTTAAATAGACAAAGTTTGATGCAAGTACACAGTAGATTTTGTTTTGACGTGAAACTTGATTAAAGAATTCTCATGCAAGACTTAAGTCTCGGTTGTCAATGACCACTTAAAAAGAAAGAAATCAACATAATAACGTAAGATCGAAGGCTAATTTGCTGTAACGCTTGACCCGGTGACCGGGTCGTCAGTCGAGAGATGCTTGCGAAGCGAGCTTAAAGGGATCACATCTTATCAAGTAGGTTATTGGCAATTACTTTAAAATTTCAATTAGGAACACTGTCATATGACATAGGTAGGTAACTTATCCATTGGCAATATAATCAAAGGTAGATAGGTATACCTAGGTTGCTACTTAAGTTTTGAGATATGGCAACACTGATGTGAATATGTCAAATCTGACATTATATCGTAAAATTTAACATTTGCAATGGTGAACGCACTCAGAACGTGTTGTCATACGAGTGCTATTTGTGTTGTTTACAGATACTTGTAACATTCATCTCGGTCAAAAAATGGAATTAAATCGCGAACATTTTCGTGCGATGATTTTCTATGACTTTCGACGTGGATTAAACCAACGTGAAATTTTGAAAAAATTCAATCGCGGTGCTCCAAAAGACGTCTATAAGATAAGATATGTTACTATAAGATAGTAACAGGCGACGAATTATGGATCTATGAATATGAAACCGAAACTAAACAACAATCGACTGTATGGGTCTTTCAAGACGAGCCAAATCCAACAAAAGTTGTTCGCGCACGAAGCACTTCGAAGCAAATGGTCGCCTGTTTTTTCGGAATAATTAGACATGTCACCAGCGGTTTCATTAGAGCAACGTAGAACGGTCAATTCTGAATGGTACACCAGTATTTGTTTGGCAGAAGTGTTCGGAAAAATCAGGGAAACCAATCGCAGAAGACGAATCATTCTCCACCACGACAATGCAAGCTCTCACACATCAGCTCAACAAAATCGTTTTTAAGCAGTCAAAACATCGAATTGATGGGTCATCCGCCGTTCTGTCCTTGTTTGGCACCTAATGATTTCTTTTTATTCCCGCACATCAAAAATAAATTGCGAGGTCAACGTTTTTCGACGCCTGAAGAAGCGCTTCATGCGTTCAAATCACATGTTTTGGAGGTACCTCAAGCGGAATGGAAAAAGTGCTTCGACAATTGGTTTAAACGTATGCAAAAGTGTATTGATCTTAATGGAGAATATTTTGAAGCCGTTTTCGATTATAAATATTTGTTTTTATTTGTTTATCTCAAAGCTTAAGTAGCAGGCCTCGTATGATTTAGAATATCGTTGAAATTTAGAATGCCATGAATATTTGAAACCGGATTTGTTGAGGGACGGCGCTGGTTACTGTAAAAGAATCGATCGCAGCTGGTTGCAGCTAAGGATCGATACTGGGAAACCGGGTCACCCGGGCGTTCACCGGGTAACCTCGCCCAGCCAGTTGCACCGCGTTGGATCTAATATCACCACAGTCGCATAAAATGTTTACCGTCGAACATACTCTGTGTTGTTGATTAAATTACAATTGCTCTGTGCCTTCATCTGTAACACTTTGATACGACTCGTACAATACACCCTCTGAGTATTCGCAAATTTTAACTTCATACATTTTTCTTACAATTAACGATCATGCGTGATCTACTTTTCTAAAATTATATCTAAATCATATATATAATTTCTCAAACAATGACTGAACATTAATTTAGAACCAAAAGCTGTACTTAGTCATGTTTCCTAAAAACCCATTTCACACATAATTATATTGTTGAAATTTTTAATGTGAGGATATTTAAATTTAGAATTAAAATACTACATCAATTTATTAACAAAAAATAAAGGTTAAATTAACATTTACTTGATATACAGACGTTGACTCTTGACTAATATTTTTCCTCTTAAAAGTTGTCATGAAAATCTTAAAAGCTTCTAGAAATTTTCGCCACAACTTGAGTCATAATATTATAATAAATTCCAATATTTTTCACTTATTTCGTAACACACATTACCCTTGAACCAGTAACCTTGAAAGCCTACTTCCACCTCACACGTGGCTTCATGAATAAAGCTCTCAAGTCAAAAGCCCGCGTTTCAAAAGGTAAAAAATACTTGATTTTTTTTCAACGCTAGATGTCTCTCTATGAGGCTCGCCTAAACGAGGGAAACGCGGAGTATATAGACCTGAAAATGTGTTTAGAAATATCGCCTATAAATAAAAAATAAAATATATTTGTGTGCTTAAATAATGTCAGAAAAAGAATCATCTATTGTTTATGTAACCCTCATATAGGTCTACGTTTAATACACTATAGCTTTTGAAAACGACTTGGTACAACTTATATTTAATCTTTATTGCTCACATATTTATATCAGGCGTTTTTTTTACATAATGTATGACGATAATGATGACCACTCGAGAACAGTTCTTTTTCTGGATGAAAGGTACCCTATGTCCTTTCTGGTGTGCCAGACAACGTGTATGCAACATTTTCTTGGTGTTCGCTTGAGTATTTTAGTTTATTCATTCAGCGATATTTATTTTTAAAAATTGAACCTTAATTGCCAAGCAGATTTAACGTATTTTGCGCAGCTATATACATATATGCTATATATATAGTTGTGGTCATATAATTAAGAACGATTTGAATATAATTAAGAAGTTCCAGAATTTTTTTTTATCTAAATCATGTCATGTGTAGTTATGTGCTCCTTCCCTAGAAGTAACTAATTATGTTATGATATAGCCACATGAATAGAGCACTATTTGTAAGTACTATTTATCAAGCTCTATATATACTAAGTATAAAGTTCGAAGTATAATATTCGTTATATAATTGTAAAAATTATTTAATTACATAATTTACAAATTTCTCCTTCATATGTGTAATAGAATTACGAACATTTTACACAATGTCAACTCTAAATGATTTAAGTTCTATGCACTAGTCGTTGATGCGAGCGAGGCGTAGATTTTTACATTAATGCGAAGTTACATAATAATATAATAATTCTATGACCTTTGCAGGTGGAGTTTGAAAGATAATAATATTATTCCCTCTCTCTCTCTCTCTAATTTATCCACGAACAATGAGAACGATACATATCTGAATAGACATTATAAATTAACAAGACAGTTACAGTTAAAGAAGAATTTGTTGTTTACTTTAACAGAACATGATCATTCCCTCAAAAAGACCACCATGAAATAACATCACGTGTGCTGTAGTATTTCAATAAATGAATAAAAGATGTCAGAACGAGTTCTAGTATATTTCCTAAACCCTTATCAGCGGCGGACTTGCAGCACCTATTTATTTATTTATTTCATTTTATTTGGGAAAACAAACAATTACACCATATATACCTATGGCGTAGCTTGTCTTAATATGCACCTGTAAACACCTACAAACAAAAAAAAATACATTTAATTACTAATTTTCTAAGCCTGCATTGATCAATTGGTTAAATCCTGGCAACGTTAAATATGGAAAAAAATATTTTTTAAATCGCTTAGTTTTATTTTTATGTTTTGCTCCCAGGATTATAATTCACTATAAAGCCTATCGTCCACCGCCAACTAAACTAAGTTAGTTTAGCTTAGCTCGCATAGTTGAGCCAGTTTATCATACATGTGCGTCCACCGCAAACTATGCCAGCTAAGCTAAGTAAAATAGCCCAACTAAGTCGAACTAACTTAGTTAGTTGTGAGGACGGACTAACTTAATTCACTAACAATGTAATACTACTTAATAACGATTATTATAATGGCTTAATTAAGCCAAGTTGTAGAATGAAAAAATAATCTAATGAAGTTAATATTGTTGAACGAAAATGTTTACAGCTAGTTAATTTTATGCTAAAACACATAAAATCTTTTTACGCTTAGAATAGAAATAAATGTAAAATTTTATGTTTGACAATAAAAAGGTTTGATGCTGTAAAACCGAATCACAACTTAATATATAAACCTTCACTGCTATCACATGCCAACTACACTTAAAATAGTTCACACTTCTGAAATACTATCACACTGGCAACGAATGCACACTTTTAATATGCAAATCTATCAAAACATGAAAAGTTTGAAATATTTGCCTGTTAAAAGTAAAGTTACAAAAATCATGTGACATCTAATCATTATATTTTACATGTGAGACAAGTTGACAAGTTGAGATCATCATTTGTGAGTGAAGAATAAGGTGTTTTATACGTTCTGACTCAAAAAAAAGTTTATATCGAATTTCTAAATATTATACTCCTGATCAATAAACAAACGGACACTTTTGAAGGTTAAGAAAGCAAATTTGACAAGTGTCAAATGTCGTAAAATTTATATATTATTTTTCCTTAATTATAACTATGATTTGTTAGCACTGATCTAATAAGTATATTCGACTAAGGTTCGAGTTCACCAACAGACAGTTAGTTTTAAACAGCAGTTTGCAATTTAAACAACCGTTTAATAAAATGCGAGTTAAACGCCCTAAACATCTGATTAACTTAATGATTAACTCGAGCCTAAGTGTTGTGGATACAATTGCTATATACATATTAGTTTTTAAAGTACTTTGTAATATACGTGCAGACTTATAATCTAGATAATTGTTGTCTGGCTTATTATTAATTATAACAAGCTGGTGTCCGCGACTTCGTCCGCATTGAAAAAGAAAATACTTATATGAGTAATAATTATACGATGAGATATCGCAAAAATAAATTTAAAAAATCTGTTCCTATTTGCGCCATCTGATGGGATGAAAATAAGACTTTTGTCACTGCAGTCTGCCAGTATTATATTTAATGTCACTATTTACTAACAGATGGCGTTAGAGTTGACGCAAATCGAAATTATACTAAAATTATAGATATTTACATGTTATACAGCCTTCCTCGATAAATGGACTATCCAACACAAATTTTTCAATTCGAACCAGTAGTTCCTGAGATTAACACGTTCAACCAAACAAACAAACTCTTCAGCTATATATACCTATTAGTATAGATCATAATCATTTGTGAGGTATTATTTGGTATGTACATCTTATTACAAATCGCTTCCCGCCGTCTGTCCTTCTGTATGTACCTACATTTAATATCTTTTAACTACGCAACGGATTTTAATGCGGTTTCCACTAATGGAAAGACTGTTAAACGAGAAAAGATTTTATATATAAATTATATAGTTATAAGTTATAAGTTTATATATAGTTATATTTAAATTATTATATATTTCTGTAAAGTTTCATCAAAATACGTTCAGTAATTTTCGCATGAAAGATTAACATATATCATTACAAACTTTCGCAATTACAATACATCTATAAGCTTACTTTATTACAGAGTGAGACTTAACTTATTTTCTATTATATTATCGCAATTAACGATTTAAAACACATTTGAAAAAAGATTTTCTAGAAAAAAAAAAACTGTTCCCCATAGTAAACAACAAATTAAATATTTGTTTTAAATTTGATGTATTTAAAAGGTAATTAAGTAACTAGCACTAAGCACTAAGCAGTTGAGACATTCAAGGTTTAGTTCAAGGAAAGGTTTTTTCGTTTGAAATAAACAAAAAGCTTCATCAATTGTAAAAAGCTACCCGTAATAGGCTATTTAGACATTTTTGCCTACAATTACCTACGGGATAAACACAAGAGAATGTATTCTAATACCGCTCTATATTAGAATCCGTACTATATATTATATTATTATATTATACGTACTTAATTAATATTATAAATGCGAAAGTATGTTTGGATGTATGGATGTTTGTGACTCTTTCACGCAAAAACTACTGAACCGATCACCATGAAATTTTGCATACACGTTGTCTGAGACACCAGAAAGGACATAGGGTATCTTTCATCCAGAAAAAAGGTCTATTCCCGAGGGATAATTAAAAAATAAAAAAAATTAACGCCTGGACAAAGTGTTATAGCAACACGAGGTCAAGCGTTATATTGATTTTTTTTTTGTAATTTTCAACGGACGAATTTGCGAGCACCAGCTAGTATGTATATAAAATGCAAAGACGCTGAACCGATTTTGATGAAATTTTCAGACAATCTTCAGATGTGATCCTGTGAAGTTTGATAGCGATCGGATAAGAAAAATGAACGCGGACGAAGTCGCGGGCAAAACCTAGTTATATTTATTTCAATTGTGTAAAATTAAATACCAAGACAGAATTTATGTTGCGGCATTTAATTTTACAAACAACTTTATCTTTCTCGTTCTGCTATAAAAAAATGTAAAAGAAAAATTTGAGATTCAATCGAGAGTCGAGATAGACACGTTTCACAATAAAATTAACATATAATAAAAGAATTGTCAAAGAAAAAAAAATTGTAAATTGTATCCGATTTGTATTTTCAATATTCCATCATGAATCTGTTTAGTAATGTCTTTGCGTGAGAGTCACAAACATCCATACATCCAAACATACTTTCGCATTAATACACTATTAAGTACGAATAATATAATCTAATGTATAAAATTGTCGTGTCACGATGTTCGTTCCCATACTCCGAAACGGCTTGACCGATTCTTATGAAATTTTTTATGCATATTCAGTAAATGTAATCATATTTATTCAATGTATTTAATGACAGTGTCCTGTTTTGTGTACCTTATTAAATAAAAAAAAAAAAAAAAAAAAAAAAAAAAATCTGAGAATCGGCTACTATCTATTTTTCAAACCCCTAAGTGATAAGGGTGGCCCACTTCAAAAAATTTTATATGGCAATACAACGTTCGCCGGGGCCTGGTCATGCGGTTTTCACCAATGGATAGAGGGATAATCGGGGAAGGTTTTAATGCATCCCGGGCGAAGCCGGGAGCGGGACAGCTAGTAATAATATAATATATAGTACGGATTCTAATATAGAGCGGTATTAGAATACATTCTCTTGTGTTTATCCCGTAGGTAATTGTAGACAAAAATAATATTATTAGTAAGATATAGATAGATTACGCTTGCATTTTTGTGTAACATTTATGGCAATAAATTATTTCAATATTATCACTATAATACCTTTGTTTTTTAGACTATATTATAAGGTTTTTATCTATTTTAAATAAATAAAAATGAATCTCTAACTCGAGAGAGCAAAATATCATAATTAAATAAATAAATATCATCACACATTCCACACAGCACCTCTAGTTCCACATTAAGCAACTAATGCTTGTATTATGGATACTAGACAGTTAATATAATACATAGATTACTTTTTTTTGTAAATACATACATATTATAAATAGAAAACATCCATGACTCAGGTAAAAAGGTAAAATGTTAACACATAAACATTTGCCTCTAGCGGGATTCGAACCCGCGACCGTTTGGTTAACAGCTAGGGTTACTAGCCACTAGGGCAAACGTGTCGTCAAATATAAGATTTGTTAAAGTCCAAGGCGATTATCCCATGTAAAGTTCTTAGCTGACAATTTTATTATTACACATCAGCTAATATTGCTTTTGACAAAACGACGTTTATAGAATCAGTTATGTTACATCAAAAGGCTTTTCGAGGCAAATCTATGACAAAAATTAAGAACAGTATCTTGTATGATATAAATATGATAGGTGTGATATTCAGTGCTTCATCTTATTTGATGACTATATTATACAGCGATGTATATTTAAATTTTCTAGACGAATTAATCTTCCTGTAGTATATATTTAGAATTCTAAATATATAGTTATATATATTTAGAATAAAATGATAATAATAATCGCGCATGTTAACATTATTTTGTTATCAGAATAATGTGAAAATGCGCAAATTTTTTTTTTTTTTTATTATATTTATTTATAATATTTAACAATTTTAAGACTAATATATAACATTAACATGTGAAATGATAACATTAAAAACCACTGAGGTTTAATCTCGTGTTATCATTTGTAATTATTAATAAAATCTAATATACTATTAATTACAGTTTAAAAATTATTGCTTTAACTTAAATTTTTTAATATTTATAATTGTTATATTATTACATAGATCTAAAAGTAGACTATTGATAAGTTGTGGGACAATGTAAGCTGTAGTTCTGTGTACGTAACCGTTTTTTTTTTTTTAAATTGCTCTGGTGCATACAGGGTGTTCCATTAATTTTTTTAAGGATTCGTCAAAAAAAAAATCCTTTCAGTATTGAAAACGAAAACTGATTGTTTATTGGTAAAATCTTACAGTGCATAAAAAGACCGTTCTCATCGATGTTAGTACTAGTTGCGTGTAACGTGAACGAACCCAATATTTACACATTAACAATAAAATATGTGCGTAAATATCGGAAGATCACACGTTTTATCCATATATCTATAACGGATTGTAATGGTGTTAAATCGTTCATTCACCCCTTCAAATATTTATGGCACAAAAATGTCGTAGGTTATATCTGGTAACTGATTCCATCCTTACGTCTCAAATAAAAATATGTATTCGCTTACAATATTTCACAGTGAGGCGAGCGCGATCTCTCCTATAACACAGATATAAATGTTTTCAAACGTGGAAACGGCATTCGATATATTTTATTTATTTATTAGAGACTAACTGGTGCCGGCGACTTAGTCCGCGTTGAACTATGAAAGGTACCCTATGTCCTGTCTGGTGTCCCAGACAACGTGTATGCAAAATTTCAAGGTGATCGGTTCAGTAGTTTTTGCGTGAAAGAGTTACAAACATCCAAACATACTTTCGCATTTATAATACTAGCTGGTGCTCGCGACTTCGTCCGCGTTGAACGATGTAAGGTACCCTATTTCCTGTCTGGTGTCCCAGACAACGTGTATGCAAAATTTCATGGTGATCGGTTCAATAGTTTTTGCGTGAAAGAGTTACAAACATCCAAACATACTTTCGCATTTATAATACTAGCTGGTGCTCGCGACTTCGTTCGCGTTGAACGATGTAAAGTACCCTATTTCCTGTCTGGTGTCCCAAACAACGTGTATGCAAAATTTCATGGTGATCGGTTTAGTAGTTTTTGCGTGAAAGAGTTATAAATATCCATACATCCAAATATTATTTGGCATTTATAATATTAGTACGGATGGGTTTGCTCTTGGCCAACATCCAGCTGTATAGCGAAGATAACAGCAGATGACATTCTATTAGTTACAGAAAAAGCTACTAAAACATTTCGAGCTAAATTTGAAAATACTTAACGATCAATTTTTTTTTTTTTTCTTTTTTTTTTATTTAATAGCCAATCTTACAGCATGTAACATTTTAGGGATACATAAAAAGAGTTAAATTTTTATATAGCCTATTACAAGCTTAGACATATTAAAATTTATAAGTATTAAATTTATAAATACTAAACCAATGTATACCATTGTAATTACCTACATTCAGCAAATAAATTATTTTATTATTATTATTTTTATATTATTATTAAAAATTCGTGTCTAAGAGACGATCACAGAAAATCTATATCTTTGTAAGTTACGTTCATTTTATACTGTTATTTTCCGCTTCCACTTTCATTTCCTACGCGTTACGTGGACATATTTCATCTTAGACGCGTCCCTATCCTCTATCCCGAGAAAAAGTGTTTTTTTTTTTTATATATATATAATTGTCCGCCTTTAGATCAAAGCCTTTGATACGTTGAAAGTTGTTGGGTGAATATACACTCGTGTGAAAAAACAAAATACACTTTAGCTGTGTAAATAAAATATTGAAACCAACATTCAGTATTGATAGGCAATTTCAATGTTTAAACCTACGCCTTAAAATAAGGCCAGGGAAATACATTTAACATAGACAAGATAGATATATTGATAAGGTATATTATTTCGTTATCTATTTTGGAAAAGGTTAATAATGTGACCCTTAAATAACCTTTTCAATCTATGAATAAGAATAACACCTAATATTATTTATATCTGAAATGTTGCCATTAAACATTATACTTTTCAAAAATGGGTTAATTTAATTACTGAAATACTTCTATCCATTGGTGAAAACCGCATGAAAATCGATGCAGTAATTTTTGAGTTTATCGCGAACAGTCAGACAGACGCGGCGGAGGACTTTGTTTTATAATATGTAAGGATAAGTATAAGCCAAATGAAATTAATTAGTTATTTATACAATTAATGGTGACCATCTGCTATTTAAATTAACTGCAACTCAATTGATTAATTTCTGTATTAATAGCAAAATGCTATACCGATGAAATAGCAAGCCATTTGCATCTCATAACAGAGATTTAAAGTTTGCTCCGACTTCAATTAAAAACCTGCTTCGATAAAAAAAAGCTATTGGAATTTCTTTTTATATTTAAAAAAAAAGTCTCTTTAATTAAGCAGCAATGTTAACACTTCAAATCTTTCATAGCACTGTTTACAATCCAACGAAAATTTAACCTTACGTCATTGGGTTAAGATTTTTAATGGAGTGTGCTGTCGTATGCCTACTTCACACCTCACAGTTGTGGACAGTGGTGACTGATAGAAAATGCATTGGGAATAAAAAACGGTTTTTCTAAATATTTTTTTAATTGGGATCTAATTTTGACTAGAAACAGGGAGTGGTTACTGCCGCCAGACGAGCTGCAAAATGCCCAAATGCGAAACGCAATGTGTCCTGCCACTAATAACTTCTATATTCGACAAAGTACTTATAGATTACTAGCTTTTGTCCGCGACTTCGTCCGCGTTGAACGATGAATATATTTTGTTCGAATACGCAGCTCATTTTAAAATGTATATTGAATAATACGCTAACGACTAACAAAAAAAGAAAAAAATATTTACCGAAAAAAAAGTACCTACATAAGCATCACCTTATATATTACTAGCTGGTGCCCGCGACTTCGTCCGCGTTGAACGATGAAAGGTACCCTATGTCGTTTCTGGTGTCCCAGACGATGTGTGTGCAAAATTTAATGGCGATCGGTTCAGTAGTTTTTGCGTGAAAGAGTCACAAACATCCATACATCCAAACATAAATTCGCATTTATAATAGTACGGATGTTTGAACCAGATATTATGCGGCGAATAAGACTTTTCACTAAGCCTCTGATTTTAAAGGATTTGTTAAGGCGTCACCTACATTTTGAATGCATTTTTCACCCGTCTGTACGATTCCGCCATGCACAGTCAGCAGTGCAGGGGTCATCGACCAGCGACCGCTCGATACCGACGCAGCGGTGCGCCTGTGTGCTGTAGGTACTATACACTGTGTCCACGTGTGCATTGTCAGGCGTGGTTGTGACAACGGGCAGCATTGTTTGTAAACAGTTCCAAGTAATGTGCCATTATTATTGACGACTCGTTTGGTCTAGTGGCTAGTAACCTTAGCTGTTAACCAAACGGTCGCGGGTTCGAATCCCGCTAGGGGCGAATGTTTATGTGTTAGCATTTTACCTTTGTACCTGAGTCATGTATGTTTTGTAATAATATGTATGTATTTACAAAAAAAAAAATCTATGTAGTATATCAACTGTCTAGTATCCATAATACAAGCATTAGTTGCTTACTGTGGAACTAGATGGTGCTGTGTGGAATGTGTGAAGATATTAATTATTTATTTATTTATTATTTCCCTTCGCCAACTTAAACTGATACAATAAAGTTCAAAAAAATTTCACTCAGTTATTATTGCTTCGATAACGTTAAACCTTCAGATTAAATTAATCTAAATATGTTCAGTAAACTTCAGTAAATCGTACGTGGGATTATTTAAAAATCTCAATGAGATTATGTTCTAGAAATGTGTGTAAAATTATACAATTATTTGACTGATTATAAATAGAAAAAAACTAAATACGATTTTTAAAACGGCTTTCTTAAAATGAATAGTTAAAGATGTGTCTGAATATTATGAAATAAATAATAATACTATAATTAAGGATAAGAGGGATCAAGAAGAGATCCATGTAAGCCCAGATCAGAATCAACTTTGAAGAGTTCGTTTCCAAAGCTTGTCCTGCTTGCAATCAAACCCTGAACTAGTGTTATGTAACCATTCGACCAATGGATAGTCAAATTATAAATATAAAAATTTAGATTACCTGATAGTCTTTGTCAAAAGCTAAAATCTCAATCGAATATTGGTATCATCTATAATTTTATCTATGATTATTGGACTTATGTGTGAATATGGAATAACTCATAAACATAATTAGGCTTCTAATATTGCGACAAGTAGGACAACATTAACAAAGAAAAAAAATTCCTTTTATTTTTTTATATAATAAATTCCACTTTGTTCTTTTGAATATTACTTGAACGTGTATCACGTATAAATACTAGGTCAGAGGTTACCTAACTTTTAGTCCTCTCTCCGCTTTTCCTTGGTCTCCTTAAAATTGAATTTTCCTTAACTTATTAAGACCTATTTTTTCTAGAAATAACTTTGTTTATGATTTGTTGGATTTCTTTTTATTAAGGCTTTAAAATCTGTACGATCATCTATGTATAGTAATATTATAAATTTGATTTTTTGAGAGAATTTTTTTTTATTTTTTGAGAGAAAAAATTAGATTTTTTGAGAGAAAAATATAATTTTTTGTATTTTTTTGTAATGGTTAAACTCGAAAACTACTCAATTGATTTTAAAAATTCTTCCACCACATAGGCTGTATTTTATTTTAAAAAACATTAAATGTCTCTACGAAAATTAAATACAACAATATAACCCAAAAAAATAGCTACACGTAATATTTCTTATTTAGTTTAATAAGTATTAGTTTTTTTTTCTTTTTTTTAATTATATATTCTTAACTTAAGAATATAAAGTCCATTCGAACGAAGTTGCGGACATCGGCTAGTGTGTAAATAAATGCTTATAACTATATGAGGATTACATAAACAATTTCATTACACAAATTGGTTAACACCAAAAACCAGAAGTTATTTTTTGTTTAAATAAAATGCGCCCCAATTTATTTGAACGCTTATATAAACCCTGAAATTATAATAGCATATCTCACAAATAGAAATTTCGCTATTAGTTAGGTCATAAAATATAAAAATTCTTACACTTTTGTTAAACACTAATCCGATCCTTACACTTAATCCCTAATAATTTATCGTAGCACTTAGCTGAGGAAAAATCTCTCTATTTTTATATATTGCTGTAATATATTTTCTTTTGGTCGTCTAATATGGCCTCTATTAATATATTGTGGTTACTTTACTGTTTTAAAAGAACTGAGGGCCTCTTACACCATGTGTCAAGTAGGCTAACTGTCATTTAAAGTCACCAGTAACCGGGAATGAAGGAGACGATATACCTTTGTTTGTACTGTAAAAGTCACAAACATTAAAAAGAAAATAATAAAAAAAAATTCGCCTATCGAAGGATGCAGTAAACAGAGTGCAAAATTTAATAAAACATACAATTATTTCTAAAAATAACTAATCAACACTTTACTTGTAGTTGATGAAAGAGGCTCTAAGTATTGTTTTTACTCACTTTCTTCTGTTTCAAAATTTTTAAATTTTTAAATTTAAATTTTAAAATTGGAAACACTTTCAAGTTTCCAAAAAAAGAACTTTCACACAGACAATACAAAAAGAAACATACAATATAAGGAACTAAATCACGAAAGGCTGACATGATCAAAAATATATATATATACAAAAATATTTATTACACAAGAAAAATGTCTCGGTGTAGGATAACTGAAAAAAATATTATTATCGATTTAAAAAAAAAACGCGGAATGAATAAATGAAACCTATAGAAAATTTAACATTAACCGGAAGTGTAAGTAGGTGACCGGGAATCGAACTGGCGACCCAGAAAAACGGGCTATGAATAAAAATTGCGAATCACCCGCATATTCATTTTAGCGCCTTAAACTAACCCCGATTTGGATGGCTTACATTCGATTAGACATATTATATAATATGTATGTCACGTTAGCTAGCTAGCTATAATAAATTTATATACATATATTAATTAAACAAATATTTCTTAATAATATTGTAAACTAGCTGGTGCCCGCGACTTCGTCCGCGTTGAACGATGAAAGGTACCCTATGTCCTTTCTGATGTTCCAGAGAAAGTGTATGCAAAATTTCATAGTGATCGGTTCAGTAGTTTTTGCGTGAAAGAGTCACAAACATCCATACATCCAAATATAATTTCGCATTTATAATATTAGTACGGATATTTTGATATTTTAAAAATACCTATTTCAATTTTTTTCTATTAATATTGTCAGTTTACAATTTTTTTTTTTTTTTTAATCTTCTGATTAATTACTTGATAACTAATGAATATATAACATTCGTTGTCACATGCAAATTTTCATCTTATTGTTGCTATAGTTCATGTGTAAATCATTTTAAAAATGTCTTACAAATGATTTAAAAAAATACAAAAGACAAATGAAACTGGAAAAATCACTTTAATTTCCACTAAAAATGTTTATTCATACGTCTTTAAATTAATTTCATTTTGTCCTTTGCTCAGACAAAGTCGACCCAATTTCGGTTTCTGTTGGTGACACTCTGAAGACGTCTTATGAAAACACACAACAATGTAAAACGACTGTAAACGCGACGTTTTAAAACTACGTTTAAACTAAAATGTTCTCTATTTCAATGTATTATAAGGTTAAGGGATGTCGTTAATATCTAAATGCTAAAGTTTGAATGAATATTTCACTTTTGGTCTTGTATAACAAATAATATTTTAATAATACATACGAATACAAATATTAAAATAAAAACAAATATCTTCAACATTGTAGAATTGAAGTACCTACTTCAAAAATCGAATAAGATTTATTCACTTTTATACAATGTAGCTCTGTCTTCTGTACTAATATTATAAATGCGAAAATATGTTTGAATGTATGGATGTTTGTAACTCTTTCACGCAAAAACTAGTGAACCGATCATCATGAAATTTTGCATACACGTTGTCTTAGACACCAGAAAGGACATAGGGTACCTTTCATCGTTCAACGCGGACGAAGTCGCGGGCACCAGCTAGTAATATATAAGGTGATGTTTATGTAGGTACTTTTTTTTTTTTTTTTTTTTCGGTGAATATTTTTTTCTTTTTTTGTTAGTCGTTAACGTATTGTTCAATATACATTTTAAAATGAGCTGCGTATTCGAACGAAATATATTCCCCTGTGTTTAAATTTCAAGCTTCGTAAACTAAAGTAGGCCACAAACTATGTTATATATTATGTACATTTCTGTACGCAAAGTTAACTCCAGCATTATCCATAGGAGCATATAAATGTTGGCTCTTAAATCATCATCTTTAGCAGCCTAAAAAAGGCCACAGCTTACATGGGTCTAAAAGCACTTGCCAGCATCCTTTTTTTTACAGTGTCTACAGTGTCTTATGAAGAAGTAAAAAAGGCTTTTTTTATATAGTCCAATTGTCATTGGTTGCAGTAAATGGTGCTTAATTTTAATGTGCCATAATATCGCTTTTATTTACGATATAAAACCACAGCACACCTGCCTGCGTGGCTTTTATCTTTATTTTATGGCTTCAGACTATATTAGAATACCTATAAAAGGTATACAAATAAATATAATTAAGCATCTGTGTATTCAAACACAATAAATAATGTACAATAAAATGTAAGTGTTAAATATAACTATAGTTATCTTTTACTATGAGAATGTGATTTAAAATTTATTAGGTTTTTTTTTTCTAAATTTTATATCATTTTAGAAACAAAAAGAGAGTTTAAAATTTATGGAATTCCGCTCATAAGACAAACGGTAAAATAACTGTTACACTAAAAATAATGTGTTGGAAGAATTTTTGGAAAATAGGAGCAATGCAAAGTCGAAATATGTCGAAATAAAAAATTATATTTGATAGTACACAAACAGATTGCAATGAAATACTTGAAAACTATTAATTACATGTGTATGGATAATTATCTAAATTGCACTCCTAAACTTAGGCTCGAGTTCACCAACAGACGGTTATTTTTAAACAGCTGTTTAAAATTTAAACAGCCGTTTAATAAACGGCCTAAACATCTGATTAACTTAATGATTAATCTGAAGTTTAGGGCGTTTAACCCGCATTTTAGCGATGGTGATCAAAATATTATTAAACGGCTGTTTAATTAAACAGCTGTTTAAAAATAACCGTCTGTTGGTGAACTCGAGCCTTAATGTACTTAACATGTTTAATTTAACTTAATTACTAATGGTCTTAAATACTGCTGCTAATTGCTTTAATAAAAACATTAATTTTGTTCTGTTTTGTTATTCTTGTTTAGTTGTATTATTTTGTTACAACAAATTCAAATCAAATAGTTATTATTAACAGAATCCAAACAATATACGAGTGTATAAAAAAAATTTAACTTTAATTAGAATTCTCTTCAAAGGTTTCTAATTAGAATAATTAGGATACACAAAATCTAATTATTTCCAATAACCCAATTCAAATTTCCACTAAACGATTCAAACAAAAAAAAACGCTGTTGTAATTACAGTTAAGTTCGCGCAAAAAAAATATACTGGTTTAATTAAAATTGTACGGTATGTAATCTTTAGAAATACATTGTTTTTTGGTAACATTAAATTTTTAACTTTACACAGTTATTTTCTCTACATATTATAAAACAAAATCGCTTTACGCGTCTGTCTTTTTGTCTGTCTTTCTGTATATTTCTGCTAATTCATCCTTAACCACGCGACGGATTTTGATGCATTTTTTACTAACATTTTCATCCGTACTAATATTATAAACGCGAAAGTATGTTTGGATGTATGGATGTTTGTGACTCTTTCACGCAAACACTACTGAACCGATCACTGTGAAATTTTGCATACACGTTGTCTGCAACACCGGAAAGGACATAGGGTACCTTTCATCGTTCAACGCGGACGAAGTCGCGGGCACCAGCTAGTATAATATAAACCCTAATTAAGTTTTTATGTAAGTCGAAAAATAAATTACTTACGTAGGCTGAGATATATAAAAATGAATACTAGAAAAATGTTAGTTCATTTAAAATCGTTTTTTTTTTAAACTTCGTATGTAATAATTATATTTGAATTAAGACTATTGGGCAAACTATAATTTTTATATTTTAGCTATTATATTTTATTTTTTATTCAAACCACTTTTATATAAAGTTACAAATCCGTACTAATATTATAAATGCGAAAGTATGTTTGGATGTATGGATGTTTGTTACTCTTTCAAGCAAAAACTACTGAACCGATCACTATGAAATTTTGCATACACGTTGTCTGCAACACCGGAAAGGACATAGGGTACCTTTCATCGTTCCACGCGGACGAAGTCGCGGGCACCAGCTAGTAATTAATATATTGATGAAATCCTTAGAATAACAATTAGTGATTTCAATAGAATTTAAAATAGTCAAATTTAACTTAAAAAAATGTATATACATTTTCTTTATATTATACTAGCTGCCCGGCTCCCGGCTTCGCCCGGTGTGATTTTTTTTTCCGTTAAAACCTTCCCTGATTATCCCAGATAGTAAACTATAAGAGTCGACAAATTTTTGTTAACTTTGACTTGAGTTCACCTACTGTTTCCAAGTATACTGGAGCGAAGTAACGATGGCATTGAAAATGTAACGAACACGTAACTTAATTGTAAACTCGAATAGAACATTGAACCCGAAGGAGAGCCACTTAAAAATCTCAAAGTTTTCTCAAACATCCAACCGGAGACATTGTCAAAACTTGAACAATTATTTTGGGATCGTTCAAGTTGATCTTTTATAGTAGGTAATTGATTTTAACGACTATTCATCGTTAATGGCGTGTCACGTTTGCGAAAATAATAAGTGATGGACTTAGAATAAAAGTAGCCGATGTATGAGAGACCTGATAACAGTTAGTGTGGATAGGGAACAGTCCGCACTCGTAAAACTCAAAAGCACGTGTGCGTTTTAATTTTTAGTTAGAAAATTATGCCAAAGCTAATTTCCCCATCTTTACTTTTGAACCTAACTTGAATCAGCTGTTAAAAATAAAATCTCATATTTTTTTAATATTATAAATGCGAAATTTTGTGAGAATGTATGTATGGATGTTTGTTACTCTTCACGCCAAAAACGGCTTAACAGATTTGGATGAAATTTGGCACACAGATAGTTTATCACCTGGATTAACATATAGGATACTTTTTATCCTAGTAAAATCCAGGCGGATCGTCTAAAAATATAAAAAATTGGGCACCTTTATCGCCATCACAGCGATAAAGATGTCAGATATTCGCGCAGGTGTTATATTTTCTATTTTTCCACGCAGACGAAGTCGAAGGCATCAGCTAGCGAGAAAAGTGACCCTTTATTAACCTTAATATTAACCTTCACTATAATAATGAAGTCGCGAGGTAACTAAGACTGTAGCGATTTTCTAGGACATGTGAAGTCCTTCCAAATCTAGTTTTAGCCCATACTATTTAGTTATGAGATGTCCATCGGTGGGACTTATCGTATGATGGGCTTGTGTGCGATATTTATTTACATAAAAATAAAGTGTCTGTACATTCGCATATATTTATTAGAGTTTACGACGCTTGCAAGGACATGCTTTATGTGTAATAAAACCCTCGGTTTAGTATAAAATTTTGTTGCCTACAATCTCTTCGTAGCCTCTGAAAGGAATTCGAGTATACGGATACTAAATATTATTTCCTCTTGTACTGACGTTGCATTTAGAACCTAAACCTAATGTAATTGGGTCCATTTTTGTTTACCTATAAGGCTACCTAAGCCTAGTGTTACATTAACGTCGATAAGTATATATAAAATAAAGTTAACCAAATCAAATAAAAAAATGAATACACATTATTTTTTAAACTTAAAGTTGCGATTACTTTTAAGTAAATAAATTTCAAGTTAAAGTCTGTTTTGCCCTTCATATATCACTTTGCTGGACACTTTTTATTAATATGAAGAAGTTTGCAACAGCCCTTGAAGGAAGCAGAGCGGAACCTAGGAATGGACAAAGGGTGAATGTTCTTACAAACGTGGGGAAATCTGTTCCCAGAAAAGTCAAATAGATACTTGGGCGTACTTACTAGACTTAAGTGTTTCCGAAGACAAAAGCAGAATAATTTAGACGCCATTGATCCATTCTCAGAAGCGTATTAGGTCTTGATCCTCCGTATCAAGCGATTTCATATCTTCAACATTACCACACACGACACAAGTTAGAATGTTAAAATAAAAATTATATTTCATAGATTCCGTTACCCTTAAAAATTACATACAAACATAATAATATTTTTATCTAAATATCAAAAAAAAGTTCAGCAATAAGGATAATTAGTTATTAAATAGTACATTAGTCGCCCTACATATATCAGAAAAACTCGTCTAGACTTTTCTGAAATAAGTAATAAATATTAAATAGTTATTTATAAATAATTGTAATGTAAAAGTAATGCCTAATAAATTTTGAAATCCCGAGGGCGAATCCTATAGTAGTCCCGTATCTTTTTACATTATTACGAGCAGATAAACTAATAATTTTTTAGACATTTTTATCTCTTATAAAATATTATTCAGGGCACAACCGCAAGTATAAAAGTACTTGACCTTTGACATTTCTTTAATAAATGTTATGTTATATTTGAAACACAAAAATCGGCTGAGGAAAATAAACAGATGTATTTTTTTAGAAGACAAAATACTTAACCGTGAATTCGCATTGTTAACGGATATACGCACGTTGTTTGAGATTATTGACCCGTAGAAGTTATGAAAAAAAAAGAATAAAAGAATCCTTTTCTTAGAAATAGTGGACACCCGAATTCAAACAGACATTCTTCATTAGTACTAAGTGAGGTAGGGTTGTCACATGCTTAGAAAATTACGATCGAAACCACATTTTGGTTGGCCTAAAATATTTAACTGCAATTTTTCAAATGCCTGAATGTTATATGTCTAGCTTGCTATTTCAACCGTGTTTAATTTAAAAAAAAATGTATATTAATCCTCTGCCGGTACTAGGTACTCGGTGGAACTCAATCTTTTGCGCTATTACTTCATTCTGGTCACAGCTTAATGTTGAATAGCATTCCTTAAAAATTTGAGTTATTAAATATAAAAATATTTTTCAAATCCGACAAGAATTTCCAGAAAAATGCAACGTTTAAAAAAAGATTGCAAATAACTTTTCAAGTCTATTATATTAGTACAGATTTTAGAACATATTATGTCCATTAATTCAGTAAACAGTCAATACGTATGCTTCATAGTTAATTTATTAGGCTCGAGTTCACCAACAGACGGTTAGTTTTTAACAGCTGTTTAAAATTTAAACATCCGTTTAATAATATTTTGTTGATGTTGAAACTGCGGGTTAAACGCCCTAAACATCAGATTAATCATTAAGTTAATCAGATGTTTAGGACATTTAACCCTAAACATAAGTAACCGTTAACAAAATATTATTAAACGGCTGTTTAAATTTTAAACAGCTGTTAAAAACTAACCGTCTGTTGGTGAACTCGAGCCTAGTAGCAAACTGACAAGTACGGCAAGAATTTAGCTGACAACCCTACATGTGAGCGAATCAAGTTGATAGTATCGCGAGCACAAAATAAAGGTCAGCTTCAGAAAGGATATTCAAATGGGACTGTTAAAGTGTCAACGCATATTGACCTTTACATGACAGCTTTTTTGAATGGAATAAAAAAGCGGAAAACGTGTCTTTGAACTTTCAAACGTACAATGCAGAAAAACTAGATAGTTTATTTTCTTGGGTTTTTTTTTTGACTGACAAGTGCCTCTTACATGTGTTAAAGTTTACGTAAGGTAAAATTATTGGCGTCGAATACTCATGCATAATAGCAGATTGACAGGTCTACTACAGACCTGTCAATCTGCAGTGATCTACCGTTGGGACGATATTAATATCATAGATCCACTTTGCAGATATTGCGATGGGAAAAAATAAAGCAGAAGAATCCACTTATGTAATACAAATCTGTTCCACGAATCTAGAAACAAGGGATTTAATAAATTTACGTTAATTTATTTATTATTATTATTTAAAAAAAATCCCATATGCCACTATTAATTTGGCAATACATATTAATATAAAGTGCCGTTTTGCCATTTGCAGTGTATTTACTGTTATTACTTTACAAAATTGTTTGTATGTGTGCGCGCCTGTGTGTGTGTGTGTGTGTGTGTGTGTGTGTGTGTGTGTGTGTGTGTTTGTAAGTGTTGATAACCAATATGTCAGTAAGAAATTGTAGCTATTTGTAGATTTATGGCCTTTCTCGTATAATTATACATTTTCTACGTTGTCATGCGCTTAGACATTTCCATGATAATGAAGCCTGTGGCAGTGAACTTCGTCAAACTCGTTAACTATTTTATTTAAGAATTTAATTTGCATGTTCCTATGGAAATAACCGTTTCTTATGTATCAGGGAGCGTTGACAATATATCTGAACACTTTATTTTGAAAACATTGAATAATTAGGATAATTTCTTTGTTCAAAGATGTATGCCAAATGTTCTTTGATATGTTACATAAATGTACAGATTAATTTTAGACTCAGTGACATCATCCTAAAACTCTCCTAAATTAAATGAAAATTAACTGAACTCTTAGAGATAAATAAATAAATATATAAATATCTTCACACATTCCACACAGCGCCATCTAGTTCCATAGTAAGCTAGCAATGCTTGTATTATGGATACCAGACAGTTGATATAATACATAGATTATTATTTTTTTTCGTAATTACATACATATTATAAATACAAAACATCCATGACTCAGGTACAAAGGTAAAATGTTAACATATAAACTTTTGCCCCTAGCGGGATTTGAACCCACGACCGTTTGGTTAACAGCTAGGGTTACTAGCCACTAGACCAAACGTGTCGTCAAATTTTACTGATATTTTACTAATTTTGAGATGATCGTCAATATTTTACTGAGCTTTCTTATTATGAATACAACGTTGAGGTTCACATCAAAAGATGTAAAAGACTCAACGTGAAATGCACCGCGATCGCTGAACCGTAATCTGTTGTTTGATGATAAGTGAATCTCGAGACGTTGCTCTGAATTAATCTTCAACATTGTACCGTTTACATAAAAATCACTTGTCTAACTAAGTTGTGTAGGTGTTTTCATTTGTGAATTCTAATCATTTATTTATCATATTTTTATTATAGCTTTTTCGATCAAAGACGACAAGCACGTTAACACTTTTGGTAGTGGGTGATAATTGCTCTGTTTGAGATATTTTATGAGCATGAAAATATTTTTTATGTTAAACATTTGATTTTTCTCCTATATCAGTGTGTTTAAAAAATATATCTAATTATTAAAATATAGGGATTGATTATTTCTTCTAAGTACCTATATAAATAAAAACGAATTGCTAAATTTGTTGCTAAGAGTAAAAGTCGAAAATGGCTGGAATAATTCGGCATTATTTTTTTTTAAATACCTATTCGTAAAGTCTATTGAAAATACTAATAAAGAGAAAAATTGTAAAAAAAAACCAGTTAAATCCATCCGTGCAAATACGACGGCGGATCGCTAGTTTACATTAAAATATTGATTCAAGGAAGTAGTCATTATAAAATAAGCTGTGCTAATAGTATTCTAATGTCATAATGTAAGTAAATCGCAGTCATAAATTGGGCAGCCCTTCTGGCGGCAGTAACCAGCCCCTAAGAAGACCATCAGTTTGTGTGCTATTGTACTGTATTTCAGATCCCATTTCCCTATCTCTTCTTAATAATCACTAATCGTACTAAGGTCCTGTGAATGTGTAAATGATTCCAGTGACTATCCTGTCTTGATTTTTTGCCCTTTATCCTGTGGCATTGCTTGTGTTAATAGGCGACGGTAACCACCTACCATCAATTTGACCGTCAGCCCTTCAACTGATGGAGTAATTAACATTTATTAATATAAGTAATAGTGATTTGTTTTGCTATCCGTATCATTGCCGGGTACGTGCTTGAATGTCGAATGTCCCACTTATGATTCCAAACAAATTTCATTTAGCAGATTCACTCATCTTTATTACAGTACAATAAAGTTGAAATTGGTTTGTTTAAAAGCTCCATTGGACAGTCTGCAACCACAACGCATTGCGCATTCTTCACATAACAAATTGTAAATTTGAGCATTTGTCAGATTGTTAAACAAAGCCATCTCTTGGAATGCTAAAGATGCTTTGTTCTTCTTCAACTTAGATCAATTTAAACGTGGCTTCGGCAATATAAAATGCAATAAGAATGCAATACTTCTACCATCCTATTATAAACGGTGCTTTTCAGGATTGACTTTTTTGCTATGTGTTTGAAAAAGACTTTGAATCATCTTTGATCTTTGATAATGTCAGCTTCATGAATTCTCACTCATGTCTCTAATTCTAGAAAAAAAATCAAAAAGGTTTGATTTAACAAGTTTTTTGCTAGATTTTCATCGCTAAACTCGGTAGGTTATTATTTAAAATATTATTTTGTGTCTCTTGGCCATTTGGCTCACTCTGAATCAACTACTACACAGATTGCGGATAAAGTTTTAGATTTTCGTTCGTAAAATATCAGTTTAATAGTTTTCTATTGAACTATCAAGGTAGTTAATTAAAACTTAATGATTTTTTTTAATATAATAAAATACCATGCCAAGGCATTGTACTTTTTTACGAGTCCTTGTCTTACCGCTTTAGTTATTGGATTACGTTGCAGAACGTAAAATAACCGTGAAATAACAGCACTTATGCTATAGTGTTTCGATGCATCGAAACTGTCATTTTTTTATAAATGTCAGCAGCTCACTTGCACCCCCATTGATGTTGCTTCTGTTTTAGGCGACCGTATAGTTGACGAATAAGTAAACAGCTTGTCCGTCAGCTTTAAACATGAAAAACTCTAAACTCATTTATTTCATAAGAATATGAACTAATTTTAGTTCGTATATGCATCGATGTTGCTGCTCGTACTAATATTATAAATGCGAAAGTATGTTTGGATGTATGGATGTTTGTAACTCTTTCACGCAAAAACTACTGAACCGATCATCATGAAATTTTGCATACACGTTGTCTGGGACACCAGAAAGGACATAGGGTACCTTTCATCGTTCAAAGCGGATGAAGTCGCGGGCACCAGCTAGTAGGTTATATAATATGCTCATGCACAATCAATAGTCAGTCCAAAGCAGTCTTCCACTAGAGAAATTTCTGATCCAACATGCCCTCACCACTTGCCGTCTAGTCAATGTGTGTTAAAATAGTGCTGTGAATTAATAAGCGTACATTTAACTTATTGACAGAATGAAGGAAACTTGAAGTAAACTGTTAACTAATCCACGTCAGAATTTAGGTTACAAACTTCAAAGTTAATTGACAGATAACTTGTGAGGCGACCTCTAACAAAGTTCAAATTGTTTCTGATTATTTAGAGCTTGGGTACACATCAAAACAATTACACGTTGTAACCGGATGTTTAGAACTAGTTCAGAATGTAGTTTTGTAAGGGCAGGGCAAATTCGCACGTTAAAAAAAGGCATTTGACGACACGTTTGGTCTAGTGGCTAGTAACCCTAGCTGTTAACCAAACGGTCGCGGGTTCGAATCCCGCTAGGGGCGAATGTTTATGTGTTAACATTTTACCTTTGTACCTGAGTCATGGATGTTTTGTATTTATAATATGTATGAATTTACAAAAAAAAGTAATCTCTGTAATATATCAACTGTCTGGTATCCATAATACAAGCATTACTTGCTTACTATGGAACTAGATGGCGCTGTATGGAATATGTGAAGATATTTTTTTTTATTATTATTTATTTATTTTGGGCAGCCATCCCCTTATAGAAGACCGCCATGAAATAACAGCATACGTGCTGTTGTGTTTCGGTAAACATACGAGAGTAAGAGTGGGTCTAGATTAAACCCTATTCCTTTATGTTTCCCTTTAATATTTAATCCATGTTAAAGGCTAAATATCGGCGGAAGAAGAGAAAAGATGGTTTTAGGTCAAGACGAATGTATTTAGTCCGAAAATCTTACGCTAAAGACAAAAACTGTAAAAAATTTATAAAAATTGACAATTAGAATATAAAAAATACAAAAAAAGCCAGTGGTATAAAAAAGGTCGTCAACAATCCATGTG
The DNA here is from genome assembly GCA_944738685.1 of Synanthedon myopaeformis. NCBI lineage: Eukaryota > Metazoa > Arthropoda > Insecta > Lepidoptera > Sesiidae > Synanthedon > Synanthedon myopaeformis. The sequence goes on along the minus strand of OX122922.1, from coordinate 10,866,469 downwards.
GTCTTTTTATTGTCTGACAATCTTTTTATAAACAAAGAAGAATGTAAGTTATTAATCATTGACAATTTTTTCATCTCAAGGCCAAATTCTTTAGCTTAGCTTAATGTTGTATCTTTAAATCATTTAAGTATTTTTAATTGTCATCAAAGTATATACTTTAAAAAAAATGTAAGAACGCTTAATGAATTCTGTTTTCGTTATAAGAGTTATAAAAAGACAGAAAATTGAGGTTCTTAACAATTCTTAAAAATATTCTCAAAAATATCATTTCAAAAGATATGTGTTTATCGTATAAATCATAAAATAACTATGAGACAGGAAAAATAAAATTAATACATAGGTATTATATATACGACATCATCACTGAAAATAAGCTTCATTCACGACTAAATAATCCCAAGTCAAAATTAAATCACAATACCTGAATATTTTATTAAACATGTTAGCAGAAGTGAGACGTAAGTTGTTTGAGTTAAGGTTTTTACTTTGGTCATTCGTCTAAGGGCCTCTTTCACCATGTGTCAAGTAGGCTAACCGCCATTTAAAGTCACCGGTAACCGGGAATGAAGGACATGATATACCTTTGTTTGTACGATAAAAGTCCCAAACATTAAAAAAAAAAAAAAAAAAATTCGCATGAGTTGAAAAAATTCTATCGAAGAATGCAGTAAACCAAGTGCATAATTTAATAAAACATAAAATTATTTCTAAAAGTAACTAATCAACACTTTACTTGTAGTTGGTGAAAGAGGCCCTAACTCTTGTGAGTGAAACTCGAACGCTATGATAGTAGGGCTTCTCTTCAGAACTCGACTGCACCTCCAAGCGCTTTAAAGCTCTCGTGTGAGACAGAAATAATTGACATCTTACCTCGTTTCGAAGGCCTTACTTAGTGTTTTAAAAGAAATCTACATATCAAATTTAATAGCTCTTCCTCGTGTATGTTTATAGCCTGTAGTGGTTCTTATTCTCATATAACACAAATAAATTATATAAATAGATGGTTAAGTTAAGATAGATTTTAAAAATAATACCTTTTAACATTTCAGTAGATTTTCATTTGAAAAACTATATTAAAAAATATATCAAATTTTTTTAATCCATTTTAAAATAGCATAATATATGGCGTCTACTTTTAAATATAAAAAAAAATACACAAAAATACAGAAGAAATAATGACAACACACTCCACTCATGTTACACTTTATATTTTACATACGAAGCATGTTTATATTTTACATTTTTTACATACGAAGCATTTTATATTTTACATACGAAGTATGTAAAATATAAACATGCTTAAACAACAGTGAGTGTGTTTATATGTTTCCAATAGTTATATTCTAAGGCGATATTTGTGGGTGTGTGTGTGTGCATGCGAGTGTGTTCGAGCGTGCGTGTGCGTGCTGTGTGTGTGTGTGTGTGTGTGTGTGTTTGTGTGATGTGTGCTCGGGAAGACATAACATCACACATGCTGTTATTTCAAGATGCAAGATGTTGACTGCGAAAGGCGGTGTGCCCTTTAAATAAATAGATTAATGTGTGTGTTTGTGTGTGTGTGTACATTCTACGCAGTGAATGATGGACACAGCATCCTATCAACCCTTCACCGTATCTCGTCTGACAGTAATTGCAATTTCCCTTGTTTGTTTTCAAGCGACAAATCACAACGACTTTCTCATTACGAGTAACAACTAAAACGCGTCACATGGCAGTTTAATCTGTCCTAAGGGGGATTTTTTTTTAGTTTTTTTATTAGTGGCAGTAAACTTAGCAGTGACCAACACCCTATAGAAATAACAATACGTATGACATACCCTAAAATAAAAATCTACAGTCAACGGCATCCACCGTATACTGTTTTGTAATTTTCTGTTATATTTTTTCCTGTAAAAGGTTATTATTATTATACATATTTATTTAAGATATCTTATTATTACTACACGGTGTATAAAATGGGACATTTTGTTTTGGTATAATAGTTAAATATTGTAAATGCAATGCAATATATTTAAATAATTGAGTTATTTGTCTTTTGAAATGTCTTTTGTATTGCCCAAATTTTGGTTTAAATCCTAATATCGTTAATGTTATTCGTTATTGGATAAAACGACTATGATGACTTTTTCATATTTTCTATCAAATGTTATGTTAAATATTACTAAAAACTGTTATATTTAATCTTATAAACTCTAAAGTGTATTTGAATGATAAAAGTGTAATATGATGTCTGCGACGCAGCACCACTTAGTAACATTCGTATCATCTAGCACTCCATAGGAAAGGTTCATGTCTAGCAGTGGACATCTTGTGACTGACAATGATTGACGACTTTGCATATATGTTCGGAATTTGAGATTATTAATAATGTGCTTCAAATCTTCAAAATTTATTTTTGGCTAATATAAATTCTCTTCTTAACTGCATTTCTAACAGTTAAAAATCTATGAGTAAAATTCTTTGTAATGTGTAACTATTCTTATACTAGATTTAATTATAATATATTATGGATTTAATCAAATTTTTGATTGATTAATATTTAAAAATAATTCAATATCGAATTACAAGCGAAATAACTTACATATATTTCAATTTATTTATGGGATACGTCCCAATTTTATTCATCGGCCCATTTTTTGGTCAATTATACAAAAAAAATAAGTAAGTTTAAAATTTAAAAAAAATTCTTAAAGACAACAGATGAATCAAAGACAGCTATATCCAACTTTATAGAAATTCAACTAAACTTGCATTGTGGCAGCTATTCTTATACTAGCGTATACAGACTGTCTCTGCATCTCGGTTTAAATGGTAAATATTACTCACGGACAAATATGTTTGACATGAGAGTGGCCGGCAGACAAAACACGATGACCAGTATGTCCGCCACCGCCAGATTGACGATGAAGAAGTTGGTTACAGTTCTCATACGCGGCGAACGGTAAACGACCGCTATAACGAAAAAATTGCCGACCAGACCCACAACAAATACGAATAGATACGCGGCACAATACACAGCTGTCATTACACCACCATGTCTGTACAGGAATTCGTCACTGATAGAGTCAAGATCCGACCTGTTCATGGTATCGTTCATACGCAGCGGAAGTTGACGCTCCAACGAGCCTTCTATGTGCGTCGACAGAGGCTCCAAATCAGGCAGTACGCTGTTATCAGGCACAAATTTAGTGCTCAGGACTTCCATCACTGAATTAGAGAAGAGATCGACTACGTTATGCCTGTGGTTCTCCCTGTGCGAATGATTTCTGTGACGCGTGTGATGGCGCGTCTCTTGACTCGGATGATGTGTCGAATAATTGTAATAACTGGTCACATCTCCGCCTGGTATTCTCAGTGGAGCCATTTTTAAGTCATCACGCAGAACTTTTAAAAGTAAAGTTTGAAATAAATTATTATTTTACGTTCTAATGCACACACCTCTACATTAGCCTAGTGGAACACCAAACGTCAGCAAATTAAACGAAAGTACTCACAAGAAAGCTCTAAAAGTTTCCAAATAAAAAATTTTGATTATGAAAAGTTTCGCGAGTGTGGGGCGGGCGACTCGTAGCGGGTCTACGTTCGGTAGTGACGCGCGGCGGTTGCGCGCCGTCTGCTGTAACGCCGTAGACCTTCTACGACAGCGGGCCGACGTAGGCCCGACAAATCGACGCATGTGCATTTCGGCTTAAACCGGCCAGCATATTCACACAATTCGTGCATTACGACGCTTATTCCCTCACACTTAAGTCGCATAATCCATTGTCTCAAATGAAAATTGGAACTTTTACGAAACGGAAGGTCGTACTGTATGCACTGAGGCCGTTAGAGGCAGTTAGCGTTTCATGCATTTTAATCGTACTGACCCGTAATCGAATTTTTGGCACGAGTCTCATGCAAAACAGTGCGGTGAGGAATTTTAATTGTATTAAACCGTTTACGGTTCATTATTCTTGATTGATTTGTTCGTACGAATATATTTTAAAAGATGTAAAATTTATAAAATACTTTCTGTGATATTATTTCATTTGTGGCTTGTTTCGAGAAAATGGGAATTTGATGTTTCACTGAACATTCTATTCATCGTCTACACTAATTTTACATATAGAAGAAAATTATATTATTTATATGTTTGTTGGTAATGGATAAACTCAAAATATTATGTATGTTTTGTAGTAATCAATTTTAAAAAAAAAATCAATCATATAAGCCATTTAACCATTTCACAAATTCATGGGAAAAAATGATTAAAACTCGATTTACTTACATTATACAACAATCTAATTTATTTTCACCATAAAAACAATGACGTCAGGGCTCAAAAATAACATCTAACCTTATAAATTGCGAACCTTTAAAAAATCCAGTGGTTAATCAAAACAATGTTTATAATAAATACAATTTATTCTTTTGTTAATTTTAAAAGGCTAATACACCCTTATCTGAGTATTATTGTTACATCCCCCGCGATATTCGCGTTGAACACGCCCGTGGGCGTACAGTGGGCTAAATAAATTAATTGTTATCATGCTCAGACGTACCATGGATTAGATTAGGTACTGTTAAGAACGTTAAGCCTGAATACTGTTAGTACTCCGTAAAGCGCCATACACACTACCGGCGATCTAGCGTTTTGCGGTTAGAGTTCTGCATTCCGTTTCCAAATCGCCGACAGATCGAAAAAATTCAAAATTTCATTGAATTTGTATGCGAATAATGATTGTAGGGTTGAACAATAGTATTCTGGTGACGACTTTGTAGAAAATATTATAGAATAGATACTTTAGACCAGTCACTTTGTGCGTATGTCTGAACGCACAACGAAGAACTCTGAATGGACGACGCTAGATCGCCGACAGTGTGGTCGGCGCCTAATGAATTTGAATTCAAAGTTCATCGCCTTTTAAGGGATATATAACTTTAACTTATTATAAACAAATAGTTTTGGACACTGAATTTTTTTAAGGTTATTCTAATTGTGTGAAATGTAGTAATTTATACTAGAAGAAGAAAACAACATACACACCCTAATTACACACTAAAATATATAAATATATGTAATACTAAAAACTTTAAAAAATGCGGTTGTTTTTTTTTTCTAATGAGTCAATATCATCCTATAGTGCAATGAATGACAAGAATCATTCAGAAAATATATATTTAATTCTGTTGACTTTTTTTCTAATATTACTTAAATAATATTATGTAACGTGCACTGATTTTGAAGCACTAGCCTTTACCTTCCAGCTTTGGAGCCATTTGTCAATTTTGTCGAGGCCATTTTGTAGAAGATCTGATGCTACTTCCTTATCTTTGTGGCTTGCTAGTATCGCTGTATCGTATGCAAATGTAGCAATTTTAATTCCTGGTGTTACCGGGAGGTCATGTGTGTACAATGTATACATCGAAGGTCCGAGAACAGATCCCTGAGGGACTCCAGCATCGACAACGTGAAAGCGGGATTCGCTTGATGGATTCGCCAACTTTGACACAAAATATCCGTTCTACAAGGTAAGACCTAAATGTAGGGTAGTAAACGTGCGATATATTCTGTTTAATTTTGCAAAGTATGCCTATAATCTATCAAAGGCCTGATGAACATCCAGAAACGCCGCTGAACAATATTCTCTCTGCTCTAGAGTTTTCCTTACTTTGTCATAGACTCTATGTACCTGCTCCACGGTTCCATGTTGAACTCTCAATCCAAACTGGTATAATTTTATGCTCTATCGAGATTGGTATGATCGTCTGTAGGAATATTTTCTCAAATAATTTTGATAAGGAAGTATAGTGATTGGTTTGTATGAGGTCTTTTCTTTTGCAGGTTTGCCTGTCTTGTGGATCATTATGATTTCTGATACTGTCTATGATTGCGGTAAGCATCCTATTCGTAACAGCGGACAAACGCCTTTCATGGTAACTGCAGCAGTATCTCCTCTCCTTAGTAATCAAGTCATAACCAGAACTAACTTAACTAAGCAAATTTATTACAATTTAAAATTGAAAAGCAACGGATTATGCGCTACCTAAAATTTACTTATTTACAATACTAAAACAAAATAAATGTCATGTCACATAAATAGTCAATAATTAAGTAATGAGTAAAGAACTACTAATGAGTTGGCTCGAAGGTCTACCGAGCCGATAAGTGATTACGCAATCAAAGTGATTAGCTTTTTCCTGCAGAGGGGTGTGAATGTAAAAACTGTCGCCACTTAATTGAGAAGTCGAAAGGTCAGCGGAGCAGCCTTGAGCCCTCACTGACTAATCTCGGTGAGTGCCTCTCAGGACCCGCTCCCAGCGAGCATAATCTTTTAAACGTTATAATTATATACTTGGCTCCACAATTTCTCAGACGCCGTCACCTTTAGGATTAATATTTTTCTTTTGTTTGAGTTATTATTTAAGAAATTTAAATTTATAATGACAATTGAAAAAGTTTTTTTTAAAACATATTTGATGAATAAATATTTTGATTTAAATGCTGTTTTCTGTAAGGTGGTGGTTACTACCGCCAGATGTGCTGCCCAAATGATTGCGAAACATAGTGTGCCTAACCACTACTTTCCAGATCCAGACTAGAGTGAACTTTGAAAAGTTTATTCTGCCGGGACTCGAAGCTGAAAATCATGTAACTCTGTTAAGGCACTATCCAACAGGCCCGTCTAAATCTGTCGACCATGTTTTTATGAAAGTGAAAAAATATTTTTAAAACGTAAATTTTTAACAAATCTGTTTTTATCTTTTCTTTATATATATTTTACAAGCACGTTTTTTTTTTTTGTACCTACAGATATTGGAGAACATTTAAATTGATTTTTTTTTAAATTGATTGTATTAGTACTCAAGGCTAATATGACTAGGGAAAACTAATAATTAACGCTATGGAAAATGGAAAGATTTTGTGACAAATTATTTTTAAATTTTTTGCAATTTGTATTTAGAAATTAAATGGACAGCGATATGCAACAAAGGATTCATTGATCCATGTTACAAATTAAAGCGACAAAATTTTATATTTGTAATTTATTGTCTTTGGCTGAATGATAGCTTGAAATGCAATAAAAAGGGGTCGCCGCACCGCCAACAGCTATTACGAGCTGTATTTCAATTGGTCCCCTTTTTATTACAGCGTTTCAATTGTAAGCAGTGAACAACTTACAATTGGAAAATATGGCGGCGGTGAGTGTACCTTTTTTTTTACAAGAGAAATCAAACATACAAGACAGACCAGTGGGTAATGTTGCTATGTTGCGCTATGTTGCGAGGTCGGACGAAAACACTTCCTCAACTCCGCCGACAAGATTATTCTCAATTGGAGCCTACATTACTCTGCGTTCAAACATAACATTTACTAAATAAATAAAATACATCTATGTATCTTACTTATATTAAACTAGCTGGTGCCCGCGACTTCGTCCGCGTTGAACGATGAAAGGTGCCCTATGTCCTTTCTGGTGTCCCAGACAACGTGTATGCAAAATTTCATGGTGATCGGTTCACTAGTTTTTGTGTGAAAGAGTTACAAACATCCATACATCCAAACATACTTTCGCATTTATAATATTAGTACAGATTGCAAAAGTTAATAAAAAATAAAAAATAAAAATAAAATTTAAAAAATGGCTTTGAAACGTTGTCTCATAAGAAAGCTCAATGTCATCAACGAGCTATTGAGAGGGCTATGCTCGGCATTACACTGCGAGATCGAATCAAAAAAGAAGAGATCCATAGACGTACGAAATCCGTGAATCCATAGAATCCATAGAATCCATAGAATCCATACGAAATCCACAGAAGTACGAAATCCGTGGCAGTGTGCAGGACATATACCTATAGGGCCCTAGCCAAGGGAGCGTTTACATTGGTTTGCTCTTGGCTAGGGCCCCTAGTATGGGGAGTCCGCTAGGGCCGCTAGGGCCTGAAGGTTCTCGAGGCCGCCAGGGCCTGAAGGTTCTTGAGGCCGCCAGGGCCTGAAGGTTCTCGAGGCCGCCAGGGCCTGAAGGTTCTTGAGGCCGCCAGCGCCTGAAGGTTCTCGAGGCCGCCAGGGCCTGAAGGTTCTCGAGGCCGCCGGTGGACGGTGGATCCAGGCCACTTTGACCGGTTCTATTGAAAAGTTCCGAGGTAATTATTTTTTAGCACTCCGTAACAAGCCAAACACACTACCTGCGATTTAGTATTTTTTTTTTTTAAATTATAGTTACGAATATATTTTATGGTATTTAGATAAATGTGGTTTATAAGTGTATTTTCTTTTTTTATTTAAATACTTTGTTATTTATAATATTAAAAAATTAACATTTCTAACTATTTATACTCAAATAAGTCACAGTTATGTAAATGGTGTGATATTTGATATTATATTTTCTTTTTAAATTTTTTTTCTAATGTTCTCAATAAGCTGTTAATTTAAAGGTTTTAATGCGAGTGTAGAAAACTGACTTTACTTTAACACTTACAGTTCTTTTAAGCCTTCAAAGTTCGCCGGGAACGGGTAAAAGTTTTTTTTTCGTAATTAGTCTAGAACTTTTGCTGTTTAGACTTCAAGAGCTTTCTTAATCGCCAAAAGGAAAAAGAATGTGTTCCAAGTCCCATTTATTTATGTGGATGGAAAGTTTATATTTTTAAATTTTATTTTAAGGTCAGTAAGCAGGCAAACGGTCCATTTGATGGTAGACGGCTACCGTCATTTATTAACATAAACAGCTATATGATAGTTCCGACCTTGATAAGATGTACGATAAGAAGGCTTATTTAAAAATACGCTTTTAACATGTATAATATATATATAATAAGAAAAAAATAGACAATTTTTTTTTTTCGATTAGCTCTCCTGTAAAAAAGTGTAATTTTGATATGTGGTACTTTTGAATTTAAGCAGCGACATATTGTCAACATCTGCTATTTATATCGACTGAAATTGATTGAAAAGAGGTGTTCATTCATTCAGATTCAGATTGAAAAGAGGTGTTCATTCATTCAGATTCAGATTGAAAAGAGGTGTTCATTCATTCAGATTCAGATTGAAAAGAGGTGTTCATTCATTCAGATTCAGATTGAAAAGAGGTGTTCATTCATTCAGATTCAGATTGAAAAGAGGTGTTCATTCATTCAGATTCAGATTGAAAAGAGGTGTTCATTCATTCAGATTCAGATTGAAAAGAGGTGTTCAGTATGATATTGAAAGGGTATCAGTCAGTTGAAGGTCTTCGTCGTATGTTTGCACATCTTATAGTTGGAATTGATTTCTGTTTTCAAATCTGATTTTATTTTCGTATTAATACTGAATAGTAAATTTCACTCATGAATTATAATGGGAAAAAATGATTTTTTTTTTATTACAGACGAAAATTAATGGTATGTGTCTTTATGGAACGGCTATTGTATAGGTTTTATGTACATTTTATTGCAATTGTTCAAGGCGGTGATGACGACGACGAGGCGAGTGACGAAGTTGAGATTTATAAGACCCGTTAATTCGTAACTGGAGTTCATGGCGCCACTTAACTTCCTGGGAGTGTTTAGCGTAGAACAATGCATGTTAATGGCCTCAGCCTTTATTGAAATTATTAGTAATTAATTTGTTTTTCTTTGAGCTTCTTAGATATTTTATTTTTAATTCTAAGTATCGGCTCTTAACAGATGACCAGCAAGACAAGTTTTTACAGTTCATTAACTATTTTAAAATAATTTCTAAATTAAAGTTTTATTATTAGCTAATATAAAGTTATTTCTATAAATTGGGTCCTGAATTTTTATGTGTCCTTAATTGTTAATTTTTATATACCTAATTGTTTTTTAAAGCAATCAATTCTTGTAGCAATGAATGATAAATTTCACAGAAACATATGATGTAACTGTTGGTCTGATAAGAGGTTTCCCGTGGTACTAATTATAGGATAATTTTCGAAGTTTAACAACGAAACCAAAGTTAAATGGGCTAGGCCACATGACTCCTAGCTCAGCAATAGATAGGGATTAAATGTTTTGGAGTCGAAAACAGGTAGGTATATACATAGGTCTGACGACATAGAAAAGTTTGAAAACTATGGCGTTTTTTACAACTTTTAAGGATTAGTGCAGACTTAGTGATTTATGAAGGACTTTCGGTTGTTCATGATGAAGAAAATTATTATATACCTATATCACATTTAAAAATAAAAATAAAACAATAATATTATTTTATTTTAACTTAAAATATTTTGTACTACAAATTTATTTTATGAATGAACATACAATCACATTCAGTTGATTTAGAAAGAAATAAGTTACAGTTAACAATAAACTTCAAATATGAATTGAATTGTGGGCGTAGTGTGGTATATTTGTGAATGCGATTTATTCGTTATAAGATACAGTACAGCTAATATGGAGAATTTAATCCTCCAAATGTGACGGCTAGACATCATAAAATGTTGGGGTGCGTTTGCCCCCAACAAATGTGGGGTGAATTCGCGCAATTTATTTCTGTCACAAAAGAAACGCGGTTACAGCGGAAGTCTATGTAAAGAAAAGAGTTCGTTTACATTTTATTACGTTTCAAATCTAAAAATAAAATAACAATCGACTCGTGTAAAAGTAATATAACATAATTATGCACACTTATTTGGTACACTTATTTACCGAAATGATCCGTTTCACATTAAAATTTCTATTCTTTATCAAAATTTATTACACTGGATGAATTTCGATCTTGGTTTTTTTTATTGATACCACTAAAATTAGTCAACACCAAAACCGATTGTCTATAAAAAGAAATTAGAAAAAAAAATTTTCCTTTCACTTATTATTTGTGAATTTTTTAATCAAGTTTGAAGTCATCTATTACATTTAAGTATAATTTTCTATTTACAAATTTAATTTGTGCATCGGTTTCTCGAACACTATCCAAAACTACATACACCTTATCCCTCCTAACCTTACCTTATCCTATATCCAACTGAGATCTTGTAAGCCTTAAATTTGCATAATTCCGTGTACAAGATGATTTCTTAGAAGCGCGTAATGTCGTTGACCGTGCACAGCGTTATTATTCGATTTAGTCTTGAACGCCGAGTGGAAAATAGAGTGTGCTTTTACCACGATGTAGGAAACGTGCAAACGCGTTTCATTATAATAATCCTTTTTTTATTTTAAAGTTAAAAAATCTTCATGCATTCCCTACAGCGTAGGAGACGCTGCGAGGTTATGTCGGACTCCTATCGGCTAAAAGCCAACAACTTTTTAGATGGGGGAACGTTGTCACACGACATCGACGCCCTGTCGAAACCTTGGCGTACCCGAAAGTGGAGGTACGCCGGCCATTTTAGCGGACCTAACAAAAAAACAGTCTACCCTAAAAGTTTTATACATATTCAAGTATTTTATTAAGAGGTATTTAATTAAATTTTTCAATTAAGAGGTATTTATTACGAAACCATAATGTATAAAGGTGTTACAAAATTTATTGCATTTGCATTTGCAACTTAAGGGACTAGGAGAGAGGAAGTGTAAACTAAATATATATTAAGATTTTTATTTTATTTAAATTAAATTTTAAATTAAATAATATTTATTTATATTTAATTTTAAATGAAATAATATTTACCTGTAAAATGTTCATTAGTTTTATAGTAACATTTACTATTTAGGATTTTTTTTTGTTTAAATTTTTTTATAAATATGATAATTTGTTATATATTTTTATAGAAGAACTGAAAGTATTTGAAGTTTAATCTTAATATTGGTAATATTAAATTATTTTTATTTCGTATTGTATACTTGTATGGTAAGTCTTCACGTTTTGTATAAAATTGTTTATATTTTCGGACAAATTTACACATCTCCAAAATATATAAGCTGGGCAGAGTTAATATTTTATATTCGAGAAAGTATGGTCTACAGCTATCGGTCTGTTCTATATTTGCTATGATTCTGATTAACTTTTTTTGAAGGGTTAATAAAGAGGCTACATATGTACTGTTACCTCACAAAATAACACCATAACACCAGGACTAGGGAGTCCTAGGACTAGGACTAGGACTAGGGGACTAGACTAATAGATTTTATTCTTATTAGGGAATAAGAATAAAATCTTCATACGCATGTCTGAGGACTAAGAACTGAAATACAATCTAAATGTACGTATGAATGTCAGATGGAAGGGGAAGGCTTCTTCCATCTGTCTTATAAGCTAATATATCATCTTACCTTAATGTTAACTGCATGGATAGTACATTTGTTATGTAATCAAATTATAAGGTGCATAAAGATAGTAATAGCACATCCGAATTCGTTTTATTTCCCGTTTCTGTACAGCAGTAAGAGGGGTGTGCCTTTGAAAGCCTCCGATGTAATGCAAATGATTCGTTGTCGGGGCGCTACGCTCTCTGGAAACCGCAAAAACCTTTTCTGCCATTGATGTTGTGTTGATTTACGAGAATTTCAAACCTTTTAATGTCACTCTTAGGTCGCCTTCATTCTTTTACCTATTAACACAAATTTATTGACAATATAGTCATAAGAAGTTGTGTTTCTTATGAATAGTTTTTATATTTTGAAATGTTGTTTTAAAGTTAAACTGTAATTGTGTTTTTTGTGTAAATTTGTGTAAATTAACTATACTGCAGTTTTTTTTCTGAAATCTAAAAGCCTCGAATGAACAAAGTGTATTTGGGCACTGAAAATTACTTAAATGACGCTCGAAAGTCAAAGGTTAAGTGTAGGGTCGAGTGCAGTTTTAGTAGTTGAGTCAACTGGTAACTATTCGAGTGCCTTATTAACAGATAAACACCCTTTTGCGGTCCCCACTTCTAAGTTTATCAAACTTTGTTAATTATACATTTTGCATAGTATTATTAGGTGTTTTAAATTTTTAAAAACATTATGTGGGACTATATCCTTATTCGGTTGAGCTCTCTTTCAAAAAGATGGTCGAATTTGATAATATTTTTTATGTATAACAATAATATTATAAAGAGAGAAGAAGATTTTGTATTTTTGTTTGTAAATGATTAAAATTAAGATCCACTTAACTTACTTTAAAAATTATTTTAGCTACAGAACGTATAAATAAGTCTATAGTATACAATAAGTTACCAAACTATACAAAACTCTGTACTATTTAATAAATAAATTTAACTCGTTTTGTGAAAATTGTTTACTTAATGCTTACTAAACACGGATTGACAAGCGATGTCACTAATAAAAAATATTGTTAAAGAGGAATACCGACGTGGTTACAATACAAATCCGTGCGTTAACCTTTAAACACAATTATGCAAATATCTCCGCACAAATCTTGTACAATTGGATTTAGCAAATGCGTCTTCCAATCTCAATAGAAATCGCTACATATTTAGATACATTCTCTATACTTAATTTTATGTTAATCCTGACTGCAACACATGCCAAAAATATGTAGCAATTTGTTGCATAGGGTCTCATACGCTCGAAAAGAGTAGTTTCCGAAGTTCACAAAATAAATATTGTTATTCCGAGGCAAATTCTCTGCAGACCTTGAAACACTATTTACTCTACAGCGAAGGACCCCTTTTGCATTGAAGCTAAATCGGGTTCCGATAATATTATATTTAGATATGGTTCTTATAACGCAGTATGTATTAAATGGTTACAGAAACTACCCGCTTTTTGTAAGGTAAGATATTTTACTTAGTTTTATATACATATATATTTAACATCTATATATATATATATATTACGTGTCACATGTTCCTCCGCGATGAACTCCTAAACCTACTGAACCGATTTTGATAAAATATGCGTAATTTGGTCCAACTTAAAAGTTAGGATAGTCTTTATTTTGAACCCGGGCGAAGCCGGGAGCGTGTAGCTAGTATAAAATATATAATTTAAGTAAAATTTTAAAATTTATATTGAAATAAATCCGCAACATACAATGCAAATTATAAAACAAATATGTAAATAGTTATATTTTGTTATATACATACTTACTATTTAGGTGGATTTTTATCGAAAAAAAAAGCCGAAATAATATACAGAATAGCATTCCACATTTAAATGTGAAAAACAAGAAATGAATATAAACCTACCGGTAGTCTCATTTAAAAGTAGGCCAAGGTTTTTACATAAGTATTAAGTTATTAATGAGCAAGCGATTTCAACTTCTCTCTGGTCAAGTAACACTTCAGAAGCCCTTTTGCCTTATCCCTATATAATTGTCATCCCTCTGGACTTTTAAGGGAATCATTGAATTGCATTATTATGGATGAGTTTTAGATGATCGGTTACACAATCACATTTTCTCCGTATATTCGTAAAAGCATTGTAAACTTCGACCTTGTCGGCAGAACGAGTAGAAGTGCCCTTGCCATGTTCGCACATAAAATCCCGGATGGAGTAATAAAAATTCTGATAATAATGGTGTTGCTATTATAATGTCTATAAATCGTTATGGTACTCTATTCAATTAATCAAATCTTTGAATTACATAGGTGCAAAAATGATATATACAATTATACGAAGTCAAAGAATGCTCAACTCTAAAAAAAAATGTTCTTCAATAATCAATGAAATGCTGTCAGAATGCAGCATGTTATAGGACCGGAAAATATATAAGTATATTTTTATTAATAATACATAGATAATAAAATAGTTAATTATTTTATTATCCATGTAGTTATAGGGCAGGAAAAGTCAAGTGTGGTATACAGAAAATTTTAATTATGAAAAGATTTCTGATATAAATTTCTTTCTTTCTGTCTTGTCTGTCTATCACCTTTTCGCGCCTTAACTACTCAACCGATCATAATGAAATTTTTGCATAAACATTATCAGCGATACAGGAAAGGACATAGGGTACCTTTTATCCAGAAAAAAAATATTGTTCCAGAGGGATAATGAAAAAAGTAACATGAAAAAAATGTTAGGTTCCTGTGGCATTTTCAAAAACTAACTACAGCGCATACGAAGTCTCAGGTATTTACCTACTACTAGCTAGTAGTAGGTAAATACCTATTATATGGATCCAACGGGCTTTACTTAAAACTATTGTAAGAAAGAATTAATCAGTGTTAAGTAGTATTAATCGGTGATACTTAGAACCTATTGGCCTACCTATCCCTTCCTAATCGTAATCCTTAATTCTGCTAGGTTGTAGGTAGTGGTGTGTATGATCATAAGTAGATATTGAACAATCAAAGACTCAGTTAATTCCATTTATAGTTATTCCATACAATTTACTTATGAATACTAATTAATTTCAATTTCGGCATGAGTTCCTTTTATAAATTAATTTATGTGCAACAACTGAATTCTAAATTTTAAGTTCCATAAGATTTACGCACCGCTGAATAGTGGCATCTATTGAACATAATGGATATCTATGAAAATTGCGTTACGTTTTAAAACAGTATGACTCGTCCAGAGAAAATCGACTGTGACCGTAAGATGTCGCTACGTGTTACATGGTATAAGTAAAACCATATAAAACTCTGTTGACATTAAAATAAACGATAGTGTTCAATATGTAATACATTACAAAAGCGTTATGAGTTAAATTGGGATGGGTTTCTGGAAAATAAATAAACTATAAATCTTCTTTATGTGCATTTCCATTATTGAAGGTCGGCAGTCACTCCTTCGCGAGTGGAAAGATAATTATAAACATAATTCCATAGAATTAGAAACTGTTACTACCTCTAGCTAGAGAGTATATACGTGCCTTGGTTACTAATATTCCTCCTATATAACCTCCTCATATAACTTTCATATAACCTTTCATATAACTTTCCTCCTATTCATTATAACCTCCTATTCCTCTGCATAGTCTCCATCCATAATGAAATGAACGAATGATATATAAACGTCAAGTTGCTTCGTTTTTGTACTATGTCAAAACTTTGACAGTTTATGACACGCAGCGCCGTCGTCAAAGTATTTGTCAAGTTAATTGTCAATTGTCAATCATATTAAACGACCTCCATTCATCCTTCCTTTACTTTATTATAGTTAGTGATTTTAACACCATTTTCAACTTTTTTTAAATAAAATACGTACTATAAAAGCTTTATTAAAGCTTGTGCGCGTAATTAGAATAGGTTGTGTGTAAATAATTAGGACAGAAGTGCGAAAATGGCGTTGAAATCATCACCGGTGGTGTTCGGGTTGCTCACACGGCTTTCCCGACGAACCTTTTCAACATCGAAGGCTTTAGCTTCGAAGCCTGTTACGGTCCGCGATGCCTTGAACCAGGCTATCGATGAAGAAATGGAGAGAGATGACAAAGTATTTGTATTAGGCGAGGAAGTAGCTCAATATGACGGTGCCTATAAAGTAACAAGGTGAGTTATTATTTAATTGGTTATTCTTTTAATAGCTTCCGCACTAGTGCTCTTTTCGTCGTGAAAAAGTTTAATTAGGTACTTACTTCAAAAAAGTAGTCGAAATAAAAGTGCCCTTACTCAAAGTATTTGCGAATTTTCAATCTTAACTGTTATATAACAGAGGTTTGTTGACAGATCTGTTATCTTTGTATCATTTGAATAGGTGACATTTTTGTTCTATAGTTTGCATTTACATAATTATGATATGTATGTAGATCTCGTGTTATAAAGTTTTGGCAAGCATAAGTACACATAGGTACTCGTATATCATAATTCTAATTGGCTTGTTATTTTGTAAAACAATATCTGTCGATTGACACCAAATAAAAATCTTAATAAATACTTTATGCAAACACTTTTAGTCTTTAACTTGTATCTATACTAATATTATAAAGATTGTATGTGGGAGGTAATAATTGTTTAGTAATAATAATTGAGTAATTTATGTTTTACTAATTTTTTGAATTTGTATAATTGTAGGGGCATTCAATATGAGCTAGGACCTTATTTTAGACATATGGCATAGCATCAAGTTATTGTTATCATTAGTAATAATGAATGTACAATATAAAGGATCTGATTTGATGAAATGTTCTATGGTAAATATTTCAGGGGTCTCTGGAAGAAATATGGTGACAAGAGAGTAATAGACACACCAATCACAGAAATTGGTTTTGCCGGTATAGCTGTCGGTGCCGCCTTCGCTGGACTCAAACCAATTTGCGAATTCATGACTTACAATTTCTCTATGCAAGCTATTGACCATGTAAGCTCGAGAAAACTACTTTTTAATGTATTCTTTTTACTGCTTTTTACTGATAGATACTCAAAATAATTTAATTGAATCTGATACACAAACATTAACATTGATTATTCCTGTCATGTTGTTGAAGAATAGTCTCTATGGTATTGTTTTCTTTTACAAACTAACTTGCACTGTCTATACAGATAATAAACTCAGCTGCGAAGACATATTACATGTCGGCTGGGGCCGTCCCCGTCCCGATAGTGTTCCGTGGGCCCAATGGTGCAGCGGCCGGAGTCGCTGCACAGCACTCGCAGTGTTTCGGTGCCTGGTACAGCCACTGCCCGGGCCTCAAAGTGGTCATGCCCTATTCCTCAGAGGACGCTAAAGGTGACTATTAAATCTTTATTTATCCTTTCTACTGTCTATAAATGAATTTATATTGTAATTTTTTATATCCCAATGATTTTAAGGCGGCAACACACTTTACATATATATCGTATTATCTCTTTTATTACCATCCAAAATTCCAAAACAATGAACATGCAGTCAGAAGCTAAAATCACGTGTAATTAATACTTGCGATAAACTTGCTCATTTGATAAGTATTCATCATTTTGTTAATAATATGACCAATTAAGATTTTAATTTTATTTTATACAAAAAAGTAGTTATTGTGGCTTTGTGGTTTTAGAATTAGACTGTTTCTTTTGTAGGCATTATCAAGTTCTACAACTTTTCTATAGAAATCTAATTTGAAAACAGTGTTGAAAACTCACTTTGTAAATTCTATTACAATGAAAAAAATATTTTTATTTTACGGAACAATATATATAGATAGCCTATGTCCATCCTGAAATTCTATTTTAACTATTGGTGATGGATTTTTATTTTAAATCTAACGACTAGTTATGAAGATTACCTCGGTATAGAAAATATTATATTGAAAAATATTTTTACAATATATTCAATCAAACTGACAAAGATCGTTATGAAATTTTAACACTTTTTAAACCCTTAAATATATAATTTTTTTTTTTTTTTTGTATTTCTATAAACGAAATTCACTATGTACTCCAGATTGATCAATTATTTTTTTTTGTTTATATAATAATGTGTGTCTACTAAATTTCCAGGTTTACTGAAGGCAGCGATCAGAGATCCCGACCCCGTAGTGGTATTAGAGGATGAAATTCTCTATGGTGTTTCATTCCCTATGTCGGACGAGGCTCTCTCTTCAGATTTTGTTCTGCCCATAGGTAACATAACTCTTACTAAATACTACTTAATCAAGATTATATGCAATTGCTAAAATATAGTATTAATGTTTTGTTTTGAATTGTTTTGATACGTTTATTATTTTAATATGTGAAATTTGAAATCTATTTATTTTAAGACTTGTTGAAGATACTTTTAAGTCGTAATTGAACAAATAATGCATAATTATTTCTGTGGCCTGGTGCTAAAAGGGCCAATATCTATATTCCTATCTTTCGGTAATAAGCATTAGAACAATGAACAAGAATTGATAGTTATAATTTACATGTTATATTGTAGTATTACTAAAATATCTTTTTGTTATTGTTAGGACAAATAAATATCATTCTTTTTCAACAACTTTGCTGTTAAATCCCATTTTTCACAAAAAAGGACTTTGGCCCTTTTAGCACCAGGCCACAGATTTAATTCTATTTATCAATAGTTATACAAACTTTTAGTTGCTGTATTTTTTTTTTTTTTTTTTTAACAGAGTTTAAATTTTATATTATGCAATTACGATTTATTTTATTAGGTATTATTATGTATGAAAAAATATGTACTTATTTCTATATCGTTTTATAATTGAAAAAAAAAAATGTAAAAAAATGAATAGCAAGTAAAATGAAATGAAAATTCATTTAATACTGATTTAAAAGTTAACTTCAAGAAATACTTTTTTTTTTGTGAAATAATTTTTGTGAAGTGACACGTTTGGTCTAGTGTCTAGTAACCCCTAGCTGTTAACCAAACGGTCACGGGTTCGAATCCCGCTAGGGGCGAATGTTTATGTGTTAACATTTTACCTTTGTACCTGAGTCATGGATGTGTTCTATTTATTATTATAAATACACTAGTGCTTGGATGGGTTGAATTGAAGGCAAGGCGAAGGTGGAGCGCGAGGGCAAACACGTGACGGTGGTGTGCGCCGGCCGGGCGACGGACACGGCGCTGCAAGCGGCGACCGAGCTGAGCGGACGCGGGGTTGAGTGCGAGGTGATCAACCTGCGCTCGCTGCGTCCGCTCGACTGGACGACGGTGGCGCAGTCGGTGGCGAAGACGCACCACCTGGTCACCGTGGAGCAGGGGTGGCCGCAGAACGGGATCGGCGCGGAGGTGCTCGCGCGCGTAATGGAGTCGCCGGCGTTCTTCGAGCTGGACGCGCCCGCGTGGCGCGTCACGGGCGCTGACGTGCCGATGCCGTACACGCGCTCGCTAGAGGCGCTGGCGCTGCCGCGTCCGCCGGACGTAGTCGCCGCAGTCACTGCGGTGCTCTCCAACAAGTCAGTCGCACTTTTTGCACTTTTTACTAATTAATTATAATACTTGTGAACAAAGTCAATTACTCACTAGATTGGCAAGTACTTACTATAAATTTAATAAATAGCTTTTATCCGCGACTCCGTCTACGCCTCTATTTCTTATGTGTTAAAACATTTACTAAAATTTTTTTTTTTTTTTTTTGTCATTTTAAAAAGTCGCATTTAAAACTCAAACAAAAATGACAAGTTTCAAATTCATTAATTTTTTAAATTCAAGCTATAGTAGATCTTCAATTACAGATCCTCCACACATTCCGGTTTTCTTGTTAAAATAAAAAAACACATAAAAAAAGTCAAAAACAGTGAATCTCAATACTAATAGTGATATAATTGTTTCAGAATAGCCGAAGTCCAAGTCCAATAGTGGAAAGGCGAATCTCTAGGAAATAACGACATTCAATTGTAAATAGATTATTTTATTTTTATGTTTCATAAGGCTTAAATTTATTTGTACCAACGATGTGATGTTATTGAGAACCAATAATTATCTAATATGTATGAATCATGTAATATAAAGCGAGGGATTACACGTTAAATATAAAAAAAAAAAATGTTAGGAATTTTAATATTAAGGTGTTTTATTTATTCCTCTAAAGACTAAGGGCCTCTTTCACCAACTGCAAGTAAAGTGTTGATTAGTTACTTTTAGAAATAATTTTGTGTTTGATTAAATTATGCACTCGGTTAAGTAAAGTGTTGATCATTCCCGGTTACCGGTGACTTTAAATGGCGGTTAGCTTACTTGATACATGGAGATGATATACCTTTGTTTTTACGGTAAAAGTCCCAAACATTAAAAAAAATTCACCTATCGAAGGACGCAGTAAACCGAGTGCATAATTTAATAAAACATAAAATTATTTCTAAAAGTAACTAATCAACACTTTACTTGTTAACCGAGTGCATAATTTAATATAACATAAAATTATTTCTAAAAGTAACTAATCAACACTTTACTTGTTAACCGAGTGCATAATTTAATAAAACATAAAATTATTTCTAAAAGTAACTAATCAACACTTTACTTGTTAACCGAGTGCATAATTTAATAAAACATAAAATTATTTCTAAAAGTAACTAATCAACACTTTACTTGTTAACCGAGTGCATAATTTAATAAAACATAAAATTATTTCTAAAAGTAACTAATCAACACTTTACTTGTTAACCGAGTGCATAATTTAATAAAACATAAAATTATTTCTAAAAGTAACTAATCAACACTTTACTTGTTAACCGAGTGCATAATTTAATAAAACATAAAATTATTTCTAAAAGTAACTAATCAACACTACATGTAGTTGGTGAAAGAGGCCCTTAGACTTTAATTTGTTGCTTACATCACCTATATAATTTCATTCATTTAATTACTTTAAATGTATGACATAACATATTGTATGTTTATATCAAACTAAAAATGTGGAATTATTTATTGAACATTAAGAATTAACTTTTATTGTGTTAAGGTCGACAGACAAGCTGATGGTCCACTTGATGGTAGATGGCTACCGTCACCTAAAATAAATAAACAAATATCTTCACACATTCCACACAGCATCTAGTTTCACACTAAGCAACTAATATTCACAATATATTATAAATAGAAAACATCCATGACTCAGGTACAAAGGTAAAAAATTAACACAAAAACATTAGCCCCTAGCGGGATTCGAACCCGTGACCGTTTGTTTAACAGCTAGGGTTACTAGCCACTAGACCAAACGTGTCTTCAAAGCATCGCCACAGTTTCAAATCCGCTGCTGACTACAGTAGGATTGAGTATAAGGGATAGGGATAGGAAATGAGCTCTAAGATGCCTTACACATTCACCGAAACTATAATGCTGTTATTTCACGTGTAAGGATGTGGCCACTGCCGCCAAACGGGCTGCCCAAAAATCAGTGTGCCCTATCTAGTGATATATTTTCAAATTCAGATCACAGTCAACTATGAAAATGTTCTTAATTTTGCTTGTTTGATATTGGTTGATCAATATGAAACAACCAAAATTAAAAAGAGAACCATTTTACCGACATCTGTGAGTACATTTGTTTACTCCAAGTGATATTGAACGACGACATTGCTATGAAGATTTTGTGAATGTTGGTCAGATGTCGCTAGTAGTTACAGCAGTCTCGATTCTAGCATAGAGTAAATAGTACTTAACAGTATATTTACTCTATGATTCTAGTTATATTACTAGAAACTACTTTATTTTCAACTTCTTCATATCACAGCATATTTATTTTCTTAAATTAATTTTAGGTTTAGAAATATATTTATTCTCACAAAGAATTACAAATTCACTTACGTGAGAAACTTAAAACTAATAGGTAAAAAAAACATAATTCACATTGCAAGCATACCAATAGTAAACACATAAACAACAAAAACACGAAAAAACGCCTAGCACCTACAACTTACCAATAATACATAATTTAAAAAGTGGGTAGAATTTACAGAGAACAAATGCATGACAAATAAACGAAACATTGATATACAACACTGGAAGGGACATCATATCGTGTATTAGAAAATTATGTTATTTGTTTTAATATATAATGATATTATTTTAGAAGGTTTCTTTTAACAAGTTTTTTGAAAGTATTAGTTGATTTAGCATCTTTTATAATTTTAGGAAGTTTGTTGTACAGCTGCGCCCCCCCATATAGTATACATTTTTTTCCATAATTAGTTCTAGGTATTCGCAATGTCAGTTTATCCGCATTCCTCAGTTTAATTTTTTGTACACTTCCTTTTTTTGTAAAACTAATATGTGTAAATATTTCTTTATTAAGTATTTTCCGAATTAATAGACAAATAAAATATATATATGTATGATTGACATTCATTATTTTAGTCTCTTTGTAAATTTTACTAGTAGGTACCAAGAAGTCATAGTGAAATAGTGATTTAATTAATTTGTTCTGTGCAATTTGGATTAAATTTAAATTAGTTTTAGAAGCTGAACCCCAGATTTCGATTAGGTAGTCTATATGAGGCTTAATGAGCGTGTTATAAACAATATATCGCACCTGCTCAGGCAGACATCCTGCGATACGTCGTATTGCTCCTGTTAAGGAAGATAATTTTGATCTAATTTTCTCGATATGCGGCTTCCAAGTAAGATTTTTATCCAAAATAAGGCCAAGGTATTTTTCTTTAACTACTTGATTTATAAATTTTGCATTTATTTGTAGGGGATCAAAAGGTGGAACTTTTTTGTTTTTGGCCGCAAATATTAAATAATTAGTTTTTTCGATATTTATAGTCAATAAGTTGGTCTCAAACCACTCATTGAGCAAATTGAGATCATATTGTGCGTCTGCTACAATCTTAGTAATAGAATTATCAAAGTAGAATAGGCTAGTGTCGTCTGCATACAAAGTGATGTCCCCCTTTAAACCAATTTCATTTATATTATTTATATATATTAGGAACAATAGCGGCCCCAGGATCGATCCTTGAGGGACACCGCATGTGACAGATTTGGGACTACTTGTATGATTTCCTATTTTTACAACCTGATAGCGATGTTGCAAGTAAGATTTAAAAATATCATAAGCTCTTCCCGTTATATTTATATTACTCAACTTATTCAGCAACAACTGGTGGCTGACAGTGTCAAAGGCCTTTTTTAAATCTATAAAAACTCCCAGTACAATTTTCTTTTGGTCAATATTTACTTTTATTTTGCTTACCAGATCAATTGTTGCTGATAAAGTATTAGACTTACATCTAAAACCGTATTGCCTTTCATTTAGAAAATTTATTGAGGTAAGGAAATTTATCAGACGATTATACAGTATTTTTTCAAAGATCTTAGACATGATCGGAAGCACTGAAATAGGTCTATAATTACCCGGTTCCAACTTGCTCCCTTTTTTGTAAATAGGGCTAACTTTGGCCATTTTTAGGTTCTCTGGAAAAGATCCTGTTTCCATACAATTATTTATGCAACTGACAAGTTCAACAATAATTAAATCTTTTATACTTTTAATAACCTTTACACTGATGCCGTCTAATCCGGAGCTAGTGTTTAATTTTAAATTATTTATTATATCATTAACTTCAATAGGCGTAGTAGGAGTCAATTCAGAAAGTCTTACTGTAGTATATCTACACAGATTAACATCAGCTTCACCGATATTGCACTTATTAGGGATTTCGTCAGCTAATTGTTGTGCGATACTAGTGAAATATTCATTAAAACATTCACATATTTCAAATTGATTTGTAATAATTCTACCTTTTGTTAAGAGTTGAGTAGGGACCGACACCTCTTTGTTTCTGTTTGAAGCTATACTATTAATTAAGGACCACATTTTTGCCGGTTTATTCGTGCAATTTGTAAACTTGTCATAATAAAATTTCTTTTTTGCGTTATTTATGTTCTTTGCAACCTCACCTCTTTTCTTAAAAAATTGCTGTTCCAATATTTTTTCATAAGGATTATTTTTCATTTGTCGCCAAAGTAAATTTCTTTCATTTATACCTTCTATAATTTCTTTATTTATCCAGTCTTGTTTTGGTTGATTAATGATTTTTGTTTTACTTATTTTGCTTTTAGTAATACACTTTATCAGTTTATTATTCAATACACTTGTTCATATTGCATAAATTAATATTAATGAAAGGCAAATTTTTTACTTATGTAAGACACATACCTAAGACTTTGTGCCCGTTTTGATGTTCGTGCTATTAAATAAACATCAATAATATAGGAACCAAAGGAAAAAAGATGAATGGGATATGAAGAGGAAAAAAAAGGATAAAAGAAATTAGCTTACAACTAAAGAATTATTAAATTAATACAATGCTCACTTAACTTCATGGTGATCGGTTCACTAGTTTTTGCGTGTAAGAGTTACAAACATCAAAACATACTTTCGCATTTATAATATTAAGTAGTATTATTTCGTATGTGTTAAGAATCGAAATAAATACGAAGGGATAAGTAGGTACTTAGAAATGCCTATACATTATAAGCTCTTTTTAGGGGTTGCTATTGTCACATTAAGTTACGTTAATATTGGGATTCCTTGGTGTCGAGCTTTAAACTAGGAGCTTAAAAAGCTATCCGACCAATAGCAAAAAAACCGTATAATATTTAAATTGTGAATAAACCTTAATTAAGTAAGTACCAGATATTTTTCTGATTTAATTTTATTTAAAGCTTGTTACCACTCGTATAAATAATTTTTAAAAACAATTTTGTTAACATTCCTGTTAATTTTCTATGGAACGTTTCCATTAAGCGAATAAATGTAATAATTTGAAGAGCGTGCCTTTTTTTTATTTGGAATGAAAGCACGTGCAATATCGAAGAGGTTTATTCCCAAAAATCTGTCGGCGGACGTCTTTACAGGCAGTGATGGATCACCTACACGCGAATTACCCTCATTGTGGGGAGGAATAAGCAGAAATTATATTTTTATATAATATATAGATTGACATTTTTGTTAGGACACGCACTGATGGCTGGGAATTTTTTTTTTGTCTCCAACACCCTTCAAGGTGTCAACGGTTTCTGCTGTATTCGTTGGAAAATTGAAATAAGTAGCTATAATTCCATTATATACTTATTTTGTTAGAAATATTCATGGCACATTTTAAAAAACACTCGTCAATTTTACAGGACAGAAATGGCAACAAATGTAGGAATTTATAACTTTACCTACTAATAGTTTTATTTTTCTTAAAATTATACGCTTATAAAATTAATTTTTATATCACTAATTTACTTTTCTGCCTTTTTTATATACAAAACTTAAAACTAACTAATTATTTTCAAAAAATATTTATAAATAATTTAAATCTATTATATCGATATCGATCAACCTAAATTATTTTATTATCTGTTCATGTTATTTTATGAACATGGCCACGAAATAACATAGTTAACATGAGTTTTAACTACAGAACAGTTCTAAGTTTAAAAGGTAAACTTATTATGCACAAGCAACGCCAAGGCACCTCCCTATGCTTAATGGCAAGTGCCCTGCCATTAAGCATAGTTAATCAAGAAGGGAAATGAGTTGTGTACAGTCTCCTGTAAGGGGGTGGCTACTGCCGCCAGACGGGCTGCCCCCATTAATGACTGCCAAAAGTAGTGCTCTGCTACTAGGTA
This sequence comes from Synanthedon myopaeformis, assembly GCA_944738685.1. Taxonomy (NCBI): domain Eukaryota; kingdom Metazoa; phylum Arthropoda; class Insecta; order Lepidoptera; family Sesiidae; genus Synanthedon; species Synanthedon myopaeformis. The sequence goes on along the minus strand of OX122922.1, from coordinate 10,840,672 downwards.
CTGTTTTATTCCCTCTCAATTATTATCTAGAATGTTACTCATAATATATTTCTTATTATTTATTAATTAAGACAGTAATTTCTAAAAATTAATTTTAAATTTAACCCACCGTTTTTACTGTCTAAAAATCTATGGGAAACTAATTAAATCATTTCAATGAAACCTAATTTACTTGCTGTGCCTGTACCATTGATTTAAAATGGCATTTTAGTAGCAATTAATCAAAGTGATGGGGTATAAAGACGAAGGGTACCTATGTCGGAATCTATCGCCTACTTTAAAGCCAACAGCCCTGGTTAAACAGTCAATTTAATAACAGAAGGGTAGGGTGCACAGGATAAGGGATGTAATCACACGCAAAATGCTCAAAGTAATACTTTTAGACAAATTATTGACATTGACATTTTATTTATTTATTTACGGTTTAATAATTCGTGTCTACCAATTCGTGTATGGTTGGTTTTTTTAATTGTTCTTACGCAATACAAGTAATTTATAAAAATTAAATATATGATACTATATTATAAGTATTATACTAAACACAATTTAATCATAATCACAATGCGTAACGCATTTGGAGTAATCGTAAAAAATCCAAACGAGCAGTTCCTAAAGTGTCGCTAAATAATACAAAATTGCCTCCAATAAGAATATATAACCTATATACTTATTATACATTACCTATTATACATAGGTATTAGGCACCTATACCTATTTACATCAGTGCGACTTTACGACGAACTTCAAGAGCATTTATTTATTTAGTGTTTAAGAGCTACAGCATGCTAATTTTATAATTTATAATCATAAGTAAGTTTCAAGTGCCAGTAAGTATCTGTACCTAACTGTTAATAATTTTTTACTACCTAATTTTGTTAATTATAAAATTCATTCAAGTTTTGTCGCCTCAGCAAATAGGAAATTACTTAATCAGCATTAGGCACCTAACTGTGAAAATATTTGAGACATTTTTGTAATTAAAATGTCCGAATTATTTGCAAATTTTAGGCCTTTTATCAGAACTTTTTAAATTTAGAAATAGTAACTTTAATTCAAAGTTACTAAATGTAAAGCTTTTTTTTTTTTCAAAACTCACTGAATGCACGATCGGAATGAATAACAGTGGGTACCAATAAAGGAATATTATGCCTACAGTGGATGGAGATATTTGCTGTTACACGATTATTTGTAGAAATTCGACAACGCGGTACGGACGGACGAAAGTACCGGCAAGCCAAAGATTTAAATGGAAAGATGCGCCCTAATTTCCTCGCGCCATACTTAAAACACACCAAAAATTATTAACAATGGCTTGAATGCAGGCGCTCAACCAACTACAGTTGCACGCCAGCTACAGTGAGTGACGGTCGCTTGAAGAGATTGTTTCTGTTGCTTTTATTAGCAAAAAACTCGTTCGAAATGTCGTTTGTGTTTAAAAGTGTTTAGTAGACAAAAGACTCGCATTGCTATAAAAATATATAACTGTGAATGTATATGTATTTTGTAAGACAGTTCTCTAGTAAGGGCGCATCTCTCGATTTAAATCTTTGTTGAAAGGTAAATAAATATTTTCTATAAGTCATGAAATTAATATATCTATTATAATTTAAGTAATTCATCTCTTATTTTTAAACTGGGCTTTAATATTATTATATTTTTACTATTTAATTTAACAAAATTTTTGTTAAAATTAAGAATGATCACTTTAAACAACATACTTAGCTCTTAATATATATATAAGGCGATGTGTCTATGTATGTCTCTATAAAACTCCAAAACCGCTGAACCAATTTTGATGATACTATCTGACAATCTTCAGATTAGTCCAGCGGGTGTTCCTGTGAAGTTTGGTAGCGATTGGACGCGGACGAAGTTGCGGGCATATACTAGTAAAATAATAAAATTACTATCATCATTGAAGTTATTAATTAATAAATTATTAAGTTAGAAGTTGTTTTTTAATTAATAAACCTTTAAAATTTTAGGATGACGCGACAGCAGGTTATAATGACTCCTAATGGTCTAAGAAGCCAGACGAATATTTATCCGGTGCAGTACTTCTTGGAAGCCGTACCGTCTAGGCCTCACTAATGGCAAGTGACAGCGGCTGTGATGGATCGGAACCTCTCCCTGCCCCTCCCCCCTCCCCTCCTCTTACACACGCACCACCCCGCAGCTTCCGTAAGGAGAATTGGCACATTTTTTTCGCAATGAGATATTTTCGGCTGTGTCCTATTCATCACAGCCTATGTATGTAGGTACTCCATATAAATATCATGTATATAAATATAGCATATAATATGTTACTGTAATAATATGTAATGATACATAATGATAACTCGCTGATAATGTAGCTTTCTATAGGTGTTAAGAATTTTTTAAAATCGGCCTAGTAGTTTTTGAGTTTATTCATTACAAACATACACAAATACAAATCTACAATATTAGTATACTTAGATAAAATAAAGAACAACATTTTATTAAATATATATACGAGTATAAAATACCTACTTACTTAATGTAGATTCCAAAATTTAAACAATAAAACAATGAAGTAGTTTTAGATTTTCGATTGAATTCAATTCAATGAAACCTTTTGTTGCCGGAACAATAAACGGATCTTTACAAAATTAAATATCAATCGTGTACTCAATAGGTATATGTCAAGCCTGAGGTGAAGTCGTGCACGAAAAAATTAAAATTAAAAAAAAAATTACAACCTCAAACTACGCCACAACATATACTTTACATCTAAACATAACCTAGGATTAATTAATTAAGTACTAGTTGGAAGAAAAGATTGTTTTCGCGACGGTAGCCACCTGCAACCATCAAGTGAACAGTGTCAGCCTGTCTGCCGGCCTTTACAATGATATTTTCTCCCACTGACTCGTCATTTGTAATTATATGCCATGGAATAAAATTTTATTATATAAATAAATATAATGATTTGAAATTTTAATGACAGCGTCGCATGTCGTTATCTAATTAACAACTAAGTTCGAGCTTTTTTTTTTCTAAGTTTTATGTTTTTTTTTTTATTTATGCAAGATAATTTTATGTTCATTTTTAACCATTAAAATGTAATGTCAGGATGATAATGATAATTTTTTTTTTTGACATCTACATTTTGCTATTAATCAAGCTTGAAAAAATGCTTAGATATTCATAGTTTAAAATAAAAATAAGGATACCTGGTTATTGGCTGACTAATTAAGTTCAATGGAGGGCAAATAAACCACTTTACAAGACTAGAGAATAATATTCAAGAGAAATGAATAACCAATAAAAAAAAAATTTTTTTTATTTAATAATATAGCCTAGTCGTTATTAAAAAAATATACTAATATGTAAATGCTTTTTAAATTTGCACACCGCTTGTCGGTTGTATATGTGGACAATATCTATTTAAATTTACAACAACTTATGTATAACTATATTCAGCAAATAAATTATTTTGAATTTTGAATTTTTTAATTTTTAAAATGCTGGCTGGAGAACGGAACTTCGTCACTGTTGTAAAATGAATAATATAACACCTTATATAACGTCCCACATCTTTCTAGGATAAAAAGAAGGTATTCCCTATATGTTAAAAATCCTCGCTTCGGCCTTCACCGTCTCCAACTCCTGACGGACGTTCACCGTCACCGGCTTCACCAGGATATGAGGGCCGATCTGGAGGAACCATCAACACAGTTCGGTTCAACTATGGCTTTCGCACGCCATACAAAAGACTAGGAACTTCTTCTTCTCTTTTAATGTCTTGGCTCCATCAGATCTTCTCCGATGATTTTGCCAGTGTAATTCGTAAAAATAGCAATTTGTAAAAGCCTTTTTTTTTTTAAAAAAAATTGAAATTCAAATCAAAAGTAGCAGACTAGTTGCAGTTAGTCAAGTCTATAATTTTTCATAGTTTTCCAAAACAGGTCCGTCAAGTCCAAAGCAGTCAGGTCCCAACTAGGAACTTTATGGAACATTTAAAAGTGACATAAACTATCTGCGTGTCAAATTTCATTCAAATCTGTCAAGCCGTTTTTGCTTGAAAGAGTAACAAACATTCATACATCCATCCTCACAAAATTTCGCACTTTTAATATTAGTAGATTTAGTAGGATATTATTATTCTACATAATTATATATATATATATTTGTTATTGGTTGTTATATATATATATTGGTTGTTATTTGGCAGCCCTTTTCGATATAAACCTCGTATTCTAAGTATGTCAAATATACAATCATAGTTGAAATTTATGAACAGCTTGTATGTATCTGCAAGCTGTATACTTGGATTTGTAAGATACATACAGTGCTGAATACTAAATAGATATTTTGTAATATGTACCTACTAGCTGGTGCTAGCGACTTCGTCCGCATTGAAAATTAAAAAAAAATCAATGTAACGCTTGACCTCGTGTTGCTATAACACTTTGGCCAGGCGTTAGTTTTTTATTTTTTATTTATCCCTCGGGAACAGTAATTTTTTCTGGATGAAAGGTACCCTATGTCCTTTCCGGTGTTCCAGACAACGTGTATGCAAAATTTCATAGTGATCGGTTCACTAGTTTTTGCGTGAAAGAGTCACAAACATCCATACACCCAAACATACTTTCGCATTTATAATATTAGTAAGATTCTTGGAACTGTTATATGCTTACCTATATCATTAACTGTAATGTATTGTTATAACAGGTTCGCTGTAAGTTATTGCTAAAAAAAATGTGTGTTACGTTGTCTATATAGATAGGTATACCATTTAATTTTTTTAAATTATTACTATACAGTGTAAAATATATTTTACAGTAAATAAAGAGTTTGGAGTCTATAGGTATTCATAGTTTTATTATTTTCCCAAAAATTACCAAGACAAAATTATTTGATAGCACGTCTATGCCTCATTTAAACATTTCTTTAGAAAAAAATGGCATAAAGGTTCGCCACCCCTGGTATATACCATTCATACCAGTTGAATTGTCTATATATACTTACCGTTCAACTGCATACCATCACAATTTAATCACAATCAGTTGTGATTAAGTATTGTTACATATATTTTTTTCATAGTCCATTGTTTTCTTTTGCACCGGTAGCACAGCCGATAGTCGAATTTAATTATAGTCACATAAACTGATCTGTGCGCTTGCGCGTGACATTCATTCATAGTGCTCTGCCGTAGATTCAATTGTTCAGAGAGAATGTTCTGGAATGTCGTTACGTCGTTGTTCTGTGACTGTGTTAATTTTGACAAGTAGCAATAGCGCGGTTTCTTTTGGAAATTTCTCGAAGACCGAGGTCATAAAAGGGCCTGCGGAAAGGCGGGAAGCCCTTTTCCGTCGGCAACCCACCTGAAGAGTGCACATTAGAAGTTAGCTGTTGTTGTTGAGCCACCTTCGAAATTTCATATTATTTCAAAATTAATCGAGTCATTTTATCGATAACAGTACTACTGTTTATTGTTTTATTGTGTGAACCTCCAATTGTGATAATTGGTAAATGTTTTGTTCGTTATAATTGCTTTCCCAATTTTTTATTTTTTTTAAATGTTATAACTTGGTAGACGCGTGCCGTCTCAATAGTACTTGTTTGCTTGTCTGGCATAGATTTTTGTGTTTCTTCTTAGAACTACAAGCGATGGTTTATTTTGATAAGGATATTTTATATTTTAATTTTATTTTTCCCATTTTAATTTTTTTTATTGACGATGGCGTCCGCCGTATTTAGCTTATTAATTTTGTTTTCGACGCCATCGATTCAATTATGCATTCAAGTATAATTTACCTAACTATCTGCTTATATTAGTTCTGTGTATATATTCTAGTCTTAGCCCGATACCCACATTTAATTATTAATTATTCCTTACACCTGAAATAAAATCGAATTAGATTCCTGGAAGGATTGCATAATAATGTACTTTATTCTAAGGCGTTCCTTCGATCATTTCAGGAGGTTTTTTTTTTATACCCACAAATTTTTTCGATCAACTACTTGCTGCGCGTTGAGAGCGAGCGAAACCGTACGTCCCGCTAGTCATACGTCGCGCCGAGCTTCGAGTCCCGGCGAGCAAACCCGCCGCGCCTCACTAGTTCGTCGACGTCGACAGCGTGATTCCGGAGGCTGCTTAGTCGCCCGACCGCGCCAAGTTTGGCTATTTTTTTTCTTTTACTCTTTTATTATTATTTTATTTTGAAAACGTTCGGCTCGGATATACCTACGGCTTAAATATACAGCTACTTTTCGGTATCGGCTCTCTTTCGGTGGTAAGTCTCGATCCAAATCTCCACAAACCCCTGGTCCCCTTTTTTTGTATTTTTTTATTCTATTCCTGTGTATTTTTTTTTCTCTCGGTTGCGGTACAATCCGCATCCGAGATTGTTAATCTTTTCTAGCAATATATTTGTATAGAATCGAATTAGTAAAATAAAACTATCATTTTTAAACTGACTTTTATTTTTGTTTTTTTTTATTGTTGTTGTCTGCCTGTCCGCCACACTACCGCGGAAAAGGAGTAACAGTATTGTTCATTTATTATAAATACCTGTGAGGTTTAATATCTATTAACACTTTAAAGCGATGGTAAAACTTGAAAGTAGTTTTGTGTGACTGTTTTTTTTTTTTACATAGACACAAAAGAAGTGATCCCTGCGATCAAATGGGCATACTTAGGCTTAGTAGTTTTTTTTTTTTTACTTACTTTCGTAGTTAGTAATTTATCTCTATTAATAAAAATGAATCACTAAATGTGTTGCTAAGCTCAAAACTAAACAACGACTGGACTAATTCGGCAATTTTTTTAAGAAATATATAATTATATGAAAATTATGTGCAGAGTCGAGGGCGAGTCGCTAATTTATAGTAGTTATAATAGTACCGAAAATAAATAAAGAATGCCACTGTAAAACCTGTTTAGATAGGTTTCGAACCTAGTTTAAACACTAAACTATATTGACAAACAATGAGTAGTTTTATTAAAATTAGTTATTAGGTATTAGAAATCGTTTAGTTATACTAAACAAAAACACATAAGGATTTCCCTATACAAGGACGTATCGTAAGAATTTAATCAATATTAGCCAACTTTAACCCTAAAAAAAATCGCAATATTTGAAAAGAGAATTGCAACTTAACATTATAAATGCGAAAGTGAATTTGTTTGTTTGTTAGGCTCTCACGTCCGATCATCATATAATTTTGGGTACCTACACTTAGTCTGGGTACAGAAGAGGACATAAAATATGGTAAGAATATTTCATTCAGAAAAAGTATACTGTTCTCGAAGGAATCATCTAAAAATAAAAATAAAATTGAATAAATATTTTACACTTAAGAAAAAGGAGTGCGGACGAAGTCGCGGGCAAAAGCTAGTAGATGATAAAACCCAATTTAACGGCAACAGCAGTCAAGCATGCCTCTATTAACCTCAAACTCAACAGTCATAAGCGGGCATACTAAATCAAGTGAAACCGACGAGTCCAAATCGATGCACTTATTACCTATTATACGTTGCGCAAACGCATTGTATCCAATATAACCATTTGCATATAACAACCACTTATTCTTAGATTATCCGTTGGACATATTTTTTTTATGGTTATATGTACTTTCGAGAGCAAAGATAGCTATATACCAACCAACCCGTTTTGGTGCTTAGATCATATTCTCTTTGATTCTGGAATCTCTGATTTTTATTATTTAATTAAATTTAAAAATTATTTTAAATGGTAAGTGCTAATTCGGAAAACTGTTAAAAAGTGTTAAATATATCTACTTGTGTTATGGTCTATACAAAACCATATGATTAATTGAATTTACGAACACAAAACTAGATTTGAAATAAATCTAGAAAATTACATATTTGCCTAACTTCATTTTGAACTTAATTACTTTTGTAGAGTACCCGCAGTACGATTTCAAGTTTCAACATTAATCTTTGAACACCAGTTTCACTATTGACAAATACTTACTAAATGTATATTGATTATTTCTTACGTCCTTTCAATAAATTACCATAGACTACACGACGATGGGAACTCTTAAACATATTAATTAAGATCAAACGATTACTTAATCTCATAGATATTCTGATGGTTTATAGTTACATAACTATTACGGAAACTAAACACACTTTACACACTTCTATCGATACTCTTCATAGACAATGTTGCCAACTCTAGATCGCGAGTGGGTGCTAAATTCTCCTAACTTTTGTAAACACCTTGTGCTCTCTACTTTAAAGACGATGGTTAATCACTCAATTTTCAAAATTCCTTTAATTTTAATGTGTCCTTTCTTTCAATTTTAATGTGTAGATACATATTTGTTAAATAAAAGTTGTACATAATGGTTAAATAAAAGTTGTTCAAGTAAATTAGTATCTAGGTATCTTACTTTAAAAAAATCGTTATCGAAAATTAGCAATATACCTCTTGAAAGGTATTAACGTAAATTAGCAATGTAAGTCCAGTGAAAGATTTTTAAGTCGATTTGTATATTTTTGTAAATATATTATTATTCAATAAAAATATAAAATATATCTGTTACATTGTTGCTGCGTATGAAGAGAAAGCGCTCTATTATTGCCTGAATTGCTGCGGCTTTTTTTGCATTAATATAAAAGATATAACCTGGGTTCTACACCTATAAATAAAAGGTATAATTTATCGCTAAAAGTGCTAAGTTGGCAACACTGGTTATAGGCAATTAATTAACATATTACGCGAATGATGATTCCGCTTTACGCATACCAAAAACGCATTCTCCGCTCTCGGTGGTCGGCTTAATGATGGCGTTGGTTGCGTTTTCGCGCCATTCGGTAACAAGCGGTCGCTCGGCGCGGCGCGGTGTTCTCATTTTAAAAAATCGAACGCGCTTGACCGCGAAATTCGAATTGTGTAACTCCATACAGAAAACCTGCAAAAACTCAATCACGTTTGCTATGTGGACATCATAAATTATTTTAATAGTGTTCGTTTTAGACTTCATTCTTTAAGTATTTTGCGAAATGTTATTGTTTGCGGTTGGTATTTTTTTTTTTGTTGGCCGTCTAAACACAGACACAGACTGGCCGGTGATTGTGATACTTATGTCGTGTATGCATTTTTTAACTGTTTTACTGTGCTGATTTACTTGTTGAACTTGTGACCGCGGAAGCGATTACAGTCGAAATGATATTGCTTTTTTTTGCAGTTTTTGACGTGGAAATATTTATATAATAAAATAGTTATAATATAAAAGCGACTTAGCTTTTTCCTTCCGGTATTCACAGCTTCCTTTGTGCGATTTTACGACTAAGCACGCACTAAGCAATTTTTAAATAAAATTTTATTTAATATTTATAATATTTTATTATTACATTTAGAGCCAACATTAAAAATCAAGAAGTCATAATTGAATCAAAGAATGTTTTGAGTTAGAACCCTTTTATCCCATGAAGGGCTACATAAAAAACTTTGTTAAAAACTGTTAAAAACTGTTGTTAAAAACTTTTTTATTGAATCAAAATTGATACCTAGCTTTTTTTTAAAATCTTTAATTACATGCTATATAAAAAATAAAAAATAAAAAATTTTACTTAGTTACTTGTATGGCTAAATATTAAAATTGAGAACATATTGAAGTGCCAACATAATATAAGTAGAACATTAACTTAGTTAAAGATGCATGATAGTGGCTTATTAATTAATTATCCAAAGTATGGCTATGGCATCCAAAACACCTCTGTCGGCAACTCAGCGTCAACACATCTTTAACTCTTTCGTAACTGTTTAGATAGTATCACAGGCATCTTTCAAAAGTATTTTATTACATATTTCTTAACTTATAAGACTTAATTCAGATTAAAGTTAAATCCTTCTGTTCAGACTTATGATTGGTAAGATCTCGCTTATTTTATTTGTCGGTAGATAACTGCATTTACCCTGAAACATTTTTAACACCAAAAAAGATTGTCGATCCTGTCAAGATGAAGGGTTGGGGATAAAACTTGAATTGAGGAATGAACTTTGGCTTCCCTTAAGGAGATGATTATAACACAATTCGTTTAACCTAGTCAAAAACTAATTATAAGTACGTGTCTGTGTGTTTGCTCTTGTGAAGAAATTTCTAGGATATATTATCCAGTTTCTAGAAGGTATACAGTGAACTAAACTCGACTATTATGGCATGCAAATCAAATAGCAATAAAATAATGACGTCTGTTACGAAATAATACTTAATAAGTGCCTAATAAAGAACTTATCTTTATACTCATGAGAAGATACCATTAAAATCATTATTATGTAAAATATTACAAAACGGTTGATTGATTGATTGAAATACACCTAACTTAATTAAATATTGAAATTAGTCAATAACATGTTTTAGCGCAACGAGTTAATAAGCGGAAAAAATGGTTCAAACAAACTATTTCATCCATTTTAAAATGGCCCTTCAATGCTTTATTTACACTCATTTGTTAGAGATCTTCTAATGGTGGAAGTTATTCGCAATGCTTACCTTGATTTCACTGTAGTAGGTATTTTTGTTTACTCTAAAAAAAATGCCCGACATTCATAGCCAAACGGTAGTCGCAAAAAGTACACATATTTATTTTGTAATAATTTTTATATAGATAAAAAAAAATATTGTGTGGAATATTTATCTGAAAACACAAGCTGCTTTCAGGTTGTGTTTTCAGACATGTGTAAATAAAATCGAAATTAATTTACAATTTTACTTGCAGATACCTATTCTCTTGGCCATAGGTGGCGAGGGAAAGAAAGTTAACGTAAGACGTTACGCTCCACACTCATTATACTCAGCCGCGTCCGATGCTCAAATAAGATTCGCGATCGAAAACAAATATGATGACACAGGCCCTGGATCTAAAGAACCTGAGTACGCTTACAAAACGTTCAAAAACCTCGAAGACGCTCTAGTTGCATACCTTGACGATCCCGACACTAAGCTACCAGAACACGAGAGAGAAAAAGCATATCAACAGTTGCTAATTAAACCAATTGGTGAAGACTATACTTTGCTTTCAAATCAAAAGCATTCTCAAATACAAAGATTTTATCCGAAATCAGTTGAGGAATATGTTGGCTTAAAATCAACGTCACAAAGCGAGACAGAGAAGAATCCATTTTATTCAAAACCTAAAATAAGTCATCTAGATTTCGGTATAGAAAGCAATGGAGTTGAACTGCTCAAGGAATTGGAACGTGATCGAGAGACTGTAACGAAACCATATAAATCATTTCTAAAATATAAGCCTGGAAACAGCGAACGTCTAAGTTTGGACCTGAGACCGACAAATTTGGATCATTACTTAGGAACTCAAGATGATGTCACGGAGGCTATTGATCCATTCAACCCTAACCCTCAGTACTCCTTTTCATATGGCGTTCATGTAAGTAACATTTAATTTGATTTTGATTCAATAAAAGATTTTTTGTACGGATAAGAAATCCGTATAAAAAATTCTGTTACGTTTTACATCAACATTAAATACTCTCAAGAAATTCACATAAAAATATATTAGTGCTTTAGTTAGACTCATTCTTTTTTATTAGAGAAAGAGGCTGAAAGGCTGGCGGTCCAATTATAAACACAATCAAAATGAAGATTAGGTGACCAGAATTTGGGAAATGTCATTGTACTAGCTGTAACTATATCATTGTACTAGCTGGTGCCCGCGACTTTGACCGCGTTAAACAATGAAAAGTACCCTATGTCCTTTCTAGTGTCCCAGACAACGTGTATGCAAAATTTCATTGTGATTGGTTTAGTAGTTTTTGCGTGAAAGTTACAAACATCCATACATCCAAACATACTTTCGCATTTATAATATTAGTACGGATTATCATGAATTTATTTACTGATAATTTTTTACTTAATGGTACTTTCTTTATGTAAAAAATCCGTGTATGAAAATTGTAGAAGTGTTAAGGCAGTCACGTTTTAAGCATTAAAAATTTATGAAAGCAAGGCCGCGCATGATCTTGCATAATATCGCCCTGTATGTAAGTACCTTTACATACACACACTCATGTCTGTATATTGTTTCACCCACTTTAAAATATTGGAAGATCTATATCTAATTTAAGTATCTAAACTAATTCACAAAATTTTATTTATTAGAATCCTCCAGTGGTGTGGTGTGAACCACATCACTTGAGGATTCTAATTCTTGAAAGGCACAAGGTAACAGAGCTTTTTAAGGGAAAATATTCGTCACCGAATTTTAGCTATATTCAATTCAAAAAACAAAGTTGTTGCAAGAATTGTAACAAAACTCAAAAATTGGCTCTTGTTCGCGACTTCGTTCACGTATATTCTAGCTTTTAATTTAGAAACCACAAAAAATTATTAAAATTATTTAGAATGTTTAGGAGATTAGCGTTAAAAAACATCGTCACATAAGTATATATATTTTAAGTTGTTTACGTATATGTCAAAACTATATTGTATTAACATTCTTCTTCTTCTTCTTAGGTTTAAATGGCAATGCGGCTCATTTTAAAATGGCCATTGTCTGCCAGTGTCAAGTTAATGTCGATTGTCGCGTTATGATTTTGCCAGTGTCATTTGTAAAAATATCAATTTGTAATAGCTTTTTTTTTTTAAAAGAAAAGGCAAAATTGAAATTAAAATCAAAAGTAGCAGATCCAGACACTAGTTAGTCAAGTCAAGTCAAGTCAAGTCTATAATTTTTCTTAGTTTTCCAAAACAGGTCCGTCAAGTCTAAAGCAGTCAGGTCAAGTCGAAAATATGTTCGTATTAACATTAGTTTGACTCAGTATTGATATAAACTTTCTGTGATATTGATTTAAAAACTTATCAAAGTATTAATGTCATGATCACTAGTTCATAGAGTAAATATACTGGTTAAGTACTATTTACTCTATGTTTCGACGCAGAATGTTTGACAGTGCGAGAGTTTGTTGCTCATTGACGCATTTCACAAGGGTGAAAGTGAATTAATATTACCTTTTAATACAGTGCTTGTAACGTGAAAGTTATTACTTACTTTCACATTCGTTATTTTCGAGCTGTTAAAATCTTCAAATGAAATTTTAACAGCAAGGCCTCCCTACATTTTTGGGCTAATATTAAAAGTGCCGGCCAACAATATTAAACTTATTATTATAATAGATCACAATATTTTAAACATTTTTCATTATCAAAACAAAGTTCTAAATATTATATTTATATGTAAAAAGTTAATTTTTTTAGAAGACATTTTTGTACTCGTAACGTTTGGAGAATTATTAAATACATCTTTTGATTATATTATTAATTATTTAAGGCAGAATATCATCTCGGAGAAAATGCTTAGAAATGTTGGAGCCATAGTGAAAAATGTTTGGATAATAATATTAAATATTGCTGGCCGGCCCAAAATGGGTGATGTCCTTTAAAGAAGCAACCCTGCTACAAATTTCCTGTTATGTGTAACAATATTAACTTTTTGCAGATATGATGTATTAAATCCCAATACTAAGCGAAAGGGACAAATACATCTTAGGCCGAATTTACTTAAAAAAATCTCTTCTAGAAAATATGAACTGATTTTTAAAAAAATATATATTTTATGCCAAAAATCTTCTTCAGTATTAATATAATGTCACTTATTCAGGGTGATATGTGATATTAAGTAGCATATGTTGTAATATGGATAATTGTTTTTTTTTTTCTAAATTAATACCTACTAATGGCACTGATATAAAATTATAATATATTGTTTTATATATATATATATTGATCTGGTACCAATCAACGCGCTGTCATGTTTGAAACTCACCTTGACTGTAATGACCCACCTACAGAAATGAACACGTCAAAATGTTACCAACAATGGTAACAATATAATGAATGAAATAATCCAAACGCTACGATAAACAATCGATTATTGTTTAATATTGAGAAAGATCACGATACGATAAAAATCGATTCGTTATGTTCAACACGATTTGCACCCGAAACAATCTAGGAATATTTATCTTGATGTCTTGTTGCTTTAACTAATAAACTATGACTTTACATAATTTTGCAATAACTTAAACAAAGTTAACAACAAAAATTAAGTGTCTATGAGCCAGTTAAAAGTCATTTCTCGTTTGAGTCACTCAGGGTTTTCTAAATTTCAATTCTGCATTAGAAATAATTAACCAATTGCTGAGAATTTTTGAAAAAACTAACAATATTTACGATGTTACGAGATATGTAATGTCTCTTAAGATTATATCCCACATTTCCATAGATGAGAGTTCTGTGACCAACATGGGAAATAATTGTATTATATTCCCATTGGCAACTTAGTCACCGGCGGTGGCAAATGAGTTTATTTTTCCCAATCGCCACCATTACTACAAAGGTGGTGGTAATTGGGAACTAAGCAGGGGGAGTAAAATGAATATTGCGAATATTCTGCGATTTATTCCGTCCACACCTATTGTATAGTCTTGCGTTTTTTACTACTCGTAAGTATACAGTGTAGAAAAAGAAATAGGGCCCTGTAGGGAAACTATCTTAAATCCTTAACGTGCCTCATTTTACATAAAGGAGACATTCCTTTATTTTTAAAAAGAAACAAAACTGCATTCAAAGATTTTATAAAACTCGCTTGGCTAGCCCGGGACTCGAACCAACTAAAATTAAAAAAACAAACACTAGGCTATTTTATTATACTAATCGATAGGATTATTATTCTGGATAAAATTTCTCTAACAAACATTTGGTCTTAAAAATAAAAATGTTGGAGAGATAAGAGAACTGTTAAGTGTCTTTTACTTGTTGAAAGTGAACAGTAAGCACTAGGTAATGTTCATTAAAGAACTTGTGTACTAAATAGGATATCTTGTACAACAGACGAGAGTAAGACCAAATGTTTATTAGAGAAATTTTATCCAGAATAATCATCCTATCGATTAGTATAATAAAATAGCGAGTGTTTGTTTTTTTTTTTAAATTTTTGTTGGTTCGAGTCCCGGGCGAGGCAAACGAGTTTTACAAAATCTTTGAATGCAGTTTTGTTTCTTTTTAAAAAATAAAATTAAAAAAAAAATTTTTAAAAATAAAAAAAAAAATTTAAAAAAAAATTTTTCAAAAAAAAAAATTCCTTTGTGTAAAATGAGCCAACTTAAGGATTTAAGGTATTTTCCCTCCAGGGCCCGACTTATTTTTCCACACTGTATATTTGTCATCTCTTCATCTAGAAGGCCCATTTAATGGGACAATACAGTACTAGTAATAGTATTGTGCTAGTGACAATATAATCAAAACGAGGATGATGGGATCCTGTACATATGGAGATATGTTCGCTGCTCATTTCTAAGTTATATTTCTCGTAGACGCTTTATTTATACGAAACCCACGTAAGAAGAAAAATTATTAGTTAGATTCTTAAGCAGGAACTACATAGCCAAAGAAAACTATACCAGCATTTTTTTTTCATCACCTTTTTGATATAATACACTAAAATCTAACAACCTGTCGACCTGTTCCACAGTTCCATAGTTAAAAATATTATAGCTGATAAATTCTTCAATGGCCTACCATAACTTAACTTGACACGTTTGGTCTAGTGGCTAGTAACCCTAGCCGTTAACCAAACGGTCGCGGGTTCGAATCCCGCTAGGGGCGAATGTTTATGTGTTAACATTTTACCTTTGTACCTGAGTCGTGGATGTTTTCTATTTATAATATTTACAAAAAAAAAGTAATCTATGTATTATATCAACTGTCTGGTATCCATAATACAAGCATTAGTTGCTTACTGTGGAACTAGATGGTGCTGTGTCTAATGTGTGAAGATATTATTATAATAATTATTATTAAGTAAGTATAAATTTTAATTATTAGACTAATTTGTAATACTTAAACTATAATTGGAAATTTATTATTAGGTATAAGTAAACTATCTATTCAAACTGTTATCATTTATAATAATACCTGTAAGCTTCCTTAAAATAAAATAAATAAATTACTCTAAAGCACTTTAAATAAAACAAGCTTTTAATTGTCAATATATTATTAACAAGAAATAATTTAATATGAGTTTCTGCAATAGAAGCCTTCGCAAAATCTATCGTAAGTAAATTGCAAATAGATGTTACGAAAGTTTCAATATCGAAATATAAAATTATAGTAACGGAATGCGCTTTATAACCCTCGGGCGATGGCGGACAGATCAATATGTCAATCAGGAGGTCACCTGTTATAGGCCTAGCGTATGTAAGGACGGCGGAATTGAATTTTAATAGCACTCCTTTGTAATTATTGTGCCAGGGTTAAATTTAAACTCACAAAACTGTTTTAAGTTTTAGCGGATCTCAAGGTACCTATTAACTCATAAAAGTTTTTATTTGAGCAAAAAATAATTCAAATGAGAATACAATTGGATGCTTCTTCGTGGTGCACAAATTTATAGTTAATTTTTTTTATGTTGGATACCTTTTTTCCTTTTTTTTTGTTTAGTTTTTACTTTTGTGTACTGTGTGCCTTAGTGTACTTAATCTGTATTTTAAAAAGCGAAAATCTATAATTGTTTTATTTTGTTACCTTTGATGTAATAAAACTATTTTTTTGTTGCCTTTGGGGACCATTCAATCGGTGCATTTAGTCTTAGGGCCTCTTTCACCATGTGTCAAGTAGGCTAACCGCCATTTAAAGTCACCGGTAACCGGGAATGAAGGAGACGATATACCTTTATTTGTACTGTAAAAGTCCCAAACATTAAAAAGAAAATAATAAAAAAATTCGCCTATCGAAGGACGCAGTAAACCGAGTGCATAATTTAATAAAACATAAATATATTTCTAAAAGCAAATAATCAACACTTTACTTGTAGTTGGTGAAAGAGGCCCTTAGCGATTTATTATTCCAGTAACGCAGTCTATCTGTAAGTCAAGTTTCATCCCAATTCCTATTAATTAATACTGCACGTAACGAAATAACTTTCACTTATAATATCAGTACAGATGAGATGCTTAATTTTTTTATCATCCTTAAATCAATGCTAAAAATGTAGGGCAATGCCTACTAAACCAATCAAACACAGTGCGCGTCATTCATTAACAGTAATGTAGCTGACTGTCAAAAATATCTTGAAAGAAACCAGCAATGGTTTTTGTGTACAAGGTTAAAGCAGTGAATGTTCATTCATTGTCAGAGTAGGAAGTAAAGTATACGCAACGTAAAAAATCCAGTTAGTGACCGGAGGTGTGGTCACTCGTTGCGTAACAGCTGGGTGTATACTTGACTGTCATCGTGACGTATAAATAACCGAGCATTTTTTTTTTTTTAAATAAATTAATGAACGACCTTATCGGAACATATCCGTATATAAATGAAATACCTATATTCTTATTTAGCTGTTAATAGCTTTCAATTCACTATTTAAATTTTGAATAATTGTTTTAATTAATGGAAATATTATTCTTTTATCATTTACTGTTACAAAACTTTTTGTTGTAAATATATTATTGTTTTATTTGTTTAGGAAAATTCATTCATTAAATTCATTTATAGTGTTCAATATCAAAACTGTTCTAACTGTAGAGAAACAAAAATTGAGTAACAGTGTGAACACTTTCTTTCCATTGAAATGACATGTTGTAATATTTTTTTTTTTAATATATTTTGTAATATTTTGTGTAGCAACAGTTTTGGCTAAATAATTGAATTTTTTGTATTGTGTGTTCATTTTAATTGTGACAATTTTTATCAATGCCATACGTATTACCATTTGCTAATTAAATAAATGTTAGGTAATCTCCTTATATACAAAAAGTAAACCGAAAAAAAATCAAAATTTTTTTTTTATTTTTTTAAAGGGAGTTAAATACACATTATAATGATGTTGAGGTTCTGTATCAATATAATAATAATAATCAATAATATAGATAACCTAATCCTAATCCTTAATTATTAAACCTAGGGTTGCTAGTGTTACAGTCACCTACTATGTGACCATCAGCTTGTCTGTCGACCTTATCATAAAAAAAATCATAATTGATTTTTAAAGTCATTGACCGTCACACAAAAGTAATGTGCAAACTGTTATCATATAAAAGTCAGTTATAGGTATAAATATTACGAAGCTTACGTGATCACGCGCACTCAAAGTTCACTCTCGGCCTTGCTATGAACTTGTCCGTCTCAACTTAGCCTCCGTAACAATGTAACTTTAACTTAATACCAGAACACAAAGTGGCAGCACCTATTCGAATGTTCCTTCGACCATTCAAGGACAGACAGAGAGGAAAATTATGGACAACAAAATGTAGCTTGCAATTTTTTGCTATAACAATTAAGCCTTATCGTTTTGTAATTGTATATTAGATTCCTATTTATAGTCTGCACTTCTAATTTGTGATTGAGTAACTTGAAGTTTACGCACCGAGACTAATTGTCTTTAAGGTTTAGGCGTATTTACAAGGGCGTATAATTTGTTTTAAACTATTTAACTTATTTGCTTTTAAATAATGTTGAATGATGTTAAAAAAAAAGTCACTTTGTAATCTATACTAATATTATAAAGAGAGATGATTTGTATGTTTATAATGAATAAACTCAAAAACTATATTTACCTATATTTTGTAAGTAAAAAATTAACCGGGCGAAGTCGCGTGTAACAGCTAGTTATGAATAAGTTAAAGGGATCGTCCATTACGACCGCAATGGTATAAACAAAGACATCTATATTTATTCTGACTTATTTATTTTAAAAAAAAATTCTATAAGTTTTGAATTATTTAAACATTTTAATGAACAATTGTATTTTAAATTCAAAATCTCAGTACTACAAAAAATGTTCCCACAGAACAATAAACTATCGAAACACAATTTCAACCTTGATATACATATGTCAAAACATCTTATACATTGTTTATTGTTAGAATAACTTATTTCATAACAATTTATAATTTGTAAGAAATGCTAAGATTGCTTAATAAAGATTATCAATTTTAATATTTATGATTAAACTTATGATAACGCAATTTTAAGATAATGTAAAAATTCGTTGAAGGCATACATTAATTACATGATTCAAAATTGGGTAAGTAGGTTTAAATTCAGGTTAAATTGAACAGTTTAATTTTTTGTTTATTTGTTTAAATTGAATTGACAATCTCACATAAGCTTTCATATAAGTAATATACATTCAGATATATATATATATATATATATTTTAATTTTTCTGAGTGTACGTGCCATTTTGGCTCATGAAAAATCTCATAATTCTATTAAAATATTTTTAGAAATTTAAAAAATCACAAAAGAGGGAGTTGTCCCACAAAAACTCACTAAATTAAAAAATCCAAATTAAAAATTCTCATATAATTTATAGATGCTCCCTTAAAAGTCTAAGGGCCTCCTTCACCATCTCTGAGTAAAGTGTCAAGAAGGCTAACCGCCATTTAAAGTCACCGGTAACCGGAAATGAAGGAGATGATATACCTTTGTTTGTACGGTAAAACTCCCAAACATTAAAAAGAAAATAATAAAAGAAATCGCCTATCGAAGGATGCAATAAACCGAGTTCATAATTTAATAAAATTAAGTAGGGCCTTAGGGCCTCTTTCACCAATTACAAGTAAAGTGTTGATTAGTTACTTTTAGAAATAATTTTATGTTTTATTAAATTATGCACTCGGTTAACAATTAAAGTGTGGATTAGTTACTTTTAGAAATAATTTTATCCTTTATTAAATTATGCACTCGGTTAACAATTAAAGTGTTGATTAGTTACTTTTAGAAATAATTTTATGTTTTATTAAATTATGCACTCGGTTAACAATTAAAGTGTTGATTAGTTACTTTTAGAAATAATTTTATGTTTATTAAATTATGCACTCGGTTAACAATTAAAGTGTTGATTATTTACTTTTAGAAATAAATTTATGTTTTATTAAATTATGCACTCGGTTAACAATTAAAGTGTTGATTAGTTACTTTTAGAAATAATTTTATGTTTTATTAAATTATGTATCGTACAAACAAAGGTATATCATGTCCATCATTCCCGGTTACCGGTGACTTTTAAATGGCTGTTAGCCTACTTGACACTTTACTCAGAGATGGTGAAAGAAGCCCTTAGTCTAACGAAGAGCTATAAAATTCATATCCAAAATGTGGATGTCCCTAATTACGTTTTACACATTAAAAATGGTTTATGTAAATCTAACGCAAATTTGTGTTAGGCTGTCTGCACAGTTATTTCGGACATCTTACTTTTAAAATTAGCGTGACAGTGAACAATTAAGTATGGGATTGTTATGTCGAAGGTTAAGCATGACATGCGTTAACATAAACCAATTAATATTTGTTATACATAACATATGTAATTAACGCATGAGAATTTAATATTGAACTATTACCGCGTCTAATTAATATTCTAGGTCATAAGGATTTTGTTCATTATTTTTATATATATTTTATTTACATTTTACTTGATTGAAAAGTGCTTTCTAAGATCAAAATCAAACTCGTATATCGGTTTACAATCTTTCTCCATTTAGCGAATGATAACAGATTAAATCACTAATAGGAAGCATATTTAACTTCAATCCCAATCTGATTTTTAAATCGCTCAACCATAACAGAAATTTAATTATACCACATATTATAAGTAATATAATATTTATTTATTTAGATTACATACAGCTATAAATTTAAAAAATATATATTATAGAAGATTATATACAAATAGGCCTAGAGAATTATAAAAAATATATTTTTACATTTATTTATTAATTAAAAAAAAATTATAATAATAATAAGAAAAAGAAGAGCGTATTCTATAAGTGATAAAATTAATTTTTCAAAAGTAATTCGCCAACCTTTTTATAAGAATTCAAAATTGTTGGAAAATATTCATTCAGAAACATACAGAATCTTATTGTTGAACGATGAAAGAAGGAATTTTTACAATGATTAGTTCTACAGTAGTTCGGAATATATTCATACCTGTTGGCAACTGGCTGGTTGATGGCCACAACGAATAGTTTTAAAAGAATATTTTAATTTAAAATAATATATAAGTCAGTTAGCAGTCGTAAATTGGAGCAGAGACATATTGTTCGGTAGTGTGTTAGTTTTTACTGTAAATATATTTTCTTATTATATCATCATCTTTTCATTTCATTAAATACAGTCCACTCCTAAACAATACCATTTATCTACACTACATACTTATATGGAAGTATGGATCCAGAAGCCACTGTGTTTCTTCAGAAATTTATATGAATAATATCCACGCTTTGTTTCAGGATAAGAAGACTGGTGATTCAAAGGCTGCACACGAGACAAGGGATGGAGGCGTCGTCCGAGGATATTACACTTTTATGGACGCCGATGGCAAACAGCGCACCGTACACTACACGGCTGACGACAAGGAAGGATTTAGGGCCACCGTACAGAGAACACCGACTAATTCACAATAACTTACCTACTCAGAAAACTAGAACTAGAAAACTAACTAACTAGAAAACGTAGTCAACGCCAAGTTATACAAAGTCACAACAATATTTGAAACAAAAAAAAAAGCTTTCAATCAAAGAAATCTAAATAAACACATAGTTTTTAAAAAAGAATATTACCGAATACAATTTTTTATTAATACAAACATGACGAAAGTATGGTCAAGCCATTAATTATTTCATATTGATAGTTTTAAATTTATTTATTTAAATATGAACTGTTTATATACTTACAACAATAATAATAATAAGCCATTTATTCTAAATACATTTGGATAACATTTAAATAACATATACTTACATAATATTTATTTCCAAGTTATATAAAATTATATGTGTCAAATAACAAATTTTAATTTTTTTTTGTCATCTAAACATTTGTAATGATTTTTTTTTGTTTATTTACCTATTGCTACGAAAATATAAGACAACTTCCTTATCCTTCTTTCCTCTCGAGGAATCCAAAAATCAAAAAATACATTCTATATATAATACTTATTTTAAGAACCGCATAGAATTGTCTTAACAATAAACTACTTTTTTCGTTTCAAAATTATTTCTATATTTTAAATAGAGACTGTTTTTTCTTAAAATATAAATTGTTAATATCTGTAACAAAACTGTACTGTTCATGAAATATCCTTTATTTTCAATAATTTCAACTCGTTTTAATACTTTTTTATATATAAACATTAAATAAATAATAATATTTATTTAATCACCGATAACAACAGTGATTGTTTGACTTAAAAAAATTGCAAATTTTGTCAAATATATTCAAAAAAACTGGGTAGGTACGTCATTTCATTTACAGTTAGTGTTAAAAATTAAATTAACTCAATTGTTCATTTATTACAGGGAAACATCACTAATACTTAATTTAATGACAGTCATTAAATTTTTAACATTGTAAATATTCACATATTTTTTTACACATACTAATGTCTTTTATACACTTTTGTATTTAACGTATTAATTAAGTTTTTTATAAAGACAATGTAAATATCTACATTTATGACACGTAGGATATGCTGGGTCCATATATTATCATAACATATTATTGTCTGTTTCAGCTCAAGAATAAATGTAATTGATGTGTAAATATTTTGTTATAAAATATATGTTTGTTATAAAATATACAACTATATAATTAATTAATATAGTTATTAATTAACGAACAGACATATTTTTGTATATAACATATACTTTACTTACTTATTTAATAAATTTCAATTAATTAATTTAAATTTTTAAATCAATTAAAGTTTAAAATATAACTTAATGGACCTAGACGAATACCAATATATTAAATGAAAAAATTACTAGTATTTTTTAAATACCTTTTTGTTTTATTTTGCCAAAACGTCCATTATCACTTTGTTCATCATTATCATATCATATTATATCCTACTTATAAGCATGATCAGGCGTAATAGGCCTCTATGGTATAGGAAGCCTTTTTGTATAGGCTCTTCTGTCGCCTATTAACACATGCAACGAAATTTATGTAGCAAACCCTTAATACTATAAAGGATAAGAAATTCGAAGGTATATAAGGGAATGCCATCCCTTACTTAACTACCCCCTCAACTTAAAAGTAACAACATGCGCACAGTTATTTTACAGAGGTCTTCCGTGAGGGGGTGCTAAGTTTGTAACTGCAGTGTGCACAGTGATCTACTACTGACAAAAATCCATAAATAAATAAATAATCTATTTGCAAATTACTTACGATAGATTTTGCGAAGGCTTCTATTGCAGAATCTCATATTAAATTATTTCTTGTTAATAACACACTGACAATTAAAAGCTTGTTTTATTTAAAGTGCTTTAGAGTAATTTATTTATTTTATTTTAAGGAAGCTTACAGGTATTATCACATGATAACAGTTTGAATAGATAACTTAATTGCACCTAATAATAAATTTCCAATTATAGTTTAAGTATTACAAATTAGTCTAATAATTACAATTTATACTTACTTAATAATAATAATTATAATAATATCTTCACACATTCCACACAGCGCCATCTAGTTCCACAGTAAGCAAGTAATGCTTGTATTATGGATACCAGACAGTTGATATAATACATAGATTATTATTTTTTTTGTAAAACATTCATGACACAGGTACAAAGGTAAAATGATAACACATAAACCCACGACCGTTTGGTTAACAGCTAGGTTTACTAGCCACTAGACCACTCGTCCACGCTTTAAAAAAAACTATACCTACCTACCTACCTACCTTAGAAAGCCCTACCTTGAGCTGAGATAAGATGAGGTGGTAGCGTTGAGATTACGCGCTAATTTTGATGAATATGTTTATATGAAGTTATACATATAGCTATGTAAAATGAAGTGATTAAATTTATGATATGGAAATATAAGAAAGTTTTCTTATTTAATTATCTTATGGGGCCCATGATGAAGTTTAGAAGAATTTCAAATTCAAAAAATTTCAATAACACAAGGGATGTGTTTTACATTTCGGTCCAGGGTCAATTCCTGTCGCCTACCTTTTTACTAAATACAAGTATTTTCGTCTTAGCAATTACAGTATTAGGTCTACAAAAGAGTTTTCAATTGGCATCTGGAAATAAAATAGATACTCAATATTATGGACCTATAATATTATATTATAGTTTTTTAAAGATTCATCAAAAACCGTTCAGTACCTAAGTTTTTGTGTGAATAAGTTACAAACATTCATACATCCATTATAATAAGCTTTCTCATTTAGTTATATTAGTAGGACTTAGTAAAAGTATACTTTACAAAAAGTAATTTCTTCTTGTCAAACCGTTATAGCTTTTAGTTAACTGATAATGTAAACGCCTTACAAAAAGTATGTTGCAATTAAATTCTCGACGTTACATTATGTTGTATTGAATTAATTAGGAGTTATTTATATTATTGGCTATAATTGTACATAGACTGTAAATACTTGCATCTTATTGAAATATTACTAAATACAATTTATTTATTTAAGGCGTAAAATACTTAAGAGTGTTCCTTTCGCCTTATTTTATGGTAAAAAGATCGACAGACATCCCTTCCCTCTGGTGTTATGCGTTGTGATTAAGTATATCCTAAGCGACGGTGGCCACAAACCATCAAGTACTTAAACCATCAAAATGTCTGTTTGGATTTACTTAGTTAAACAATAATTATATTTACGCGATAAGTAGCAGGCCTATATATAATTGCCGTTTTGGATTGGAAATTTAAAATAAAAAAAAAGGATAAAAACCTTCCACGTTTATCCCTCTTTCCTTAAGGTGAGAGCCGAATCAAAATATGTCTAGACATTGTTGAGTTATTAGCACGAGGAATGATTTTTTAATTATTTCTATATAAAAGTCGTATAATAGAAAACTAATGATTAGATATTTTTAAAAAAAAACATGTTTTTAATTATTAATAAAAAAATTTCAAACTTTTTATTACACTAATTAAAAATTTCACATTAAACAACAGTTCAAAGTATTTTAGTTCAATAAAATCAATTTCATATATTCCTAACAGCCTTAAAGTTACCATAAACATGATTACACTATTTGGTATTACAAAAATCATTTAATAATTTAAAAAAAAAATATTTTTAAAAAATTTTAAATTCATTAATTTATTTATTAAAAAAAAAATTTAAAAAAAAAAAACAATAAATAAATAAACAGGAAACTAAATAAGTAATATCTACTATTGTCTAATCAACAATTGGACTTTGACTTTTGCGTAATCACTGTGACACAAATACCTACCTACAGTAAAAATCATGACAGTATTATCAATATCTGTTAAAAAAAAATTATTTCTTTTATAATCCAATTATCAGAGTTACCTGTCCACGTTATCATTATTAATGAGCAATTAATCAATTTTATTTATCTCTATAACACTATCATATTATCTTTATATATCTGTACAGTAACAATTACCTAAACAAAACGTGTGTTTGTTCATACCTAGGTTACCTATGTTAAAAATACTACCTACTTGGAATTATACAATTTTTTAAATTTTGAATCTACAAAAGAATTTTGTTTTATACTAGCTGGTGCTCGCGACTTCGTCCGCGTTGAAAATTAAAAAAAAAAGTAATATAAAGCTTGACCTCGTGTTGCTATAACACTTTGGCCAGGCGTTAGTTTTTTATTTTAATTTATCCCTCAGGAATAGTCCTTTTTTCTGGATGAAAGGTACCCTATGTCCTTTCCGGTGTCCCAGACATGCTGTATGCAAAATGCAAAATTTCATGGTGATCGGTTCAGTAGTTTTTGCGTGAAATAGTCACAAACATCCATACATCCAAACATAATATTGGATATGTCTCTCATTTATAATATTAGTATAAATTCATCAATCCATACACACAGACATATGCATTTATAATATTAATAATAAGATTTCTAACTAAGTGTGTCTGACTTAGCCAATTTTAATTTTTGAAAGTTTTGATTGTAGATAGGTAGGTATTCAGTTCATACTCAGTTATAATAGAAGTCTTTGTTAAAAATGGTAGTTAAAACTGCTCGGGTTATTTTAGTTATTTGATAAGGATTCATACATTATTTATTCCTAAAACTTCAACTAAACATTGTCTAATGATATTGAAAAGTTTGTCGAATTGAGATTACATGGAGTAAGAAAAATACACAGACATATCCAGAAATAAAAGCTAGTTCATTTGGTAATAAAATAATATTTAATATTTAAAATAGATAAAATATAATGTAAACGTGAAACCGTTATAATATCTCAAATATTTTTGGGAGATTATTAATCTAAACAATTGTATAAGTTATCCTCTGTGGGAATACTTGTTTGCTTCTCCGAAGCTCGCCCGTGATGGACAGACACACAAAAGCTGGATATTATTATATTGTTGTTATAAAAATGGCGTCCCGGCGAGATGTCAAAACATCACAACCTGTCGCGTGTCGCGCACACCGGCGGATGTGACAGCGCTTCTCAAACATTCTCATAACTAAAATTAAATAGTCCAACAGGAATAAGGCTAAAAGAAGTATTGGGAATTAATCTCTACACGGTAACTCAGTGATGAGAGAAGAACAGTCCCCCTTCCCCTTCTACAAAAAGTCTTAGTTAGCTACAAGTTAGCTAAAAACTTTTACTATAGACCGTCGTTGGACCGTACTGCACAGTGTCAGTGCAACTATTTATGTTGTCTGTGGTCAGACTTGTCGATATATAAATAATGGCTGCCCTTGTAATTATCGTATCGTATGGTTACTTGTAAAATATATTAAGTAGTGTATCTTAATGTTACTTTACTTATAAAATATATTAAGTAGTGTATCTTAATGTTACTTTACTTGTAAAATATATTAAGTAGTGTATCTTAATGTTATAATAAATGATGAGAAGCAAGCTACAGGTGTTTAATACCTATATCAAACGTTAAACAACGTATCACACGTACCTACCGCAGGGGGCAGAAATATTAATTAATTGTAATGACTATATGTGACTTACACATACACTTTTAATTAAATATCCAAT
Source organism: Synanthedon myopaeformis (assembly GCA_944738685.1). Classification (NCBI taxonomy): domain Eukaryota; kingdom Metazoa; phylum Arthropoda; class Insecta; order Lepidoptera; family Sesiidae; genus Synanthedon; species Synanthedon myopaeformis. The sequence continues at coordinate 10,813,681 of OX122922.1, read as the reverse complement.
AAAATATAAATTATGTTAATTAAATGAACACGCCATAAAAAAACCTGATGTTCATTTTGGCTGCAATGACTTTAACTTTTTAACTTGTGACATTACTAACCATTTTTTTTAAATTAAAGCTATCTCCTTAAGACCACATTTATGTGGTTACATTAGAGATGGACAGCAACATATCCAATTGTCCACTTATTGTAGTATGTGTATGCATATATCTAAGGCAAGTGTAAATTGAGAAAACTCTATAACCAGTGTATCGGTAGCTACCGAGCTTTCAGTTGGTAGAGCTTTGAACTACGCTTTGTTCTTATCTATATTTTAATTCATACCTTATCAAGATCAGCAGTGCCTTTGCATTTCCATGTAATCGCTTGTCTATAGGTGATGGTAGGTAATCACTTAACTACCAGACTGCTTGCCAATACTTTTATTGATCAATTTCTACTAAACAAAAAGAAAGAGAATCAGTTCACAAACAAATGCCAAAAAGTTAAGGAATGAACTTTTGTACATAGATTAAAAGTTACATTGAGATAATATGTACTAAGTACTAATTTTAATGAATAGTAGGTAGAAAACACGCACAATAGCTATATCCGTTCTGTGATGTAAACTCTATAGAGAGCGACGACATGCTGAATGAAAGGCGTAAGCTTATTGGTCGCTAGAAAACAACACTCAGAAGCGATTAGAAGCGCTGCATGTTTGAATAGTATGGTTAGACGATTAATGATTGTTGCAGCGCTGCAGCGAAATTAGTTTTAAAACTTAACCAAATAGAACACGACACGACTTTTGCTTGAGATAGCTTCTCTAGTACATAGTACATATTATCTCAATGAAAAGTTAGAGATTAATTGCCAGTTTGAGAAGCGGTGTACGGCAGGACGTCAATCGTTCAATGAATCGGAATGGCACGTTGGTTTTTTAAGAAACATGGTCAGCGGTGCGGCCGCGCCGGTGTCAGGTAACTAAATATCGAATCGGTGCCAAACACTGGCAGGTAACAATAATAACTTCTCAAGTTAATACTTAGATCAAAATTTTAATATGCACCGATTATAATAAGACAAAATCTGCTCTCTCTTGATAGGGACGTGATATACCTAATAAAGTGGACATCATAGTTTGAATTAATTATTCCTTTATAAGTTTTTTTTCATGTTAGATGTAGGTCGACAGGCTGACTGTCGAAGTATCGATCAATTTGATGGTGACTAGGCTGTCGCCTGTTAGCACAAGCAACGCCACATACTTATTTTTTTATATGTAATCAGTATGAAGTGCAAATACCAAGAACGAGTGGTAAGGCAATTTTGGCAACTTTTGACTGTACTTATATTGGCAATTTTGTTATTATAAAGAATAATTAAAAGTCAGTGACTAACTATAGATAATAACTTAACTTATATTATAATATTATAAATGCGAAAGTATGTTTGGATGTATGGATGTTTGTAACTCTTTCACGCAAAAATTACTGAACCGATCGCCATGAAATTTTGCATACACGTTGTCTGGGACACTAGAAGTTTCATCCAGAAAAAAAAAGGATTATTCCCGAGGGATAAATAAAAAATAAAAAACTAACGCCTGGTCAAAGTGTTATAGCAACACGAGGTCAAGCATTATATTGCTTATTTTTAAAATTCTCAAAAGTCTCTAGCACCAGCTAGTAGATTATAATTCTCTCGATGGACGTGTAGGTATTTCTATTTGCGTTTGAGCTGTGCGAAGCGCAGTTCCGTTTTCACTAATGATACCTTCAATATGCAAATGCGCAGCGGATGCGCTGGTGTTTTCGTAATCCGATAGAGATAAAGGCGTCCGCTCATCGGACACTTGGGGAAATTGCACACGGCTGCGTTGCATGTGTGTATTGTGTACCAATTCACTACACACACCGCTCCAATTAGGTGCAACCTTCAATACTACTTAATAGGAAAGTTAGCTGTTATTTTTTTTTAAATTTTATTTATTTAATAGCCAACCTTACAGCATGTAGGTAACATTTTAGAAATACATAAAAAGAGTTAAATTTTTATATAGCCCATTACAAGGTTAGACGTATTAAAATTTATAAGTACAAAAAAAAAAGAAAATACGAGTAATTAAAAAAAAATTATAATATATGTATAATTATACATGTATCTATAATTATATAAACATATACTTATATGCACATTATATGCAAATACATACTTATTATCACATATGCGTGATATCATGCGTGCATGTGCATGTGTGTGTGTGTGTGTTATAATCTTTTTTATATTATAATAGGTGTCAGACAAGCTAACGGTCCATTTGATGGTAGGTGGTTACCGGTGGCGGTTACCATCGTCGCCTAACTAAGGTCTCTTGTTTTATTTTTTATTTTTTGATAAATTACATCTAAAAAAATGTATCTAAGTATATATGTAGTACACGCCAAGAACCCTATTTTTTATTATATTTAAATATTAATATGTGACTGAACTGAGACTTATTTATTGAAATAGAATTGGTGTTACAACTTTAAATATTTCAATATACGATATTTAAAAAATCAATTTTATATATAACAAGTTCATCAATTCTAGTTATATTTAAATGAATCGTTCAGTTAGATCTAGATATAATTTAAAATTAATTTTCAAAACAGTAAAAGTGTCAATGTTCACACTTATCAAAAAATAAAATAACGTACGTCTACGATGTGTTTGACATTGTGAGTTCGTTCTAAACGTCACGTCATAGAGTTGTGATGTTTTTATGATGTTACTCACAAGTGCTCAAAACTTCACAACCGGAGAGATATCGGTTTCACACAACAAGCGAGTCGACTGGCGAGTGGCGCCTCTACCTCTTACTAACATCTCGAATTTGAAAATAATAACCAATTCTTTGGAATCATCTAATATATATAGATATAAAGCTTTAATTTTTAAATGAATAATGAATTATCGTTCTTATATATTTTAATTATTTGGTTTTTAAAATACTTTTAGGGCCTCTTTCATCAACTATACCTACAAGTAAAGTGTTGATTAATTCTGTGGCCTGGTGCTAAAAGGGCCAAAGTCCTTTTTTGTGAAAAATGGGATTTAACAGCAAAGTTATTGAAAAAGAATGATATTTATTTGTCCTAACAATAACAAAAAGATATTTTAGTAATACTACAATATAACATGTAAATTATAACTATCAATTCTTGTTAATTGTTCTAATGCTTATTACCGAAAGATAGGAATATAGATATTGGCCCTTTTAGCACCAGGCCACAGAATTACTTTTACAAATAATTTTATGTATTATTAAATTATGCACTCCGTTTATTGCGTACTTAGATAGGTGATTTTTTTTTAATATTTTCTTTTTTTACCGTACAAACAAAGGTATATCAGCTCCATCATTCCCGGTGACTTTTAAATGGCGGTTAGCCTACTTGACACTTACTGTACAGCCTAGATGGTGTGACCCCCTGCCGGAAGTCCACCCCGGGACCTCTCTGTTATCACATTATCGTTAAAAATGTCATTTCATTATAATAATTATATTCATTACTAGCTATTGCCCGCGACTTCGTCCGCATTGAACGATGAAAGGTACCCTATGTCCTTTCTGCTGTCGCAGCCAACGTTTATGTAAAATTTCATGATGATCGGTTCAGTAGTTTTTACGTGAAAGAGTCACATACATCCATACATACTTTCGCATTTGTAATATTAGTACGGATAATAAGCGTATGCGATTGTGTCACGACTAGCGTGCCATTAATAAAATCAAAAAGCGTTAAATTAAATTTCTGTGAGCCCAAGCCTTGATAGGATAAGGGATTCTCGTCTAATCCCTTATCCTATCAAGGTCGGTAGTACACTTGCAAAACCTATTATGGCTTCCTTATGTTAATAGGCGGCGCAAGTAGCCACCTAAGTAGTATTAAGTTGGACGATGTTAGCTTTAAGTCGGTTAAATACCATTCTACAAAGATATATCTATTAAAATTATGTATCTACTTATATTTAAGAAAAATATTCGTAAAATTAATAATCGGTATCATAGTACCGGCTTCGGCCAAAAGCTCATAACCTCAATCTTGATAAGGGACCGTGACATTGTATGTTTTTCTCTTTTTCCCTCGACGACCGGAAAGTATCCTCTTCTTATTTGTTTATCTCCAGCTTGTCGACAGCCTCCATCACCACGTAATTAGAAAGACAAGACAGTTTTTTTCATAATAATTGACTGGACACTAAGCACGCTGCCGAGCGAATCACAGTTTTATTACCAAAGCATCAAAGTCCATATCTGTTTGCGGTCGTTTGAATAATCGATAGTGGCTGTTGAGGCTTTGTTTTTTTTTGTCCTTATGAAATATTGTTTTTCGGTGACACTGCCATTTTTAAATTGTGAATCACTCTTTTTTTCAACTGGTTGACTTTTAGGTTTAAATGTGCGTTTCAATTTTATTTTTTATTATCTAATTAAAAATATATAGATTTAATTTTTAAATGAATATTTTAATATTAATGAATTTATAGTTCTTATATCAGCGTTGATGTAAGCGGTAATAACCATAATTGATCAATATTGAATTGATCAAAAGATGAGTTCATTATAACAATTAAAATACCTCATTTCGTTGATTTTTTAATAAATTTAATATATCTAAGCTTTAATATATGAATTTAATATATGAATTGAATATATGTTTCAAAATCCCGAACCGATTAGGGAGCTTTTTGTTGATATTATAGAATATCGGATACTCACAATCTTGTAAACTTTGCTACCAGGTAATCTTTTTCTAAGATCGGCAAAGTCAAGATATGTTGCACTAAAGCAACGAAAATGTTGAGCTTCTAAACTTTGGAAATTTATATAAACAAAATTACAACTTCTCTCTCTCTCTCTGTCTCTCATAAAAATATTAAGGTATAGACGGTTATTCGTTCATCAGACGATGGGTTATTCGATCTGCCAGCCAGTTTAGATAAATATTTTTCCTATATTTTACGTATAGCTATAAATACTTAATATAGACAAAAAATACGACATAACGGATATTATCTTATACAATTACACATCTTTTCCTATTATCTGTATGCAATGCTATAGTAGGTTAACATTGTTAGATATCTGTGTATATTTGCATCTCTTTACACCACCAATACTTAGTTAGAAAATACTTATAAAATTGTAAAATATATTGTGAGATTCTGGCTTTGTTTTTCAGTGTGTGAGTTATCCTATTAGGGTTGGAAATACTATCAATGACTATATGTGACTGTAGGCGTCTATCGCCATTTGGACGGAGTGGGCGACAGTCATAAAAAAAATTACTTTAATCATAAAAAAAAAAACATAAATAAATCTATCTAATAAATAGTTGAACACCAACTTTTGATAAAACCCACTCTAATATATACATAATATTTTGTTATCAAAATATCTAAAATATTTATTGTTCACGATTTACACGCTTGTTTTTAATTGATAAAAAAAAAAAATACTTCACTGAATCTATTGACCGAATCTAAAATAATTGGCGGCTACTGTAACCGTTCCATAGATAAGTTTGATTTACGACGTAGCTACCTACGCATAATAGGTAACTATCTCACACAAAGTTAACAGTGCGTTTGGAAAACAGCTAAACATTAGGACAGTCGTTGAAGGGATTATTTCAGCGAGTGTAAATTCCATTTGCGATTAATACAAATGGGGGGCAATAGATAAGTGTTGGCACTCGATAGAAATTATTAGTACAGTATCTGTTTTGTCCTAAATTGCACCCATAGGTATCAATCTCAACTGTTCTTTATGATATTAGTTAGGTATTCATGTAATGTGATAATATACTAATGTAGTCTCGCATAAACTCAAGAAAAGCTAGACCGATTTCAATTAGGTTTTCATTTATGGAAAGAGGGTTAAACTGAGAAGGTTTGTATATATAATTTGCAAGAAAATAATCATCCAAGCGTAGCCTGAGGTCATATATGGGTTTGATATATGAAATAACTTTACAGGCGTCTAAAAATAAAAATGCAGCCGTATAAGATTTAAACAAATATTCTAATTTGATTTATTACTGTATAGAATTAACTCAGACGTCGATATATCTATAATTAAATTGATAAAATTGGATTTTCCCAAAAGAAAACTTGTAAAACGGTATCTTTTAGATTAGATTACGGTTATCTGTTAAGAAAACATGACGGAAGTTACTCGAAGGCAATCGTTGCACGTGCGTCAACACATCGAAAACAATTTTCTTATCCAAAAAAGCATTTTGAGTTTCATTATAGATAGATTTCATCAACTATTATTTACACTACTACAAGTAGGTAACAACTGACGGTCATATAGGTATTGTCTAATACAAGAAAAACTATGTTTAGAAAAAAATATGACTCATTGTTGACTTGTTTTTGATGATGATTTGATGACTTTGTCTCAGAAGTCATTTTTAACCTTTTTAAGTGGCCTAAGCTCAATAAAATCAAATTACAATTACAATGGAGAATGGAATAGTGCTAGAATAGTACTAAACTTGTACTATTACCTATTATGTAGCAGTAGGTAAGTCTGTGCATGAATAAGTATTAGGGTATTAGTACCTATTTATGTAAATAAATAAATATGAGTATATATATACTTAGTATATGTGTATTTTTATTTTTATAGTTTCTTAACGATTTTTATTTTTTAAGTGTAATGTGTCATCACAATTTGAATTTAGAAATCATATCACATTTTTTTTTTGAGTTTTGATGATAGCTGTTATTCGAGCTAAGAGAGGAAGCTTAAATATTAAAATTGAAAAGTACGAAAACATTTAGCATATAAGTAGTTCGCAAGTGTATTGAATAGGAATCCCAGGACCAAATGTAATTTCTTTATTATAATTACATTCAGTTAAATTGTGAATATTATAACGATTTATTAGACTAACTCATCGGAGTTTATCTCGTCCGAACCTGCGAATAAGTACCTAATGCTAATATTTTTTATTTTAGGGTCATATATTCAACTGCAGTAAGTAATATACTTTCAATATGAGTCATCTAGATTACCAGATGCAATAGTCACCAAATGGAGAAAGCTTTTTAACATTTTTGACGCGAGAGAAACCGTAAAAAAGGGCTAGTTAAAGACAAATACTTTGAAAACTTTGTAAATAATCTTAGAGATCTACGGAAACTTTTTGGTTGTATAAACGTCCGTGACTTTATGGTTGGATAGCTCGCGAACTATTCGTGAAATTTACTTCTCAACAAAGGAGATTGTCTCGTCCCACGGGACGTGTTCCTGCCTCGTAGCTCAGGGACCATCCATCTTCCAAAGGATCCCGCCGATGTATCGCGCCTCCACACATCGGCCTCTATAAATGTACAAATATCATCCATGTATAAACATGTATATACTAAATGTCTTACTATTTAACTATTGATTATTATCCCAGAAATATATACAGTCATTGGGCAGCCCGTTTGGCAACAGTAACCATAGAACACCTTACAGAAGACCACTGTGCTTTTGTGTTTCGGTGAGTTAATAAGGGATGCCAGAGCCAAGTTCACAATTCCTTTTACCCCTTAGATATTCGTAATAATATTATAAATGCGAAAGTATGTTTGGATGTATGGATGTTTGTGACTCTTTCACGCAAAAACTACTGAACCGATCGCCGTGAAATTTTACATACACGTTGTCTGGGACACCGGAAAGGACATAGGGTACCTTTAATCCAGAATAAAAGGACTATTCCCAAGGGATAAATAAAAAATAAAAAACTAACGCCTGACCAAAGTGTTATAGCAACACGAGGTCAAGCGTTATATTGCTTTTTTTTTTTTTTTTCAACGCGGACGAATTCGCGAGCACCAGCTAGTATTTAATAATACTAAGGTTGGCAGCGCATTTACAGCACTTATGGCGATGGTAGCCACCGACCTTCAAATGGCCTGTATTCATCATAATAATATTTACATTTTTATTAATTATTACAAATTACGAAATCTCAATATTATAAAAAAATGCTATTAATTTGTCATTCATTAATAAATGATGAAAGCAATACCTTATTTTTTAATAACTCAATACGACAAAGAATTCTTGCTGAATAAATAAATCAGAATAAAATTAATTTCACAGATGCCAAATTCTGACGACAGGCTCGAGTTCACAAACAGACGGTTAGTTTTTAAACAGCTGTTTAAAATTTAAACAGCCGTTTAATAATATTTTGTTGATCACCATCGCTAAACTGCGGGTTAAACGCCCTAAACATCTGATTAATCATTAAGTTAATCAGATGTTTAGGGCGTTTAACCCGCATTTTAGCGATTTTGAACAACAAAATATTATTAAACGGCTGTTTAAAATTTAAACAGTCGTTCAAATTTTAATCATTAAGTTAATCAGATGTTTAGGGCGTTTAACCCGCAGTTTAGCGATGGTGATCAACAAAATATTATTAAACGGCTGTTTAAAAATAACCGTCTGTTGGTGAACTCGAGCCAGTTCTTTATAAGTAACTAGCGACCCGCCTTTGACTTCGTAAGGTTGTCATTTTTCTAAAAATTATAATATCCATAAACATTCCTTGTTTATCACTATTTCAGTTAGTGAACCCCAAAATGAGACGTGTGTTTTAGAAGTTAACAGAGAAACAGACAGAAGTCACAACAGAAGTGAGCGAATTTATTTTATAATATAAATATACTTACATATAGAGATAATGCTAGTGATATATTTAATTATACATGAAAATCTCCCGATATGATATTATTTATTAGCTGATAACTTTTATACAAATATTTTTTCACCTTACGAAAAATTCAAAAAGCAGAATTTAATATAAATAAAACTATAAATCGTATAACATGTTTTATTATTTATCCTAATATTCAATTTTGAAAATTCTTTAATAATTTATTACAGCATTTTCGCATTTGTATGTACTCGTCTTGAGTGGTCACTTCTTAGAAAAAAGGTAGGTAAGTAAGTAGTTAAGTTAAAATGTAGGCAAAATGCATCTTCACTTCAATCCATGCATAGGAAGTTAAGCGAGGCTTGGAATTATGTAAATATTGTCTTCCTTATCGTGATATCTCTGTGTGTGGTCTGAGCGGCATTCTCTTTCAAGCAAATCGTCTAATCTCTTTAGTAAAACTATTAAATAACATCGTAAAATTTAATTTACAATGTCGTGGGAGCTGATTGCAAGTTAGTCAATTTTGAACCGCACCCGTAACAACTTCGGCCTATTTCAAGTACCTCCTTAACATATAACAAGTATACTATGTAATTTTAAAGGAAATATTGCATGGGTGCTTAGTAGGAGTGAGAAATCCTTTAGTACGCAAATTTTACAGGCAATGGTGGCCAAATGGCTATAATCCGTTTTTGAGAAAATTCACTCATTTAGAAAAATTCACAATTACACACACACGCACGCACACGCACACGCGCACACACACACACACACACACACACACACACACACACACACACACACACACACACACACACACACACACACACACACACACACACCACTGAAGTGTATATTCAACCAAAAATACATACATTAACATATATTATATCTGTATTTTTGTTGTTGACATTTTTTTAAAGTAACATATATTGTGACTACTTTTTATTTTATTACATAAGTAATATGTTCAGTTATTACGTTAAGTAGGTATATTTTGATTTAATTTCTATTCAAAAAAGCCTGTACTTAGCAATATTTAAGTACATCTAATAAATAAAACAAACTAATTCATCCACTAACGGTCTTAACGGTCCACTAATTGATGGTATAGTACGAATAGAAGTAAGAAAAAAATTTACCAAGGATTAGGAAATTAAAATGGCGATAGATATATAATGAAAATAAAATTTTTGTTTAAATAAAACAATTATTTCAAATTTTCAGTCAATCTTTATCGTTTCAAAAATAGAGCTAACCGAATAGGAAGTTGTTAAATATAACTTATTAATGGGCATGTACCCTTGAAACATAAGAAAGGACCTTGAGCTGTCACCCGTGACAGCTGTCAAAAGTGACAGGTGTCGACGTCCGTGATGGAGTGTCATGTGATTAATTAACGAGCGACTAATTACTGTGACAGCTCGTCTTAACGTCGTTACAGTCGTTAGATGTAAGAAACCAATAACTTACTTTGCACTTAGGCAAGTTCATTGAGGTAATGACGTAATATTGACGTAATATTATATTTTTATAGGTATAGAAACCTAGTGTATGATTTTGCACTAAACAAATGGTTGGTCCCGATTTTTTTTTATTTACACAATTATGTTTCTTTAATTTTTTTGTGCTTAAATATTATTATTAATATTATTATAACTATTAAACTATAATGTCTTGTTGATATTATAAGTTTTGATAATTTATTATAATTATTTGAAAAGATCATTTATTTACGGAAGTTTCTAGTCGGTTTGTTTCCATGAAAACTATTTAAATCTTTAGTTTTCCGAACCTTACCTTAAGTAGTATAAAAGTTTATATATATAAACAAATAAATATCAATTAACCACAGTTAAATTCACCTATTCTTTTTCTATACAAAGCACACGTTAATTAACTTTATCGTAACCCAAAAAAAAAATTAGTCGAGAACATTAAAGACAATCTTTATCGCATTTTGGACAATGAAAGCAGGTTGACAGCCGATGTCTTTATACCAACACAAAAACAATACCCCCTATCAGCTTACACGCTATTAAAATACACTAAACTTAACTCAGACCAAGTGTGAACCTTAAAACTTCCATAGAATAGAGTTCATTTTAAAACGCCTCATCTAAAACGACTCCAACACTAAAAGGACATAAGAGGATGGAACGCGAAGAATAAAAACGTGTTTTAAGTTCAAAGGCACAAGTCTGTTTTTTGATTGCGGTTCCCAAACGAACGGGTTATTATTGAATAACTATATGATAGTGTTATGACGTGGCCTTTGATTAATAATGGAGCGAGCTTGTCCATTTTGGTTTTTTACTCTGATGAAATATGTAACGCTTTCAGACTAACTTTTGTAATTCATTTTTGTAGGGGAATATAAATAAAGGATTGCTTTAAAGAAAGAACCCTCATTTTATTGTACCTACTGATTATCTAAATTGTATATTAGATAGGAAAATATAGGAATTCAAAAGTGGCAAAACTGTTCCTTATTTTCCACACAAAATGAGGTTGATGGTCTACCTGGTGGTAAGTGGCTACCGTCGTCTGTTAACAAAAGCCACGTCATAGGGGTTGTATGTACCTAAGCTATACGTGCGCTGCCGATATTGATAAGTAAAAGAAATTATAAGATAAAAAATTAGGTATAAAATTTGAAAAAATTGTTATAACAAATTAACCTACCACATATACATTTAGTTAGATAGGTATGCATTTAGTAAAAATCAGTTTATTTTGATATTAGGTGCAAGCAGACACTTCAATTTGTTTTGTTAGTATACATAGATATAAACAACTAGAGACCTGCAATTTTTTTATATAAATTATATACAGTGAAAACCGTGTCAAAGGCCATTGGGTAATTCAGAAGAAGTTAACGGAGAAAAATACAGAGATTGACAACGAATATGTATTATAAAGTGAGAAGATTTGAATGTTTTTAATGAATAAACTGAAAAACTATTGGACCTATTTTGAAAATTATTTCGCCAAAGAAAGCTACATTATTAGCGAGTAACAGACTATATTTTACATTGTTATGCTTACGAAGTCGCGTGCAACAGCTAGTATTTTATATTGTAACATAAATAATTCATAAAATATGGGTACATTTAATTTTTTTGAAAAAATGATATGAACTAAATAACTACTATATGTATACAATTTAGACATATTGACAATAAAATAGATTATACACTCGTATATATAAGTATTAGGTATCAAAAAAAAGATTTTTAGTTACTTAAAGCTATTTCTTTTGATTGTAAAAAATTCAAACTGAAAACTATATAATATATTCATCTGAAATTGCTTAACATACACCCTTGTCTATGTTTGACTGGCCATAGTCGAATTGAAATTTAAAAAAAAAAATGCACAATACTTACAATCTTAATCCGACCAATGCTACTGCACATACTCGTAGGTAGTACTTGTAATAATGAGATAAACTCGTGAGTACAGTCCAGTGGAAAAGAGATTACCATTAAATATAAAAATAAATATCTTAAAGGAGCATTTAATCTGAAAGGACTTGGCCAAATACCATCGAAGCACATAAAAACAACACATCCTATTGCAATCCCTTGGTTATGGTGTGTCGAAGTTATAATGATATGGTTATCGGGTGTGAGGACGGTTTTGATATATTTGACGGCAGGTTTTCCAAATTCAAAAATAGTTTAAAACTAATATTTAAGTAGAAATTTAGAAAGTATTATAAATTATGAATTAATTAAGTATTTAAGACCATTAGTAGCTATGTTAAATTAAACATGTTAAGTACACTGTTTAGGAGTGCAATTTAGATAATTATCCATACACATGTATTTAATTGCAATCTGTTTGTGTACTGTATAAAATTTAAAAAAAAAATACACAGTAGTTGTAGGGCACATTTTGTTTCGCAGTCATTTGGGCAGCCCGTCTGGCGGCAGTAACCACTACCTTACAGAAATAACAGCATATACCTGCTGTTGTATTTCGGTGAGTTTCGATCTATAATCGTTCTATGGTCGATGGCGCACTTGTAGCACTTATGGCGTTGCTTGTGTTATAGGCGACGGTAGCCACCTACCATCAAGTGGACCGTCAGTCTGTCTGTCGATTTTAACATTAAAAAAAAATCTGTGGAATAAACTATAACTGTTAAATCTTTAGACTGTTTAATATTAAATATTTAGATTAAATTTGATCTAAATTAATTAATAATGAATTCTTATTAAATTAAATTTATTATGTTTACTGTTTATTTATTAATAAACAACTTGACACGAAATTTTTATATATAAGAATAGAGAAGAGATTTTAATTAAAATAGCAATATATTAAATGTAAGTAGTTTATTAAAAGAAATTAATGTTTTTTGAGGAGTTGCAGCGAGTGGCTGTACCGACGTAGGTACTCACCCCTATCCCATTAATCATTAGATCATAACTGGACCCGCTTCCGTTACAGCGAGACTGAGCGAGACGCACATATTGAATAATGCGGCCGAGACAAGGACGAGCGATAGCACTCGACAACTTAATTGAAAACAAGCGTTCATAGTGATGTCCACCATCGATAAGGAGTTAGCGTACTTACCACTTGGTCAGTTTCCTTACTCGTCAATTTCACTAATTCACCAGTTTACTCATTAAACGGTTTCTGAATTCGTCAATTTCCTTATTTGCCAAGCTTAACTCTGACCAGGGTAACAGGAATCACAAAGCGAACATTCATAATAAGTTTAGTTTAGTTTATTATATTTGCCTGTACATGGGTGCAAAACCAGATAATACCATTCAATGCAGCGTCCCAGCATGTACTACCACATTTGGTGTGCAAAATATCTATATTACGTCAAAATTAAAATTTAAAATTTAAAATGCATCAGAACACTATTAGAGTCTGTCATTTAAAAATTCATCCAGAGCATAATAGGCTTTCCCTGCCAATAAATCCTTTAATTTTTTCTTTATTAGTCCCGTATCAGAAACGCTTCTAATAGAAAGGGGCATCTTGTTATATACATCTTATCTACATCTTATAAGACACCTTTACATCCTGGCAACCAGTGAAACAGACGAATATGGAAACTAGTGCAGATGACAACCTAACCTACCTACCTATGTACTGACGAAAAAGTAAACTAGTGCACAAGGAAACTAGCGAATTAACGAAACTGACATCCTAGCAAAACTAGCGAAGGAGGAAACTGAAGAATCAGGAAAATGCCTAACTTGCGAAATTGTCAACCTACCGAAACTGTCTAAACTGATAAATTAGTAAAATTGTCGAGTAAGGAAACTGACCAGTGGTACGTTAACTCTTTGACAACTATCTAATTCAAAAATAATGGTATCAACAACTCTCTGAGTCTTGGAAAAAAGGTTAAATAATAAAAAAAAATATCCAATAAAAAAAAATTTGCCAAATTAAACAAGCTAGAACATTTAATGACTGCCCTATATGGACTGACCAAAAAAATGGTTACCGCTGCCACACGGGGCTGGCTAATTTAATTAAATATTTACCTAAGTATTTATAAATTCAAATGGAAATATGGAATAGGAGAGGTCACAGACAAAGCCTAAAAACTATATACCTTATCATTTTCTTAGTATCGATACAATTGCAGCGCATCACTAGTCCTATCATCTGTTACACCCATAACGCGTTATCTGTCTCGTCTGGAACATTAACACGTCCAGCCTCATTATAGTATACATTATAAATTTATATCCAATACAAAATCCACTCTGTTTTCAATCTTATTCCCCAAGCAGTAAGTATCATTTGCCCAAGCCAGTTGTCGATTTAAATTCACAAAATCTAACCGTTTCACTGTCGCCAGTTGACATCGAGAAAAATGATTTGGTTTAAACGATAACTTTTAAATTTTGTTAACAAAGAATATCTTCAACTTAAAGGCTCAATGCGTTTTGCAGTCGTCATTGCTAATAGATTTCATTTAATTGCCTTTGCATTAAGCATATAGGACAGAGCTGCCTTCTCATCTATTTTTACGTTTGCATATTATTTATAAAAAAAAATTACGATTTATATAAAATAAAAAAAATAATTTAAAAAGAAATATATTTCTATGTTGCTATGTTAAAGTATATGATCTATGCCTACCTATATGTATACCAATATATATATGTTAAAGATTTTTAAGTAAAATATTTTATAAAAGAGATATGTCTAATTACAACTTACTTTCGACATTTTGACTTACTTTTCGGCAAACCAAGTACCTTATTGATGCGCTTTTAAGTCCTCAGAATGGGCTAATAAAATAAGTTTTTTAATATATATTTTTAAATACATCTAAATATTTCTTGATTCACGTATATTTACCTACTAGCTGGTTCCCGCGATTTCGTCCGCGTTGAACGATAAAAGGTACCCTATGTCCTTTCTGGTGTCCCAGACAACGTGTATGCAAAATTTCATGGTGATCGGTTCAGTAGTTTTTGCGTGAAAGAGTTACAAACATCCATACATCCAAACATACTTTACGGATTAGAATTACCTTCGGAAATACATCTAATTGGAAACATACCTATAGTCGTTAGCTAGAAAGCTTAGGGGTGTTCCTCTTCTTCAGTTTAAAAAAAACAGTGATTCAAGTTAAAAAGGGATAGGTATATTATAAGTACCTATCTACTCTCTAATAAATAATCACACGCAGTTGAATCTCCTACAGCTAAGGTTTTTTATAAACCTTTTGATGGTTGTTAGTTAACTGGTTAACTTTTGATGATTTAATTTAGGCTCGAGTTCACCAACAGACGGTTATTTTTAAACAGCTGTTTAAAATTTAAACAGCCGTTTAATAATATTTTGTTGTTCAAAATCGCTAAAATGCGGGTTAAACGCCCTAAACATCTGATTAACTTAATGATTAAAATTTGAATGACTGTTTAAATTTTAAACAGCTGTTTATCTTAATGATTAAAATTTGAATGACTGCTTAAATTTTAAACAGCTGTTTAACTTAATGATTAAAATTTGAATGACTGCTTAAATTTTAAACAGCCGTTTAATAATAACCGTCTGTTGGTGAACTCGAGCCTTAGACATGTGATGTGGATCTAGACTATAGACCTGGTTATACCCGCCATACCTTCCAACATTGTTGAAAGTACCTACTTTAATAAAAGGACAAATCAAAAAAAAAACAGGTGATATTGATATTTCATGACAAAATTTGATTTAATATATTACCTAAGTACTTAACTAAACTTGTATTTGTAATGTTGTAGTGACAGGACACACTACGTTTTGCAATTTTAAATTAGATAACCCCGTATTGGCAACAGTAACCATTATTTACTAAACAGAAAACAACCATAGGTAAATTATAACGTTCAAGTTTTGTTGTTGTCAGTGAATGAGTATGGGATAGATATCAAAGCCTATTTCTATATCACCTTATGACTTATTCTTAGATACTTCATCCTATTAAAGTAGTAGGTATTCCCCATAGGGTTGCTTGTGTTAAACAGCGACAGTGACGTTTGCTATTTGATGAAAATTGCAAAGGCTATAATTGATTCATTTGAACTATTATCAAAATTATATATTTAAATGTCCCTCATACTAATTTGTTTGAGAAATCGTTCTTTGCTACATGTAGCTCTTAGTAAGACAAATTATATGAGAAATTTAATACATTAATGTCTCATTTAAGTAGACTTTTTAATGAAATTTTACTAGAGCATAAATATGTCGACCTGTTCCACAGTTCCATAGTTAAAACTAAAAATATTATAGCCAATAAATTCTTCAATGGCCTACCATAACTTAAGTAAGTATAAATTGTAAACACACTCATTATTATTAGACTAGTCTGTAATCCTTAAACTTTAAGTGGATTTTTTTTATTAAGTGTAAGCTATATATATTCAAACTGTTATCATGTAATAAATACCTATTAGTTTCGTTAAAATAAAATAAATAAATAAATATTATATTTCTATAACTTAATTTTATTTTAAACTTCATTTAGACATTGAAATACCTACGACTTAATGACTAAGTAGTCAAGATAACGTTTATACCTAACTCATTATAGAGTTATGTAGGAATGAGTGTACCTACCTATACCTATCTAGACAAAGTATATATGTACCTATGTGAATATTTTAAATGGTGACGTAAGTAATTTATGTTTCTTTATGATCATTTCAATCTGTCATAATTTGTAAATGCCTACCTGAGAAATACTTACCTATACATTTAATTAATACGAACAACTTTTAAAAAAAAAAAGACAAAATGGCCGTTCGCCATTTTGAGGAGAGAAAAAAACTACTCACACCTCGAAATCGATTTACGTCAAGGATAAATTAAAGCGTTCCGCGTAAACCGACAGCCAAGGACTATTCACAACATAGAGTAAATAGAAAAACATCCGTTGATCCGCATCCAGCCTCCAAGATTCGCACTATTATCCCGCGATCACCAATCCAAAATGGAGAACTGGATTCTGCGCTCTGATTGGTTCTACAAAAGTGACACGCCCCGCCCACTTCTTAGCCCCGCCCATCGACGACAAAAACCTCACAGAACTACTCTATGCCTGTCAGTAATAACAACTCAGTTGTTTTGCCGACGCCAAACGAATTCAAGTGAGCGACCCTACACACTAGTTTGCCAAACATATCTTTGTATTAAATCACGTAAATTTATCATAGAGACAACCCCGTCCCTATCTGTCGAACGAATATTTCGGTGAATCGGAGAGGGATAGAGTATATAAAATTTCGAAGTGATTGAGAAAAGTAATGCCGCGGTGCGTGTATTCGGCCAGTGTTCGTCGGCACACCTGACGTGCGGGCGTGCGATCGATAGCGGTGCGCGGCACTAGCCCGTTTAAAATTCGAACTCCAACGAATTCCGGGACGCGAATAGAGCGCCGCGACAGCTCAACGATCGTCCGTCGTAGTGATGTGTTAATGAGTTATCGATAGACACGGTTTTCGTGACAAACATGATGACTATGGACATCGGGATGTACAACAACCAGCAGAACGGATACGGAAGCGGGGAGTATTACCAGCAAGGCGCCGCTTACCAGCCTCCGTACGAGGGATACCACGAAGGATATTACGAACCGACTTCACATTACTACGAGCCCCTAGTTCACGGGCAGCCCTCACACGACCACGCTCCACCGCCAGTCATAAACACTGACACGGGACTGTGCTACACTAATTTGGACTACGGGGAACTACAACCGAACTACCCCCTACACACACTGCCACCACATCCCGATCAGTTTAAGCACAGAGAAGTGGGCAGACACGATGAAATGGACAGTCACTTCTTAGAGACCAAATATAACATGCACTTTGTGGACGATGGGACGATGCAGTACACACATGCGGGATCCCCTCTGCCGTGCGCAGAGTTCGACCCTTATCAGCCCAAAGAGGAGTTTGTGGGTTTGAGGGAGGGTTTTGTGAGGGAGGGTGATTGCGTGGCCTCTGGCCATGGCCATATCGCTGCTGGTCACCAGCAGCATCAGCCTTCGCAGTCAGCGGTACCGACTTATAAATGGATGCAGGTCAAGAGGAATGTGCCGAAACCGTCAGGTAAGATTATAAAATTTCTATAGTAAATATTTTACCTATTTATTAACATAGGATATAAGTAGGTACCTACCTATTGATAAATTTGTGATCACCTTTCCTAGCCTAGTATTTTTTTTAATGATTGACTTTCTAACAATTTATACTATTAATGGTATTATTTTTTAATACCATAGGTATAACTACCCGGTAGAAAAGTAAACCTACTTCCTAATTACCTATGTAAAATTCATTCATTTCATACAATTTACCTAATCCATGGATCCTCTGTCTGAAACGATCGATATTAAAAATATATATAAACAATTTTATTCTAAAATTGTGAGTACCAAAAAACTCATTTTAGGTACCTTCCAATAAAAAAAAACACCCGTTATTTTAATTTGGATTTATTTAGGCAGAAGGTGCATAGGTAAATGTAAAGACATACCTATCTAAATTGACTTTTTGTCAATAAAAAAACAAGCAAGATTTTTTTAACTTTGGTTGAAACTTTAAAAATCAAAAAAGACCATAATATGACTAATATTAGTTTTAACCTATATTAAGTGAGAAAGATATGTGCAAAGTAGGTATATAATTCCATAGTAGATATAAGGGATTAGGAAAGGATAGGGAAATGAAAATAAAAAATACATATATGATATACATCGATATACACATAATTTATTATAAAAAAACGATTATCAACAAGGAGTATCCACATCCACAAGCTACATATCAGGCTGCTGCAAATATCATGCTAATAATACTTACCAATTGATTATAATTATCCTCTATACAATAAGTTCCTCTACATATAAGTTGATACTGCCGTCTGTACTTAACAAAACACCTGCTTAAGTTATTATACCTTAACATATTTTCAAATTTAAACCCAACAGTGTCGTCCCAATGAAGTAACAAAGCTTGTCCACACAGAAGTAGGTCATCTATTATTATTATTAGTTGATTAGTTTTTGGAAATTGTTTAGCACAGTGTAAACGATGATGCCTCCTTAGTCTATTAAGTATAGAACTTATTAAGTATAGAAAAGTGCAAAGTACTTCCGCATAATAAATTAATAACTCCGACCAAGTGGGTAACAAAGTAAAATATCCGAGTTTACCCACAATAAAGTAATTGGAGACTTATCTATTTATGTGACTATCGTGCTGGCTCTTTAGAGCTCTTTAGAGCTCTTTAATACTTTAGTTTTGACCATATCGTAAAACCAGTCAAAGGCGTCAAAGAAAAAGCACGAACAGAAAGCTTGCAGAGTCTGCATCGGTAACCTCGATTAAGGAACTGTTCTAAAGACGAAGAAATCTAAATCCAAATTAATAACAAAGCTCGGCTTCCAATTCAAATTTAAACACATTATAATCCAGAATGAATGAAATCCACTAGGCACTTTTGATCTAAGTTACCTACAGTTTAGCTATTAAGTACAAAAATCTACCTATTGTATTGGAAAATAGCGAAAATATTACACAAATAAATACACAAATAAATGTATCAAATCAATGTAGGTTTTGAGTTAATTTCGACCAAATTAAAGTTGCTCTTTAGATTGTAGGTTAAATTTTCTTAAAGAAAATAATCTATACCCTTATTTTATAAAAAAAAATCAATTTCAAATTTTCTTATTACGAGCAAGTGTAGGTACTAAGTGTAATTGGTTTACTATAAATAACTAAACACATCGTTTAAGTCGGCGATGGAATTTATTAGGCGAGTAGTGATGTCAGTTGTTTTATCGAGTTAGTGTTGTGACGACTCTCGACAGCCGCAAGACGAGATCAAGGGTTGTGACTCCGACCGGCGTGTCACTCACTCCGACGCCGGCAAATAATTTGACGTTTACAACTCTAATGTTCCACACTCGTGCTTCGTGGAGATAATCTTTACTGGTTATTTGTCGTTGAACTATTATTCGGATTATTTTTATAAAACCTTTGACTTTTGTTCGAATTTTGAATAACTTGGACGGTTGCAGTTGAGTCTTTAGACAATTTTCATATTTGACAATATTCAAGCAACGTTTTAAATAATGTTAATTTATATAATAATAATGTTAAATATGAATATGGTTATAAATAATATAAATATTAATATTAATTAGCCAAATAAGGTCCTTTGCTTATGCAAGGGATAAATGTATATTTCCCCCAATTATAATGTTAGTAATTTAATTCTTAAATCCAATATGTTATGTCTTATGTGATGTAAATAAAAAATAAAAAACCATAGGTTTTTATTACATTGAAAATTTTTTTAAATAAATTTTCTAAACCGAAAATTTGGAAACCCGAGGCATAGAAGTAAACTATCAAAAATACAAAATAACTAATCAATATTATAAGATGAGAAAGAGATATTATAGAGAGGAGTTTAAATTTGAGAGGAGTTTGTATTTAAATCTCCAAAATCACTGCATGTACTTGAAAAAATCTCTTACTATTTCAAATGGAACATTATTCCAAAGAGACATGGGCTATATATTACATTATTATATTATACCTAATAAGTAGTAAGCGGACGCAGTCGGGGGGTTAGTCTAGTATTTGCTAAACAATGAAATTAAGTTTGTTGATGTCTACACATTTCATAAATAAATAAATAAATAAATAAATATCTTCACACATTCCACACAGCACCATCTAGTTCCACAGTAAGCAACTAATGCTTGTATTATGGACACCAGACAGTTGATATATTACATAGATTACTTTTTTTTGTAAATACATAAATATTATAAATACAAAACATCCATAAACATTTGCCCCTAGCGGGATTTGAACCCGCGACCGTTTGGTTGACAGCTAGGGTTACTAGACACTAGACCAAACGTGTCGTCAAATGAATATTGCAATAAATGTTATTGTGCTAACCGAAGGTTGTCTTTATGTAACTCAAATCTTTTCCTGATCAACTAATTATTTTATATAAGCTATTAAAACTCTTTTAATAGATTCTTTAAAATTTCATTTGCATAAAATTTTAATTAGTATTTTTTTTTTCTTGTGTATTTTTAAATAAAGTGGCCGAAATAGACAACCTATCATCATACTTAACTCGATGATAGGTGGCTATACGGTTGTCTAATAACACCAAGATAATGGGTTCTAGTATTACTCAAACACCAAAGCACAGAAAGTTATTTAATTCAATGTAGGAATTAATTAATTACTTTGTAAAAAGAATATCTAAATTACAATGAAAACTATTTGACGACACGTTTGGTCTAGTGGCTAGTAACCCTAGCTGTTAACCAAACGGTCGCGGGTTCGAATCCCGCTTGGGACAAATGTTTATGTGTTAACATTTTACCTTTGTACCTGAGTCATGGATGTTTTGTATTTATAATATGTATGTATTTACAAAAAAAAAGTAATCTATGTATTATATCAACTGTCTGGTATCCATAATACAAGCATTAGTTGCTTAATATGGAACTAGATGGTGCTGTGTGGCATGTGTGAAGATATTTATTTATTTATTTATTTATTTAACTATTACATAAAAATCAATTGTGTAATTTAGAAAAATATAAGCAAATGTTTAATACGACTTTGGGCTTTTATTATAAAAGTTTTTTGTTGGAATCCTATTATCGTAAGATATTTATTTCACTATCGATGAACTAAAAATATTTTAAAGTTGTTTTCATGACAAAATTACATTTATTTTTAAATTTAATTTAAGAATTCAATATAAGTCCAAAACATTAAAAATGTTGAGGATACGATAAATAATTACCGAAGTGTCTCGTTTCAACAGTTTGTTAATCATTATTGTATTCATTTATTAAAACGGACAGACGGACGGACAAGTAGATTTTGAATATAGATAAAAATTGACGTGTGCACGACTCGGAGTCGCGTGCGACGACGCGACGCGTTGCTAGTTGCTCCTTCCAAAAATATATTTCATACTTATCGTAATAAGGATATTATAACTAACACAAAATAAATATAATAAGATTATCACTATCACTATCGCTACAATAAGATTCTGAATAATATTGACATATTTTCCAACAATTTGAATTTTTATAAAAAGAAAATTGGCGAATTACTTTTGAAAAATTAATTTTATACTTATAGAATATTCTCTTTTTTTTTTTTCTTATTATTATTATTATTTTATTAATAAATAAATGTAAACATATAATTTTTATGATTCTTTAGGCCTATTTGTATATAATCTATCTATATAATATATATTTTTTAAATTTATGGCTGTATGTAATCTAAATCTAAATAAATAAAATAAATAATAATTCTACAAAAAAAAATGTTATTATTTACTATATATTATAGGAGTATGTTTTTCGAGAACCATTGCACCTTGATATTTGAAAAATTCTCACTAAGTATTAGATACTAAGTTCTCGCAATTAGAGAAGCCTCGTGTTATAAAAGTAGGAAAAAAGCAATATAATTTACTTTATACACATTTTTGTCTATTTCCATGATTTTGTAAGATATTCCAAATTATTGTTCCAAATGTATATTATCTTTTTTTTCCTTAATATTTTTTCCTCGATCGTTCTCCGTTTAATTAGTTTGTTAACTCTTTGAGTGCATTTCGCCACGTTATTAGAGGGTTAAAACCATTTTGGATTTCGATAACACAATAATATCATATTAGCTTTATTTCCATTTATTATTCTTCGTTGGATGTTCCATATTACGTCAATTTCTCTTATACTCTTATTCTTTTTCTGCCATTTTCTCCCAAATGCAATTAATTATCTGCCTAATTCTAATTCAGCTGTTCAGTTGTCTAATTCAATGGGAAATTCTCCATCTATCTTATTCTTCATATCCCATTATCTCTTACATCAACTTCGCCATCCTTATTAATTGTCTACATTTTTCATTAGCTGACTTATTTTCGTTTGCTATTTTCTCTTATATAAAATTCATACATGTGCTGTATAAATCTTCCTCTAGAATTCTAGATTTTATCTTTTAAGTCCAATTCCAAGTCTGTTTTATTCATTGGTTGTATGGGTTTAGAGCTGGATTATGAGGTTTAGAGATGCAGTGCAGTACATTATCACTTTGTTGACTAAGAATGTCTATTGACAGATCAATAATGTGAACATCTCATGCGGAGAAGCTAGAATTCTGAGGAGCTGAGTGAACTGAGAGATTAAACTAATATGGTCAATTAGGTCAAATCAGCCTGCTTGTTGCTTTCTCATGATTTTTCAAATATATTCCATACTTAAAATTAAAAAAATAATAATTTCATGTGTCTAAAATTAAAATCTAGATTGACTGATAACCTAAATTAATTTAATAATGTAATACACTCTAAAGAGATCTATTTTTTGCCAGAATTGGAGGTAAACGCAAAAGAATTATTGTGAGGGAGTGAAATTGGTTCGTACTCGTACGCATATGAAGGATATTTTCATTTATTCGTATTGAATTTATGTATGCACAAACTAAGTTCCTACTTAAGTTAGTAAGTAGGTGGAGTACACTTTGAAAAGGCAAGTAGGTACACGTTAAGTGACACGCAAGTGCCGCCCGGTCGGTTACAATTTTACTAATCCTATGCGTTACCATTCTTATCTATATTTGTTTTAATAATTACACGCAACGCAACCCGCGGTAACACACAGGGGCGGAATCGGGTGATTTTTGGACAATTCCTAGTGACTTAACTTGCATCCAGATTAAATAACATATTACATAACTCTTATTATACGAGTATAACATTATTTAACATTGCTGTATAACATTTCGACATTAAATAAGACTCTACACATACTACTTATTCTGCAATAAATAAATAAATATCTTCAAACATTCCACACAGCACCATCTAGTTCCACAGTAAGCAACTAATGCTTGTATTATGGATGGTATCCATAATACAAGCATTAGTTGCTTGTATGACATTTGATATAATATATAGATTATTATTTTATTTTATTTTGTAAATACATACATATTATAAATAAAAAACATCCATGACTCAGGTACACAAATGTAAATGTTAACACATAAACATTTGTGCCCCTAGCGGGATTCGAAACCGCGACCGTTTGGTTAACAGCTAGTGTTACTAGCCACTAGACCAAACGTGTCGTGCAATGTTATTTTAATAATTGTATCACACGACTACCTAACTCATGCTGTTTGATAAAATTAAGGTAAGTGCTTTTTCGCACTAGTGCTGAACAGTAGTATTATTATTTTTTTCGTTTGAAGACGACACAAAATAGTATTTTTTGTGTAACCTATTACATGACGCAGTAGTAAGTAGAGATGATATACTTAATTCATAATAATAAGGTCCAAAATCGTTTGAAATTGATCTTTTTTATTTGTATCCTCCAACATTGACATTATTACAAACGTCATGCGACATACGTTCCGAACAGAAAATGACAATGTAAAATAAGCCATAATACATTTGCGTCTCGTCCATACAATACTGCTCCATAAAATGCTCGAACATAAAGTTGAATATCGCGTAAAGGGTTATTTGTAATCGGCCATTGTACGTTTGCAGATTTGATCCCTCGAGGTTCGATGTCTTGGCATCTTGGCACAGGATGCCTTTGCCTTTGTGGGACACGGGATAGATAAAATCGACGTTCTTCTGTTACCCTGACAGCCTTCACGTGTGGTCTCATGAACGGGACCAGTAACGGCAGTATTTACATTGCTTATTGAATTCAAACTTGTTAATTTCCAAATCATTCTATACAAAAACTAGTAAATAATTAACAGACCATTTTTTATTTACATTTTATCCCCAAAATACTTTGTTTTTTAATTACTGGGGATCCGAGGATAATGCCTCGCTGTGATCTTGGACCCACACATCACCGCTGATGGTGGAAATCCGAGGGGATTTAGTGGATATTCCCGGTGATAAGTCATTTCACCGGGCGAGTCCCACACTCGCCAGGGATAGTCGTAAATGTCATCGCCCCAACTAAACAAAAGGCCTAATTACTCAAGATCAATAGAGATATTTGCCATTTATACAAACTTAAAAGAAATGTGTACAAACAGAAATTATATACCTATATCTAGTAGAGTAGTATTATACCTACTCCAACAATGATTATTTCACTGATGCGGTTGCTTAGGAGGACTCGTGGTTGGATATTTTGTTTATTGTAGTCTACCTGTGCCCGTGACTTCGTACTCTCTGTTATTATTGTTAAGTATTATTTCCTAATTGGTAAAGAAAAAAAGCCATATTATCCACTCAATTGTAACAAACAATATGTCACGTAGAATTGTTCACAATAATATAATCCCTGGCATCAATATTTTGTGCACACGCACCACACAACATGTCATCTCCGTCATTCTGACTCAGCATTTTGGGAACACCAGCGTTGGGATAACGTTTTGGTTAAATACCTCTATGTCTTGGATTCGGAATCTTTAAAATTTATATTATTTTAAACGAAGTGTTATGACGATATATTTGACGAAGTGTTATGACGATCTCACGTTTTATTAAAAAAAAATTCTCTGCTTTAAATCTGCAATCAGTCCCCGGGACTATAAGCGGATCTGTTGGAGGAGTTGGATAGATCTTTTTCTTGGCTTTGGCTTATGGGACGGAACTCAACATTATCGATTGACAACAAATTCCTGATATATGTGGCGGTGTTGAGGCCCATCTGGACATATGGCCTACAGATATTGGGAGTCGCTAGTAAAAGCAACCTCCTCAGTCTTAAACGAGATCAAAACTGCATTTTGAGTACCATCACTGATGCTCCGTGGTTTTCCAAGAACGATGAAATCCATCAGATACCTGAAAATTCCTACTGCCTCAGATGAACATGTAAGATACAGAAATTGAGCGCCTGCGCAGGCATCCCAATAATCTTGCCACTAAGCGGCTGGACACCACGTTTTATTTTAATAGGTCTTTTTATTTTACACATAAATAAACAGCCACACCCCTTATTTTGCAATCTGTCTGACATTCAACAGGATTTTATATATATGTTTTTATTTAAAATGCATTTACATCCACCAAATATTCTGCCAAAATATTTATTAAAGACCAGACCATATTGAGTGGTCTGTGCAAATTTTACACGTTACAACATGTTTCGTCAAATGCCACTATAAGCCAATTCAAATTTGAGCCCTCTTTTCTCTTCTTCTCCCAATGCCTCTTCAGTCCTGAAGGTTGGTCTTAACTCTTTAAACTTGTCCCTTTCAAGAGCCAACTCGAACAATTTCTCGATTGAGGTAATTCCAGACCACTCCCGGATGTTTTGCAACCTTGACTTCCTCTCTTCAATTCCACCACCTTATATACCGTCCATACCCATCATGATCATGATTTGACCAACATTGATTTGATACAACATTTAAAAAAATTCATCAACTTCTTCAATCAAGTTAGACGTCTAGATCGGTTCCATTATAGTGTATTTAACTACTTAGTTTCCAGCTATTTTGTTTGCTATGGTTGCATGCTTATTAATGTCCAAGTATAAGCCAGTAATTTACTCTCTAAAGCCAATAAGAATAACAATGTTAGGCGGTGCAAGTAGGTATAATAGTCGTATTTTCAGGCACATTATGCATCGTAAAAATAATTAGTGTCAACTTGATGGCGCAACATTGTAATCCGATACTAGGCAGATTATAATTAACTCAATATTCTATTTGCAATATATTCTCTTATTAAATTACCTTATAAATATTAACTAAATAAATCTCCGCATTAATTATTTACTTATTTAATTAACTTTTTAAAGACATATAGAGTCCGTTTGATGGCAAAAGCCTCCATATTACAGAAGACAACCGTGTAATAACAGCATGCGTTCGGTTGAGTTATTCCTTATCTATTAGTTCAACCTGTCAAGTTCTGCAGAACATTTGTGTAAGCTTTTTAACTGCAAAGATGTGCACTTATTGCTGGGTTATTATCATGACCTAAGACACAAGCAACAGTAAGATGTGTATCCTTCTATCGATACAACAAATACTCTGCCGAAGAGTTCCATCCCAATATGGCACTTCAAAGTAGCTGTGTAAGAATTCCTCCAGGATGGAGCTTGCTTGAATGTTTCCAGTCTTGCTTGTGTTATAAGGTAGGCTATGGTAACCACAACTACCTTCAAGCACAGGATCAGGTTGATCCTCTTGCCGACTTTAACTTATAAAAAGTCTAGTATAAGACTTGAATTTTTCAATTTTATTGTTAACGTATTTCAATAACATAATAAGGAAGGGATTTTCTATACTTTTGCGATACATACGTCGATATATATAAATAAAATAAATATTTTCCATAGACAAACCACAATAATAGTTTTGTGAGGCATTATAATGTTTTTGGTTAGTGTTTAAGTTTTTATTACATAACTAGCAACCCGACCCCGATTTCGCTTCCACACAATTTTTCTGTAAATAATATTCTTTATTATTCTGTTGGGTGATTTAGAAGAATATACCAGAGAGACAGAAAGAAAATAAAAAAATACCATTTATATCTTAATTACAGATAACCAGCTATACATTATCATATTTTACTCCCGTTCCATTTATCCCTACTGAGTATTTCCACAGGTAGGGATAAGATTGAACCAGGAACTGAACTCCTGTCCGTTTGCAATACAGCTTGCAACATTAACCGTCAAACCTTCATAAGCATTTTATACTTAATTAGAATTTTAGTGTCTATTAAAATAACTTGGTAATTAACGGGAGAATGTATAATCATTTTTCTACTATACGTATCTCGTAAAATTTCTTAAAGTTATTAGCGGCTATGTAACTTAACTGAGCGTTAACATTAACAAAGTCCTCGTCTTCGTCAAAATTAAAATTTGTTTGGTATAAACGGAAATTCAAATCAAATAATAAATATATTTTATTAAAATGTAAGTAACATTTTATAAAAACAATTTCCATTAAAATGATGACAGAAATTCTATAAAGGGGACTATTTTCAATATAATTTATTCTATAATTCATTACACGCTGGAATAACTTTTTAAAAGTAATCTGCGCAATCTGAACTAAAATATACATATTGATTCAAAAACTTTAGTTATCCTAAATATATACAAAACAAATTAAAATTAAACTGAAGTGATAGTGTCAAATAGGTCTACGAACACTTTATACGAAAATGTCAAGTAATAGATTTTAGACAAGATGGGCGTTTAGTACAACGTGGTAAGCGACCACTAATTCGAGACACAGTGAAGTAGTCATTAGCGGAGTCAACTAAAAGTGGTCACAAGTGGTGTTGCCATTAACCACGGCTTGCAAGTCACCTGCATTAGCCCCGAGATGGAGTGTGGCGCAAAACTAGAGAGGTAGCGTGAAACATTAACTTGTTTTAAAACAGCGCAAAAGTACGATGTTAACACAAGTCAGTATTTTGTTTAAAAAATACTATAAAGGTATTTTGTCAGCTTTTACCAGCCTGGGAACAATAACGACTCTCTTTAACATCGGCAAGTGTATTTCTATGCTCTTGTACAGAACTCATTCTGTCTTTCTTACGTAGTCGATGGCGCCACTACAGTATGAAACCTGAGGCTGTACTAATCTATAAACAATATCTTATCTAATACGCCATATGTTCTGCGTTACTGATTCTTATAAAAACTATAATAATTTACATCATCAATACAAGAAATATATTTAAATAATTAAAGATTATTTTTTTACTTTATTAATTATTAAAAAGCTTACCTACGTACTTATGACTTCATGTCATAAGGATTTAAGTTTCAAATATGAGTTACTTACATATTTCAACAAGATTTGAGAACTATAAACGAATTTGAGGATTATTTTTTTTTATAAAATATGGGTTTGCTCTTGATCAACAACCAACTGTGTAGCAAGGATGAGGCCTAAGATGGAGCGAACCTCATTCTCAACCCAGAAGATGCCTATTCACTCGAACCTTGAAAACATTTGGGTTATATGAGCTCGGAAATACAGACGCAGGGAGGGAGTTCCAAACCTTGGCAGTACGCATTATAAAACTGATATACCGATGACTTTTCATTTTCAAAAATGTTTACATATTAAATCAGAAAATAAATCGCAATTCGAATTACACTTGCACCACACATCAAGAGCTAGTAGGCCCAGTAAACCGATTACGCCAGCGGCCGCGGGGGGAAGCTATCGTACGATCTCGCACGCAAGTAGCCGCTACCACCCTCGGCACACCGACTCTCCGTCACGTGAGCGCTTTCCGATGCCCGATCGCTTGTGCCTGTGACTTTGTCCTGGTAATGACCCTTGCAACTCTAATATCAATACACCTCTATAATAAGAACCCAATTCATATTCAAGCCCTACAAAAGGCTATTATTTAACTGATGGAGCTGCTTGGGACTGACGTCTGATGTTGTATTTGTAACTTGTACAGCAAAATCTACATTTTTACAGAAGTTCTTGTATTTATTAAGTGCACACTAACTATTTGTTTCATAAAAAAGCCTATGGCATAGCTGCCCACGGAAATTCTCTGCAAGACAGAATTCGTATTTAGGAAATTCACGGCGGAACTAAAAATTGTAAAGACAGTTTGTAATGTTGGTGTTGATGACCAACGGAAATTGTAACATTTTCCCCACAAACCAACTAATTGGTCGGCGAGTTGGTCCGTGGGTCATAAACCAATGTTGGCTAGTAAGTGACTGTAGAGAAAGCCAGAGCACAGAGTTTGCAATAAGCCATGTTGTCTTACCAAAGGTACGAACAACATGTGTTAAAAAAATTGTTACTTTTGAGGGAGCACAACTTTTTAACGAATTACCGTTGCATATAAAACAGGCAAAATCTTTTTGAGAATATAGATCCAAGCTGTTGAAACATTTTATTTTAAATGTTTAATGTGTGTTTAACATGATGTGTTTTTGTTACAATCAGGAACAAATATTGTATAATTTTGTTGACATTTGTCTGCGTGTTTGATGTTTCGTTTCTTAATTAAGTCTTTTGTTATTTTTCTCATGTAACTAGCTTTAAGCTTTAATGAGAATAAAGAAAATTGATGTATGCTGCGACCGATCGTGCGATATCATGTCACGTACTTTATATTTAAATAATTGGGGATCCTTCGTCTGTTTGCTTGGGGGCCTATCTATGTCCACCAGCGAAATTTCTGGTTAATTTTTTAAGTAATTAATATACATAAAAGAAGCTCTATACATTTAAATTAAACAAAATAGCAACATGTGAATTAGAAAAAAAAATGTTTCATACTATCTCTATATAAAATTTTCTAAAATGTAATTGTCTAATGCCTAAATATAATTTCATAACCAAACGGATAGACGGAGAAGGTTTTAGTAATCTATACCTAATAAAAAAAAAACGCTATATACAAATAGCGTTTTTTTTTCATAATAAATATTCAACGCCTTTAGGTTTCTTCAAGAAGTCTGATGGACCATTTAAATGGGAAGTGTCTTCTTGTATTCTGCCGTTGCTCTTAAAACCGCTAGACACAAGGTTCATTGACTTAGGTACTAGTAAGATTACAATGGATGTAAAAAAAGCTATGAAAAGGCAAGCCGCCGCGATTTATTAATTTCTTGCATAATGATACCTACTTATTATCCTATGCGAAGCGGTGTTATCTATGTTTGTAGTATAACTCACCGAATTACGCTTCGAAATATATTAATAGGCTGTACAAAAACATATTTGTGTTAAGGGGAAGTTGTCGGCATCTGAACTGAACTGAAATGATCTGGAAATTTTCCAAAGTTTGCCATGCCGAGAATCGAACTCGGGACTCCTGAGCTAAAGCGTTAAGGCTAACCTTACCACACTATCTGATGCTAGTTTTCACCAACAGTCACCTAGAGTTAGAACACACATCGTTTAATCTATGTCGCAACGTTATCGCTATAACCTTAATAATACTTATAGCTAGATCTGCATGTAATTCAAGTTAAAATATGTTTGAATTATTCATGGCAAGTCAATCCGCTAAAAGCAGAAAAGATAATTAAGTAAATTTTATTAGGTACTTACAAAAGACAGTAACATGAATTTGAGCTTTATTTTAGTTGAAACAAAAACTTATTATAACTTTAATTATAAAAAGATTTATTTACCTTTTGATTTACTAAACGTAATTATAAAATACTTTTAATAAAAAAATGATATTTTTTTCTTATCTACTTTATAAGTCACCGGAGTAATCACCGAACTACTGAGACTACTGTAAAGTAGTCCCTTCACACTTTACCCAAAAAGTTGTCGACACGAACCTGTACAACTACGATGATTTTATTAATAGACATCTCCTATTAAGATGATACATAAGTATTTATGTAACTTATTCAATTTACCGCGAATAAAATAACTCCAAATTATAATTTGTGAACTGTTTCCTCTTAACGTTAAGGCACGTCCGTGGGTGGTGACAGATAATAATATACAAGTTGACAGGTGACATTAGAATGTGCACTTATCTGTGGCGGCCTAACTTAATGATGCTACTTAATGGTTCGCCCGCCGATGGACTTTATTACGATAATAATACATTGTTTTTGTACAACTTGATAAAGACAGCTAAATCATTTTATTTTACGATTGCATAAAAATTAAAACAGAGCATTTTTCTCATATAGATCATGTTTTGAAGATATTTTCCTGTACTTAATTAATGTAATTTGTAGTAACGACTTTGGATATAAGTATAATACCAAATACAGAGTCATGTTTGATATCCATTTAAAAGTGTTACGTTATTATTTCATTTCAAACCGTATCTTAAAATGGCTCACATTTGGCCGAGATTATAATTTAAGTATATTTCTTTATTCTCATCAAAGCTTATACAGCTTACAGCATATTATGACACATTGAAAAGGGCACACTATATTGTGCAGGAACCTTGGAATCAAAATATGCTTGTAAATAATTTAAAATGACATTACTCAACTGCTCAAACCTGTAAACTCTCTAAACGATTTAGCATTTCTTACATCTAAGTTCGGGATCGGAAAGCTCCGAGACAGCTTTTCGTCCCAAACTCTTAGGTGTTTTAAAACAAAACTTTTCGACCAATGTGTGTTGCCAGTGATGACCTAATGGAGCTGAAACGTGGTCTCTAACTAATGGCTTCGTATGAAAGCTTAATTTCGTTCAACGAACTATGGAAAGGGCTATGCTCTCAGTGTTACAATGCGTAGACGATCTGTAGACGAACGAAAGTTATTTACTGGGCGGAACACATAAATAAATAAATAAATAATAAATAAATATCTTCACACATTCCACACAGCACCATCTAGTTCCACAGTAAGCAACTAATGCTTGTATTATGGATACCAGACAATTGATATATTACATAGATTACTTTTTTTTTGTAAATATATACATATTATAAATAGAAAACATCCATGACTCAGGTAAAAAGGTAAAATGTTAACACATAAACATTCGCCCCTAGCGGGATTCGAACCCGCGACCGTTTGGTTAACAGCTAGGGTTACTAGCCACTAGACCAAACGTGTCGTCAACGGATAGTCGACACATAGTACGGATTCTCAGCCAATCGACACCATATGTACTACAAAAGCTCTGCCTACCGTAAGATTTTAAAAGGGGATACGGAAATGGCCTTTGACTACTCACCCGTGGAAACACTACAGCCAGTTAGTTATTTTACGGTGATCTTTTGTCTAATTATTGATTATTATTGATTGCTATTTTTGTTTTATTGACTTGATTGATTTTATGTTACTAATTAATTATAATAATATGTAAGTTGATTTAGGTATTTGTATTTTTGATCTCTGACATTTGTTAATTCATTTATAATTTAATTAATCAAAATTAATGTTGTGCTTGTATACTGTGATTAAGTATGTCTTTAGTTGGTAAGCCTTTTTTAAATAAATAAATAAATAAATAATGATTTCGAAACGCAATACACCCTGCTATTACTAAACTTGTAAATGTATTTTAAAACGCCCAGATACGGATCTTAAAAAATCTATACAATTGAATATAAATGGAAATAATACTTAAATGAGAAAGGCACTACAAGTAGGGCCTTTATATTATAATAAAGTTAATAACATTAAACGGAATATTAAAGAGAAACGATGCCGCATTCCTAGATAAGAGCTCTATTGTTTTAGAGGGTATATTGCGATGCGATGGAAGACGGGCCGACAGATTACGTTGACGACATATCGGAGCGTGGGACGCGCAGTGCGGTGGGTGCTACCAAAGCCATACTCATTAACTATTGGATAACTATACGTAACGGCCAATTAGGCCAACAATAGATAATGACTGATGTGTTATCGTTGCATTGACTTAAGTAAGGATCAAACCTTCGATAGCTCTACCTCAAAGTTTTAGTGCTATATGTAAAAATTGACAACATGTTTATTACCTCAGAATACTTATTAACCGGAAGATTATGACCGATAGTACAAATTTATATTATACTAGGTTTTGCCCGCGACTTCGTCCGCGTCCATTTTTCTTATGCGATCGTTATCAAACTTCTCAGAATCACAAGTTGGACTAATCTGAAGATTGTCTGAAAATTTCTTCAAAATCGATTCAGCGGTTTTGGAGTCCATAGGGAACATCTTACTAATATTATAAATCACGCAAAAACTAGTGAACCGATCACCATGAAATTTTGCATACACGTTGTCTGGGACACCAGAAAGGACATAGGGTACCTTTCATCCAGAAAAAAAGGACTATTCCCGAGGGATAAATAAAAAATAAAAAACTAACGCCTGGCCAAAATGTTATACACGAGATCAAGTCGCGAGCACATTCTAGTACATATATATACACACATTGCCTTTTTTTATATAATTAATTATATATATATAGATAGATACCTTAGTCCCTCACTAATAATGTAGCTCTCTATAGGTGAAAGAATTTTTAAAATCAATATAATAGTTTTTGAGTTAATTAATTATCAAATCTAATAAAAAATATAAATACAAATCTTTTCTCTTACTAATATTAGTATAGACTTATTAAGAACATTCGTACTTACTTAAGTAGAGGCTCTTAAAATGAAGTGTTCTACTTATTACTTATAAACTTACATGACGATTGTTATCCATCATTAGAACATCGTTCAGGATTCAGGAAATGCCTAAATTATTACCTCAAGAAAGTTATACCAAGAAAAGTCTCTGGAAAACTAAGAGCACTGCAGGAAATTCTTTATAATAAGGTAGGGTTTCCAAACCTAGATTCAGAAATGGATGTTTGCGGCCAGAATTAGGGTTAGATATAATTTTATCGCAACATTTGAAAACGTAAGATATCTACATATAAAGTTGGTGTGTGTATCTGATCGATAAGCGCAAATTGGAGAGGTTCGGTCAACTCTCCGATTAGGAAAACTGTTGCCACTTTAAAAATCACTATCCGTATCTTATCGCCGTGTTTACTAATTGATGGCCGTTGGATTTCTATATGTTAGGCAATGTTTATTTTAAATATTTGATTAATAATAAAGTGTCATAAAAATATAAATCAATTTTTGTTTCAACCATAAAAGTACTCTGTAATGCGAGAAAAGTGAACAGCCTTTATTTGGTATTTCAAATCTTTGTTCAAATTATGAAAAAATATTTTTTAAAAATTCAAGTTCTGTACTTATAAAATGGGTAACTCGTTAAGCGACAGTAACCAGCCCTTTATAGGATATAAGGTCATATCCTTAGATAAAGGATAATTTCTTTATTCTATAAGGTCGATACTCGTAGTACTTGCCGGTAGTCTACATTTATACATATTAAAAAATTTGATTCGGTTTTCACTTTTGGTGAGGGCGATAAACGAGAATGGTTTGTGTATATATAATTTACAGAAAAGAAATCCGTGCGAAGCCGGAGGCGGGTCGTTAGTTATATTATAAATTATTTTTTATAATTACAAGTGCGACCTGTTATTTGAATTTTATACTGGTGATAAATTTAAGAAATATAATTTGGAATGTGATTTTAAAAAACAAGTTTTTTCAGAATGAATGTCATAGTTGATTTGAAGATATTTAGAAGTGTGTTTTGGAAATTTTATTGAGATGGTTATAAAGTAATTTTGATGAATATGTTTATATGAAGTTATACATATAGCTATGTAAAATGAAGTGATTAAATTAATGAATTGATTAATTAAGAATCACTATCGTGCATGTGTTTGTGTGTGTGTTCGTGTGTGTCAATTTATTTATTAAAAATAAAGTTAAATTTAATTTTTCCCTATCATTTTCTTTTCTAGTCATAAATGAAATCAGATAAGTAATGTTTAAATTGAAATATCTGGTCGATAGCTTCTATTTGCGGCCAAATATCATTATTATCATGGTTTAAATTTATGACGTTGGATTATGTGATATCGGTGGAGTAAGACTGCGATTATTACTCGTATAAACCAAGCCAATAGTCACAGATACAGGGCTGACTCCAAACGTTAAATCTTGTGATCTTAGATTTCATTTTGATTTATATGAAGAAGCAAAAAATAAGTTTATACACACAAAAGTTAATCTAGTAACAATACGTATATTTACTTTTAGCTGATGCCCGCAATTTCTTCCAGTTGAAAAAGAAAATATGTGGCTTTTTTAATATTTTTAGACGATCTCTCGAAAATGTAACATTTTTTCGGGATAAAAAGTATTCCACGTGTTAATCCATTTAATAAACTATCTGTATGCCAAATTTCATACAAATGCATTCAGCCGTTTTTGCCGACCGACTCAACCGACCCACAAGTTAAAAAATACTGAATATTTAATTATAAATATTACTTATACACTCACATTAATTTATTTCATCTCAAAGGAGTTTCAAGGAATTTTAAGAGTCTCATATAAAATGCCTTAAATATTTAGATAAAACCCACCGGAAAGTTGTCGTACGGATAATTTTATAATTCAATATTTATGGCGTGATATTTTGAATTAGGAGCTACATTCTGAACGTTTAGAATATAATACAGGCAACCCTCGGCCCGCGGGCCGAATGTGGCCCGCCATGAGTTTTTATCTGGCCCGCCGGATATTTTTATTTTATTATAAATTATCTGCTCGCGGCTTGCAACTTTCAGTGCATTAACAAGACAATTAATGTCCTAAAGTTAAACTCACAAACAAGCGAAAGTTGCCCATATCTGATTTACAACAATCGTGCCTCCGTCTTCCATAACGGTAACTCAGTTTTCCGTTTGACAATGCATCGAGCAACAATGAAGTCATCAAGTTGTGACATTTCGGCCATCTTGGACGCAGCTGTGCTGTCCCATCGGTTAGGATGCGCCTGCGATCGATCATGGCGACGTGTCACTGTTACCGCACCGATACCGCGTACACTGTCATTCGTTATTATAGCGACCTGGCTTCCGGACACGTCCGGACCTTTACTCTGTCAACACTCAATAAATCAATTAAATAAAGCCATAATCTCTGTCTTGTCTTCGTGGAAGCGTAACAAGTCGCCTCCGTCAGTCAGTATCTAGTCGAATCGCCCTCGTATCAATATAACTATAAAACCTTCCTTCAATACACTCTCACGATTTGTTGGTCTAGCTAATAAGTTGAAGAGTTTATTAATGTTAATTTTTCATAAAATTTTTGTAGACAATAGTGTCTTTAATTTAACATTTTATGTGTTCAAAAAGTTTACAGTTAACATTATATTTAAATCTTAGAGAATGCTTTATCTTTATTGATTCCGCTTGTGTTATTCTGATGTAAAACTTTCGTAGAGTTCCATCAAAATCAGTTCAGTAAGTTGCATAAACAAACATAGAGTAAGTAAGTAAGAATTGTAACAATTAATAGTCTCACAATCTTTTGTATTAGTTCTTAATTCGTACTGTTTTATTCTTTGATCTGGGTCGTAGCAAACTGGACTATGAAATGTAGAAAAAAGTCTAATTCTTGTGTACCTTGAATATATTAAATTAACTTTATTAATTGGTCAATAGAAGAACCCATTCAAATATAACTCCTACGTCAATAAAACTCTTAGTTATCTTTTAAAATAGGTGCGACTATGTGCTGGACATTATATTGGAATGATGATGGTTTTTACTAGTTTTTCAATATTAAAATTCAACGATTTGGAATATCTTTGGAGCGAGTACACGACGAGAAGTTAATTTATAATACACGATTCACACATTTCTGTTTCTCTCATAAACAAATATACATAGTTTAATGATAAACACGATTTGGTTAGGTACACGTGGTATTTACAAATGGAGGATTGTGATCGCGGTCTAGGTTATTTCCTTATCGCCTCAACTAGACCAACGACGTTATCAGACTTATTGACGAATTAAATCGTGATAACGATCCAAACAACTTGAAAAATTCAACAATTTTATTTCTCTTTTTAATAGTGGTAAGTTTACTACAAATAATATGGTCCAGAGAAGTCAAAAGTTATAAGTATATAGGTACTTTGGGAAACGCTAACTCGGATTCTCCTAGTAATCTTGGATAGATCCTTCCTTGCTATACTGTTTTTTCATTTTTTTTTATTAGAGATGGGTTTGCTCTTGGCCAACAACCAGCTGTGTAGCAAGGATGAAGAGAACTCACCCAGAAGATGCCTATTCACTCCAACTTTGAAAATATTTGGGTTATATGATCTTGGAAATACAGACGCCGACAGGGAGTTCCAAACCTTGGCAGTGCGCATTATAAAGGATGTTTTAAAGCGCTTGGTCCTAAAAGATGAGGATGGTAACCATTTGTACGTCTGTATGTCCGATGGAAGAAAGGGGAAGGCGGTATGAGCTCATGCAGCTCCTGAGCACACTCTCCGAAGTACTTCTTATAAAAGACACATAGACTGGCGTTTATTGGTGGTATTTCCATGACATGGTAACCTTAACCTGATGCTGCAGCATCAAATAGTCTGCGGGATACCAACTCCTCAGTAACCTGCCTACAGCAGATATAGCATGCTTGGGGCTATTGTCTCAATAGAATGTGCTGGTGTTAGTTTATAAGTTTTATTTATTATGTTTTAAAATATAAATAGTGTACACATTAATACTGAAAATCTTTCGTTTAATAACTTTTTAGTGCTAACGTACTATCTAACGCACTTCGTAGATATGTTTGTCTGTCTGTGACCTTATTTTGTATAAAAGTTCCAGTGATGTAATCAGTAAAAATTACTTGAAACCCAAGTGGATGAAGATGATATGGGCCGAGGTGAGATAAACGGTTATCACGGCAAAATTACCAAAAGATAACGCGAAATGATTGATCATTGTCTCCAACACGAATTATACGCACTTTAACTGATCGTTAGCGGATAAACTTTATAGGCAATGTCGGAACCTATTTGTCCCCGATAGTTATCAAACGAATTCTTTTATTTTTTTATAGGTACTTTAAAAAAATTGATACGATTTTGTTATATCGCTGCCCGGATATTTATCAAGGATACCTGCTATACGTAAATATAGCACGAAACACCCTAAAATACCTATGTTAAGTTTAAAAAAAATTTGATCTGTATATCTGTGTGTCTGTTGGTGTTAGACTGATTTTGATCCGGTTTTTTGATTGAATGCTGACGAGATCGAAATAGTTCTTAGCTATAATTTATGAAGATCTGTTCAAGTGTGCTGCCAACCTTAGTACTCATAGTATTAAGGATAAGGATAGAAAGGAAATTTACGGTGGTGGTTACTGCCACCGGAAATACTGCCTTATTTATGAATGCAAGATGCATTTAAGTTTCCTTTATATAAACGCTTACAATTATGTAAATACTCAGATACCTATGTAAATCGACAAAAACATGTAAAGTAAATGAATCTATAGGTAAAATGAGTTGACAACAAACGTCTATAGTCGTTTTTATATTTAATAAATATATCACAATTATACGTAGTAGAGGCCTTAGTTCACAATTTTCTTTTGAAAATTTATTTGAATCTATTTTCTGTGCATCATTTGGTAACTTATAGCAGTAGGCACCGTAAGTATATATTGACCTTTAAATATGGAGCCTGGATCTAGAAATAATTGTGTAACTTTTGCATAATTATAAATAAACTGGAACAATACTGGACTATATATAAATATATGTCTACATAATATTGTAATACGCACTCGAAAACATTGTATTATTTTATCGCTGATTTCGTATGAAGATTTCTTTAAAATCCCTGCATGTACTTGAAGATTTTATCGTCTGGCCTTGTAATGTACTTGCTAAATATCAAAGATTTTTATCTAAATGGACTGTGTCGGAAATAGGTATAGGTAATTGGAGACAAACAAGTAAATATATATTCCAAACGTACCTAGTACATATCTATATCAGTTAAAAATATACATCTATTTAAAGAGCTGTAGATGGCGCCACTGCTTAGATATATCTAAACTTGTACTTGCAAATACTTTGCAAAATGTTTTGGAATATTGCTTGACGACAATATCTACTCGAGCTATGAAATCTCGGTGACGTCACGATTAAATTTAACAGCAAAAGTAATAATATTTTGGAAATGAATAACGTCGAAAACAAGCATAATGTTATCTGGAGTCAATCGCCTGACGACTGATAGTGCAGCGCGGAGATTTCTGATAAGTTTTACGTCACATCCGTTTACAAACTCAATATTAACTTTTAATGAACCGCTTTAAGAAACTTTACAATACCTACTTCATTTAATTAGACAATTTTTAAAAAATACATTGATTGTTCTGGATTTCCAAGTCATATTTCGTCATAAATCATAATATCATGTCACAGCTTTTTGATATCTAACTCGTTTTATTAGTTTTCGTATTATACAAGTCCGTCGGTCTTTGAAAGCTCTTTTACTTCCTTTAGCGCTCTGGATCAAAGGTCCAACGTATTATTCTCGGCAGGGCCAACTGTTGAAATGAGCTTTGGTCGTTTGGTGGCAGTAACCACGGACTCCAAGAAGACCACGCTAAAATAACAGTATGTGTGCTCTGGTGTTTCTGTGTTTCCTATCCTTAATAGTACTAAGGTCGGCAACGCACTTGCAGGAACAGTGGCGTCGCTTGTGTAAATAGGCGACAGTAACCACTTACCATAAGACTTTCTGATGATCTATACATAAAAAGAAATTTGTATGTGTTAGCTCTGATACAAGACTGGAGTTTACTCCTTACGAAAAATTATAAAATTTAAATTTTCACAATTCGAACACGCCGAAAGAACAACATTGTTCTTTTTTTAAAATATTCTGTTGATGGCTCAATATCTCTGAAACTTCATATATTCTAAAATATTAAAAAAATAGAACGTAACGTAATATATAATATAACACATAACATAACGCATTCGTGCTCGCATTCGTGTGACAATAATTTTGATTATACTTTTTACATAAATTTTTATACCACGGGATTACATAAAATCCAAAAAGAGTTTAGTGTAAAGTTTAGAGAAATTTCACATTCATAATAAGTTAAGTTGTGTGAATTTAACAGTAGGTACCTATTATAAGCCTTATTACCAATTAATGTGTCACTAACTTTTATAGTTATTATGGGTGTAACGGTTGTATTTAATTTACATCTATCAAGACAAAAAGAGTATATTAAATATGAAAACAAAAAAATCATATAAATTTTTATTTGTTATTATAATGTATTTATAATTTATAAAATATGAACTTTAATATGTAATTGCATTAACCATTTATTGACAATGTTCTATACGGTATCGAAATATTAAACAGAGAACTTCTCAAGCATATTTAGTTAGCCACAGACAAAAAGGAACTCCAATAAATGTTTGTTAACAATTTAACAAAAAACTCTCTGAACCACTGTTAACGATTTACATATATTATATTTTTATCACTCTGTTAGCTAGACTCACTGATCAGATTAGCTAAAATCATCTAAAAGTGATCATCTATTTCATATTTCGATTCACTTTATTTATAGCGTATAGACATCTTGTTATTATCTCTGTTTATCAGTGAAATGGATTATAGTTGCTTCTGTATTTTTAAACAAAAAACACTTTGATAAGCAGAATATTTTTATTAACTTGTCAAACATAATAATCTTATGTATCGTATGTAACCTCAGATGTATCTTATCTCAGTGTAAAATGCATCTTATGCAAAAAAATATAATCATAAAAATACTAAAAGCGTACCTGGTGCTAATCTATAATATATAAATGTTATGTTTTAGTTAGTTTGTATATGCTTCAACAACTCGAAAACTATAGCCGACGGATTGACTTGAATTTTTTAGACAACATTGCAATTAAATAGAGAAATAATCTTTTATACTTTTTTTCCCAAAAATCCACAGGAAATCGAATGTTTTATAATAAAAACATAATTTTCATACTTTGACCGTTGTTAACCGGCGAAGCGTCGACGGATTCAGCTAGTAGACTATATACCTAGATAGAATTCTTCCACACATTAATCCATAATACCTAACCTATTAATACATATATAGGCAGATAATGAAGTTTAGTAAGGAAATTCATATTAATTATTACATTTTTAAATTTAAATTACTACCTACCAGAGTATGTATTGTATGACAGTGACACTAGCACGAATAATCGACCGTCGAAATGGCAAACGCGATTTCGATCCAGATTAGACGTGCATAATTAGTCTGTGGTTGCAATTAATTTGTGGTTTATAAAATGATTATCACTTAGGGCCTCTTTCACCAATTACAAGTAAAGTGTTGATTAGTTACTTTTAGAAATAATTTTATGTTTTATTAAATTATGCACTCGGTTAACAAGTAAAGTGTTGATTGGTTACTTTTAGAAATAATTTTATGTTTTATTAAATTATGCTCTCGGTTTACTGCATCCTTCGATAGGCGAATTTTTTTATTATTTTCTTTTTAATGTTTGGGACTTTTACCGTACAATCAAAGGTATATCAGCTCCATCATTCCTGGTGACAGGTGACTTTAAATGGCGGTTAGCCTACTTGACACTTTATTCAGAGATGGTGAAAGAGGCCCTTAGTCTAACGAAGAGCTATAAAATTCATATCCAAAATGTAGATGTCCCTAATTATGTTCTACTGGTGGCTACTAGGTATTTGTTAAATCCACTTAAAAAAATAAAAAACGTTCTTTGAACACATTTTAAATATTGACATTTCTATACTTATACTTTCTGGCTCATAGACTTTTTACATCTTGACATATTTATATATCGGCATAAATAGACCTCGACAATTTAATTTTATAAATTCGACATTTTTATACTTCCTGTTATCCTGATATTTTTCCGGATAGGCCTTAGTCGCCAAAAGCATCTAAACTTAGACTTAACTTTTGACAAGGAAGACTATTTTAAAATGGAAGTGAAATTAATATTTTTTTTTAAATAATTGCTAAAATATATTTATTACTAGCGAACCGCCTCCGACTTCGTATGAATGTCCAATTTTCCACATTTTTCCTCGTAGGTACTTCAGCTAATATTTTAAAAAAATAGCCGAATTGGACCATCCTTTCTCGAGTTTTGCGCTTA
Organism: Synanthedon myopaeformis; assembly: GCA_944738685.1. Classification (NCBI taxonomy): domain Eukaryota; kingdom Metazoa; phylum Arthropoda; class Insecta; order Lepidoptera; family Sesiidae; genus Synanthedon; species Synanthedon myopaeformis. Next base: position 10,770,890 of record OX122922.1, on the reverse strand, counting down.
GCAACAAATTTAGCGATTCATTTTTATTTAATATACCTACTCGTAGATAGATTGATATTAGGGATTTGTGACAACTGGAGATTTTACATTAAAACACAAAATAGTCATGTAGGTATAGCGAATGAACGAACACATAAAAAGGTAGGTATAAATTGCAGTCCATTCTCACAGTCGAGTCCAGTCCAGGACAAGTTTATCCTCCGCCCCCCCTCGGTCCAGACGGGGAGGTCCGTCACTCCGGACGATTGATCACCTCCCCGGGGATATGTTGTGCCTTGTTCCTTCCCCGGTTCTATTTACATCGAACCCCACTAGAAAAACTCAACGGAATCCTCCAAAATTGTGGGAAAATATTTTTGTGATGAACAAAACATAACATATAAACTAAGTATGACATTATTTCTTGTTACATTTTGAATTTCAAGTCAATTTTTTTTTAACTGTTATAGCACTTTATACTTTTAAAGCATTTAATTTTACATAACAATAAAAAAAACGCCAGTATATAAGTAGTTACATTAAAAACTAATCGCCATGATAAGGAAAGCGTGGTATTATCATAATAAAAGGTGTTTTCAAAGTATTTAGCAACCTATCTGGTAATTCAAAACACAATCAGAAAGCGAATTATTCTGAAAAGAAATTTAACTAAATTAATTACCTACTGATGTGATTACTATGAAAAATTTTCTGTTAGCTGTCTGCTTGAAGACCACTAAAAACTTTAATATGAATATAATTATTTATTATACTTCAGAATTAATTACAATGTTTTTATTGTAAGTTATGTTTATAAAGCAGTAATTTCTATTCTCAACCACTCTACTTTCTTCACGAGTAGTTAAAAGATATTAACAATTTGTTTTTCTGATTGAAATTATTCAGGAACCAATAATATTTAAGACTTACCTATTTAAGACATTGTTTAAGTCAAACAAGTTTCTTGAAAATAATATACTTAGTAAATCAAATCCTATTATTATATTTTTATTCTAAGTTTAATGTTATCATTGTGTTGTAAAGTAGAAATATTAAAAGCACAGTCTATAGCTTGTGCTGTATCTCAATGAACAGAGTATAAACTTAATTATCCCTCTTAATATTAAAAAGCACACATGATCGCACTTCCCCAACTTGAAAGCGCATAAAAAGCTTCCTAATGTCGGCGCGCGTTGATGTCTAAAATTGCTCAATGCTCTCTTGTAAATTTGCTGAGCAAATATTTATTAGAGTGGCATCACCCGACGCACAATTTTTAGAGGGGCGACATCCACGGATTTATCCGTCGACTTATCGGTGGATTACTCAAAAAAGTCGGGGATTTTAAAATGCTCAAGTGTATTGGAGAGGTTCATCGGTAAATTGCTTTTATTGATTGCTCCCATTGATTTGTTTTATGGAAAAGTATGTTGGAAATTAAACTTAGGTTACTTCATAGATGTTAGGTACTAAGTTAGGCCAAAAAAAATTTAGGTAGAATCTAGGTAGAATGTGTTTAATACGATAATAACAATATAACTACGTAGTTATCTTAATTTTAAAAAATACAGTGATGCGTTTTGATATTCGATACATATTTTTATTTATCTATTTATCTACACTAAAATCTCAATTTTATATTGTCTCAATTAATATGAAAATAAGTATATTATCTATATTATTTTTAATATTTATGCACTAGCTGTTGCACGCGACATCGTCCGCGTAACTTTATAAAATATAGCCTATGTTACTCGATGATAATGTAGTTTTCTATAGGTGAAAGAATTTTTAAAATAAGTCCGGCAGTTTTTGAGTTTATTCATTACAAACGTACAAATCTTCTCTCTATAATATTAGTATAGATTTAGACATAAATAATATATATAAAATGTATATGTGAACATATGGTCACATAAGAATAATTTTTACAATAATAAGTAATCATTGGTATATGAAGTCTGACGAACACACGCTACACTCCGCTACAGAGTACAGAGTACAGAGTAGAGAGTACAGAGTACACAGAGTACAGAGTAAGTCGACGGGTCCGCAAGGGGCTCCCTTATAGCAAAATGTTAATAATTTCATACACGGCCCGTGCATTATACCGGCACGACAGCCCAATGACGGATCACTCGATCCCCGGCTACGGCAAAAAAATAATAATATATTTACCTAATTTCGGTGTGCTCGGTTAAGAATCGCTGGTAGCTCCATCACGGATTTTTTTTTCTCGTCCTTCCTACTTTCGTTTGGAGTAGCTTCAGTTCCAATTTAGACGCACAATATGTGTGTGTGTGTGTTCGATATCAGATATAACGGGAGCCAACGGATTAAGGGATTAAGTGTATTGGTTGCGTTGTTTGCTCTCTGGTTCAATTTCGGCGATTAAATCCTGGCGTTTATCGATGCATTCATTTATTAAAACCATACAACGATATTACATGTGTTATATATTGATATTAAATTATTTTTTTATGTAATAGTTCACAGACTAGATGGTAAGCAGCTACGCTATGAGTGCAAATTCGACAGCGCACATGTATTGTATCCCCTGGGTGTTGCTTGTGTGCTTAGGCGACGGTAACCACCTACCCTTAAGAAAAGTCCTAACACACACTTAATAATATTAAGAATAGTGAGTACAAGAAATAAAACATGGCAACAACATTTCAGTATTTAAATAAACATCGATATTATCGTCGAGTCGCTCACTGTCAACAAAGTAACCCTTCGCCACAATTAATAAAAGCCATATTAATTGGAAACGGAGTTAATACATGCAGGTACATAAATAGCGTGGCCATTTATTAAAACGCGGTTTTAATTAATTTGTAATTCCGATACGAAACGGAAAAGCGATACATCATTCCCATCCGCGCGCTCCTATCGGCCAGTCGTAATAATTCCTACCTATTTACACTGGCGATGTAATCCCCGTTTCACGTGTATACCTATCGCCGCATCTCCTGTCACCTCTGCTAAACGCCAAATTAAAATGTCAGCTGCGACGGCTCTAGAACTTTTTGTAATTTTTCGGTAAAGAATTTGAGCAAACATGGCCGTTTTATAAAACTTGTATATAAAAAAGAAATATGAACGCATCTGCCGCATTGTTCAATTTTCAACCAATAGCATCGTCTCGCGTTCCCCTAGCTGTCACTCGGACGTCACTCATCTGAATTGTTTAAAATTGGAACGTTTTTTTTTTCGGGGTGCATTGGGCGTTGACGCGTCTGTACATGGCCAGGCGTGTTCTACAATTGAATTGATTGAATTATGGTTAATTTGAGAGCGTTCATGGCATTTATAGATCGCCACCCGTATTGTTGTCAAGTAAATACATTAGATAACGTTCGTTTATAAATCTATACTATCAACGCACAGCTAAATGCTTATAGTAAGTGTAGAAAGCTAAAATTGGAACATAGGTTTATTTTATAACGCAAAGGATTTTTGTAAATTTCATCACCGTGCGAAGCCGGGGGCGAGTCGCTAGTAATAAATAACTAAATACCAACCGGCATAATACTCGACATGTTTCAATAATAAGGCCATTGTTTAAAGTGGCCTTAAGTTGATTCGAGAATGAATCTTAATCGACACAGTTGTCTCTAATTAAATGAAAAAAGTATATAGTAGGCACCAACCTAAACTTTTAATGTTTAATTTTTGGAATGTAATTAATTTAATTTCATACCTATTATAAACCTATTATCAGTATTTGTAACAGATTTCGACTATTCTCGTTACTTACTTCCTTATCTCTTTGTTATTACCAAGTTTTTTTTTCTAACCTTAAATTGCCTTCCTTAAGAATTGAGCTTAAAAAAAATTCAAATTGGACAGCTACTTTCAGAGATTTACGCGTTCAAACAAAAAATTAAAACATTATCATATGAATACAAAGTTAAATGTTGAAAGTACACTTAACTATTTTATACAGTGGTTGATTTAAGTTAAAATGTAAACATTATAATATTAAGTTAGTAATTCATGAAGAGTTGGGCTAACAATTGCAAAAAGTTGTTTTCAAATCCGACTAGAATTTCCAGAGATTGAAGCGTTAAATAAAAAAAAATCAAAAAATAACTATTGAGCTTTATTATTGTTATTAGTGAGGATTATCGTAGAAATATATATCTTCACACATTCCACACAGCACCATCTAGTTCAACACTAAACAACTAATGCTTGTATTATGGATACCAGACAGTTGATATACTACATAGATTACTTTTTTTTGTAAATACATACATATTATAAATAAAAAACATCCATGACTCAGGTACAAAGGTAAAATGTTAACACATAAACATTTGCCCCTAGCGGGATTCGAAACCGCGACCGTTTGGTTAACAGCTAGGGTTAGTAGCCACTAGACCAAACGGTTGTCGAATTGGTGTGCACCGCATCATAAGTTGTGTTGCGGGCGAAGTAAGGTAAACATTTGTAGTGTGTTCGCGTAATGGATTAGCTGTGTCTCGTTGGGACCTTCTACTATTACACGCACATTGTGCAAACAGGCGCGCGCCACCTTCTTTGCCTTCGCCGGCACACTCTCGCAATCACACCGCAACTTTACTGTAAACGGGATTGAAGCGGCTTCACCACACAATTAGTTATGGACTATTGTTTTTTTATTATTATTATTATTATTTATTTATTTACAACAACACGCATGGTAGGTACATCATAACAGGACTAATCCTAATTCGACGTGTAAGTTACCAATCGAAGTAGGTACATTGTTTAAATTACACAAATCAATTTGACAAATTATAAAAATTTACAAAAACATGCACAAGAAATTATAAGAATACTTAATAATAAACCAAAATTATCTACTATAAGATATCACAAATAGTCCCAAACTACTGAATTCATTTAGTGTGCAATGGAACATGTCAATTGTGCCATTTTATTAAGGTTGCGCAAGTATTATTTAATATGTATTTATTTCCTGGGGCAAAATAGGTCTGAAAATATCTAGCAGTATATAAATAAATAAATAAATAAATAAATAAATGAATAAATAAATAAATAAATAAATATCTTCACACATTCCACACAGCACCATCTAGTTCCACATTAAGCAACTAATGCTTGTATTATGGATACCAGACACTTGATACAATACATAGATTATTATTTTTTTCGTAAATACATACATATTATAAATACAAAACATCCATGACTCAGGTACAAAGGTAAAATGTTAACACACAACCATTCGCCCCTAGCGGGATTCGAACCCGCGACCGCTTGGTTAACAGCTAGGGTTACTAGCCACTAGGCCAAACGTGTCGTCAAAGGCATATATAAGTATAGATAACCTAGCATCTATAATAAGTATTCTTTCGCGCCAGAAAGAATTCGAATGGGAAATCTAATCATCAGATAGTTCTATGTGCCCCAAAAACCCATTCTCCATCAGTCGTACCTAATTGATCCAGAGAGAGAGAGTATTCAGTCAATTTGCTTCCGTTTTAAACTCAACTGCAACCATCTTAGTCTAGGCTGTGGCCTAGGTGACTTAGGTCACACTTTACTTTGTAAAACCTCACTTTAAACACACTTTTATATTGCAACACATTATTTTCCAATTTAGGTACTTAATTAAATTAATTTATAAAGTTTGTGGTAATACTTAATGTTAATTTAATCAAACAACGAAGGAAAGACACCTAACTTACTTCTGTTTCCACCTAATAATAACTTACCAACGTTTAATTAGACAAAATTAACAAAACTATTTGTAAATAAATAATTCTAAGGATTAATAAGGCTAAGCAAAAATAATAAATGAGTAAACTAAATGTTGTACCAATTCTTAATGTCAGCATTACAATAGACAATTGAGATTGTCTTTTGTTTGCGTGAAACGTCAATATTTGTATAGGCTCGGGGTGTGTATACGCAGCTTTATAGAGCGTGTTGCGTACTTTGCACTGATACTCGACAATACATCGATTGTAATTATAATTTAATAAGGATTACTTAGCTAGAGTAGGAAGGTATTTATTTAATATAATAATCTACCAAGAGGCATTAAATTTAGGTAACTCTTAACCCCAAAAATCAACATAAAGCTTCTTTCTCTCACATCAAGACCTATTTTGAAAAGATAAAGGAATTAATCTTCACTAATGTACAAAGGAAATTTTTGATCGAGATGAGACTCCAAACTGAAAATGTTACAACAAAATTACAGTGAATATAAAGTTTACTAAAAAATTATTTTGAATGCTTAAAAAAATTCCTATTTAATATTTTCACGGTAAAAGTAATTTGAATAATCAATTTATTAAATTGTATTAATAATTTAAATTGTAATTTAAGTAAAGTTATTGTATGTATAATTAAATTATATTTAAATACACCAAACTACTCGCATTCAGTAAGTTAGTATAAGTCTGTACACGTCGCTGCTTAAATTCAAAAGTACCACAAATCAAAAAATTCCAAAAATGTTTTTATTGCAAAAATACAATCGCAATCAATCATATTGTATGTTTCAAAAAGACTTATGGTTGTTTTATTCCATATTTAGTATATTTTTATCATTTTTTTTTTATTCAAAAGTAACTAATATGCTTACCTATATCTCCTCTAGTGTTCAGTTTATTGTAAAAGTACTTAAAACATTTAATGCTATTTAAAAATACGCTTCTAACGATATATAACATGCATATATTTGATATATATCTAATAAGACAAAAATAGACAAAAAATAACAATTATTTTTTCGATTAGCTCTCCTCTAAAAAAGTGTAATTTTGATTTGTGTTACTTTTGAATTTAAGCAGCGACATATCTACTAATATATACATATAATAAAACTGAGGAGTTTGTTTGTTTGGTTAAACGCGTTAAATTCTGGAACCAGTCGGATTTTGAAATATGTTTTTGCATTTGAGGAAGGTCCGCGCATCATATACGCACGCAGTCGGTATCAAATTTAAAAAATCCGCTTTTGCTCTCTCTCTCTCTCTCTCTCTCTCTCTCTCTCTTTTTGTAATCCTAATAGTATTCATTCTTTCTAGCAAATACTACTAAACGGATTATTATGAAAATTTACTTACATAAACATTTTCATTTAGTTTATACCTAATTACCTATATGTACCTACATCAGCATATCAGAACTCATTTTGGCGCGTGTCGTTAATATACTTATTAGTGAAATTTCTGTTCAAATGGAAGCATATGAATTAAAATAAATTAAAATGAAACTATAATTGCCAGGAATTATAAACTTCTATTCCTTTAAAATGAACTGGACGAGAACCGCCTCTTCCTTTAATATATGGACAGCGACAAAACTCGTATTAATCATTCATTTAAAAGTAATATTTGGAGAATATAAAGTTAAGTGCACAATAGTGATGGTAGGGTTAACTGGCCCGCATTAGTGAGCGGCTTCGTTGCGCAAACATGGAAGCGAACAGCCGGCCATGTTTGTCGTCCCGATAGGTAGGCAAATATACACATCATGAGAACAAAGTACGTCAAAGTACGTTTCAAGTCTGCCGACAGACCACCATTCGGTTGGATCTCCCAAAGCAGCTCCACATCAGGTCAAAATAAAGTCTGAACTAGGCTGGACAATACGTCAAGATACCTAAACCTTATTATATGAATTTGCAATCATTATACTTATATACTGGACCGCAAAGAAAAATATTGAATATCTTCAAAAGTACCTGACCTAGCTATAAACGAAATAAAGACTAAATTAAATAATATTTTAATGTGCTTAAATAAAAACAAATTTATTTAGTTTAGCTTTAATTTAGTCTTTATTTCATAAACCTAGGTCAAGTACTTTTGAAGATATTGAAGATTTTCTAACCGACCCTTTTTCTTTGCGGTCCAATATAGATGAATATATCCAAAGCACTGTACATTCCACATGTCTGGCACACGTCTGACAGTAGTAGCCAACCCTTTACAGAAGTCTTACATGATAATTGTCCGAGAGTAGTCTATAATATCATAGAGTAAATAGTACTTAATCAGTAAGTACCATTTACTCTATATACCATAGAATAAAATAATATTATTTAACTAGTATTTCTATTTACTCTATATACCATAGAGTAAATAGTATTTAACCAGTATTTCTATTTACTCTATATACCATAGAGTAAATAGTACTTAACCAGTAAGTACTATTTACTCTATGTTAATACCTAACTCAAAATATGCACTGTTAAGAAAACTACTAGGCATTATAGTTCTACAATGAGACGAGACACAGAAGGATGGTGTCGACATGTCAGACATCTGTACGATTCAATTAAAGTCTAAACGGACAGGAGTAATAACAAAAATAACAGGAGTAGTAACATGTGAACGCTTGCGAAGTCACGGCCTGTCAATTAGAGGCTCGGATTATCTGGACAGTCCGACTCTGACGCCAGGAAGGGTTAGATGACAAATTGATATTACTTTATATTGAGATAAGCCAGCTATACCTACTCACCTATACATCTCACTTGTTTAGGTATATAAAATATATTTCAAACTAAATACTTTTGCCTGTAACTTCGTCTGCGTCCCCTTTTCTTAGGTGTTAAAATATATTTATTTATAATTCTTTTTTATTATTTTAAGAGATGGGTTCGGCCAGCTAATATTCAATATATATATATATATATATATATATATATATATATATATATATATATATATATAATATTTAAACTTTATTGCTCATATTATTTTGTCAAATATATTTTTATTTTTTGGTGACTCCTCGAAATCAATACTTTTTGTGGATAAACGTACTATTCTGTATCCCTAACAAATATCTATGCAAAAATTCATAATGACCAGTTCAGTAGTTAAGGCATGACAAAGGATTTTTGTAAAACCAATATATAAAAAAAACTTGCCAATGTTAATAAAACACTAGATAAATATAATTCTCTAGTAACTTTTAACAATTGACCAGTGGATGTTTGCGAATGTCTTCTCGGATATTAAAATACAATAATGCATGTCAAATGTTGGAAGTGTGCAGGTTGAGCAGGTTGAGCGTTAGGCTCAATAATGGCTCAGTGGCCAGTGGCTCAGCGGGACGCCTTTTTGGCTCCAATATTGAAATATCTCGTACCTTACTCCTCTTTTTCTAATGGGGCTTAGAAAAAATTGACACCTGTCACACAAATGAAGCGGATAGTGGCTCCCATGAACTCGTCTTTTATTCCATCCAATGTCTGAGCAATGAGACGTTTATGTAAACAAACTTGTTTCCGTTTTAAATTTAAAAAAAAAAATTAAGAAAAAAACACACTTACCACTTTATATTATACTTACACAATCTTTGTTAGAGATCATAATATATGCGAAAGTTTGGATATTTTTTGCTCAATAAAACAAAAACTGCTAAACGGATTTGGATGAAATTTGGCAAACAGATAGTTCAACACATTATTGATTTATTGTGGAAAATATTTAGGTGTCCGAAAGATCGTCTAAAAATATTTAAAAAAAATGTGGCCATTGTCTCTAACAGTGGTCACAGCGATATATTTTCTCAATTCGCGGACACCAGTTAGTAATTTTATAAATGTGTTTGTTAGTCACGAACTTTCGCTGTTCTTAACAATGCCTCTAACGTCATCTATGTCACGATATAAATAAATATCTTCACACATTCCACACAGCACCATCTAGTTCCACATTAAGCAACTAATGCTTGTATTATGGATACCAGACAGTTGATATATTACATAGATTACTTTTTTTTGTAAATAAATACATATTATAAATAGAAAACATCCATGACTCAGGTACAAAGGTAAAATGTTAACATATAAACATTTGCTCCCTAGCGGGATTCGAACCCGCGACCGTTTGGTTAATAGCTAGGGTTACTAGCCTCTAGACCAAACGTGTCGTCAAACGATGTTTGAAACATCCTTATATTAGCAGGTTCGTTGTGCTAAAGAGTTGAAATTGTATCTACCTACGAATATGTGCTTTTTTCTTTTGCTAGTAATTCCGTAAATTTATATTATTGTTGACAACTCAGGTGTACGGTACAAACTTAATTGAGTTTATAGTGCATCTAAACTGTGTACCACCAATTGTTTTTTTTTTGTATGTAAATAAATAATAATAATAATAATAAATATCCGTCTATGAGTAGTAAGCTTCCAGTAATTTCTTGTGTAGTATTCGTTTACAATTTTTCGTTCCACTTGCAGGTCCGAAAGTGATGATTCCAGCGGCGGAATTCGTGAGCCAAGGCGTGATGGGGAGTCCACAGGAGGGCTTACGCACGCCAACGGGCAGCCAAATGTTGGCGAACCCTCTCCTCAATCTGAACAACACCGGGCGGACCAACTTCACCAACAAACAACTGACAGAACTAGAGAAGGAGTTCCACTTCAACAAATACTTGACGAGGGCGAGGAGGATAGAGATAGCGTCCGCTTTGCAGCTGAACGAGACGCAGGTGAAGATATGGTTTCAGAATAGAAGGATGAAGCAGAAGAAGAGGATCAAGGAGGGTCTGATCGTTCCACCCGAGGTGAACCAGTCCTCGGCGCAGCCGGACCCGGTTGGCTCCAGCGAGAACAGCCGCGAGTCCAGCTAAGACTGTTTCAGTGAAACGTGACTTGTTTACAGATTCCAATTTAAACCTGCCTTTGACTTATAGTTCAAGTTCATTTATTATATTCTGTTTCAATTTCAATTGGTACGAGTTAAAGGATAAAAAAACGACACTTGACCATTTTTTATTAAAGAAAGCCTCAGTTAGTGCATTGCAAAACAATACTTATTTAATAAATTCATTTATTTCAAAATTTTATATGTCTCAACAATTTCCAAAAATTGTAAAATGTATTTTCCAAAAGAAACGTAACCTTTTTACACATTTTATTTGTTTAAATGTTAATTTAATATGAAACAAACGCGATCTCCGAATTTATTGATAATTCTTAATAGTTTCGGAGGTTTAAAAAAAAAATCACCTTCATAATAATTATATAAATGTATAAATTATTATTACGTTATAATTTTTGAATATAGACTTTATATTAATAAATAATATCTTTCTTCCTATTATAGACAATTCAAAATAAAAAAAAAAAACTTCCCATTGTTTAAGAACATTGTCTATCGTTTTACTTAAATAAAATTATTTAGTACTTTAAAAAGTTACGATCAGACAAAACATAATTTTATATATATATATATATGATTCTTTTGAAAAATTCTAGTGAAAAGTTTATATTTTCATGTAAATAAAGTAAAATTTGGGTTTTTCACACAATTTCTTCATTTATAATAAAACAATAAGTTAGAAATTAAAACTTTTGTAAATATTTTTTTCTGAATAATGCTACATAAAAATTAATATAAATATATATTTTTTTGGTTTTGAGTATAACATAGTCAAACGCCATTTTAATATTTCATATATATATTATATACATATATATATATTTTTCTAATTTAGACCAAAGCTAATTTTTTTTTTTTTTTTAATTTATTAAGAAAGTGTAAGAAATTAAATTGTGTACAGTTTGAATATGTTTTAAATTATAATTTGATACTTAAGTATATATATTATTATAAATGATTATATGTATAATTAATAATTGAGTGTTAGGTCAGTTTGTGTGTAAATTTTGTTAACAATAAGCTAAATATTACATTACCTTACCTTACCTTACCTTACATACCTATCAATAAAAATAATTATATCTATTTTCATTTGCACGTGTTTTATTACCAAAGTTCCAGTAAAAACAGCACTAGTGCGAAAGTGAGCGCGTAAGGTATGCAAGAGCTTATTCCTTTTTCCCTTACACGTTATTTTTAAACGCGGACGAAGTCGCGGGCGCCAGCTAGTAGTGTTACCCAAATACACTTACTTACTTACTTATTGGGTAAGTATTAGGCGAGGCAGACAAAGCCACAGGCGTTTGCTATCATCCACAAAGCCAACAAATAAAATACATGAAATTATAAAAAAGAAAATATTTATTTATGAAATGCATTTCAAATCACATTTTGGAATATTATTATTATCATTGTTATTATTATTAATAACGACGAGGCACTTTTGTATATATATATATATAAATGGCAACAAAATCACTATATTTTATATCAAACTAAAAAAAAATATGGAATATTTCTAAAAACAAAAAATTATTAAATAAAAAAAATTAATTAAAAATATATATAAATATATTATTTATATCCCAATTGTTTTTCACGACAACCTTTACACAGTATGTATATAAAAGTTAATAATTAATTAGACAAATTAAAAAATTTAATAAAACCAAAATTCAGGCGAAAAAAAGCTCACAACAATTCATTTATTAAAAAAAAAAAAAAAACAATCAAATGCATCTGATATCAGAACAAACCTATTTATTTGTATTTGTATTGAGGTAATAAAAAAAACAGCACTGTGACGTATTAATTAAAATATTTAAAAATATACTCTTTCATTTATCTTTTTTTACAAAATTTCCCAAAATTATAATAAACTATGTCAAATAAAAAAAAATAAAAGTACATTCTGAAATACTTCATACCTATTTCGATTAAAAACTTTCTATTGCACATTTTTGATAATATAATAATTTATTATTATTATAGAGGTAGTTTGAAATAAACAATAATAAAACATTTTAAATGCATTTTAGAACGAAAAAAATTCAAATTTTTTATGTTTAACTGTAATATCAGACTATTCATATACAGACTTTTGTAAGATAATAATTGCATTATTAATTTTAAAAGCGTGCAATTAATTTGAGAAAAAAAAAAGAAGAAAATAATAATAAAAATAAAACCTGTAAATTATTCGACCAGTTGGAAGGTGAGGTTGTTTTCGTTGAGGTTCTTGATGAGGTTCGTTTTTTTGAAGGCCACTCCGGTCGTGTACACTCCGCCGCTGAAATTACATTATTATATTTATATATTGAGGATATAAGAGCAGAGCGGTGTGTGTGTGTGTGTGTGTGTGTGGAGGAGTGTGAGGGAGAGATACTGACTGCGTGGGCATGTTGTCTCTCTCGCGCAGCACGGTGAGCGCCGAGTAGAGCAGAGCGGTGACGGAGAAGGAGAGGGAGTGCGAGAGGGAGAGAGAGAGAGGGAGAGATACTTACCGCGTGGGCATGTTGTCTCTCTCGCGCAGCACGGTGAGCGCCGAGTAGAGCAGAGCGGTGACGGAGAAGGAGAGGGAGTGCGAGAGGGAGAGGGAGAGATACTTACCGCGTGGGCATGTTGTCTCTCTCGCGCAGCACGGTGAGCGCCGAGTAGAGCAGAGCGGTGACGGAGAAGGAGAGGGAGTGCGAGAGGGAGAGAGAGAGAGGGAGAGATACTTACCGCGTGGGCATGTTGTCTCTCTCGCGCAGCACGGTGAGCGCCGAGTAGAGCAGAGCGGTGACGGAGAAGGAGAGGGAGTGCGAGAGGGAGAGGGAGAGATACTTACCGCGTGGGCATGTTGTCTCTCTCGCGCAGCACGGTGAGCGCCGAGTAGAGCAGAGCGGTGACGGAGAAGGAGAGGGAGTGCGAGAGGGAGAGAGAGAGAGGGAGAGATACTTACCGCGTGGGCATGTTGTCTCTCTCGCGCAGCACGGTGAGCGCCGAGTAGAGCAGAGCGGTGACGGAGAAGGAGAGGGAGTGCGAGAGGGAGAGGGAGAGATACTTACCGCGTGGGCATGTTGTCTCTCTCGCGCAGCACGGTGAGCGCCGAGTAGAGCAGAGCGGTGACGGAGAAGGAGAGGGAGTGCGAGAGGGAGAGAGAGAGAGGGAGAGATACTTACCGCGTGGGCATGTTGTCTCTCTCGCGCAGCACGGTGAGCGCCGAGTAGAGCAGAGCGGTGACGGAGAAGGAGAGAGAGAGAGAGAGATACTTACCGCGTGGGCATGTTGTCTCTCTCGCGCAGCACGGTGAGCGCCGAGTAAAGCAGAGCGGTGACGGAGAAGGAGAGGGAGTGCGAGAGGGAGAGAGAGAGAGGGAGAGATACTTACCGCGTGGGCATGTTGTCTCTCTCGCGCAGCACGGTGAGCGCCGAGTAGAGCAGAGCGGTGACGGAGAAGGAGAGAGAGAGAGAGAGATACTTACCGCGTGGGCATGTTGTCTCTCTCGCGCAGCACGGTGAGCGCCGAGTAAAGCAGAGCGGTGACGGAGAAGGAGAGGGAGTGCGAGAGGGAGAGAGAGAGAGGGAGAGATACTTACCGCGTGGGCATGTTGTCTCTCTCGCGCAGCACGGTGAGCGCCGAGTAGAGCAGAGCGGTGACGGAGAAGGAGAGGGAGTGCGAGAGGGAGAGGGAGAGATACTTACCGCGTGGGCATGTTGTCTCTCTCGCGCAGCACGGTGAGCGCCGAGTAGAGCAGAGCGGTGACGGAGAAGGAGAGGGAGTGCGAGAGGGAGAGAGAGAGAGGGAGAGATACTTACCGCGTGGGCATGTTGTCTCTCTCGCGCAGCACGGTGAGCGCCGAGTAGAGCAGAGCGGTGACGGAGAAGGAGAGGGAGTGCGAGAGGGAGAGGGAGAGATACTTACCGCGTGGGCATGTTGTCTCTCTCGCGCAGCACGGTGAGCGCCGAGTAGAGCAGAGCGGTGACGGAGAAGGAGAGGGAGTGCGAGAGGGAGAGAGAGAGAGGGAGAGATACTTACCGCGTGGGCATGTTGTCTCTCTCGCGCAGCACGGTGAGCGCCGAGTAGAGCAGAGCGGTGACGGAGAAGGAGAGAGAGAGAGAGAGATACTTACCGCGTGGGCATGTTGTCTCTCTCGCGCAGCACGGTGAGCGCCGAGTAAAGCAGAGCGGTGACGGAGAAGGAGAGGGAGTGCGAGAGGGAGAGAGAGAGAGGGAGAGATACTTACCGCGTGGGCATGTTGTCTCTCTCGCGCAGCACGGTGAGCGCCGAGTAGAGCAGAGCGGTGACGGAGAAGGAGAGGGAGTGCGAGAGGGAGAGAGAGAGAGGGAGAGATACTTACCGCGTGGGCATGTTGTCTCTCTCGCGCAGCACGGTGAGCGCCGAGTAGAGCAGAGCGGTGACGGAGAAGGAGAGGGAGTGCGAGAGGGAGAGAGAGAGAGGGAGAGATACTTACCGCGTGGGCATGTTGTCTCTCTCGCGCAGCACGGTGAGCGCCGAGTAGAGCAGAGCGGTGACGGTGGCGCCGTAGCCGGGGTTGACGCCGCGCACCTTCACCTTGAGCGTCTCGTCGGGCTCCCCTTGGACGTCGCCCTTCCAGCCGCGTCCAGTCAGCTCCACTTGGAAGTGCGTGTTGTGCTGCACCGCGTCCGTCGGGCCCTCGCGCGTCACCGTGCCCAGCGAGAAGAGACGCGGGTGCTGCAACAGCAGTCGCCGGCTCCAGCCGAACGACGTCATGTAGTAGAGCAACAGACCGACCAGAGCGGTGAGCAGCGCGTACAGCAGCGTCGGGAACGCCACGTACGCCTTGAACTGCGCCGGCCGCGCGCCGCTCTCCTCCCACAGATGGCGCTGAGTGCGATACACTATGGACGCGTCGGCGCCCGGGAACGGGAGGCACCACGCCGACTCCTTCTTGTGGAACGCGCCTCTGGAAAGTTAGCACATTATTACGCTTTAGTAGTGCGTTACGAGTTATTTGAGCAGTGACTATGTCCATTGACAAATATGTTTACCGTGACTGCAGCTTGGGGCTGAAGGTCGGCAGTTTCTCCGAAAATAATTTCTTCCTGAGCGGACCCAGCTCGTTCGAGTGAGACAATCTGAAAACATGTTTCAAGAAGAGATTTTTGTAAGAAGAGGAAATATTAATTACTAGCTTTACGCGCTGCAGTTGCATTTTTTCGAGGATAAAAAGCATCCCTATATGTTAAAATAATCCAAGTAATAAAGTGAATGTGTTTTTGCGTGATTGAGTAACAATCTTACCCGTGTACAATGGACTCCCAGGTGCCGTAGTTGACGAGTCCCGATTTCTTCACCTCGTGACTCAATTCGGGCGGAACTTGCATACTCATGTACGACTCGATCGAGTTCACTGTGCCTGGAATATGTCAAAATAACCCATATGTCCTTTTCCCATCCAAAGTTCCCCATAAACTTCCGCAGTCCAATATAGCTTTTGGTCTGTCGGGTCGGCTAGAATTAATTTAGGACTTTAGCGTTGCGGAAAAGTATTGAATATATAAGGGGTGTTTTTTTTTTAGCTGCCTGAGAAGTTTCGATGGTTGTTATTTATGGTTTGACAGTTGAGAATGTCAAACTGTGTTGACATTTCTGTTCAGTAAGCTTTGGCAATTCATAATGAATCGTTTAACGCCAAAACAACGCTTCCAAATTGTGGAAATTTACTTCGAAAAAAACAAAAAAAAAAACTGTATCGCGTCACTTGCCATACAGCGCGCTTAGCCATCAATTTAGTATTTCCAGAAGTTGTCCTCGTTCGTGCGACTCAACGCCTCTTGATTATTTTTTATGGGGCTATGTTAAGTGATTGGTTTATGCCGACAAACCAACAACTCTTGAAGCATTGGAAGCCAATATTCAAGCCACCATTGACGCCATACGGCCAGATTTATTGGAAAAAGTAGTGAAAAATTGGACTCATCGAATGGCGGAATAAAAAATTAATTTCAACAATATTTCTTAAAAAAAAAACACCCTATTTAAGAGGATAATCACCTTCGAAGTTGTCCTGCAAGAAGATGACCCCCAAATCGTTGGGGACGCTGTCGAATCCGCAAGCGTTCACAATGAATATGTCGGCATCGCGCGCCGCTTTGCCGTACTCCATTTGCATTGTCTCTATGAACTGCATTTATCAATTAATTTATGCATTTCTAACGTTTACAAATTTTTCTATTTTTATACTCGAGCACGAACCATGAATATTTATCCTTCTCTAAAAAGTCTTCATAACAAGAAAAAAATGGAGCGTGTATCATGGACAGTTACGTGAGTACGTGTACGTATGTAAAATAAGTAATATTTTCTTTGAGCGTATTACATATAACCAACGAATTCGAATATACCATATAAAATATGTTATAAAATACCATATAAAACCTCGAAGAAATTAACCTTTTTTTTTTTTTTTGGGACAATATGAACTTTCAAGTCAATTCTAGATCGCTGTTATGTGACTTTTTATGACTTTTATATTTATGTTAATTCGTCATATAAAAAATATATATATTTACGACTCTCTTAAAAGTTTCATTTTAATTTCCAGACATCTATGAGAGTTCTAAAAATTCCAATGACGTGTGTCGTAATATTTTAGTAGCTGCAGACTCTGCACACCATTTTGTAGACTACAATTACTAAAGCATAGTTAAGCTTTAATATTAATTAACTACTAGCTGCGTCCGCGACTTCGTACGCGCTGTACTTTCTCATAAATCTCTAAGACTTCATGACTATAGGTAGTGCTAACTTTCGTTTGTTTTATCCTTGTCAGTAGGTATACAAACATAAACGCAATATAATCTCCATAATGAACACAAATGCGTCACTGACGCTGCGCGCTGCTAATAATGTCTATGATTACGTAATTTACGAACGATCGTCTGGCCTTATGGAACGAATCATAAAATCTTTATGGGTTTTTATATTTAGATATGTAAATATTGCTTTCCATAATAACAAAACGGCTTCTGCATCTGTATAAGCCTATCTGTATAAGCGTATGTATAATTTATAATCATGCTATTCGATATTATTTTTATTAATAACCAAAGCATTCAAATCCAAGCTGTTTAAATAGTTGCAACGACAATATTTTTATAATGGTATGAATTTTGAATAGTATAGTATTTTATTTTTTGAATTGTATCTATTATTAATTGTATATTTGACATTATTGCTATTATAATTATATATTTTTTTACGTATTTGAAAACGGAGTAATTTGTACAAAAAATTAATATTTGCATACCTACCTGTTACACAGGCAGAATACTTGTATGTATCTAATACTGTATTCAAGCATTCTAGCAAATAAAAAAATTATTATTATTATTATTATTATTATTATTATTTTAAAACAATAATTTATGATACTTAAAAAAATCCCACAAAATTCTACGAGTATAACGCTCCGAGGTAAATGACCTTAGAGACAATGTAGATACATATTATTTGAATAGGTTTTTTTTTAATTTGAAGGTCGTCATGACACAGACAGATATATCACTTATGGACCGTCTACTTTATAGTAGGTGGCTACGGTCGCCAATGAATGATCGTTACTTAGCGCCAACACAAGTTACCAGTTACATATCAAATCGACAGTTTTTTTATGATCGCCCTGAAAATAATTGTTCGTAAAATACAGACCTGCGGTTCCCCACTGACGTCGACGTAGTTGGTCTTAGTGTCGACACAGGCCTTGACCACCGGCTCCCCGTACAGCCTGTAGGGGCCGCAGCAGTTCACTAGCACCTTCGCCTGACTGCACATCTCCTTCAACGACTGCTCATCACCCACGTCCGCTATTATCTTCTTCGTGTTCAGGAGATCTTCACCTAAAATTCCCATTGAGGAACCCATTGAAGACACGTTTGGTCCAGTGGCTAGTAACACTAGCTGTTAACCAAACGGTCGCGGGTTCGAATCCCGCTAGGGGCAAATGTTTATGTGTTAACATTTTACCTTTGTACCTGAGTCATGGATGTTTTTTATTTATAATATGTATGTATTTACAAAAAAAAAGTAATCTATGTAGTATATCAACTGTCTGGTATTCATAATACAAGCATTAGTAGCTTAGTGTGAAACTAGATGGTGCTGTGTGGAATGTGTGAAGATAAAAAAAAAAACTTATAATAATCGACATTTCACTGTCCAAAAATCAACTTATAGTAAGTAATTGATTTTCGAATGGTATAATGGTATAGCTTTCTCTGCTTTCGAATGTACTGGAAAATAAATAAAAAATGTCTTCTGGGACGTAAGAGCAGCCAGTGCATTTTTTTTTTTCACATGATCTTGATCACCTTTTCTTAAGATTATTTTTTATCTTGAATAACAAAATTAAATATTTTCACACACAAATCATTAATGATTCATAACTTAAAATTATCTATAGTCTAGTTCAAAGTTCAAATCAGTGTTCATTCTTGATAAAGCTTTTAAAAATAAATGCGATAACTCATTGGAGTCGGAATCATATCTAGAAAAATATATTAAAAAAATTTACCAGTACATCAACAATTGCAAAAGTTAGAAACAAGATTTACGGTGAATATCTTCCTACTCCCCGATCTCTATTTCCATCCGTACTAATATTATAAATGCGAAAGTATGTTTGGATGTATGGATGTTTGTAACTCTTTCACGCAAAAACTACTGAACCGATCACTATGAAATTTTGCATACACGTTGTCTGGGACACCGGAAAGGACATAGGGCACCTTTCATCGTTCAATGCGGACTAAGTCGCGGGCACCAGCTAGTTATTTATAATTTTAATTTAATGCTGAAAATACGCCTTTTCACGGCTTTTACGACCGCCTCTAAACGGAGTACATCATATTGAATTCGGAAGTATTTGTTAATGGAAATCTCCTCCTCAATGAGAATCATTTTTTTTTCGATTCGTTATCGTTATATTGGTTTTTGAGTTATTAGCGAAAAACTTTAAATGCCTTTTCTTTCTCAACTTAATTTGTTTTATAATTTTTGCTCGTGTGCTGGTAAAACATTTTAATACATTTTTCTATACACCGTTCCGAATCGAATAATAAGCTATCGCACATGTTTTTATGAACTTTGTCAAGAATTAAATTAATTAACACCAATTTGAACTTGTGAACTAATGAAGTGAATAACTTGTTAAGTATATAATGAAATAAGTATATATTGTCATAATAACTTATGACAAACATCATAAAAACTTAGGACAAGTTATTGTGTACCTGGGTTACATCGTTGCTCGTTTATTATTATTATAAGTAAATATTATTTTTAAAAATAATTTCCGGCACGAGCTCAGCGCGCAACCGCAAGGTCATAATGCTGAAGGTTAGTTAGATTACTTCAATATAGCAGCCTAGTAACCTTTTCTTATAGTATGACATTCAAGTATAATTGAGAAAAGTAATATAATACTTAATAGTGACACGGCATTTTTTTTTTGTTGATTATTTATTTATACATAGCAACATTGAGGATATGATTTATATTTTAAAAGATGGCAGACAGGCTGACGGCGGCCCATTTGATGGTATAAAGTGATTACTATCGCCTAAGGACATAAACAAAACTAGTTAGGTGGAAACACCTCCGAAGGGAGATTATTTTACAAAAGTTAAAAATTTACGAAATTGTTCAAAATTCGCGCGCCCACGCGATAAAGTCTCATACTCGTTCGGACTGTGCTCAGCGACACCTTATAAAAGTAGGTAATGCGGATGAACTCCTCATCTGTATTGAGTCAGAATGTGTGATGAAAATGAAGAATGGCATTTTTTTGGTGGATTTCATCATCTTAAATTTATACGCAGGAAACAATGCTAATCTTCGAAGTGGTACTGAGAGACCTGTGTATCTGTTTCAGAAATTCAATTGGCGTGATCCTTCCTTTGTTTGCAGACGTCAGGTGAATACATTGAATGTTCCCTATTGCTAGACAGTAGCATTCTGTGGTAGCTCCCGATACTTGGCTTCTAAGTGTTGGAATAATATTCTTCTCCCACTCGTGATCTCAAGTCTAAATTAGCTTTCAGAAACAAATATAAGGCTTCACTAATTGAGAGACAGAAAGGTGAATGAGATCTTGAGCCAAGTGTTTAATTTTGTGGTATGAATGATAACTGGGGAAGACTTAATCAGGGGTGGTGTACTGTTACTTATAGAATGTAGGTAGTAAATTCCTACAAGATAACAATATCTTTTTGCTGCCATGGCGCACACACTCAATTGGATTTTATTTAAGTATTCATTCAAATAAAAAAAAAAAATGTATGTAAGTATTTTATTTGTTTTGTTATCTTTAGATGTATTCGTGTGTGTCGTGTGTATGCAAATAAATGTTTTCTATTATATTCTAACTACCTCCGCCCTTCGCCCCTCCTACCGGCCGATTTGGAGGAGCGTTACGTCACCCCGAAACTGGTTTCCATATATTGTATGATGCCAAAAAATGTATAATTAGATACACAAAACAATCCATGAAAACAATAGAGAAGCTTAAATAACTTAAGCACTAAATATTTAGCCAGTAGCGCTCAATTAAAAAGGCATAATAATTATGTACCTACAACAATGGACGCTTGTGGCAGTATTGGCTTGGTGTTTAGATAGAGCCAATTAAAAAGTCACGTTGGCAGTACTTAATATTAAACCTTGACTTTAATATTTTATTAAAAATGTTACAGATTTTTGTTAAAGTTATCACAGAAAAATCAATTAAGCTGTAGAAGTTAAGAATTAAGAAGTTATGTTTTTATTTGTTTTATTGACCAATTAGAATTATGTACTCGTTTAAGTAAGAATTTAAGCCACACATTCTAATGTGTACGAGAGACTCGTCCCCGATTTTGCATGGATGCAATTTATATAATTATTACTAATATTATAAAGAGAAAAGATTTGTATTTTTGTATTTTTTGTTAGTAATGAATAAATTTAAAAATTACTAGACCGATTTTGAAAATTTATTCACCTAAGAAAGTTACATTATCAGCGAGTAATATAGACTAAATTTTACACTGCTTATGCTTACGAAGTCGCGTGCAACAGCTAGTATATATTATTATATACACAAACTTTAATCATTTATCGCTCTTTCCTTTGGTGACTGATAACCATATGAAATCTATTTTGTTGGTTTAAAAGAGGTTAGCGGAGAAACAGACAATTACATTACTCTTTAATATCTATTATATATATAGATAAAATAAGCATAGATTTTTCAATTTGTTGTTGAATATCCAACCTAAAAATTATATTTAAGTATACAACATTATTTACTGTCACTTCAACTAAAATTCAATAAGTTTGTACTATAGGAATAGGTAAAGCTAGGTATGTCTCAATAAATGTCGTTACTTATTCGTACACAATAAATTTTTTTTTTTCTTTATTGAACATAAAGTAGAATGTGGTCACTCACACAATAAACTACAAAAGTATTAATAGAAACGATTGAAAATAATAATACGTAACAAAATGCAATGAAGCAATATCAGACGAATAAAGACTGATATAATTTTGTGCAATAAAAAAATTCCATTAGACGATTAAGATACACACTTTATCAGTTGTAATAAATATGAAAAGGTTTCAAATCATCAGGTTGTAATCTTACATATTTTTTAGAGTTTATATATTTTTTAATCGTGAAAAAATATTATTTACCCCATTTATAAAAATTAAATAAAAAGTAAATAATCAATAATTAATATGTGTATAAAAATTATTTTAAATTCAATGAAAAAAAAAAAGGCATTCTTACCACTTTTCTTGGACATTTCAGCTAGTATGTCATCGAGTTTCTTTTCAGAGCGGCCAGCGACTGCCCAGGTTAGTCCTGGGTACTTCTTAGCTATTCTGGCTAATTCTGCTATTGCATGTTTCCCTGTGAAGCCTGTGGCTCCAAATATTATCAAATCTAATCTTGACATCTGTGACAAGCAAAATTGTGTATTTTTTACAGGTGCAAATTTTATGTTACTGAAGTGGGGATATGTGGAAAAGTATCCCTACTAGGTAACTAGGTATAAGTGGAAAAAAAAAACCATTTGTCCCTACCAGTGGGAATTTTTAGTAGGGATTTTTGTATATAATTTGAATTGAGCTTCATAACTAATACTTATTTTAATAAGTGCAGCTAACAATAAAGTAATCAATGCAATAATCTAAGCTTTAAAAGTAAATGCTACAAAGGTAACATTTTTTATATAGGTATATATTTTATATTTAACTACTTTTTATATATCTACTTCAGGCTTCATATGGATGCAAACTATTTTTTTTTCCACAAATTATATAGTTACAAGAACCTTCCTCACTTATCACTCTTTCTATTAGTGAAAATTGTATCAAAATCCAATATATATTTGGCGTCAAAAATATTGCCTCTCCGCGAAAATCTGTTCTGTTGTTCAGGTGCAAAGACGCCTCAGGGAAGCTCGGACTACCGCAGTTAGGCTCTCTACGATTAGAAGAAGACTACGAGAGAAGAATATCGTGGCTCACAGGGCTGCTACGGGCCCCATGTTGACCACAAAGCATCACAGAGACCACTTGCAATTCGCCCGTGACCACGTCGATTAGACGTTTGAGCATTGGAGGCAGGTTCTCTTCATCTATGAGACCAGAGTCTGTCTTTATTGCAACGACAGACGAGCCAGAGTGTACAGAAGGCCGGGAGAACGATATTCTCAAGCATGTATCGAAGAGACAGTGGGCTACGGAGGCGGCTCGTGCATGTTCTCAGACGGCAATTGTTCAAGGTTATCTGAAGGAGGTTGGATCCCTGTTTTGCCGTGGCCAGCCAGGAGTCCTGACATAAACCCAATTGAGCACCTTTGGGATGAGCTGAATAAACAAGTTCGGTCTCAAGTTGCCTCCCCTACCACCCTGCAAGACCTTCAGGATGCAGTCAATGAGGAATGGGGCAACATTCCACAAGAAAGGGGTGTTAAGTTGGTGCAATCGATGAAGCAACATTTGGAGGCAGTGATAAGACCTAGGGGGGTAACACTAGATTTTAAGTTAATTTTAAGCATTTGTTGTAAATTTTTGTTATGCATTTCTTGTTGTAGAGTTAAGTTTGATTAAACATTTTTCAACTGACCGTTTTTTCTTTAATTTTTGGACCCAATGAGTCTTATTTTTTTAATTTTCCTAAAAAATAGATTTTATTACCTTTCAATTGATACCTTACACTCCCTTACCCTTGATCGAATAAGGTTTAAAGTCGGTTGAAACTGTTTTTCGCGGAGGAGCGATATTTTTGACGCCGAGAGTATATCAATAAAGCTCAAGAGTTTGTTTCTTTGGTTTAATATGTGACACTTTGGAACTGCCAGTCAAATAAAAAAAAATAGCCCAATTCTTGAGGAGGATTATGCGCTACCAAGAAGAGCTGACAATGTGCATGTCTTTGGCAATTTAATTTAAATTAAACGGCGGGTGAAACCACGGGACGCACATACATATGTAGGGCAATACAATAGTGTTATCAACTAGTAATTCTTTAATTTTCTTCTTAAATATAATATGAAAAGAATAAATATTTAGAGAACACATACAAATTTATAATGATAATTTTTTTTTACGTGGAATTAAAAATGACAATCTAACTTTATTATACTTACATTTAATGCAATTTCAGCAACTCAGTATAAATATGTTTTTCCAACTTCTTTTTCTGCTTTCAGCTCTACGGAAAAGACCAGAATTCCTTTATTTCACAACCACAATAATGAACCTTGAACTTTCAGTGCAATGACGATAAATAATGGAGCGGTCAGTCAGACAGATATAAAAATAATGACGGTATAATTAATTAATTATCATAAATACAGTAGGTATATATAATTATAATGTAATATGCACAAATATTAAAGGCCACTCAAACACATATATAGTATTATTTGCGATTAATGTAGGTACCTACTTTGCTTTAAGAAAATCAAAGATGGAATAAATAAAATTTGCAAATCCAATTTGCAATTACGATACAAATAATTGTAGTTCGCGGAATTACGGCCAGACAGGAGCCATAGACATAGAGTAAAATGTGATGTGATGTCAAGAAGTGTCGTGTGTGCAACGAACCATAGAGTAACTGCAACGAACAGCCAAGACCGAATCAGCTTCCACAAGTCAATATTGATAATACTAATCACAGAATATAATTGCGGTTATTAACCAAAGAATAAAATTTATTTGTTTAAAATTAATTATTCTTTAAATTATGCCCGCACTTGCTGACGAGACGTAAAATTTTTAAATAGAATTTGACATTGACAATTTAGAATTTTCCATACAAAATATTTTGCGCTTTCACTGGTGAGTTTTGGCATTATAAACTCATACTAGAGCCACAGATCACTGTATTGGTGAAAGTTACATGTTACATGAATTAGAAGATATAAAAGATTATTAAATTTATTAAAACTTATTGTTCCCAAAATACAGGCAGAACTGAAAGGGAGTTAAAAATAACATACCGAGCACTGATTTATATTTTTCTCTTCTGTTATGTCTAAGTCTGTCAGTGTCAATCTTTGAAGTATAGTAGCCAATATATATATATTTATTCAAATTTTTAAAGATTTTAGTTTTAAAGCAGAAATACTAATATAATTAGTTAATTAGGTCAAAATGGAAATGAATGAAAGTATTTTACATATTATAGAGACTGAAGACAAAGTGGACACACTGAATTTAGCAAACGTTCTTAATGAGGACCACCAAAAAATTGTCGGTGTGGTGAAAAGTTTAGAAGCTTTAGAGATGGTTATTTTGGAACTAAAAAAAAGTTCCAAATGGGAATTAACAGATGAAGGAAGGCAAGTTGCTGATAACGGTAGCCACGAAGCCGTTTTATACAGGAGCATTCCAGAAGCCGGCATTCCGCAAGCGGAACTTATGAAGGTAGATTTAATAACCTTATTTTCTAGATACGTCAAATAATAATATTTTTACTAAACATTATTTACTCGGAATCCAATAAGGGCGCTACCTCACCGGGGCGCCATGGCCACGTCGCCGGCACGTAGGTGTGGCTACCTTCGGTTGCCAAATTGAGTAACCGTGGCTACCATCTGTCAGTCAGATCTCGTATTGTATCGTATCGTACGCTTCGTGCATAGAAGAAATCACACTTATTTATTATGTGCGTCGCAAAAAGTTAAAACAGAAGAAACCTAAGAAATTATGGGTCTAATAAACCTAAAAAACTTAAGAAATATATCAACTCATTTTTTCTACAAACACGCTTGCGACCGTCTTGGCGACCGGTTGGACACTGAGTGAGTGAGACACAGTTTACTCGTGACGACGTTGGCGCTCGCCAGTCTCCAGACTCCACACTGAGAGACGACAGTTGTGGCTGCGCTTCAAAATTAGCGACCTTCCAAAAGTCACAAAGTGCGTTAACTGCCATACATTTCAATATGAATTGTTGGCCTGTCGCCGGCGACGTGGCCATGGCGTCCCGGTGAGGTATGGCGCTAGACTTTTTCAAAAAGTCGATGGACTTATTGCTATGTCAGAGCAAGTTCATCTAGTATCCTTTTAAGTTGAGATCTATACTTAGTCTGTCAAAGTTATAAATCATACATTTTGATATTTATTTTAAGGTTTTGTGTTTTTTAATTGGTATGTTTGTTTGTTCAAAAGTTATAGCAATCGCTTACATAGATAAGTTTGGTGACAAACAATGATGCAAAAAGTTTAAATGAAGTATCCCTGTAATGATAAATAAATAAATAATGTTTATGGTTGATTTCAGAGAGTTGAAAATGCAAAAGTAGGTTTCAGCAAAGCCATGTCTGCTGGGTGGATCGCGATAGACAAATCCGGTGGAACACCATTGGTGAAACGCAAAGTTGACAGTATCCAAGATATTGTACAAGAGCATCTGAATGAAATAAAAAAGGGCATAGACACGTTGAATGACAAAGTGAGAAGTGAATACAAAAAGCGAAAACTGGTCCAAGAAGTTAGTGTGACAAGCTTTTTAGTGTCAAAGGGTCCTAAGTATGCGAAGGAAATTAAAAAGTTAGAAACCGATTTAACAAGTGAAATGTTGTTGACTGGAGCTTGGAAGAACTTGGAATTCAAGCCTTATAACTTTGATGCTTTGGGTGAGTTTTGTTTGTACCTTTAAACTTTTTCAGTATTATTATTTTTCTAATAATAATAATTATTTATAAGTCAATTAAATTTGTACAAGAACTGTACAATTTATACAATTGAATTTATAAATTGAATTTGTACAATTTATACAACAATGATAGGTACTCAATTAAAGGCTTTTAAATGCATTTTGGATTGCATTTTGGTTTTGGAGATTGGTGACTTCGCACCATCAGCTTATATTCACTTGAGTATATATAAAAAAATCTATACAAATAAAATTAATCACAATTAAATAAAATGTGTTGCCAAGTGCAATATTTGAAAACAACTCGACCAATTAAGCAATTTTTTTTTTTTTTTTCAAATATAAGTTTGAGAAAGGTAACTGGAAAAAACGTAAAAACCCAATTATTATTTTTTTCTCAACAAAAATTTCTAGCTGACAATCTGATAACTATCGACAAGCACGACATCTGTCGGGTCAGCTAATAAAATAAAAATAAATAATATTTTACTATTATTTTTGGGATGAATTTGAAAAGAAACATTTATTTTATTAAATACTTAATTGTTTATCAAACCTGCTACTTAATAGTTAGTGGCAGGACACATTGCTTTCTTGAGCGGGCAGCTGGTCCAATTAACCACTAAAATTAAAGAAAACAACACAAATTTTCCACTAAAATAAATGATTTACCTCATTAGGTCAGCCACCGGAATGTGGACACCTACATCCTTTACTGAAAGTGCGCTCAGAGTTCAGAGAAATATTCCTCGAGATGGGTTTTACTGAAATGCCAACAAACCTTTACGTTGAGAGCTCCTTCTGGAACTTTGACGCTCTGTTCCAACCGCAGCAGCATCCCGCTAGAGATGCTCACGACACATTCTTTGTGTCGTCACCAGCGACCAGCACTAAATTCCCCATGGATTATTTGGAGAGGGTTAAAAGGGTTCACAGTGAAGGCGGATATGGCTCACAGGTTTATACTTTTCTTTTTATTTAATGCCATATTTTATTTGTATGAATATTAACTGTTTCGCCCCCTTTCCCTTAGGTTTTAAAACATTTATTCAGTCCCTTGCTCATGTGATCATTTAAACAGCATATCTAATGCAAAATTTTAATGGTGATCAACCGAGTAGTTTAGGCGCGAAAGCGGAACGCCTTTATTAGTTAAGAGATTTTGTTGTCTTCCCTAGGGCTATAGATATGATTGGAAAATCGAAGAGGCGCAGAAAAACTTGCTCAGGACTCACACGACAGCGGTGAGCGCTCGGATGCTGTACAAGTTGGCACAGCAGGAGCAGTTCACACCGCAGAAGTACTTCAGCATTGATAAGGTACACTTTGCTTCAACTGATTTGATAAGATCACGGGGGAATTAGTGGAATTAAGAAAGACTGATTCTGTCGACAGGTGTTCCGCAATGAGACGCTGGACGCGACGCACCTGGCGGAGTTCCACCAGGTGGAAGGAGTGGTGGCAGATCGGGGCCTGGGGCTGGCAGACCTCATCGGGGTGCTGGACGCCTTCTTCAAGCGTCTGGGCTTCCAGCGGATCCAGTTCAAGCCCGCCTACAACCCGTACACGGAGCCCAGCATGGAGATATTCGCTTACCACACAGGTTTGTGGGCTTTTGCACGCATTGTTAGTCACTTTATTAAAGTGAATGAAATGAAAACATTGTAAACGAATTAATAACAGGTCTGGGCAAGTGGATAGAGATTGGGAACTCGGGCGTGTTCAGGCCGGAGATGCTGCTGCCGATGGGATTGGCCGAAGACGTGAACGTGATCGCTTGGGGCCTGTCCCTGGAGCGGCCCACTATGATCAAGTACGGACTCAACAACATCCGGGACCTGGTCGGGCCCAAGGTGGACCTTCAGATGGTCCACTCCAACCCCATATGCAGGCTAGATAAATGAATTTCATCCAAATACACACATTGTTATACATATTTATTAACTCTTTTTATTTTATTATTGTGGCGCGTTCACGATCAATAACAATATAATGATGATTCGTTGAATAGTTGAGACGTAAGTGTAACAATCAAACAAAGAATGTCACTCATATTTATATTAGTTTGGATATCAACATGACATAAATTCAGTATTTTTGCTCCAAATCCTTAGTTTTTAAAAGCGTACTGTCCCCGATGAGTCTCCTAGCTCTACGTTCCACAGAGTCGAGTGCAGCAAGTTGGTATTTGGTTGAGCCATTCCAAAGATGGAGCAATACTCCATGCAAGATCGGACTTGCGCCTTATACAAAGATAGGAGTTGTCCAGGCGTAAGCAAATTTTGGATTCACAACTTGAGGTTTGAGCTCACCCTCGAGTTCGAGATCATTGACGACAGGTAAGGATGCAACTCGGAAAGTTGGAGCTATGTCCACTAGCGGGGTACTCTGGTATTAGTCCGTGAGGCCAAAGAGCGGCGCGAGGAGGGCGCCCTGCGCGGCGGGGGCGGTGAGGGTGGCGGGGCGGGGCAGGGGCGTGCGCTCGTCGCAGTAGACGAAGGGCAACCGCAGCACCCAGTAGGCGGAGGCGGAGAGGCGCGCGGGCGGGTGGTCGGACGGCGCGGGCGTGAAGACGGGCCCGCCGGGCGTGGCGCGCACGCGCGGCGCCAGCGTCACGTGCACGGGCGCCTTGGGCGTGACGGCGTGCACGCGCATCAGCTGCGCCACGAGGCCGCGGCACACGCACGCCGCGTACAGCGGCATGTCCGTGCGCGCCAGCCGCGCGCCCGCCGCGCCCGACGCCGCGCTGCCGCTCACCACCGTCTCCGGCGACGACATCATGAACCTGTGTCCCCTGGGGCACTCGTACTCGAAGCCGATGAATATCTTGACGGTGAGAGGGTGGTGCGGGGCGGAAGAGGAATGTTTGGCGCGGCCGCTCCTCCCCGCGCCGGCTCCGACCCACGTCGCGGGTCGCTCCACGCGCCACGCGCTCGTTTGGTCGCTACTGCAACATGCCCATTGCCCATAATACATTTATACACTAAATGGCACTATGTCTACGTTTGAGTGCTTGCCTTAACGCTCAGTCTCAGGGGTCCCGGGTTCAAATCCCGACAGTATCTACATGCGATATTAACTTTTCAAAGTTGGCTCTGCTTTGTATACGGTGCGTGTCGCAGTATGTGCGCTGTTGTGTTTCAGTGAGTGAGTGAATGAGTGAGGGATTTCCCTATCCCTTATCCCTAACTTATCTGACTGAAAACACATAAACAAATACTGGATGAGAAAGTGAGACGGACCGCACTGCGCAGTCCCACGGAAGCAGAAAGTTGGTGTGCGGGAGGAAGCCGGGCTGCAGGTGCTCGGGCAGGCCGATGTTGTGCGAGTAGAGGGAGGAGGCGCCCAGACAGACCAAGCTCCAGCTGGGGAAGGCCGGCAACAGGCCCGGCGGGCTGCTCGCGTGCAGCATGCCCGGCAGGTACTCCGTGGTCGACGGTTGGCGCGTCATCACCTTCTCTGTAATTGATTGACTCATTTCACATTTTATTCATCTTGCACCTTCAAATCAATGTCATTTCGCATGGTGCACTCGCCTGCCTGGTCCTTCGCGAGAGACAGCAGCTGGCACTGATCGTCGGGGGGAGGAGTGGCGGGCGGCGAGCGAGGCGTGACGGGCGTGGCGGGGCCGGGCGAGAGCGCGTCGGGCGACCATTCGCCCGAACTGTCGTCGGAGGCGGTGGCTGGGGGGGCGCTGGCGAGGGGCGCGAGGGGAGCGGCGCGGTAGGTGGGCGTGGAGGGGGCGAAGACGGGGTAGTGGTGCGCGAGCAGCGAGCGACAGTGCGCGCACTCGTCCGCCGCGTGGGAGTAGAAGGTGTAGTTGGCGCGGCGCACGGAGTACGGGTCGTCGCGCGAGCACTTGCTGCGCCCGCAGTTGCACGCGCTCACGTAGCGCACGCCCGACGAGTGCTCCTTCGTGCTGTCGCTGCAAATGATTATATAGTTACATTTCGGTCTGCCCATATAGTCTGCCGTATAGTCTAGTTGCGTCGGTTACTGTTCGGGCTCGATGCAGGGGTTGTTGGTGAGCGAGGGCGCCTCGCAGACGCGCCTGGAGCGCCAAGCGTGGGCGCAGGCGGCCCGCAGCTTGGCGCGGGCGGCGCCCAAGACGGGCCCGCGGGCCATCGACTCGAGCTCGGCGAGGGCCACGCGCGTCTTGTGCGCGTGCTGCTGGCTCGAGTAGTGGCTCGGCAGTCCCTCCGAGTACGCCGCCTGCGCTATCGGCAGCACCTGTTATAATTTCATTTGGTATTAGATCTTTCCGAGATGGGAAGAGGAAAGGCTTATTGTAATTGATGAGGACGTACCTTGGCACACCTGGCCTTGGAGAATCTGACGTCAGTGGCGAGGGCGTCGTAGAGGGCGCCGCGGAACTCGTCGTCGTCCTCCAAGTGTTCGGGAGGCTCGAGGTAGACGGGGGCCAGCGCCGCCGCCGCCGTCCGCCAAGACTCGGCACTCGGCAGCTGAAACAGTACAGTACAAAGGTCACCTTGAGGCGATACCAAACGGTAGAGGGCCAGTGAGACTCACCGCGAAGTACGAAGTGCCCGCATAGCGGCGGACGTTGTCGTCGAAGCCCTCGCCAAAGGCCAGATCGACGTGTCCCTGGAGGAAGTGCGCGAAGGTGGCGCGCTCTGGGGGCGCTGAGCGGGGAATCCCCGAGCACAGGTTGACTAGGCCCCGCACCAGGACGCTCACGTCCCGAGCGCACCCCAACTCTTCGTCCGTACTCATATACACGAACTCCTCGTTCTTTGGTATCGCGAATAACGATTTGGCGCTGAAAGGCGATTAAATTATTTTACCATTGATCACTTTTTGGACCTATTACAATCCTTAGAGACTTACCACTTACCACACATTAGTGACAATTCTAGCCTTCCTCAACATGAAATAGAGCTGATCCTCCACAGCGTGCTCGAGCCTCTTGAGGGCGGCTGGTGACTTCCGCAACTGTCTCGGTGCCTTCTGGAAGTGGAAGAGGAGTCGTGGACAGCATGCCCGTCCGTGTGTCTCCCACGGACTGCCCGCTTCGGCTGCGGCCAAAGCTGCCACTGTGCGAGGCGATAGCTCTGTTCTGAAACAATATGCTGACTAAGCGATAACATAAAAACCCTTTTATTGTCCTATCTATAGTACATTATTACCATAATTGTGAAAACCTTTGAAAATAGTTAGTATGATATTGCCTTTTTTATGTTAAGGTCAACTGTCGCCTATAACACAAGCAATGCAATATGTGTTGCAAGTGCAACGCTGAAGCCACCTTTTGAAAGGCCTTTAAATTTTTTTTTAAATATCCTAAGTCAAGTTTAGTTTAGTGCAGTTTAACCGGAACAAGGAGACAGTGACAGTGAAAAAAATTTAAACAATGTTTTATTATAAGTGCCATATATACTTTGATATACATTAAATGCAGTTATTTTCACATTACAAACGTAAACTCACCTATAAGCATCAATTGCTTTGAACAGTCGTAAGTAATCAATGTCGAACACTGGCGTAGGCGAGGACAGTACAACTATGTGACACAAATGGAACATCAAAGCTATCGTCCTGCAAGCTTCCGATGCCAAATCACCCGAAGCCACCAACCAATGTGAAGGGTCCGCGTCCTTTTCAATAGTTTTCGAATTTTCACTTAACTCATTTGCAAGTGTGACAAGTTGCTTGGTATCAAAGTATGTTATCGCATGCAAATACAAAATGCCACGTCGCTCGTCCCAATTGCATTCGATACCATTCTGAAATTGTTTAATATATCAAAATCATTTAGTATGTATTATAAAAATTTAAGGAAATAAGGAAGGCAGAGAAGAGAATTGGAGTCACATTCATTTCCTAAATGTAACACAATATAATATAATTATGGTTTAAACTAGTTTAAAGCACAGTGTTTCCTATTACTCATGAAGTTAATTGTATGTCTAGTGTATCACTAAATCTCTGCTTTTTAGCAACTTTTTTCTAGCAATTTAATTTGCTCTTAGTTAATTTTACTGGTGCTGTCGGCTATAGCACCTGTTGCCTCTGTTGTATTAATAATAAGTGATGATAGCTAAGTAGCAGATAGGTAGGCAGGTATTTGACGATCCACACGATGGATTGTCAGATATATAATATATATACTTGCTAAAATTTGGTACTTGCTAAAATATAAACTAAAATATGGCTAAAACAACAGGTAGATCTTAATATTTATTCTATTTTAAATAAATATAAATCTAATCTAATAAATAAAAAGTAGACCATCAGAACAAAAAAAAATTGAATTGAGATGTATTGATTTGGATATACACTGACCTTAAAAAATTGATTTTTTTTTAAATAACTTATTAATTAACACTGTTAGTTAAGTCTTCTGTAAGGTGGTTAATGAAGCAAGATGGGCTGCTCATATCCCTGCTAGTATTACATAATTTAGACTTTCGGTTTGTGTATAATATAATTTTGAGAAAAAAATTGGATCCTTGCGAAAACGGAGGCGGAATGTAGATAGATAATGCAAAGAAAATTAACTGAAAGACTTACTTCTTCATATTTAGTTGATGGTAAAAGTGGGGTCGCTTTATTTGGATACCGGTAAGCTGATTTTCCAATAATTCCGACCACAACCAATCGTTCTTTTTTAGAAAATTCGGGTATATCATTTAATTTAAATGTTATCATTTTGCTTCTTAAATTTTTAATTCAATTCAAGTGGTGGTAAAATTGTAAATAAATATACCAATACCACAGAATCAGTCTGTACAGTCATGCAGTGTCAATGTCAAGTACAGAGTATATAACACTACGTGTCAAGTGCAAACATATAACGATAAATTCTAAATAAAAGCATAGAGTAAATAGTACTTAACGAGTATATTGGTATGATGATACCAAGATAATATACTCTATATTGTCCCTGTGAGTATAAGTATAGTGTTCTGTGTTTGAAAATTATAAGTGAAAAAGTGTTGAAAGCGCTCAATGTTTCCATTTCAAAAAAGCCGCGGTCTAACCGAACAGCTCTCTTTTAATTACCTACACATTTTAATTTAATTTACTGAAATTCAATTCTTTTTTTTTTTATAAATTTTGTACTGCAGTGGTGAATAGGTCATTATTAAGTCGGGTGAAAATAAAAAATCATGTTGGCTTTTATAATTTTTTCATGGTTTATTGTTTATTGGGCAAAGTGGTCAAGTCCTGGCCGAGTCCCGGTGCGCCTTGAACCAGGCGACAGTCTGCCGTATGGCCTGGGGGAAGGGCGTGAAGACGAACTTCTGGTGAAGGGCTCTCAGTTTCCCGTTGGAGGCGGTCTTCTTGTACTGTCCGTCTGCCTTCTGAGTGTCATACACTATTGTCCCGGTAAAGCCGTGGGCTTCCTTGATGGCTTCTGCCACCGCACTTATGGACACCTCGTCCCTTTCGTCCACTGGACATTACAAATCCATACTAATATTATAACAATACATCAATGAAAATCGCATTCAAATTGTTTAAGCTGTTTCCGATATTAATGTACACAAACGCACAGACCGGCAAAAATTCTTAAATATATATATTTTTAAACTAAGTACCTACAATACGGCTCGTTTATGATTTTCATGTATTTAAATATGTGAAAGTAACTCTGTCTGTCTGTTACCTTTGCACGCCTTAAGGCAAGCACTAACCGCTCATTGAATTGAATGGGAAAATCAAACAACAAGCAGCAAACATGATGCAATATTAAATGAATTTTAAATGAAATAATCTTTTTTATGTTTTGGTAACTAAAATTTATTTTATTGTGCGAGTCGCGTTTAACTAATTACTCACTACTCAAAAACGCGCCTCCAAATGTCTTAGGGCTTGGTTATTGTTTCGATCAAAATTAACTTTAACGGTTACAGTCGAAATTAACAAATGCATGTTGCACCGTGATATTGTTCGTCACTGTCAAATTTAAATGGGGTTGCCATTATTAAAAAAAAATTATGTAATTTTCCCAAGTTGTTAAGTGGTAATAATTTTTTTAATAAGGCAACATTCAAAGTCTCCTGCCACAAAACTGTCACAGTTGACATTAACCGAAACGATAACGTTAACCGGCCGATATCAAGCGTCAATAGCGTTAAGTTATGACGTCATTTTAACCGTTGTTAAAAATGGTGCAACGCATAATATGCTTAACCGAAGACTTAACGGCTCGTTTGTATATTGTTACCGTTAAAGTTGGATTGTGAAACCCTTAGAAACCCTTAGAAACTACCAAAAAATTACTATTTTTTTTTTTATGTAAAGTTCAACACGCAGGTTGAAGGTTAACATTAACGTGAAAGCCTTAAGGTTTTCAAGTGGACTGTCCCTTTTGAACTTGTGATATATATCATTCGCATCGATTATGTTGTTAGCTATTGGGAGAAACTGCGGACAATATGATCAAAAGTGATCAGTATACCTGACAGTATGATGGGTTCGACGCTGTGATACTCCCTCAGAACCCACAGGAACAGTCTGGCCAGATCCAGGGAATAAATGAACTGACGAAGAGGTTTGCCGCTACCCATCACTGTGAACGTCGACTCGTCTGTAACAACAGAACAACATTATATCAATAACTAATGATCATTTTATATTCTCAAAACTAGCTGGCGCCCCGTGGCTTCATCTCTATATAAATATATATGTAGTCTTCACAAAGAACATCTTTTGACTCGTTCCGAGTGTCAGCTTTTTTTGATTTTGTGTTTAACCTGCTGTATTTTTATGTAAAATTTTTTTTTTTTTTTTTAATGAAATTATCGTTTTATTTAACATGATGCAGCGTGAATAATGCTATTAAAACGTTATAAAAAGGTGTTTTTTATTTTTTTTTTTTTTTTTTTTCAATTGTATCATTAGATTAATTAGTATCGAGTCTTCCTTATTGGGGAGTTTTCCTAAAAAATAATATAGAGATAAATGAAAGACCTTGGCGAATGGCATCATCCATCCTGCGGATGAGAGCCGGGATGACGTGGCTCGACTCGAGTGAGAAGTTGTCGTGTGGCCCAAACACGTTGCACGGAATCACCGAAGTGAACGTGCACCCGTGCTGTTCGTGGTACGCTCTGAAACGAGTCCACAACCGTTCAACAATCGACCCTATCGCCTACAGCACAGAGACCACATTGCACTGACCCCACCTGTTCAGTATATCGATTGACCTCTTCGCGTAACTGTACCCGTAGTTGGATTCGTGTGGCGGTCCGTTGTGTATCTTGAACATTTCAATTTGGAACTTTATTGCAAAGTCATTTAGAGTTATTTTCAAAACAAACCATTCCTACTATGTACTTTATTACAACTCTGACTCAAAGAAATTTTCAAAATTAATTTTATATATTTTGTTGAATTTAAATAAAAATAATCTACCAATCGGGTTTGTATGGAATTTACAAATGTGGAATTCAGTGTGTCGATATGTGGCTTACCATCGTCTCGTCTATGGGGTACGAGGTTTTATCAGGAAAGATGCAAGTGGATAGACAGGAAACTACTTTCTTCACTCCATTCTTGTAGCTGGCTTCTAAAACGTTGTCGTTTATTGCCATATTCTCTCTCTGTAACCAAAGGCAACCAAAAAAACCTGTTAGCTACACGTACTGACTGATATGATTTTAAAAAGTTATCAGAAATGTCTAAATTTTTATACTTCATATTCTAAAAAATTTAAAACTGAGTATATTTTTACTATTCTCACAAGAAAAAATTTTTTTTTTTTTTTATATATATAAAAAAGTTTTATTTATTTTTCAATTAACTATTACTAGTTAAAAAGAAATTCCAATAACTTACAAAGAAATCTAAGTTGTGCGCCATATTGTGGAACAAACCACCAACCATAGCGGCCAAATGTATCACATAGGTTGGTTTGTATTTATTAAATAGAGCCTCTGTCTGTGCCTTGTCTCTGTAACATTAATGAGTAATCATTATTTTTAAGATTTATTAGAGTACAGTGTATTTTGTAAATAATTCATCAAAAGTCTATGACACAAAAGTCACACCTTGTACTTGTAATTCGTAATTTAATTACAATTACATTATATATAGAGAAGTAGGTACCTACTTAGATTCACTCCCATATAGGATATTTGGCATTTAATGTAAAATAAGTAGAAACATTGCTATAAACTTAAATGACATTCCATGTGAAGCGGACAAGTAAAATTTTTTGTAGTTTCCGATTTTCCAGGCTGTTTCTCTGTTCTGGCCAGTCCTATTGGAAAATTATGGGAGAGGCCTACGTCTGAGATGATGCTAATAGTATAATTATATATATCTTCGATCCAGTCACAAAGTAGTTTTACAATATATTGTCTGGTTAATGAGTTACGAGGGCTCTGAAAATTTTACTAACTGGGATGTTAGTTAAAATCCCATTAGCTATTCAGTTTTGAAAAGTTACAGTTAGAAGAAATTATGGGAGAGGCCTACGTCTGAGATGATGCTAATAGTATAATATATATCTTCGATCCAGTCACAAAGTAGTTTTACAATATATTGTCTGGTTAATGAGTTACGAGGGCTTTGAAAATTTTACTAACTGGGATGTTAGTTAAAATCCCATTAGCTATTCAGTTTTGAAAAGTTACAGTTAGAAGAAATTATGGGAGAGGCCTACGTCTGAGATGATGCTAATAGTATAATATATATCTTCGATCCAGTCACAAAGTAGTTTTACAATATATTGTCTGGTTAATGAGTTACGAGGGCTTTGAAAATTTTACTAACTGGGATGTTAGTTAAAATCCCATTAGCTATTCAGTTTTGAAAAGTTACAGTTAGAAGAAATTATGGGAGAGGCCTACGTCTGAGATGATGCTAATAGTATAATATATATCTTCGATCCAGTCACAAAGTAGTTTTACAATATATTGTCTGGTTAATGAGTTACGAGGGCTTTGAAAATTTTACTAACTGGGATGTTAGTTAAAATCCCATTAGCTATTCAGTTTTGAAAAGTTACAGTTAGAAGAAATTATGGGAGAGGCCTACGTCTGAGATGATGCTAATAGTATAATATATATCTTCGATCCAGTCACAAAGTAGTTTTACAATATATTGTCTGGTTAATGAGTTACGAGGGCTTTGAAAATTTTACTAACTGGGATGTTAGTTAAAATCCCATTAGCTATTCAGTTTTGAAAAGTTACAGTTAGAAGAAATTATGGGAGAGGCCTACGTCTGAGATGATGCTAATAGTATAATATATATCTTCGATCCAGTCACAAAGTAGTTTTACAATATATTGTCTGGTTAATGAGTTACGAGGGCTTTGAAAATTTTACTAACTGGGATGTTAGTTAAAATCCCATTAGGTATTCAGTTTTGAAAAGTTACAATTAGAAGAAATAAAGCAGTCAAATTTATAGTTTAATTAACTGGACCTTTTAATTGCATTGTTATATGGGTGAGGCCGCCAAAAAATGATAATTTGATAAATGACTTAGGGTCAATAATATAAACATAAACTTTTGGCATATAAGTATTTAAAACTACCAACTTTTACAGTTTTCCTTGTAAAAATTATCATTTTCATTTGTATTTTAAATAGGCAAACGACTGAAACTGTTTCTTTCCATTAAAAAAAAATGTTTTTTATTGCAAGACAATTACTAGTACAAATAAAAGTTTCACAAATGAAAATGATACCCCTCAACATAATTGGTATTAATTTTAAAATTCGGTTCATTCAAATAGCAATTAAAATATTTTCTTTGAAGAATTACCTATTTTAGACAATATTTATTTACTTTATTAGTTTATTAATCTATATAATAATTATTTACAATAATAATAAAAAAAAGTGTCATAGTATTTTATGCTTTTATATTACTGATTTAAGTTACCATAATTTGTCTATTACGAAGAAATTGAGCAGTAGAATCCTGTTTTAATAATTGGCAACACTGGTATCTAACTTGTCTATGGTATGTAAAATTACTTGTCGGCTATTATTGAGGTGCTGCATCAGTTTGTTTGGCCCGAATCGTGCTTTCGTTCGCCGGAAAAAAGTGTTACGTAATTTTAATGTAAGTTTGTATCCTTTTGCTTCAATTGACAGATTATTTATTAAATATATTGTTTAAATTACTCATTATAGAGGCGTAAAAGAGGTTAGGTCTTATGTTACCATTTTTGAATTTCGTAACATAAAATTGATGTAAAGCCTAATGCACATTGGGAAATGTAAAATAAAGGGTTAATTAAATTGCAGTGCATAAACAGATTATTTCTTATATGAAACCTAATTTTGATTACTGATATGAAAAACTGAATTAATTTCCTTTACTGTAGCATAGCATAGCATAGCAAAACTAATGAATGTTTCTCTATGGTAGACATGCCCTTAGAAACTTTTATACTTGGGACATTGTTTTTGGGACATAAATAGCTAATACTGATAATCCTTGCCAAGTTTCATAATGGGCATAGAAGACGTTTAAGAACTGAACAAGGTAAATAGACCATAAGATAAGTTATTCAAATTTTAAAATATGTAAAAATGTTATGAAAACTCATCTTTACCTTAAGTCGCCATCTTTAGATCCACAAAATATCCATGTTTCATTTTTAGTAACTTCATGTTGTTCCTCCTCAACAACTGTTTTGATAGCTTGCCCAACAAGCCCGGAGCCTCCAGTTACTAATATAACATTATTGTCACCACTCATCTACAAATAAATTATTACATTCATTAATATGGATAGGGTATTAATATTTTATTCAAAATGTCTATTACTATCCTATCATTATGAATTTTATGTTTAGATTTAATAAAAACAAGTATTGCACTTTTTTGTTTTCAATGCATAATGTACGAAATATTTGAAATCTCTATAATTAATTTCGTTTACATTAAGTATTACATTCCCAGATTACAAACATGATTTCGTATATATTTTAGTACTTATTACCCATGAACCTAGAAACTACGTTCATGTTAGTACCTATTAATTTTTAAAAAATATGTATATGGAAGCACTAGAAGCCATAGAAAAAAAAGTGCGCTGTTTGACAACGCAAACACCGATACTTTTATCAATTATCTACATACTAATAACAAAATTCTCTAGAATTTTTGGCCAAAGAAAAAGAAACTTCTCAGAGAATATTATACACACCTTAGTGGAGGAAGGGTTTTATCACTACTATCTACACATAACCTAAATCAAAAATGAAGTGAAAGTGGATTTGCTTGTTGAAATTGAATAGAACATAATTATTTATTGAACTATATGTTATCATATTAATTTTATTATTCTATTCATGCGATATATCCGATATCACAGATATCGGAATAAGATAATACACATTATCGTTTGTCGAGTTGTGACGTCGTCTAAGATAATTTTATTTAACTTTTCAATTCTATTTTACA
This sequence comes from Synanthedon myopaeformis, assembly GCA_944738685.1. Classification (NCBI taxonomy): domain Eukaryota; kingdom Metazoa; phylum Arthropoda; class Insecta; order Lepidoptera; family Sesiidae; genus Synanthedon; species Synanthedon myopaeformis. The sequence goes on along the minus strand of OX122922.1, from coordinate 10,730,692 downwards.
TTTATCATAAATTGGAAGGATTGAATTATGTACCTCAATAAGACCTCAATAAAAAATATAAATAATATTAAATCAGCTGTGTGGTGTAAACTACTGTAAACCGTAGAATAACTAAATACAGCAATAAAAGAAAAGAAAAGTATTAAAATAATACCGCAAAGTACTCTGTGTAACCATAACCATCAACGTGTATCCAGTCCAGACATGTTGTATTTAAAATTAAATGACACATTCCGTAAATATTAATATCTGTTTCTATAACATTTCGCATATTTGTTAGGTCAGCTACTTGTACCTTATAGGCATCAAAAAAATACAATAATTACAATACAACCACCATTCTATAATTATATTCTAGTGGGTCTAGCATGAGTTTATTAAATAATGACCGCTCTCGCTAGCGAGTGCACTATATGTATAAACTTATACTAGACCCACGGTATTGTTCTTTCACTGAACTAGTCTAACAAAGTAAATTAATGTTCAACATATAAAGACAGAAAATGTGTCACAAATGTTATTCAGAGCTCATTATATCCAACAGAATTTAGTTTTGGAAAGATAATGACTAGATTATTAAATAAATTATTTAAAGCGAAATAGTTAAAAAAATAGTGACAGATTGGACAATCGAATTCATCCGATTCACGTCATATTAAGGTCTACATATCGGTCATATATGTTTACAACTTTAATTGGAATGTTTTAGCATTTTGAAAATAATGTGTTACATTTTTGTATAATTATGTAGGCACTTCATTTGGATAGAACAATCAGTCTTATGTCATCACAGAATAGAATGCACAAAAACATTTTATAAATACTTGAAATAAACAGTAACAATGAACGGTAGTTAGTAAAAATAAATGAGTTCCTAATTTATTTTTACTAAACAAGCACTTATTATATTCTTATCTACTAATTTTGAAATTAAGAGTTAAATTTACCAGGTGTATTTAAATATTCATAAAAAGACTGCTTAATGTATAAAAAAAGTATTTATATAAATATTCGAAATTTAAAAATGTAAATCCATAATCTAGTAGGATTGTGGTGGCCTTTATAAACTTTTTCTGTAAAAAAAGTTAAAAAGTGATATTAGTTGTCTATGGATGAATTCTAAATAATGATTGGACAGCAGATTTTCGACGAGCATTCGTCCTCGCAGTGAAAACGCCAAATACGCTTTCAAACCAAAATGGAGGATTTGTCGGTCGAGGTGTACGGTGAAAATGGTGCTTATTATAAGGTTTGTAAATTGGGAAGTACTATATTGTTCTGTTTGCTTGATGTTAATTCCAGTAGTGACATATGTACCTAATAATTTTTAAGCATTTATGCCTCGCACCGTTGTATACTTACAAAAATATTTCTTCGGGAAGATCATCGCGGCTGGAATGGACGCCATGTCCGTCTGACAGGGCGTGATTTTTCCATGTGCGGCTGTTAAGCCGCTTTTCTGTATTTTTAGCTGCTATTGTCGATCGAAACGGGGCCACCCGCGTAGGATTTATACACTCACGCTATTCCATGTAAACGACCTAGATAAGTTATTTATTTCTAGCACATTACAAAGTTATTGGATCACCGTATTCTTGTAAAAATCTCTTTATTTTTAGGCCATTGTCACCGACGTGCTCGACAATGAGGTTCTGGTAGCCTTTGAAAATGAGTAAGTTGTATATTTTTTGTACTACCTATCGGTTTTCTTGAAATTTTATATATTTATTTACATGGTTTTTTTCGTTGTAGCTGGCAGCCTGAGTCGAAGTTCCCATTTTCTCAAGTCTTTTTACCCCCAAAAGACACTGGCAAACACACCGAATATGTGGAAAACCAGGAGGTTGAAGTTTTTGCCAGGTCAAATGAGAAAGAAGCATGTGGGTGGTGGACAGCAAATATCAAGGTATTGAATTACACCATCACTATTATTTTTATTTTTTGTTAAAATCATTCATTTATTTTTATTACATTATAATTATATAACAATACATTGATTTAATTGTAGATAGGTACCATGACAAGTATCTTAAACCAGTATTTTGTATCCCTCTGGATTTGTAGACTTGACCCCCTTCTTGCATCCATTGTTAGAGCACCCTTATCTTTGCTAGTCTTCAAAAACAAGTCTTAAGATGTAGTAAGAAACTTAATATTATTATAACACATAAATATAATTTCAATCTGAAAAAATGGATTATTTATTTATATGTTTATATTTTTTCTAAATTGACATGATTGATAATTGTGTTTTGAAAATATTTTCAGATGATGAGAGGAGATTTCCTCGTGATAGAATATTTAGAATGGGACAACTGCTACACAGAAATAGTGCCAAAAGATCGACTCAGAGTAAAAACATCAAAGACGCCCATTGACAAAAACACTTTCCACAAGTTTGAAATACCAATACCGGATGATCTCAAGGACTAGTGAGTTGGTTACTATTTATTTACACATCTCATAATAAAGCCAAGCAAAACTACTACTCACAATTTACATTTCATATTTTGGATATATCAAGAATGATAGGAATGTGGTAATATTAATTTGGAAAATTATACTTCCAATTTGTCTTACATCAATTTGTCGATACACAGAAAATATTGTTTATCTCATCCATTAATGGTTTATCTTATATTTGAATAGTATAAAACAAAGTAGGTCTCCTGTCTGCAATATTTTGACATAATTTTGTTTAAAAATATTCTACGTTATTATTTGAGGTGTACTCAAGATATATATATATAAAAAGTTTTTGGTATTCCATACAGATAAACACAGAAAATTAAGTATTGGTTATTTAATAATTCAAAATTTAGCCTATTTGGAATAAAGTGCCTTTCAAATAATAAAAGATTTTTCCAATTGGGTGCAGTAGTTCAAGATATTACTTTATAAATATACATAAATATAAAAATCCACTCAGTCTCCTTTAAAATATAAATAACTACCTGAGATTGTTTTCTGCAAACACACTATTTTATTATTTATTTAACTTTATTTAGTATTTTTTTTTTTATGTGCAAACAAAAAAAATACTATTGATCATGATAGTGTACCTAATGATAGACAGGTTCTATATTTTTTTTTTATCTGGCTCTTTCTTTTTTTAAAATATTACTTACTATATGTGATACATGAATTTCATAGTTTATTATTACATTTAGTATTAGTATTACATACAATGAAATTGCTAAGAAAATGATGATTTTTGTTTGAAGACATTGTAGCTATTTAATTATGATTTTCAGTTCTCCATTTCAAATCACACTAGTCTCTTACACCAGTTGTCTGTTTATGTATTGGTTGACCTTGCACATGTTTATATAAAACATAATCTTTATGTAGGCAAGGAAGTTGTATGTAAAAGTTAAAAGGTGACTCATTCTGGAATGCTTGACTTCTTTATCTAAAATTACTAATTCAATCTATATTATTTTGTTTTGATTTTTATGAATGCCAAGGTCATCTGTTTTTTAAATACCATTAAATACCAGCGAATATTTGCAATAATCGTGATTTCCATCAGTATTTTTTACTTATCCTGATGCATGAAAACCATCAGTTTTATATAAAATAATTAATTAAATACAGGAATTTTCAATTGTAGGAACAATAGTTATAATAGTATCTTTAGTAAACTATAAGTAAAAATATGTTTGAACTATATTTACACTAGTCGAAACTGTCAGAAATTCCTCTTTCCATCGACTCAGAATCTTCAATGAAGAAGAAAGGTAGAGTTTAGTCGATGTAATGATTGATGTTGATGTAGTGCAAAGGTGGAAAACGCCCACAAGGAGTTCCAGAAGGCCATAGGAGCAGCGCTCGTGTGGTATGTGCCCGAGCGACAAGTGCTCGCCGTCATATCGCGCAGCGACGCCTCGCACAAACGAGCTCAGATGTTACAGGCGATGCACTTCAGGTGAGTCGCTCTCTTTCTTTTAGGCTTAGGCTCTCCGACGGTCTCTGAACCTAACATTATTGTTAAATAAAAATAATCAAAACTTGTGTATTGTTATTGTAACGGAACACATGGTAGTTCTACATTGTTTATAAATTAACATTCAAGTTCAAAATCATTTATTTGCCGAACATTCTATATAAAGAAACAGATGTTGTAATCTTGTCGGTTGAATATGTGGATTCAATTGACAAGTGGTGTGCAAATAATAATTTAAAAAATCGTAATATTATTAAAATAAATAGTATTTATAATGAGACATAATTTGCATTAAAGGAAAATGTTTATTTTTACAATTTTAATGCAGCGATAGCTTATCTTGTGATATGGAAATGACATTTGAACACAATCTGAAAAATCCAAGGGAATTGATAAACTTTATGGCATCTATTATAATTATATGTATTCCCCTACTTTTCGAATCTTCCTTCCAATGTGTTCATCCTGTTTCACTATTTCTCTTCCAATGGATCATCAGATGAACTATTTACTTTTACAAACTGTTAGACATTTTTATTCAAAATGTATTTTTTTTTTTGTGATTCCACAAAGTATCTTGTTTGAATGGCTAGGTTTTTAACCCTTGGACCATATATCCTAGTGAGTTTCTGGCCTGGCCTTAACAAAGTTTGGACAATGCTGGCTTTTGCACTTAGAAAATTTTGAAACAATGAGTGCTTCTGGTGATTGGCGATTGAGAAGAGAGTGGCGTGTTGCAGAAATCTAACCCAGAAGCTGCTACTTTTAAAGAAGACTGAAGAGGCGGCTCGACAGTTGGAGTCGACCAAGATCCACAACCAGGGAGGGTACACGGACGAGTTTGCTGTGCGCGAAGACCTAATGGGTCTGGCCATAGGGACCCACGGGGCCAACATTCAGCAGGCGCGCAAGGTCGACGGCGTCACCAACATAGAGCTCGAAGAGGTCTCCTGCACCTTCAAGATCTGCGGCGAGGTAAGTCTTGTTACTAGTTATCCTTAAGGCAAGCACACACGAGAACGTGACATGTTTAGGTATTTGTACTGTTCTCCTTAGTAGTTGAATACTTACTAATCAGTGCTAACATTATAGTTTAATAAGAAAGCTTCAGGGCCACCAGTTTATAAACATTGCTGTGATGGTAGTATTGAGCTTTCAACAATTTATAAGAATATTAATCTTTTTAAGAGTAACGAGGAAAACTCCTGTATTTATTATATAATAAAAATAAATTGTATTTAAAAATTTATTGGCAACAGTGAATTTTTTTTTTTTAATTACAAAAAAATAAGAAAGTTACTAACTAAAATGCCAAATTATTCTGGAACTAATACAATTTTATAGATATGTCGTATTGAAAAATAATTTTCATTGTGCTAAACGATATACAGTTCAATGATTGTTCTAAATGTTGTCAATTATCTATTTTAATAAAACCCTTACCTTAATCTAATCCCTTAATATTTTTATTATGGCTTTTAATACATCTGGTAGCATTGCTGATATGAATTGTTTGGATACTTTGAATAAATGCGAAAGAGACATGAAATTGTCATCAATGGCTAAAAACCGAAGCGTTATTGCTAACTTTAGTTCACTAGGTTTTGCTTCACGTAACTGCCTTGACTGCTTTGTAATTATTGGTTTAACCAATTTCAAAAGTCGATCGAAATTCCTTTCGGACATGCAATTAATTTTTTTTTAAAAGAATGTCTTGTAGTTTATTCATAATCACACTTCCATTATTAAAATATGACAACTTTTTGTTGGATCTTTTTTTCTGGAATTTCTTATTACCAAGTAAGCTGCACATGTTTTCGTCGCATGTGTTTTAACAAACTGACAGAAACAACGAGTGTTGCGTCGTTAAGTGCATTCAATATTAATTAAATGCGCTAAACGAAAGCTGAATAGAAAGATGACGATGAAAGGGCCACAGTGTGGACATAGCTTATGTCTTATAAATTAAATATTTGACCGCTTGTTACTTCGGCAATATTAGGTATTTTGAAATAAATTTAAAGAAAAATATACTATTGGTAACGAAATGTGTCGCGTTGCAGTCGGTGGAGGCGGTGCGCGCGGCGCGGTCGCTGCTGGAGTACGCGGAGGAGTCGATAAAGGTGCCGCGCGCGCTCGTGGGCAAGGTGATCGGCAAGAACGGCAAGGTGATCCAGGAGATCGTGGACAAGAGCGGCGTGGTGCGCGTCAAGGTGGAGGGCGACAACGAGCCGCAGCCCAGCGCGCCGCGCGAGGAGGGCATGGTGCCCTTCGTGTTCGTGGGCACGCGCGAGAACATCGCCAACGCGCAGGTGCTCGTCGAGTACCACGTGGCGCACCTCAAGGAGGTGGAGCAGCTGCGCGCCGAGAAGCTCGAGATCGACCAGCAGCTGCGCGTCGTCACGGGCGGCGGCCCCTCCTCGTACCCCGCCACGCGCGGGGGCGCCTCGTCGCGTGCGCGTCGCCCGCGCCCTCCGCCTCAGCCGCACGCGCGCTACCCGCCCTCGGAGCGCGGCCGCGGCCCGCGCCCGCCGCCCGAGCGCCGCGCGCCGCCCCAGCCGCCGCTCGAGAACGGCCGTCCCCTTGCGCATGCGCCGCGGCCGCACAGCGGGCGGCGGCGCGACGACCGCCGCACCCCGCGCCACACCGACGACGACAGCTCCCTCCACGACAGCCAGGACGTCTCCAGCGCCGACCGAGGTAACACTATTCTATCGACCGACTGAGACCGATCCGGACGGTAACTTTCTAATCGTAAACGCCGAGGCCACGCGCCTGCCATACTTACAAGCTGTGTGCAGATATTTAGTTTTTTCACATGAAAATATTTGAGATATTCTCGATTAATGTACTAGAAGGTTGCCAGTTGGACATAGAGGCACGGCTTGTAACGAATGAGGTGCTTCGTAGAGTGGTCGATGGTTACCGTCTGGACGGGCGCGAGTATGCGATTAGAGGCATGGGGCGCGTAGTGCATGAGTGTACTGTTGGGCGCAGAGTCCGCGACGTCGGAGGAGGGGCGCGCGGCGGGGGACGCGACGAGGCGCCGCCGCCGTCGGAGGCAAGGTACTCGCTCACTCGCTCGCTCGCTCGCTCGCTAACACACACGCACACACTCACTGGACTAGTTAGCAATTACGGTCATCCACTATTTACTCATTAATTACACTACACTTTTGATGTAATATAAACCACTGCTTGCACTGCCTTTACTCGGTTCACGATGTTGGACCACAAACGTCCACTGCTAGACACTTTGGAGGCTATAATATCTACCCTGATACCCATTCCCATAATTTATTCTTATTCATTCGCTGTACGGCACATACCACTTCAGCTGATTCATTGTTTGGGCTAATTATCACTCAGTCTTTGGCTGATCTCAATTCTATACTAAATATTATGACTCATTTTGTGGGTTATTTATATCAATCAATCAGTTCTCCGAATGTTCTCTAAATCTATACTAATATTGTAAAGAGAGATGTGGTGGGTAATCTCTGGAACGAATGCACCTACATATTTGAAAGGTATATTATTCCAGAGAAATGCCAAGGCATTGACCTCTCCATAGCATCAAAACTTCTGGGTCTTGTATTTGGACGACATTTGGCCATTGTTAATATGTCATCTGTGATGGATTTGACCGAGTTTTCCATATTGAGCGAGTAAACATTTATATTAATACAAAATTGAGCTCGTATTCGTTTGTTCACACCATTACGTGTTTATACCATATATGCATGCTTGCCATCACTTTTCTATTTTTAGTCCATTTCACGAATTAACACTTCATAGTTCATTTAGTCGATTCGTGTGGCAATAGATAGGGAAGGAATATGGGTTTTTACAATTAAATAGTTAAAACATTTAATTGGGCAATAACAGCACGTGTGCTGTTGTGTTTCGGTGCGTGAGTAAGGGATTGTGCAGCACTTTTGGTGTAGCTTGTGTTAATAAGTATTGGTAGACACTTAACTATAAAGTGCTACATCAACTTAATCTATCAATCTTTACATAAAAAAGTATTTTGAATTTGCAATTTCTTCAAAATCGGATGTATGACAACTAGCTGTTGTACACGACTTCGCCCGCGTAACTTTATGTTACTCGCTGATAATGTAACTTTCTATAGGTGAGATTTTTTAAAATCGGTCCAGTAGTAGTTTTTCAATTTATTCATTACAAACATACAAACCTTCTTTATTCTGTATTTATATAATCTTTATAAATATTTAGACGCCGTACACAGTTAACAGTTGATGCATAGTTTGATGGTGTGCTAGTGCATTTGATGTAATTTTGAAAATGTGTGTGTTTGTGTGTATTTCTGGTTTTCTCCTCACACAACATCTAACAATAATACCGCGCGCCTCACTCTGACGTATTAATTGTATTTGAGTGCTTAAAATAGAGCTATGTGTAAATAAGGCTTTTGTTTTTGGTTGTCCACTTGAGTCCACGTACTCTGTAGTTTGAAGTTAGCTGATGTCGCTGCTATGTTTCAGGAGGCGGGTGGAAGAACGGCGTGAGCGGCGCGAGCGCGGCGGCGGGCGCGAGCGCGGGAGCGGGAGCGGGGGCGGGCGTGGGCGCGGGCGAGGGGGCGGAGGCGACGACGGCGCGGCGCGGAGGCCTGGGCGGCGGCAAGAGGCGCTCGCCGCTGGCCAAGGCCAAAGCCGAGCCGATGCTGAACGGCACCGCGTAGACGCGGCCCGCCCGCCCCGCGCCGCACCCGCGCCCCCCGGCGCCCGGCGCTTGTGACGCCGTGACGCCGTGACGCGGTGACGCGGCGACGCGCCGACGCCCCGACGCCCCGACGCGAGACAACTATTACTAGACCCGCCCCGCGGCGGCCGCGAGCCCGCACTCGCTAGACTTACTCGTATTATGCTTTTATAAGAGATTCGTGAATTGTATTCCTGATTATCGATTTCAATATGAAAAATTCAACTTGTGTACGTCGCTCCCCGGACGATACGCGCCGATCGCGGCCTTCGGCTCGTTCGGCTCGTTTGGCTCGTTCGGCTCGTTTGGCTCATTCGGCTCATTCGACTCATTTGTGGGAGATGGGACATGGCGCAGTACAAGTACACAGTCATACGCGAGTCGTAGCCCTGTACTCGGTGCTCGTGTCCTTTCCTATTAAATAAATAAACATTTCTGTACATATTTTCAATTGTGGTTTTATTTGTACAATTTACACTTTATAAAAAATACTATTAAAGACCGACCACGTTCCACTTGGGATTCGAGGGTACAGGGTACGGGGTACATAAGGTACATAAAGTACGTTCACTTGGGATACCTTTGCTAAGAGTTTCCAAAATTCTAATTACAATATTATTCATATTTACAGTAGATACTAAAGTATCAGTCGTTAATTACATTTTCGGTGATATGCATTATTGCCGGGACTCTATCGCTACCAAATGTTTATATACAGACAGACAGATATATATATATTAATATTAATATTAAATATGCGACTAGCTAAAACAGTTCTTACATTTTTCTTTACTGATAACGTTTTGATATGTGCTTCACGTGAATATTTAGCGTTTGTTTATTAACAATCATTCATTCGGATTAAATTTTTTGTTCACTAATAATAGTCCAGTCGTTTGGTTCTGGAAAGTTTTTCAAAATTGTGGGAGGCTTTCCGGGTGACTTTTTTTTGAGCACCAAATGACTGCACTAGAAATATAAGGGAGAAATTCAAGACTAGAACTTGTATATTGTAATTGACAACAATGTGTCTTAAGCTAACCAGATTCCTGAATGCACTCAAATGTTGTGTTAATCTCTTTTTATAATTGCAATAAAAAAAAAAAAAAAAAAGGAATTTGGCTAGTTTATTTGATGAGATGTAACTGAATAGTTGATTTGCCACTGGAGGGCGCCACTGTATTAACACGAAACGGGAAAACTTGAATAAAGATATTGTAAATGCACACAGATATGTTTAATTAATTATCGCCTGTTTCTACGAATTAATTTCCATTTAAAAAAAAATAAAAAAAAAAAAAAAAATTTCATACAAATAGTTCAAATCGATCAAATGCCTTCGTAGTACGTTTTTCTATTTTTGCAAACAATCTTAACATTTCTTTAGTGACTATTTTTATTATAATTATCCATTAGTTACGCGATAAGATGGTCCAACCTCAACCCCAACCCCAACCCCTCATCTCGAATTAATCTCATATGAGTTTATAAGATGAGAAAACATCACTTTTGTACGCATTACTTATTGTATTTTAATTATAATAAAAAAATACTCATACACGCGTAACTTTATGAGAATAACCCAACTGTAGTCACTCCTTTAATGTTCTATGAAATAAATTCATAATAAATTGTTCATAATTTATTATTGCATATTTTCTGTAAATCAATCTGATCAATTTAGATGATTAAAAGACTGATTATTTGATCAATAAAAAAACGTACTGTACAGTACAAGTATACAACTCTGGACATTTGTCACACAATGCATCGATTAGATTTAGATTTTTAAGGTATTTGTACATTCCAGTCGAGGTTGACATAAATATAAACATAATTCTAGACATGAATTAATAAACAAAAAAGAGTTTGTGATGTCGTGGCGCCATCTAGTGAGGATTAAACAAAAGTGCCCAACTTGGAGGGCCTATCCCCGGCAATAATGAGATGGTGGCATTAGAGTAGCCGATGCCTGTCTTCGTGGCAGACGTCGAGGTCGCTGTCGTCGCTGTCGGAGTGGGAGCAGTAGGAGGAGTCGCTCCAGTGCTGGAACTCCTCCTTGTGGTGCTCCAGCGCCATCAGCGACGGGAACAGGCTGTCGCACGCGCTGCATCTGAACATAACACGAATATTTTTTATAGGAAAATATATATATAAGGAGGACTACTGGTATCATTAACCCTTTAACCGCTCGGTTAAAGGTGGACACGAAAATAATTGTCAGATAAATCCTACTCCGGAGGTTTAAGGGTTAAATAATGGTTTATAAATTGGCCAGAATGACGCTTGTCATAGTTCATAGAGCCAGCCACCTTAAATAAAATGCCACTACAGCGCAGAATCCAAATGCCTGCTATTATTATTATTAGTTAGGTACTACCATAGAGTAAATAGTATTTAACCAGTACTATTTACTCTATGGTACTACTGGGTGTTATAAAAAGAAAGCTAGAGTATAATTGTTATAAAGGTAATAATTAGATAAGAATAACATTACACAACTAAATCATTTTAATTTTGAATTCAAGTAGTGGCATGTATTTTTTTATTTCTTACATACTCACTAGACATTAAAATGTTTGCAATATAATAAACAAGTAGGTAGAATACTTTTCTAGAGAATTAATCACATTCCAAACAAGCGGCGCAATCTCTTGTCAATTATGTTTTAAAATAAACAAACGGAATCTATCCCTCAGTCTTCCAGTGATCTTTTTAATTAATTAATAAGAACTTAAGTACGTACCCAAAATGTCGTTTTTTCTGTTGATGGTCCCCTAATTGACGACGCGTTTGAAATGACCGGTCACAAACATTACATGTCAGGGCTTCGTCTGAAAACAATGGAAAGAATAATTTCTTTTACTATGTAGGTATAGATAGGATCATAGGACTATCTTATCTTTATTAAAAAATCACTACAAACATTTTGGAGTCTTGGCATATTTAGGCAATATTCGCAAATTCATTAATCAGCTTAGTTTTATGGTTTGCGTGCGGCTTTACTATTGGCTGCTCCTGTCGGACCACATGCCGTTCATTAATCCAGTCAGTCTTTCAGTTAAATTTTAACGGCTAAATATAGATTTAAATATTAATTATCAAGAGACTTGGACAGGTCAATCACGAGACACGCACGAGTCGTTATTTGAAGCCACAACGTATATCCGTTTGAACTCGTTATTTAGCGAAAGATGATCTTTCGAGTGTTTGTAAAACTTGTCGACGATAAATTGCTCAACTGAAATTAGTTTGAGCATCAACTATATATCTTTGCAAGCAAGTTTAAGATAATCCTGGACTACTATCTCTTGAGCGATAATCACGCCAGTGAAATCTATTTACGCGTATACTAAACGGCTCAAAGTCAAGGAACTAATGCTTTATTAACTATACAGTTGACAGTCAACTCTCCTGCGCAAGCTTCGGACCAAATATTATTTTCACTGAGTGCCTACATAAATAATAAAAGCTTTGATTGACATATCAACATTTTATTTTCAAGTCTTTCACTTAAAACTCTTCATCTCCATACACGCACGTTTTTTTAGGACCCTATAGGAAAAAAACAGGACAATACAATATCCTGTTGGATTGCAAAGACAGTCTTTTGTTTTTATACGAATATAAAAATGCAACACAAATATGTTGAACATGATTTTATTAATTTATGACATTACATACTGTAAGAAACTAAGTACATAAGAGATAAGGCAAGTAAACAACATTAAATTATTATTTTATACAATTAAATTCATTGCACCATCACTATTATAATATAGGTAATTATGTTTTTAAAACTACCTACATAATATAAAAAAAATTTTTTATTTCTTTAAATTAGGTATTGAAGAATGAAAAATACGTAATTTATTGGGAAACATTACTAATATATATTTTAAAGCTGCCCGAATATGAAATGATATTATTTTCTGACCGATTTTGTACTCATTGCATTTTATAAACATTTTATAAACTAATAAAATTGCACTTGCAAACAGAAATCATTTAAATAAAAGATACGACATTTTATAAATGTGTTTATAGCAAAATTTAAAAAAACCAAATATAAGACTTTTGGTTGTCCAGAATTAAATGTGATTTTTTACATTAATATATGATTGAAATTGATCATTTCAATAATATTTCTTAAGTAATCGAGCTTTTATTAGAGAATTGAGACAATTTAAATGATAATTCATGCTGGCATAATCTGCCAGATTTAAGATTTAGTCCATATCTGCATCTGCAAAAGATCCACATTGAATTTGCCAACAATTGTGGTATGAAAAACACTAAACTAATAATAGTGATACTGCAACTAAGGTGAAACAGTTTTTAGTATATATTATAAATAAAATTAACATTTCTAAAATACAAATTTTGTGCTATTATATTATCATCATCATGAGTGAAATAAATTAAATGAATTTCATTTAAGACTAATAATGAGTGCTTGAAAAAGTCCTTACCCCAAAAGGAGACAAGAAATATGAAACATTTTTATTAAATGCTGAAAATTTATGTAGTATAAAAAAATGTCCATAAAACATTCGAAAATATTTTATAAAATTTACACATTTATATTTTTATTTAATATCTCTTTATCATTATAGAGTACAATCACAATCACTTTCACAAAACAGTCAAAGAAGGGCTTGCTCAAATATTTTTTTATGATAAAGGGTGATAGGCAGGCTGATAGCCTATTTGTCTGTATGCAAGCGCATTGCCAACCCGGATAAGGAGAATATTTCAAAACATATGTTAAATTGGTAGCGTATTAGACACTGATGACTTGAACATGCTCCCAAAGACCTTCATCCCAGTAGACCCTCCAGGGATGGACCCGAACAGGAACCAGACAAGGGTAATCACTTGTAGAACAGCACAGACGATGGTCAGCGGTGTACTTTGCAAGTGTAAGGCACAGTACAATGTAGCAATCAGGGTTGTCATATACAAGGACGTGACGAGAGCTCTCTCTTTGCTGAACATTGACTTCAGATGTGACCACGGACCGTACAGGAAGCTAAAGCTGTGGACATAATAAAATCTTAATAAATAATAATATATTTTTCACCTCTTCAGCACGAAAAAGGTGCTTTCGGTGCCTAAAAACTCGCAGTGAAATCGATTTTTGATGCGAGTGTGATTTGATTAACTTAGAGGAATATTTTATTAGTGTGTCCAGCCGTAGTCGACTAGAGTTGGCCCAGCTGTTAAGATAGACAGGACCCTTACCTAACACGCTAGTAAATAATACAACCATCACAGTTCCGAACACAACTGTTACCTTTAATCTTACAAATAGCTGTAATTTTACTTTCAACTTTTAATATTTTTGTTAATTTAGTTATAATTTATTCTAAAACACCTTTAACATATCTGCTCGTAGTCCTTGGACTGATCGCATGATACAGAATTTAAAAAAAAAGTTATAATTTATGTGACTATCTATGGCTATGTAAATGTTGGCTATAAAAAACATAATATTTGAAATTGTCTTAATTGACCTAGTAACGCTTTTCTGGCTGTTGAGGTGAAAAAGTTGTATGTTTAACATGACAGAATTTTTTTTATATCTCATGCCTTTAAATCACTCACTTCACTCAATTCTAGACTACTTCGCTATTTCGTGATTTAAAGTCGGCACTCGCAGAAAAAAAAAAAAGCAATTTTGCTCTCTAGTTGAACAAACAACTATTATACTAAGGATATAACATAATCATATCAAATTTAGGAATTTTTAAAATGTATCCATGCTAATATTAGTAACTCTGTCTGTTTGTTACCTTTTCATGCCTTAACTACTCAACTGATCATTATGAAATTTTGCAGACACGTTGTCAAGGGTTCAAGAAAATCATCTAAAATAAAATAAAAAAACTAACAACTGGCGTCAGTGTTATAGCAATAAGAGGTCTAAGCATTATATGTATTGCTTATTTTTTTATTATTATTTAACGCGGACGAAGTAGTTCTTTATGAACACTCAACTTTGTCCTATGGTCTTGTTTTTTTATCTTGTTGTCATTGGTAACTTTTTATCCTACATGCATTCGGTGTTGCTTTCTTTCTATATTTCAATTATTTTGAAAACAATTATGACATCAAAAAGACAGATATATAAAAATTAAAATTTATTAGTTTATTATTAAATATATTAGGACAATCCTTTTTAAGAAGAATTTAGTTTATGGTGTCTGCAACTTTGCCCGTGCTGAAAAATTTATAATTTTGCCAAGTGTTGGAACTTTATTCTAACATAGCTGGTGCTTGTTGCTTCCTGAAATTTTAACTATTGGTGATTTTTTTTTAAATCTGATGAGTACTTTCAAAGATTAACTCTTACATATAAACTTTATCTCTATAATATTGGTATACATTTGATGTAGTTTAACTTAAAGAATAAATATACTAAAATTCACTATAAAAAACTTACCTAAATATAAAGAACAGACTTCCCAATGTGAAGAGCAATGCAAACTTTCTCGCTTGTAATAACAATATTGGAATATATAGTAAAGACAGTATGAAGCATAATACGCCAAAAAACATGCAAATTCCAAAGCCCATGAAACGCTGCGTACGACTCTGAAATGAACACATCAATTGATTATAATATTCATAGTAATGACTCATAACATAACATATCATAGAGATACTCTTACTAACCAAGGTGCAGTAGTCCTTCTGTATTTCCTGGAACCAAGTACTATTGGTGTGACTGCTGCTAGTGCTGGGCGTTTCATCATTGCTTCTCGAGAAGAAACTTGGAGTAGAAAACGGTAGACTAAACTTAAAACCGCGACGGCTCTCGTTTTGTAATAAATATTCGTCCAAATCAGACTTCAAATTGGCCATATTATTGATAACTTCACAATACTATTCAAATTTTGAACGAGTTGCGTTAGACAATTTTATCATATATTTATGTGTTATAAAAAATATTTGTCCTAATTTAATTGCAACTCAAATTCAATTTACTATCATTGTATTCACTAAACAACTTAAATTAAAGCTGACATTTGACGGACAACGAAACAAAACAAAGAAGAAAAAATAAAGGAAAATTTCTTGTCGTTTTATTTTGACATTGACATTGACAGAACCTAAAAGGTCTATGTTAGTTTATGTAGCAGTCATGTGATTGTGGTCTGACTGGTTCTTTCTTTTTATATCCACTTTCTATTCATTATTTCACCATGTAAGTTTCACACAACGCTTCTCTGTTCATTCAGTATGCGGAATAATATTATTACAGGCTCGTGTTTCAGTCGATCGATTACTTGATTGAACACGTCCCTTATGACCCTTGTGTTTCAAAATCAGAAACAGTTGGTAAAGGGTAGATAATTATATTAATTATGCTTAACCTTCAGCAGGTACCTATTAGAAACAATTCACGTACCGTAATCTGTATCATCACTAAAATCGTCGTGTCCGTGTCGCCGGATGTTGTTGTTGTATCGGTCATGCGCACAAGGCGGGCACACGCCTTTCGTATCTCGTTCGTCAGCGTCTGTGCTGCTAGCGTCAGATTCAATTTCTGCCTCTTCGATGTGTATGTCTTCAATTTGCCGATTGTCAAGTTTTTCGTTTGAGGACAGTTGATTGTAGTTCTTCCGGGGCGGTCGGGATTCTGTAAGAAAATTAATATTTTATATAAAAATACACCATAAATATCGTATAGTATTATATCGAGACTTATAGTGGCTGCATACATCATTTCATTTTCTTCATTTCTTTATATAGAGAGTAGAGACTAACTCTATACACATAAAAGTGTCCGTCGGCCACTAATATATCAACCAATCATATCAAACACTAATGCTACAGAAGCGCCATTCTGGCCAATTTATGAACCACTATTTAGATAGCTGTAAGTGGTAACTTGTCAGTCTTTCAGTTTCAACACCCATATCAGTTACAGTTATTCTCCATGTTACCTACCTATTAGTCAAATAAAAAAATATATTCAACTCGTTTAGTACAAAGTATACAAGTTATACCAAAGTAATTAACAAAAATATGTAGTTAGAAATTTAATACCATCTTAACAAATTCTATACAATTAACCTAGTATTCTTGATACTGCATTGTATTCTAATTTCAAGATTCGAAATAAGATTTTTAAAATTCTAAATTCGTTTGTTATTTAAACATTTGTTTACTCAAATTAATTAATCATTTTATCTACAATTTTCTGAAGAATCATTATTTAATATCGCTACGCAAGACATTTTACAATAGGTACGAAACTTTTACGAACAAAGTACATAGTACCTAGATATCTATTTATGTACTATGAGCATACAATGCATTTTTTTCTTACTAGAATTATAATTATACGAGTTATGTATTGTTTTAGAAAATAAAATCTCAGAATAAAATCACAGTCACTTAGAGGCAATCTTGGAAAGTAACTAACACCAACTTCTTCAGTTGTTTTTTTTTTTGTTTTGGCACCTCTTGTTGTTTAAATATTTATTTATTCTTCATTGCTCATATATTTTCGTCAGACGATGCATTTTTTAATTTAATTATAAATGATCTCTCTGAAACGGAACTTATTTTCTGAATGAAACGTACCCTGGCCTTTTCTGTATCCCTGACAACGTGTAAATATTCAAAATTTCATGACAATCCATTGATTAGTTAAAGTGTGAACCAATCTTACTTTCGCATTAATAATATTTAGGTTTCAAAGTTTAAATATGGCTACGACCTTGGACGACTTACAATCTTACAACCAACACCTACTATTAAAACACATTCAGATATTTTTAACGCTTCACGAAGTTGAGTGCAACTAGGATGGCACAATGCGAGATTGGTTTCAACTATGCTAAAAAGAGTATATAATTTTAATGCGCCACTTTAACTAGATACATCACAATACAATCTAGGCAAGTATTTAGTTCTTATACAGTGCAGATAGTAAATAATATTTTCTCATTTAAGTAAAAAATGGTGTGTGGTTGTGTCGTGGACACGGCCGCGTGTTTTACGTGAGCGTGTACGTTACGAGTAACATTTCCATAGAGCGTAGATATTATTTGTAAATAGATATACAACGAATTCGAATATATCATTTATTAAATATATATATATTCTTTGATTCTTAACTATCGAGGTTTGTAATTAAATTTTGTAAATAACTACAGCATCAATTTGTATCCCCCGATTTTATTATCATCACTATGGAAGCTAATTTAAAGACTTATTAAAGTTTATATCAGAAAAAAGTATGTTATTATTTAATAAAACCGTGTAATGATAAAGATACGTCATAAATTGAGTTTTGTAGTCATAAATTCGGCAACCCGTCTGGCGGTAGTAACCATCCTCAGAAGAGCATAATTATTATTGTAACAAGAGCATTTGTATACGGCTTTCTGTATACACACAGAGTTAAATATATGTTATTTTATGTTATGCTATGTCACATTATGTTAATGATTCTTATCAAGTAATGGAATTCATTCAGACAATATAGGTACTTAAATACTTAAAAATAAATAGATAGGTACATAATGAATGTACACATATTCAAGATAACGGTATAGAAAGTATGTATATACTCGTATATATATATCTTTGTTTATCACACATTGAATAACAAATAGATTGTTTGGGTTCAGTGAGTGAAACCCGGCCAATTTGTCATTCTAGTGAATAAAGCGAGGCTACTAGGTCGTTCGTTTGTGACAATTTACAATTGGACTTAAAAAACTGTAAGTTTTTTAAAAGTATTGTGTAATATTATTACACATTAACATTAGTGTTAAAATTCGAAGCATAACATAAATTGCTGTTCTAGTGTGGGATGTTTTTTGGTTAAAATGCATGCGATTTTGATACTAATTAGTCTAAACTTTTACAAGTATTTAGAGATAGTTAAATAGGTAAAAGAAAAATAAATGAATTTACCACCGATTTTCATGCATTTGATAATTTGCAGTACTATAATAAGGTTTATTCAATTAAATAGTTGACGGGCTTGTATGCTTTATTATACCTATGTTAATTAATGTTGGATTTTTTTTTAATATTCGTACTATAGTCTAAAATAATCTTAGGAACGTCAAGAAAACTTAGTTATCTTAAAGCCTTTAGTGTGTTTGGTTATTATGACACAAATGACGGTATTTCTTCCTATTAATTTGAAATGATATTTATAATTATAAATATTAAAAACTAATATAAGTAATTATAACTAATAAAACTAATATAAAAACTGATATAACTACTTAAAACTACATATCTGTAGGTATATCGAAATTTTTCACAATCCACAAACAGTTAAAAGAAAATCTTTCATATAAGTAATATTTTATAATTTATCTTACAGATAACCATGGAAAAGGATAACGCTCCGAAAATAGCTGTGATAGGAGCCGGTGTAGTCGGGATGACCACTGCTAAAATATTGCAGGAACGTTTAAGAAATTCAAATATAACAGTTATAGCGGAAAAATTCAAAGACGAAACACTAAGTGCTGTCGCTGCTGGAATCTTTAGACCGGGAACAAGTTTTGCAGGCCCTACAGCAGATATAACCACGAAATGGGTAAAAGACTCCTGGAACTATTGGGAAGACATCCGAAAAACGTCTGAAGCTCCCAGCGCAGGAGTCACTAGTATTTCGAGCTACATATTTTCCAAAGAAAATTATCACGTGACAAGGAACCACCTTCTCGAAGGTTTAGTGCCGGTCTACAGAGCAGTAGACGATGATGAATTGAAAGTGTGCGGTGAAGGTTGGAAATATGGCTCCTTTTTTACGACATTGAAAATAGGTTGCGACGATCACCTGCCTTGGTTGGAGAGATTGTTCCTTAACAGGGGTGGCAAGATTTTGAACCAGAAAATAGATAGTTTCACATCTCTAAAACATTTCGATATAGTTTTCAATTGCACAGGCTTAGGTGCTAAATATTTATGTAACGATCACAGCTTGGTGCCTGTGCGTGGACAAATTATAAGGGTGAAAGCTCCATGGTTGAAAATGGCTTTCTACGGGGATTATGATGCATATGTGCTCCCAAGTCCGAAAGGTGTGGCCACTTTAGGTGGAACGAGGCAGTATGATAGTTACAATTTGAATGTTTGCAAGCATGACGCTGCTGGTATAATGGACCGTTGCAGTGAGCTGCTTCCGGCTTTGAGAAAGGCTGAAGTTGTCGCCCACAAAGTGGGACTCCGCCCTCACAGAGTTCCAGTTCGCGTGGAACCAGAATTCTTGAATGGTCTCAAAGTGGTCCACTGTTATGGCCATGGAGGCTACGGGATTACTTGTGCTCCGGGAACAGTTCTGCAAGCAGTCGATATTGGAATGGACCTATTAAGGAGTAATCTCAGAACTAAATTATAGATTTCTTTTCAAATGAAAGCTACAGAACAATTTCCTTAATCTCGATTTATGTGTTACCATTATTACTATAAGGGAAAAATTACAATTTAATGTAATTAAATCCGACCACTCTTTATATTTTGTATATATAGCTTTTAAATTAAAATAAATTATCTATACTTCATTGGAATATTTAATTATTGTTTTGTATGCCCCAATCAAGATTTTTGTGGACTAAATAGTAAAAAATCAAGCACACATACAAGATCGTTAGAAGCCATTATGAATCTTATAAATTTGTTTTGTTTTTATGTATGAGGTATCAAAAACAACGTAAATGACTATTAAAATACATAACTAAAATAATTAATATTAACTTTGATGAAAGTTTGAAATCTAAAAAAAGCTCTATCCCGAGAGATATGATGTCCGAGATGGTTTAGGTGATATCAAAGACATATATTTTGTATAGTCAGTACAAATTAACCCTTTACATGCATAAATTAAGCTTAAAATTGTTTAATATTTATTTTGGCGGATAAGCTTGTTTGTATTTTGTTGTTGGGCCATTAATTCAGCGGGCACCACGAATCTACTTAATGGCCTGATTACGATTACGCAAACAACAACACAGCGCTTAACTACTTGCAAACAGCTTTTGTCAACAAACGAAATCAACCCGACCTTACAACTTCATTGGTTCGAGGAAAAAAAACGGTCTATCTCTGGTCTGCTTATACATAAATCATTATCTACTTATATTTTTCAATTCCTATTAATAAAATTAGAAATAAAAGAATAGGTACACTTCAATTTATTCTATTAGATATCAACTAATTTAGAAAAAGTTTTAACAGCAAATACATACTAATATTGTAAATGTGAAACTAATAGTGAACCGACCATCATGAAATTTCGCATATAATACGTTGTCGAGAATACAGAAAAGGACATAGGGTACTTATTTTTCATTCAAAAAAAGTACTATTCCCGTGGGATCATCTAAAGTAAAATCCAAAGCCTGGCAAAAGTATATAAGCAATAAAGATATATTATATTTTTTTTATATTTCAACGCGGACGAAGTCACGGCACCAGCTAGTAAAGAATAAAATACAATTTTAACTTATTTAATTTAATTTAAATTATTTAAATTTAATTAATCAAAATTAATGTTGTTCTTTCCTATAATTTAAATGCATACTTGTGATGTTCCTCTCTGTGAGTGTCGTATACTGTGTTTAAGTGTGTATTTAGTTGGTAAGCCTTTTTTAAATAAATTAATAAATAAAATGAACTAGCGACCCTTCAACCACGAGTTTTGACACCTTTTCTTTAACACCCTGACCTGGAAACCTCATGGCTTTTTATTTAAATTAACCAACGTTTATTGAAAGGTTATTAAACGTGCTTTCATTTGATATCAGTATTAATAATGTAAAGTAATTTTTATAAAGTTTATATTAGCTTGAATCAGATTTTCGCGGAGGGGCGATATTTTTGACGCCGAGTATATATTGGATTTTGATACAATTTTCACTAATAGAAAGAGTGATAAGTGAGGAAGGTTCTTGTAACTATATAATTTGTGGAAAATAAACTCTTTCTACTATATAAAGAAAAAGGATTTGATGTGAAAATGCAGGAAAATGCAACCGATCACCGGCTAATAGTCTTGCCTGCGAACTGAATATTGATAAGAGATGAACCGCGTTCTATTTGAGCGAGCTCACGTGACGTGACCTGACATCTAAACCTCTTAACATTTCTTTACTGGATGGATAGTGTGTCAAACTTTAGATATTCAAGCCATATGTTTGAGGATTATATGAATTTAACATTTGAATACAGGAGAAATAGAAATGTGGAGTATTTGCCTGCTTTAAAATATTATAAAACGACAGTAAGTTTAGATAATGGTCAAATATTATGGAAAATATTTTATATACTTAGATTATATAACTAATATTATAAAGAGAGAATATTTGTATGTTTGTAATGAATAAATTCAAAAACTATTGGACCAATATTAAAAATTCTTTCACATATAGAAAGTTACATACGTTATTAGCGAGTAATATTGGCTATATTTTATAAAGTTAAACGGGCGAAGTCGCGTGCAACAGCTAGATATGTTAGGGGTATACATTTATGATTTTATTTATATTCATGTTTATGTAATTATTTTATATACATTTATCTTATAATTATATCTTATTTTAAAATCTTTAAAATCGATTCAATTAACTATTGAATTAGTTGTTAAAAGTTAACAAAGAGGCATACAAAAGTCACTTTTACATTTAAAATCTCTTGGACGAGACTTCGTCTGTATATCTTAATAATTTATAGCCTATGTATTCGGATATACAAACTATACATACTGTAAAGTTTTATGAAAATTTGTTCACTAATTAGTGCGTTAAAGAGTAACAAACATATTATTATATCCTCACAAATTTTCGCACTTAAAATTAGGCAAAATACTCTTTGAAAATGAATCTTCAATTTTGTCAGGCATACATTTGCTTGATCTTTACATTACATAATGATTACAAAGTTTAAAATAAAGTTCCTTTCCGTCGTCTATCCCTCTGTATGTGCGCATAGATCTTTTAAAATACGCTACGGATTTTAATGTGGTTTTCCTTAATCGACGGAGCGTTAAACGAGGAAGGTTTTAATATATAATTTGCAGAAAAAAATTGCACCAGTGCGAAGCCGGGAGCGGGTCGCTAGTATATAGTAAAGTAATTGCTCTTCGATGTATTGATTGGACAGTTGTATCTGGAAGTTGTGAAATTGTGTCAGAACTTACAAATTGTTACATTCAGGATTACGCGCCGATCGCAAATAAACTCGTTTCAACTTTATTCAACTCAATATTTCTCGGAAAGTTTTCATGTTCATGTTCGTTTCCTGTCTCTGAGAACGTTTTGTTTTTATGTTGCTCCAACATACTTATTTTTATAAGTATGTTAGATATAATTACAAATGATAACACGAGATTAAACCTCAGTGGTTTTTAGTGTTATCATTTTACATGTTATTTTATATATTAGTCCTAAAATTGTTAAATATTATAAATAAAAAAAAAATAAAAAAAATATGTGGTTTTAATTTTAGTGATTTTTAAAAATTTAAAATTTATTCAAATTTTACTGATTGTAAAATTGAATTTAAAATAGTTCATTGTTCTAATGCCTAATAGATATAGAGTAGCAAAGTATATCTATACAAAATAGTCAATAGGGTTTCTTTCTGAATAGCTTTCCGTTAAATAAAAATAGTTAGATAGATGGTGGTGAATTAAATCAGTTATTTCATCTATTTATATATATTATAACGTGAAATCGTGAGTTGTCTGATGACTTTAACATTACAAAAAATCTATCTACATATTAAAATCAGTCCATCCCTGATTTGCGTCAAGTGTCGGTGGATAAAAATACTAGCAATCCAAGCAAAGATATGTAATCTGTGTTAATCGTGAGCTATTAGCTCTATAATGGGCTATTAGCTCTATAGTGGGCTATTAGCTCATACTTCCTCATAGCATAGATATAGAAGAGAGACCAATGCCCAGCAGTGGGCTGTAATCTTCGGATATTGTTCCGTTGTATTTCACAATATACAAAATGAATGAGGGCGAAAAAGTAATTCGCATTCCAACGAGGTGCCAAATTAATTTGACCGTCTAGTAATGTCTACTTGGGAAGAGGAATGTAAATATTACAAGGTCAACGACCCTATGATTAAAACACTGAACTAAATATTAATTTTATTATATTAAGCATTGAAACACATAGGCCAATGCCATGTTATTATCGTGAACTTTGTCGAAAGTTCACGTATATAGGTACTGGTCCCTCAAATGAATCCAAATATTTGTTTAGGCTTTTGGATGTTAAAACAGAAAGTTACTGGTCAAATGAATATTGAATAATTTCTGACATATTTACAACAAAACTAAAAATGTTATTGTTTAAATGTTTAAAAGGTTTAGGATTATATTTCAACTGCAATTTTGAAAAAACAGTTTCAGTCATGATAATTAAATGGAAAAGTCTCCGACTTCTTCGTAGTTACTTTTGTTTTATTATATTTGTCCGATTTGTGCGTAAAATTTAATTTACATTTTATTGTTTAATTACCAGTATTAAAGTTACATTTGTTTTTATCTTTATTTTATAAAATAAATTTATTTTATTCATTATTTAACATATCTAACTATTTATACTAATATAAGTCACAGCTATGTAAACGGTTTGATCTTTAAGGCAGCGTGACCAAAATGCTGACGGCATTGTCGGCATTGCCTCAAAAAAAAACCCAATTGAATTTTATGAAAAAACGAGATACATAGAACACACAAAGAACCACCAAATCGCAGTTCTTCCTTTAAAGTCGCGTCAATTAACAATTTCTCACACCTCGCTGAACCTTTCCTTTGAAGTATTACTGAGAGTGATTTTCAATTATAATTATGTATTTTATTTGAAATATCCGCACAGAAAAACCATAACGTTTCCCTCTACGTCACTCTATTTGAGAACATAGTATATATATAAGTGTAAGGTTCCAACGATATATATTTTATTCACAGTGCGTAACATGCTATTCGCACAATTCACAGGAGCGCTCGAAGGTCGTGATCGTAAATTTGCCGCAGTTTTACACTTGCGTGGTCTCGCGGTGGTCCGCCATTAATGTTTAATCGTCAGTGAAAATTACGACAAAACTCAATGGTTTATTGATTTTCTAATATATTTTTAGAAGATGGCGCACTAGGATTCTAAATACGTTTGTATGTGGTCAAAATTTGGATCTGGAATTTTTTTATTTGTTGTAAAAATGCAATAATGTTCACAACGTATCCGAATAGGACGCCTAAACCTAACAGGATGTTAGTGCATGTGAGTGCAGTAGCCTCACCCACTGGAATTCAGATTTGGTAGGTTTTTCAAAAGAATAGATAGGTATTATCCAAAATACCTAAATATCAAGACCGTGTGTACCAAGAAGTAAAAAATAATTTTATTAGCCACAAAAAGTGTTCTTTATTGCACGACGATTATCCATCTGACAAGTCAAATCAAAGTATTATAATAAAGTACTCAATAATAGAGCAATAAATTTAAATTGTTTTCAAATTACAAGATATTTTTTTAAGACGGCAATCAGTTTTACGGCCACTTGATTCGTATTTGGCTGCCTCTTCTTAACATAAGAAAACAAAGGATAGGGATTCAGAGGGGATAGGGTTCCTATTTCCTTTTCACCTTACGATTAATTCAACGATATTGAATATCTCAAAAAGGTTTCGCATCAAATATACGTACCTATTTAAGGCTTTGTTGGCAATTTGTTCTAAATGTTAGCTCGTGGAGGGTGGGAAGCGATCCATGGCATTGTAAGTATATTCTGAAGCCATCACTTGGTAAATGGCCGATGAAATGTCACAGTACTATTATACTTAATACAGCTAAATGTTTATTTTAGTACAAGCTAGTGCACGCGACTCCGTCCGCGTTGAAAAATAAAAGATATAACGCCTGACATACATAGAAAGCTTTATCAGCGAGTAACATAGCCTATACTTTATAAAGTTACGCGGACGAAGTCGCGTGCAACAGCTAGTATGGAATATTCAGCGTATGTCCATCCTGAAATTCTAATTGTAAGCTTTTGAAATTCTGAAAGATTTTTTTTTTTTAATCGGATGAACAGTTTCTAAGATTAACTCCCGTTCTAATAGATAGAAGGGATTTAAAATACAATGATCATTCATATCCAGTGTTCTACCGTTTAGCTCCAGAATGATGGAAATACATTTTCACAACATTGACGAATTAATTTGTTGAAAACATAATTTAAAGTCAGTTTCATTGATACCGAGTACCAGGGGAGTAGAACATGATAGGAGCAGTTTTTTGACTTAATTAATCCATGTTAATGGGTTGACTGTAATAATTTGAAGTTTAAAACCATTTGCGGAAGGTCGGAAATTGCTTGTGGGTGCTTTTGCAGAATGAAAGACTTCATTACAACTCCGACTGAGTGTCCTGTTTAAAGTGACCTCCCTCGCTCCCTTTATTTAAGGCGAGGTGGAAGAGTGAGGGGTAACGTTTTTGAATTGAGGGATTTACTTCAGCTGGTCCTATAGTGAGGTAATCAGGGAGGGAATTATTCTTCTGGGAACACTTGATGCACGAGGAAGGTTGTTAGATTTTATACTTTGCTTATTAAAAAAAGTTCACTCGGCTCATGTAATTTTTTGTTCATTTTATAACAAAGTTTATTTAAAATTTTCTCTAAAAGTGATTGAATTTTAAGTATATTTTTATATTTAAAAAAACATGGATTCTATTGTTCCATACTTAGTATAAAAAGTACAATTAGTATATTTCCATCATGTATGTTCACATAAAAGCATACATGGCGGTTTAATTTTTTCGAGATTATTTTAATGAATATGTTGTTGTTTACATGCTTCTCGTGATACCCTCCCAATAAAGAGGCTTAAGGTACTACACTAAAAGGACGTTTTTTTTTTTGCTTATACGATACATTTCTCTATACATTATAATACATGTTTAATAATATTTCTACGTAGAGTTCTTCTCGTCTTTTGATCCAAAATTCCTCATTGAAAATATTTAAAAAGAAGTGATTTCTTTGTTTGTTTGTTACACTTTCACGCCTTAACTATTCAAGCGATATTTTTTTATTAAAAATATAAAAATTCAATACCTAATAAAAAATATAAGTACTTAGTAAAGATTGAATTAATACACTAAAATATTTAATTGTATTTTAATTCGACAGGGGTGTGAATCTGTGGGTTGCTCGTGCCTTATCTTGGGCAAGACAAATAAATTAATTGGTAAAACTTATTTCGATGCGAAAATATCTTGACTGGCAACGTCTACTTCAAGACAAAAGTTCAAGGTTACAGTCTTCTACACAATAAGGCTGACTTACTCGTACCTAACAGTAATAGATTTATCAATTATTCGCAAAACGGGGTGATCGGACGAAACGACTCCGAAGAAAACAACGTTGAGATTGTGTTTGACAGCTTGAGGCAAGTTGCGTTCTCCCGTGACGTCGGCAGCGGCACACAATATAACTCAATCACGAGTACAGTAGCTATTCATAGTTTATTTTAAAAACTTATATTAAGTAGCATAAAATTCTATTTTAGTATATTATTATACATATACTAAAAATATAAAATTAAACAAAAAGAAATTGAAATATCGAATGTAGTTCTGAGACTATATAACAATTGAATTATTATTTTGTAATATTTTTTAATAAAAACGAATAGGTACTTATGTTTAATAATATTTCAATTATCATAAGTAAGCAGTAATTAAAAATAGTAATCAAAAAAGTGATTGCAATATTGAAACTATTTTTAGAATGCTATAGCAAAATTTAAATAACGTAATTAAAAACGCACTTTTTACTTTTTCTTGGGTTCAAAGATTTTTCAAAATCTTTGGGTGGTTGAAAAGAAGTTAGGCGAGAAAAAGTCAGTGATTCTATTTTATAATATTTATAGATATAAATAAAATTAGAACGTGTTGTGTTTACCTACTGTCGGCCAGCTGACACTATGAAAACGGTTTATTTCATTGTCTTACATCAATATTGTTTTAGTGGCAATTCAATTTTCTCTTTAGTGCTTCTCTAACGGCTCTTTATATTGTCTCGCACATGACGTTCAAACTATGCGGTCAACTTTATCGACTACTCACTATAAAACATATATTCACTTAATTTCGGATCTATTTTGTATATATTGCAAGTAAAAATATATTAATTAAAAGATTTAATTGCAAATAAAAACACTGTAAAAATCATAATAGTGCATAATGTACGAGATTGAACTCATGACGTCATTGACTTTTATTAATTCAAAATAATAATAAAAAAATAGTATTAATTTAATATATTCATTGTTGTTCTGCAAAACAATCAAATATATCTAATATTAGAGATAACGACAGATGAAGCATCCAGTAATAACATATTACTCGCAATGTTGTGTCTTTACCGTAATTATTTTTGTTCTCGTAAAGGTTTATTTTCTGACTAGGGTAGGGTTGTCACAATGTGAATTTCACAATTTATTTTTTACGGCAACACTTTTTAAAATTACATACAATTTGTTTTGTACATATTGGTCGAGACAGGCTGACAGTCTACTCGATGGCAGGTGGCTACTCAGTGGTATAGATTCCCTAGATTTTTGTCTAGACGACAAACTACCTGACCCTGTGGCGAAGCTCACATGGCAGCAAAAGAAATTTTTTTTTCAAAAGAAACAAAAAAGATCATATATCTTTAGACGCAATGCATTTATGTTATAAATTGTTAAACGATAAACTCTAAATTTTAGAGCATTAAAATGTATTACACGTGAGAAGTAGGAGAGATGGGCAAATAAAAAAATAGGGCTACCGGTGACAACCCTTGCCATTAGATGTTTATGGAAGAACACGAAGGCGATAATTCCGCCTCATTACCCAATTTGTGGTCTGGTAATCTGATTAGATTACATACTTTCATATTATTCTCGTCCTTGGGCATTCACTCTGTTTTATTGTTCTTGTCCAGTGTTTATTTCATTTGTATTGTTTTGTATATGACTTTCTTCTCCATTCTCCTATTTACTAGACAATACGACGCAAGAAAAAAATTGTTATAATGCAAGTCTCTTAGAAAACCGATAAATAAGATAATTATAGATAAAAATATTATAGTAATAATCTTTTTATAAAATTCTATAGATTATAAATAAAAACATTAAGTATAGAATATTTTCTCTTTGGCACTATATTAGAAGCTTGGCACTAGATTTTATTTTAAACTGTAAAATTTAGAATTAAATTCCATCTAATTACTATAACTTAAAAAATATATCTCTTATCTGTATTATTGTTTCATATAAGGAAGATAATCAAATTTAATCACAGCACAAACTAAAAAATGGTATTACTTACTTACCCATCCGTTGATCTCATAGAAACTCATCAGTCAAGGGATTTAGTGAGAGCCAAATTTCATTAAATTCCCTTCAAAACGGAGGCCCAGTACCTCGTAATATTCGCCGGCATTATACCGAGATTTACGTGGAACAAGCCTGTTTGTACCCTTGGATTCAACCATTAGGAAATCAGTAGACGCACCCAGGGTTAATAATATAATATCTTCGCACATTCCACACAGCGCCATCTAGTACCACAGTAAGCAACTAATGCTTGTATTATGGACACCAGACAGTTGATATATTACATAGATTTTTTTTTTGTAAATACATACATATAAATACAAAACATTCATGACTCAGGTACAAAGGATTCGAACCCGCGACCGTTTGGTTAACAGCTAGGGTTACTAGCCACTAGACCAAACGTGTCGTTATATAACTCTTAAAAAATCCTAACAAAAATAGGGATATTTTAAAAGAAGAATTTAACAATAAATCCTACATGGAACGCTCTAATACTGAAATAATGCAGACTATGGCGTTACGACACATGTAAATAGATAAGTAAGTAAAATAAATGTAGATTTTTTGTATGAAGTTAAGTGCGAAATAACTTGTGATTAAGTTAACACTTGAATTAAGTGATTAAAATGACGACCGAAAATTGTAACTTTGGACCTTGGACCATCTCCCATGGGTCTTTCTACCTACCATCAACCTACCATCAAGTGGAACGTTAGTCTGCCACTTCATATACCTAAAAGAATTTTTATAAGTGATAATGACATCGAAATTTAATCAATTCTAGTTTTGATAGTTTTTATAAAGTAAATTAAATCTTCATACCCCTACGAATCTAATACTTGTAGATTTTCTATTATTTTCCGACTTTAAAAGAAAATAATAATAATAATAATAATAATAAGGCGTAGGGATGTGACGACCCCATCGCCCAGCGGTGAGGCAACTAATGTGACATAGCTGCCTCATCGTTGCAATTAGTCATCCTTACTCATCCTAGGGTTAGGGACTCCTCCGCTCACAGATGTTGGAACCGTGTCTGTGGGTTTCCAACTAGACAGTTTCAAACGGTCCCATCAGGGAAATGGGCGCCCCCTGATGTACACAGCCCAAAAAACATGATGATGGATAAAAATGAAGCACGTATAGGGCCGCTACCCGGGGGTCGCCGGGGCACGTCCAGGACAAACACTGGCACTGGACGTGGCAGAGGGCGAGTCAGTGTGTTAAGAGGTGTGGGCGGTCCATAGCATCCGGAGAGTGATCGATCGCATCATATGCAGGGTGACGGCGAAGGAATAACCACCCAGGAAATAGAGCATATGAGTGGCATACTGGAAGAGGCGATTTTGGAGTACCGCCAAACTCCGCTTGAAATGAGACCACGCTTGCCCCGAGTACCTCTTAGCGTCAAGGTTCGGGATGTCGTTGGGGCCATAAACAACATGCTGCCGTCTTACTTGGAGAGCAGCGCGGGCCTATCTGATACGGATTCGGTCCTATTTGGCGCAGCTATAGCTGTGTGCCGAATAGTGGGCGCCAAAGTACGTTTGCCGGGTCGTGCCCCTCAATACAATGAGGTGCCGGCCTGGCACAGAAGGATCGAAAACCGTATCACTGCAGCCCGAGTCCTCATCGGCAAACTGACCAGCTTCAGGTCGGGTAACACCAGACCTAGAGTAATGCGCTTCGTGAGGGAGGCCTTCTCGGGTGAGAGAGTGAATTTTTCTCACCCGGAAATGCACCGAAAACTTACGGAGCGCATTGATGACCTGAAGCAGAAGATCGCTGCTTGGGGTAAGCGAATCCGGCGGTACTCAGAAAGGGTGAAGAGGCACCGTCAAAATCGCCTCTTTATGAGTGACCAGAAGAAGTTTTATAATAACTTAGAGCGTCCCGATATCAGAGTGACTGGTCCCAGACCTAATCAGACCGAAACCGTTGCCTTCTGGCGAAACCTGTGGTCGGAACCAGTTACTCACGAAGAGGGCCCTTGGATGAGGGCAGTGGAAGAGGCATGCGCTATAATCACGCCGATGAACCCCATTACAATAACTGAAGATGATGTGGTCGCTGCGGTCCGTAAGGCTCCGAACTGGAAAAGTCCGGGACCAGATGGACTGCACGGCTACTGGTTGAAGGGGTTCTGGCGCAGCCATGCCACTCTCGCTGTTCAATTTCAAGAGGCTCTTGAAAACGGGGCGCTCCCAAACTTCTTGACTACAGGGGTCACTCATTTAGCTCCCAAAGACAATGCTACCGCAGATCCATCTAAATACCGTCCAATAACGTGTCTCTGTACGATATACAAAACACTCACATCCATTCTGAGTTCAAAAATCTATCGTCACGTCACCGATAACAACATCTTATCGGAGGCTCAGAATGGATGTAAGGGCGGTAGTCGCGGTAGCAAGGAGCTGCTTCTCATTGACACGGCTGTTTGCAGACTGGTTAAACGCAACCGTCGAAACTTCTCCGCTGCCTGGATTGACTATAAAAAAGCGTTTGACTCGGTTCCCCATACGTGGCTTTTGAGGGTCCTCGAGTTGTATAAAGTGGATAGTACGGCTCGACACTTTCTTGAGA
This sequence comes from Synanthedon myopaeformis, assembly GCA_944738685.1. Lineage (NCBI taxonomy): Eukaryota > Metazoa > Arthropoda > Insecta > Lepidoptera > Sesiidae > Synanthedon > Synanthedon myopaeformis. The sequence goes on along the minus strand of OX122922.1, from coordinate 10,699,052 downwards.
CATGTATGGGGCAATGGAGTACGATGCTTAGTCTTTCCGGTGAGCGGATGACGGGTGCGGCTGATCGGATAAGGATCTGTAGGGGTATTTTCCAGGGTGATTGTCTGAGCCCACTTTGGTTTTGCCTGGCGTTGAATCCTCTGAGTACTGTCTTGGAGGATTCAGCGATGGGCTTTCAGTTTCGGAGGGGAGGCCATCAGATGTCACACCTTCTCTACATGGATGATCTCAAGTTGTTCGCCACGAACGCTCATCGTCTGGAGGGACTGCTGAGATTAACTGAAGATTTCAGCAGATCTATCGGGATGGAGTTCGGGCTCGACAAATGCGCGGTAGTCCATGTGGAGAGGGGTCGGGTTATTCGTTCGACAAGTCTCGAAGTTGGCCCGGGACAGATGAGGTCACTCTCCGGGACTGAATCGTACCGATATCTGGGCATGTCGGAATCACTGGGTGTGAGGGAGACGGTTGTGAAACAGTCGGTCTGCGAGGAATTTTGGGAGCGCCTGACAAAAGTTCTTAGGAGCTATTTGTCAGGGGGTAACAAGATCCGAGCTTTTAATGGCTGGGTCATGCCCGTTCTCCTTTATACGTTCGGCGTGCTCAGATGGTCTCAGACAGAACTTGACGCTCTGGACAGAAGGGTCCGCACAACTATGATCGCTCACAGAATGCGTCACCCGAGATCATCAGTTGAAAGGATGTACATCCCGCGGAAGTGTGGTGGTAGGGGCTTATTAAGTGCCAAGACCATGCACAACCGCGAGATGTGCAACCTTAGAAATTTTTTCCTGACTGATTCGGGTGGCGGGCTCCGTAGGGCGGTCGTAGAATGTGATAATGGACTCACCCCTCTGTCCCTGTCTGATCAGCAATGGCGGGATCCGGTGGTACTGAGCGCCTCTGCCAGGGGGGCCGTATGGAAGGAGAAAGAGCTGCACGGGCGGTTTTACAAGGCTCTTCATGAGCCTCATATTGACCGTAAAGCCTCCGTGCACTGGCTGCGCTTCGGTGATTTCTTCGGAGAGACTGAGGGTTTTGTCTGTGCGATACAAGATCAGGTGGTCAAGACGCGGAATTATCGGAGGTACATCATAAAGGATGGCACAGAGGACATATGTCGAGCCTGTCGCCATCCCGGAGAGACACTCCGACATGTCACCTCCGGTTGTTCGGCGCTTGCCAACACTGAGTATCTGCACAGGCACAACCAAGCAGCCAAGATCCTGCATCAGGAGCTCGCTCTGAAATACGGCTTCCTTGAGCAGAGGATGCCTTATTATCGGTACTCGCCAGAGCCAGTCCTTGAGAATGGCCGTGCCAAGCTCTACTGGGACCGGCCCATCATCACAGACAGGACTATTCTAGCGAATAGACCTGATATTGTGTTGATGGACCGGGAGCAGTCGCGGGTGTTTTTAGTGGATGTCACTATCCCGCATGACGATGGTCTAGTGAAGGCTGAAACTGAGAAGAAGAGGAAGTACCTCGACCTAGCCCACGAGATTGTCGACATGTGGGCTGTGGCCTCCGCTGAAATCATCCCAGTTGTTCTGTCCGTCAATGGTTTGATTCCAACCAGCCTCAGTGACAACCTGAAGCGGTTGGGATTCCGTGGTGGTTCCCTCCCGGCCCAAATGCAGAGAGCGGTGTTGCTCGATACAGCCAGGATCGTGCGTCGGTTTCTGTCCTTGTCGCCCTAAACCCCGACCGACTGTGCTTCTGTCGGGGGTAACACCGTCTCCCCCTCATTTTGGCTTTTGGAGGGGGAAACGAGTTAAATAGAGAAATAATAATAATAATAGAAAATGACTGTCCATTCAATTTGTGTTCAAGAGATTCACAACGTCATAATGCGGTCTGTATCTTTTTAAATAATGTTTCTCGGCGGTTTTTTGCTACACTCAAAACTAATTTGGCTTGTTACTCGTAAATGAGATTTTTAAAAAATAATGAAGCTAAGATTAATTGTGAATTATTTTTATATTTAACGAGTTAAAAAAAAAAGATAAAATCCACTTGTATCAGACACTTTTAAGTCCACAAATCAAGTGAGTTTATATTATATAACAATTATAACATATAAGCTGGACGTTCAAGGTATTTGTGTAAAACAAATTGACACTTTGTTGTGTTAAAAAAAAAATTATTCTTAATTGTGCACAAATTTAAATAAATATTAATATTTATAAATAAATATTAATATAATTTCACATCTATAAAAATAAACTGTAAGACCTTGCGCTGATTTTATCTACAGTCTAAACACTAGTCAGCGACGGATACCATTTATGTTAAAATCAAATCAAATTTAAAGCGAAATCTTACAACAAGGTTTCAGTGAAATCTTACAACAACCCCTTCTTGATATTTATGTCAGTATAACTGAGCAGTAAATCCTCGGAGAACAGAGAATACATATAGTTTAAAGACGCGTTTATAGCCCTCAAGACTAATGGGGTAGGTGTAGGTAATACATTGGGTGAATGGGACTGTGTTTCAAATGGTTTCATACGTGGATATACAGTCTAGACTTGGCAGGTAATTAAATTTGTGGTCGAAGTCTAAACCCGGCAACGTTTCGCTGCGGCGTTGCGCGTGGTATTGAACACTGCTTAATATATATTCTGAAATCAAAGTAGCCTAAGTTACTCCTTATAACATTAGCTATTGCCAGTGAAAGTCTCATCAAAATCGGCGCAGCCATTTCGGAGATTAGCCGGAACAAACAAACCGAAAGACAGCATAAATAAAAAAAAAAGGTTTATTGTTGTAAGTACTTTATAACAAAAAAACAATATTAGTAATTTAAAGAAAATTTTGTTAATAAGTTTTTTTGTTAAGGAGTCATTTTAACATTACAAACAGACACTTCAATTTTATTTATTAGTATAATTTTATCCGGTCTACTTTTTAATTGACTGCTTCTTGCTATTTTATTCCAAGTAAGATATTGCGTCTATTAATATACTTAGGGCCTCTTTCACCAACTACAAGTAAAGTGTTGATTAGTTACTTTTATAAATAATTTTATGTTTTATTAAATTATGCACTCGGTTAACACGAAAAGTGTTGATTAGTTACTTTTATAAATAATTTTATGTTTTATTAAATTATGCACTCGGTTTACTGCATCCTTTGAAAGGCGAAATTTTTTTTAAATTATTTTCTTTTTAATGTTTGGGACTTTTACCGTACCTACAAACAAAGGTATATAATCTCCACATTCCCGGTTACCGGTGACTTTAAATGGCTGTTAGCCTACTTGACACATGGTGAAACAGTTCCTTACTCACTAATATGTTAGTTAAAGCCTGTGTTACTGTCTAACTATGTTCCTGTTAATATGTAAATATTATGTACACAATAGTTACTGGCTTAAGAAATAAAGTAAGTATATTATTATTATTATAGTTGAAAACATTTGCGTAACCCATTTCAAGAGAAAATCAGCAAATAATATTATAGCAGTCTACGATTGGCGTTGAGTAGTGGCTGTCATCCATCAAGTTGTGTGACAGAACGAGGCTTATTACTACTGAACTTCCGGAACTGCGGAAACTTTAAGGTTAACCAGACGAGGTTTGCGTTTGCTTTAATTTAACTGCGCTGTCGCTCCGCGGATTCCCTCATCACTTTTATTAAGAAAAAAAAATAACAAACGGACTTGATGTTTGCTTTTATAATCATTGCTTTTATAATCTGTGTACCTAAACACAGAAAAATAACGAACTTAGCCTTTATAGGTATCCTTCCTTACATATTATGAAACAAAGTCAACTGCGGCGTTTGTCTGTCTGTCTGTTTGTATGTATGAGTAAGTATGTACGCGATCAATGCAATCTAAACGCTACAAGTAAAATAATTTAATAACTATTTTTTAATCATATAGGTATATGTACTTAGATTATGTACTTTACAAGTATATATAAAGAACAAATTAAATGTTCAAAACATTAAATCACTAAGCACTTGCATTAAATAAATATAATTCAAAGAATAGTCTCAACTTTGTAAGACGAATTAAAATTGAACAAGAACATATATCACTATCCGTTATCGTGCTAGAACTATAAAGAGTATAGTTACCTCTATGATAAATAAATGAAATACTTTAAACATGTCAGATTATTATAATTATAAGCTATATATTAATAGGCTTTAATTTATAAACATAGTCTGATGATTCTGATGAAGTTGTAGGCGAAAACCACTTTGTTACAAATACGAAAATTATTACTTTTTACGTAATAACTACTGAACAAATTTTGATGAAACTTTAGAGTGATATACATTATACACCAGAATATCACTTAGGTTTTAATTTATAAATACTATAGGTAGTCTGTGGTAAACACGGTGGGCTACTTTTAAACGCTGGCGAAGCAATGGGCAAATGCTAGTAAAATTTAAATTGAATTTTTGACTAATTAAAATGGTCATAATATAATGTTATTAATTACATGTCGAATTTATATTATTATTTTATATTATTACTTGAACTTTTATAATTACAAAAAATCACAAGGAATGCTTTGTTTCTCGTTCCTTTATCTGTATTTTTTTTTTAATGTAATTTTTTATTTATTGTTTTAATTACTTGCAATAATTAATTGATGCCAATGTACTTTATGTATTTACTAAGTGTAAGTATATTTTTAAATACTATGTGTTTACAATTGGTATGCTTGTAATGTGAATTATGTTTTTTACCTATTAGTTTTAAGTTTCTCACTTAAGTGAATTTGTGATTCTTTGTGAGAATAAATATATTTCTAAACCTAAACATAAATAACACAGATAAAAGTAGATACCACTGACTGGCAGGCAAATGTGAATGCGTTTGAGTGATTTAATGAATTTTTCTATTAAAGAAAATAATGTGGATTCCAAATTCACAATATTAGATTTTCATTAATGATTATTAAGGTTGGTTTCGTTGTAATATAAAAAATATAAAATGGGACAACGATAAAATATAAAAGAGAAATAAATCTAAAGCCTCGTAACTATTAAGAAACGCTAGACAAAATACGCCGTCAAGCCTTCGAGATCGTCCATATTTCAAACCGCTGAGTGCACAGAGGATAATGCTTTCATCCAATTACGTCTGCCAACGGTTTCTACTGACTTACAATAAAATTACTCCAAAATGAGACTTATACTTTTTGAATTAATCGTTTTATTTTTACGAGCAACAATTATAACCTTTCCGAGCAAAATCTTTTGGATATTATAGATCCAAGCTGTTGAAACATTTTATGTTAAATGTTTAAATGTTTTGATGTGTTTTTGTTAAAATCAGGAACAAATATTGTATAATTTTTGTCTGCCTGTTTGATGTTTCGTTTCTTAATTAAGTCTTTTGTTATTTTTCTCATGTAAATAGCTTTAAGCTTTAATGAGCATAAAGAAATATAAACCTAAACCTAACTTGTTGGAGGGTGCATTTTATTTACAGACGTAACATTAATTCTATACCATCAGTATTATGAAAACTAAAAAAAAACCCGATTAGGGAGTGTCCTACATTCAGTCTAAACAGTGAAAATATTTAAAAAAATATATCTCAAATCTAAATTATGATTCTAAAGTGAATACATATGTAACAATTATGTTAAAATAGTCTCTATATTCTGTGATTTTGTGATTGTGTTTGGAGTTACTAAATGCATTATTTATTTTAATAATAATTATAAACAATTTCCTTGTATTTTTGTGTAACGCTATTTAAAAGTTACATATACTATACATAGTTACATATACAAGTTAAAGGTACACCAACATTCACAAACAAAGAACTTACAATAGGGACATACTCGTAGGTAACACAAGGCAATTTTAAAGGCATACATAGATAAACTATAAACTAGGAATTGATACAGCCGATAACACATTGAAAACAAAACCAAAAAATCAAAGGAAAATAAACTATTATTAGTATAAGCATATTTAAATAACAAGAATAAAATAAAATTTATATCTAGATTGCGTAATAGAGACAAGAGCACTTGAGCTTCTTAATGCTTAACTAAGCACTAAGCTTTTATTAGGGAAACCTCTAGAAAGCCGAGACCAAGGTAAAGCCTGAAAAATTCTTTTTTGTATTGACGACATGAACTAACCACTTATTCGTTTAACATAAATTCTTTTGTGTTTAAGTGTTATACAGTTTATTTACTTTTGCAAGTATAATATATAGTTTTATTGCAAATATTTCGCTCTGATTTCAGTTATATTTGCGACTGCATAATTGTTAAAAACAATTTTTACTTACCACTGCAGTAGTTGATAAACAATAGAATTTTATTTAAGTGTTATTAACGACCTGCCCCCGGATTCACATGCGAATGTTTTTTTTTTTTTGCAAATTATATACATAAATCTTTCTCGTTCATCGCCATTTAGATTAGAGAGAACCGTATCAAAATCCGCGGAATAAGACGGAGGCGTGCAGCGAATTTACTTTATAATATGTTTAATATAAATCCTTCCGTACTAATATTATAAATGCGAAAGTATGTTTGGATGTATGGATGTTTGTGACTCTTTCACGCAAAAACTAGTGAACCGATCACAATGAAATTTTGCATACACGTTGTCTGGGACACCAGAAAGGACATAGGGTACCTTTCAACGTTCAACGCGGACGAAGTCGCGGGCACCAGCTAGTAATTAATATATAGAGTATTTAAAATTAAAAAATTGTAAATAAAATATCTTAATTGTAAAGCCTGTCCCATAACATATTGTACCTGTTTTAAAAAATGTGTATTCATTAATTCGATCCAAAGTCTGATATTTGTATAATAAGAGTATGTGGGAGTATTATGGAATAATTTCTATATATTTGAGTTGGTACGAGTATTTAATTTGAGATGAATTTCTAGGTCGGCTCGGATTTCCCGAGAGTTTCCAACCACCGCTCGCTGTATTACAAGGTTTTGTATCACGAAAATTTTGACGTTACATTCACCATGTATGTATGCAGGATAGAACGCGATAGTGTACAGTAATAACTGAACTCCGGAAACTTGTATTACTTAGGCATTTGAAATGTGAGACTGACTAAAAGATTGTCTGAATACAGTCTGGTGGTTTGCAATATTCTTTGCGGAAATACTTTATAAGGAAATTGTTATAGAAACATTTTGTTCTCGTACGAGATTAGTTGAGTATCTTTAAAGTATCTTTATATGGTAAAAAAAAAACTAGCGACCCGCTCCCGGCTTCGCACGGGTGCAATTTTTTTTCTGCAAATCTATACTAATATTATAAAGAGAAAATTTGTATTTTTGTATTTCTTTTTGTAATGAATAAACTCAAAAACTACTGGACCGAATTTAAAAATTCTTTCATCTATAGAAAGTTACATTATCAGTGAGTAACATAATATTTTATAAAGTTACGCGGACGAAATCGCGTGCAACAGCAAGTTCGTTCATCGTTTAACGAACTTTCGTGAGTGAAAACCGCATGAAAATCCGTACATTTGTTTTTGAGATCATCGCTAACATACAAACAGACAGACTTGGCGTGGGACTTTGTTTTATAATATGTAAGGATTGGAAACTATAGTTGATAATAATAATAATTAAAGGGATTGTTTTAGTAGAAATTAATCGCATTAAAATGTTATATAGGAGCACCGTTCAAGATATTACAGCAACAGAGTAAGCACCGCTTAATTACTTTTATGTAACAACCTTCGCGAAGCCTCTAAAGAGAAAACTTTGTATACGGTAATAAAGTTTAAACTATGCCTGCATTTCAGCTGCAAAGTAGGTATCTTACTTTTAAATAGCAAGAATGAAACTCCTTGGCATCATGATAACATATAAACATACAATAGGAACAAAGTATGTAAATAATTATTTTTTAAATTTAAAATGTGTCTTTCAATACTTTAATGAAAGCAGTGCTTATATTATATTTAGATTAAATATTTTCTATAGTAAGAAAAACAGGTACGTCTGAAAGGTCCATAGCAACCTTAGAAGACATTTGAAATCATTGGCGCCAATGCAGAGGGCTAACTTGCTCTACCAAAGCCAATACCTTCTCCCAACAAAGAGAGGCTGTTGACATAAATAGCCTTCATTTAATGTCTTACAGCCAATAGGAAAGTGATCAATTTTGGCAATTGAACACAATACCTTTTACATTTTATGAACAATTTGCTGTAAAGCCGGACTTACATAATGATTTTATGTGCACATCAATACAGGAACGAGTTGTTGGCAAAATATTTATTTGGAATCCATTACAAAGAGTAAATGGCCCATAAGTTACAATTACGAGCAACGAGCGACGGCAGACGGCGGCGTGTTGGAACGATTACGTTAATACCTCCAACACACAAGTACACTCATCCTCATAATTTTACTTTTATATATATATATGTAGTAACCGATGTTCACGCCATTCGCCGCTAGGGGGCGCGTATTCACTGAATGTGTTTCCAATTGGCTTATTAAAATGCATGTCATTGTCGGTCAATCAAAGCAATTATGGCCAATCTTTTGCCATTATTATTAGTTATTTTTAACATGCGTCTTCGAACGCATCACCTGCATTTATATAACCACCACGTCGCCGTATTACACGCCTTTCAATACCTATTTCTTGAAGCCCACTCCAAATCTACCACCACCTGGAATCTTTCCTATGTAAAATTGAGTCCACGTCTTTGGCAGTGTTGATAGCCTCCTGACATCGTCTATGTAAAATTCTTGTTTGATAATTTTCATAGCATCGAGATGATTATGGCCTTCATCTTCTGCAACTTGATGTAATGTTCGTACGGCTAGGTAGGGAGCAGAAGCGGTCCCAAATGTTACTCTCATTAGTCGTTAATCTTTTACAGGTTCGTCTTTGTTTTCACGCCAAAGGATTCGTTGCAAGTCAGCCACAAAACAAACCTTCTTCATACGCCATCTCATTATCAACCTTCTCATGTCATCTTGTAACTGTGGTCCGATAAGGAGCTCATCATTAAGAGAGACATTGTTCCCTTTTGCGAAGCATAACACTGTAATTACTTTAGTGGTCTCTTTATCTTCTCTTACAACATGATGCGGTATGTACACATTGACAATTATTAGTTAAACCTCAATTTTAGCGGACTGTACAACAGACTAATCCCCAGACTTGTTCCCGGTAATTGTAACTCCTGTTTAATTACTGACGTAATCGTTGTAATTATTTGTTAATGGAGTTTTTAGATCGTGAACTCAGTAATTGCTTGCAAATTCAATCGATTTCCAAATAAAACATAAACGATTTTTACAACCAACAAGTATGTAAACTACGAGTATTCAACTTTTATGGGATGTTAATGAAGTTTGCATAACACTGCATATTGAATGTATTTATATTGTTATATTGACTCAATATTTAAATTATATCACAAATATGAGTTAATTCTTCTTAATGAAGACTTTACTATATTCTTAATAAATCATTTAATATAGATTTAATAGTTTTTGAAGTCTAACATTTTACTGCTCGTTTTTTTGGGAGTAAAATCGTGAAATGGATTTTATTTGACCAATGAAATAGTCAATGAATTGATTTTTCATCTTTACACAAATTCATATAGTTATAGATTATATTATAGGTTATGTTATATTATAGATTATAATTGAAATTAAATTAAGGATAATTTTTAAACCATTAATAGTTAAGTTAATCGTGTTATGTATACACTGTTTAGGAGTGCAATTTAGCAATTTATACATACACACATATATTTTATAGTTTTCATGTATATAATTGCAATGCAATCTGTTTGTGTACTATATTAAATAAATAAATAAATAAACAGGTAAACTACATTTTTTAAAATAAACAATTGTTTTTAATTAAAAAAGAACCACAACGTAAATAACATTTTACACAAAGCGACACTCAGCCACATTTTTGTGTGTTATTGTTAATTAAGGATTTTTTTTTTCATAATTCTGCGAAAGTGAAAGGTCGTAAAAGCCATTAACGAGGCATTAAGTGTTGATTGCTGACAATAATGTGTAAATATTGGCCAATTTCTGCCCGTAAAGGGATCGCACGCAGTACAAATATTGGACCTTCGATTATATTTGCATCATACACAATTTTATTGATAAGCGATAAATTATTTAAAAATTACCTTTTTAAAATCTGTTTAGGTAATTCAATGCAATTAACATTTACGCGGAGGGTGATTGTATAAATAGTATAAAACAAGTATGCCAGTCGCATTTTAATATTTTCTTGCATTCAATAGTACACATCTAGAGGAAAGTTAATAGGCTGTTTATCATCATAGCCTATAACCTTCCTTAGAGGCCGAGACAAGTGATACCGCAGGACACAACTAGTTGTAAAAAGTTGATGTACATTGTTTTGTAACTTATTGTAGTACCTAATAGACAACTAGGAATTAAGAACTAGGAATTAAGACCAACTAAGAAACTGCAGTGGCCGAGACGTGTGTGCAGGTTAGGCGTAGTGGCTGTTGTGCCTGTGCACAGGACCGCGGCCTTCAGAGGAAGTTTCAAGTTTGCGGCGTCTAAGTGCTGGAATGATGTCCCTCCTCCTATCCAAGGAGCGCCTAGCAGGTACACCTTTATGCGTAACACAATGCTGAGGACACACACATTTTTTACCTGTTTATTAATTTCTGTTTTGTGGTTTTTGTGGTTTCTGTTGTTTGTGTCATTGTGTTGCGTGAATAAATTTCTTTCTTTCTTTCTTTCTTACATTTAAAAGAATTATTATACTTACTTTAATGAGTCTGGAATTAGAAATAAGAAGTTTATCTTAATTACTTAGGCATTGTGTAAATTGTGGAAGACACAATTTTTTGTTATACAAAAAATAAATAAAAAAATAATTTATTTTTTTAAACGTATTGTAAAAATATATCAGTACATTTAACTATACTAATATTATTATAAGTATTTTACATCTTAACTATTTATAAAACAAAGTCCCCCGCCGGGTCTGTATTTTTGTATGTATGGACGCGATGATCTCAAAAACTACTGAACGTATTTTCATGCGGTTTTCACTAATGGAAAGGTATCTAATATATAATTTGCAGAAAAAATATCGCACCCGTGAGAAGCCGATAGCGGGTTGCTAGTAGTAGGCATATATATAATAATAGTTGACAGGAACAGTTCGCTTTCTGGATTACAAATTTATGTCATAGTCATTGCTAGATTAGATATAAAGATTACTAAAATATAGTTTGTTGCTAAGAGTAATCTAAATGTATGGAAAAATATATATCTAACTAGCTGGTGCCCGTTGAACGATGAAAGGTACCCTATGTCCTTTCTGGTGTCTCAGACAACGTGTATGCAAAATTTCATAGTGATCGGTTCAGTAGTTTTTGCGTGAAAGAGTTACAAACATCTATACATCCAAATATACTTTCGCATATATAATATTAGTACGGATTTAAAAAAAATTATTATTTAAAATTCTCTTATTTTCTTTGTGCACTGCAAATGCAGTGTTCTGCCCGGTAGGTCCGAGGATTTGTTGTCTATGATTTCAAAGAATTCGTAGAGTCGCTTTTCATTGTCTGTGTAAGTACTATTCGAATAGTCCAGTAACGGTGGATTGAATTTAATTAAATTTTCAATCAACACGAGACAGATACAGTACAAGGCATGAACTTTTATGAGACTTACAAGACTTTGTTGATTTAACTTGATTTACTTTGATGTTAATAGAATTTTATCTAATCCATATATTTCGCTGCTTAAATTCAAAAGTACGACAAATCAAAAAATTTCAAAAATGTTTTTATTTGAAAAAATATATCACAATCCTTCATATTGTATGTTGAAAAAAGACTTATGGTTGTTTTATTCCATATTTAGTATAATTTTATCATTTTTTATATATTTAAAAATAAATTATATGCTTATATATCTCCTCTAGTATTCAGTTTATTATAAAAGTACTTAAAACATTTAATGCTATTTAAAAATACGCTTCTAACGATGTATAATATGAATATATTTGATGTATATCTAATAAGAAAAAAATAGACAATTTTTTTTTCGATTAGCTCTCCTGTAAAAAAGTGTTATTTTGATTTGTGGTACTTTTGAATTTAAGCAGCGATTTTATCATATCATTTTCAAAGTATTCATGAATTCAAAAATATTGAATTGTTATTCGAGATTTATTTTCATAATGATAAAGACTGTGTTTAATAGTGTTGTAGCACTAATATATTTATTTTTGTGATTATGTTTCTTATAAAAAAATTATGATGGTTAAAATTTTTATAAAGACAGTCAGGAGTATTCCAATTAATCTATTTCTATACTAATATTAAAATGCGAAAGTATGTTTGGATGTATGGATGTTTGTAACTCTTTCACGTGAAAACTACTGAACCGATCACCATGAAATTTTGCATACACGTCGTCTGGGACACCAGAAAGGACATAGAGTACCTTTCATCCAGAAAAAAAGGACTATTCACGAGGGATAAATAAAAAAAAAAACTAACGCCTGGTCAAAGTGTTATAGCAACACGAGGTCAAGCGTTATATTGCTTTTTTTATAAATTTTCAACGCGGACGAAGACGCGAGCACCAGCTAATTTTATTATAGGTTAAAGTAGCGATCCGTTTCTGTCTGTTTTTTCGCAATAACTTCTTCTAAACCATCTAACGGATTTTGGTTTTCACTAATTGAAAAAGCGATATGTGAGGAAAGTATGTGTTTCCTCACCTATCGGTAAGGAAATTGAATGTTATCTAGAAATGTCTATGTTGTTGAATGTCGTATAAAATGTTCGTGTACTGTTATTTTAAAAATTTAAAAGGAATTTGTGATACACACAACACACACCCACGCACACTCACACTCACACACACACACACACTCACACACAACACACACACACACACAAACACGCACGCACGCACGCTATCATGCATATGTGATTATAAGCATGTATTTTTTGATGTATGAAGTGAAATTATAGGCACGAGTTACTTTTGATTAATATTTATTTGTGGCACAAAAGACGACATGTTTTCCTCGGTATTTTTATATTATAACAATTGCAATTCTATTTGACATAGAACGAGTGTCGATGAATAATCGACCATAGAGGTCCTATAACAAAATAAAACCTCAACAGTATTTGCATATAATGTGCAAATCTATAATTATATATGTTTATATAATTATAGATACATGTATATATATGTATATGTATTGTTATATATATTTTTTTAATTACTCGTATTTTCTTTTTTTTTTGTACTTATAAATTTTAATATAGGCTATATAAAAAAATTAACTCTTTTTATGTATTTCTAAAATGTTACATGCTGTAAGGTTGGCTATTAAATAAATAAATAAAAAAATAAAAAAAAAATCTTTTCGCGTTAATGGATGTTGGTTAATAATTTGAAATAGAGTTTACTTGTTCTAAGGGCGAAAGAAAAGTCCCATTTTTTTTTCTAAACACACTTTACAGTCTTGAAAAACTTCAGATTACTATCGTGCTTGGACCAGCACAGAATCTGTGCTCAGAATTGAGATACCATTATTTTTAATTTTTTTTATTTAAATTCGCTATTTTACATTAACTTACAACAAAAACATGACGAGTTCTCATGATATGTACCACAAAGTTATATTTTAATATGAGTTGACGTCAGACACAGACAACTGTTCGTTTGTTTGTGAACAACGAGAGGAACCGGATATATTAATATTACTGTTTTATATTATTACTATATATATGTACACGAAATTCATTCAATTTTATTACCCACTCCTCAATACTTCGCGAAAGACAGTTAATGACTTTGGATATCTTAATGTAGTACCACATACAGTTCATTTATATAATTGAGGGCCTCTTTCACCATGTGTCAAGTAAGCTAACCGCCATTTAAGGTCACCGGTAACCGGGAATGATGGAGATGATATACCTTTGTTTGTACGGTAAAAGTCCCAAACATTAAAAAGAAAATAATAATAAAAAAATTCGCCTATCGAAGGATGCATAATTTAATAAAATATAAAATTATTTCTAAAAGTAACTAATCAACACTTTACTTGTAGTTGGTGAAAGAGGCCCTAAGTATGTTATAGATACATTATAGTGGGAGAGTGATAGTTTTTAATGGTATATGGTTACAGTTGCCTACATCAGGAAACAATTGCAGTTTTAAATTCGTATGTATGTATGTATGTATATATAAAAATGAAGTGTGTTTTACATGAATATTATATGTATATATCCATCGAATTCGAATAATACCATGTATACCAAAAAAATAAAATGTTTGAGCTTTTATCTATAGAGGATTGTTATTAAATTTCTGATTTATATATAATTAAATAAAGTTTTAAACAAAACTCAAACTCTAAACAACGATTTGGTTATTACTTATCTGAAATGCCTCCCACTATGGAAGCAACTTTCACGTTTTCACATCAATACGTTGTACACTGATATTTTCTTAAAAATAAATTAAAGCATCCAATATAAGTTCTTAAATAAGGCACACAGTAAAATGCTTGTAAAATTTCCCAACAGGCGTATTCCTTTGAGGTTTTCCGCTCACAACGGAAACACTGTTGTCGACACTTGTTTACCAATGTTTACATTTGTTTTTGACACAAAACTTAGTGGAATTTAAGCCTCCTCTTTTTAGCCCCTGACGCCTGACGCAGAAACGTTGTGTTATAAGTTTAACAAGTGTCTGTGTCTTTGTGTCTGTTTGTTCAATCGTAGCTCCCGATTTTGATTGGTTTTTTATTTGAAAGCTGACTTGACTTGATCGGAATTGTTCTTAGAATTTTTTGAAAATATTTTTTGAAGACCATGAGCCAATTTCTTAGTTGAAGAAAGGATTCTAATTGACTTCCTGTTGTAATTGTTTACTTCGGTGGTATATTGTTCAACATTTTGGTATATTGTTACTTCGGTGGTAATAGTACCTTGGTGGTATAGTATAGTCCATAATATAATAACCTTGGACTGATCCAGCAGCATTAAGTAGTAGTCGGTATACCCAACTCCTTAGAAACTTACAGCAGATATATCGTAATTGGGCTCAATAGAAAGTAGGGAGTTAGTTTATAATTTTTAATTATAGCTTGTCTCCTACTTGACAATATAATTGTAGGTGACCTAGCATTATATCGATTAATTTCTTCGTGTTTTGAATTTCAAATCTAAATGGTTTAGTAGGATAAAGGATGAGGATAAGGGATTAGGAGTATTATTAAAGAAAAAAATGCGTAGATATATCAAACGTTACACCAACTACAAATATCTGTTCAGATATATACCTAGGTATATGGGCATTAGCGATTTTGCTAATTTGTAATTCAGAAAGCACACCTAGATACATAGACGCTGTTTCTGTAATAGTTAATGATCAATTTGCATAATTCGTGACACGGAAGGAACATAGACAAACTACAGAATCGTCGAATTTGCTTTGACGAGTTTGAATAATAATCAAGAAATTATATCTGGAACTTCGTTTCACTAAATATGATTTATGTGAATAATACTTAGATGCGATTACACAAATCAACTATTTGTATATTTTCCCACACAATAATGTTGTATTTTTTTGTCAGTTTCAGCAATTACCTCATAAATGTTTGTTACATGACAAACTTTGATTCTAAACAGAAAAGCGTTATTTTTGTCGCCTATTTTGACTTCTTATAGTTAAATTAAAACTAATATAGTGTAAAAAATATAGTGCATAATAGAATATATTTAAAAAAGCTTGAAATAACAGCAAATGTTCAGTTGTGTTTTAGTAAGTAAGTAAAGGATGCCAGAGCTCTTTATCCCTTATCCTTAATCCTTTTATGGTCAGCAGCGCATTTGCAGTACCTATGGCGTTGCTTGTGTTATAGGCGACGGTAGCCACCTACCGTCAAGTGGACCGCCAGCCTGTCTGTCGACCTTAACATGAAAAAATATATTTTATTTCTGAAACACATATATAATACATGTATTGTATTAACCCCTTACATAAATTCTTTATTAAAAACATATCATCTGCAATACGCTAAGTATACCGCAGTGCGGCATCCTCAATTCCTCATAGCTTTATTGTAATCAAATTCAAATATTAAAAGCTCTATGCATGAACATAGAAAAAACAACGGATGGAGTGCTGTCACTGTACAAAGTGAAGTATCGTAATGGCCGCGCGTTTTTATGTGTGCGTGTTTTCAGGGTTGCCAGTTGAAGAAACTTTCCCTAAATTTTGATAGATAATAATGTGTAGTGAACTACACATTCATTCTTAAATTTCTTTCTTACCAACCCTAATATTGCGTACGGTATTTGAATAATAAAATATGCCATCACTGATGTCATTGTACACGATACTCGATAGCTGTTTTACGATGTCCAATTTGTAATACAAACGAGTCGATCGCCATGCATTACAACTTGCAATCATAATCAAATTGGAACTTTATTTGCTCTGCCTATTGTTAACGATTTACTCTTGATTGAAATATTTATATTCCTTAGTTAATATAGCGTATAGTATTATCTAAGAAATAGAGATATTAGTTTAGTTAATATGAGTTTTAGTGACAGGGCACGCTGCAATTCGTAGTCATTTTGGACAGCCCGTCCGGCGGCAGTAACCACCAATTTAGAGAAGAACACAATGATATGATAGCATGTGTGCTTTTGTGTTTCGGCGAGGCCCGTTACTAATGCTTGTGTTAGGCGACGGTAGCCACCTGCCATCAAGTAGACCGTCAGCCTATCTGTCACAATGAGAAAAGTGAAGTTTTTAAATTTTTTCTGGCAATTTTTCTAGTTTTTCTCTTCATAACAATCTATCTCAACTTTTGAAATATAATAAAAAAAATTGCCGTCCTCGAGCTTTGCGCTGAGCAAAACATATAGTCAATGATAGTATATAAACTTTTTATTATTATACTCATAGTTAAAATTATACATATCAAGTCCTTTTTTAAATGGAGCGATATCCAAAAAAATGTTATGCGCCAAAGTTCCATACTGTTAAAAAAAATAATTTTCCTAACTGAAAAGCGGAGCTTGCAGAATTATTAAGCGCAGTTGGTAACTTCAAATTACGAGTATAGGACCGTAGCCGTACACAGTTACAAGAGAAAGTTTGTTCGGAGATGGCCTCAGGTGGCGCGACAAATTAAAACTGGTGCAAGCTTTAATATATCTGTTTTTCTGATAATTACTGTCAACTGTTATTTTATAATTATTATTTATTAAATGACGTTTCTTTTCTTCAATAGTCATCTTCTTCAAAAGACCTAATTTTTAACAATGATTCGTAACGGAAAATTTGGATCTGTTATTACTGTTTCGTCAGTACCAACATATAAAAAAATTAGAACTACCTCATTTGATGTAAGATAAATAATACCAATTCCATGGGCAATCACTTGTAGGTCCTAATATAATATAATAAATACGAAAGTGAGTATATTCTAATGTTTATTACTTAATCACCCTAAAATCGCTCAACCGATTTGGATGAAATTTTCCGTACAGATAGTTTATTACCTGAATTAACATATAGGATACTCTTTATCCTAAAAAAATGTTAGGTTCATATGAGATGTATGCATATGAAGTCGCTTGCACAGCTAGTAATGAATATTTCCTTTAGACATTGATGTTATATATTGTGTTTCTTAACAAGGTTTGTCGGAGTGTTCGCCAATCTCCTTTATCCGTTGTGTCCGTTAATTAAATGTCACAATCGTACCTTTACCCGGGTACAATAAGCTACGTGGGTCGCGGACGAAGCGAATTGCTACGAAGGACGGAAGACGGAAACTAACTTGTCTAACTAATCAACACGCGTTATTGTTACGTTACCCACGTATGATAAAGCCTCAAATTACAATATAATTTACAATTTAAGCATTATATTTATATAATTGATATTTATATAGCATCAAAAGGCACAAAATACCTTTTTATTGTATCAAAAATGTCTATCTGTTTTAAAATAAACCATTTTAAATAACGTATTTTAATGAGATATTTTGCGAATTAATCATTATAGATTACCGTATCTACCAAATATGTATTAATTGCGATTCAAAATTTATATGTGGCTGTTTTCTCTTAAATATATATAGATTATATACTTAGTAGGACTTCGAGAGACGGTGAATCAAAGTGATAGAAATATAAAGTCGTATTTTATTACCGAAAGCAATCTCTGTAGAGTACAGGAGGCACTCTCTTAAACAATAAACTTCCAAAGCAGGGAGTAGTTCTTTAAGATGTTTGGGAATCTTATTTCAAATCTTAACTAAATTAAATAATCCTTTCTTAGTTGTAAAATAAAGTTATGTTCTGAAATTTCAGCTTTCTAAACTTATTAGTTGTGTATATAAAGTAAACCAACCCCAACTTCGCGAGGAAGTAGTTACACAATTATATGTGCAAACCTTTCTCGTTAATTGCTCTTGCCATTAGTGAAAACCGTATCAAAATCCGATTGTTGGTTTAGAAGAATTTAGCGGAGAAACAGACAGCGATTTTACAATTTTATTAATACATAATATATATATATAGATATAGGTATAGACATCATAAATGTAGTCTAAATACGGACAACGTTGAAATTAATATATGTGGTAATATATACTATTAGGAACAGGTTACATATACATTTTTTATTTTTAGCGTTTATAACATTTTTAATGAAAAGTGGCATAAAATTCATTTCTACTTAATTGCATTTGTCTATTAAACAAAATGTAATTTACACACAAACACACATATTGTTATTTCAAGGTGGTGTTCTAAAAGGAGGTGATTACTGCCGCCAAATGAATGCGAAACTCAATGAGTCTGTTAAATAATATGTAACTTACAAAAGAAGAAAAAGGTTCACCCACCATTTTCCGAACATGACAAAATTTCCGTTTCCTCACACGTAAATTTGCACAGATAACGAAGCGAATATAAAAACCGGGAAACGTAAAGAGTAATCAGGAAGTATCAACGCTAGATTCATTTCATTACTGAAGCGACACTGCGATCGTTAAGGAAATATAACACCTATTGTTCTTTGTAATAGGGGTACGAATTGGTAAACAAATTTCAAGACAAATAATCATACTAACGCCATTGTATTATAACATGAATTAATATGTCTAATATAAACTTTAATGACCTAAAGCCATCGGTGTATTCTTTATTTTTCTCATTTTTTATGTTAAAGTCGTCTTGACGGTCCAGTTGATGGTAGGTGGTTACCGTCGCCTACATCACAAGCGCGAAACACACTGAGCCTCGGGAAAGTCCTAACAAATGACACTTCTAAAATTTGACTACGATAATCATAAGTAATCAGTTTTATGTATCTATATTAATAAAAGTAATCTGTCTGTCTAGTACGTTTTATGTTAAACTCATTGAACCGTTTTTCTCACAGAGAAAGTCACGGAAATGATTCACTTTATAAGTGCCAAGTAAATTGCGTTCGTCAACACAAAAGCAGATCTTGGATCTGCATAATTTTTAAGCAATTTAATCAAGTTTAGTCCAGTAAGTTGTTTTCTTTAGACCGTATTGCACTAAAACCTGGATTAGCTTTGCTGAGCTCAGATTATCTTGATCAGCTGCGTCACGTCGTGCGCCTTCAGGAATTCCCTCTTTGGATTACGAGAGCTCTATCTACGGTGGGCATGCGCCTTTGCAATACAACTGGTAATACTGGAACAGAGCGATATACTGATATGACAAAAAGAATCTGAAATTGAGAAATACACTTATAATAATTACTAGCTGTGTCTCGCGGCTCCACCCGCCGTTTATTGTATATATCGGCGCTTTACGACAATGCTCGGTTTGTATCGGACGACTGCCTTTGTTACCCAACCCAACGCATCACATTGGACTGTTATTTCTTTTTCTGTCCTGAGCGTCATAACTTGATAGTAATAGTGTAGCCTTTCACAAGAAATATAAGAATTGTGCTAATAAATTTAAAAATATTTTTTTGAATCCGACTCCCAGTTTCAGCGATTAACGCATTCTCAACATGAAAAAAAGAAACTCTTCAACTTTTTTATAATATTCATATAGAATGACACTTTTTTAATAAAATAAAGGAAATTTTTTTCAAAGAAATTAATAAAATAGGTAAAAACTGGCTCAGTATTGTGCTTAGGTGCTCCTCGTTTTCAGCCAGCACGTTTTTTACTTACAGAACACTATACATAACATTATTAATTATAATTTTGATATATAAATAAATTAACCTTATAAATAAATAAAATAAATTATCAGAATTTACCTTTTTTTTATTATACCTAAAAGAAATTCTTACAGTAGGTATATCACAGTGGCATTAAAAATTGTTTCTAAACTCAAAACATTTCAATAACTGAAACCGTACTTTATGTTACACTTGTTAAATGTTAAACTCTCTGTATTTCCTGTTGTGTTATAGTGATGTCTTAATCTTTACATTCGTTTATAAGTATTTCCGTCTTTCTCAAACAGCTCTCGCAGAGTCAAACATCAAATCAAACAGTACGTCTGTCGGAAACTTCTTCAATTCTTATCTCTTTTAAGACTTAAACTGCGTCATTCTTAGCAAATATCCGTATTGATTATTTCCAATTAAACGTGCCAATATTTCGTAGAGTAAGCCACGTTTTTTGTAGCCCTGACAACGTGTTATATATGCACAATTTAGGTTCGAGTTCACCAACAGACGGTTAGTTTTTAAACACCTGTTTAAAATTTAAACAGCCGTTTAATAATATTTTGTAGTTCACCATCGCTAAAATGCAGGTTAAAGGCCCTAAACATCTGATTAACTTAATGATTAATCTGATGTTTAGGGCGTTTAGCGATGGTGATCAACAAAATATTATTAAATGAAAAAATAAAACTAGTTATAATATTAGTTAGGATTTCATGTGTTATACAGTAATCCTGTGTCCAAATCAACATGTAAACAATGTATGCACAGAGGGTAATGCGAGGGCAAACAGCATACTGTTAGGGTAACATAGGTATTACGCTAAGTCCTTACTAGATAGGTTGTCACCTATCTAGATAGGCTTCGCCGTGGTTTACCGAGATTGGAGCTTATGTTGACCGCGGAAATTTCATTGCTCATATACAGTTTTGACTCAGTATGATTCTTTAACTAACCAATTAGTGCATTTCATTATTATTTGAATAAATAATCTTTTTACAGCTTAACCTTGTTTTCCGAAAGTCACCCAGTTTTTTTGTGACAAATTATTGTTTTTTTTTTTTAATTAAATAAAAACTGAATTAGGTTTTATTAAAAAACTTCCGTGAAAAATCATCTAATTGAAAGTGAAAACCGCATCAAATCCATTTCATGGTTTAGGGGGGAGTTATTTTTTTGATATACAGACAGACAGATGCGGAAAGCGACTTCAAATTATATTATATTATAAGGAAGCTATTGTTTTATTTTTTTGATCGATTTGATAAAATAATTTCATAAATACCCTTTCTTATTCAAAAACATTGTACCTACATAATTTATGTTAGGTGAATTTTAAATCGAAAGCTCAAGTTACGCCGCGCTCTCAGTTTCAAAAGTTTCCATTACATCTTTTCCGAACTTGTTCAAAGAGATAACTCGGGGTTATAGCAATACCGCTAAAATATCAGTTTTTTGAATCTTTATCCTTTGTTTCCACGGAGTTTGCGGTTTCGTTTTTGCCGAACAAGTGAAAAGTCGATAATTAGTTGTTCGCTCTTGTTTGATGAACTTTGAAAAATGAGTTATGTCTTCTTTTGGAGATCTTATGAGTTCAATAGTGATATATGGAGGAATCTGAATAGATCGTCTATACATTTTGTTAAGGGAGACAGCACACAGCGATAGTTGCTAAAGTGCTGTCCTGTTGTATGCGATAGAACTGTTGCATAAGCGACCATTTTGTCGCTAGAGCGATAAATTTCTCTTATAAAATGAGTTGCTGTAGCGTCAAGAACGATCGCTCAAGCTTCTGTGCAGCTGCGAATCGAATTGCTTGGGCGATAGTAGCAAATGACAGCCTCCTTAAGAAAGAAATAAGCATTATAATTATGACGTCACATCTAGTTATGCGCCGCATCTAATTATGCGCCACCCAACGCATACGTCTACAATGAATATTTAAGAATTAGCACTAATGCTTATCAGTTCTGATAATTTTAAGGCCACAATGTCCAATAGCTATAGCTATTACAATAAGAACTATTGTAATAGATACAGCGTCTTTTTATATATATATGATATATAAAAATATGTAGATAGGCTTTAAAAACAAAGCAGATTCTCCATTCAAACACTTTAAAGATTTTAATGAAAATTATTTCAAAGAGGTGAGTTTAAAAAGTGACATTACATTATAAAGTTAGACGTACATTCACCGCGTAACTGTAATTAGCGTCATCCTCTCACGCCGCAGCTTAATCTCTGCCACATTACTGCGACTGCCACACACACCATCAAATCTATGGACGGACCTTCTAAAGACACGTATGACTGGCTGCATCATAACATAAATATATTATATGTCAACAGTATTTTTAACCCACTAGCTAAATAACTAGTTGAAAGCATTGTCACTTTTGAAGAAAAATCTCGTTATTTACAAATACAATACTCTGTATAAATAAATTACTACTGTAATTGCGGCGGCATCCGCCAAGTGTTAATTAAACGATGTAAATATTGTTTTAAGGCTGCCTCGTTGGAAGCCTTGTATAATAAATAAATTAATTAATAAGTAAAGACCGCATAGTGTAAACTTTATAGTATAAAGTTTTAACATAGGTACTTAATGATTTTATAAGAATCGAGAGATAACATCAATACTAGTCTAGTTAGTCTCCCAACGCCATCGATGTTTATGGATGGGCCTTTTCCATAGCAAATAAATAATCCGCAAAATTACACGTGTACTTGAGTACATTGGTTTCATTTTGTTCGAAAGTAGCAACCAAAACCATTAAATTACTGATTGATTATCTGATTCGAAAAATCAGATTGATTTTTTGAGGAAGTGATTTTTTAGTTTGAAAAGGCCCATCCATATAAACATCGATTACCAATGCGTAAAGTGTTATATTAACCGGAACGAATCGTTATGAATAGTACAATTTATTGTCCAATTTCCATTATTAATTCTTCTCTGTTTATTATAGGTGACTGACTTCATAATATACCTCTACGAGTCTACAAATTGACAAAGATGTCGTAGCGTTTTGTAAGCTCTACGAACTACTACCAGGGTTTGTAACGTTTTAAAAACTCTCGAAGTCTAAAAAAGATAGAAACTGGAAAATGATTTTTGGAAACTCTTTAATTAATTTGTTTGACACTCTAAAGAGATAACGAAAACTCTAAATGTTCTGTTAAGGAAGTTTTCTTTTCCATTTTCAGCCTGCATATGGAAAAGATATTTTCCAATTTTAATATAAACAGGCACAGCACGACAGGCTGGCAGGCTGGTGGTCCAGTTGATGGTAGGTGGCTACCGTCGCCTATATATAAACAGAAGCAACGACAAAGGAATACAAGTGTTTAGCAAAACTTTATGAATGAAGGTTATACTCGTATTAATAATAGGTGAGAGGAAAGTAAAAAGTAAAAAGAAAGTAACTTTGATAAGTAAGTAAGAGAAAAGTAGAGAGTATATAAGTAATGGGGAACTTCATGGTGGTCTTCTGTAAGATGGGGTGGTTACTGCAGCCAACAAGATTGACCAACTTATGACCGCGGAACACAGTGTAAAACAGTATTTAAAAATTATGTATAATTTCATGTATAGGGTATGTCCATTCATTTCAAAATGTATTAGCACCGTGACTACCACATTTACAAACGTAAGTATTCTAAACTTTATATCTATACAGTGAGTAATTAACCGCGCAGGCGTGAACTTTATCCGTTTTCAGCTAAATTAATTATACTTACCCTACCGCCAACTGTGGTTGATTCCGCCAACTGGGGTATATGATATACATATATATCGCATATTACGTAAACATATGTAAAATACAATTTTTTTATTATTATTAAAAAAAAAGCATCTAACCGTGCAGAAGGCCGACGATGAAGCGAACATCGCCCAGAACATGCCTATTCACTTGAAATTTAAAAATATTTTAAATCTTACTAGTCTTACTAATATTATAAATGCGAAAGTATGTTTGGATGTATGGATGTTTGTAACACTTTCACGCAAAAACTACTGAACCGATCACCATGAAATTTTGCATACACGTTGTCTGGGACACCAGAAAGGATATAGGGTACCTTTCATCCAGAAAAAGGAATATTCCCGAGGGATAAATAAAAAATAAAAAACTAACGCCTGGCTAAAATGTTATAGCAACACGAGGTCAAGCGTTATATTGCTTTTTTTTAAGTCGCGAGCACCAGCTAGTTTACAATATATTGCTCACTTTTAAAAATATTTTAAAATTATTTTAAAAATATTACATTATTACATCAAATTTAAATATTTTCATGATATTTTAAAATGACATATTATTTGGTCATTACAGGAACAATAATTTTAATAAATTTCACGATGAAACTACTAACGGCTAAGCTATAAATTTTTACTGGTACATAATTGAACCGATTCTATGTTAATATGTATTTGTAATCTATGGAAAAATGTATGCGTTTCAACACCTTACGAAGGTGTATGAAATGCTTTATTAACAATGAGATGCGGATGGTTTTTATATTTATATTTTCTTTTACAACAACGTAAACACTCGCAAGTGGATAATTCGATGAACATTTAATTCTCACAAAAGGCAATATTGTTGAAATTCGTCCAACGACCCGTGAAAAGGCCTCTGCCAAATGTTTTATTGATAAAATGCTTAACAAAACGATCGTGGCAAACTCTTATTTGAAGATATATTTTTTTGACTTTCCTCATCATTAAAAAGAAAAGAAAATCAATTAAATTCCTTTCATTGATGTTTTATAAAACAATTGCAATGCTAATACAGGTTGACAGGGTAAAGGAAATCCCACAATAAAAATATTTTAATTTTAAGTAGGTTCCTTAAATTTTTTAACATTTTGTCAAAACTTTTGGTCGACATGACTTTGTATATATTATATACAGAGTATATATATATATATATATATATATATATATATATATATATATATATATATATATATATATATTATAAAACATAATATATACTTGTGTAAATACACAATAATGAGTGAAGCCCGAATATGTTATTATTCCATTATTATTTTCACGATCAAATGATTTTCGTGAATATTTAATTTCAATACTGATGCATTTTAATGAAAACGCAGAGTGCACTGCGAAATGCATTTACATAAATAATCTTTTACAAATAATTGCAAATCAGTATTATCTACATTATTATCCCCGACGCCTGACGCTTGAAGGTTTTTAAAAAGGGTTATAAATTTTACCCGTGTGTCTGAGTATCTGTGTGTCTGTTTGTGGCATAGTAACTCCCAAAAGGATGCACCGATTTTGATCGTTTTTTTTTTGTTGTTTGGAAGCTAACTTAATCGAGATGGTTCTTGACTATAATTTTTGACGGTTCAGCAGCCTACGTAACCGGAGCTTCGTAACCAATTACGATCGACTACTTTTTCGGCCTTGTGATCGAAAACTATTTTGTTCTTATACGCAGTTATAGTCTGTGTATGAAACCTCTCGAATGTTTATAAAAGTAACAAAGGCTCTTTTATTTGAGGCACTTGAAGATCATCGCTAGCACTAAAATACACTTAAACATAAATTGATTCCGTTTCACATAAGTAAGCTGTAAGCTGTAGCAAATTAAAAGCTGTTCCGCCATCTGTACAAATTACGTATACAAGCTTAAATGGCACTCTGTTACTAACGACCGTAACTACAATGTACGGTCGGCGCTTGGTTGAGCTTTATTTACTAAAAAACCGCTTTATTGCTGATGGCAAAGTAACGCGAATAGTACACAATGGGCTCATTAAAAACACTGTCCTTTAAGAGTTTTCGCGTAAAATTACTAATGTAAGAATGCCGTGTTCATCTGACATAAAAACTTAAAGCTCTTAAATGTTCATACAATTTTAGAAGTAAATATATTTAGCTTTAAAATATAATTTCAAACAATCATTATAAAATACATTGTATTATGAAGAACTAGCGAACTGCCTCCGGCTTTGTATGGATGCGATTTTTTTTTTCTATAAAATACATAAACATTCTTAGTTTATCGCTCTTTCCAGTAAATAGTGAAAATTGTATCAAAATCTTCCTCAGGACATACGAACAGACACATATCAAGGTAGTCAAGCTGTAAAGGGGTGGTTACTGCCGCCAGCCGGGCTGCCCAAATGATTGGGAAACGCACCGTGTTTTGCCACTATTTAAAAAGACCAGTCTCATTAGGATTATGATGGAGTACCGATAATAATACGAATTTCAAATGTACAAAATTTTGCGCTCACAGGTGGATCTGCTTACATTAGTCTCGGTATGAGGAAATGTGCTCCGCTAACGGGGTTCAACGAAAAAGCAATATTTTTGCTGATATTATAGTTATAGGGAACAAGGTTCTACTTTGGCGTAGCGCGTGTAAGGGGTTAAAAAATGATAGTGCCAGCAAAATATGATTTAGTATCGTACTTATACTTGTGTCAGATTTTCTTTACTAACAATATCTTAAAAGTAAAAGCAGCTTCCTGTGTGAGCTTTTAAAAAGAGTATTTACACTTTGATAATAGGTAAATTAAATGGTATGATCCAGTTACTCTGCTCTTGTAAATGATTGTCAAGATGACTTCATTTCAGTAAATATTTCTTTCTGAAAGGTCTTTGAAAGATGAAATAAAACTGTGATTTGAGTTATTAAAAAAGAAGAATTTAATTCGTATTTACCCAAATATGTTTAATTTTGTCCATAAAATATACTTTCATTGAAAACGCGTCATGTGTCACTGTTTGAAAGGTTGGCTTTGCGCACGTCTGTGCCTACATTAATTTGATGTATCAGCTACCGAACAGCGCTAATTAACAGGAGAGTAACCAACTCGCACAGGGTTGCCACAAATAATATTAACTCAAATATTATGCTTAATTGACAGTTTGAGATAGGTAGGGGGTTGTCAATTAAAATTTGTATAAATTAACTATAGTGTGGTTATTAATATTAGCAGGGAACACTGCGCTTCGCAGTCATCGATTGCGCAGCCCTTTCAACAACCCAGGTCTAGAACATAGAAGACATAGCCCTAGAACATAGCCCTAGAAGACCACCTTGAAAAACAGAGCTTGTGTGAAAAGCACATGAGTGTTTCTGTAAGTAAGGGGTGCCAAAAACCATCCCTTATCCCCTGTTATTGCGTTGGTTATGTTATTGGGCGACGGTCGCCACCTACTATCAAGTGGACCGTCAGCCAGTCTGACGACCTAATATAAAAAAGTTTTTTTTTTTTTGGTTTAGGTTTTTAAACTCAATATTCTTGGGTGCATTTGTACAATGTAAAATTTAAAAAAAAAACTTGGAACTTCAAAATCACTGTGAAAAAAAATTAAGTATGTTTGTTGTATTTCAATGAATGAGAAAGGACCTCTTCCCTTATGACCTTGGCCTTTAATATATCCTGTCGGTAGTGTACCTTATGTCTCATAGTGCAGAGGCTTTAATAAAACAATAAATTTCTTAAGGATAAAATGTTGCCAGAGCTAATATATTGACTTCATGATGAATTTGGGCGAATAAAAGGCTTTGAACTTACGAAGGTTATTTGCGACCTTATGTACACTACTATGTTTGATTTTTTTTTTATTTGAAGCTCGGATGTTATATTTTTCTTTTTATGTACCATTACGATCTGCAGCCGGTGACTTCGTTCGCGTTGAAAAATGAAAAATATAACACTTGATATAGCGCTGACATCTTTATCGTTGTGACGACACTGGCGCTCATTTTTTATATTTTGTCCTATATCCATGATAAAATGCATACTATATGTTAGTCCATATAATAAACTACCCTTTCAGCGGTATTGTGATTGAGTAACAAACGTTCATACATCCATCTTCACAAAATTTTCGCATTTGTAATATTAATACGAAGTATATATTTAGTTTAAAATACACGGTCTGCTGTCGCTAGAGTTATTTGGTGTAACATAGTATTAAAAGTAACAAAATTATAAAAAATATAGTCGATTATAAAAGCTTAAGTATTGTGGGTTTGTGCAATCAAGACCCCCCCCCCCCCCCATGCACGCAATTGTAAAGTAAAAGTGTAAGTTTACATAAGAGTTAAAATTCGGAATGATATTAAATAGGAAAATTTTCTAAATTATTTTCTAAATTTCTAAATTTTTCTAAATTATTTGTTTTCCACAACTTCGTCTGCGTATTTGAACTAATTCTGGCCTACATGTCTTCTGACGTATAAATCCGTTCAGTAGTATTTGCGTGAAATAATAACACCCGTTCTCTCAAAATAAAGTCGCTGTTCACCTCTATCTGTTTCTCCGCTAACTTCTTTTAAACCACCCAACGGATTTTGATACGGTTTTCACTAATGGAAAGTGCGATAAATTAGGAAGGTT
Organism: Synanthedon myopaeformis; assembly: GCA_944738685.1. NCBI lineage: Eukaryota > Metazoa > Arthropoda > Insecta > Lepidoptera > Sesiidae > Synanthedon > Synanthedon myopaeformis. Next base: position 10,670,424 of record OX122922.1, on the reverse strand, counting down.
TGTGTATATAATTTGCAAAAAAATCTCATTTGTGCAAAGCTAGAAGCGGGTTGCTAGTTAATTCTAAATTAATCCAACCCACATTCTTCGAAGATACTACTCGACATCGAAATAATCCTTTACTTTCAAAAGGTGAGACTTTCAAAAGGTCAGACTTTCAGATGGTCAGTTTTTCAAATCGCCAGAATTACAAATGGTCAGTCTCTACTAAAATTACAAGTGTAACTTGACACGATGGAAAATTAATACACAAATATTAAGTCAAATAAATATCACAAAGTACCTACATTTGTTCTGTTTGAATCTGTAAAAGATCCAAAAATCCGATGTTTGAGTGTGAAGTTTGTGAGAAATCCGCCTGATTTAGATGACTAAGTTATTATTTTATCGCTGTGATTGTAATACTCGTGATAATAATAATTATTGCATAGATAGACAGATAATAACCAGAGGACTAATTGTACTATAGAGATAAAAAAGGATCAAATATCGCAGAAACGCGTCGTAGGAACAAAAAAAACTTCAAAAACCTATCAAATTAACCCCGTTTGACTGTAGTTAGTAGGTAAGTAGTTTTATTTTGAAAGTTTGTCGCTATTTTGCCGTTTGTACCCACTGACTGGACTGTGTTCCTGCACTCCTTCAGCCAAGGGTAATTTTGCTATAACCGTCGTTCCAGCACTCCATTCGAGCATAATTATATCCGGACGAGATTTAATCATACCCGTTCCGGGTGACCTGTCAGAGCTAATTATGGTTTGCCAGGGCCATAATTTTTCTACCTTTTGAATTGGCCAAATCTTGGCCAGCTGTCAAATGTGACAGATTTTATGTCAAATGATGCGTCTTTGGATAATAAATTAATTTTACCGCCTAAAAATACTGCCGTCAAACTCAAATTCTGACAGTGCAATATATTACAACATATTACAAATAAACTAGAGAGAACAAAAGTATTTCACGGCCGCAGCATCTAGGTAATAGATTTTGTTTTATTTTATTTATTAGGAAGCCAACACAGTATACACAGTATACTGTGTATACACAGATCTTCGGAATATAATATTTAAGTTGTATGATTTTAGTATAGTTGTTTAGTTTTTAAAAAAATAAACATACAATATGAATTTTTATTTTTGATTGTACTTTGAATATTTGTAATTCTGACGATATGAAAGTCTGACCTTTTGAAAGTGAAGGGAAATAAAATTCTGTTACTCGGTATTTTTTATAATGAAACGTCAGGTGGACAACAAATTGAACATGGATGGCATCAGTTCAGTACAATAGCTCAATCAACGTACACTGTTTACGTATCACAGAGTCAGAGTAATCTAATTCGAGATAGGTTTCAGATTGTACTCGTAGTGTACAATGCAGTGTATAAATTATGTTCTGGTGACGTGAGAGTGACGGTTGGGCTTATGTGTCCACACTGGCCCATTACTACGAAAGATACCTAGGTAAAATATTTATTATAAGATAAATTATAAGATAACACACGAATAGACACTCAAATACCTATACCACATTATGATTCTTTGGGTAACTTTTTCAGTATAATAATAATTTTAGTTTGAGGGCCTGAGTAAGAGCATCAGTGAGCTTGGTTTTTTGCCTGATTAAATCGCTTCGTACTTTGTTAATTTTTCTTATTTTTAGTATGCTCCTTTCCATTGCTCTTTGAGTGGACCTGATTTTTTGTTTAACTTTATTTGTAAATATCCATGTTTGGCATCCATACAATAGGCAAGGTAGAAGACACGTGTCAAACACCACTTTTTTTAAATTTAGACTAAAGTTTCCTTTCATTATTTCCTTCAGTGACCAATACTTTTTCCAGGTTACAATCACTCTACGTTCAATTTATTCCTCATTGCTTGTTTTTGTGACTTTTTCAGTATACATATTTTTAATTTTTCTCCTAGTTGGTTTTTGTAGGTATACAAAAATGTTCTTGAAATATTAATGAAACATACACATTTTATTTTAAGTATATATATATGTTTTTATTACTATCATTTAAAATTGTAGTATGTTTTTGCACTATTACATTTTGAAATATTTGTTTTGAAAGCTTTCACGCATCTATTACACCATTGCAAATCTCTCTACTACTATTATTCGAACCAGAAATTCCTTTTAAATATTTGCCTTGATTGTTTGCAACAAATGTGAAAAACAGTTTCTCATAACGTTTTTAATTAAAAAAAATACATAATACAAAGAAAACTATAAAAGAAGAAGAGTACCATCAATGAAGCGGGTCGGATGGGAATTTAGAATAGGCTTTGCATGCGCATCGATTTTGATAATCTCACGCGATCGCCCGCCCTCTATGACGATGTACAAAATAAAATTAATGGCCACAGTTAGTAGGTTTATTTTAAACTTTGTTTATTTTATAGTATGTCATCTATATTGGTATACTCATATGAATGTGTATACACAAACGTGTCAAACCAAACAACGAGTAGATTAGACACATTTGAAAAATTATGTAAATACGATGTTGTTCTGAATTATATTTCTAAAAAGTTTGATATAAATCTGTTTGATAGTTTTTGCGTAGAACAGTATCGAAAATTCATAAATCTATCTCCACAAACATTCGCATTTATAATTTAAGTAGGATCCCAGTAAAGATTTAATTCGTTTGATAATACTGTGCACACAACTTCATACAGTGATTGGTGTTCGTGTCTTCGCATAAATATCAGATTTCACACGAACCAAACGTGAGTTATGTTTGCGTTAAGCGAGTAGGCAGCGTGTGAAGTGTAAAACAGTTTTAATAACACGTTTGCGGAAAGCTTTGCGAACATACATTACGGCGGGATGACAATTAACATAAAACAAATCTCTTGTGAACATAGTTAATGACAATATCAACATCATTATCATCAGCCCACAAGGGTATACTTACTTATAGACTAACGACCGCGCATCTTTTTTTTTAGGTATCAGCCTGTTGAATATAGGCTCTCCCATGTGTGTCTCTTCACTGTTGAATATAGGCTTCTACCAAGGTTCGCCACCACTCGTGGTCTTCTGTCCTTCGCATCCAGCTGCTTCCCGTGAAGCTTTTCAGGTATTATTCCTCATATATTTATGGATTTTATATTTTTGTCAATTTTTTTATTTTTTTTAAATCATAAAAGTCATGAAACTGGAATACTTTGGACATATACCTTGGAAAATCTACTACAGCCTAACATCCAGGGGAAAATATAAGGTAGACCCAAGCCGGGCAGACGACGTACTTCCTGGCTCAAGAATCTCCACGAATGGTATGGCCAAAGTACCAGAACGCGGTTAGGATAGCTATCTATGATGATAGCCGACCTTCGATAGGAGATGGCACTAAGAGAAGAAGAGAAGTTGAATTTTTTACTTCACATTACGGTGGTCATCTGTAAGGGGCTGGTTACTGTCACCTCACCACCACACTCAGTGAGCTCTCCCACTAAAAAATTATTTCTATTGAATATTATTCAGTCATTAGAGTATAAAATTATTGAAATAATGTTTGAATCTGCCGCTTGTCGTCCTCGGTTTGCATGAATAATTGTGGGTCGACTTTATTTTAAAAGTAGAGCGAGTTTCCTTGTCAGTTGTCACACGTTTGAGAACTGGGTCAAGAGAGTTTAAACAGATTTCTCTCGGACTTTTAACCGGATCATGTCCACAAGTACTATTATAATATTCAAATAGATATTTCATTTCAAATTCAAAATTTTTTCCCCTTTTATCTCTATTTCCATATGTGAAAACTCAATTAAAATCGGTCTACGTATGCAAACTTACAACATTATTTAATAAAAATGTTTAAAAAAGAAAAAGATTTTGTGATATATTCTGGACACCTTTAAAAAGTCAATGTTCAGGCCATCTGTTAAGAAATCTATTAAAACTTTTGAATTTCTAATAATAATTAACAAATGAGTTTAATGAACGCGCTCTAATGGGAGTCTAATCAATTTGCGTGTCAATTAGGTACGACGTTGATGTTTTGATATTATTTCTTAACAAAGGTTCGTTCGCCAGACATGACAGCTCAGTCAAATCAGAAAAATCAGGGGAAATAATTCGTGTAGTTTTGAAAATTGCTACAATTATACCTTAAGGAACATACTTACAAATCCTCAAGGGTGGGGGTTGTGCTGAGGGTGTAGGGGGGGGGGGGGGTTTAAGTAATAACTGAAAGTCAAATTGATAAAATAAATAATATAATTTGGCTTATTATTTCTGTATTAGTCATTAGTTTTCAATAGAGTAAAATAGAGAGCTTTCTTTCATAAATTCAACAATATTATTTTAAAAGGATTTAAAATATAGCTTCACTTGGTGATATAAAAATGTGTCCTTAAATAAGCGTTTTTAAGGACAAAAATGCTAAGCGTGTTTTAAAGCAGCAGTGCGGTAAAGAGTTTTTTTTTTAAATATTTAAAGTACTTGCTTAAAAGTAAGTCTAAATAACATTTTTTAAAATAACCAAACAACATTTTTCTTTTAACCAAACAATACGATAAACAATAGCGTATTAAATTAAGATTAAGGCATAAAGTTTTAGGGTATTAAATGTCTATGAAGAGTGAGCTCAAATGAGAACAATATGAATAAACAATGAGAGATTTATTATCTTTATTGTCGATCTACATTTTATCCTTTGAATATGCAGAACTCGTCAAAGATTAATGCTTTGTGCAAATTATAATAATTATTACTCGTACTTCAAAGTGGAAACAGTATTATGGAAACGCGCCCATTTGCTTATACTAATTATATTCAACAACAACATCAAAAAGTCGCTTTTAAAAAAGGGTTATATAGCAATTTTTTAAAATTTTAACCGAAAGAAGAGAACACCAGAAAAGCTCAAAGTTAGAGTAAGAGAAGAGAAGACTTAGCCCATGTAAAGAAGTATTATTTATTTATTCAATTTAAGTAGGTAAAACCAACAAATCTACCTATCTAAAAATATTTTTGTACATTTTGATAATACTATTATAATTATGTTTATGTAAAGGCCGACAGACAGGCTGACGGTCTACTTGACGGTTGATGGTAGGTTATACGAGTATATTGTGATTTTGAAAAGAGATTGTCAAATCTCTACACATTTAAAATATATGTATAATAAGCAAGTGTAAAAACATTTTCTCAAGTCGTATTAAGTAACTACTTTTAACAATACCAATTAATTATTGTTACAGATCAGAAAAAGATTTCTATTGTACAAAATTCGAGTTTGATATCGTTCTCAAACAAAAACATATATTGACGTTTCCCGATAACATCCCATTGTGATGTAGACTGTTAAAATAATGTACGATGAACCTTTCTGCCTTTGTTCGGTTAACATAATTAAAGGCTGCTTTTTTTTTTCATAAAAATAAAACACAAAAGAAATCGTCTCTTTGAATTATTAATTATTGGAAATTAAAATAGTTGATGTTGTTTTTTTATCACAATGGAAGAAATCGATTAGGTTAGGTTACCTGTGACAAATTAATACTATAGATAGCATTGATAAATGATTTTAATAAATTGTGTGTTTTATTTTGTTTATAGACAATGCTAACTAATAGTATAAAGCGAAAGTTACTCTTACGCTTACTCTTTAACGCCTTAAATGGATCATCGTGAAATTTTGCATACACATTGTAAGGGATACAGAAAATGTCATACGGTACCTTACGTCCACAAAAAGTACAGTTTCCAATATATTATTTAAAAATAAAAAATAAAAGTTCAAAGCCTTTCAAATACTTATATAATTAATGGCAATAAAGATTGAATACCTAAGAAAAAGGGACGCGGAGGAAGTCGCATAAACTAACTGTATATATAAAAAAGTAAATCATAATATGACATAATATCTAAGATTAGTTACGTCTTATAAAATGAAATTTTAAAATAATACGTATAAAAAGCTTTCAAAAGCAAAGCCCATCACCGGTTTATTCCGCTTTGATAGACCTGTAAAATCCAGATTGTGCCGGATATAACTGGTAACGGTTGAACAAGATTTTACTTTGACATTCACCGCAAAAAATACTATATAAAGCCTATAACATTGTGCAATGTTTATGTGTAATGTTAGTACCTATAGGTCTCAGAGTGTATAATTTTGAGGTGAAGCAATGTGCCTTAACTGGTAAATAACTACATTGTTTCCATCAACTATAATATCATTATTTATTTAATTAATTAAAAATTAAAGCATCAATACGCCAGATAGGTCACTGGTAGTTTCAGGTGTACCAACTGAACTACCTGAGACTATTCAATGTGACGACTTAAATATGTGACCAGGTCACTCATTAAAACTCATCATTATGTTACAGGAGAAAACTTCATTACTTACATGATGCTCTATTTTAAAATTACTTATTGGCGTAGATATTAGGATTTTTTTAATTATTTTTCTATTACTCTTTGCAGTCTAATTCAATTGGGGATTTAGTTAACGGTCATTCCCATAATCCCCATTAGACTTGTCCAAAGGCGTCACCCTTATCCGACTGAAGCAGCCAAATCGAATTATTGTTTATGTATTACTTTGCTTTCGTATAAACCATGTATCTTTTGTATATGAATGTCTAAATACTAAAAGGGCACATGTCGCCCATTATTCTCAACGTTAAAATTTTACATTAGATAGAAAAAACTAAATATTTTTGAAAATCAAAATGTTAAAAATTTCAATTTAATTTATAATACTAAATATGTACATATAGCAATGTATTTCATTTCAACAAAGAGCATAGCATTTTACTCTGTAAATTTTAATATACAGTAATAAAATAATCGTGGACAAGTGACCTTTTAGTATTTAGATATTCATATATCCAAAAAATTCTTAATTGAAAACTCTTAATCCTGTACATAAGTATAAGAGAAAATATGTATAACAGCTATAGGGGGTAGTTAGATCTACCTTTAAAAAGGTTTATAAGAACTTATATTTAGTTTGAACGTACGAGTATGGAACAAACGTAACAGACACCATTAACCTGTCGGGAGCGTTTCCAGAAGTACAGCTATTAGTCACACCCGTACCCGCCACTGCCAGCGACATTGCGGGACTCGTGGGAATTAAGCTAGTTTCCCTAAACACTTTGGGAGAATCTTTTACTGTTGTATATTCAAAAGGATATTCCAAATTTTTCGTGTAGGTAAAATTATAATATAGCATAGATATTGGATAGATATTCTGTAATCGGAACACGGTGTGCGGTAAAACTGTAATGAGTTTGTAAAAATCAAATCAAAATATTTATTTACCAATTAGGCTTCTCAAAAGAAACTCTTATGATCGTCATTATAAATTTAAATTTTACAAGGGTTTCGGAAAAAAGCCAAGATGACGATCCCGAGAAGAAACCCCGAATGAAACTCAGGATACTATTCTTTTTGTGATTACACCATTGTTGAATTAAATGAAACATTATATTGTATTAAAAAATATATAAAATTATTATATGTATGTAATATTATAAAGAGGTAAAGTTTGTATGTTTATTTTGATAAGTTAGACGAGAGAATTAGCAAGCTGGATTGATCACATTCCATGTAAGCCATCAATCTATATCTATATTAGTCTATATATATAACTATACTAGTCTATACCTATATCTATACTTACTATACTTCTATATCTATCTATATCTATACTAATATCTATACTTCTATACTAATATTATAAATGCGAAAGTATATTTGGATGTATGGATGTTTGTAACTCTTTCACGTAAAAACTACTGAACCGATCACCATTAAATTTTGCATACACGTCGTCTGGGACAGCAGAGAGGACATAGGGTACCTTTTATCCAAAAAAAAGGACTATTCCCGAGGGATAAATAAAAAATAAAAAACTAACGCCTGGCCAAAGTGTTATAGCAACACGAGGTCAAGCGTTATATTGCTTTTTTTTTTAATTTTCAACGCGGACGAAGTCGCGAGCACCAGCTAGTTTATTATGTTTCAATTTTCACAACTCAGTTCATCGATCAATTTATTAAAAAATTCACATTTCACAATATGAGCAACTGTTAAACGTTGGTTACTTAGGTTAGGAGTTATTTACAGAAAAACGGATGACAGTATTTGCATTAGTAATTTTTTGTTTCATACTACACAAATTGCATTTTTTTTAAATGTTAAGGTCTTTGGACAAACTGACGTTCCACTTCATGGTAGATGGCTACCGTCGCCGTCGCTAAAACAAGTAAAGCCACAGCTGCTGTCTATGGTTAATAAATAATAATAATAAATAAATATCTTCACACATTCCACACAGCACCATCTAGATCCACAGTAAGCAACTAATGCTTGTATTGTGGATACCAGACAGTTGATATATTACATAGATTACTTTTTTTGTTGTAAATAAATACATATTATAAATACAAATCATCCATGACTCAGGTGCAAAGGTAAAATGTTAATACATAAACATTTGCCCCTAGCGGGATTCGAACCCGCGACCGTTTGGTTAACAGCTAGGGTTACTAGCCACTAGACCAAACGAGTCGTAGATAATTACGGAAAAGGACTCTGGAGTCTCTTATTCACTTACCAATCACACGTCTGTCTTTTGCGGTGGTCTTCTATAGATTTGAGAAATATTGTGTTAAAAAAGTAAATTATTAAAAAAATGTAATAAGCTCTAAAAATATTTATTTGTAACTGAACATTTCTTTCACGAATAACTTTTTTAAATTTCATAAAAAGACATCGCGAATAATATTCACTTTTTATTATTGGTTTCTCTCGCTCTGTCGACTTTTAATTAAAGAGGAAAATTTAATAAAACTTTGAATGCTTACCTATTAAGGCTATATAAAAAAATACATTCAAACTTTGTAAGTCGGGTGGATGTTTCAAAATGCAATAGGAAAATTATGTAAATATTTCATTTTAGATACAAAGTATTTTGTATAGGAGTAACTTATTATCTTAAAAACACTATTATATTGTTAATATGTGTTCTCAACAATTACACTATTATCTGGCGAATAACAACTGTAAACAATTTAACGCTCAATTGGGAAACTTAAATAATCGTAACACTTGTACGAGGGTGGAACGTGGGTAAATAAGGCTTAGCTTATTACAAGCTGTCACGAAATGTCACCACAACAACAGATGCGGTAGACAGCTGAAATTCACTCCTAATGCTTAGTTTCTCCTATTATTAATACACATTCCATTCTTGTGGTACAAGTTACAAGAGAATACCTACAATATAATAAATGCTATTTTTCTACAATATTGAAAGTTTTTTTTAATGTTATGGTCGACAGACAGGCTAAGGCTAAGGTTCGCCATGTTTCCTTCGCATGTTTCCCATGTTTCCCATGTTTATATTTATGTACTAGCTGGTGTAAGCGACTTCGTCCGCGTTGAACGATGAAAGGTGCCCTATGTCCTTTCTGGTGTCCCAGACAACGTGTATGCAAAATTTCATAGTGATCGGTTCAGTAGTTTTTGCGTGAAAGAGTTACAAACATCCATACATCCATACATACTTTCGCATTTATAATATTACTAGCTGGTGCTCGCGACTTCGTCCGCGATGAAAATTTAAAAAAAAGCAATATAACGCTCGACCTCGTATTGCCAGACGTTAGTTTTTTATTTTTTATTTATCCCTCGGGAATAGTCCTTTTTTTCTGGATGAAAGGTACCCTATGTCCTTTCTGGTGTCCCAGACAACGTGTATGCATAATTTCATTGTGATCGGTCCAGTAGCTTTTGCGTGAAAGAGTTACAAACATCCATACTTCCAAACGGATTTTAATTTACTAGTGAGTAACATTATTATATTGTTTCGATATCGCTACAAATTAAGTAATGATAGTTTGCAAGTGTTTGTGAACCGCTATGTCTTATGATTTGTACATTCTAATTAATATTGCGAGATTCTCGTATTTTGATTTCCAAACGACTGTTACTTAGGTATATTGTTGTGAGCGTTAATTTCAGTACGCTGATTTCATATCTTAATTGTATAAAATAAATAAAATTTCATTAGTTCGGAATCTATCGTATCGTAAGATTACTGATAAAAATAATTATATAAGTTTAGTTTAATACAATTTTTTTTTAAGATATTATTATATGCAATAAATAAGCTTAGTTTAAACGGTTTGTATATCAGGATACAGGCGTAGAATAATGTGGGAACATATATTTATATCTTTGTCAAAACTAATTATTTATTGAATAAATTATTTCAGTCTTTCTAGAGATACCACGAAACTTCGGTATTCTTTAACAATGTATTTAATACAGTTTAAAACATATTTTTCTTGCTTGTAAAGTGTTCGTAATTTATTCATCATTATCACTAGAATCTCAAATCATCATAATTGATAATGTTATTGCTAGACATAAAATTCTCGCATTAGATAGATAAATCAATCGTTGTACAGTTGGTGTCTGTTAAAACTTAGTTTTCTTAATAATTTCAAACATCACAATTATTTCCCAGACAAAGTTTCAACCTATCCAAATACTATGATGTTTGGATTACATTTTTTGCTGATGTCAACAAAAAAGGAGCTAAGTTAGATAGCGTTAGAATTCGCTGTCCCCGATCAGATAAAACATTCACGAAAAAAGTATCTAAAGCTTTTTGCGTAGAAATGCGATAAGCAACAGATTCCGTTATATTTTTTTCTATTAGTATAGTATAGAAGTTTAGCAATTTATAGGCATATAAATGACTATCCGTGCTATATAATATTGTTGAAAATATGTTTGGATGTATGGATGTTTGTGACTCTTTACGCAAAAACTAGTGAACCGATCACCATGAAATTTTGCATACACGTTGTCTAGGACACCAGAAAGGACATAGGGCACCTTTCATCGTTCAACGCGGACGAAGTCGCTTACACCAGCTAGTGTTATTATGAAATGACATTTTTTTTATATAAAAATGGACGGTACACATGCACATAGAATGATTTATTTACTAGAAGTGCGATCACTACTTAGAGATGACGGAACAGCAAATATACTTACTACATAAGTTTTGCAAGAGGCTTCATCCGCGCCCCCTTTTTTTTAGTTGTTAAAACATTTATTCAACCTTATTTGCTCATATATTTTTGTCGGGAGTTGAATTTTTTATTTTTATTTTTAAATGATCCCTCATGTTCACGAGGTACTTTTCGTCCCTTTTCGTCCTTTGTCCTTTTCTGTATCCCTGACAGTGTGCATGCAAAGTTTCATGTTGACCAGTTGAGTAGTTAAGGCGTTAAAGCGTAACAAACAAACTCACTTTCACATTTAATTTTCTAATATTAGTTAGGATTCTGAAAGATCATTTGTAAGTGAATCAGACCAAAGTAATTGGGTCATTGGTTACATTTCTGCTGGTACTAATTACTCATTGATCTGAGGCTGTAACTTCACAGTTGGTCCGACGCGACCTTACCAGAAATCAAATGGAACTTAACAATACATCGGTTGTTAAGATTGTATATATAATATGCATAATATAAAAGAAGGTCGCTGTCTTTTCTTAGCAATTTAAAGGCATATAAATGACTATCCGCACTATATAATATTATAAATGCGAAAATATGTTTGGATGTATGGATGTTTGTGACTCTTTCCCGCAAAAACTACTGAACCGATCACCATAAAATTTTGCATACACTTTGTCTGGCACACCAGAAAGGACATAGGGTACCTTTCATCGTTCAACGCGGACGAAGTCGCGGACACCAGCTAGTTTTATAATGTATCAGAATAATATGTCATATCATCATATCATAAAAAATATAAATTAAAGTCTATAAAAATTTCAAGCTTAATTTAATCCAGAATATATAGATACGGGTTCCTAACTTAACAATTATTAAGTTACAGAACAGAACAGAGTCTAGTAATTTCATAGCATTGCACCTGGCAAGAGTTCATAATAATTATTCCCACCGCTGTAAGGTCATTCACACACAGTAACGAAGAGAGAGGTCAACCCCGAGACAAAGCAAGTGCAAATATTTATTATTTGAATTTAAAACTGCGCCGGTGGAACTGTATTTAAGTGTATTTTATCACATCACATAAAATACGCAAATTAATACGCAAATTAAGTCTAGATTGCAGAAGTTTGATTGAAAAAAGTTCTTTTTTCTATTACAACTGTAACAAGTTTCGTTTGAAAATCGTTTTGTGTCACAAACAGAAGGGGAAATTTGTAAGAACGGAATAGGTTTTTTTTTTCAGGTATTATCTGATATCTATACTAACATTATAAAGAGAGAAGATTTGAATGTTTGTAATGAATAAACTCAAAAACTACATAATGAATTTTGAAAATTCTTTCACCTATAGAAAGCTACATTATCAGCGAGTAACATAGGCTATATTTTATAAAGTTACGCAGGCGAAGTCCCGTGCAGCAGCTAGTATTTATAATAAAATCCCAAACGAGTCGTGATTGTACATTAAATATATTGAAAAAACAATTTGTACACGTCGTACCTTGTCGAAGTCAAAATAAAGTTTTTAGAATATATCGTCATCTATTCTAAAAGGCTTTTAGATGACGATATAATCATGTAAATACTTATAAGAGTTTATATAGATAAATAATCAAATGAGGCAGTTTAGGTTAGAATAAGAACTGTGTAATATTTAAAAGTTATCAAGAGATATATTACAATTAAATTTCTTACAAGTTTCTTGAGGAGATTTTATCTTTTGTTTATTTTAAGATACACAATAGAAGAACGAGGAAAAATATATTAGATATCATCTAATAAATGTACACTTTTTTCTTACATTTAATAACTAAACATAATAAAGAAATTAAAAGAGACTCAAAAATATTATAACAGGAACGTGATCTGGCGATTAATTTGACCCATTCTCGTGGAAGGATTGCCGGCTCTTTTCTCTGTCTGATAAATGAACCTTTTTGGAGCTTGATAAAAGCTCAATTTTTGTATAAATGTTGCCATCTTTTTTTTTAATTGAAAAAAAAAACGAAGAAGCTTTGATTTACAGTATTATTACCAGAGCTCTAAATCTGTTTTGAACTCTTTTAAAACATTCCAGTATAAATGTAAGAATGTTGTTATTCAAAGACTTTAAGGCTTATAAAAGACTCGTAGCAAAGACGTAAAGCACATAATGCGACTGAAAGCTCAGAGAAACATCGCAAAAATCATGTAGAAGCCGCAAATATTTATTTGGAATAATAAGGCGAGGTGCGTTGTGTTTTGAATTGCAAATAATTATGCAAAACCTTTGCATTAGCACAGTCTCTTATCTGAAATGGCTGGCTTATTACAATTCGTTGCCCCTTTGTCTTGACTTTACTGAAAACTTTTAATATTATTCAGTACTAAAAGCTTACAATGAAACTCAAGAAAAATATTTAGAAATAGCTTTAGCCCTGGGGATTTATTTTGTAGGTGTAAATACGTAACAGATAAAAGATAACTTTTACATTTACAAATAAAGTATTAAATGTTTATACAACTGCTTATTATTTTAAAAGTGCTTATCTAATGCTAATATTATATATGCAAAAGTGGGTTAGTTTGTTTGTTATGCTTTCATGCCTTAATACTGAACTGATCGCAATGAAATTTTTAACACACGTTGTTCTTTAATCCAGTATACTTTTGATTCAGTGGCCTCGAGGTATAAAAAAAATTAAGATCTGTCAAAAATATATAAGATTGAATGAATATTTTAATACATAAATAGAGGCACGGACAAAGTCGCGGGCAAAAGTACTTTAAAAAAAACGGCTAAATATATTCTACTATAAATTTTAATAGTACCACTTCAATCTTAAGCTCTTTGAATTACAATATTTTTACATTTAAACTTAAATATTCTTAAATAAATACATAAATATTATTTAGAGTTCGAAACTGTTTTAAACCTATTTCACTAAATCTATGCTTAAAAAAATTAACAATAAATAATAAGCTTATATTATATTATAACTTCCAGAAACCTGAAGTTGTAGTTGAACATCGATGGCATACTGCAAATTTGATTTGTTGATTTTTTTTAACAAAATTGCAACATAAGATCTGCTTAAACTTGAATATTTACATGTAACGATAACTTAAAGCTTAATTCAAGTCTGAATTTTATTAAAATTTATACAGAAGAAGTGTCTTTTTATGTTTTACGGACGATACCGACACCTGTGAGCTACTTCCCCAAATACACCTGCTGCTGTTACGTCTACATTATGGAGATGTAACATTGTGTATTATTGGTTTATTTAAATATGTGTAGTTTACCTAAGCATTTATGTTTATAAGTTTTTTTAAATGATTGTTAACAGAACAGACTGATTATAAAATTATTTAAATTTATTAGTATTTTATTTATTATTATCAAAATTTATAATTTTGCGGTTTATTATAATATACATAGATATAAAACGAATAAGTAATAATGATGTTAATCTGCGCTTAAGTTTGGTTTAGTTAAGCATGTTTACTAATGAAGAATCACTCTTAACATATAATCTATCCTATTCTGATAAATTAAATTAACAATTATCATAAATTAAACGTCAATATTTAATCATGTGTACACTCGCTACGCTCGTAGCAGGCACTGTTCGTAGACATGGGTCTACGTCGTAGCTACGTCTACATTGTAATCTGTTTCCGGTCCGGATGCCCACAAAAGGTTTCCCCTTGATTTACGTTTCCCGGGAAATTATCAAAGAACGCCTTTTGCTATACGATCAATATTACATAAGCTATTTTTACACTCTCGTTAATGAGAAATATATTTTCTCAAGGTAAGTTACATATATTTTTTTTTAAAGATTTTTTTCTTATATATTTGCTCTAATGTGTAATAAAATTTTGTAATAGTAAAAATAAAAACCCTTGATAGGGTTGTTGGACAGTCATAATGTGCAGTTAATATGTAAATATGCAATACTAAACTCTGTAACGTAAGTATTCAACAAAACATAACAATTTCTGTGAACAACTCAACGAAACGTAAACTCTGGCGACCGAGGAGGTCGAGTTTGTTTGCCTCCATTGTGTGACGTCACTCAGGCTACGACAGTTGGTAAACGGTCCGATTGTTGTGCAACTTTATGTACGAGTATTGTACAGTCAACAGGCTACGAACAAACATTCGTGCAAATTAAAAGTTCGTTAGCCGTCTGTGCACCGACCACTCATGACTGCTCTTGACTTCAAATTTGAAATGCTCTTGTGTTCTGCGTACCAACCCTTAAGATGCGTTCATGGGAAATTCATTTATAATATAAGATTCAGTGATGTTTAATAAACAAATATAATTATACTAGCAGCCTGATTCCGGCATCGCACGGATGCATTTTTTTCTGAAAATTATTTATACTTTTAAAACAACTAAAAGGGAAATTAATATACTCGTTATAAATCTTTAGCTTGGTTTTCTTAAAATTCACCAAAATGAGGACAGAATTTGTAGATTTTATATAAATAGTTCGGAATTAATTTTTATAAATTGAAGATAAATATACATTTATAAGTATATAGGTATAGGTATACATAATGTAAAATAAAATGTCGCTGTCTGTTTCTCTGTCAACTTCTAACGGATTTTGCTAATTCAATTATAGTTCGTAATGCTAATGCTAACCAATTTAGACGTAGCCTTATTTTCGAGCATTTAACATATACTTCGAAACTTATTTCACTATCGGAATAAGAACCATTTGGTTATCACTTGAAGATATCATTTTACTTAGAGAAAACGTTGTGTTAGACAACATTGTGTTTTAGAAAAAAAATATTCCACCTTGAGTTACTTGAGGATTACGGTTAGCATTGGTTTAGTGGCTGCAGCTGGTAAGTGGAAACTATGAGACAAGCATACCTTATACTTTTACAGAATATTGAGTTTTCCATCCTTCTTCTGTGCTCCTCAGTGCATTCTGTGGATACATTCTGGTATTGATTTGTCCATAAAAAATTCTTCAACTAATTTCTTTCAACTACATAAAATTCTTCAAGTATATATTCTTCAACTAATTTCGTAGTTTCGCAGTTAATGGCCTATCTCACTTATCTTAAAAGAAAAAACATATATCAAATAAATTATATCATCTCATATATTTTACTTATTCATATCGTACTTGGTAGTGAAAGAGCTTAACGTCGAACAAGGGTTGATACTTTTATGAATTTTGAAACTTAATAAAATACTGAGTCCTTATTACTGAATATTGCTCAAAGAGTAACTTAAAACTATTATAGTTTGTACCATAATGAAACACATTATCCTATTTTGTGTTAATTATGAGACTTTTAACAATTAAGTATTATAATAAAATATAGTGTTTTAATACTTAAGCAGTTATGAACTTCGAGTTTAAATATCAAAAAGTACTTAGTTAGTTTATTAAAGATTTAAATTAACATAGAATTATTAATTTTAATTTAGAGAATTGATCGTGAGAAATGAATTATTTTAAAGTAGAAATATTTTCTTGCTTATTGCTTCACACGCTTCAATAATCGTAACTCTACTTCGTCCAACCATTCATTTAACTTTTGACAGGTGCTCGAGAACGCAAAAGTTAACTGTAACATGATTCGTAAAAGAAACTTTAAAATTAATAAACATATTAAAATTATTACCAAATAAACTTACCAAATAAACATATTAAAATACCAAACCCAATACTATTAGGAGCGAATGTATTTACTATCAAAATATGAAATAAAATATACGTTTAGAGTAATGTAGTAACATCAGCTAAAAAAGCCTTGCATTTATAGTCATTAACTGCCCACTTCTATATTATTATACCGTGAATTAAACGTTAAATGGTTTATTTATATCACTTCTAAATTATTATTTCGGGAAGATGTTTCAAAATAATATAGTGATTTAAATAAATTGTAAATATTTTAATAATATAAAATATAGTAATTTAAAGAACAGAATATATTTATAAAACAATACAAATTATAGGACAAAAATAAAATATCAATATGTTAAATCAATTGAAACTTCTTAATAATTAAATAGATATTTTAAAAAACAGAATCAGTAACTAGTTATGAGTAGTACATCACTAATTGAATAGTTCTCTAGCTGTCAAATGTAAAATAAATTGACGATGTACCTAATATGTGACAACCCTATAATGTGACAACGGTAAAATTTATAAAGCCAAAATGTGCTTTCTATAGGAAAGGACTTAAAAAGGGTCGCAAATATAGGGCACGTCAGAATGTGGCGGGAAACTATAACACACTCAAAGGGCTTCCTAATGCCAACCTTATATTTGGATACAAAGGTAAATGGGTGAAGTTAATCCGCATGTAGTGGTTGCTTACTTATGTACATAAAGCATAGAGAGGCCATAAGTTATATCTTAACTTGTGCTTATTATATTGGATTGGAGTGGGATTGGAGTAGACGTGGGATGGATTACAGAAGAGAAGCCTCCTTTTTACAACATGCAAGCAGTAATAATAGGAGAATATTGAAATATCAGGTCAAATTTGACGACACGTTTGGTCTAGTGGCTAGGAACCCTAGCTGTTACCCAAACGGTCGCGGGTTCGAATTCCACTAGGGGCAAATATTTATGTGTTAACATTTTCCCTTTGCACCTGAGTCATGGATGTTTTGTATTTATAATATGTATGTGTTTACAAAAAAAAAGTAATCTATGTAATATATCAACTGTCTGGTATCCATAATACAAGCATTAGTTGCTTACTGTGGAACTAGACGGTGCTGTGTGGAATGTGTGAAGATATTTATTTATTTATTTATTTATTTATTAAATTTAAATAAAATGTAACTTTTTTATAGCTAACTCGGTAATATATAAAAACCAGTCACCGCCGCTTCAGAAATGGTACGATTTTGCCTTATTTAAATGGTTCCAAATGGTTTTTTGTGCAATCTTTAACTCTTGGGCAATCGAAACAGTGTTTACATGATGGTCGGACTCGACAATTTCCATGATTTTATCGACATTTTCGACAATTGGCCTTCCAGTACGTGATGCATCTTTAACATCGAAATTACTGGAACGGAATCGACAAAACCAAATTTTCGCATGATTGGTTGTTACAGTATCAGGACCCTAAACACTACTCACATTTTCAGTCGCCTGGTTTGTGTTTTCGCCTTTATCGAAGCAAAAATGTAAAATATGGTGTATTTTCTCTTTGCTTGTGTCCATCTTTGACGCGAGCTCAAACAAAACTGAGTCAACCAATCACAAAACTGTCACAAAAGTTTTTTTAGTGCGAAATCTCAACTTTCTAACGCCATATAGTGTAACCCGATCGGACTTATACAACGCGAGATACAGATAACTAAAGCCATGTTTTTGGAAAAATAATTAACTTCTTTTTACTATACCTACGTATTATTAATTTCAGAAAGTTTTTTATTTTTTATTTTTTACACAAATGTTGTATCTGTATCACAAACGTATTTTACTAGAAGATTAGAGCAGAACAACTTTTAATTTTACTAGAAGATATATATTTTTCCTAATTTTCTTATTAAGATTTAAAAGGTATTTTATCATATTCATTAACGACTTCTTATAGCAAAATAAATAAAATATGGAAAGGAAGGAGATTTACTTTTCTTAAGAAGATTTAATGGTATAAAGAGAACCGATGATGAGACAAATTATACCGGATCAGTTAGAGTTAAATTAACGAGTTTCATTTACTTAGAGATTTGACGAGGGTTGCTACAATTAATGAGCGGATTAGTTCACAGTTGTGGATTCTGGACCTTTCTATAACATAATTATACTCAGCTAATCTCACCAATTTGAACGATCCGATTTATATTATATTAATAACAGTTTGGGATAGTTTATTGTAGTCAGAAATCTAGGGTAAAGGTTTATCCGATTACAGGCTAGTTTCAAATAATCTATTGATACTGATTTTTAAAAAGCGTAGTCGGCTTATGTACTAACTAATTTAGGCTCGCGACTTCGTTTGAAATATTTTTATAAATAGCACATGTGTTATTATGAAGTATATTTTAATATATAAAAGGCAATATGTGTATATTATATTCCAGTATGTTCCCTATGGACTCCAAAACAGCTGAACCGATTTTCAATGAAATTTTCAGACAATATTCAGATTAGTCCAACGTGTGATCCTGTAAAGGTTAGTAGCGATCGGATAAGAAAAATGGACGCGGACGAAGTCGCGGGCAAAACCTAGTAACCTATATTTCTGTACAGTCTCATAACAAAACCGTTCATTAGTTTTTTGCATAAAAGAGTGATAAATATCCTCTAACGAACGCGAAATGAATAAGGAAAATTTCCTATGGGACCTCACCGACTGATCGTTCTGTTTTCGGATAACTACGAAATAAGTCAAAATTTAAAAAAATCTAGCGACAAAGTTTGTTTTGCATTTTGAATTTTATTACCTACTAGGTGTTGAAAAATAATAAATATAACACCAGAGATCTTTATCGTTGTTATACTTTTGACAGGCGTTGCATTTTTATTTTTAGATAATATATCGGGAACAGTACTTTTTTTCTTGACGAAATGTACCCTATGTCCTTTTCTGTATCTCTGACAACGTATATGCAAAATATCACAATGATATGTTGAGTAGTTCATGCGTAAGAAGGTAACAGACAGACAGAGTTACTTTCACATTTATATAATAATAATAATATGGATTAATATATCCTTATTTAATACTGAAATCTAATATTATAAAAAGAAGTTGCCCATTGTTTTAAAGTTGCAAATTATTTAAAGTTAAATACATAACTGGCGTTTTACTTGAGGCTAGTTTATAAAATAGCAAACGAGAATAAGTTGTTTGACGGCGGTTAGCCACCTGTCGCGAGATACCGACAAAGGTTGTGCAGGTCAAAGAGGCCTCACATTAATAACCTGTCCTTTGATCACGCCGCCCAGAAACCATCTGAATGTTAATCACGAATGTTGTTTGAACAAAGAAATATGTATACACTAGCTGGTGCCCGCGACTTCGTCCGCGTTGAACGATGAAAGGTACCCTATGTGTTTTCTGGTGTCACAGACAACGTGTATACAAAATTTCATGGTGATCGGTTCACTAGTTTTTGCGTGAAAGAGTTACAAACATCCATACATCCATACATACTTTCGCATTTATAATATTACTAGCTGGTGCTCGCGACTTCGTCCGCGATGAAAATTTAAAAAAAAAGCAATATAACGCTCGACCTCGTATTGCTATAACACTTTGGCCAGGTGTTAGTTTTTTATTTTTTATTTATCCCTCGGGAATAGTCCTTTCTTCTGGATGAAAGGTACTCTATGTCCTTTCTACACACACGCACACACACACACACACACGCGCGCACACACACACACACACACACACACACACACACACACACACACACACACACACACAAACACACGTTGTCGGGGACAACGTGTACGCAAAATTTCATGGTAATCGGTTCAGTAGTTTTTGCGTGAAAGAGTCACAAACATCCATACATCCAAACATACTTTCGCATTTATAATATTAGTACGGAAGTACGGAATTTGGGAATAACTCACGTCCGCACAAAGTAATCGGGATGACCATGTTACAATAGGTACGTGACTTTTTGTATTGCAGTATATTTTAGCTCCTACTATGGTGATTGCAGCATTGCTATTTTTTTTTATTATTATTATTTTAATTTTATTTATTAGGAAGCCAACATAGTATACAACAATCCATACACTTATTTACATTTAAACAATCTTTTATAATATTGTTTACTCCGCTCACAGGCTAACTCAGCATGTATTAAAAACGAACACAAAAGACGACATTTTCTGTTTAAAAAATAACGCTATTGCTGTTGCTATACGCCATGGTGTATACACAAATTATTGCTCATGAGCAAATCATGTCATATGAATATTATACTTTTTTTTAAAAAAAAATTCCAGCACTTTAACACATGAAAGTCTCAAATTGATTAAACTTAAAATAAAAAATTTAAAACAATTTGTCATTTGTTTTTCGATTTTCGTTTGCGATGAGTTCGCAAATATATAAGAACTCTTTCTTTTCCTATTACTCGAGAAATTGTTGCGAACGAAGCGTTACTGCTTTTGTGGCAATAAGAAAAACACATTCGGGGCAATTTTGCGACAATATTTCATATTTGTGACATACATTCGCTTCGGCTGCGACTCCGGCAGTGTATTAAGGGCAAATTATCCGAAAAACGTACTGCGAACATGCGAGCAGCCTGAGATACGTGGGAAAAGTACAAGGTGGCTCGTGAACTCATGACGCTCAAACATCTACTCCTCAAGTAACAAGCGGAAGCGAGTCAAAAAATTAAAAAAAAAATTTTTGTTTAATTTTCTCTTTAACGTGTTCAAATGTTCAACTTTTATCAACTGTAACATAAATTTATTTAATAAAGTCTTCGTGTTAATTATTAATTTACATTTTGAACAAATACTTTTCAACATTACAGATAATAATGATACAATTGAGATAGTATCTCTAATTACATTGCTACTTACAAGGTTTCATTATGTTAACATGTATGTTAACTTTTAAGTTTAAAAATATTAATTGTCGTTAGATGGCGGCTGCTCAACATTCTAATTTTTTTTTCTCTTAACCGATTACTATAAACTACATAAAAATACTCTAGTCATGTAGAGTATATTTATGTAGGCATACTTCACATATAATATGAACACCATCAAAACATAGGTACTTTATAATTTATCCAATAATTTATATGCAAGTACACAAGAATTGCAATTTAAATTAGACGAAAATAATCTTTAAAAGTAGATTATAGGAAAGTTAAGTAAGAGCTTACAAATTAATTAAAGCACACTAGCTAAATTCTAAATTAAAGATTAGGTTTAGATGTAAGGTGATATTTTTTTTTAATGAAATAATCCGTCGAATTCTTTCGCTTGGACCACAAAATGCCCCTTTGTGCTCAGTAAAATTAACATTGACATTTAAACGGTTTACACGGCTTTGTCGGGCTAAATAATTTGCTTTGTACAAGTTTAATCCACATGACGCATGCACTATTGCATCGCAACATTTATGAAGCAGCTTTTGTTTGATCTTTCATATAAATTAAACTTTAATATTTAATTTTTATTAAACGTAATTTATTACAGACAGTTTATTAAAGGGGCAGTGTTCATAAAAGTGGGTATATATTTTAAATACAAATGTCGATGACAGAGGGTAGTTACTGCCGCCAGACGGGCTGACCAAATGACTGCGAAATGTACTGTGCTACTTTCCAAATCCAGACCAGAGCAAACTTTGAAAAGTTCATTTTCAAAGTTGACCCTACCGAAAATCTAACCCGGGACCCTTGAGACAGAGCGTTAAGGCAAGCACCCTAACCACTGTAAGGTCTTTAGAATTAGTTAATTTAAAAAGTAGCTGCATTGACCTTTCTGGTGACGTCACGTCCGCCATAATACCGTGGAACGGAAGTAAAGGTCGCTAGAGGGTATTTTTTTTTTGGTGACACGGGAAAATTAAAAAGTGAATTTGGGGAAAAAATTAAAAAAAATGTGTTGGAAAATAATGTGAAAGCGAGAAGTAGAGTTATTAGAATAATTATAATTTGTCGTAGAGTACTCAATTATAAAAATAAACGGGTTATGATTCCCTGAAGTTGTTTTTGTTTACACTACTTATCCAACGGGCTCTTAATGTACTTTTAAAGTTTTCTACATTGAAAATAAAAAAATATTTTCAAAAACAACCCAGGGAGCTTGCAGTGACCCCTGGTGCTGAAAACGGAAGCGCAGTACTCACTTGAATACTGTGTAAGTAATGCAGAGTTTGGTATGGCACTATTGATATTAGTGTATAGACCTGGCCTGCAGATATTTTGATATAAATTTTCAACCGGTATTCATAATTGGAGCTCGTATCATCGATTCCATACACTAGCTAAAATCTAGCTAAATAGCATTGCGGCGTGTTCTGTCCGCAAACATCAATCGTTATTTCAGAGATTCGAATGCAGCAATGAACAGAAAATTGATTTTTTTTATTAAAATGATATATTTTTAATTTACGATAATTATGATTAATTTTATTTAATTATGCTCAAATAATCTAAAAATTTGTGTTTTTTATTTATAATTCATATGTTATTCCACGGAAGTATTTTGTACCGGCCACTACTTGCCAGATCCAGACCAGAGTCATTTCCAAAATGGGCCCTGCCGGAAATCGAACACAAAATGTACGTGGCTTTACAGTGTAAACAATCAACTACGAGTAGTTACTGTGTATATTGTTCTCTTTGTAGTAGGTACGTTTGCGAAAATCGTTACTAGGTAATATATGTGTGACCTAGGTCGTAAATGGCAACAAGGTAGATCGTACCAACACGAACTAGGCACCCATAATTGTCTAACTTCATATTTGGAAGGCTTTAAATGTAAAGAATATTTAGATGTTATTCTTTAATACAGTATATGGTAATAGTTATTATAATATAACTAATGATTCGCGGTGTCTCAATGAAAAAAATAAATAGTAGTTTATTTTATTTTTAAAAAAAATATTCGTGTTTAATACGAATTCTACAATAATATTAAAAAAAATATTTGTATTTTTGTTTGCAATGAATATATACAAAAAAACTACTGGACCGATTTTAAAAAATCTTTCACCAATAGAAAGCATCATTATCAGCGAGTGACATAGGCTATATTTTATAGAACCTTAGGTATTCCCATATCATGCCGAGCGTTCTGATAAGGCGAGCAATTAGGGAATCGTTTATGTATCTCAAAATATTATAAATGCGATAGGAGTTTGTTTGTTACGCTTTAACTACTCAACAGTTCATTATGAAATTTTGTATATGACATAGAGTACCTTTCATCAAGAAAAAAGTACTGT
The DNA here is from genome assembly GCA_944738685.1 of Synanthedon myopaeformis. NCBI lineage: Eukaryota > Metazoa > Arthropoda > Insecta > Lepidoptera > Sesiidae > Synanthedon > Synanthedon myopaeformis. The sequence goes on along the minus strand of OX122922.1, from coordinate 10,646,491 downwards.
TCCCGAGAGATCCTCAAAATTAAGAGTTGAATTCAACTCAAATTTAAATAAAAAAAACAAACATCATTGGCCGGAATGACATTAGGATTTTAGTCCTTAGCAAATACAACCAACTCTTGCCAACAACGTGACCTATTAAACAAGAAAATCAAATAGCTTGAGCAAACATTTCTGAATACGCAAATTAATCAGAGCGAAACAACGCTACCTACTATTGTTAACAACTTTGATTAAGAAATTATTTTAATGTGTACGATCACTTACATATAGGATCACTATTAAATAAAAGCACATGTGCTGTTGTGTTTCGATACGTTAGGGAGCCAGAGCCCCTTCTTATATCATCTCAGTATATTCAATCAGGCTCTTTTGCGTAACAATTTACCCACCTACTGGTGAGCATAGTTTTTCAGACAAGCTGATGGTCCACTTGATGGTAGGTGGCTACCGTCGCTTTGCGAACCAAATGTTTAAAGACTGTTTAAAAATAGTTTTTTTAAAAAGTCATTTAGCCTAGCCTACTATAAAGTTTATCGATCCTTTGGAAATCATAAAAGGATTGAGCTCTTGTCTTACCATTCGTGAGGAAGGAATGTGATTGTCTATCCTCAAATCTTGTCTAAAACATACTTATTTATACTATGAATACAAAACTTATATAGGAAACACACATATTCATGAACTATCACTATTCTAATGAATGTTACGAATATGTAATTGTCTCTATTGTGTTGGGGCGAAACAAGTTTCCCGCTGAAATGGCCGATTTGGAACACGTCCCGTAATTAGTGTCTGCGGTGTGCACCAATGGACGTCAGCCTTTCTATCACGTTCAAATGCTCTCAGGAAACCAAGCGCGGACATTGTTCATTTGAACTGTTACTGACCTTATTTTAGGGACATACGGTTCACTTGATGGTAGATGGCTACCGTCGCCTATAACACAAACAATGTCACAGGTGCTGCAAGTGCGCTTCCGATTATATTTAAGGGATTTTAGAAAAGTATAGAGAAATAGGCTTTGGCATCCCTTACTCATTCACAGAAATACAACAGCACACGTGCTTTTATTTAACGGTGATGTTCTGCAAGGTGGTGGTTACTTTCCCCCCCTAGGTGGGTCATGACCGTGCAGTGGTGGGGGGGCTTAACCCTCGGCAATCCGGGCGGTTGCAGGGGCCGGTGGGGTCACCGGCCTTTGCTTGGCTGATCGGATTGTCGCTGGGGAACAAAGAAGACCCACGTGCGTGTGCTCCGAGCGGGCTCCGACCATCGGAGCTCGTGGCGGAGCAACAGTTTGGAGGCTCCAACTGTCTGTTGGAGCTTCACCGGTCACCGCTCGCTGGGCCGAGGATCCGTACTTGGCCCACGTGGGTGTTGGCCGGTGAGAGAGGGCACCCCCGGTCCTTGTGTGTTGAACCGAGGTATGGGTCTCGGTTCTGCGCACAAAGACCGGCGCGGGTCGCAGCGGGCGGATTCTCTCGGATAGCTATTTCTCTCAGTGGTAGTTGGGCAACGCACGCGAAGACGGAGCTCTACGGCAGGGAAGGACCGTCTGGCAGAGTACTGCAATAGCGGCTTTGTGGAGGGTGGTGAAGACCCGGTAGTACCTAGCCGGGCTAGTAACCGCCCTCTGCAATCGTCCGGAAGAGTGAACACCCGGCCTCGCCACCCGGCCTAGTAACTCTTCCGACGATAACACGAGGTGGAGCCTGTCTCTCGGGCTGCCGCGATTGATGTGGAAATGTCAGGCGGAAACCCCCTTTGGGCCGTCCACCCTTAATGCAGTGGAGATGAGCGGCCACACGAGCAGGGGTTATCCTAGAGTGTCAGGTGGAAGCGGCCTCCGACTCTGCGGTAGGTTGTGCCGCAAAGTAGAGGTTATGGGGTGCTTCAAGAATGAAGCCCCTCGCTGACTGCTCGCTGCGAGAGGTAAGTATAGGCGGCTTGTGCCGCTTCGCACGGGGGCGGCGGACATGGGGTCGTCCGCCGTCATCACAACACCGGGCAACGAGGGGAGACGTGCTGTGTGTTTCCGGCACGTCGCTTCACGGCGCGGAGGTCACACTCCGCGCTTAATCGAGGTGGAGCCCGCAAGTGTGCGGGCCTCGTCTGGCGGGGGAACAAGGTAGCGTGTCTTAACGTTCCCTAACCCCTGCCCATAGACGGCGCGAAGAAACACCGTGGGGTTTTAGTGGGTAGAAGTCCCACATACCCCACCGATCTCCCCAGGGTCGGTTGGGATCTGATTCGCAGATTTCCTCACGTTAAAAAAAAAAAAAAAAAAAAGGTGGTGGTTACTTTATATTTATTTATTAAAATGTATAATGTACAATTTACAAACTTATAAACTTGCAAATTTTATAGTTCAATACCTAAAAAATTAAATTAACTTTTTAAAGTTAAATGTGTTTTTTTTATAATATAGCTATAATTCTATTTAAAATTGAATCCGCACTCAATTCAATCATTAGTAGGTATATACAGATTACATTGTTAAAATAAAAACAAATCTCAAAGACGAGAACATCTCGACAACCGCAACCCTAATTAGTTTAAGATAAAAGCTCTCTTTTAACATTTTTTTGTTTGTTTTCGACGGCTCGTTATAAAAGAGGTTTTCTGTAACCAGCTGCCCCAAAAAATGACCTTTTTTTACGTTTCAACACGAACATCATGAAATTTTACACGTTGTCAGGGATTTCGAAAAGGACATCATAAGGTATACTCGTACCTTAACTTAACTTTAAAAAAGCACGGTTACCGAGGGATCATCTAAAAATTAAACTAAAAAAATTAACGCCTGTCAAAAACATTGAATTCCTTTCTTTCTAAGGTGTTAAAACATTTATTCAACATGGCGCGGACGAAGTCGTGGGCAAAAGCTAGTAAACTAACGAGTACTATTTAAATATTACAGCCGTTATTACTGTCCATTACACTGCCATTAATATCCTTTCGTCCCCAAGATAAATTTAACTCCGTTATTTATGATTAAAATCAGAAGTGTTTACTCAAACGCTGTTTATAACTTTGTCTCCTTTATAGCTTAACCTTGAGATTATATCGCCATCTTAAGGGTTACAGGACACTCTGTGTCTTATATACGATACCTACCTGGTTGAATGAATCAGGTCACGTTCTAATGAAACGATTCGATCGCAAAATCAAGTACCAGCCGCTCGTAAAAGAAGTAGAGATATTATAGGCAAACCATGAGTACTCTTTTGTAAAACTCAAAGACGTGAGAGAGACTACAGTGACCAACCGCCATCTTGCGCCTATTGGACAACTAGGTGAAGGTGAACTGATAGATCTGCCTACTCTACAATCAGTGTTGGAAGAGGAACCAGATAAAAGCTTTAGTGACACTGCATCAAATTATACTACTCCGCTAAACACGCCTCCTAGGACAGAAGCTTTGATCTCTTCTCCTCCAATAGATTTGCCACTTCGGTGTGAAGAACCTTCAACTTCTATTTCTCCCCAGCAAAGTTTGTCACTTGCAGAGGCTTCTGTTCCCAGGAAATCTGGGAGAATCCGTTCTTTACCAAGGTACCTGAAAGACTAGTGTGGGAGATTAATGTGCTATTAACCTCCATGGCTTGGCTCTGCTCTGACCATAGATGTATATATGTCAATGTGCTAAATGCTGTCGATGTAGTGTCATAACATGTCAAATTGTCAATCTATTCTGATTATCTGTTTTGTATGTATTATGTACAATTTTATGTTGAATAAAATCTAAATTATCTAGGTTTTGCTCTGTTATTTCAGTAAGTTATACTGCCTGTAGCGATCTACAGTGAAATATGATTATCAAGTTAAATCTAAACTTAAGCTGTTCTACAAATTTAAAGAGATCAAAACTTTAAGTAAGACATATGAGAAAATCAGAAAAAGAGAGTACAATGGTGCACTTAGCGTTCTATTCTTACGCCGACATCCAATTTAATATTTCTAAAGGTTACTTCAGATGGTTTTCGACAATATTACATTATATCTTTTATATATAAAAATCAATGTAAATATGTTTGTGCCTTATGGACTACAAAACCGTTCAACTGTTTCTAATTCGGTTTTCACTTATGGAAAGAAAGTTTGTGCATATGAAAATTGCATTCTTACATATTATAAAACAGAGTCTCCCGCTGCTTTCTTTCTCTCTGTATTTTGGCGATAATCTCAAGAACTACTGAACAGATTTTCAGCAGTTTTCATTAATAATGTCTGCTCTCTAACGAGTAGATTTGATTGGTGCACTGTGGTTGCAATATGCGGCCAGAGAGTTGCTCACTGTAGCCCCCTTCTAGTACTTAAACATCTAAATCAGTACGAGAGTACAACAGAAGAGTGGCTCATTGTGTTGAACACAGATTGCCATGTTGTTGAAAAGAGAGAAAAAAAGTTTTGATTAATGAAAAAGGCGTTAAACGTCCATCTTAACATAATCGCATGCCTCGTAGCTCGCATTGATCTATTAACCACGTCATGTTCAAGGTTGACGTAAAATTGATATAAAATATATACTAATTCCCTTGAGAAATAATGGCAGATTATCTCCGTTGATATCAGTGTAGTATTTTGTTGTCGATGTCTTTGAAATGGTACGGGAGGCGATGAAATTTAAATCCCCCAACTCTCACAGAAGCTTCTGTGGGATTACTCGGTCTCTCTGTGCGCCCTTACAGATCTCTTTTATACCTTTTACAGAACGGATTCGAGATCCGTACGAACTTATATTTACTCCTTTGTGTTGTGTTTATGGAGCTCAGGTAAGAAATCTCCAGTGTGTGTAGGGTCTTACAGGATTATTGAAAATTTGATTCGTGCATTAACTCCAAAGTATATTCTCTATAAAATAATATATAAAGGCTTTTAGCATTAATTGTGCTTACCTTGGTAAAGAATATATTTAATGAACAACTAAAAGTGATATTATTTAATAATATGAAACGACTGTTAGCAGGTTGAATGGTAAAAGGATATTCTGTTACCACAAACACGAAGGTATTTAAATGCGTTACTGAAAAAAAGAATAATGAGCTTTAGTATCCAAATAAATGAATATAAAATTTATATAAAAACTAGCTGTTGCACGCGACTTCGTCCGTGTATTTTTTTTATAAAATATAGCCTATGTTACTCACTGATAATGTAGCTTTCTATAGGTTAGGTGAAAGAATTTTTAAAATCGGTCCAGTGTTTTTTGAGCTTATTCATTATACAAACATACAAATCTTGTCTTTATAATATTAGTACAAACGTAGATATAGTCTAATCTAATCTACATAAATAAGTTCAAAACGAGAACTGTTAGACCAATTGGGCTATTTTTTTTCCCTATATTGGTTGTGAAATTCGAGGAGAGTTTTTATGAAGAGAACAATTGGAAAAAGTGGCCAGTGTTTTTTTTGTTTTGTTGCCACAGTCCAATTGCTTTTGATGGTGCGTCGGTTAGCTAGTAAGGAATTTAAGTCTCAATGATTTATACTGTGTTATGATACCTTTGATGCTAAGTACTTGAGCCTTTGGGATAGACCACTGGCTATGTTTCGATAGAACTAAGTAGTTGGCGTTTAAGTGGTGATGAAGGTAACTTAAAATGCTTACATGTATGGTATGTTTCCCTCACTTGCTGGCCTTCAACATGACGGTAGTTCAGAGCCAAATATCTTCTAACTATTACACACAAAGTCGCGACATAAAACCCATATCATACACGCCTTAAATTATAGTCATAATTCAAAAAAGTTATTTACGAATTTTAACATTTTTAAGCTAAGTAGGTTTTGTTTAAAAAAGTAACAAACATACATACATCAGTCCTCATACAATTTTTTGTTTATAATATTAAAAGGTTAAAATAAAATAAAAATAACGCTTTAATTTAAGTCTTCAGTTAAAATGCCTTTAAATAATAAATGAAATCAGCATCTGAATTCTATGAACTGGAATAGTAGACTAATGTATAGCCTCCTTATTTTGTACAATTCAGAAATAATGTAATAAAAACACTATCAAAGAACATTCGCTAAATGCACCCTACTAATAGAGTACAGTTTTTCAAGACAAAGTAAATTGAATTTCTTTAAAGGAGAACTTTAAAAAGAACTTAATTATGTTTAGTCAGCGAAAACACAGGAATTGTGTTTTTCATCCAATCTTCTCGTGATCTAAACAAAGCTGTAGTATTCTTAAGTCGAGATGATAACTTTTTCTTTTTGAAAGTTCTCGTATTAAGGAGACCATTTCGAGTAGAACTTAGTAATACTACTTAACATGTACTAGTAAATGTTACATAGTTATTTTAAGTTATTCGATGGATCATTGTGGAACCAAATAAATAACTATTTAATTATTTTTTTTAAATATTCAAATAATTTTTATTAAATATGTCATAAAAGTTAAAAAGCCATAAAACATTCAAAGCGAATTTATAATATATATTCAGCTTAATATGTATACTCGTAGTTGTTAAATAAAAAGTATAGTTGCTAGTTAATGTGATTATAGAAACACTCAAAATCGAATTCGACTGACAAACGCAGGCCAAGTCGCGGGCAAAATCTAGTAAATAATAAATAACGATAACATTAATAATTTGTAGCAATCTATCCTGATACAGACCTTGATAGTCTCGTCCTGTTCTTGTCTCAATCAGTAAACAATTCTGGCGCGATAAATGAATTTGGTCCTCCGATTCTGAACTGAAGATGTCAGAAACAATATGTGACTAATTCCCTACGAATAATAATAATATTTTCTTTATTCGCAAATCTATAAACACATAGAGTTATAAACGAATGTCTTTTTCAAATAAAAACAATAAGCTTTTCAAAATAAAGAACTGTCTTATTTATTCATATATTTTCTTTAGTAAGTTCTAAACAAATGTGGACCAATACTGAGACAGTGATTGTTTAGAATAAATAGTAAATTTATAATCACTATCAGCCTTTGTTTTATAATCTTGCTGATTTTGAAACTTAGGCAACGTCATAGATGCTGCTAGTGCGCTGTCAACCATAAAAGGATTAAGGATAAGGGATAAGCAAAGGATCCCCATCCTAATGGGCTCTGGCATCCCTTTAAACAATTTATTGTCTTATGATAAAGTTAATTAAATTCCCTATTATATATACACAATAATTTATGCTTATGATTACACACTCATTAATGTATATATAACAATACAGTAAGCTATATTAAACGAAATATTTTTCCAAAAAAATAACATAGTTTTTCGTAAATTTATTAATCCCTTGATATTATAAGTTAAGCTTCTTATAAGTTAACTTTTATTTTAACTTTAACAATAAATAAGATTATTATTATTTATTTTCAAATTGTAATGTTACATTGTGCTAAGTTGGTTTACTTGTAGGAAGCGTTTAGTTAGGCGAAGGTTCGTTGTGAATTTAATTTGGCGCATTTCGCATTGGTATTGGCACGCCGATATCATTTGGGGATAACCTTGAGCGACGTGAGAATATTCGCCGTTAAGCTACGGGCGTAGGTATATTTAAATGCGGGACGATTTCAACGATTCCCATTATGGAAATCCAAGGAAAGGTGTATCGATTATTTGCAAATTCATCGGAGGCGCGCGAAACGAAACGTGACCTGTTAAAGGTAATTTCTCACTAGAACAAGTACAATGTTGCGATAAAAAATTGTTTCACAAACTTTTATTTTGGAATAAACTAAGGTTGGGAAACACTGTATGTTTCGTCTGATAGCAGTAACCAATTTTTACAGAAAACGACTATAAATTAAAGTACATAATGATATTGTAATCCTTATGTGTATTTCATTGTTTATTTGTTATGCAGACAAGTCGACGGTCCACTTGATGGCAGACAAGTCCCTATAAATACAAGCAACGCCAAGTGGGCAGCTAGCTTTAGTAGTACCTAGGTATAAAGAATAAGAGATAAGGAGAGAATTGAAAAATGCTGGCTCTGACATCCCTTAATCATTAACTTAACTAGAGCAGCACACGAGCTAATCTCATATCCCTATCCCTTTCTAATCCCTTATCCTTATGGATTAATGCTATTATGGATTAATCCTAATATGGATTAATTTTATAATGGATTAATTTTATTATGGATTAATTTTATTATGGATTAATCCTAATATGGATTAATTTTATTATGGATTAATTTTATTATAGATTAATCATAATATGGATTAATTTTATTATGGATTAATCTTAATATGGATTGATTTTATTATGGATTAATTTTATTATGGATTAATCATAATATGGATTAATTTTATTATGGATTAATTTTATTATGGATTAATTTTATTGTGGATTAATGCTAATATGGATTAATTTTATTATGGATTAATTTTATTATGGATTAATCCTATTATGGATTATTATTTACATATTATTATTATTAACCCAGTAGCGTTGCTTGCGCGGTTTTGTGTATACAAAATTTAATCGTGTATTGCCCGTGGTCCACCTATCAGTATAATATGACCTCAAGATCACTGACTATAGGTTGCACTGTGCCCAATGATCTGACAACCGATGTGTTTTATTATAGGTATATATATAAAAAGTTATTGTTTAACAAAGCAATTATAATAACAGCACTTATTTATAAGCCGTCGTGAATGATTTAAAATTATGATAGGTTGAATAGGTAGTTAAGCCGTGAAAATATAAAAGACGGACAGTTACTTTCAATATTAGTAATATTAGTGTGGATTAGTTTTGTTGATAATCACAATGAAACTTGTAATAGCAGAACATTAATCGTGCAGAAGCGAAGCTCGCTTGTACGTCCATATATTCTCCGGGAATACTTTCAGTGCTACCCAGGGGAATGAAGCGAGAAACTTTCGCCTTTAATTGAGATAAATATAACCGCATTGAGAAAACCAGTATAACTCAGTTACAATGAGTTATATTCGATAAAACAAGATCCAGCACGCATTGTGCGTGGATGAAACTTTCCACACATAAATACTAGCTGATGCCCGCGACTTCGTCCGCGTTGAACGATGCAAGGTATCCTATGTCCTTTCTGGTGTCCCAGACAACGTGTATGCAAAATTTCATGGTCATCGGTTCAGTAGTTTTTGCGTGAAAGAGTTAAAAACATCCATACATCCAAACATACTTTCCCAGTTATAATATTAGTACGGATGTCCTGGATATATATAGACCAAATCCTTGTCCCTTATCCTAATCCTTTTTTAACATTTCCGCAAAATTCTGTCTATAGTTCTTATTTTGTCTGAGGCATTAGTGTACTATGATTTTATTCAGATTCATTTATTACTTGGAAAATTACTGTTGGGTTCTATGGAGCTCATTCATTAATATATTAGACGAGTCTTGATTGACGCTTTTGATCTGATTATGATGATGATATTTGAGATACTAGATCCATTGTTCTTTTGGTTAAACTCATTCATTACGCTCGACAGATTACTTGATGCTTAACTTTTTTTCTAGGAAATATTAATATGGTTTTATATTGTTACAACATTTACATAATTCACTTTCAAATAGCATTCAATCCACCATTGTGTAAGGATGTTACGATATCACATAATGCGAGCATTGAAAAATCGTATTCGCACAAAAGACTCCTTCCTCGTAAGTCATCATATATTAAAGATTTATTACGTGTTCATAGTTCCAAGGAAGCCATAACTTCTGTCGTTATCTGTGGTGAGTTTTCGACGTAGTAGTAATTTCCTTGATTTTCATTTCTCTAAACTGTTCAAGGAACCATAGAAAAACAGACAGTGGCTGACAGCAACTTTATTTTATAGGGTAGATATTTTGGCCAAGGAACTTAAGATATACAAATGAAAGTTGTACTGTACAAATCAGAAGACTGTACAAATCAGAAGACGATTATTTTGAATAGTACTCGCTAGAGAAACGTCACATATTTAAAAAGTTTAACTAAGAAGGTCCTTAAATTATATACATGTAAATTATCTTATGTTTGCCACTTACTTAACCATTAGTAATAAATAAAATAAACCTAAGTTAATTAATAAAAGAGGAATTTAAGATTGAACTGTAATAAATCCCTCCCTTTGCCACGTGCTTCGAATTCTAACAATATTAACTGAGAATGTTTTTACAGAAAATACTCTTCTTCTGAGCGTCTAATTTATGTCCAATTCAACTCGACCCTTGCCTTAATTGAGTGACATTCGTTATTGAGATGATAATTATTACGAGAAATAATGTTGCTATATTAAACAGCATAATTGTTATTTATAAAAGAAAGTTATTTTATTTAAACAGTGGCTTTATATTAGTTGCGGGTACTTAACTATTTTCTATCTTATTGACCTATCACGAAGGACGCTTATGGGCTGATAATGTTCGCAGTCATTTCGGTAACCCATCTGGCGGCAGTAACCACTTTGTATAATAAAGTGTATGTCGCTTCCTAATATTTTATTCTTAATCTTACTTAGGTAAGGGCGACACGTTTGGTCTAGTGGCTAGTAACCCTAGCTGTTAACCAAACGGTTGCGGGTTCGAATCCCGCTAGGGGCAAATGTTTATATGTTAACATTTTACCTTTGTACCTGAGTCATGGATGTTTTGAATTTATAATATGTATGTATTTGCAAAAAAAAGTAATCTATATATTATATCAACTGTCTAGTATCCATAATACAAGCATTAGTTGCTTACTGTGAAACTAGATGGTGCTATGTGGAATGTTTTATAAAAAAAAGGGCTGCAGCGCACTTGAAGCACCTGCGACGTTTCTTGTGTTATACTTACCATCAAGTAGACCATCAGCCTGGCTGACGACCTTAACATAAAAGAAACTGTGGATTCACGCTACTTTAACTCATTTATAATTGTGTATTTCTTTGTATGATAATGTTGATCTTTCTTATCTATAGACAAATCAGCGAATTTGTATGCCTGTCTATATTCCATTTTATTTGAAAAAAAAAGTTAGAAATATAAATAGATTATTTTTTCAACTCTTTAACTTTTTACGAGGGAGACAATTGGATAGGTAAGTTTAACAGAATGATAGGATTCGATTTTTGTGACTGTTATATCAATGTGAACGCCCGTAAGGTTTATATGCGTCCCCGGGGCGTCGTTATACCTCACCTTCTTGCTCTAGCTAGAGCCTTCATTTTTTAAACAATTCAAATGGAATTGACATGATTTTTTTTATTTACCACAATTCAGTAGTTAAGTACCGTTTAAAAAAATGATTATAATAATCACATTTAGTCTCTAAAAAGCAATAAAATTATAAATCAGATTATTTTCGTACAAGGATACTTAGGTTCGGTTTGGTTTGATATGAACATCAATATTAATTACATATAAAAAGCCTGTTTCCATTTAACTGAACTTGCAACTTGGACATGTTCGATAACTTTGGACAATTTTGTATCTTGGCAGCTTTTGCCAAAAAGCATCGTTGCACTCATGTAAAAACACTTATTAAATATCGCCATTTCAAATGAATATAAATCGAAAATGGTTATGTTTTAAATGAATATAAAACTATTAAACAGTCATAATGTAGCTTTATTTTTTGACTAAATAGAGCTTTGAAATAACACTATTTCCAGTACAGAAAAATCTCTTTGTAACAAACCCAAGTTTCTCTCAAATAAAACAAAAAAACATCCAATGTTACAAGCAAAATTTTAGAAAAAAAAAACCATTCACATTAACCGGTATTCAAATAACAATTTCATATTTTATTCAGAAAAGAAATGTCTCCTTAATAAATTGGTTCTAACATTTTAAATACTAAGTATGCTTTTACACTTGAAAACGAATACTTTTCAAACACTCCACGACGACGAGTCAATTAATTCGTGTTTTTTTTTTTTATTACTGATATTTATTTTTTATTTAAACGACGACAGGCCTACCTGATGGTACCTGATGGTTCACTTGATGGTAGGTAGGTGGAAACCGCTGCCTATAACACAGGCAACGCCATATTTGCACTTTGCGCTGCCGATCATAATAGGATTAAGGGACAAGGCTCTGGCATTCCTTTCTCTTTTACCGAAACACAACAGCACAAATGCTATAGTTTCACGGTAGTCTTCTGTAAGGGGGTGGTTAACTAATAGTTAAGGGGTAATTCCCCCTAGTTCTAGTAATCAGGAGGTGCTATTTTGTTTTTATTAGATCAACCTATGTATAAGATTATTTTCGAAGCAGAGTGGTTTAAATATACATCAAGGAAATGGGACATAGAGATGGACTCTTATTTTTAACCCCCGACAGCCCACTCAAAAGTATAGGTGTATAAGTTTAACGTGTGTGTCTGTCTGTGGCATCGTAACACCGAAATAGATAAATATTTTGACCCAGTTTTCTTTGTGTTTAAAAGCTTATGTAATCGAGATAGTTCTTAGCTATAATTTATAAAGATATGTTTAGGTGTTTGAAGATTATCAGCTCATTTCTTAGTTGACGAAAAGACCTCACTAACTCACACCGGTTTTATTGAATTGAAATTTTGTGTACTGTTACTTCGATGGTATGACGTGGTACCTTGACCTGATACTGCAGCATCACGTAGTCTGCGGGATACCCAACTCTTCAGCAACTATAGCTCTCATTAGAATGGACTCAATAGAATGGTTATAATTTTTTATTATATCTTGTTAATTTTTTTTATTAACATCACTTAATCACTGTTATATTTTTTTTTTATAATTGATTGTAATTATAATATAATTGTCTAAATAATTACAAATATAATTGTTGTAAACATAAGAAACACAAGTCTTCAGAAATCGTACAATGACAAATTTTCCTCGGCGGACTTGTTCTGTTCGTCGTTGCTCAAGAATGTTGCCAATGCTATTCCTGAATATAGCATTGGCAACATTCTTGCTGGCTAGCGATTACATTGGTTATGTTTTTGTTATTATTTTTTTAAACAGTAAGCACTTTTGCAGTTCTATGTGAGTGGTAGGCATGTGATAAACTCTTGTGTATAGGTGTATCTATGTATAATATGTATTATCTAATATGTGATATAAATGTAAAATCCGTAATTGGCTGTTGGATATGTTTATGTTTTTGTCTGTAAATTTTTATGTTGAGAGCTGTGGATTTTTTAGATAAATAAATAAATAAATAAGAAATAAGTGACCATCCATTCATTTTATATTGTTCAAACTCTATTTGTAATAGAATATTGAAGCTGATATTTGGCATTCCTAAGGGAGCACTTTTAGAGTTTTTCCTTCGTCAATTTATTTCAAGTTGTTCAGAGACGAGATAAATTTTATTGACAGTACATTTGATAGTGTAATCTATTATATGACAATATTATTATAGTTTTTATTTCATACATTTTCTGAGGAATCCTTCAAAAGTGATATTTTATTATAATAAATTCAATTCAGTAAGCAATGATAAATAATAAATGTCAGCGCTATTTTGTCTGTTTGTCTGAATATATATCTTGGAAAGTTAAGAGCATTTTTGACTTATGATGGCATAGATGGAAGGATTTCTGGTTAAAGTTATCATGGTTTTTGTCAAAATATTGTTAATGAACATGTTTCAACGCAATGTCTACAAAAAGTAAGTAGCAAATTATATATTTAAATTATTATAAAACACAATACTTATTTTCGAAGATGTTTTAATTGTTATAAAGTTAATAATTATCTAAGTAAGTTAAACGTCTTAAGTATTCCTTTTTGGAAAATATTCACACTATAATTATGATTTAAATAAATAAATAAATATTTTCACACATTCCACACTGCACCATTTAGCTCCACAGTAAGCAACTAATGCTTGTATTATGGATACCAGAAAGTTGATATAATACATAGATTAATTTTTTTGTAAATACATACATATTATAAATACAAAAAACATCCATGACACAGGTACAAAGGTAAAATGTTAACACTTAAACATTTGCCCCTAGCGGGATTCGAACCCGCGACCGTTTGGTTAACAGCTAGGGTTACTAGCCACTAGACCAAACGTGTTAGTAATATCTTAGTAGTTATCTATATCTATAAAAATATTCTGAAGGGAAGATTTATATGTTTGTAATGAATTAACTCAAAAACTACTGGACCATAGAAAGCTACATTATCAGCGAGTAACATAGGCTATATTTTATAAAGTTACACGGGCGAAGTCGTGTGCAACAGCTAGTAACAATATTAAAAAAATTCTTACGACAAAAAGGAATTTAAATTACTTATTACAAGTACATTTTTCGTTGGATTTCGTTTCGATTAGATGTTAGGTATTATGTCCCCAATTATGGTAAACTAGCTGGTGCCCGCGACATCGTCCGCGTTGAACGATGAAAGGTACCCTATGTCCTTTCTGGTGTCCCAGACAACGTGTATGCAAAATTTCATGGTGATCGGTTCACTAGTTTTTGCGTGAAAGAGTTACAAACATCCATACATCCAAAAATACTTTCGCATTTATAATATTAGTACGGATGAACTTTGGTAATGTCAGAATAATTTTTTTTTTCCCTTTTTTTAAACAGTACGAGCAAGACTTACAGCATTTTCAAAACAACGTTTACCTGTGAACAAATAACAAAGCTTTGAATTTTAATTTTTAATCTTAGATTATCCCTCGGGAACAGTACTTTTTTTTGATGATCCTTTTACCTGACGACGTGTATGCAAAATTTCATGATGATCGGTTCAGTAGTTAAGTCGTGAAAGCGTAACAAACAAACATAGGTACTCACTTTCGCATTTATAATATTAGTTGAGATGTCACCAAAGTATATAACATTAATAGATACTAAAATATTTAAGCACTTGGGTACTTGCCCAAAAAAAAAAGTTACACATCTGTTTCTTTTACTTTCTTATTGTTTATCTTATTTTCCAATTGAGATTTCCATTTGTCCACAAAATTTCCATTTGAAATAGCTTTTATTTTTTCCTAGAGTCCACAAAACGATACAATGTCAAAGGGGGGCTTTAAATTCCTTTGATGTCAGATGCTATGAAGCTTAATTCAAAGCATTTTGAAAATCGCTTTGTCTTTGTGCTTTCATTCATTGTTTGCAATATTATATTGTAAAATTGAATTGCCGAGTCAATGAAGTATTAAGCAGTAAGTTAAATTTATAGATAATCAAATAAATTTACATTAAGTTATTAGGATTAGGCTCAAATACTATTAAAACTATATAATTACGAGTAGGTAAGTATACCTTAATACCTAACTTAAAATATCTTTATACTGGCACGCGCCTCCGGCTTCGCATGGATGCAGTTTTGTGGGAAAATTTTCCAATTTCGCTCATGATATTTGAAAAAAATAATAATTGCCTAATGGTCTGGCCGTTTTCGAGTTTTATAGCGATTCGTTTTTATTTATACATTGTTACAATAAGGGATTTGTTACATAACATAAAGGATTTGTTACACTTTTAACCTAAATATTTCTCAATATATATTAAGAATTTTATCTGCATTAAAAATCGTCGATGTTTATGGTTGATTTTTGTATGTAAAAATCGGTCATCATGTAGGTAGGACTTGTTGGTTGATCGAAATTAGTAGTCTCGGTTGTTTACTATAGTAATTTAATGCTTTTGGTTGCTACTTTCGAACAAAATGAAACCAATGTACTCAAATACACGTGTAATTTTGCGGATTGTTATTATTGTGTTATTTAAAGGCCCATCCATAAACATCGATGTTTAAAAGACACCGCATATAATACAAAACTGCGGACAGAAAATCGTATATTTTAACATGCAAGAATAAATTACATTGGTAAATTGTACGACTTACAATGATGCTCGTTAGACTTTATGGCTATCGTTTGCGGCACCATAACCATTGTAATCGGGTTGAGGTCCGCGGGTCGATAGGACCTTGTGTGTCGTCCCCACATTCCAAAGCAAACATTGGATTTTCGACCTTACACATTACTCGGATCAAAGGCGCAAGTACCGACAACTCATTCATAATGAATTTGCTAATATCAAGAACCAATTTTCAGACATTTTCATACGTGGGAAGCCTGCTTTGTTACAGATTAGGTCAAAGGTGTAAAGCTTTCATTATATGACATAAAAGTGTTCACAGAAATGTATTTTGATAACTGGTTGGTTTATTCGTTTTGAAAAATAATAATTTATAGGCCTAAAATCTTCATTGCTGTTATAAGTTGTCCAGGTATTTTTATGGGAACGGTATTTTTTCTGGATGAAAGGCATCCTATATCTTTTCCTATTTCCCTGTAAGTGTGTATGCAAAATTTATGAGTCGGTTGATCGGATCATGTCGCATGTCGGTCCTACCTATTTTTCCATACAAACAACAACTGCCCAATAAGTTTTCACATCAAAAATTGTTATATAGCTAGTCATTTTAAATAAGTTTATGCACGCAATTGCAACGATAATTCATGGCAGTTTGTAAAGTGTTCTTTTTTCAAATGAACGCCAGTTTAATGCGAGATAAATGAGAGACACATGAGTGTATTTGTATGCCTTTGAGAGCGTTGCTCATACACTAGACCTGTTTGTCTATACAAGTGTATACGTTATACCATTCATTAGGAGATGCACTCTCTCGTTTCAGCTCGCTGACACGAAATGTTGAATCAAAAGATTATGTTACTGTGCACGGTTCCATAATAATTTACGGCTTAGCTCTAATTAATAGACTATGACTAGATTAATTGCATTGTTGTCAACAAGCACTCAGCCCTCATGATTGCAAAGCCTACTACTAAAAACGATGTTCATGAAACAATGTCGCGAATAATTTTATATTTTACAAATAAATGTCCCCTTGGGATGAAAGCTCGGATCGACGCGGTGAACATAGGTTCCAATCCCGATTAGTCCTTTACTTTGAAGACTTCCTTTTTATGTGGATTAAAAATGATGATTATTTGCGTTAATCGTGAAGATAGTGTGGAACTTAACATGTTTGAAGAAATCTTCAAAGATATCAAACTTGTGAATCAGCATTGGATGAATTTGGTAGTCCAGCAGTGGTACATAATATCCATTTTAATATTATAAATGTGAAAATAGCTCTGTGTCTGTCTGTTACCTGTTCCCGAATTAACTACTAAATCGATCATCGTGAAATTTTGCGTCCACATTGTTAGAAATATATAAAATGGCATGAGGTACTATTTATATAGAAAAAATACACTGTTAACAAAGGATCATCTAGAATTAAAAATTAAAAATACAACACCTCACAAAAGTATTGAATATGAATATTGAATAAATGTTTTAAAACCTAAGAGAAAGGGGCGCGGACTATATCGCAAGCAATATCCAGTTTTACTATAAAACAGTATATATAACAACACGTTATTTGTAAAATATTTTATTCAGCCTTTAAAAAATTATATACAACAACTCAGAACTTTACTGACGATCTAATATTTCTAAAGCAATCTTCTCAGAGTTAGTATAAACTTTAGAGAGAGTTGCTACAAAAATAAAGTGCCTTGACTTCAACTTTACGGTCTCGATTTCTCATCGAATAGAGATGCTGGTTGCTAAAAGCGGTATAGATCTCAGTTAAAAGATACCTCCAGTCATTGGCGTATCGCAATGCATCCGAAGGCTATCCTGAGAATAGATAAAACCGACTGCGAAATCCTCTACTGAAATTTTCAGTTTTCTACGTGGACTTTTCTATTTCCAATGTAAAGTACAAAGGCTGCCTTTGCTGCTGAAGAAAATCTTATTTGTTTTATAACCGCTTCGATTTCTTTTCAGTTAGAAATTCAACAGGAAATGTAATTACATTAAAATAATATACAATTTTTTTACGAATAAATTACAATGCGTTTTAGATATTACTATAACGACCCGCACGGATGTAATATTTATTCTGCGGTTATTTCTGAGATTTTAATGTACAAAATTTTTTACCTTATTGATAGTTTATTATCCCTATTTTCATTTGAAAGTCAACAGGCATGGATAAGTAATAAGGAGATCCCTTATCCATCAAGTAGATTGAATACACAGTTCAAAACACAACACAACGCAAATACACGGAGAATATTTCATGATGGTCGACATGTTTATAGCTACATATTAGTTGTCGAACGCTTTGTGCTCAGTAATAATAATACTGTCTGGTCTAGGATTACAGTATTTATTACATTTTCAAAATTTTGTATTTTGATATTCTGAAAAAGCTATGAATCAAAATCAATTCTTAATTATAGTTTTTTTTTTTAATATTGCAAAAGTTAAGTTTGCAATACCATCATAATCTCAGTATAGTATATGATGTCCACTGCTGGACATATAGACCTCGCTCATAAACTTCCAAAAATACCATTTAATAGCCAACGTTACAGCATGTAACATTTTAGAAATACATAAAAAGAATTAAATTTTTATATATCCTATATAAAAATTTAATTCTTTAAATTTAAAAAAAAAAGAAAATACTAGTAATTAAAAAAAAATATACATATATTATATTGTAAGAGTTATTATTTTAAGCAACTGTTTTACTGTGCACTTTTAAAAAAAAACGAACAACACAAGTGGTTCGCGGGGTAGATTCCGGGAGGGGGACGAGTAGCGAGAAGCTAAGCGGGGCGACCGGCGCGTGTGTCATTATTAAGAGTGCACAGCAAAAGTAAGGATTGTATTAAAAGTAATCGTGTGAATTTAATGTAAAACGAGGAACGAGTAAAGGACGGGAATAAACGTATTCTCACTCCATGGTGTTTTATTAAACTTCAGAAGTGCGAGAATATACAAATTTTCTCGGCACGCTCACAACCAAAATACACGTAAGTAATTTTCAGTTAATAAGTTTTCTTTTCTCCTCTGACAGTCTACGTACTAACTTTATTAGTACGTAACTATTAACCTAGTACGTAACTATGATTTTAACCTTGGTTAGAAAACAGTTCGGGAATATATGATAATTATTTAAAACTGGTTAATTAATTAACTTTAAAAGGGATATTCCTTACATATTGTTCATTATCGTGAGGAATCATAAGTTGTTATAGTTAACCAAATAAAATAATAATAATATAAATGTCGGAGATGCCTGCCATGACCATCGTCATATACCTACCACAATTTATATCGCACTTTTACTATTATTTGTTACATTATTTATTGACTGTTATTTGATACTTTACTAAATGTGATCTAGTTATTAACTAGTGATTAGTTCTTATTATCCAATGGGTAATAGGTAATATCAATCTACCCTCCTTTGGGTTTGTATACACACAGCGCGCCTTATTATTTAGTGGGTGACTTGTAATATCAAACTACCCTCATTTGCCTTGTAAGCATGTTGGCGCCAATGGATTGGGTTGTTGGTACTTGTGTTGCACTGAGATCGCTTATAAAAGGGGCGGAGCGAGCAACTAGATGGTGTTGTATGGAATATGTGTATATGTATATAAATGCAGTTATGATTTTTGTACTTGTATACAACATGTATGTAGTGGTAAGAAATTATCACTAATTCTATAATTTTCGAGTTTCAGGAAATCGACCAACCGAATATAAAAGGGAAGGCCTTAGGTAACGAAAGGCCAATTGGCGAGCGCACAGAAGCAAAAGAATGGATGAATCGCCATCCCGTCGTTTGAACACGCCGGAACGAGTAGAGTCGCGAGGGCGACAATCCATCGACAACGCCAGGCGTAGCCGCAGTCTCACCCGACGAGACAGCGTCTCCGGGCAATATCGTAGCCGCCGGACAGAGCATCGCAGCCCACGTGATAGTGACAGGCTGCGGCAGATGGAACGTCAAGTCGACCGAGAGCGCGATAGGCTACGTGACCTCCAAGAAAACCTGTATAGGGAGCGTAACCGAATCCATCGAACCGTGAGTAAACAACGAGACCTTGTACACACCAACCGGCATCGCTCTGGATGTGACTCTCGAAGGCGAGAACGCAGCCCAACAGGGTCTGATGATGGACCTGTCAGACAAAGAAGTCGGGTTGAAACTCGCAACCAGGGTTGCTTGAGTCCTTCTTTTTCAGCCCGGGACGTTGCGAATATCCTTAATACATTAAAAAACTTACCGTCACAACCGTCGACGTCAACTAAGCTCGTACCTTTTTCATCCAAGGATCACAATAATATCTTGCCGAACTTCGATCCATCTACGAAAAACCAAAGAATTGATATGTGGTTGAACAAGGTTAACGAGTGCGCCACCGTCTACGGTTGGGATGATAGAACGACAGTTCACTTTGCCATGCAAAAGCTACAGGGTTTGGCCAAAACCTGGTACGAGAGCTTACCTTCAATTTTATTTACTTGGGCCGAATGGCAAATTAAATTAGTAAATGCATTTCCGTATGAGCAAAATTATGGTCAAACTCTGGAGGACATGCTAAAGCGGAAGAGTCGATTTAATGAACCGATTGAGGTGTATTTTTATGAGAAACTAGCCTTATTGAACCAGTGCAACATCGGCGGTAAACGAGCGGTCGACTGTATAATACATGGTCTGACGAATAGGACTATACAATCTAGTGCCATTACTTTGCGATGTGAACATCCGGAACAATTGTTACAGTTTCTGATGAGTAATAAGGAATCACCACAACCTTTTGATCGAACGCTTAAACTCAGAGTAGGAAACGATGCAAATTCGGTCAGTAGAAATAAAGCAGCTAGCACAGTTCGCTTACCTCAAAACTCTGATATATTTTGTTACAATTGTAAGGAGAAGGGACATCCGTTTTTAAAATGCCCCAAAGCTATTATCAAATGTAGTAAGTGTAATAAGGTGGGGCATACGACGGAAAAATGTTTTGCTAACAATATTGATGTTAATAAGGGTAGTAATGTTAAAAAAGCAATGCGTATATCATGTAAACAGCCAAGTTCGAAATATATCAAAGAGGTTTTGGTAAATAAAGTCCCAGTTAAGGCTTTCATTGATTTTGGTAGCGAAGTATCTTTGATTAAAAAATCTCAGGCGGTCGGCTTAGCGTTATCATACAATAATGAGCCAACGGTGTTGAAGGGTTTCGGTAATGAGATAGTTTGCACGCTTGGTAATGTCTCCGTAGACTTATCTGTTGATGCTGTAGGCGCCAACATCGTTTGTCAGGTGGTCGATGATAAATATTTAGAACTACCTTTGCTTATAGGGCAGACGTTCACAGAACTATCTCATGTATCCGTATACAAAAATGCTGAAAAACTTAGTTTTTTCAATATGGGTAGTGAAATGCCCTTCTCGCAAACAGACATAAAAGCTGACGTCTCTTCCAAAATAATAGCCGCATCCGTCTCTGATATTTACGGATTATCGAGCGTTAAGACTATGACGGACCCGCGCGTTGATGGTGATATCTTAGTAGACAGTAAAATTATTGGAAAACCTTCACAGCAACTGATTGTCCTAGGAGGCACGTACCCAGTCAGTGATGGGATTGTTCACTTGTTAGTTTCCCCAACCTCAGTACATTGTCTCATTAGGGAGGGCATGACTCTCAGTCGGGGCGTGCAAGTGAGAGTGGTCAACCGCATTGCCAGGTCCTTCAGTGAACTCTCAAAAGGGTCCAGGATTGACGATGATAAAGTACGTGTAGGTGACTCTATTGAAGAATTTCATCGTCAAAAACTTTTACTGTTACTGAACAAATATCAGCATTGTTTTGCGTCTACTTTAAATGAGCTGGGTTGCACTAATGTTACCGAGATGACCATTGAAGTTAACAGTAACAAACCGATTGTATATCGGCCATACAGGCTGTCGCATAAGGAGAGGGAAAACGTACGCGATATGGTTAATGACATGATGGAAGCAGGTATAGTACGAGAGTCTGTATCGGAGTATGCCAGCCCTATTATTCTCGTGCGCAAGAAAGATGGTAAGGTAAGGATGTGTGTCGATTACAGGATGTTAAATTCTGTAACAGTTAAAGAGCGTTACCCTATGCCCAATATTGACGATGAAATAGCACGTTTGTCTGGACAAGCCTTTTTCATCACTCTCGATTTGACATCCGGTTATTACCAAGTGCCCATAGCTGAACAGTCGCGACCGTTAACGTCATTTGTCACACCGGATGGCCAATACGAGTTCAATCGGATGCCATTCGGTTTGGCAAATGCTCCGGCTGTATTCCAAAGGATGATGCATCGTGTTTTGGGACCAACTCGCTTTGATGGGGCAACGTCATATATTGATGACGTATTGATATACGGAAAAACTGTGGACGAGTGCCTAACTAGGTTAGAACATGTTTTACAATTGTTAGAGACAACAAATCTCACCCTAAATTTGGCTAAGTGTGAGTTTTTGATGGACAAAATAGATTACCTCGGCTACGAGATAAGTGCTTCCGGAGTTCGACCGGGTAATAAGAAAATTCAGTGCGTTCTCGATTTTCCTCGTCCCATAGACCAACACACGGTACGTCAATTCCTTGGTCTTGTAGGATATTTCCGCAAATTTATCCATAATTTCGCGATATTGGCTTACCCATTAACAAAACTGCTCACTAAAGATGCAGCTTGGGTGTGGACATATGAACAACAAAAGGCGTTCGATACACTCAAAGCTAAATTAGTGAGTAGACCAATTCTTGCCATTTATGATCCCGCAGCAGAAACCGAACTACATACTGACGCCAGCAAACTGGGAGTTGGTGGCGTACTCTTACAGAGATCCCATGACAGTGATCCTTTCAGACCAGTGGCTTTTTATAGCCGTAAAACTTCTCCCGAAGAAAAGAATTTTCATGCTTATGAGCTTGAGACTCTAGCCGTGATATGTTCCCTGAAAAAATTCAGAGTGTATCTTTTGGGGCAGAATTTTAAGATAGTTACGGATTGCAGTGCCCTGCGGTCAACTTTTTCTAAAAAGGACATTCTTCCACGGATCGCTCGTTGGTGGCTTCTTATGCAGGAGTTTCAGTGCTCAGTCGAATATCGCCCTGGTGTAAAAATGGCACATGTAGACGCCCTTTCACGTAATCCGGTGTCAGACTGTGAAACTTCGCGAGTTCTGGAACAATATCCATCGGTCATGAGTATCACTAGTGAGGATTGGTTGCACACCCTTCAGTTAGGAGATGCGGAACTATGTAGAATCCGTGATATTCTTAGCACTAAGGTAGATGCAGATGGACTCAAATACATTCGAGACAATTTTCTAATAAAAGATAACAAACTATATCGGTACTTCAATGGGGACCGAAATAATATTCGTTGGGTTGTGCCGAAGGGTGCAAGGTGGCAACTTTGTCGTATGAATCACGACGATATAGGGCATTTCGGAACTGAAAAGACCTTGGAACGTATTCAAAAATCATACTGGTTTGCCAAAATGTCCAGGTTTGTTAAAAAATACGTCAATGCGTGTATAGAATGTGCTTACGCCAAGAAAAATAATTCCAAGAAAGAAGGGTACCTGCACCCAATTATAAAAGTTGATGTGCCATTCCATACGTTACACGTTGACCACCTTGGACCTTTTGTGAAATCCAAACGGGGTAATACTCATCTTCTTGTTATTGTTGATGGGTTTACGAAATTCGCATTTGTTAGGCCCGTGCGTAATACAAAAACTCAGAGTACTATAAGGGCATTAGAGGATATATTTTGCATATTTCGCATTCCAGACCGGATTATCAGCGATAGGGGGGCATGTTTCACATCTCATGCTTTCAAGAGATTTTGTCTCGTTAAAGGTGTGAAGCATGTTCTAAATGCCGTAGCCAGCCCTCGCTCGAACGGACAGGTTGAAAGGTACAACCGTACCATCCTCAACTCTTTGACAGCTCAAAATCTGAATTGCGATGAAAGAGAGTGGGATGATACGGTTGGAAAGGTACAGTGGGGATTGAATAATACGTGTCAAAAGACTACGGGCAGAACACCAGCCGAAGTAATGTTTGGCACGAGCATGAACTGTGAAGCGAACCCCAAGCTCAACGAAGTAAGACGAGAAACTCGCGAATCGAATGATTTGACTACTATTAGAGAGGATGTGAAAGATACAATTGATATCCACCAAGAAAAACAGAAACAGATATACGATAAAGGTAGGCGACCTGCGCGGATTTATGCTGAGGGAGAGTTAGTTAAAATTACGAAAACATCTTTTGCTAATGATGGTAAGAGTAAGAAACTCCTTCCTGCGTACATAGGTCCGTATAGGATAGTTTCAGTATTGGGGAACGATAGGTATAGGGTAGCGGCCATTCCAGGCTTAACAGGATCCAAGAACAAACGTCAAACTACCGTAGCTACCGACCGAATGTTGCCCTGGGTCAATGTTGCTGCACTAGAGGTTAATGATTCTGACACAAGTGATAACGATGGAGATTTGACCGATAATGACGCGGATAATAATAACAATAAATGAATATCATGTATAAAGTTACTTTCATATAAATTATATATATATATTTTATGTACCTCTTGTTCTGAATGGATGATTAAGCTAGACGATTATAAGTTTAGTATTATTAGTTAATAAGATAGTAGTAGGATTTAAATTTAATTTAAAGTAAATTTACAACTTAGACGACTTTGTCGCATTGTGTAGTCTCCTTTTTGTATGTTAATAAAACCAAAAAAAGTTGATCAAAATAAGTTACTCTATACTATAAATTATGTTTCCGTTTTTTTCCGTTTCCGGTTGTCAAATAGTAAACTGTCAATTAAAGCGACCCAAAGAAAATCTAAAATTAAAAATAGTTAATTACCTTGTTAGCGAAAAGTAAACCAAAAATCAGATATAGTTAGTGTAGTGGTACAATAATACATAAATAAGCAGTGATTGTGTGAATAATTATTACAATAATAAGTATTTTATAATTATTACAATATACCTACCAAAACCAAAATATTAGAGAGTGACACAGAATAACAAGGTGAAAGAGTGACACAGAGCAACAAGGTGAAAAACAGATCTATGTAATAAAACCAACATCGAACTTGAGCAAGCAATTAAATGTGCAGTGACACAGACTAACAATTATTTCTGCACAAGTGCATAGACTTGTTGGTTAAATTGGACTGTGTGTATTTGTACTCTTGGAACTACTACACGTTTAAAAACCGACGAGTTCAGTTGGTTAGAAAACTAGAAAAGGAAATGGACCATCAATTGCAAATGTTGTTTGAAAAAATGAAAAATGAAATGAAAAATCAAACAGTTGAGTTAACAAAAAACATTACTGATACCATTATGCATAAGCTAGAAGAAAAGATAAAACCAATTAGAGAAGAGAATGAAAATTTGAAAACAAAATTAGTAAGCCTGGAGAAAGAAATCGTTTATTTAAAAAGGCAGAAAAGAAACAAAAACATAGTAATTTTTGGTTTAAAAGAAGGAGAGAATTTCAACACAGATCTCATGCTGAAGGTTAAAGAAATATTTCGAAGGGATTTACAGATATCTATCCAAGATTATGATGTTGACAATATTTATCGTATCGGAAAAACAAATAAGAGTGGTAAACCGAGACCAATTCTTCTTTCTTTTGTTAATACTTTAAAAAGGAATGAAATAATAAGAAACAAAAAGAAATTAACAGAAATTTACATTACCGAAGACTATCCAAAGGAAGTTTTGGAAAAGAGGGAAGCCTTAAAACCCAAATTGATAGAGGAAAGAAGCAAAGGTAATCTGGCATATATAAAATACGATCAACTTGTGATAAAAGAAAACAACTCAAACAAAGATAAAAGAAAAAGAGAATTATCAATTTCACCTCAAAATAACATGCAACCTAGAAAGCAACAGACTTTCAGAACAAACCAAAAAAATGCATTTGATATTATGAGAGTCAGATCTAACTCTCTTTCAAATTTCCCAGAAAATAAACAATAGCAGTTACATATCGGCAAACGGAAAATAAAACAAAGCATGATAACAGATCACAGCAACAAACAAAATACAACAATACAACAAAACGAAGCAACAGAAAATAATGGAACAGAAAAACTCTCTCCCCCAACCCGACTGGTCCTCGTGGGGGAAAAAGACCACGACCCTCTAAAGATAAAAACAATGAAGAAAAAATCAACAAAAGATTTAAATATACACATTTCTACATTCAACACTCGATCATTGCGAACACCTGAAAAACTCTTCGAATTGCAACTGGCACTAGAAAATATAAATTGGGATATATTAGGAATTAGCGAAATGAGACGCTTTGGAGAAGGAATAGAAGACTATGGAAAGTATATTTTACATTACAAAGGTGAAACACCAGGATTATACGGCGTTGGATTTTTAATCAAAAGAAAATTCATGAAAAATATAATTGAAATTAAAGGTGTTTCGGAAAGGATTGCAGTCTTGAATATAATATTACCTATGTACCAGGAAAAGGATTCATTGTGGTCCATTATTCAGGCGTATGCTCCAACAGAAACTATTAGAAGTCAAGAAAAAGTAAAAATAGATGAATTCTACAAAGACTTACAATCCACGATACAAAATTCACACAAAAACATTATACTGATGGGGGATTTCAATGGTCAGGTTGGAGTTTGCAGGCCGGGAGAGGAATTCACGATAGGAAGACATGGTTACGGAAATAGAAGTAAGAACGGCGAAAGGTTGATCACACTCGCACAAGAGAATAAATTAAAAATTTTAAACACCTTTTATTGCGGAAAAGTTTCAAGGAAGTGGACCTGGATTTCTCCAAACGGGTCATATAAAAACGAAATAGATTTCATACTGTCCAATAACAGCAAGGTTTTTAAAAATGTGTCTGTAATTAATCAACTAAATTTCAATTCTGATCATAGAATGGTTCGGGCAACTTTGACAGGAGCACATGTAAAGAACAATAGGAGGTTTCAGAATAATGCTAATAGTCTTGTCTGCCTCGGTAATAGCGATAAACTGTTGAGTAACTTAAAAACAATAGTAGACAGCGCTATACAACACACGTCAACACAAGAAAAATATAATTACATTTTAAACACACTTAAAACGGAAACAACTAAAATAAATAATGAAGGCAAAACGAAAGTTCTGTCAAGTGAGTCCAAACAATTGTTAGACCAACGGAGAGAACTGATAAAGAAAGGGAACACCAAGAAGAACAGACAAAGCATTATAAGCTTGAGTAAACAAATAAATGAAAGCATTAGAAGAGATTATAAAATAAGAAGACTAAATAAGATACAAAATCATATTGAACAAAATGGAGGAATAAAGAAAGCTTTTAAAGAATTAAATGACAAAAAAGTGTGGATGCCATACCTAAAAAGCAAAGATAAGGACATTACCAATAAGAGACAGGAAATACTTAAAATTGCTACGGACTATTATAAATGTTTATATGGAAATAAGGAAAATAAACGAATCGAAGAGATATCGACACAGGACATTTGGACTGACCCAGAACCAGTACCGCTAATATTAAAGGAAGAAATAATAAAGGCTGTAAACTCACAAAAATTTGATAAAGCTCCAGGACCAGATCAAGTAACCAATGAACTTCTTAAAACTACAGTATCCATTATAGTTCCAGTGCTAACTGATTTATTCAACGAAATCTTAATAACAGAAAACATACCTGCCGACTGGATGAAATCAACAATAGTACTACTCCATAAGAAAGGAGATAAAGGGGACATCAACAATTACAGACCGATAAGCTTAATGTCGAATATTTATAAGGTGTTTTCCAAAGTAATTCTGTCTCGTATTGCGACTGCGCTTGATGAAAACCAGCCCAAAGAGCAAGCGGGTTTTCGTAGTAAGTTCTCAACAGTGGATCACATCCACGTTCTTAGACAGGTCATGCAAAAATTTCAAGAATATAACAAAACATACTACATAGGATTTGTTGACTTTCACAAAGCATTTGATTCCTTGGAACATGAGTATATATGGAGAACACTAAGCTGTCAAGGTATCCAAATCAAATATATCAGAATTCTTAATGCTATCTACTCAGGAAGTACAGCTCAAATACAACTGGAGACCACAGGGGAACCATTTCCTATTAAAAGAGGTGTCCGTCAAGGGGATCCCATTTCACCGAAATTATTTTCAGCAGTCTTGGAGATGATTTTTAGAAATCTCGAATGGGAAAACATAGGTCTGAACATAAATGGAGAAAAGTTGAACCATTTGCGTTTCGCGGATGATTTGATACTATTCGCGGAAACCCCAACTGATTTAGAACTAATGTTACAACAATTATCTGATGAAAGTGCTAAGGCAGGGCTGTCTATGAATACAAACAAAACAAAAATTATGACCAATAGTCCACATTTAGATATTATAAGAGTAAATGATAAACAAATAGAATATGTAAATGAATATATATATTTAGGACAGTTAATATCTCCCTCAAATACCATGCATAAGGAAATAGATAGAAGAATTACAAATACATGGAAGAGATTTTGGAGCCTTAGTGAAGTAATGAAGAATAAAGAAATAACAACAAACATTAAAAGATCTGTGTATAACATGTGCATACTCTCTTGCTTAACTTACGGTTGTCAAACATGGTCACTAACAGAACAACTAGCAAATAAGATAAAAGTGTGCCAGAACAGCATAGAACGAAGCGTAGCGGGTGTGAGAAGAAGAGACAGGGTAAAATTAGAAAAAATAAAAAGCAACACAAATTTTAGAAACGCATATATGGTTTACAAGAAGCTAAAATGGCAATGGACAGGACATTTCTTACGAGAACCAAAAGAAAGATGGACGAAAATAATAACAGAGTGGTACCCCAGGGGCGACAAAAGAAATAAGGGGAGACAATTTAAACGTTGGGAGGATGACATAAGACAAGTAGCAGGTCCTTTGTGGACCAGGTTAGCCAAAGATCGAAGAACTTGGAAATCTTTAGAGGAGGCCTTTGTCTCGGGACAAGCTGTTAGAGTTGAGGGACCGATTGCCGATAATTTGTAATGTTTTTATTTTAAACTGTTTTATATTGTATTTAAAGTATATTAGTATGTAGGCATAATAACGTAGAATATTGTAAATTTAACAGCAATAAAGGCTTATTTTATTTATTTTATTTTATTTTTAGAGAGGATGTGAAAGATACAATTGATATCCACCAAGAAAAACAGAAACAGATATACGATAAAGGTAGGCGACCTGCGCGGATTTATGCTGAGGGAGAGTTAGTTAAAATTACGAAAACATCTTTTGCTAATGATGGTAAGAGTAAGAAACTCCTTCCTGCGTACATAGGTCCGTATAGGATAGTTTCAGTATTGGGGAACGATAGGTATAGGGTAGCGGCCATTCCAGGCTTAACAGGATCCAAGAACAAACGTCAAACTACCGTAGCTACCGACCGAATGTTGCCCTGGGTCAATGTTGCTGCACTAGAGGTTAATGATTCTGACACAAGTGATAACGATGGAGATTTGACCGATAATGACGCGGATAATAATAACAATAAATGAATATCATGTATAAAGTTACTTTCATATAAATTATATATATATATTTTATGTACCTCTTGTTCTGAATGGATGATTAAGCTAGACGATTATAAGTTTAGTATTATTAGTTAATAAGATAGTAGTAGGATTTAAATTTAATTTAAAGTAAATTTACAACTTAGACGACTTTGTCGCATTGTGTAGTCTCCTTTTTGTATGTTAATAAAACCAAAAAAAGTTGATCAAAATAAGTTACTCTATACTATAAATTATGTTAGCTACTTATGTGATGTAAGTATTGTAACAATGAAAGGTGTTACAAAATATGTACACATATGAATCTAAGACTAAATCAGTATTGTAAATAGTGATTATTATTGGAGTTGGATAAAGTATGTGAGGTCTTGGTTTTTTTTGAAACATCGACTGAACTGTAAGAATGGATGGGTTTACGGTTCGGTCATGTCGCTATCCTGGTAACGAGAATGGATGGGTTCGTTGCTTGGCTGGCGAAGCGTTCTAAACTCCAGCATTGTTGAAATGTTTCCTTTTTGCAAGAATGGATGGGTTTGCAAATAGGACCCATTCTCGGAAAATTGAAAGTGTTTTGAAATTATATACTTAAAATAATCTTAAATCAATATTGTAAACAGTGTTATTTGTACTATACTATGAATCAATTAAGTACTAGTTGTTTGAAACATCGGCTGAACTGTAAGAATGGACGGGTTTACAGCTCGGTCATATCGCTATCTTGGTAACGAGAATGGATGGGTTCGTTGCCTTGCTGGCGAGGTGTTCTGAACTCTAGCATTGTTGAAATATTTCCTGTTTGCAAGAATGGATGGGTTTGCAAATAGGACCTAAATTTTGAACTTGTTTTATCAAAGTTAGCTGTGCGAGAATGGATGGGTTCGCACTTATTGTTGATCATTATGTTTTATTTTTATTTTTAAATTCTAGAATAGTTGTGCATGAGGACATGCACTTTGTCAGGATGGGCAAATGTAAGAGTTATTATTTTAAGCAACTGTTTTACTGTGCACTTTTAAAAAAAAACGAACAACACAAGTGGTTCGCGGGGTAGATTCCGGGAGGGGGACGAGTAGCGAGAAGCTAAGCGGGGCGACCGGCGCGTGTGTCATTATTAAGAGTGCACAGCAAAAGTAAGGATTGTATTAAAAGTAATCGTGTGAATTTAATGTAAAACGAGGAACGAGTAAAGGACGGGAATAAACGTATTCTCACTCCATGGTGTTTTATTAAAATATATGTATCTATAATTATATAAACATATACAATTATAGATTTGCACATTATATGCAAATACATACTTATTATCACATATGCGTGATAGCATTCGTGCGAGTGCGAGTGTGTGTGTGTGTGTGTGTGTGTGTGTGGTGTGTGTGTGTGTGTGTGTGTGTGTGTGTGTGTGTGTGTGTGTGTGTGTGTGTGTGTGTGTGTGTGTGTGTGTGTGTGCGTGCGTGTGTATCGTCGTTTAAGTATATTGTTTTTTTTTTTTTGTTACTCTGAAATGAAATTTCATTTCTCAATTCAATTATGGTATATATGTAGAATTATTTATATATTTTTTAGACTAATGGATAATGTTTATCTGATTTCAACAGAATTCGTACCAAAAACAGTTAATAGAGAAAAAAAAACTCAATGAAATTTGTCTTAGGTATTTATTCAATATCCTTCTTTGCGGCGACAATCGGGCAAATTAAATTCGTTCCAACACCACACCGCAGTATAACGATGCCATTTTTGCTCTGAAACGTTTTATTAACTATGAAGACGTAATTGAAACCAGTTTTTCTTTCGGTGCGATCACTCTCGCTCTCTTTTCTTTATTGGAAAACTTTGTTCACTGCAAACATGTTCAAATAAATTATAACGCCACTTAAACTTAATTATATAGCTTATTGTTTACTTCAAAATAAACTTCAGTTCAATCAATCAATCAATGGAAATCGTTAACGAGCCGTTACTGTACATTGAATATTAAAAAATATATAATTTGTACACACTGTATTGAATATTGAAAAATATATAATTTATACACATTGTATTTATATTACCTAGTAGAAAAAAGTAGTTTAGAGAATAGTTGTCTGTGTGTTTGTAAATGCTAATAGGTTTACAATCCAATCGGTTTGTATTGTAAACCAATTAGCGTGCACAAATAAACAAAATGTTAATTGAAATAATATGCCCTATTATTCCGAATGCCTCGTGTACGAAGTCGCGGGCACAGCTAGTAAATAAATAAATATTAAATTTTTATAATCATAATGTAGGTAAGTACTATGTTCATTTTTATTGATACAATATTTATAAAAAAATACAATATTGATACAATGATTATAACTCGTAAATAACTAATATTATAAAGATTTCTATTATATAAAAAAAATTTCTAGATGAAACTTACCCTATGTCCATTCTTGCATCCCTGACAACGTGTATGAAAAATTTTAATGAAGATCGGTCAAGTAGTTAAGTTAACAGACAGACATACTTACTTTCACATTTATAATACTAGCTGGTGCCCGCGACTTCGTCAGCGTTGAACGATGGAAAGTACCCTATGTCCTTTCTGTTGTCCCAGACAACGTGTATGCAAAATTTCATGATTATCGATTCAGTAGTTTTTGCGTGAAAGAGTTACAAACATCCATACATCCAAACATACTTTCGCATTTATAATGCGAAAGTATGTTATGATACTTTCGTTTAGTTATGTTATGATACTTTAGTTGTGATGATGAAAATTTATGATGAAAATTTCAATGCGAACGAAACCACGAGGTACAGCGGCTATTTATTAAAACACTTGATATGAATATTTAAAGCTTAGTTACATAAATAGCTAAAGGGTGTGAATATGAAAAATTTTGTAATGTAACAGTTTTTTTATGTAAAAATATAATGAGGTTACGTAAAACTTTCTATTTAAATATGACGTATAATGACGAATGAGACGTATAATGACGAATATGACGCATCTATACTAATATTATAAAGCTGAAGAGTTTGTTTGGTTGAACGCGTTTATTTCAGGAACTATTAGTTCGAATTGAAAAATTCTTTTTGTGTTTGTCCATTTATCGAGAAAGGCTTTATAACATTTTGAACGCAGACGAAGTCGCGGGCACCAGCTAGTAAAGTATAAAGAGTTTAGTTAAACATATTAAGTCATTTATTACATTAAAATAAGAAAATTTACAATAGAAGTCTCAGTTGAAATTAAATGGAAATATTTGTATGCTCTTGCATTAAGATTTTGTAGACTTGTGTTTGTGCAAATAAAGATTTATTAATTTATTTAAGTAAGTAAATTTTATCTAAAGTAATTAACTATAATTGAAAGTAAATTAACTATAATTGAAATTTAAATATCATCATCATTATCATCGTTAACAAGTTAAAGAGTTCATCACAATGTAACATCTCCCGATCGTGTCAGAAATAAAATTATTTAAAAAAATTACATAACATACATTCCAACTAGGCTTTTTAGAAGTTTTCAATGCTGCCTAGATTTTATCCCACATTAAATTGATCGAAAGAATCCAAGATGTAGACAGTTTTCTTAAAGATGTTTATTGAAACGGCATTTAGCTTGTAATATAGAAACACGGTTTCTCTGGTACTGTATATATAAGCTAATTTGTCCTACAGTGTAGCACGAGGCGTGGTCACCGAGACACTTGCTAACCTAGTTCACGGAAACTGAACTATCTTTGATCTACCCGCATGTGCCGAGGCGTTCCCAAATAGAACTTTTCATACATACAGAACCACATTGCGATTATATACGTTGCGTGTTTTTTTATTAAACTAATAAACACTGTAACTATAAGAAAAAAGTATAATTATTGATTTTATTTTTCTGTTTAGAGGCTATTAATAATTAAAAAAAAGGGAACACGTATTTTCTAGTTTTGAGACAATTATGGTTTAATTCAACTAATGAAGTAGAACACTAGTAATGTTATAATTTATAGGTATTGAAATAAAAATAATTATTGAGAACTAGCTTTTCCTCGTGATTTCGTCTACGTATTTTTATAAATTATATTGGAACTTTTCAGTAATATATGTAACTACATTACTGAAAAGTTCCATTAAAATCCGTCACAAACTTACGAATTTATAACATTAGTAATGCTTATAGGTAAGTTTTGCTAATTTAAATTAATAAAAAATTATTAAAGTGTACGTGTATTTAAATTTTTAAACCATAATTTTAAATTTAAGTAGACACCTTTTAAAATTTACTAATCTTATTCTTTTAATACATTGACTAGAGTTGGGCTTTCAAAGTATTTTAATTAATTACCAAACAAATTACTTCAGCTATTTCTTTCCGAAAATATGAAATTAACAAGTCTCAACAAACCCATACAAAATAGACATATTTAAAAAATGGTCACGAACGCACTTTATTCTCCCGTATGTTTACTAGAGCGTAGCACTAATAACTCTCAAACTAGAAGCTATATAAACTTATTAAGACTAAACGTCTTCCGTCCATTATTATGCAAAAACTATTTAAACTTCCATTAAGCATTAGATACCTGTACTCGTTACTGATATGCATACTTATAGATTTTTAAACTATCTCCGGTGGATCTTTTCAGTAATTTATTAAATTTATCCGCATCCTTGCTAAGAGTTAAATTTGTTAACATACACCGCAAAAAGCCCACAACTCATTTCAAGGTGAATTTTAAGATAGCTAAGTGTCAGCTAAAAATTCTTAAGACAGTGTCATCCTGAGTTCCCTAGGACGTAAGACCACACTAGGTTTTCGTCATCGGACTACTAGGCGTTGGATTTTTCACCCTTACGTTGTATACATACCACCATTTCGCACGAAACCTTTGCGTCTTATATTATTATGTGCACAGCGATTTACTGGAATTCTCTCCTTTCATCAGAGTTTCCAGAAACATTCATTCCATCCCAGGACAAGGTAACTCCACCTTCAACCTCATCTTCACTTACCATCAGGTGAAATTGAGGTCAATCGCTATCCCGTATACAAATAAAAGAAAAACTTTCCTGACGCTGTTAATACAAAAGAAATAATTGGTATTACCTCGAGGCATTTGTTTCTCTTAATAATCAAACGCGGAAAAGTCACAGTATAAGTCATTTTGCCTTTGTTCTTGGCTTGATAGCTTTTTTAACTATATATTCAAACAAAGTAACGTCGTCTTGGAATAGTTTGATCAAACTTTTGTAATCCAATAAGCCAATAACTCTGAAACCAAGACAAAGTCTCGCGTAATAGCAAATATTAGTCTGACGTCGGAAAAGGCTGTCGCGCCTCAGATGACCGGAAATTGCTAGCCAGCCACCTACTTCCGGCACTGTGCATTGTTTATACGCAATTTGCCGTACTTATGTAGCATTAAATTATTCATCTAAAAATACAAAAGCACACATGCTGTTATTTCACGGTGGTCTTATGTAATGGGGTGGTTACTGACGCCAAAGGGGCTGCACATTTATGACTGCAAAACTATACTAAACTCAAAAACTGCTGGACTAAATTCTTTTACCTATTAGACATTATACATTACGTACAATTTGTGTTATAGGTATTTAAGTATATAATTTTTGTTTTAATTATTACGGTTATTTAAATTTTTTTTGATTAAAACATGATATTGATGTATTTTTATCCACCCAATGGATTTTCACTTTTCACTGATGACAAATAAGGAAAGTTGTTTATATATAATTTTCAGAAAAAATTGCATGCGTGCGAAGCCGGCGGCGAGTTAAATATGTTTTCGTTAAATAAACAATTAATAAAATAAATAAATCAATGTAAAATAATAATGTCGAAACTGAGAGAAAATTTTCATCTAAGTTTCAGAATAAACGAACAGCTTAACAATAAATAATAAGCATCTCATTCCCATTCAAAAAGTCAACAATAAGTAATTGTACATTCAAACAAAAACTTCGTCTTTTCTCAACGAGTTTCCGCCAAAAGGCTTCACTTTTTCTCTTAAAAACCGAGTTGGCAACAAAGGATACGGTCAGCAAATTTTTTTACTAACAATACCAAACGTTAAAGCCAAATTCTCTACAACTGCGCTCTGAACTTTTTACATATAAGAATAGTATGTTACAAATTGTGATGAAACCAGCAATTTCAGATTGAATATATAAAACTTTTAATGTGTTTTGATACAAAACAATATATGAATAAGTGTATATTATATAAAAAAAAAGGTATATAAATATAAACACAATATTAAAATATAAAATATAACTTTATGTTGTCTTGACTATTTAATTGCGCGTTAAAATTCTGTAACTTTAAAGATGGATGTAACTATTCGAGTCAAAAAGTTAACGTGGAAATTGTTATTATTAAATGTCAGAAATAAAATTATATCAGACATATTTATAGAAACAAATATAGTCAAACATGAAAAACTTAATTGGATCCGAATATTAGTTGTTTCCTATGACTAGTTGGATTCTTGCAAATACGATCAAATGACACCAATGTAGTGTTCGTGTCTGTGACAACTAAGACATTTTCGGATCTATTTATAAATTCAAAAAACGGTCCTAACGATAAAGTCAATCATATAATATTACTATGTAGTTCGTATAAAAGGAACTATTCATGTGGAAACGTAACGCTATTTCTAGAAATGATTTCCTTTTATAGATATCTCTAGGTAATTGAATTGAGAAAAATGTTAACGTATTTATTACGGAACGTATTTATTACGGATATTTATTTTTACTAGTGATCGCCTACTAGTCTAAATTCTATCATACTCGTAATCATTTCGAAGTCTCTAAATAGTACTAAATCTTGTCAATAGCTAATAAAAAACAACGGTCCGTTGTGAGGCGCATCAGATTCGCAAAAAGCACCCAAAAAGTTAAATAGCCAATTATCTGTGCTAATATTAAAAATTCAAAGTTTCCTATACAAATTTCGAGTCTTAAATCCTATGGAACGAAGTGAGGTCATGAAATTCTTCGTAAAATAGGAAAAAGTCCTAACGTTTCATCAACGAAGTGGAGTCATTTTCTCACACGAACTCCTCTGAAAAATAGGAAAAATTTACACTAGCTTTTCATCCTTTTTTCAAAATAGACAACTCTTTATGAAGCTAGAAAAGCGAAATATACCTTTCATTTGAAAAGTTTTAGAAGCCGGGTCAAGGAGTCGGCAGCACGTAATGAAGTGAAGGAATTCTAAGGCAGGAACTTCTACAACGCATGTTAATTCAATGCAATTAAAAACTTGCTCACTAATGAAGGCTTCAAGGGTGCATGTATGGAAGTTCCATATGCACGTTTTTAGAGAGCGCTAACATAATTGACCGATGTACATTGGCATTCTTCTGGTAATGAGATATTATGCTGGTAGCGCAGAGGAATTTTATTATCTAGTTTAATAAAAAAATATATAATATTAAGTGTATCAAAAGATTTTTACCTCAATACCAAGTCATTTTCGTCTCTAAATCTATTTGACAAGTCCACATTGTTAGAGTACTTAAACGTTGTCTTGGGGGTTAAAGTTTTAACTCATGTGTTTAAACCTGGGTAACCTGTCTGGCAGTAGTAACCAATTTCAATGTATCTATTACTTGTTTATGTATTATGTATGCCATCAGAACATTTCTAAAGGAAATTATAGTTTTCTTAAGCCCTTATTGTTTCAGTAAGAGGAATGCTTAGTCCGACATGCATCACTGAGTATATTATATTTATTTATTTATTTATTTATTTACAGGAACATATATATATATATATATATATATATATATATATATATATATATGTGTGTGTGTTCCTGTATATATAGTATTTTGGCCTATATATTGGCCTATATATATTTTGGCCTATATTCCTGTATATATAGTATATGTAGCCAATATATAGTATATTGGCTACGAAAACACACACTAGGCATACAAGCCTGTATCGTGTGCTTCATTATATTAATTAAAATAATTAAAAATTCAAATAACAATTTATAATTTTTTAAATGTAAATGAAATTAATAATAAGTAGGTATATATAAAAGTTAAAGACACAATAAAATTAGATTATAAATTATATATACAAACATATAAATCTTCACTCTTTATAAAATTAGTATAGATTACAAATAATATTATTATTATTATCATACGTTTTGACTTTTTTATCATAAAGGGTAGCATGCAGGCTGTCGGACCACTTGATGATAAGTTGTTACCCTTTAGTACTGTGGTAAAAACTCGGCGTAGGCATTAATTGGGACAAATCATCAGAGCACTTACCGCAAACTGTGGTCTAGCTAAAGAGGGTGCATCCCACTATTTCCATTCTGTATTTACATTTATGAAAATAGTAGGAACTGTTTGTCTCATTATATGAGTTTGATAAGCCTTAGTATAAATTTTTTTTTTTGATAATTATTTTTTATTGTCTACAAATTTAAGAGTATATATATTTTTTTATGTTAAGGTCGTCATACAGGCTGACGTTTCACTTGATGGTTCTCATGGAACGCCTATCTGTTTATTTACAAAGTAGGTTTAGAGATTTGTTAATGATTCTAGAAAAGTATTAGGTAAATATAGTGCTTCGTTAGACTGCAAAGTGAAACAGCATTTGCTATTCTGAAAGCTTTTACCACATTACAGAGTCACTCTGGAGAGATAACTTTGTAATAAAATTTTCATACTATACATTAATCCATTTTGCTCCCGGATTAATGTAACTTAGAAACAATATAAGCTCGGGTTTTTTAAACATTATCAGACTAATTGAAAATAGGCGACGATCTTTTACGTGACGTAACAAGTAAATGACGTCATAGAATCATCATAAAGGTGTCGAGTTGTCGAAGCCAATTTCGCTCCTATTCTTAATCTTTCTATGGTCGATAGCGCACTTGCAGCACCTGTGGCTTTGTTTGAGTTATAGGCGACGGTAGCCACCTTTGGTAGGTGGCTACCAAAGGTTAAAAATGCAAGTTTACTTTGTCTTATTAATTTTTTAGAAAATAATATCGGTACTTATTCATATCTTAAAATGAAGTCCCGCGCGAATAAAGCCGCTGGTATCGGCTAGTTATAAAATAAAGTCGCAGTCCGTCTCAGTACGTTTATTCGTTATCTTATTCTAAACCAACCAACGGATTTTGATAAGGTTTTCCCTATTGGAAAGAGCGATAAATGGGAAAAGTCTCTGTGCATAATTTGCAAAAATAATTGCACCCGTGCTAAGCCAGGGGCGGGTCGTTAGTAAATTGTAAATTGTAAACAGAACTTATCAAGTTCTGTAAAAAACAGTAATACAGATCAGTGTACGTATTTGTAAATGAACTAAAAAAATACCAATATGAACATGTCGTAGGTATGTCTTTAAATATATATAAATATTTACTCAACGAAGAACATGTCTATGTAAATCGTTCGTCACAACACCACACTGTGCGGCTAACAAAAATAAAGCGAAATATCGGCTTTTCGAAACCCCTGAAACCACATCTACAAATTAGAGTCAGTACTTGACATAATTTATTGAGAACCGTAGAGTTTCTTTATTTGTATCAATTTCAGTTTATTTGAGAATTACTTATATTCAAAATCACCTTTGCCTGATTGCATAGAACTAGAACTGTCACTAGAACTGAAGTTGGCGTTAATTTTTTAATTTAAAACCGCGGCTGCCATTCAATCGCATTTAGGAGTTCAACATGATTATGCTTATTTAATAAATTTATAATTTTCGTGAAATATTTAAATTTTAAAAATAAAATATAATGCTCAAATTATAATATTCTATGAAATATTTAAAACATTTTCAATAAAATAAAATAAGAATACACCTCTTTCGTATACTAAAACCATTGTTTAATTTAAGTAAGTAATTTAAGTATTTTAATACGTATTTAATGAATAACGAGGATTACGTAAAGCACGTTACCTATATTATTATATTATACAATATAAAATACGCAGAATACTACTGCGTAGAATCCAAAATTCTGACTCGATCACAAAAATACCAAAATCATATATGTTCGAAAGTAATTAGAAATATGTTAAGTGTCACTTACGCGGTTTTACAAAGCACGCATCTCTGTCGCGCTGCAAATTTAATAAAGCGACCGTTATCTTTTTGAATATACTAAAACAACAGAGTACCGGACGGTTATTAAACAAAGCAAAAATTTTACCTACAATGGCTTAGTACGAG
Organism: Synanthedon myopaeformis; assembly: GCA_944738685.1. Taxonomy (NCBI): domain Eukaryota; kingdom Metazoa; phylum Arthropoda; class Insecta; order Lepidoptera; family Sesiidae; genus Synanthedon; species Synanthedon myopaeformis. The sequence continues at coordinate 10,606,853 of OX122922.1, read as the reverse complement.
CGTTCTTTTTATTATTTTAAAATTTACCGCCCCTTTTCGTAGTATTTAATGGTAAGATTTTAGAAAATGTAAGCAATATCTTAAATTATAATTAAGGGGTAAAAAATTTCCAAATATTTTAAACCTCAATATGAACTTTTACTAGCGTTTGCCCACTCGACCTATGTATAATCATTTGAAAGGTGAAAAAAAAAACTATTTTTAAATTATTCTTATTGGTGACATTAAAAAAACATGTGTGTGAATGAGAAAAAGTACTTGCTCTGTCTTTATTTATAAAATAATGTTAATATGTGGCAGGGAGGTTTATGGTTCGCTTAATTGTAGGTGGACAGATGGACACCGAAGTCTATCTATACTCTATAACTCAGCAAACCAATACAAATACACAAAGTAAAATCTTATGAAAATATTCTAAGTGTATAATATAGTGATTGGTAGAAAGACACTGAGAGTCTCACTCATACAGTCTGGTTGTCAGTAACTATCCATTACAAAAGAAACAATGTGAAACTTAGTTTCAGTACATGAGTAGGGAAGACTAAGTCTATTTCCCTATCATCACTTTATTTCTTGTTTAAAAGCAACACAGATATCAAATTGATCGTCAAACTGTCGGTTGACCATGGGTACATAAAAAAATGCATGCATTAAAAAAAAACTATGCAGAAAAGAGCATATATTCTTATATTCAATTTACAAGTTTAAGTACATATGTCTACACTTCGATCAAAGAACTGTCTAACCACACGTATCCGCAAACACAGGTTTCTCTAGTGACATTGTCAATTTACGACAAGGGTCAAAAGGTCCACGTGAACAGACATTATGGACAGAAGGCTTGCTTCGTGACAGTTTTGAGATGTTGATACCATTTACCTACATAAATTTTGTTGGGCAGATGATAAGCATATGAATAACGGTGGAAAGATTTTTTTTTTTAATGTAATTTTAATAAAGTTTTTAAAAGGAAGGAAAAGTTTTATAAGGGAAAAAATTATAAATAAAAAATTGAATGATCATTATATTTATTGACTATCAAATAATTACCTACCATGATATCATAACATTAATATAATTTTCTATGTATTTTTAATGTCATAATCATAATAACTAACAAACTAGCAAAGTTTATTAATGTGTTAGACGACAATATTTCATTGAAATATGTATTTCAATTTTCAGCTAAGGAACTTTGGATGCGAAAAAGAAAAATTGAGTTTTTTACGTCTTTACGAGGTATTTTTATATTTTTTTCTCTAAACAAGAAAAGGTTCTTGTGTAGAGTTAACTCTACACAATTTTACTCGGACTTAAACTTAGAATTAACTTAGAATTCATTATCAAAACGAACATTGGAAAAGAAGTAGCCGAATTGATCCATCCGTTTTTATTTTTATCTAAATCTTCTACGAGTATATTTATAAAATAATTAATCCTGACTGGCTACACTCACAGCCAAAACAACAAAGTCTATAAAGTCGTAACATTAGAACATACATTTATTTTACAAGGCAAATTTCCCCCAAAAAATAATTTTTAAAAAATTTTCTACTCCTTGCGAAGCCGTGGTCGAGTCGCTAGTCTAAAAATAAAATCGACTATCAATCTCTCCTTTGAGGACAACACCTCACTAACTCGAAGAGACAACATTATAAAACTTTGAGCTTACAATCAAATCGTGTGACGTCACTCGGCACACACCCGGAAATCACTACCCCTCACTGAAATCCTCGTTTACGAAGTGGTATTAAGGCTGTATCACCCATGCATGCATGCACTGACGAACAAACAATTCCCTAATGCTGCGGCACACTTTCTAAAGAAATGACTGGAAGAGCTTTCCATCAACTGTAGTTTTAACTGCAGTGCACACTAATTGCCACTCCGTTCGGTGAGGAAACTTTATAAATTACTAGCTGGTGCCCGCAACTTCGTCCGCGTTGAACGATGAAAGGTACCCTATGTCCTTTCTGGTGTCCCAGACAACGTGTATGCAAAATTTCATGGTGATCGGTTCAGTAGTTTTTGCATGAAAGAGTTACAAACATCCACACATCCATACATACTTTTGCATTTATAATATTAGTACGGATATTCTTTTATTTTCACAAAGTTTAGCAGTTAAAGGGCCCAAAAAAAATATATTTCTAAATATCATGTGCGTATATTGTGTTACAATTCTAGGTATTTTTTTGCTCATTTACAGAAAAAATATTAAAGAGTCTAAGTCAAAGAATGTAGGTACCTGTTGTTAACGTTTTTAATTAACAAGTGATGTTAATTATTATTTTCACTCATACTTTTTTTATAGTAAACCTAAGAAATGAATGAATAACCTAAGAAATTTTTTATGCATTTTTTTTGCAATTCACATAATACGAATCTGTCTTTAAAAGAACAATTCAAACTAAATCGTAGAGATTTTGATTGCAATCTAGAATTAAGAGACAATGTTTAAGAAGACAAATTGTATTAAATATATGCGAGCACGATAGTTTTTTATAAAAACTATATTATAAGGCATATTCTAATCTGTTGTATATCAAGTAACCCTTTTTTCAATAATCCTGGTCACATTGAGAGGAAATCTATTTTTTTTCTGAACTTTATTAGCTTTTTGTGCAAAAAAAATAAATAAGCGTTTGTGTGAAACGAGCCTTATTTATAAAAGCTTGCTTTCAAGTGGTCTTGCCAGCTCGAGGCCTTACTTAACTTCCTATTTTCTCTCGTGGGAATTGGATTTTTCTAGAAATAACACTGTAAATATTTATCCGTTTGAAAATGTGATTCGTCTCTGAAATTAAATTTGTTTATATTGTGAGAAGTTATGCGAAAATTTCATGCAGCCTGAGTTAACTGTTTACATTCAATCTCGATATATTTCGAGGAGGACCTGTTCTGTTTAAACAGTAAATAGAGGGGTCGTTCCCTTAAAAAGTCCTTTAAGAGAGCAAAAGTCATTACACTTGCAAGTTTAAGTTTATTATTAACTTAAGTAAATACATACAATAAAATCGTAACCGATCAGTGTCTGTTAATTAAGTATTTATTCAAAAAACAATTTGAATACGTTGTACTTATGTTATATAGCAAGTTTATTTTATTTTGTAACTCTTTCACGCAAAAACTACTGAAATGATCAGTATGAAATTTTGCATACACGTTGTCTGGGACACCAGAAAGGACATAGGGTACCTTTCATCGTTCAACGCGGACGAAGTCGCGGGCACCAGCTAGTATTATCATAATATTTACATCAAATCAAATTAAATGGTCCGAACCTACCGTTCCTTACAGTCATGTGTATTAAATACATACATTAAATACAGTGTTAGTAAGTTATACATGTAATACCAAAAATAACAAAATACAAGTCAACATTCATTATAGTTTATAAAAATTTTGAAAAGTGAAAAGCTTAATGCGTTCAAAAAACTATCATGACATAGCATATACATTTTATCAGAACATGTGTAAATGATGTATAAATACCTACCTGCCAAAAATTGTATCTATCTTCAAATATTATGTACTTTTTTTTGTTTGTATTTGTTTATAGCACTAATTCTGAATATATTTCTGTTATTGTAGAAACTTAATTGAGTTTATAGTTCACCTAAACTGTGTACCACCAATAATTGTATATATTTTTTTGTGTGTAAATAAAAAAATATATCATATAACTCTGTCCTATTATTACGGCGATCGATGGCGCTTTAAAGAGTTCATGGTGTTGTACAGCTGATATCCCATCTCAAGGAGCATACGAGAAATCTAGGAGCATACGACTCACATAAATAATAAAAAAATTTGACGCAGCAAACCAATCTTAACATTTCTTAAACATCGTAGTATTACGAGCTACGAGCTTATATAGCGTCTACGACGCATTAGCTACGAACATCTAAGTGCTACGACTTTGCAAAATTATCAAGAACACGCAATCGCTACGAACATGTATGAATGCTACAAAGAATTCTCATTTTCGGTATCAAAAAGAGCGAACCTATTATAGTTGTTTTTAAATAGGAAGACACTTAGGACTAAAAAGTCAAATTGAAATATTATAGAGTTTTATTATTATATATTATTATTATTATACTATAGCGACCCGCCTCTGGCTTCGCTCGGATTCAAATTTATTATGGCAACGCCACATGTGCTACAAGTGCAGTGCTAAGATTAAGGATAAGGAATTTTTAGGAAGAAATAGTTCATTGGGCTATTTATCATCCCTTATATACTCACTCACTGAAATACAACAGCACACATGTTTTTATTTCACGGTTGTCTTCTGTAAAAGGGTGGTTACTGCCGCCAGATGGGATGCCCAAATAACTGCGAAACGCAGTGCCACTACTTATCAGTAGTACTAAATCAGTTAACTGGTTATCCATATTTCGGATCATATATTATTAATTAATTAATTAAAATAAAATAAAAAATTTCAATCACGTCTCTTTTACTTTTATAACAGCTTTGTTTAATGTTTCATTAATTAACAGATCAAAAAATGAAGTATCCAATTTGTACCTAAGCTATGGATATCAAAGATAAAGCGAAAGTCTGAATCGGATATTACATTGAGAGCTCGTTGCCGATGCCCGATCACTCGTAATCAAATTTCCTTGAAGGGGAGCCTGTTTGGTACACCTTTTAATTGATTCGTCTAGCTTGCTTGTGTAATTAAAGTTTTATTGAAAACATTAATTTATTTTTAAATAAAAAAGGTACTAGGCAGCCTGACGGTTCATTTAATGGGCCATCGACATCGATAGTATAACAAATAAAGATTACCTAACTAAGTTAAAAAAGATTAGACTCAAACGCGACAGAACAAAACAATTGTGTTTATTTACAATTTTCGATTTAATAATGTCATTTAGAGAATTTCTCCTGAAAAAATTATACTTATATAGTGTCAGCACAAAAGTATTTTAGCAGAACAGTTTTTCGAAATGCTTTTATAAGAAGTCCACTTGTTATTTATTTGCTACCGTCGCCTATAATAAGATTGCCTATACCTAAAATACAAGAAACGCCGCAGGTGCTACGCTCTTCTTACCATAGTAGGATTAAGGATAAGGGTTTAAGAAGGGATAAGTAAATGGGCTCTGGCATCCCTTACTAATTCACTAACTGTTATTTCACGGAGGTCTTCTGTAAGACGGTGGTTACTGCCCTTAGACGGGCTGCCGATATTACTGCAATTACGTATTATACTCTACCATAACTTTGTTGAATTATATAATCAAGTTACAATTCTACTCTTACTCGTAGGTCAATTAATGGCGCTGGCGTAATAACAATGTAAGAAAATTTATTCGCAACATGTAACTCCAATCTCGCACAATTTCCCACCGCCGCGGCAAAGATGGCGGTACATATAACCGACGCGTTATGAGCCACGCCGTCGAAATGTAAACTCATTTATAACACTCCATGAGAAGCCACATTTGGAGCAGTAACCTCACTTCAATTCGCTTCAAACTTCAACTAAAACTAACTGATGTTAAAATTATTATTACTTTCGCACCGTCACAATAATACTAAAATCTTTTGAAACTAAGTATATGATCAGTGTTATAATATCGGTAATTATATTAAAAAATAAAGTCGCTGTACGGTTCTGTCTGTTTCTCCGCTACTCACTTACTCTGCACCGAAATGCAACAGCACAACTGCTTTTATTGTTAACTCTATGTGCGTTCCTTAGTCATAAATTTAAAACACTTTGTAAATGGGGTCTTGTTAGCTCTGTATTAAGTTGAGTCAATTTTGAAGTTAAAAAATTCTGAGGAAACACAAAGCCTCAAATATTGTATGTTATTTAATATCTAATCTAATATTTAAAAATAAAGTATTTGTCCGCCTCTGTCCGTTTCTACGCTAATTTCTTTTAAAACACCACACCGGTCAGATTTTGATACGGTTTTTACTAATTGAAAGAGCGATAAACGATAAAGTTTTGTATATTATTATGTAATTTACTGAAGAAAAAATATCATCCGTACTTTCTATAATTTAGTTATGAAAAGTGTAAATAAAAGAGAATCGATTTGTTAAAATCATTAAAACAGCCATTTAAATGAAGTCTTTAAAAGCTCTTTAATAGCTTACGGTCGCAAAACTTTAAGCATTTAATAGTCAATTTACGCGTACGAAGTCGGGAAGGTCTACGGTATATAAATATATAAGAATGTATAGGAAAAATTATGTAATTTGCCATCTATACTGATTTTACAACACTTACAATACTGATTTTGGGGGGTTACAGAAATCGGTTCTAATTAGATCGTATATAAACACACAACACAAGCGCAGACACACAAATACCATTTTTGTATAGTAAAATTGTGATCTCAACTTTTATTTATATAAATGTGTTAGTAAATTGTTTTTAAGTTATATATAAAAGATTTACAAAAATTGGCATTATGTTAATATATTTTTATCCAAATTTAAAAATGTTTATTTAAAGTTTATTTTGTTAATAATAAATTATGTGTAAAATTTTAAAATATTAATAACTAGATATATATATATATTTATACTTATTGTATGGTATTAGTTCCGATCGTTACGAGGTGCTGGCGGATCGCCAACACAATCTTGAAATTTGTGCTTAAAAATCTGCTTTCGAGTACTTGGCACGAGATTATAGGCATATCATTCGTTAATCAATATCATATACTAATTATACGTGCTGTTATACAAACATTATAAGTTCGTATCTAAGAGTATATCTATATACTCGTAGATACGAACTTATAATATTCGCTGTTTATCGCTGTAAATAACCACCTAATAGATTTTAATACAAGAGGAACAAACTAGTACCTAACACTTGTGAATATAATGTATAATTAACAGAAAAAGAAAGTTTTATTAAGGCTATCGTATTCATTTCATATTAATTTATTTATCTATATAAACTTTTACAAATATTTAAAGATCGTCAAATTCAATAATATTTATATAGTCGTAAGTATTCAATCACAAGTTTTTCGCCCCTAGAATCACCGTAACTGTTTCTAAGGTCAAGAAACCTGTATAGTTACTCTTTTCAAATAAATATTCATCTAACAACAATGTTTAAATAATATATATACAAAAACAAGATAATTCATTTCAACATATTCTCATTAGAAAGATAATTGGGTAAAATATAGTAGTTCTATAAATTTTAATTAAAATGGATTGAATAATTTAACGGCAAAAATTGAAAACGTAACAAACAGACACACAAAATTACATAAGCATTTTTAATATTGATTATGGATCCCATATTATTTCATACTAAAAGGAAGAGCAATAAAGTCCCTAGAAAAAGATAGAAAAACAATTTTTAGGGAATTTTTTTTATAATATAATCTCTTTTAATCTCAATGTAATCTCTTTCTAGTTCGATAAAAACGTATTATGATTAATAGCGATTTAGTGTTGATTTTAAGACAAACAACCCGGGAAAGATAAATCTGTATTTGATCGTTTGGAAACCTTAATTCTATTTAACCTTGTTAATTAATCTGAACGATGTTTATCAACGGTGTTATCCAATATTTTATGATAACCTCATTTGCAGAGTATCCTATTAACAACAGATTACTGTTGTGCTATCGACAAATTACTGTTATCCTGTTTGGGTTTGCACAATATTCCTATTGGGTTGATCTGTCTACCTACTTGATGGGTGGATTGGAAACCTTAAAATGGAAGCCTTCAGGAGTTGCAGAGGGTCAAGTATACAGGGTGGAATTTTGTAATACCACCTGAAGAATAAATTTGTGTATCCAAGAAAATTGAGCCCATTTCGAGCAACTAATTAGTTTACCATTTTTTAATTATTATTATAATTAAAAATAATAATTTAAGATAATTTAAGATTTCATGGTTTTCCTTTCATTTAATTTATCAAGTTTGTTAGAGAGATTTCATCCTTACAATTGACCCTAACGAACGATGCAATAAAAGTACAGGGTGTAATTTTTACAAATTTTAATAGGTTCGATTCCCGGATGTGGCAAGCGAATTTTTGGAAAATCTGAATGCAGTTTTCTTTCTATTCAAAAATAAAGGAATGTTTTCTTTGAGTAAAATTTTCTATCTACAGTATTAAGAGTACTTTCCCTTCAGGTGGCATTACAAAATTATACCCTGTATATGTCAAGAATAGTTATTTAACTTGGAACATACCCACTACTGTTGTATTTATGAGTTGGACCACATGTATGTGGTCTTCGAGAAAATTTTAATACATAAAATGGTAGCCATCTTTTTTTTTTTTTTCAAAATCAAATTCAAATTTAAAATTTGCTGAATATAGTACATAAGTTATAATACATAAGTTGTTGTAAATTTAAATACATATTCAACCGACAAGCGGTGTGCAAATTTAAAAATCATCTAAGAATTAATAATAATTCCTCCAAAGTAATTTAATAATTTTTGTATTTTTATTTTATTTTTTATTTATTTTTATGTTATATTTATTTAAGACATAAATTGCATCGCTTGCACTATACAGTCTCATCATTTAGGAACTCATTAATTGTTTAATATGCCTTTTCCACCAAAAAATTTAGTAAGAGGAATCATCATAGATACCCATCGGCCTGAGGACATACCATCGCCTTCATGTTTTCATGTCAAATGTAGCCTAAATCACATCAAATAACTATTGTAGAAATTGTTCGGTACGATAGATGTTTCAGAATTATTTATCTTATCGGAGGACGAGGCCTCAGGTGTACAAAGACACTTTCATTTATTTACAACGATAGAGAAGGTTTAAGTTATTTCCTTTATCCGTGGATGGATCGGTAACGGTTTCTCTTATATTTTCTCTTAAAATCCTGTCTTCTGTATATTATTTTACTTTTTATTAGACAAACACACGTTTCACTTTATGGGCATAATACTCACCTAACTGAATATCGCGTTAGACGTAAAATCGCGAGACTGTATAATATAATATGTACTTCGATGAGAGTTCTCGAAGATACATAAGCTCATACTATTTTTCGAACCAAGGACCAATATGCACTGCCAAGGATTCGAACTCCCTGCTTGCGTCTGTATTTCCGAGCTGATACAACCCAAATATCTATAAAGTTTTCTTACCCGGGTACATATAGAAGGTTTTTACTCTTCGTCGTTAAAAAAAATTAAAAAAAAAAAAAAAAAAAGTTGTCAAGATAGATGGCCAAGAGCTAATACATTTTTTAAAAAATAAATAAAAAAATAAATAACATCAAGTAGTTGTGTTTTGGTGAGTGAGTAAAGAATGGAAAGTTCTATTCCCTCATCCGTTATGTTAAAATTTTGATTTTCATATTTTTGCTTTTTTAGGCGATGGAAAATGGCAACCATCAAATGGATCCTCAACCTTTACGTAGAAAAGAATCTAAAACTTATTAAAACTATCCAGATTTGTAAAAATGTTCATAGTTAAGTAAATTGTTCACGAGAGAGGTGTTAAATTACTTTAAATACTCCACTTGATATTCTTATGTTTTATTTACATTAATTAACAAACCTTTATTACTTTTTCTTGGTTAGAATTTTAATTAACGCATCGACCTCCAACTTTACATCAAATATTTTTGTAATATTTAGTAATTAATTGTAATAAAGTATGCGTGTTAATGAGTTATTGTCCACAATGAAATACTCCATGACCCAATAGGTGTGCCGCCGAAATGTTACGCCTTGTGAAGGAAATATCGAATCTGGATATAATAAGTAAGTATTATATCCAAATTGAGCCTTTATTTTTATTATTTTAACGACATTATTGTATAATTTATATTAAAATATGTATGTAACTGTTGAAACTATCTAAAATAGTATTAATGTAAGTATGTAATATTGCAATAATTTGGAATTTAGGCAATTCGCTTCTTAAACATTTTGCCTCATAGACAAATTGAAATTTAGACATTCTGAACATAATTGGTAGGTACTGGCATGTTGTGTAAATTTATTTAAACATAGAATTAATTAAGTGCAGTTATAAAAAAAATAATTTCCAAAACAAAGTGGCGTGTGTAATGTTTTTTTTTTAATTGAGCTAGAATTGACTCAGTATCAATATAGCTAAGTTTTTATCCAGTTCAAATGCATGGCGCTTTTTTTATAAATAATTGTGAACTGTATGATTTTTTATATATTTTTACAAAGCGACTCCTATCAATAACTGACTGCCAGACTTCATCTATTTAAAAAACATTATGAAAAGGAAGAGATATTTTAAAATCAACTTGACTCCTCTCCTCTACATTACATTATCAAATACTTAGTTGGCATATAATATATCTATCTATTTTACTAATATTATAAATGCGAAAGTATATGTTTGGATGTATGGATGTTTGTGACTTTTTCACGCAAAAACTACTGAACCGATCACCATTAAATTTTGCATACACGTTGTCTGTGACACCAGAAAGGACATAGGGTACCTTTCATCCAGAAAAAAAGCACTATTCCCAAGGGATAAATAAAAAATAAAAACTAACGCCTGGCCAAAGTGTCATAGCAACACGAGGTCAAGCGTTATATTGCTTTTTTTTTTTAATTTTCAACGTGGACGAAGTCGCGAGCACCAGCTAGTTTAAAATAAATCCCAAACGATCTACTCGCATTCGCACTAGAGAAGTTTTCAATATTTAAACAGCCATCAATAGCGGAACTTTTCCACGAGCGACTACAATTTCTGTGAATTCGTTGAATCCGTTGACACTCAACAAGATGTTCACTTGTTATCCTAAAAAAAAATTGTAACAGTTTTAACTAACAAATAACAATTGGAATAGTTTTCAAAAATACGTAGAAATTATTTTAAATTTAATTTCGCGTTTAAGCTAGCGAAGTAAATTATAAAACTTAGTCCGTTGAAATGGTTTTCATAATAATAATTATTTATTAATTATTTATTTACAGATTATCTATTATTATTAATTATTTATATATTTCAATAAGATAAAAACACAGTGGCTACCTAATTTAGAGCCTAAAGGCTTAATTATATAAATGAGTCATTTATGTATTATATTTAGTACGTATATTACCTAGTATTTAGTATTTCTTGTAATAATACATTGTAGAACTGTATTGTTGCAAACTTACTTTTGCTAAATGATAACAACATTGTAATAACAACATTTTTTTTAAAGAAAAAAATATTTATAAGAATGTTTCCCTATAAAGAAAAATCTTTACAAGGGAGTTTTGGAATGTGTTTGTTTCATATAATAAATAATTCATTCACATAGCTGGAATTTATTACATTTAACACTAGCGACCCGCCCCCGGTTTCGCACGGATACAATTTTTTTCTGCAAATGATAAACATAAACCTTTCTTGTTTATTGTTTATCGCTCTTTCCATAAGTGAAAACTGCTCATAGTTTAGAGAAACTAGTGACAGGCAGAGACGGAGGGCAACTCTATCTCTATTTTATAATATGTTTATATATATATAGACGACGATATAGATACGTTGCACAGTACAATAAAGGGTTTATGTAGATATTCGAGAGCATAAACCTCAGTTCTTCGTAAACAACTTTCTATAATTACTGATAAGTTTTCAAATAAATTAAGAACTTCGTTTCATCCTTTTGTTTACAATACCAATAATGATAACGAACGGTTTTCATTTATACCAACAAATTGGATTTCTTTTTTGATTGACTTATGTTTACAACGACAAATGAAACACCAGTGTAGTTTTTATGTATTCAAAATCCGTATATTAGGAGAGAAAATAAAATTTTACATTTACAAACGTTGATTTCTTTCGGACATCAAGCGTTAGCGTGTTCTTTTTAGTAGTAGCGCCATCTATCCGAAATGGACCGTAACATACGATTGTTGACTAGATGGCGCCTTGACAAGAAATCATATTATTCTCAAACATTCCGCCCACCAAGGACAAACTGATTTGTCCTTTACACATACCGCCCACCATGACTTAGTGACCCTTTCCAGGCGACTCGAATCAAGTGAGATTTGTCCTTAGTGGGTTGACACAACAATTTTCGCTGAACATTTTACAATAACAAAATACAAATCCTAATCCTAAGTGATAACTGAAATTAACATTTAACAAATCAAACTGTCATCGGCAGGACACATAATTTTGAGGTTGGCCGTTTGATGATAGAATTTTTTGTGCGTAACGTAACTACGCGAGTTACGCTGTCTGCACCTGGGTGCTTCGCAACCACTCGGCCAAGAAGCCATCGAGAAGGAGGTAACCCGTCCTCCTTGACTAAAACTACGTCATCGATTTCCGGTTCAGGTGTTTGGTAAGCCCATTTATAACGGTGCAGAAAATTTGTCAGATATTCCTGAGACCAACGTCTCCAAAAGGTTTGCATCATTTTTTGTGTCAACTGCCACCTACGCAGACTACTGACAGTTGACATTTCGAAGTTCTGGTCTGGAGCAGATATAAGTGGCTCTCCGATTAGAAAATGTCCCGGGGTCAATACATCAATAGAGTCCGATTCGGATTCTAGGCGTGACAGTGGTCTAGAGTTTAAGCAAGCCTCTATCTGCGTTATGACAGTGGTCAACTCTTCAAACGTCAGCGTGGTATCACCTAACACTCTTCTTAAATGCGTTTTTGTTGACTTTATTCCTGCCTCCCAGAGGCCCCCGAAATTTGGAGAGTGGGGCGGTATGAAGTGCCATGTTGTACCATTATTTGCTAAAGCCCTCGCCACTTCCTCTGTAAGACCCGCATTTTCTGATGAGACTAAATTTTGTAACTCCCGAGACCCGCCAACAAAATTTGTTCCGTTGTCGCTCCATATATCACTGCAATGGCCTCGACGAGCAACAAATCTCTTAAAGGCTGCCAAGAATCCTTGAGTACTCAAATCACTGACCACTTCAATGTGGACAGCGCGAGTAGCCATACAGATAAACAAGCATATATATCCCTTGTAAGCGTGGTGACCGCGGCCTTTGGATGTCCGTAGCTTGATAGGTCCCGCGAAGTCTACACCACTGCACTTAAAAGGCCTTCCAGGTGTGACTCGGACTGCTGGCAACTGACCCATTAGTTGCGTGGCAGTTTCTGCCCTGTGTCGAACACATTTTATACATCTCCGAATGCATGCTTTGACTAAAAGTTTTGATCCTAACACGTAATATTGACTACTTAAATAAGCCAACATGAGCTGAATGCCACCATGCAGCGTCTTGGCATGGGCATCGGCTATAACCAAATCCGTGAATGTTGACCTTTTTGGTAGCAGTATGGGATGTTTCCTTCTTTCGTTTAATGGGGACTTCTCCAAACGACCTCCCGTTCGCATAATATCTTTAGCGTCAATGAAAGGGTTCAGTGACTTCAGTGGGCCTTTTATCCTTGCGAACTTACCTTCTTTTCTTAAGAGTTCCAATTCCCTTTTAAAATGTTCTCGTTGACATTGCTTGATACAAACTTCTAATGCATCTGCCAATTCCTTAGAAGTGAGATAAGTCGCGGAAGTATGATCTTTCCTGACCGACTTCCTTACATTTAAAAAACGTCTGCAATACGCTACTACCCTTACTAACCTTGTAAGGGAGGAGTATCTGTTCCAGATGGGCTCTTCGGCTACGGCGATATTAACCTTCACCTCTTCCAGTTGAGTTTCAATATTTTGTGGTTTGCTGTATTGAACAACATCTCTATGCAAAATATCAGGACCGCTAAACCACAGGTTATTGCCGAGAAGTTCTGCAGGTGTTATGCCTCTAGAAGCGCAGTCTGCAGGATTTTGTCCAGAGGAAACGTGTGACCACTGACTCGAATCTAGGGTCGTCAATATTTCGGACACCCTATTTGCGATAAACGTTTGCCAGCGACTCGGGTGACTGTTGAGCCACGCCAAGACTACAGTGGAGTCCGTCCATGCTCGAACATTTGACTTGGGAATTTTTAAAGTTTCTGCCACTTCTACTAGCAGTCGAGTGACGAGTACTGCTCCGCACAGTTCCAACCTCGGAAGGGATACTTGTTTAATTGGTGCCACTTTAGTTTTAGCTGTTACCAGGGTCACGTGGACGTTTCCTAAAACGTCAATCCCGCGAAGGTATACCGCTGCTGAAAATGCTACCTTTGACGCGTCGGAGAAACCATGAAGCTCTACCAACTCATCCCTTTTGCTGGTGTTTAGCCATCGCGGTATGTTTATCTGAGTCAATAGGTGCAAACTCTCTCGGTAAGTATTCCATTCTGTTAGCAAATTCCCTGTCACCTCCTCATCCCATCCTAATCCCGCAAGCCACAGCCGTTGCATCAATATCTTTGCTGTTATCACACAGGGTGCAACCCACCCTAGTGGATCATACAAGCGAGCAATGTGAGATAATATTTTTCTTTTAGTTACACGTCCAGTTGGCAGGTCCAGAAGAGTCAACGAATACCGGAAACTATCAGTTCGTCGATTCCAGGTAAGCCCCAACAGTTTTATCACCTCATCCATCTTAAGCTTTAGCTCCTCTTGAACCTCCTCCTTTTTTGTGCCCGTTCCTTGAATTTCCTTTAGTAATTCCTTGCTGTTACTCATCCATTTTTGTAATTCAAACCCCCCCTTTTTTAGCAGTTCGTTCATTTCCTGGTAAATAACCAGTCCTTCCCTTACCGAGTTACATCCTGTTAGTAAATCATCCATATAAAAATCATTCACCGCCCTTTCAGCTGCTGCAGGGTACTTCGCCCCTTCATCCTTTGCTACTTGTTGAAGACATTTTACGGCAAGATATGGTGCCGATGCCGTACCAAAAGTAACTCGCAATAACCTATAATCTTCAGCCCTTGCCTCTGCTGTTTCCTTCCATAACAACCGTTGATAATTTGAATCTTGTTCAGATACCTTCACCTGACAGTACATTTTGATGATATCAGCTGCTATGCATATAGGATGTTGCCGCCAACGTATCAGCAGATGCCTTAGTTCCGGTTGAAGTGTAGGCCCTGTCATCAGGGTATCATTTAATGAAATGCCATTTTTATACTTGCACGAGGCATCGTAGACAACCCTGACTTTCGTAGTGTCTTTATCATTTCTCACAACAGGATGGTGGGGTATGTATACCGTTTCTATATTATCCTTTTCTGCTTCAGGAATCTTCTCCATAAATCCTAATTCTAGGTATTCTTCCATCACCTTTTTATATTTTTGTTTTAGGTCTTCATCTTTGTTAAGCCGCGAATGTAACCCATTCAACCTTTTTTCAGCAATTACTCTGGAGTCACCATCTACACATTCAGGTCTATTTGCTTTAAATGGAAGTTTAACGATGTACCGTCCATCATCGTCTCGTCTCGTTGTTTTTTCAAAATGTCGCTCACATAAAACTTCCTCTTCCGACATTATCCTTACGTGTGGTTTAGGTTCCGCTTCGATTTCCCAAAACCGTTTAAGCATATCATTATCCTCAACGCTTAAGTGCACAGAAACTACATTTGAGGATGATGATGATGTCCTTTCACAAATCCCTGACAAAATCCATCCTAAGGATGTAGCCTGAGCCATAGGATAACCCTTTGGACCTTTTTTTAGCCCTTTTTGTACTACTTGTCCGTAAACTTCAGCACCCAACAAGATGTCAATTTTGTTTGGGATATAATATTGAGGATCTGCCAAACCTATGTCCTCATTTAGCCATTCCAATTGCTCTACCTTCCAATTTGGCAGAAAGGTAGTCACCTTTTTAATAACGTACGCTTGTACCATGATGACTATTTTGTTATCAATTCGCGAACAAATCTTGAGGTCTACCATGTGCTTAGCAATTGTTGTTTTGTTGCCGTCTAGGCCCGATATAATTCCTTTGACTGGATATCTTTTAAGACCCAAATATTGAGCTGTTGCCTCTGAGACAAAGGATGCTTGTGATCCTTGATCTAACAAAGCTCTAATATATTGTTTGCTACCCTTTGACGACTCCGCCCCTACAATGGCGGTCGCCAACAATACCTGACGTTTTACAGGCATTTGACCAAAACACGAGACCACTGGCGCCGTGTCAACAGAACTGGAGTATTTCCCTGAATTTTCAGAGGATGAGCCACACATACCTTCTCCAGACGTTGATGCACCAATGTTGTCATTTTGTTGCCCACCTCCAACTGAACCGTTTGGATGAAGCAATGAATGATGCTTCCCTTTGCACACCCGACATCTTAACTTACTAGGGCAAAACCTCGCCGAGTGGTTACTACCCAAGCAATTGTAGCATAAACGCTTATTTAATACAAATTCACGTCGCTTAATGATATCTTTTTTAGAGAATTTCTTACACGTGAAAAGTTTATGATCTTCATTACAATATTCGCATATAACACTAACCGTTGCAAAAACTTTATGTTTTGCTGGATGGCCATGAGTAAGATTTGAGACTCTCGGTTTAGTAACTGGTTCCAGCGATTCCAGAGCTCTAAATCGCGATTGTAAAAATTCACGAAATTCTACAAACTTAGGCAGTTCTCCGGAACAGTCTGCCGAGACCCTCAACTCCCACTGCTTACGCGTTTCCATATCTAGCTTGTTTGATATTATGTGAATTACAATTATATCCCAAGTATCGACGTTAACCCCTATATTTTTTAACCCGTGCAAACAATCTGCAGTAGTATCAGCCAGCTCCTTTAATGCGTCAGCGGATTCTACACTAATGTTTCTTTGGCTAAGTAACCGCTTTAAGAGACAACTAGCTAAATAATTTTTGTTATTATACCTAGCCTCCAGCTGCCTCCAACTCTCCGAATAGTTTGCTTCACTAATTGGCAATTGCCTAATAAGCTGTTCTGCTTCTCCAGATAAATGGCTTTTTAAATAATGAAGCCTTTGCACGTTGTCTAACGAAGTGTTTGAGTGAATTAAGGAAACAAACAACTCTCTAAAAGTAACCCATTCTGTGTATTTTCCCGAAAATTGGGGTATTGTAATTTTTGGCAACTTTATATTTCCTACACAATCTTTAGCTGATTCAGTTTGAACCGAAACCCTTGCAACTGGACTCAGCATTTTCATTAATTCTGCATTATAATTTATAAAAGCCTCCTCTGTCTTATCATAAAAATCCTCTTTAAAATAATTACTACTTTTTAATTTTTCCCAATCATCAGATACCAAAATATCCTGATGAATCTGTGTAAATTGCTTCCATAATTTATCTAGTAACGTTAACCTTGTTTGCACATAAGGTTCTGTAAGGCGGTCTTTAGGAGACTTTTTGAAATTAGAATGTGCCTTTACAATTTTGTCATAGGTATCTCGCTGCGCGTTTAATAAGTTACCCGACATGTTTAAGAACAAATAAAACAAGATAATTAACAATGAAACTATTCGTACCTACTAGGGTTCTAGTAACTAAATTATTCTAATACCGACACAATTCTAAAAATTTACAAATGTGGGAAATCGAAACAAAACGAAAATCGGGCATGGATTCCCCGTCCCAACCAAATTCGCGAAATTATTCTAAGTCTAAATTGGTACCAAACTTACAAGTTATCTTATTCTAACCTTTAAAGTCCAAATTAGCTTGAATTTACTTCTTTCTTCCAAAGTTAATATCTTCTAGTATTTAAAGAACAAAGTTGCACGAAATTTTAATAATTATAAAGTACTCACAATTTATTCCGATTTTCGCTTCCCACCCACACACTTCACACACAAACACAAAAAAAACCTGACGTCACTGGGTGCCTCCTTCCTTCAGTTAGTGCATGTGCACTTGTGCACCCTTTGATGATGGCTGGCTCCCGGTTCCGTCTGTAGACCGTCCTCTTGGTCCACTGCTCCAACCTGACGTCACTGGTCGCTTAGGTGGCTCCCGGCTCCGTCTGCAGACCTTTCTCTTAGTCTGCTGCTGCTCTCCGCTGCGAAGTGGCCCACTGCCTGGCCCCAGTATATCCGACTCCGAAGGACCAACAATGTTTACAACGACAAATGAAACACCAGTGTAGTTTTTATGTATTCAAAATCCGTATATTAGGAGAGAAAATAAAATTTTACATTTACAAACGTTGATTTCTTTCGGACATCAAGCGTTAGCGTGTTCTTTTTAGTAGTAGCGCCATCTATCCGAAATGGACCGTAACATACGATTGTTGACTAGATGGCGCCTTGACAAGAAATCATATTATTCTCAAACAACTTAATTAAACCTTTTATTTATTTTAATAATAAAAAATTCCATTTCATTAGTGAACGCAGTAGTAAATGCAGTAATAACTATAAATTATCTAAAGTTTCAAAGCCTTAAAAAAGGTACGCGGACAAAATCGCGGACAAAAGCTATACTAGTCTACAAATAAACTGGCAACTATTTGACATTCATTCATTTACACATATGTAAATACAAATCAACACTTGTTAGTGGAAGGTAAATCCCCGGAAGGCATTTAGACAAACATTAATGAACATTCCCTTAACTCGAACAATTGTGATAGGCAGTTACCGGAAATTGGTTAATTTAACGGCCGGATTACTTCATTCGCTGCAGAACAGAAGTGTAATCGAGTTTTTTTTTTTAATTATTAATACAATAAATAAAATAATATGGTTTAATTAAATTATTAATTAATCGTACGCTCGTTATCAATGGTGCTGTTATGACGTTTAATTAAATTTTACTAATTAATCGAAGGCATGCATGCTTTTGTGTTTGGTTATGAAGGCAATGTGAAATGCAGTTATTCTTCTCTATATAATAAATTGAAGTCGCTGTCGGCGTTTGTCTG
Organism: Synanthedon myopaeformis; assembly: GCA_944738685.1. Taxonomy (NCBI): domain Eukaryota; kingdom Metazoa; phylum Arthropoda; class Insecta; order Lepidoptera; family Sesiidae; genus Synanthedon; species Synanthedon myopaeformis. Next base: position 10,588,096 of record OX122922.1, on the reverse strand, counting down.
TTTCTCCGCTGACTACTTCTAAACCAATCTACCGATTTTGATACGTTTTCACTAATGGAAAGAGTGATAACAGAGGAACTTTTGTGATAATGATAAGGTTTGTGATAAGAGTGATAACGAAAACGGGAGCTTAACGACCCGTTAATATATCTTTACACATTATAAAACAAAGTCCTCCGCAGCGATTGTCAGTCTGTCTTGTCTGTTCGCGATAAACTCCAAAACTACTGCACCGATTTTCATGCGGTTTTCACCAATGGATAGAGGGATAATCAGGGAAAATAAAGTCGCTGTCCGTCTTTGTCTGTTTCTCCGCTGACTTCTTTTAAACTTCCTCTTAATTTTGATACGGTTTTCACTAAAAATATGTGATAATTAGTGAGCAGGTCTCTAGTTTTTCATAATAGAATTACGCGTTTGATCTTTGCATAAAGGAAATTGCGTCATTCATCACAAAGAAGGCGCAAAACGGCCTTCTTAAAAGGCCCTACATACTCACGCAACAACCGATACATACCCTTTGCTGGCCACTAAATTACACAAACTGTCATTTGACCTAACTTAAAGATAAAGCTGTCAAAGTTTTATTTTTAAATTTTTTAAATTTCAATATTCACCAGTCGAGGCAGTCGATGGGTGAGTGGTGATTCGCTTTATATCAATTAAAAAAGTTGTTAACTTAATAAAATTTAAATAAAATAAATTTAAAAATTTAAAATTTAAATGCGAAAGCGAATTTGTCTGTTTAAAAATTCAACAAAAATATTTCACGAGCAATAGAAATTGAATAAATTACGTTTTAACATCCAAGAAAAATGTACGCGGACGAAGTCGCCGGAAAAAGCTAGTCGAAAATAAACATGATTTTGAACTAGAATGATTTTAAAATAAATACGTTTAACGAAATCTTTTATTAACTATACGCTGATGACACAAATTTTTCAGAATTATTCAATCAGAAGCTGATTATAGGCAACTGCAAAAATATCTAGATACATTTGAAAGATACTGTACCTTAAATCAAATATTTCTAAACAAATTATAAATGTCATACTATTACATTTTCTCGAAAACGTAATCCTATTTTTTATACTACATTCTCTAGTAACAAAATTAAAGTTGTTATTCAAATTCGTGATTTATTTATCAGACACTATTATAGCAAAAGCATTTAAGAAACTTGGATTAAAACTACGCCTAGGAAAACCCTTTAAACATATATTTACTTTAAAAGTATTATACTTCTCATTTGTATATAGTATTTTGGAATTTGGAAGTATAATATGGAAACCACAATACGAGAAGCTTTAAAAAAAATACATAATAAATTTTTAAAATAATTATATTATAAAACAGGAAATATATTCACTGACTATAAAACAAGCGCTTCAAGACACAAACTGCATTCTTTAAAGGATAGGCGATCTTATATTGACGCAGTCTTCTTATATAAAATAATAAATAATCACATCGATTCTTATTCACTTTTAGAATGTATTCACTTCAATGTACCAAAATTCAGAACAAGATCAAGTGATACATTTCATATTCCCTACTGTAGAACTAATCATTGTAAAAATTCCTTCTTTCATCGTTCTAAATATCACTACAATAAGGTTCTGAAAGATATTGACATATTTTTCAACAATTTGAATTCTTACAAAAAGAAAATTGGCGAATTACTTTTTGAAAAATTAATTTTTATCACTTATAGAATATTCTATTCTTTCTCTTCTTTGGTCTTATAATTATTTTGGTTTTTTTTTAATTAATAGATAAATGTAAAAATATAATTTTTATTATTCTTTAGGCCTATTTGTATATAATCTATAATATATATTTTTTTTAAATCTATTGCTGTATGTAATCTAAATAAAGAAATTTAAAAAAAAATGATATACTATCTCTTTCCTACTCGTAAGTTAGACTAACTTGTTTAAATTTTGTTAGCAAAATTTCCTAATAATTATTAGGCTCCGATTTCACCGTTACGTTTAATACTCAAACTTTCCTGAATAAGTTTGCCGGTGAATAATTGTGTTTCTCTGATAATAATAATCCGGTTTAAATAATCGCATCGAGAGGCATCCCCCAATAATAAGGTCAGGGATGAAAGCGAACTCAGCAAATTATAATAGCGGAGCTTTTGCTTTTGCTTAGAGTCGAGATTAATTCGATATTTAAAAAAATCACGTTTAAAGGTAAATTGTATATATTTATTGCTTTTCCATGTAACTTTTCATTTGGAATACAAATGATAATACTTAGAAATTTTGAATTCTGCTGAGAAAGAATTATTGAGAAAATAATATTCAACTCAGCAGTACAATAAATATGAAAGGCTAATCTGTCAGTAAGTTCGCTTAAGTTTCGAAAAGTAAAATTAGTTGCCTAAAAATTCTTCATATGTGCAATTTATCATACGTCAAATATTGAGCCTAAAAATAGGTTTAACCTAAAATATGAAAAGGATATTTATATTTTCCAAAATTCATGTTCAAAATTGCAGCATAAATTCAGGCGGTAATTATGATAAGATGTTTAAATATAAATATATAAGTGTCAATTAAAATAACACTTTTATTTTAAAAATGTTACTACGTTTATTTACATTTTTGTTATTTGAAAGTGAGTCTGTTTGTTTATTACGCTTTCATGACTTAGCTACTAAAGCGATCATCCTGAAATTTTGCATACACGTTGTCAATGATAAAGAAAAAGACATAGGGTACCTTTCATCCAGAAAATTACTAATCCCGAGGGATCATCTAAATATATGTGCAATAAAAATTGAATAAAATATTGCTCAAGTTTTTTTTGGTCTGGTGTTGATTTTTTTTATATTTTAACGCTCAAGAAAAAAAGGCGCCAAAGAAATTGCGGCCTGAATATTAATATTTTTAAATTCAACTCTCAAGAAAAAGAGACGCCTACGAAGTCGCGGGCGAAGGCTAGTATAAATATAATTGTTAGAAAAAATATTACCTGCTTTGTTTGTGTTGTTATTATTAGCACCAGATGATTGGCTAAATAGTGAAGCTCCCGTGAGCTTTGCTCGTCGCAGGATCCACCACATCTTCAATAAGTTACCACCGACAATCCACTGAACACTCCAGAAAAATTAAGACACTTTTACGTACTCACCGTACGAGTCAAGAATATTTTAAATATAATTAGATAAAAAAGTATAAATAGGTATTAAATAAGTATGGACGTGTTTACGTTTTACGATAACGCGCGGTATCTTTTGTTGTTGCGACAATGTCCCCCCAATACGAAGACTTGTAAGGTACTGGCCGAAAAGGTTCCGACTCTACTGCACATGCGCACAAACATGAAAATTCCGTATGAACAGGTGAGTTTTTTTTTTTAATGTAATTTAATATCTTTTTTACGATCGATTGCACTTTATTCGGGAGTCTGGAAAAGTAGCATTTCACGGAGATGAATTTCGGCAAGATGCGATGTTCTGAAATTGATCTTAGTAATGCGTAATCATGTTTCTATAAGTTCCACACAAGAAAATTTTATGAGTTCATAATAAAATATATTTATACTTATCTAATATCATAAGATTAGGGCGTGATTCCTGGCTTTGTCTATGATAAAATAGTGTCCGGCTTCCATACATTGTCAACACAAAAACAAAAGTTTCTCAATTATGTATGTCTGTTTGTTAAGGCAAAATTTTTGGCTAACCGATTTTGAGGCAACTTTCATTAAAAAGTACAAAGTTTTTCTAAGCTACATTTAAGCTACTTAACTACTAAACATCAACAATTTTTTTGATGTCTTTAAAACCTAAAGTCAGGTCCTAGCGAAAGATGAGGCTACGATTTCTATCCAAGTGTAAATTTATTTTCTCCTTTCTTTAGTTACGACAAAAACATCTGCAAACTTTAACAAACTCATGTTGTATGATACAGATCCTGTTTCTTTGAAAATTAACTTAGTTTCAACTTAGTCGAGCGGAAATTTATTTGTATATGTAAAGTTATAAGTATATATATATATATAAGTTACACGTAACTTTCCGAGATTCGTGTATGGGCTAAATTTCTTCCGGCGAATACGAACAAATCAAATAAAAACTTTTCCAATAGCGCGCCCTTCAAACGTGTCCTTATTCAATAGAATAAAAATTCAAAATGAATCGAATTAAAAAGGCAAATGTATTTTCGTTTTGTAATTAATAAACGGAATTTAATTTAATTTAATAAAATGATAATTACAATATTTATTTAATGAGAAAAATTCGGTTTGTAAATATTTAATATATTTAGTGTTAAATATGCAATAAGTCTAAGGGCCTCTTTCACCATCTGTCAAGTAGGCTAACCGTCATTTAAAGTCACCTGTCACTGGGATAAATGGAGCTGATATACCTTTTTTTGTACGGTAAAAGTCCCAAACACTAAAAAGAAAATAATTAAAAAAAAAATCGTCTATCGAAGGATGTACTAAACCGAGTGCATAATTTATGTTTCCTGCCTTGGTGTATGTGCCAAATAATTCGTATGACAAATTTTAAATTGTTCTCTAAAATAATTTATAGTATATAATAATAATATTTATATATTTATTTTTTTTATATGACGAATTTTTAAAGTAGACGTCTTGCGTATTTTTCATTAAAATGGATCATTAAAATCATTTTTCATTAAAATATCGTGATTTGATAAAATTTATCGCTTTGGATGGATTGACCATGCATTATAATAAAAGTTAAGAGATTGGATTTTTTCAGATTTTTTCAGAACACGCTTCGTTCCTAAGTGAAAGTCTAGACAGGCCAGTGTCACATAATATATATTAAACATTTTCAGGATGGCTGACAGGCTGACTGTCCTCTTGATTATATGTACCTGGTTGCCGCTGTCTATGGTCACAAAAAACTAAGATGAGTCCAAGATAAACATGTATTATCGTTAATAACATGAGCAGATAACATGTAATGACTTGAAGTAGTAACCGTGTAATGACTTGAACTAATCTTGGTAGGTAGCTTTGAGACGTTTAAGAGATTAGAATATACGACAAAGGGTAGACCCTATCGTAATCAAACAAAGCTAACGACTACTAAACGAGCGAGTCGCTTTCCATAACGACTTGCTGTCTTCTAGACCAATTGCACGGAAGCCTCAAATAATTTATACTTTAAATTAATTACATATATACATTGAGGTTTAATTTACTAACGTACTAGAGTAGAGAATCTATCCTGCATAAGTACAAGTTTTGCTCCATTGTAATAATATTACCCCGATTTGACGAGTTGGATGATAAGAGTGCTAGCCTAACGTCTATAGAAGCCCCGAGTTCGATTCCTGGCGGGGTCAACTTTGGAAATTAACTTTTCAAAATTGACTCTGATCTGGATTTGGAAAATAGTGGCAGGGCACAATGCGTTTCGCAGTCATTTGGGCAGCCCGTCTGGCGGCAGTAACCACCCTCTTACAGAAGACCATCGTGATTTTCACTAACGGAAAGAGCGTTGAACGCGAGGAAAGTTTTTTATATACACTGGACCGCAAAGAAAAAAGGTCGATTAGAAAATCTTCAATATCTTCAAAAGTACCTGACCTAACTTTATGAAATAAAGACTAAATTAAAGCTAAACTAAATAAATTTTATTTTTATTTAAACACATTAAAATATTCTTTAACTTAGTCTTTATTTCATTTATAACTAGGTCAGGTACTTTTGAAGATATTGAAGATTTTCTAATCGATCTTTTTTCTTTGCCGTCCAGTTTATAATATGCAAAAAAAAATTGCACTTTAATGCACTTAATTGTTATTAAATAAAATATAGATTTAATAAAACACAATAGGATTGAACAGGAGTAGATAGCGTGATGTGGAACAGGTCCCGTGGGAGGCAATTACGGTAGTCGCCAACACTGAATCGTTATTCGCTTATCGTTAATGATGATAACGGGAATTAGGGACAACCTTCACCTTGACACTGTTGATACTGGTGCCCTTTCGCCAACAGATATAAGAAGTTGAGTGCTCTTGAGGGAACGACCGAAATTAAGGTCGGCCTTTATGGATCCAATGTCACATTATTGCGTAATTTGGAGGAAATTGAATATTTTCTTTGATTATTTTAAGTAAATAGATAAAAAGAAAACAGTTTTTTTTTTTCTTTTTTTATAAAACGATTTTCTTTTTGCTCGCTCAGTAGTTTTCGACGAGCTTAAGTAATTATTATTTATTTATTTATACAATAACAACACACAAAATTAGAATGTAAAAATTCGTTTTTCTCTACCAATGGGATACATTAGTAGGGGATATTGCTGGTATATCAATTCACCTTGCTATCATTTCATTCTTTTTCTTGGGATCTGGTTATATTCAAATAAATTTACAACTTAATATTATTTAAATCCATATAATATTTTATAAACATTTTTCACTGTTTCTACATCTCTAAAACTATTCCATCAAAACAATGTCTTAAAATTGATTGTTAAATTTTTCTCTATAATTATATTCTACATATTAATTCTCAAATCAAACTAATTCAAATATAAATTTCTTTTTAAAAACTGCCAGTGTTATTTAAAATTCAATTTTCCAATACGTCGAACGGGCGAATTGAGAAAGCATAACTAATTACATTGTCACTTAGAGGGTTTCATTATGCAAACTGTAATTAAATTTTAAATTAAAATATATATATATCTATTCTATTCAAATAATAGTCAGAGAGAATCTGTGGAATTAGTATAATGTGTGTACGTACGTGTGTTTTAATTTTTCTTCATTGAATATTTAAAAATGTCATTAGAGTTTTATAATTTAGTTAAATTAATAAAACTTTCAACTGAAAATAAGTAACAGAAAATAATTAAAAAAAAAACATATTACAAATAATGAGAGACTTTAATAAAGCATGTCGAATATTTCAGACTAAAATTGTTAAGGCGAATTCACAAGAGGTTATATTTTAATAGTATTCACAAGAGGACTTGTGAATACTATTAAAATATAACTAAGTACCATTAGAGATATGGTATAGTCACTTTTTTAAACATCTGCTGGACTCATCGATGGCTGGACTGGATTGACTGAGTCCAGTCAATTTAGTTCACTGATTAGAAAATTTTGGTTCCACTGTATGTTGACCAAAACTTTTACCAACTCGACCAAAGGACTGGTACAGTCATGGCAGAAAAAGTTTGAATTCTCACACACACATTAATATTTATAAAAATAAAAATATATGAGTTACTAACTGTTGCACGCGACTTAGCCTTCGTAACTTTATAAAATATAGTCTATGTTACTCGCTGATAATGTAGCTATCTATAGGTGAAAGAATTTTTCAAAATTGGTCCAGTAGTTTTTGAGTTTATTCATTACAAACATACAAATCTTCTTTCTTTATAATATTAGTATACTTATAGGATATAGATAACGCCTGACAATTATCGCAGTGACAACGGTGGCGCCGCCACTGTTGACTACAGAGGCTATGAATTTTTTATATTTTTTTTAACGATTCCTCGCCAACTTGAATTTTTTTTTTTCAGGATAAAAAGTATCCTATATGCTAATCCAGGTAATCAGGTTTCCTCCAAATCCGTTCTGCAGTTGTTGCGTTATTAAGGTACAAACATACGAACTTCAGCTTTTATAACATTATATAAGGATACAGTTTGGCATTAGTGAGAACGTGTCTTAACATTGTGACGTCAGACACCCGAATTGAATTAAATCCGAGTCGTACACAATAATGATGTTGGTTTGAAAGGAAGAAGAAAAGTATTTCTTTTTCTCAATTAACAATTGCTAAGGAAAAATATTTTTACAGTTACTATAGAAATATGTTGTAATATTTATAATTAACAGAGAAGATTTGTATGTTTGTAATGAATAAACTCAAAAACTACTAAGTCGATTTTAAAAATTCTTTCACCTATAGAAAGCTATATTATCAGCAAGTAACATAGGCTATATTTAATAAAGTTAAGCGGACGAAGTCGCCTGCAACAGCAAGTTTATTATAAAGAGAAAATATTTGTATTTTTGCATGTAATGAATACACTCAAAAACTACTCAGCCTATTTTAAAAATTCTTTTACCTTTAGAAAGTTATATTATCAGCGAGTGACATAGGGTATATGTTATAAAGTTACGAGGACGTAGTCGCGTGCGACAGCTAGTTATATATAAACATTCGTTCACCTCAAAGTCCAAGGCTTAATACCCAATTTAATTGTACCTAAAGTAAGCATACTGTATGTGTATAATGTCTACAGATTTAAAACCTCAATTTAATTTACTAAACTAACATTTGTTCTCTCCTGAATGTCAGTATTATACTCAAAGTCCAATTAACGCCCTACGACCAAACCGAATCAAATAAAAGTCTTTGCAAAGGACTTTCACTTCTTTTAACAAAAGATAACACAGCACATACAGGTGCACTTTACTTACTGATATTCTAAGGCTCGAGTTCACCAACAGACGGTTAGTTTTTAACAGCTGTTTAAAATTTAAACAGCCGTTTAATAATATTTTGTTGATCATCATCGCTAAACTGCAGATTAAATGCCCTAAACATTAGATTAATCATTAAGTTAATCAAATGTTTAGGGCGTTTAACCCGCATTTTAGCGATGGTGAACAACAAAATATTATTAAACGACTGTTTACATTTTAAACAGCTGTTTAAAAATAACCGTCTGTTGGTGAACTCGAGCCTAAATGCGAAAGTGAGATCTTTTTTTACCACCACTGGTGGTGACTAGAAAAATACCATTTGCCATCACTAGCGAAGAACACGGTGGTGGCGAATGGGAACATATACCGTTGCTGCTAGAAGTGTAACAACAACAACCTCCGTTCGTAAGTGAAATAATAAAAACGAATTGCTAACTGAACACAAACATTGAACTTGATTAAAAAGTTGTCCGAGCAAACATTCTCTCTCGATCGCTGAGCTCAAAAATTCTATAAAAAATATCGTCGCCACGTTACGAGGCGAGTCAGTGAGTGACATCGATAGAGTTTCGATGAGATGCCATTGTGACATCGATTTTCGATTTCCTTAAGGATACTCTGTGTACGTGACGGAGCATAACTTGCTATTGTGTTTAGATATTGCACTTGTAGAATGCTTACGGCTTCACTTGACTCTACGGTAACAAAATAACATAAAAATGTATATAAAAACAAATTTAAAACAAAATTCACTTCGCTAATAAAGTACAAGATACAGAAAAAGAGAATGACAAGGGGAATAAGCTCTGGAATCTAACTCACTCACGTATGACCTGTTATTTTACAGCGGTCTTCTGTAAAAATGTGTTTACTGTCTCAAGGAGCGCTGCTGTATGCACTTTTTTTAACGTTGGGAAATCCTCTTGGATACCCGGCAGTGTAGGGGACCGGCTAAAACCCAAAGCCTTTGTAGTGCGGCCGTTGATGGGCGGGGTCGCGGGGACGTTATGACACGACATCGGTACCCCGCCACGCTCCCTGTCAGCACCTCGGCGTACCCGAAAGTGGAGGTACGCAGGCCATCTCGCGAGCCCTTACGACTGGCGATGCCCTCCTACTATTATCTTTTTCTATATATACTCGTATATCTATTCTGATCCGTACTAATATTATAAATGCGAAAGTATGTTTGGATGTATGGATGTTTGTAACTCTTTCACGCAAAAACTACTGAACCGATCACCATGAAATTTTGCATACACGTTGCCTGGAACACCGGAAAGGACATAGGGTACATTTCATCGTTCAACGCGGACGAAATCGCGGGCACCAGCCAGTAATATTATAAATGAGAAAGTTTGTATGTTTCATACTCAATAACGAAAAAAAAAACAGCTGAATGGATTTGGATAAAATTTGGCGCACAGTTAGTTTATTACCTGTGCGCATTAAATTTTATAGTATATTAATTTTTTTAAGTTCCTGTGGGATTTTCAAAAAACGAACTACAGGCCGTATGTTAGTCGCAGACATAGCTGGTATACATATTGTAGGTATAAGATAAAAGAACTCAACGGATTTAAATATGACATAGACATTTTCTAATAGACATAGCGATAAACAAGAAAGGCTTGTGTAAAATAATTTGCAGAAAAATAATTGCATCCGAGCGAAACCGGGGGCCGGTCACTAATTCATGCTATCAGAGAAGTGGTCTTATAAATTTGACTTGCCATAATTTAAAATATGTGTTGATATCATAAAAGAAATTTACATACAAGTAAGTATTACAAAAAGAAATAAGTTACCTACTGGATACTTAATTATATTATGATTGTAAATATTTTACCTAATTTACCGCTGAATACATTACTGAGTGAATGCAATGTGTCAATTTTTCCAAAGTTTACGCTGTTTTTGTACAATTTACAGGTTTAAAAAAGTAAATAATTTGTTTTGACACTTTTCAAAATAAAAAATAACATTGCCAACTTTTAAAGTATTTTGTTTTGAAGTAAGTATAATAGGTTTTCAGCCGAATAGGCAATTTAGATCTACGCCAAGGTAATCAGAAAATAATTTACTTATGTATAGAATTATATTCAGAAATCACATGCAGAAGTTTTTACAGGAAACATCCGTATAATTAAAAAATATATAAGACGTTTATTTGCATTAATGCATAATATGTATCTACATTTATAGCTGGTTACAGAAGATTTTTAGCTGTTTCAATCCTAGCGAAATAAAAAAGGATATCTTAAGCAAATGAGACAACACAATATTTTTTACGTCACCCGTTCCCGCTGTCACAATCCCAGAGGAGCAGACGGACTGAACACATTAATCTGGATATGAACAGGAGAACGAATAGAGACGTAATTTGAAAAAAGTTTTTATTTTTTAAAAATTAATACCTAATCTAATATGGTTCAAAATAAGCTCAGCTACCAACACGGTTGACATTCTAAATTTGATAGGAAGTCTTTTTAATTTCATGAGTGTCGTTACATAAGCTATAAAAAAAATAGTTTACAAATTTTTGCTATGATATTGCTTATTATTATAAATAATCATCTTTGATAAATAAATAAATAGGCTCTGGCTATTATTTTATAGTATTGGGGTAGTAATTGTAAATTTTGATTGCCATGTAGATTTAATTGCTATATAACTCAATGACGCTCAGTGAGCTATGGAGAGAGCCATGCTCGCAGTTAAACAAATAAGAGTTACCGACATAACCAGGCGGATTAACTTATATTAGGCGGATTATATTATGCAGAAGAAATATGCAGGCAAGACGCATATTAAGAAGAGCCAACGGCTGTTGAAACCGTGTATATAACTCGGATTTAATTCACTTCATAAACATTTCTCTGGGACCCATTAAGTTGATTAAATAAGTAAACTTTCTAAAATTTATGATGTGGACATAAATTTATGTGGATATATATATATATAAAACTCACGAATATATTCATCAAAATTACTTTACGACCATATCAATACTGACAAACATTTGTTATTATGTTTACATTTTAAATTATGTTTGTTAATTCTACACCAGTGTTTAAAATTCAAACCTCTAACACTCAAGTAGAGACCACGAACCTACAAAAGAGCTTCGAATGTCCGCTCACAATTTAGACTGATTAGGTCTAGTATAATGAGACAAGACCTAATTTAGACTGATGAGCCGCGGGTCGACGTTAGAACCAGGTTGATTATGTCCGGTTCTAATAAAAAATATGTGAGGGCCTATTTTCGAAACGTAAATAATGATGAATGATAAATTTTCTTAAAAGTTAATGTAATACATGAATCTCTGTTGATCCCATGTTCAAGTAGTGCACGAAATCAGGCAATCCGGCGGGCACAAAGCTGAAGCCGGTGCTCCAGGCGTATTACCATACAGCCCGCGTATAAATGTACGTATAGCGACCACATTCGAAAGAATTAATTGAATTCTCTCTGTTGAAAACAAAAAGTGAACCATCCAACTATATGAGGTTCAGACGTAGTTCATTTTTGAGCAGTAGGTGGGCTCGAATACTTCTGGAAAGCATTTAAAACAGAACTAAAGTATCAAAAAACGGATTTAGATACGGTTTTCGCTAATTGAAAACACTTTCATTAAACGAGGAAGCTTTTTTATATAATTATCATAAAAAAATCCGTGCAATGAAGGGCCGGATAGTAAATATATAAAGATAATGCTTTTATATATATCTTTCCCCGAAGTCGGGGGAGGGTCGCTAGTACTAAACTAAATTGAATTGTATGTTTGTAATGTCAAAATAACTAACTACACTACATCAAAGTATATACGGTACTTATAAAAAAAAAACCGGGTATGATTTTGACGGGACTTTCACTGGCAGATAGAGGCAGCAGGTGTTATAAGAAGTAACTTAACTTTTATATATTATTATCTGCACCGCGCACACTGCAGAGTATAAAACAAATTCGCTTAGCGCCGTCTGTCCCTCTGTATGTAGGCTTAGATCTTTTAAATTACGCAACTGATATTAATGCAGTTTTCGTTAATGGAAAGAGTGTTAAATGAGAAAGATTTTTATATATAATTTGCAGAAAAAAAGTCCGTGCGAATTCGGGGGCCGGGCCGATAGTTATAAGTACAAGAAATAAGAAGTCGATCCGGTTAAAATCCTAAAAAATTGCACCTTGTACTTTCGGGATCTGGAATATGGCTTTTATACTCTAGAGTGAGATAGGTAGGCAAGATTGGAATCCAATCAATACGGACCAATACGCGAGGTACGGCTAGTTTTAGATGATAATATTTTAGAGCAAGTTTTACAATGTTATTTTGGCATAAAACTACATTTGAAAGTGAGTTTTATTTTTGTTTTTAGTTGATTGAAGTCACTCAACCAAATTTACAAATTTCGAAAACAGTCGTAGTAAATTGGAGGCTCATGTAAAAGATGTGGAGAAGGGAGCAAAGGACGAATATCGTTAGGTTGTGCTATGAACCGAACCTGTATTTACATGGACCCAAATAAATCTAAATAGTCAAGAGTACCTATTTGTTTACGTGGGTAGAACAAGAAGGTCTATGAACTTTTAATATGCAAAATAATTATAATAAATGCGAAATTATTCTGTTTATTTATGTCTTGATTTATTTATTTTTTACTAACTGGTGCCCACGACTTCCTCTGCGTTGTCAAATCCGTACTAATATTATAAATGCGAAAGTATGTTTGGATGTATGGATGTTTGTGACTCTTTCACGCAAAAACTACTGAACCGATCACCATGAAATTTTGCATACACGTTGTCTGGGACACCGGAAAGGACATAGGGTACTTTTCATCGTTCAACGCGGACGAAGTAGCGAGCACCAGCTAGTAAAAAATATAACACTTCAGCAATATTTATTGCTGAGACGACGCAATTTTTTTTATTTTTTTATGATCCCTCGGGAACTGTACTTTTTTTGTGGTTTAAAGGTACCCTATGTCCTTTTTGTATTCCTGACAATGTGTATCCAAAATTTCATGATGATCGCAGACAGACAGAGTTACTTTCACATTTATAATTTTAATATCGAGTATGAATAATAGAGCTTAATAATAATAGATAGTCCTTTTATATATGGATGGATGGAATGCAATACTATATTGTGTTGTCAAAAGAATCAGAGATGCAAGGGTCATAGGAGTCATAGAGTATATTCCAAAGAAACCTTCTCCAGACAGAGCCATTGTGTAGTTAACAGCGATACAGCTTCGTAGTACTCAGTTGAACCAAGTTCGGGAGGCATTGTGCTGCCAAGTTAGAAAATCGTTTTTAATCCATTCACAATGTTGAACGGAGACTGTTTGAATTCACTTTGTCCAAAACTTGAGGATAACAAATTACAAGTCTCTTTGTGAAGTTGGAACACGAGATCTGTCTCAATATTTTTGAAGTTTCACACTTTGCTCTTTGTTAGGCGATGCCGAGTTTAAAATTTTACGCGCAATTAACCTCTGAGCTTGTTAAATTATAAATTCGCATAATTGGATCGGAAATATTAAAGAGGTTGTCAAATTAAATTAAATTAAACATGTCGCTCATATATCATAAAAGGTAAAGTTTGTATGTGAGGAGGTAATCTTCAAAACTACTCATCCGATTTAAAAAAAAATCTTTCATCAGTTAGAATAACATTTCAGGATGGACGTAAGCTAAATATCGCACTTGATACCAGCCATCTAAAAAGTATAATCATTTAAACGCTGACGAAGTCGCGGGCACCAGCTAGTGTATAACAATTATTATATATTTTGTATATTTATTTATTTTAAAAATATTATTTACACTACAAATTGTATAAATTAAATGTTACAAAGCAAGCAGTGCTTGTAATGTAATTAAACTAACTTAAGTACTTATTAAGCCTTAAGTAGCTTACAAACAGTAATATTAGTGTAAGTAGTAAACGGTCTTACTCGTATCTAATTCGTTTACACTCGCAAGACTTAACCCTATAAGTATACAAAGTCATTTATAGATCGATTCTTTACATTATGTATCGCGTTCGTAAGGTAAAGTGATTATTTATGTGGGTAGGTACGCAGGTACAAATCAGTGAACAGCTCGCTCTCCGGATCTCAATATTGACAATTTTCTTTATTAGGGTTAGGGGCTATTTTAAGGACATTGTTTACGGAAGGGAGGCTACGCAACAAAATAGCTCTATGGCAAAAAGCTTTAAAGAATTTTATAATAAAAAACATTAATTTGTTTATTTATTACATTATTTATTTAGAAACATAACAGCACACGTGCTTTTATTTCACGGGGATCTTCTTTAAGGGGGTGATTACTGCAGTCAGACGGCTGCCCAAATGACTGCGAAACGCAGTGTTCCCTGTCACTTGCCAGATCCAGATTTTAAAGGTTCTTTTCCAAATTTGGCCCCACCAAGAATCGAATCCCTGAGACAGAGCGCCAAGGCAAGTAATGAGCTTGTTAACAAAATAAAATTAGTTGAAAATAAATTAATTTCCAATCAAATAAAATTTCTAATATATAAAATGTTAACAAATTAGGTTCCTCGACCATTAGGTTTCTTTTGGATTTTGATTACTAGGATACGCTATAAATGGTATTTTGCGATACTGAAAATAAATAGAGATGAATCTTTAGTTTATGTTTCTTCTTAAACTTTTTTCACTGTAATAATAACATTTCTGAATCATGTAGAAACTAAAAGTTTCACTAATTATAAAGTTTCCGAAGTGAAAATCAAATTCGAACAGCGACACTGGAAGTTAGTTGGAAGATAGCGTCTTTAAAAACTTCGTTCCTTGCTCGCTCGTAAACTTTGTTTTGAACAACTCAATAAACAAACAATAATCAAAACTTGAAAAATTTTCTGTTGCAAATACTAAGTGTCGTCTCCTCTCTATTCGCTAATAAAAATCATTTTGTTCTCAGACAAATAATTATTACAAATATGAAAATAACTTTCTCTCTGTCCATCTGTCTTTTCACGACTTTTCGCGTTTTCAGGGATACAGAAAAGGACATAGGGTACCTTTTATCGAGTATGTTACTGCAAAGTAAAGGTACTAGCGATCATACGACCTATCTTTTCTGGAATACTATATTTGTCCATTAAAATTATTCTTAACAAATGCATATATATTTTAAATTGCTAGTGATACTATTTCTTTTATGGACGCACTTAATCAACAGACTCTCTTACAACTTTTATTATTTGAAATAGTGCATTTAAAAGTATCTTATCTATATTTTTATATAATTATATAGAACATAGACGTTATCTAATGTTCTTACCCAAATTTGATCGCTCACCTTCCACGTTTATTGAAAGTTGTAAGAGAAATTTCAATTTGGTTATATTGCGATGTATTCAGGTGTGTAATGCAATGCGATCTATTCCTCATAGCTTACAGTTGGACGACGAGCAATCGAACGACAAATCGTCTGGAGGTAACATCTGCGTATCGAGTTTCGCCTTTCATATTGCCTCGTGTCACCAACGAAACAAGGAAATGATGGAATTTTTCTACACTTATAAAATACTTAATAATAAAGATATATCAAAAGGCTTGATGCCTTTTGATACATTTTCACCACTTTTTTTTTCTAAATTACACCCGTACGAAGCAGAGTCCGAGTCGCTAGTTTTTCTTTGCAATAAAAAAGTTTTTATTTAGTTATTTCTTTACTAAAATAAATAATTAATTCTTATAAGTTTTATAATATTGCTTAGCGTATGTTCATAATGTGTTCCAGTCCTATATTATTTATAAACAAGCTGTTCAAGAGGTTGACTGGCAACATATTTGTTCTTCAATCATAATATCTTACGAAAAATAGAAGTAATGAGGAGATCATATATTTCAGGTGCTTGCGACGCGCGCTCGCTTTCATTGCCTGAAGCTTGTATAAAAAAAAATAAGTTGACTGTAATTTTTAAATTGGAATTCCCTGTAACGGCGTTCGTATGAAAAATAACTAAACCTTTTTTTTATCAGCTTTATCAAATATTTACCACAAACTTTTGACTGTACATTAGCTTGGAGTTTTGCGACTATATCAGCAATTTAAAGAGAAAACTTCTTTTAGAAAAACGCAGCCGATATTTTCTTGCTTAATGAATTATAAATAAAAAATTTAGTAAGATATATCAGGAATATGCTGTCAGTTTGTTAATGTTTGGTTGGACCTATTACTATTTTAGTGAGTGTTCAAGAACTCACATCCAGAAATAAGACTTGATAACGCCCACGAACGTCACAGGTGCTGCGAGTGCACCGCCGACAATAGGATAAAGAATTATGAGATGGGTTCTGGCATCCCTTGACACACACAACACACACACGCACGCGCACACGCACACACACACACACACACACACACACACACACACACACACACACACACACACACACACACAATTATTTGCATATAATGTGCAAATCTATAATTATATATGTTTATATATTTATTGTTTATATAATAGGACTTGATAACGCCCACGAACGCTGGCTTATTGGCTTATGGCTTAATCAGCCTATGTTTTAATTGAAATAGTATCAATGTTACAGTAAGAATGTGTCGCAAGTACAATGACTTCAACAGCCTCGTGAGCATTCAAAAATAAAACAGACAAATCATTCATACAGTATAGAAATCACCAATGTAAACAACATTTTATTTTATTTTATTTATATTAGGGAAACATACAATATCTCCTACACATTATATATATACATACAAGAAAAACATAATTTGGCAAAGTTTCCACTTCATTGCATTATTCTTAATTTTTAAATTTAATTTACCGTTCTTGTGGCTAATGCTGTTATATGTATGTAATTGGTAAATGTTTCTTAACTACTTTTTATGTCGTAAGTATTTAAGATTATGCTGGCTTTGATGTTACTAGATACGAGTAAAGTATGTATATGTAAAATGAGTAATGAATAAGTTACTTCAATTGCGTGTTCACTTATCACATTCCAGTGGAACGGTTCAGTGGCTTCCAATCTCATTATAGGGGGCGCTTTGATTTTAGGAAGCCGAGTTTAGTCAATAGTGAATGCCGCCGCTCATTAAAATTGCCTAATGTTGAAGCAATGAACACTACCCGATTGATTTAGTACAAATATTATCAAAACACACAAAGGTCACTGAACTCAGCCATACATTACAACTATTCCTATTAGATTCCTCTGTCATCAACTTTATGCTATAAGGATTATTAATGTTCTTCCATCGTCTTCTATGCTAGAAAAAAAATCGATTATTCGCTAATCGGCAGATTCTGGAAAAGGCAGATTCTGTAAATGGCAGAAATTGTACAGTCCGAGAATAAATTTAGGTAGACGAAATAAATTTTGATTGAAGAATATAAGAGAGTGGTTTGGTATGAACACTCGCTGGATCTTTCGTGCAACAGCTTTCAAGTTTAAAATAGCCATGATGGTCGCCAAACTTCGTGGGGAAGCGGCACTAAAGAACACTTGCTAATAAAATTAATTATTATACAATGAAAATCGGTTATAGCGACCTTCAAGGGAACACAAACATTGGTCGTAATAAACAGATTAGTCATTACAATATAAACAATACTAAATCGTTATAAGCATTCAACAGGACCTTGCCATTTGGTCGTTGTAACCGATATGTCGTTATAACCGAAGTTATATACGGTTTCTACTGTAGTTACCTCGAAGCGTAATTCTATGAGTATAACAATAATTATTATTGCATCTACAGTTTAAATGAAGTGGAGACTTAAATAAAAAAAAATCTCTCTTTTCAGCATAATTAAAACTAAAATAAAAGACTAAATGAATCCTTTAGAATAAATCCTAATATATAAATCCAGTAGGAAATAAGTTTCGAATATATTGAAGTGAAGAACAAAAGAAAACAGTACAAGTTACACGCCGTTATAAACAAAAATACAAAGCTGCTTTTATTTCTCTAAATACAAAAAAAATTACAAGTGTTGTTTGTGTGTAGTGAACACGATCTCTAACAATGACTTGAGGCAATTGGAGGAACAAACTTGACTCGAGTTTGCTCCCTAATTATAAAGGTCAACGATATCTTATGTCTGGCAATCGTAGCTAAATAATTTTCAACATTATAGCTCTAATTAAAAAACTAGTCTGTATACTCTATAACTATATACTTAGATCGTACTATCTTAGTATACTTAGTATACTTAGGTCATAGGTATTTATTCGAGCTAGTGTTCGCCCACTGGTTGTAATACGATGATATTCATTTCAAAGGTCAAAGAAAGAAGTTTTCAATTTTTTTTTGTATTATAAACACATCAATAATGACACATAAACGCGTGCATTCAAAAACTTGCATATATTAGGTATATTTATGGTAAGTGGCTACTGTCGCCTATAACACAAGAAACGTCACAGGTGCTGCGAGTGCACCGCCGACAATAGTAAGATTAGGGATAAAGAATTATGAGATGGGTTCTGGCATCCCTTGACACACACAACACACACACGCACACACAACACTCACACACACACACACACACACGCACACACACGTTTGGTCTAGTGGCTAGTAACCCTAGCTGTTAACCAAACGGTCGCGGGTTCTAATCCCGCTAGGGGCGAATGTTTATGTGTTAACATTTTACCTTTGTACCTGAGTCATTGATGTTTTGTATTTATAATATGTATGTATTTACAAAAAAAAATGTTATCTATGTAGTATATTGTCTGTCTGGTATCGATAATACAAGCATTAGTTGCTTACTGTGGAACTCTATGGTGCTGTGTGGAATGTGTGAAGATATTTATTATTTATTATTATTTATTTATTTATTATTATCACTTACTCACTCACCGAAACAGAACAGCACACATGCTGTCATTTCACATTGATCTTCTTTAAGGAGGTAGTCACTGCCGCCAGACGAGTTAGCCAATTGACTACGAAAAGCAGGGTGCCTTACCACTACTTGTCAGATGTCAGACCAGAGATAACTTTCTTTGAAAAGAGCCAACTTGGAAAAGTTCATTTCCAAGGTTCGTTCTGCTGGGAATTGAACCCGAGGCCCCTGAGACAGAGCGCTCAACCACTATTGTTTGCAATAATAGCAATCAATATGTCCACAAGCGAAGACTGTGGTCGTTAGAGAGAAACGACCGTCCTACAGAAATGAGGGGATTGCAATATCGAATGGAACTTAATTAGTTTAAAGTTGAACTGAGACGATAGAGCCGCTAACCTTGGTTCAATGAACAAATTATAACTACGTGGCCCAAACTTTAGACAGTTCGGTTTATTGGTGGTTTCGGGGGCACCGATTTGGTGCTATGAATTGATGCCAAACCTTTAAACTTTCTCAGTAAATTTTCAATTTAAAATTTAACCCAGCCAAATTATTACTCTTTATTTTACATGTATAATAGTAAATCATTTCTTTGCCCTTTTCAATTACTACTGTCACAACTTATTATAACTATGCACTACAGTTCTAAAATTCAACTGTAGTGTTTTAAAACACTATTTATATTATATTCTCTGAGGCTCAGACAATTTATTATGAGACCTATGACCTATGAATTGAATTTAACAGAGACCTATGACCTATGAGGTCAATAGGTGTATGGTATTTTGATGGTGATCGGAAAGGTGGATTACTATTACTGGCATGATATAACACGTTCCGACCGACGCGACGGACGTTCAGTGTCCCATTATTAATTTCGCGCGTCGACATTTGATAAATTGCGTAAAATGAAACAGCACATTCTCTGACAAATATGAGTTTTTTCGTGACTAACGCAAAGTGTTGCGTTAACAGAGAAAACCTTTCTGAATACAAAGGCATTTAAAGTAAACATCAATACTTACATAATACGGCTAGCTATGCCCGTGACTTCGTACGCGCTTGGTTCGTTTTTTCATGATAAAAAGTAAGCTTTATGCTAATCCAGGTAATGTGTGCCAAATTTCATCCAAATCCGTTCAGACCTTTTTGCGTGATTAGGTAACAAACAATGCTAGCTGGTGTCGTGCTAATTTAATTACACCGTGATTAATTAATAATTCAAATATAATCAAAAATTATTTATTAAAATAAATACAAAACTACGAACGCGTAAAAAAAATTTACATTATTTATTTATTATGAACATATATTTATAAATATTTAAAATAGTCGTATGTTTAAACCAAACAACGGCAGTCTTTACGGTAACCGGTATTTCACTTGAAAGTTTTTCTCTAACCGGAAGTACCGGGAGTACCGGAAGTGCCTCCCTTGAGGGACTCCTTGAGGCGATTGTTCTCCGCATTGAGGGCTTGCACTCTTTGCTCATATTTCTCCCTCAACTCCTGTAAAATCAAACAACAATTTATACCAATTCAATTGTCTAAATTAAAATTGACAGTGGAAAATGATCTAACTAAAAAATATAAAGAAATATACCGTTCCGCTTCGGCTTCGTCCCGGGTATTAATAATATATAATCTATGTCCATCTAGAATAATGAAATAAATCATTCCAATTTGAATTAGAATTTGTTAATTTTCAAAGTAATTTTCAAATGTGCAGTGATATTTTAAAATTTTGATAAAGAGCGATGACTGCGCGTGTAGTGGTCGAATTACAAAAGTTAAAAATCTTTATATGTATATTAAAATGTTTAGTTGATTTGTTATTTATTTATTTCTCAAAAGGTACACAAACAAAAAACTTACAATAGGTATAAGTAACATGAGGCAATTTTAAGGTATACACAAATAAACTACGAACTAGAAATTGAGACGATCGATATCACACGCATAGCAACTAAACAATAAATAACTGTAAGCAAACAAAGAACAAAGACCAAAATCAAAGACTAATAAACTGTTATAACTATATATCTAAATAACATAAAAATGTTAATATGATCTTCATAGATTATATACCGATCATGTGAGCTTTCAAACAAACAAAAAACTTTCATCCATTTCGACCGATTTTGATTCTCAGATTCCACAGACAGACATACATATAAACAATCAAACACAAGTCAAACTTATAACAATCAAAACCGGTTCATCCATTTCGAACAATTTTGATTCTCAGATTCCACAGACAGACATACATATAAACAATCAAACACAAGTCAAACTTTTAACAATCAAAACCGGTTCATCCATTTCGATCGATTTTGATTCTCAGATTCCACAGACATACATACATATAAACAATCAAACACAAGTCAAACTTATAACAAACAGCCAGTTATTTTTGTCGAGCGTCAGGGATTAACTGTTATCTCTATCAACGTGAACTGACCTTAAATATGGCGAGCTGTGTCTCATATTCCTTGCGAAGGTCATCGTTGAGGTTGCTGCTGGTCTGAGCCCTCTGCAGTGCGAGGGTGTAACGCTCCTTCTCCGCTTTGAACTTCGCTTCCATCACTTGGAATCGATCCTATTAAGGAGTTATCGACAATTCACGTTCGCACTTCGATAATCACAAGTACGTACTTGAATTCTACACTAAACTTGTTTTTACATACTTACATATATGTAAAAAAAAAATGGTATGTTTTATTTTTAATTTTTATTCTGTCGGTGAACATAAAGAAAAAATATACTCGTTAATACAAATAGTCTTAGGGCATCTTTCACCAACTACAAGTAAAGTGTTGATTAAGTTACTTTTAGAAATAATTTTATGTTTTATTAAATTATGCACTCGGTTTAACTGCATCCTTCGATAGGCGAATTTTTTTTAAAATTATTTTCTTTTTAATGTTTGGGACTTTTACCTTACAAACAAAGGTATATCATGTCCATCATTCACGGTTACCGGTGACTTTAAATGGCTGTTAGCCTACTTGACACATGGTGAAAGAGGCCCTTATATGAATAAAAAATGATAAAATTGAGATACATAAAAAACTCAATTTTTAAATTTTTTCATTCGTGTGTTGTTTTGAAAATAAACCTCACAAGTAATGGCAGTAAAGTGAGCCTTAAGCTCGAAAACTAATACACAGATTAAATACACAAATCTTAATTCTTCAGTTTACATGTATAAATGAATTTAACACTTAAAAGCCATAAATAATCTAGAAGAATCGCATGAGGATTATTAAGCTTACCTACTTTACAGGTTACATGCATCTCCTGTACATAATATGTCCTATTATTAGATATCTTATATGTATACATATAGGATACCTGTAGATATGTACCTATACTTAATAGGATTTCTTTTTTAATGTATAATACGTAGAAAATCCAGTGTTAGATATAAGGCTTTTCCAATAGAATCGGTCAGAAGCAGCCTGGATCATCATATTACAAAAATCCTACAAAATTATGGAGTTATTCTCTAATTTTAATTTATATACTGATTCAATATTAAGTTAGATACTAAATTTAGCTTAAAATATTAAACAATTTATTTGGAAAGGCTCTTACATTGAAAACAATAAATGGAAATTTTAAGAAAACTCCGCTCACACAATATAAACATCAAAAATATTAATTCTTTTTATGGCAACCTAAATATAAACACTTCCTGTTGAGCATGAGAATACAATAAAATTTGTGTTACACTTTTTGATAACACCTAAACGATCTATGTGTGGTTTATATACATTTATGGAAATTATCCACAAATAAAAGGCCTATCTATTGAAATAAACTTTTCATGGAAAGTTTCTCTAAAAACTTTTTAAAATTTGTCATATTGACAAAGTTATTTGAAGCCAGTGGGCGACGTGGGCGACCCCACTGCGACAGACGGACCGTTACTGAGTCAAATGGGTAAAATTAAAAAAAGGAATGGATACGAAAAAGACACGGTCGGTAACTCTCCTTAATTTCCCTTTTACCAATTATTATTTGGTCTCTGGCTACTTTTTAACGCGATCTTTTGGCCATTTTTTTTTTTTTTTTTGTTGTTGAGTTTCGAGTTTTAAATCGTTAACCTTCTAAGAGTTACTAATAATAATACAAGTCGAGGATCGGTAATTTTATAAACAGTAGTAATTTTCCTGCGTCAGTACATTCTACTTTTTCATTTGGACAATATATGTATGTGTATGTTTTATACAAAAAAAAAAAAAACAGCTTCACAAGCTCTTTTTTTTTATATTATAAATGGTGTTAGACAGGCTGACGGTCCCCTTAATGGTAGATGGTAGATGGTTAATCGCTTTATTGCAGGTAGGTGGAAACAATTTTGAACAGAGATTGTAAAAAAAGATACCACCTAAACGACCAAAAAGTTTTGTACAAGAAGCAAATGTAGCAAAATTATAATTAACATTGAAATAAAAGTATAGCAGGGTTAATGTACAGTGTAAAAAGTACCTCCATAGCTTTCACTTCTGAGTTCCTAATCTCCAAAAGGTCCTTTGTAATAGTGTTGATGTCCTTCAGCGACTGCACCTGTGTTGTGAGTGCTTCGATCTGCAACTCTTGATTTTTAACCATTTTTGTTTTGTCAAAGATCATACCGCGCGCTTTCGTCAGTAACTGTGTGACAGGATTTATTTCCTTTATAATCTCAGGTATAGTTTGCTTGTACTGTACTTGTACTGTACTGTACTGTACTCCCTTTTTTTTTTAAATGACTAACTTGACTACGGTCCATATAAACATGCATCAGCACTTTGTACCATATACTTTGTACTTTTTATATAACTTTGTACCTGAGTCATTGGATGTTTTGTATTTATAATATGTATGTATTTACAAAAAAAAAAAAAAAAAAAAGTAATCTATGTATTATATCAACTGTCTGGTGTCGATAATACAAGCATTAGTTGCTTAGTGTGGAACTAGATGGTGCTGTGTGGAATGTGTGAAGATATTATATTATATTATTATATTATCAGCAAGAGCATATAATATATGCTCTTGCTGATAATATATTATGCATATATGCGTTCTACACTCAGAAGATAAAGAGTAAGAGACCTTTTATTCTTTTTATACTATGATAGAGTGTCTTCTAGTTTGACCGTTTATAAAAAAAATAAAGCTATGATTCAAAAAGCAAATAAGATAAACTTTATTTAATGTTAAGGTCGACAGACAGGCTGACTGTCCACTTGAATGTGAAGATGGCTACCGTCGCCTATAACACAAGCAACGTCACACATGTGCTGCAAATGCATTGCCGACCATAGTAAATAAATAAATAAATAAATATCTTTTCACACATTCCACACAGCACCATCTAGTTCCACATTAAGCAACTAATGCTTGTATTGTGAATACCAGACAGTTGATATACTACATAGATTACTTTTTTTTTTTTTTTTTTGTAAATACATACATATTATAAATACAAAACATCCACAACTCAGGTAAAAAGGTAAAATGTTAACACATAAACATTTGCCCCTAGCGGGATTCGAACCCGCGACCGTTTGATTAACAGCTAGTGTTACTAGCCACTAGACCAAACGTGTCGTCAAGGAATTAAGTGATTAATAGTAGGATTAAGAATTAAGAATTTATGTGGGCACGAGTATAATGGAAATGGTCTCTGGCATCTCTTACTCATTCACCGAAACACATGAGCACACATGCTGTGTTATATCACCCTGTTAGATGGTGTCAGACAGGATCACGTTAACTTATTACAATAAAAATAGGGATACGGGATACGAACCTCTTCGTGTTGTTGTTTAATGTTGTCGATCATCTCCTGGTTCTTGCCACCGCCAGGTCGAGAGAGAGCTGCCTGCAACTCCGTCTCCAAATTCGTCACACGAGCCTTCAACAAATCTATCTCTTCTTCGCGTACCTAAAACGATAATCGTATAGGACTATCAATGCTGTGAAACCTTTTTATTTAAATTCAACTTCCTCTTATTCCTACAAGCGACCACTGACAAAGGCTTTTAAATCCGTACTAATATTATAAATGCGAAAGTATGTTTTGATGTATGGATGTTTCACGCAAAAACTACTGAACCGATCACAATGAAATTTTGGATACACATTGTCTGGAACACTAGAAATGACATAGGGTACCTTTCATCGCGGACGAATTCGCGAGCAGCAGCTAGTATTAAATATGCGAAAGTGAGTCTGTTTGTTTATTACGCTTTCATGACTTAACTATTCAACCGATTACCGTGAAATTTTGCATACACATTGTTTGGGACACCAGAAAGGACATAGAGTACCTCTCATCGTTCACCAGCTAGTATTATCATATATTATATTAGAAACCAAAACCAAACCTTGATTCAAAAATCGTTTCTTAGCGGATGTACCGTCTGCATTTTAGACTCAGTTGTTTTGGCTTTGTGTTGATAGTGATTACAAACAATTTTATATAATATTTATTATATTATAATATGTAATTTAGGACCTTTAATTCCAATTTTAATCCATCCTCGCTTCTTTCGTTTTTCACTTTCTCCAATTCTTCAATCTTCTTCAGAAGTTCTTGTTCCCTGTGCTGCCAATTGTCCTGTAATACAATCCAAATTAATATTGATATATCATGTTTGTGTCAATATTTTTTTTATTTATATTTATAACCTCACAGTGCAGAGTAAAGTATAGAGGATATGTTAGCTATAGAAAATATGAGGCTAACCCTTCATGCTTGTTCGATAAGTTATAAATATTAATAATTCACATGGAAAAACATATGTATATTTTCTATTGGATACATTAAATTTCTATTACCTACATTTAAATTAAATCCAAAACACAAAGATGCAGAAAATACGTCTGGCTTAACGTCTATAGTGGCTATTACTTCTAGTGGAGTATCACTTACTTATGCATAGTTTGAAATTGGAACGGCTTTTATAAAAACCATAAATTTTAATTTTTTTATATATTTACCGTCTCCTTAGGTGTTCCGTTGCTTTGCTCTGGCTTAATCTCAGTTGTGGCTGCAGCTTTTATCTGAATATTATTTCCATCTGGTTGGTTTGCTTGAACTTCTGGATTTACAGAATTTGTTTTAGCCTCCGGTTTCGGTTCTTCCGCGGCTGCAGGTTCTATCTAAAATATCGACATATGCAAAGCACATTGTCATTAAGGTAGATCCAATTCAAGCCACCATTCTCTGTAAGTATACTTGTCTCGTATCGAAACGAGCGATAAAATAGTTCTTAGCGTTGTAATAAGCTAGGGATTTTCTAATATGAACATTTTGTTTGTTTTGTTTCAACACCGACCAATGTAAGTATAGTCATAACTATTTTATGCACGTACTTCACACGTGCTATCCTAATCCTGAGTAATATTATAAATGCGAAAGCGAGTTTCTTTGTAACGCTTTTACACCTTAACTACTCAACCGATTACCATGATATTTTGCGTGTAGGACGTTGTAAACGGTATCTTCACATACCTATCTGAATATATTTATTATATGTTCTAAATATGTGTAAGTCTGAACATCGTTATCCCTTATTTTACATTTTCCACGAATTGGTAAACTAATTTTATACAGAGAAAACTATAAATATATAAACAAGAATACACAAAAATACAAAAACAAGGAAGAACAAAACAACACCATAAAACTAAAACAACTTAACAATATTATTTTTATATTTGTGTGAGTTAGTTGAAAATAGATCAACACTTGTAAATAAACAGTTGTACTTGTGCATAATAATACGATATAAAGGTGCACGTTCACCAGCGTTACTTGTGTTAATAGGCTACGGTAGCCTTCAGATAGGCAGACGATCCACCTACCATCAAGTGGATCTATCTGATGTCTGCCTATCTGAAGGCTACCGACGCCTTTACATAAAAAAGTATAAATTTATATTTTGGTACCTGCAACTAAAAAACGAAAGCGTTTAACTAAAAAAGTAATTATTCTGTTTAACTTAACAACATTATTTCTCGTATTGATTGTCATCTCAATAACGAATGCCACTCAATTAAGGCGAGGGTCGAGTTGAATCGAACATAAATTAGACGCGGAGAAACAGAATATTTTCTGTGACAACATTCTCTTTTAATATTGTTAGCATTCGAAGCACGTGTCAAAGGGAGGGATTTATAGTTCAACTTCATTCCTCCTCTATATTAATTAATTTATTTATTTATTCCTAGTTTTCCTCTTTTATTAATTAATCTTTAGTTATAAAATAAACCTTTTATATAAAATTATTGAATAATTGGGCTGACACGCCCCCATAGACTGCCAAAGTATATGACTTGTCGATGCTAAAATCACGAAATCATTGGCTAAAATCAAGTGTTCTAAGGCGATTTTGTTTTATATCTTCGCATCTACTTATGGGTGGTTATCGGTTATAACTTTATCCTTAATATTAGTTCTTCTTCTAATAACAATAGTGCATGATAGGTGATAGTAGTTCTTCTGTGGATATACACATTAAGAATTGTGTCTTGCATGTATGTCATTCCTTAGCCCGCTGGATAAAACATTGAGCATTCTCATTAGGCCAACAAATTAGGACACGAATATATTTGTTAGTAACTATATGGTCTAGCAAAGATTAGGCATGTTGCAGGTTACCATTAAAGTACTATAACATTTTATATAAGTACATACGGTTTTCATGTCTTCTGGAGTAGTCGGAACAGGAATGGCTGGAGGGACACATTGCCCTTCGCCCGAAGCTTGTTGCACAGAATCTGCCTGGACAAAACAATGATTCCAATAAGAATAACATGAAAATACCTTAAAATCCCAATGCAGTAAGTAACAAATACTTCAATTAATTTCTTAATTAATTTAAGAATTTGTTTTAACGGCATTTTTGCGCCAAATTAGATCATTTACAAGTAATTAATTGAAAAATTAAATGCATTCTCGTTACAGCAACAGCATTTTAAAGATATTAGGTAAATATATAACATGTATCTATACAAAGGCCATTGAATAGAATAAAATATCTTATATTTAGGTATTAAAAATATATTTATGATAAAATATTTTCATTCAATTTTTATTAAAGAATATATTTGACATAGTTATCTGAAGAAAAAAATATTATTAATAACATTTTACCTAGAAAAGTGGTTTAAATAATAAAAGATTCATTTTATATTGACGTTTAGTTTTCTTTGTATCTTCTGTATAAAATTGCAAATTGAAATTTTAAAAAACCACGAGCTGGTTGACAATTGAGATTAAAAATTTAATAACAATTTTGATTTATTACCAATAATAAGAATCGAAGGACGTGCCTAAATGGCACACATGGCAGAGTACTTTGCTGAACCACACATGAATTAAAATGGAAGTATAAGGAAAATGTACACTTTAGGGGCGAACAGAGCCGCTGGCATCAGGCAGTACTGAAATACAAGTTAAATGTAAAGGTAAAAGGAAATCGCCGCTCCACGTCGCCTTAAGTGTAAGCGGTGCACCGCCTTAACGGCACACTTCCCGCTCTCTCAACTGGAATGTAACAATACGACGAATATAATATTGCGTGAATAAAATATTACGTCTGCAGATTTTTAATACAAAGCAAACAAAGCAGGGGGATTTCGCGAACACGATATGAATGCATAATCGCGTCTTGAGTCCCGTAATAAAAGCTTTCCTTTTGAATATCTCTCAATGGATAATCTACTCGTACATGAACACACACATTTTCAACGCGTCACTCAATTCCAAATGTTTCCTAACAAATGAAACGTGTAATACAAACGTATTGTATACATTGTGTGATAGGTTATGTCGTGAAATGAAATTTGGGAATTGGAAAATAAATTTATATTTCAATCACTAATATCTATTCTATAGTTGAATTTCTGTAATGAAAAATTGGATAATATTTTGTTGTTTATACCACACAATAGAAGGAAACTTAAAGACAAAACTTTTTTTTTTCATTTAAAGACCAATCGTTGAGGAAGATTATTGGCTATTTAACATCATACAACTTACGACCGTTAGAAGCGAAAATTATATGTTACGAGTCGGTGACAAAATTGTGATATTCCGTAGCATTAGTAAAAGAATTTAAGAGAAATTTCCCTTCAATTAAATGTCGGGTTAAGTGTTAATTTAGTTCAATCGAACAAATCAATAATATATTGATGCTATATGTATGTATGTATAGGTATTGAGTTAATTCTGGAGTAATCGCGTTCGAAATAGAGACATGACGTTCTAAGCACCTAATTGTCGTAACATTACAAGTAATTTGCTTAATCTAAAGACACATTGACGTAGGAAACAAACGAACCTTATATACTTTATTTAGGGTTCCGAACAAGCAAACTACTGTTCGCACTTGTTTATATAAATAAATTGTAAACAAAATTAAAGAAACAAAGTAGGTAGGTAGGTATAATGTGGCTGCGTATTAAATAATATCCTGGCCACACTTAAATATTTGCAGTGGCTTACCGTCAAATAAGTTGTGTATGAACGCTTTGCCCGACAGGCTTTTAAGTAATTTTAGAAGAGTTCACAGATATCATCAATTTAAAATATAATTAAAATTATATGTTTTTTTGTTAAAAAGCAACAATAAATTTTATTAAAGTACAAAGACGTTTCTACATTTGACAAATAAACTAAATCAAAAGATGCGACCAACTAGATCCGTACTAATATTATAAATGCGAAAGTATGTATGGATGTATGGATGTTTGTAACTCTTTCACGCAAAAACTACTGAACCGATCACAATGAAATTTTGCATAAACGTTGTCTGGAACACCAGAAAGGACATACGATAGGGTATCGTTCAACGCGGACGAAGTCGCGGGCACCAGCTAGTATTATCATAATATTTACATCAAATCAAATTAAAAAGGATTGGCGTAGGTATTTCTCAAGATGAGAGCCTGTAAATTAATGTAAAGACAAAAGCTATTTTACAATACAATTTCTTGTTCTAATACAAGAATTGAATATGACTAAGTTTTTCAACAAATCCTTGTAAGAATTGTCGTCTTAATTTTTTTGACAAGGTAAATTTTTTTACAAATTTTAGTGAAGGCGTAAAAAGGTAACAGACACACAGAGAGACAGGCAGAGTTAACTTCACATTTATAATAATAGTATAATCCAGGACTAACTGTAGCCCTGTGGGGAAATTCGCGAATGGAGAATTTTTCGCAGGAAAGTTTAAGTAGGAGTCTTAGTAAGTATTTTAGACTTGGTTGGTTATCCGCCACCTACTAGGTACATAAATTTTTTGACTTCGGTAGTACATACAACGTGTACTTACAGTTTGTTTTTATATTTAACTAGCTTCGCCCGGGGTGCATTTTTTTTCCGTAAAAACCTTCACTGATTATCCCTCTATCCATTGGTGAAACCGCATGAAAATCGTTGCAGTAGTTTTTGAATTTATCGCGAACAACCAGACAGACAGACAGACAGACGCGGCGGAGTACTTTGTTTTATAATATGTAAGGATGTACAGACACGGCTTGTTTACGATATTATTAATAGGTATATAGCTCTATATATATAATATTATAATATACGAATTCAACGCTAACTCTTTGTGAAATGTACCTACTATAATCTCACCCTTATTCTGTCAAAGCACTCGACTCTAGCTCTAGTCCATATGGACTTCATTGTTGAGTTTCGTAGTAATAACTTTGAGGGATTCACTTCTTCTAATTCTAAATCCTGTACACTTTTCGAATGAACTCTCTTGATAATAATAGCTCTAGAATTTGATTGATAATTTAGTGGGTAATTTACTTGTCCGAATGGGTCTTGAAGGATGCATGACATAATAAAAAAGAATACATATACTAACTAGAGTTTTATAAAAGCATTACAAGTTTTCTAAATTAGTCTTACATTTAAAATTGAATAATATATATATTAAAATAATTTAAAAAAATTAAAGAACAAACAAAAATCAAAAGTTTTGTAAGTAATACCTATATCTCCTTCTTGCTTATTTTATTAGTGATATACCTACCTGAAGTTGTTTATAAGTGTCAAAAATAATAAATTGATACGAAAAAGCTTCCAAAATATAGTAAACATATTTCTTTGCAATTAAAATTATTGTTAGAAGTACACTGCGTCTAACACTCCAAAAAGGATGGAAATTTTTTCAGACAATACAAATTGAGCCTACATTTTGAGTATTTTGAAAAATTGCAAAGTACTCTAATATTGTTTCAAACCGAAGTTTTGAATCCTTTATTATTATGTAGATACTATTGTAACTATAATTTCAGCTCAGAGAACTATGAGACATGCAAGACTAAGTCTTCTTCTAAATAAAAACAAAAAAAAAGTTTTTTGTATGTATTTATAATTAGATTTTTCAAATAGCAGAAATTGATAAAGATGAAGAAAAAAAATTTTTTTATAATCAGACTATGAAATGTATACCTAGTATATAAGGTTAAAATTAGAAGATAAACTTATTAGCATTTTATAAACATTTGCATTTCATATATTTTCAGAATACTACACCTAGGTACCTATATTATATAGCAAATTGTTAACAATTCTAGACACCCGCGTGTTTTCCCAGTAGTTGCACATGTCCTGAAACGGAGGTAACTACTGGGACATTTCTTCCCAAAAGTTTATTGTGACGAAATAAAGTTGTCGGGATAACGATATTATCATCCCCGATGCGTCTGACATCCAAGAGTTCTATATTATTGTTATATACGGCTACTTAATCATCATGCATAAGCCGTAGAGGGAGTATAGACTAGAGAAGCGGTAAGCGTACACTGGAAAAGGATGGAGACAAAGTACATACGAACTGTGGGTTGCCACATTATACACTTTTTACCCTGTTTATAATATAAAACATCATACAGCTTATCATTAATCATCACATTACTATTAAATACTGACTGTTGCCCGCGGCTTCGCTCGCGTAGAATAAGTTACCCACAGGAACACATTTTCCCGTAGTAAAAAGTATTATGTCTTTCTTCAACCTTTCAACTCATTTTGACTCCGTTACGACGCGACGTGAAGGAAGTGCAAACAAACTCACTATCGCAATATTAAGTATGGATTATGATGAGTCATCATTGATAACAATCATAAATAGTATTAACTATGTAACTAGCTTCTACCCGCGACTTCGCTCACGCGTAATAAATTTCCCATGGGAAGGGATTTTTTTCACTGTTAAAAGTATTGCATAGCTGTTTTAAAGTTAAACCTTGTTCTTTGAAACTTAAAACGGCATCAAAATCGGTTCAGTAGTAGTTATTTCATTTAATGTGGATAATAAAACAATTTTATATGATAACTTTTGTTTATTAACTTTTATTCACCTTTGAATAAATAAATTTAAATTTATACATATTTTCAAACATTCCTGCGAGAGATGATGTGAAGGATTCCTTTTATTAAATAATTTGTTTTGGAACAGAACCATGTCGAAGAATTGTTAACTTTTTCGTCTTCCGGAAAGACTGTGCGTCAAAATACACGTGTGTACTTAGGATTCCAATTTTGACGACCAGTTGCAGCAACCCATTCCTTCATTAAGCCAAGATCCTTAGGAAAACTGTAACCAAACGCAATCGCTATTTACTTAGAGAAACAAAAACGCATAGTGCTAATATAATGTGAAAAACCAAATATTACCCAAATTTTAGGGAAAAAAAAATATCATGCGCTGGTATTCCTTAAATGTGTATAATCCTACTATATTAGGTTACATGTAATTGCTAAATGCCACCA
Organism: Synanthedon myopaeformis; assembly: GCA_944738685.1. Taxonomy (NCBI): domain Eukaryota; kingdom Metazoa; phylum Arthropoda; class Insecta; order Lepidoptera; family Sesiidae; genus Synanthedon; species Synanthedon myopaeformis. The sequence goes on along the minus strand of OX122922.1, from coordinate 10,554,982 downwards.
ATAATTTAAGATTGCTACACGACTTGTACGGTTTATAGTCCCAAAACAAGATCTTTAGTGATCGAAAAATCATAAAAATATAATCTAAAACAGTTGTTAAATGTATAACAAAACATCAATTAGATGTTTACTGAACATGCATGCAAAAATTACTGCATTTAACCAAAAAATAAAGCACTTACATATGAAAGGTTATGTTTTTAATATTTTGCTCTGATCGGCTTTTACAGGCTAAAATACAAAAGTTCACCTTTTTAACCACGTTCACTAACACGTACCACACCTTACACAATACTCAAGGACTTTGAAAACTACTTGAAATACATAAAAACGGCAAAATACAAAGTGCTCCTATAACCATCAAGACATTTGTTTGCCACACTTTCAAGTGTGGCAAACAATAGAAACGCATACGCAAAGAGAGACAAAAAATAAATAATGCCTCTCGCTCCCTCTAAGGTAATAAAGCATAAATGCGTCTCATTTTCACAATTATTATTATTCTAATGACGACTCTAGTCTATACTCCCTCTACGGCATAAGCACATACGCCGAAAATTCACATTGTCACTGGAACACAGACTATATCCATCTCAAAAAAAGTATTGTTGCTAAAAGTATTGGAATTAGTAAAAGAACCGTGTTGGTAATTTGGCATACCAGTTTGCATTGTCATTGTTTACCATCGTGAAAAAAAAAACCTATTGGAAATTGTTATTATGAATAGAATTTGCTAAGACGTAGGTGATGGCGATAACTAATAAAGTAATAACATAAATAGTATTAAGAACCCAGCACTAAATATTGTATCATGAGAAGGTTAATATAGTACCTACCTACCTAGTTGCCTATTTTTTTTAAATAGTGATAAAATCTAACCTATAAACTGTATATTTAATTTTAAGCGAAATAATTTAATTGTGCATTTAAACTAAATTAATTTAACAAGAAGCTGGTATTCTTCAGATTTGCAACCCAACAAAAAAGGAAAAGGATGTCCTGAAAAAGGTCGGTCCCATTTGCATCATAAATTTGAATTGAAATACCTAACTTACTAAGGATATTATCATTTATAAAATTGTTACAAATGTCCCAAATACAATTGAAAATAAAAGTTATGTGTTTTTATTTAATTTTCCACTACATACAATTACTCAAAATTCACTTACCATTTTGATGTCCGAAAAACGGTCGATTTAAATGAATGATCTTTTTGCACTAGTTTCAATTAAACACACGTTGCTGAATGCGTGACTTGCACGCCGAAACAAGAACGAAATTATCTATTTCTGGAGAGCAGACGCAGTGTTATAAAAATAGAAAACGTATGAGAGGCAAAAGTATTTGTACATTTTCCCGCGTTTGCATTGTTTCGAATTTTTATTAATAAAATAATTACTTACTTACCTATACAAATCTGATTGGACCTCATTAGTTAATGACTTTCTATAAATAGTAGGTACCTACCGATACCTAAGTAAATATCTTACGGTACCTAGATTATAGGTATTTTCAATAACTAAAAAAGTGAACCGCAGTAAAGGTCTCCGAATCAATGCTCTTAAATTCTATTAACGGTACCTAATTGTGCTAGTTGTGATAAATTTAGTCGGATTTCCTCTAGCTAACTAAGTATACATGGTGATAAAGGATATTTTTTAAAAGAAGAAGGTTCAGAAATGAACATATTTATAAAACGCCGGTATAAAAGGTATAATTTGCTCTATATTAATCATCATCTCAGCCGTAGGACGTCCACTGCTGGACATAAGCCTCCCCCATGATTTTTTTCCTATAAGAACCGATCCAATAGAGCCTGGATACACCATCGACCTGCGTTATGACTCTATTTTTTTTAAACTAGTTGTTGGTTGCACGAATGTGATGTTTCTTTATGTATTGGTACGACGAATGACTAACTAGTTAGTCTTGGAATTATATGAAATTGAAATAGTGTGAAAATGAAGCAGCACCCATTGGCGAGTGAGCTCTTAATGGCTGATCACCATGAAAGTTATATGTACGTGTACCTATAATATGTACCTATTTTTGATGGAGGTTTTTATGGTGTCAAATTTTAAGGCGATCGAATCGACGGGGCACTTCTAGTATAAATTATATGAAAGCGAATAAAAAAAATTACCGGAATATTTGAATTCCGAATTTAAATGGCATTCTAGGAGTATTTTTTTTTCTTATGTAAGTTTATAAAATGAATTTATAAAATATAAAATTTATATAATATAAAATAAAAGTTTATAAAATATAAAATTATTGATGCATAAGGATTTTTGTTGTTTTTAAGAACCCTTTGGATGAGCGGTTGCGGTGCTTGCCTTAACGCTCTATTCTAGGGTTCCTGTGTTCGATTCCCGTCAGGGTCAACTTTGGAAATACTTTTCAAAGTTGGCTTTGGTCTGGATCTGGAAAGTAGTGGCAGGGCGCAATACATTTCCCAGTCTTTTGGGCAGCCCATCTGGTGGCAGTAACTACCCTCTTACAGAAGACCACCGTGAAATAGCAGCACGTTTGCTGTTGTGTTTCAGTGAGTGAGTACGAGGTTACCAGAGCCCATTTCCGTATCCCTTCCCAATCCTTAATCCTACTGTGGTCGGCAGCGCACTTACAGCACCTGTGGCGCTGCTTGAGTTATAGGCGACGGTAGCCACCTACTACCAAGTGAGCCATCAGCCTTGCCTGCCGACCTTAACATAAAAAAATATATCTCTAGTAGTAGGTAATATAAAAATATTCATATTCGTCTGGACTTTAGCTCAATGTCTATATAGGGACAATGTAGAATAGAGGTAAGGATGACGTAACTTATATGGATGTTAAACTGAAAAGTTGTCAAGCTACAAACATTAAATAGTGGACGTAATGAAAGTATGAATTTGCGCGTACACGAAAGCACCATAAATAAAAATAATCTACAGCGTCTCCCATTTAATGGTGGCCAACAATCGATAGATTGATGTAGCCAACCAACATTTTTTCTTGTATAGAGTAGGTTCTCACCAAAGAATAGTCCTCAGTCCTCACCCTCTACTCTCCGCTCCGTTGATTTAAAATTTAGTGCCACAGAGTAGAGAGGAATATGTAACCATCAAGTTATTATTCTGAGACCCTGAGTTGTCATATGACTACTGATTTGACAGAACATAACAGTTTTATAAAGAATGACATTGACATTTAAATCCTATCCTACCCCAATAGGTAATTAGGTACCTATATATATACTAAATTACAAACAAACAAATTTAAATTTATATTTTTTAGAGTATGTAACATAGTAAAAATGAACAAAATACTTGCCCTAAACAAAGAGTGTTAGTGGTAAATATTTACAACTTGTTTTAGTGCGATCGGTGAAGTCTTCAGGTACGAATCATTAAACTGCCTTATTCTCAACGTGATATTTAATCAGAATCTTGTAATTTTTAAATATGTACACTCGTTTTGTTTACAGATTCATGATGACTTCAGAAAAAAACGCTCAGATTGGACAGGCTCGCGAAACATTCCAAATGCTGCATCAAATATCTCAACTGCTCTGCACCGGTCTGGACGCAGAGACGCTTACCATATGCATAAGGCTATGTGAACTCGGAGTCGACCCTGAAGTATTGGCCCACGTTATAAAGGAAATTAGAAGTATCGGCGACAATGCGATTCAGAGTAAAACCGATAACTCTAAATCATAGTAGTGTGTTACATTTTAATTTATCAGTAAGTTAACAAGTATGTAAAAATACATCAATTTAATCAAATGTCAAATGCTTCTCATCAACTAAGTAGTAATGTACTAGTGTTCTAAAACGAAATATAATTTTAATAACATTTTTTTATAAACTTCATTCAGTTACCTAGAGTTTAAGGGATAAAAAGAATATATGCAAGCCAATTATGACAGTCAAAAAAAGGTTGTTTAACCGTTTGGTTTTGTAAGAGTGTAAGCGCCTGACTGGTAATTTTTTTTATTTAATTTTTCAAGAGAAAGCAACTCAATGATTTAAAAATAAACCTTATACAAGTAGTGAAATTTGTCATATACGTCTGTCGTCTGGCTCTGGCAAAATGGACACAAAAATAATTGTCAGATAAATCCAACTCTGGCGGCTAAAGGGTTAGATCAATACATGCCTTTTATAGAAGTTCATTGCTAATTTTTTTTTACAAAAACTATTTGCACAATTGATAAATATTAATAAATAAAAGAATTGCCTTAACCAGATTTACTTTAAACATTAATTATTACTTTAAAAACTTGCTCTGTATGTCCTTGTATATGAAACAAAAATAAAACTACAGCATTATTATTAAGTTTATTTTTATTTATGATACAGAAAGAAATTAAACAATACTGCCTACTACCTCAGGTACAAATAAACTACGAATGTTGCTATCTACAGGAACGGCGATAGAAATAATTATACCAATCTGAAGTTTGGGATAAAATAGTCTTCATTGTAAATTGGAAAATTATTTTTCTAAAGCCAAAGTCTTGTAAAAGCGTTTTATTGTCACTCTCAACTATATGGGAACAAATAATTAAGTTAAAAGTGACTATATTGTAGGCAATACTTGTTCACCGAAATGTATCCACAAAATGTTTAAATAATTTTGCCATCAAACTTTGGATTGAGCGTTAGTTACATTCTTAGATAAATTATAAGCAGTCAGTATGGAACTGAAAATATCACAGATGCAAATAATTCTCTTAAAATGTTTTCAGGGGTGTTTTATTAGGTAAGGTTATATTATATTGTTTTGATAGTTGATACCTATTTATCAGATAAATGGCACTTGAATTTTACATTTCATGTACTAATATGTACCTACTTAAAAAGAAAATTTAATATACTTATATTATATATTAAAAAAATCAAATTAATATAGATATATTATTAGAACATAAAATTTAAATTCCAAGAAAATGTGCCTAAGTGATTATACTACTGAAATGAGTGCGCCTGTGCTTGACTTTGGCCTAGAACTGAGGGGTCTTCGAATATCGGCTGCTGAGGTTTGACCTGTTCTGCAGACAATCTAGTGAACATTATACCAATGCCTTCTATCAGGGCCAGGAGTATGCCGCCAACCAGAGCACTTCCAGCCATTGCTGGTACACCTGGAGAAATAAAAAAAAATCTCAGCATCTTACCAATCATCAAAACATTTAATATGTATTATTGCAACAGAACAGTGATTATTTGCAATGTTATTCCAAGTACATGCTTTAAATTACCATTCAGTCTGGAGAGAGTATGCTCTTTTATATTTAACTAGCAAGCTGGCCCTGGCTTTGCATGGATTTTTTTCTTTAAATCATATGATCTTCTACCTTTAATGATTTTTCCATTAGTGAAAACCTTATTAAAATCCATTGCATAGTTAAAAAGATTTAAGCGTACACACGAACAGACAGACAGTGGAAAGCGACTGTTTTATACTATTAAAATTTTTTAATTTTTATATAATTAGAATATTATATAAAAATAAATACCATTTCTAGCAGCGAGAATACCTCCAGTAAGAGCTCCGCTCATAATAGAGTTCCATGGGTCTTCTTTCTGTCTCATATAGACAAGAGAACAGTCTATGGTTGAAAACATACCGCCCCATACTGCAAAATTACCAGCCACAATTGGTGGACGCTCTTTAATTGCTGCTAAACTGCCAAGCTAAAACATTAATTATTTTGTTTAATTCAGATAACTAAACTGCTAACTCAGGCTTCGCCTGGGAGCAAATGGGGGTATTAGTGTGCATAATATATATACTCTATGTCCATCTGGAATAAAGTACCTTTCAAGTAGTGAAACATTTTTTCAAATGCGGGTTCTGAATGTGGAGGCAGGAGGGTAAACTCTGAATCACTGCACGTGATTCGGAGTTTACCCTCCTGCCTCCACATTCAGTATCCGCTCTCTTTCTTTATTATATTAGTATAGATAACAATTAACAATATTTTACTAAGTAAATAAAACATGCTAGCATGTTCAGAACAAAATGTCAAAATATTCATACCATTTTTCTGCTAAATCCTGTAGGAGCATTCCTGAATCCCTTTATAGAATGAAATATGCCACCTCCGATAGCTCCCATGATAAAAGCGCCACCAGAGTCGTCAAGAATACGCCATGGGCAAGGTTCTCTTGAATATTCATCCATAATGGATCGATTTTAAATTCTGCAATTACAATCCCAAAGTATTAGGTAAGAATGTAACCTCGAAACTGAATTCAAGGGTCAAACGAATCAATGATATGTGACTTAAGATTGTACTCACAGGTGTTTTTTAAGTTATTTTGTTTGTTGGGCTTTTGAATTAAATTGTATAATTTGTAAAACAGTGATTATTATAAGAGTATTTTTATTTTACATAAACGTCACGACTGTTTCATCATGGTTCGCATCAATCAAAGAATTCAAAGAGCATAAAATAAAATCATTCGCACATCGCATCGCAGTCGCTTTCAAAAACCAAGAACTAGTTATTTAGGAAATAGACTACATACATGAGTTATCACCACAAAATAGTACTCTGTGTAAACTGTATTTTAAACATTTCTATACTGTGTGTGTGTGTGGATTGTTTGATTAATAATAAAATGTTCTGTGTTGTATGACAGCAGTCAGTGTCAGTCAGAGCAGAGGGTGGCACTGGCACTGGCAGTCAAGTCTTGTATTTTCTTTTAGTTGTGTTTGTAAATTAATTTCTAATATAAGCTATTTAGTTAGGACTTAACCTAATTAATAAACTAGAAAAAAAAATCTTTTAAAAATGTCTATTTTTAATTTATACATTTTCGATCGTTACGGAAATCTACTTTATTATGGTGAATGGAATCGAACAAATCAATCAGGAATGTCTAGGGAGGAGGTAATAACATCTAAATTCTAATAATAAAGACATTAAGAATAACAAATACTTAGATAGTTAAATGTAATCCTGATGTCTGTTATTCTATCATAGCATTTAAGTTTTCAGGAATAAGGAGATTAGTAGACAGAGTCGTCATCATAACCCGTCAGATTTACATAGCACAGAGAGCTGACGGCTTTTAGGGCCAGTATGCCCTGCTCAACTTTCTGTAGTTGAGCAAAGCATAGGAAGCCCACTCAGAAAATGGATGGAAGATCTACTAAGGTTCGCTGATTCTACTGGAAAATTATGTGGAAGGCCTATGTCCAGCTGTAGCGTTCCTTCAGCTAAGAATCATGAAAATGAGGAAACAATGAATATTCTTTTATAAAAAAAGTAAATATATTTAAATTTGTACTCCAAATTTAAATATATTTACTTTTTTTCCATGTAACTTAATTTATGACAGGACATTGTGTACATGCACACATAGTGTCAAGGTTGTGGTGGCCAATGAGGCCAAAGAGGTTTTGGCCATGGCAACCTGGACACTAAGTGCACATGTATGCTAAGTATTTTTAAATTTTAATTTGTTACCTAAGTAGCCTACTGCTTAGGTAATGTCCTCTTGTCCATTTTACTTCTTGCATTTTTTTAATAACCAAGCTATGCAACTACAAACTAAATATTTTTTTTATATTTTAGGAAGGGAAATTAATGTATGGAATGCTGTTCTCAATAAAATCGTTTGTGGCAAAAATTTCTCCACTCGATCCAAAGGAAGGCTTTTTACACTACAAGACTTCAAAATATACACTACATTGTCTTGAAACTCCATCAGGCTTAAAATTCGTTATGAACACTGATAATCAAGTACAAGGTGTAAGAGATTTGTTAAAAAAGATCTATGCAGAAATTTATGTTAAATATGCAGTTAGAAACCCATTATGTAATATGTCATTAGGTGAACCTATAACAAGCGAGTTGTTTAAAAATAAGTTAGATACATTTATAAAACAAGCGCCGATCCATGCGGCTCGGGCTTCTTGATAGATAAGAGAATAATTCAAAATTATCTATTTGTATTCACTTAGCAAGTTCAGTTTTATCCTATATTTAAGTTAAACTGTGTAATGATGTCGGAATAAATTGTTTAATAAGTATGTATTTTAAACCATTTTTTTCATTTCAATTGTATTTTTCAGTACATATGAATTTTTATAATGCCTAGATTTATTTCCTATTGACACAGACTACATTGATATAATTATATTCTATGTTAACTGGTATATTGTCTCACTAAAGACATGGACCACTATGGAGATTGCATAAAGGTGGAAACAAACTATCGGACGCGACCAAAGAATATGGCTAGGTTCACATGACCTCGCGGTACAAGACAAACTTAACAGTATATAACCGCGCGGTACAAGTTCTACATACATGTACCGACCTGTTTGATCCGCGCGGTCATGTGTTTTAACTCCCTAGCAAGTGGCCGCGGCTGTCAGGTTTCACATCCACTGAGCCAGATTTCTATCAGACGTACGAACGCTCAAGGACGGTCCAAAGTCACGTCCGATAGTTTGCACAGCTCAGTGTATTTGTACTGCGCGCTCCCCTATCCCCCCTCCTCGTCATTCGTCCCCTGGCTTCGAGACCCTTCGCGGCGGGTCGACCGCCCTCCTCTAAAGGTGTAAAATCGCCATTGAGATGTGATTTTGTATGAAGGGGGGTTGATTGGTACTATTCAGATACTGTTTTTTGTTCCGCGTCAAAGGGAGCGCGAAGCGCGTGGAACCCATTGCGAGTGTGGAGTCATGGTTAAATACGCTGCGAAGTATCGGCATCGGCAAGTTTGCCCTGTGAAAACGCAGCGTGACCGTAAGTCGCGGACGTGACTGGACCGTACTTGTTTCCTGCTTAACAGAGAGTTCTGTGTTATTAGTACTAGTTAGTCTGTGACACTAGGGTGCAACATGTTAATAAATTACAAATGCTACAACTGTATTTAATGTCAAAAACCAACAACAAACAAATAATACAATTGGAAATATTGGAATTGTTACTTGTGAACATTGTTCTAAAAACAAACAAAGTGCATATTAAATATCGGCGACCATTGCTCGTTCTTGGGTCCATTTATCATTCAGATAAATTCGAGTTTTTAAAACAATCTCTAGAATATAATGGATTTATTATCTCGACAGGGCTGCCGTAAAAACTTTTGTGATGAGTGAAACCGACGACACGGATGTTCTTCTGCTTATACCTCCCAATTTTTTTCTCGTGCAGAGTTCAGATTCTGACAATTCACTGCTCCAATCATCCAGAACGGTTGTACACAAACCGACTTCTTGTACAGCGCAAGTTTTGGACAAACTAGTAAGCCACGTGCGCTCGCTCGAATCTAGATTGGACAACTTAGAAATAAACACGACGAGTGAAGTTTCGAGCATAAGAACACCTCGAAGGCGTAGGATTTCTGAATCGGACAGCTTCGATAATTGCGCTTTAGAACGGAAATACTTCACTTTTCCGCGCAGGAGACGCAGAAAATTCGCAAATAATAATAATCGTGACCTCTCTCTAACTAGTTTAAACTCTGGCTGCACAAATGACAAACAAATTTCAACACTGAAACTGAAACTGACAACTGCATCCACAGTTACAGATGCTCTAAGTATGGACGGCGATATTAGCAGTATTACATCTACTCCGAGTAACAGAAATGACAAATTACTTATCAACGAAATAGATGATTTTCTAAATAAAGTCGAGGAATATGAAAGTCCAGAAACTAAACAAAGAAATCGCGATTCTCTGAGTCCAGAGAATGTGATAAAAGCTACCGGAGATTATATTTCACAGAAGCTGGACTCTAAAAATTTGACAAAGGAGGCGTTTTTGGGTGGTAAACCTGTGTCAAATCCTATTTTAGATAAATACATTTATTTGGTTAAAAGTAATTCTGATTCAACTTCAGAAAAATCTACATTAAGTCCTCACACAACATATCAGCCTGACATAGCAAAGGGTGAGAGTAGGTATATTAAACCGAAGTCTCCCAGTATTAGAAGATTAAGTTATCCTGATAATAAAGATGTTCAGCCTACATCGACACCTAAACAAGCTATAAAAACCATTACAAGCTGCATGGACTCATTCCAACCATCATCCAGCAAAATATATGAAAGAGCAACTAGGGTTTTAGAACAATATAAGACTCAAAGTTACAACAATACTCAAAACACCTCCGATAAGTATCCAATCAGAAAAGAAGAGTTCAAACTGCCTGAAATGAGACCTTTTGTAGACAAGGATAAAGTAAAATCTATGCAAAATAAACTTATTGACTCGATTGATACGGATTTATTAAGTTTAAGCGAGTTGTGGGGAGAAAAAGGAGATAGAGATAAAGTTGACAGTGTCAAACTGGAGGAAGAAAAACTTAAAAGAGAGGTAAGAAGTAACCTTAATCTTTAATATATAAAAAGAAATAAAAATTGATGTGTGTATAGCGACCCTATGAACACCAAAACTGTTCAACCAATTTTGGTGATACTGTGAAGTTTAGGAGCGATTGAATAAACAGAATTTTTTTTTGTAATCTTGTCTCGTGTTTTCCCTGCAAATTAATGCAAAATTAGATTAAATATTCAATGGCCGACAAAAATATATATGAGCTATAAAGACTGTTTCCTTAACAGTCCAAGATCCCAACAGGACGTCAAACTTCACCCATATGTTTAATGGATGAAAAGTATTTTAAAAAGATCCTGGCTAAGCTATGAACTTTATAGTCTAAGATGTCCTATTCAGATCTTAGACTATAACTGTTTTAGAATTAGCAATAACTGATTCAAAATTAATATGGGTATGAAAGATTTTAATAATGAGTGTTTGTTTAGATTTGGATTTTTCAACTCACTTAGGAAGTCTATAATTCATTTAGGAAAAATCCAGATCCGTTACATTTACATTGACATTTTTTTTACATTGCAGCATTGTGAAGCCATGATACAACAATTGCAAAGGAAAATTCTAGAGCAACAAGAGAAAATTGCAGTAGCCATAAAAGTAGATAGAGCCAAAGATGTGGCTATTTCAAAATTAAAGGAGGCCTGGTTACGGCTCACTGGAAGCCTGGAGAGGGCCGAGGAGAGACATCGTTCTGCACTCGATAGGATGGTGACAGAAGTTGAAAATTTCAAAACAGTAGCTGATGACGCTCAAAAGGTAAGCACAGTTTGAAATGGGAAACAAAGTAAATGTTTAGTTTTGAAGAGAATATTAAAATCTTCTCCACGACTGTATTTCTATATTACATTAGTAAAATAAATAAATAAAAACCGACTAACATAAATTTACACTTCTGTTGAATTCTTTTATTTACAGAAAACGAATCATTTTGAAAGAGAATTATACAAAGCATTAGATTTAGCACACGACTATCAAGAGAAGTGCAAGCAACTCACAAATGAAAAGAAAGAGTTGAAGGAACATACGGACAAATTGATTGCAGATAAAGAGTCCGTTGTGCATAGTAGAGAAAAAGACATTGCGGTTTTGAAAGAAAACTATGAAACTGTCATGAGACTGAACAAGCAATCGACAGATTGTGTCAAGAATTTGGAAGATACATTGGAAAAGGCGAGTGGGAGCCACCTTCTATAAAAAAAAATTAATATAATAATCACTATTAAAGTTTTTAATTCAAAAAATTAATTATTATTAATTTATTAAATGAATTATGATGACTTATTTAAAATTATTGAATATTTCGTCCGTTCTCATCTAATTTAATTTTACAAGTTAATCTTAAGTGGTGATTCAAGTGAAGAGTTTTTTTTTTTTATATTGTACGTTTTAGGAGAAAGGGGAAAATGAAATATTGAAGAGCAAATTGAGTGAATTGAGTCGCAAGATCCAATCTGGCAACGAGGAAATGTCCCTGATGCGGCAGGAGAGAGAGCTTCTCGAGGACAAAGTGAACGAGGAGAGAGCCAGATGCAATGTCATGGATCGACAGCTCTCCGAGAAGCAACACCAATATGGAGATCTGCTTGGGAAGTGTGTAAGTAGTACACCGCATCTATTTCTACAGCACACAACAAAATAAAACTAGTATTCTTGCTCGCGACTTTCCTCCCCGTTCCTCTTACTTTGGTTTTGTTCGATAGCTCACTTTACATTGGACTAGAACTCGACTGATATAATTACAAATATTGACAAAACAATACAATAACAATGACACGTCATAAAGATATAAATATATTGATCTGAACTATATATTATGTAATACTATCTTTCTTTATTTATATAAAAAAATTACTTGTCACGTTGCGTGTCCTCGATGAACTTCCTAAACTAATAAACCGATTTTGATAAAACTTCGTAACTATGTGTAATTTGAAAGATAAGATAAAAAAACTTAAGATAGTTTTTAATCGCAATTTATATTTTTTATTGCAAATTATTTATTTACTATATGAGAAAGAGTTATAATTACAGTTCTGTGAGAATTTTATGGAACTAATAGTTGTTTTAAAAGTTATCTGTGAGTTCCATAAGTTTGTCACAGATGGCGGTGTAAGGTAATTTATCGGCTGTATTGAGTAAATACACCCCGGGCGAAGCCGGGAGCGGGACAGCTAGTGATTTATATATTTTTTTATTTTGAATAATGTCTATCGGTTACGATATTGTGAATAGCGAATATGAAGCGTATGAACGACGGGACAGACGATAATTGAATGCTGATTTTCAATTAAACAGTTTAAATCACAATTACAATCAGAATTACGATGTTATGAGATTATTAGGTGACAATATTATACCGACACAAATATATTAGTGTTCGTATGTCTGTAGTATTCAAAAAGTAGACACTCAAAAAGATCAAAAAAAAAGGAGAACATTTCCCAATAGACACTTTGAGAACTGCTTTTATTTTATATATATATATATATATATATATATATATATATTTTTGTTTAATACTGGCTAGAAATAATATAAGAGAGATCATTTTCAGGATACGCTAGAGAGCGAAATAAAGAGTCTCCGCAAACAGCTGGAGCTGCAGAAGAACGAGCTGAAGTGTCACTACCAGAAGCAGCTGGAGGACGCCGTCGTGTGCAAGCTGCACGAGTTCCAGCTGCAGCTGGAACAGGCCGAGAGAGACCTGCAGCACGACGCCAGGGACAAGGAGGCGGGTCTAGTTGAGAGTTACACCAAGCAAATCGCCACACTCCAGGAACAGTCAGTGGACATTTACTTTGAACATATATAATATACTAAGCCAAAACGATAATAAATTTCATTTGCAGTAACTGTAACTAATTTGATTTTCAGACATAAGCTGGAAGTGAACGTTTTAGAGGAGAAGCATAAGGAGGAGATGAAGTTGTATCGGTTGCAGTTGGCTCAGGCCGGAGAGAACATTTCCCTTCTCGAGGTGATCGTGTTTGAATATTATCGACTATCGTGTTGATTTATTTCCTCTGTTGTAAGTATTGATGAATATGAAATTGCAGGGCAAAGTGGAGTCGTATCGGCGTCGACGGACGCAGATGGCGTCGCAGTTGCACGCCGTGATGGAGGCGCAATGGCGGAAGGCGCTTTGCATACTCACCGGGCCCCAACAGCCTGCCAACACCAGCCTCCATAGCAACCGCACGGGTAAAACGTTTCTTCCTAGGTATACGTCAAAGTGTTGGCCAATGTTTGGACAAATGTTGGCGTCGCGACGCCAACAGCCACACGCCAAAATAACACCGAAACATATAGAAAAGTGGTCATTGTTTCATTAGAATAATGTTTGTGTACAGAGTGGTCCCCCGCGGCACAGGATTACGCGCCTCCACGTGTCCCACCGCTGGCCGGACCCCCTTTGGGGTCTATGGGGGTCGCCGAGCCCGGGGTCCTTGGGCCCGACATGTTTAACTTCGAGTCACTCAGCGATAACGAACTGCAGCAGTATGTTAAATTGGTGAGTTATCATATCTGATGATAAATAGTGGCAGACTCATGTTCGTCATCATCATCATCATCATTGTTCATGTGTTTGACAGCTGCTAACGAAGCCCCCCAAGATGGACGGCAGCGGAGACTGCTCCAACGAACATCCCACCTCAGACCGACCGGAGAGGCAGGAGAGGCAGGAGAGGCAGGAGAGGGACAGGAGCCTCAAGAGGACCATCAGCGCCAACAAGCCACCATGGAAATCATAACAGACCTTCCGCCTTGCTTAAGGCTGCTGCATTAGTCATCGTCCACACTGAACGCCCGGTATTAAGGCGGTATTGCAGGTGTTGTAAACCTTGAAGTCATTAATAATCCATCACGTACACCAATTTTGAAGAAGCGCTTAGGGCGAGCGACAAGCATGACCCAAACGGTTTGATACCCCTGCCACCCGCACATTAGCTCTCTTAGGTCACTACAGTATGACATATGAATGTCGTCGCAACCGCGCTAGGCTCGCAGTATGGCACACACGCCTCCTTAGGCTTACCGCCCACTAGGGCGGTTGTGACTCAAACGTCGAGCGATGATATATTCCAAATCGCTTTACGGCTTTCGATTTCTCGAATAAATTTTTCCTTATCGAAGGTCATTTTGTAAAAAAGTAATAATAAATACATTCGCCTACTCGCTCTGGCTATTGGCTGCCGCAGCCAGGCTGCCTATTGGGCGATAGGCCTTAGGGTGTATAATGGCGTAGGTGTTAGAGCATAGGTGTAGATCACTTATCTAAAAAAGTTAATGAAATGATCCAAATATGTTGGACTAAAAGTTTTTATAAAACAAAACTTTGCAGTCAATTGAAGGGCAATTTTTTTGCCTTACACTCAGATATTTATCATCAAATATAAAAGACTAGAATAAAAGTTGCGACATTTTTGTCAATTTATTAAAAATCAAAATAGTCTTTCGTCACAATTAGAACATTTGTTAATTGTCACAAAAAATTTACTGATATGATTATATATTATTAATACAATTTTTTTTAAAATTTAAATGCGACAATGGACTTTATGAACAAATTTGAACATGTAACATGTCGCTGCTTAAATTCAAAAGTATTAACAAATAAAAAAAAATCAAAAATATTTTTTATTGCAAAAATACAATCAAAATTCTTCATATTGCATGTTGCAAAAAGACTTATAGTTGTTTTATGCCATATTTAGTATATTTTTATCATTTTTTTATATGCTTATATATCTCCTCCAGTATTCAGTTTATTATGAAAGTACTTAAAACATTTAATGCTACTTAAAAATAACTATGTGTAATATGCATATACTTAATATATATCTAATAAGAAAAAAAAATAGACAAAAAAAAAAATTTTTTTTTCTCGATTAGCTCTCCTGTAAAAAAGTGTAATTTTGATTTGTGGTACTTTCGAATTTAAGCAGCGATATATAAAATGTCAATTTCATTTTGTTTTTCTAACCAAAAAAAACACATTGACAAATTAAAAAAAAAAAAAAAAATACAATTTAAATTATAAATGTAATTGTCAATACTTTTTTTAAAAGTGTCGACAAGTGGATTTGAAAATAATATTTTATTGAAGTTTTGTCACAGCAAAAACAATCGGTAGAGACGTTTTTCTACAAATTAATTTTATTTATTTTTTTATATTTTCTACTCCATTTTAATGCTTTAAATGAAATATACTATTATGTGAGAGAAAAAAAAACGCATAGAAATATTGTTAGATTTATAAAAATAGGTAATTGTAATTTATAAATTTCCACTTACAACAATGTTTTATTGTTAATAAATAATTTATATGAAAATTTGTGTTTTTTTTTTATCCTTGTATTCAATTTTATAAAAAATACCTAGCTAGTGTCTGCGACTTCGTCTGCGTATAAAAATAAAAAAATCAAGTGCACTGCGTTTTGCATTAATATTAGTAGGAAATTGATAATTAATTATTTTTGTCATAAATCTAAGTATTAAATAAAAAAACAAAAGATAAAGATTAACTGGTTTTATTAATTGATAAATGCTAATTTACATTAGATATCGTCCATTTAATACGATGGTACAATGGCAACGCGTTTTTATGATTA
Source organism: Synanthedon myopaeformis (assembly GCA_944738685.1). Classification (NCBI taxonomy): domain Eukaryota; kingdom Metazoa; phylum Arthropoda; class Insecta; order Lepidoptera; family Sesiidae; genus Synanthedon; species Synanthedon myopaeformis. The sequence continues at coordinate 10,539,019 of OX122922.1, read as the reverse complement.
TATCTAAAAAACCATTTACACTTACAAAGTTACGAACATTTATACAAATATAAAATCACATCGTATATATAAAAAAAAAACGTTACAATTAATAAGGCAAGAAATATAGAAAATTATTTAAAAATATATTCTAAACGGGATCTTTAATAATACACTTTACACTACTACGAGTAGCTGTCTCCGATTTTTAAAACTAAGGCATGAATATCATATCATATTTATATTTATGTAGTTCGTGAATATCATATTTATATTTATGTAATTCATGAATATCATATTTATATTTATGTAGTTCATGAATATCATATTTATATTTATGTAGTTCATGAATATCATATTTATATTTACATAGTTCATGAATATCATATTTATATTTGCAAGTCAGTGTTCTCCATGTAGGTAACCTAATTTTGAATGATTAGATATAAATATTAAAAACTACAATCTGTTTTGTCAACTCAGGGTCAAACATGCCCTTCGAACGTGTTTAAAGGGCAAATATTTAGCAATATAGTGAAGATGTTACAATAATAAGGCAGGATATAGATCTTGTACAAATATGTGTAAAAAAAAAAACAGTAACGTAGCAAAACTGATGGAAATCCCTAAACGACTTTGTACATGTATTCGTTTAATGTGCTAATTAATATTTGCACATAGAATTAAATGTGAAGTAAGAAATTCCTGCAAATTCAATGTACTCAAAAAATTGGATCTATAATGAAAACTCACTTTGTTGGATAATTTAGTGCATTTTGAAATGTTACATACATCATCATATTGTGGATTCACTCGTTTAGATTGCTTTATTCAGACACAAAACTACAAGATAGACTGATTTAATTATTTATTTATCAATCAATCAAATTCAAAATCGTACCCAATAGACTGTGAATAGACAGTGAGTGAATTTTCTATTAATTTGGCAACGCAAACCACTTCAAATAAAACGAACGTATAAAATAAAAAGGTCCCGACATAAAAGTCCCTGCTAATTTTTAATTATGTAAGATACATAAAGTAGCCTTTTTTTTGTACGTATTTTATCGTGTAATTATTTGAATGATTGACTGATGACTGGTTATTTTTTTTTAATGTGATACTTGTATAAAAAATTAAACGTTGAAAGCTCTATGAGATTTTCAGTTTTTCCCCATATAGTCTAATCGAGAAGTGGATTTCCTGAGAAAAATTGTTGCCAGTCTCTTAAAAATTATGAGCGATAGCTCATTCGATCCGTAATGGCATCTAGAAAAAAAAACGTTTTTTGGATTTTTTTTCTGCCAATAAAAATTGTAATTGTCATTATCAAAAAACAAAAATTTTTTTTTTTAATTTTTTGACAATAACTCAAAAACTATAAGCCACAGAGAAAATTTAAAAAAAGTTCCAAAAATAGGAGGAAATTTCTGATGAAAAACTCCCAACTCCCGAAACTCTAGCTCTAATATTTATAATTTTAATTTAACGTTGAAGTGCAAAATGCAAAAGAATTTTGTTCTATGTAATTAATTAATTTACTTGATGTATTTTGGAGACAGCCATTCATATGACAATGTTTTGTTGTCAAAAAAAAATAATTAAATACTTTGCTACACAGAAAACATTTCAAATAAATAAAAAAAAAAATTTTAATTTTTTTTTGCAATCAACATTTAAAGTGAATATCACTTAGTTTTACACTTTTAATAAATAAAATAATAACTTACTAATAAATGTTTTAAACTATAAACGTAATTAAATTTATTTATTGTAATATACAAAAATATATTATATATACATAACTTGTGCATTGACATTAAAAATGTAATTAGACAATTAAATTTAACCGAAAAAAAAATACTTGAAAAAAAGACAATCTTGTGTCTTTTTCCAATTAGTAATTAATATTTGTTATTTTGAGTTCAACATTCAATGTTATTCAAACTTTTCATCAGAGTTTCAAAATGTCGTGACGTCAATTTGATTTCACCGTTATTTAAAATGTCTAATTAAAAATGAATATTTTTATTGAGAAAAAAATTAATAAATTTACATATTTTTACAAGACAATTCCTATTGACTGATTTAATATTATATATTAATATTAATTAATTGTTATAATGTTCATATAGCGCGACTTTTTCTCAATGAAACTCTTTTATTTTAAACTAAATTTTAATCTTTCATAGAGTTATGACATAAATCAATTAATAATTAGAATTTCGATTTATTTTTTTGAGATTGTAAAATATATATATTTTTTTAATTAAAAAAAAAATGTAGTATATATATTCAAATTTTACATTGACCTAATAATGGCGAATAATATCAAATAATTATATTTTGAAATAACGACACATTGAAACTCAAAAATGAACAATTAAGTAAGGCAAAGTAATCAATTCCAACAAATATGAAAAAATAAATTTAAATTTTTATTTTTATTCCTATCAAAATTGTGAACTAATGTATTTTTTTAATATATTGTATCTATAGAATAATTTCATAATAAAAATATATTACATTATATATTTTATTTTTTTTTAATTAATTACTGAATTAGAAAATAATATAAAATTTTTATTACTTGTTTATTGGTGTTTATAAAGTACTCATAATTTTTAATATTATTATTATTATTTTTTAAATTAAAACATGATCAATTTTTATTCTATACATTAAAGTTCTAATAATTTTTTTTTTTTATATAAAGATTACAATATACAGATTAATAAATCTTGTTCATATTTATTTATTTAATATTATTTTCTTAAAGCAAATATTTAAAATCTAAAATTGGCTCACACGAATACTAACGTAATACAATTATTGTGCTATAAGTTAATTCTGGTATTTATTTATTTATTTCCTAGTACTTAGTATCAATGTTTATGGGTTTAACAATACTATTGACATTTTTTAATTTTTTAAATAAAAAGTTAATACAGCATTTGATAAATGATAATATATATATATATACGTTTAAATGAAACGCTTTTAAATCTATTTTATCACAAGTCAACAACATTGACAGTCCACTCGAGGGTTAGGTTGACGAGTGGAGACCCTCGACGGGATACGGGATACGGGATACGGGATACGGGATACGGGATAGAGGTACCTTAGGATACGGGATAGGATATGAGATAGACGAGCTGCCCAGTTTATGTCCCAATTATATAATAAAAAACTAAGATTCATTTGAAATCGTCCCTAAAAAAAAGGAGTCATTTCAAAAACTTTTTTTTTTTTTTTTTTTTTTTAATATCATTCGGGACATTTTTTAAAATAACAATTGTTATAGCAACTGTTTTTGGATTTTTAAATATATTTTTTTTTTTAATAAATTTGAAGAGCACATTTCAAACGCGTCTGTATCTAATAGTTTTTTTTTTTTTTTTTTTTTGTATGGGGTGAAAATATGATTATAATATATACGAGTAAAAACTCATATATTTATATAGTTATTTTAATAAACTAGCTTATCCGACGACAGTCGTCGCCGTGTCAATTTTTCATATAAAAATATCCATTCGTATTTCCTACTTTACGTTTTAAAATTAAAATTTCGACTCGTATAGTGTATTTATTTATTATCATTTACATCCCACTTTCGTAGCACATAGATGATGATGATGATGACGGTGGTGGATGATGGATGATGGATGATGGATGATGGATGGAGTGTCGTACCTATGCCATGGCGGAAGCTGGCAGCGAGCTGTGCTTGGGCTTGGCCTTATGCACAAACACCTTGATGCAGCCGTTGAAGTCGGCACTCACCAGGACGTGTCCCGTCTGCGATGAAGACACTAGTCCACTGCCCTCGGGCGCTTTCTGCAGCATACAACGGGACACTTAATACAATAATGCATCCACGAGTATATAATATATAATGTCGACAGTTAGAGTTGGACTTTGAGGCTCGAGTTCACCAACAGTCGGTTAGTTTTAAACGGCTGTTTAAAATTTAAACATCAGATTAATCATTAAGTCAATCAGATGTTTAGGGCGTTTAACCCGCATTTTGAATTTAGCGATTTTGAACAACAAAATATTATTAAACGGCTGTTTAAATTTTAAACAGCTGTTTAAAATTTAAACAGTCGTTCAAATTTTAATCATTAAGTTAATCAGATGTTTAGGGCGTTTAACCCGCATTTTAGCGATCGTGAACAACAAAATATTATTAAATGGCTGTTAAAATTTTAAACAGCTGTTAAAATTTTAAACAGCTGCTTAAAATTTAAACAGCCGTTTAATAATAAACGCCCTAAACATCAGATTAATCATTAAGTTAATCAGATGTTTAGGGCGTTTAACCCGCATTTTGAATTTAGCGATTTTGAACAACAAAATATTATTAAACGGCTGTTTAAATTTTAAACAGCTGTTTAAAAACTAACCGTCTGTTGGTGAACTCGAGCTTTAATATATATGAGGAAACTTTTTGTCTAGATTCATTTACATGATAAACGAGTCATTCTCAGGAATCTTTATTACTATTACTTTTTTTATTTTAAATGATCCCTCGGGAAAAGTACTTTTCTTCTGAATGAAAGTATGCAAAATTTCACAAAATGATCGGTTAATTAGTACGGATAATGACAAAATGTTCGTCTCTCACCGGTTCCTCGACTTCATTGGTTTCCTGCTTATTGGCCAACCGAGCTTCTTCTTCCCTCTCAGCTATCATCCTGATCGTGTGGTCTGGATTTGGAGCGAAAACCGCACAAGTGACAACCGCGTTGTGCGCCTTTATTCCCTCCCAGAAGTCATTCCTGTCCCTTCTGACCGACGTGAACTTTGAATAATCGTGATACGTCTTCCAAATATATATACACTGGTTCTCGGATCCGCTCACTATGTACTTGCCGTCGTGCGAGAACGACGCCTTGATCTGACTGGAGACGTTCACGTAGCCCTTGTACTTGCAGGACAGGTTCAGGTCGCGCAGGTCGTAAAGTCTGATCCGACTGTCGTTCGACGTGACTAGGATTTTGTCGTCGTTCGGCATCGGCTCGATTCCGCTTATTTTCCTGCCGATCGAGTTCTTGCCGCGAGTGGATCGCACCTCGATCTGCGTGTGATACTTGAGGGCGTCCGTTGTGTAGAATATGCAGCGGCCGTCGTATGTGCCGACTACGGCGAATTTGCCGTTCTGACAGAAGTTGGCGGCCGTTATTAGGTTCGTTTTGCCGTCCACCTCGTTCCATACGGCCACCTGAACATATAAGTGTATAACAATAGTGTTATGTGAGTGAGTATGAGTGAGAAATATAGGAACAGCGGATCACCTTCTTGTCGGGAATGTTCCAGAGACGCAACTTGCCGTCGAGACTGCCGGAGAGGAAGTAGCGGTCGTCGCGCGGATGGAAGACGATGGCGGTGACGAAGTCGATGTGCTGGAAGCAGCAGAGGCACTCGCCGCGCGAGATGTGCCACAGACGCACCGTCTTGTCCATGGAGCTGGAGAGCACGAAGTAGTTCTTGGACCAGGAGACGTCGAGCAGGTCGGACGAGTGGCCGACGTAGACGCAGAAGGGCGCGGCGCAGAAGGGCGCGGCGGGATGCGGCGCGTCCTCGGAGGACGCGTGCGGGCCGAGGGACGCGAGCGACTCCTGCGAGGGCGTGGGCGAGGCCTTCCGCTGAGCGTTGTATTTGGTGCGCATGTCGTGGAAGAGGCGGTGAGCGTCGCGCGTCACCCACACGCGCAGCAGTCGGTCCTGGCCCGCCGTAGCGAGCAGTCGCCCGCACACGCTGAACCGGCAGCACCACACAGCGCCCTCCGCCGGGTGCATCTCCTGCACGTGCCGAACGCACCCGTCGAAGTCGTACGGGCCCTTGTGCGAAGTTGACGCTTTCAGCTTGATGGAGTGTTCGCCGCGCACGTCGTCAGCTATGTCGGCCACGTCCTCCTTGTGTCGCGCGTGGGACACCTCTTGCGCCAACGACTTGGCCGCGTCCACCGTACGCTTCACGGTGCTGCCCAGGAAGCGCTTCAATCTGTCAACGTTACAGATTACCATCATTAGAAGCCGACCAAAAAGGGAAGAACGCGAAGTGAAGTACACTTCACTTCGCGTTTTTATACCACTAAATATTGCATAGCAAAATATGCATAGAAAATCAACATAGATAAAACCGAGTCACCGTTAACGTTTTGAGATAAATAAATTATTATCATTGTTATTACAAAACAAAACCACATTATTATTATTTTTGAATAAAGCCAAAAAAAAAAAACTCAATTTTTGTCGATTATCTACGGATAAAATAAAAACACAATTTCAAAACAACACGTAATAAACTTACAAATAAACACAACGTCACAATATTAGGTACATTTCGGCAAAGCATAATTATTTTCTTTTAGAAATCAATTCAAAACAATTTTGCAACATAAATTAGGTAAACAACTCCTGTTAGTAATTAGTAGAACTGTTTTCTAAAAATCGATTTCCTTTTAAACAAATCTATAAATCACAACTATAGAAAAATCGATTTTTATCGACACAGTCAGTGATAGTGTTCACCTGAAGTTCACCCCGTGAGTTATTTCAAGTGTCAATTTTCTGTTTATATTCTCGTGTGAGTGACATTTCACTATTCCATTGATAGAAGAACTCCTATGAAACGATATCTAATTAATGCTACATCATTTTAGTCGTCCGAGATGATTTCAATTTTTTCGTCAAAAACTACTGGACCGATTTTGAAAATTCTTTCACCTATATAAAGCTATATTATCAGCGAGCAACATAGGCTATAAAGGTACGCGAACGAGATCATTAATATTCAACAAGGCGCTAAAAATGTCATTATATTGTAGAATATTTAAAGTAATACTTAAGGTTGTTTTATAAAGGGCACAAGAAAAATTAAGTTTAAAATGTACTTTAAATTTCTTACTTCTCAGTTCTCCTTCTTATAGAAGTCGTTTGTCTGTCGGCGGACTCTCTCTTCATCTCTTTTGTCTCATCTTCCAATTCTCCGACGCACACACTCTCACTTTCTTCGTCCGTTTCCCTGTAAACACACATTTAACAAAAAAAAAAATGAAATTCAAAACATTATAGAACTTTTCGCAGTAACAACAACAGTTTATCTACAGTATTGATATAGATTTCATGTTGTTACCGCATAATATTTTAAAACAATGAACACACAAACAGAGGCCGAACTTTAAGCCAATCGCCACATCTGCCTTACCAAAGATCAAAGTGAACCATCACACCCTTAAAAGGAGCCAATACAAGATGTATAATTAAGGAATTCCGAAAAAAAATAACTGAAATGTGTGACACACAGGTATAAAACAATCAAACAAACAAAATGTAACATACAAGTGATATTAACAAAACAAGCTAATGCCAAGGAAAGTGCACTATATGGTGGCTAAATAACAAACTATTTGCAACCGACTTCAAATTACAATTGCAGTGTTCTACACATGTATGAGAAAAGGGAACATAGCTATACATATTTTTTTTTTCATATTTAATATCTATTTACACTAATATTATAAATAAAGAGAAAAGATGTGATATTTAGATTTAATAAAAAAAAAATACCTAGCATTTGACAAGACAAACAAATTGTTGGGGCCAAAACGTCCCATTCTCCTTTATTACCATAAATAGGTGATCAAACTATTATTTTCCACAAAGGATATACCTAATAAAACTTTTCAATAAAGCCTAGAACTCTACACTTCAATGTGCAGATGCTATGATCCTGAATCCTGGTATCCGACTCTTGGATTGATGGGGAAAATTTTTGCATCTATCGATATTTGCCGAGATTTTAAATGGGATTTTCTAACCTTTTTTTTTTAATTTCAAAACAGTTAGTGTGCTTAAACTTTAATTTGAAGTCGGTTTTAACAAAAAAATAATTGCAGCGTGTGTGATGAGGATGTCACAAATGAGAAATGTTATAGGCGTACGTAAATGTCGCGACGTATAAATAAATAAATACAAAATGTGACGCGACGTACAAAATGTTGATAAAAATAAAATTGGACCTATTGTCGAGAGTGTAGGACGACGGCGCGTGTTCTATATGTTCTATATGTTCTATAAGCGAGGGTTTCCTCGTAGAACCGCTCAGCGTTACCGAGAGGCGTTTACGCCACGTCAATGGCTTTTCCTCTTGGCTGGAAATATTTTGCACTTGCTCACAATCTAACACAATTCCCACAAATCCGTTTAGATTATAAATACTGTCGTCGTCCCAACTGGGGAGAGGCCGAGAGTAAATATTCCAGACATTGTCTAATGGAGAAAATATATGCCATTTTTTAACGGATCAATTGGATTTAGGTAAAAAGTTGGGACGTTCTCGATGAAAACATTCATGTGATCGAAATTTTTACTAAATTCATCCACTGAGAATTTTATTGCCAGAGACAATTTAAAGTCCAATCATCATCAGCCCATAAACATCGACCGTTGAACGAAGGCCTTGAGGCTTTAATGTTAATTGATTCAATGTCCAAAGTTCTCGACTTTGGTTCAAACTTTCGAGGACGGCTTAGATAATAATTTTTTTTTCTAATTTGTTTAAATAAAAATTAATCAATAATCATACAAAAACTCAAGGGCGAATTTGATAAACGTGCTTTCAAACTAAACATAAATCGGTTGTTTATATTCTTGAACTAGAGGCAAAGAACAAACGTTAGCAACTAAAACATACGTTGATTTTATTTACGAACACAATAATTTTTGTGTGCAAACTTCAAGTGAAAACTGGATACATCTAAAATTTAAACACTTTAGACACTTTAAATCTGATTAATTACATGAAACACATTACAGTAATTTTTTTAAAAGAACAAAGCATATACTTTGTCAATAGGAAGGCTTTAGGCTTACCATCAAGTGAAATAATTCCCATTATACCTTTTTGTATCTGTCAATTGATCTAGACATCCAGCGAAGAGTTAGTTCTCTCCGCTATAAGACCTTTATTCTAAATGTCGCCTTCAGGTATTAGTAATGAGAGAGTACGCTTATATTTTAAAAGGCAAATTAATATTATTAGTCTGAAGGGCAAAGCGAGAAGAGTGAGGGGGGGAGTTACCTCGCGAGGTCGTCGTCGTTGGCCCTGGCGATGTACTCTGAGGTGAGGCGCATGATGTGGAGGCTGAGGGGGTTGATGCATTGAGGCAGTTTGTGCTCCGCCACGCTCAGCGGCACGCGCTCGCCTGACACACACACTTTTTATTTATTGCTAGCGTGGTCCTTATCGATCACTATTTATATACACACACACACAAACGTAGACCACTGTAAACGTTATCTTTATTGATTTCCTCTTATGAAATAACGGCTCACCCGTGTCGAGGTTGAGTACGGTGACCTGCTCGAGGATCTGCATGTCGGTGAGGCGGTTGCCGGAGGTGGTGCGCGTGCGCACGCTGAGGCCCAAGTGCGCCTCGTCGCCCGCCGAGCGACGCCGCCCCGCGACCCCCGAGCCCCCTCCCCCTCCCCCGCCCGCACCCTCGGCGCCCTCCGCGCGGCCCTCGCTGTGCGTGCGCGACGCGCTGCGCGTGCGCCACTCCTCCTCAGCGCACGACACTTCTAAGCACACAACACACAACAATGCAACGAGTCCTCCAAGTTCACAATGACTAGTTGAAGGCACATCTTTGAAACGAAACGGTTGTATCGTTTGTGGGCGTTACCTTCAATTTTAAAATTTGAAAAATGAAATATCACCCATTCGTAAGAATAAAAGTGGCGCGAAAGACAATTAAATGTTATAAAATATAATCTATTTGATTTTTAACTCTACTGTGAACACACCTTTACCCTACCTTTGCTTCCAAGTACATGCCATTTTAAATGACTCGCTTCGCGTAAGACACGTGTCAAATGTAGTCTTTAATGAGTGAATGAAACGTACGTACACGTCAACTGCATTAACGTGTGTCGAATTCTTTAAAAAAAAAAAAATAATCGTCTTCAATTCTCAAATATCTCGATTTTTTTTGAAACCACACATTTGCAAGTTATCAATATCAACGTCACAATTAGTTTTCAACGAGCAAGTCCTGGTGACCATGTGACACTGTAACCATTTTTAGGAGAGCTTACATTTTGATAAATGTATTTATTTACCTTTACTGTGCTCTATGTCGAGGGAGGAGTGATGCGCTTGCGAGTGTCTCGTGCGAGCCCCGCTCCGGGAGCCACTCTCCGCGTCTGACAATCGTATTAAAAATCACTTTTAATATTTGAGTTAGAGCGCGAGTGGAGGAGAGAAGTGGGGGGAGGGGGGGAGAGACAGAGAGAGAGAGAGAGAGAGAGAGTACCGTATTGGGCGTGCAAGTTGAGTTGGTCCCGGAAGTGACGCGTGAGCGACTCGATGGTGGTGGCGGGGCTGGGCAGCGCGGCGCCGTCGCCGTCCGTGTCGGTGGTGCAGACGCTGGCGTCGTCGCCGTCTCGGCGGCGTCGCTTGCGTCGCGGCGGCGGCACTGGCGGGCCCAGAGCGCTCGTGGCCACCACGGCCGCCGCGCCTCGCGTCGCGCGCAGACTGTTCGCCTTCGTGCTCGCTATCACGTCCGGCTCCGCCATCGCCAGCACTGCAAACCGTTTGCAAAACTCACAATCTTGTCGGCCCTGTGTACTAAGCAAAACCGCAAAACTTGTGACGCATTTGCCGGACGTACGCGTTCACATTAATACCGACTCCCCGCACCGTCGCAGTTCGTTTTCACTATTAAATAGTGACTTCACGTCTTGCTGCTAATTTGAAATCGGCGACCGAGCGGTGGACAGGTTTGTTCACTTTATTCGTGTGAACAGCTTCAACGTGTCCAATGCACAAGTCCAGAGGTTGGAGCGGTACTCCACGTGAGGCCTAATCTGGGCCTTATAAAGAATATATAAGGCCTGAATTGCCCTGTTTAACACGCTTTTAAAGTTAAACTTTGATATTTCTAGGAGAGTGCCCTGAAATTTGGGCCTTTTTGCTGTGAAAGCACAGACTTGTGTCTTACGGGAGTTGAATTATTACAAAATGCGAGCAACACACCAATTTGAGACTTCGGATAATATTGTCTCAATCGAAGACACAAGCCTGTCACGGCTCTCCTCAAGTCTTCAATGGATATTAAGTGGGGTACTCGAAAATGCTTCCCAAGTGCTGTCATCTGCATAACAACATATCATTGATATGCAAAATAAAGAGTGTGGGTGATAAGCATAGCACAGAGCCTTACGGGATTGACTGTTATCCTTCGGGCAACCCGTAAGTAAAGCTTTCCCTCGATCAAATGCTTTTGCTATGTCCAGGTTCATTGCCGAAAATAGAAAAAAAATATGTAATTTCGTACAAAACGAAATTCGTAAAGACATTATCATAACAATATATATCATCTTAAGATATATGAATATAATTATGTAATTTTATAAATAAAAACTAATATTATTATAAAATATAAACTAAACAAAAAATAAAAAGTGTAAGTAACTAATAGTCTAATCGCTCGCTTTTTTTAATAACACGAAATCAATTCCCTAACTAAACGATAAGAAAACCACGTCTAGATTTATTTCATTATTTACCTAGGAACTAGACACACGAGGATGACGACATGTTTTATTCTATTTATTATTGCTAGGTATTGTATTGTAGCACACTTGTAGAACCTTTGAGCTCGTTTTATAGGCGACGGTATAGCCACTTACCGTCAAGTGAACGGTCTGCTTGTCTGATGATCTAAATATTATTTAAAAAAAAGTAACATACCATTTTGTGATCGACTGTCCTCTGCAATGGGATCATCGGATAAGGTGGATGGTTCCCGGGATGAAACTGAGGCGACCGGGATACTGTCACGGATATTTGCTGGAAACAAAATTGCAACCACCAAGTTAACCATTTCACTAATGCTTCTGTATAACATAATACTACACATTAGCGGAACCATAGACAACCACTATTGGCATACTGGCAACACAGCCTCAGTCCCATTCGTCCCACGCCATTTTATTTATAACTTTTCAGTAATAACATTCCCTGTATGGCTTTAATATCTATATTCAATAAATAATATTTAATTTTTTATTTAAAAAAAAAAAAACTAGATAAAGTATTTATTTCTATTTTACATTTAAAAAAAAAATAATCTTCCAATAATTTCCATAAATTTAAATTAATAGTGGCAAGGCACATTGTGTAAAATGTAACAAAAATGTACTAAAATGTAACAAACTCACTTTCGCATTTATTATAAATTAGTTAGGATAGGTCTATCGTAATCCTTAACTTACGATAAGAGTTTATTTTTAAAATTTACTCCTCATAATAATAACTTACGATGTGATTCAGACGCGCCACTCAATATTCTTCCTATTCTACCCAGAGACGTCATACTTTTCAAACTCATTGTGTCTTGAGCTATTATCCTGAAATATTAACCATATGATAAATATCAAAGATGGCAAATTTAATTTGGAATTTTTTTATATGGATAAAATTTGTAAAAAAAAAAAATTAATAAGGCAACTGAAATAAACATACTGTTATGTTATATTAATATGATGTAGAAAATTCTAATGTATAATAACAACTCTAGATAATATTCATTTAAAAAATTTAAACAACCCATCTAAACTAAATGTGAACTGTGAACATATTGTGACTGATCGTGGATTAAATAAAATAAAAAAAATGTCTTACTGCCTCATATAGGGCTGCCTAGTTTATAACAAACTATGCCTGCCACTGTCAATTTGAATTTTAACTTACTTAAAGGGCTGTTCCATAGCGTACGACTGGTTGTCAACAGATCCCGAAGGATCTGGTAAGCCTTCTTCTTCTTCTTCTGTTTGCATACATCTTCGCAACTCCTGAAACCTTCTTCTACCTTGTACCACCTTAATAACAACACAAGCACTATTAAAACAAACAAACATTATTAAAACAACTATTATTTAATCTGATGTTGACTGTGTGAAAATACACACTAAGTACTCTCTTTTTTTTTTTACCATATAAAAATTAATGTGTGTATGGACTCCCATATGACCTTTTATATTTTATATACTAGCTGGTGCCCGCGACTTCGTCCGCGTTCAAAATGTTATATAGCCTAAAGCCTTTCTCAATAAATAAACTATCCAACACTTAAAGAATTTTTCAATTCAAACCAGTAGTTCCTGAGATTAACGCGTTCAACCAAACAAACTCTTCAGATTTACAATATTTATTTTATATTTCATTATTTTATACTATAAACTGTATAAACCAATGCAATTTGATCACTTTCCAAATCTACAACATAAAGAGCAGAAAGCTCAATTCATCAAAAAATAAGTAATTTACATGTTTTTAGTCAATAATACTAATTATTTAAATAATCTTCTATATCTATTACATATTATTAATCAATAAAGTTGTTATTTGCTTTAAATGTCTATTATGGTTTTCACTATGGTTTATTATTAGAGCAATAAACAAGGAAGATACAATGTACAGAAAAATTTCCCCATTAAAGATATGCTTGATTAAGATTCAGACATTTATACTTGACCATGCGAGAATGCGAGAATGTTCAGGAGATATATGTCGCTCTATAATACACTTTAAAAATATATAAAGAATACAAACATCTTTAAATGTTGCTTTATCATCTTCTATTTGTTGTGTTTCAGTATTATTTATTGGTACTGTCGAGGTGTCAATAGGTTTAACAGGTTCACAGCTATCCTTCTCTTTACCATCTGTGACACTTATGTTTTTGCATAGTGATGATCTCCTAAAAAAAGAAAAATTCTTTTGAAATTCTTCTACTAAAAATTTTTTTATATATACCAAATAAAAATTTGTCTACATTCTTTTCCAAAAGTCCCTCTAACTTTTAAATAAAGTCCTGCAAAGTTGATTAAATCTTTATAAAGTATAGCATGGTTTATTTGTGTATGTTTATTTTTAATGCAGCAGCAGGGCATACTGTGTTTCAGTCATATTTTGGTTGCAGTAACCACCTCCTTACAGAAGACCACTGTAAAATAACAGCTGTTGTGTTTCAGTGAATGAGTAAGGTACGCCAGACGCTAGACCCAGCACCCTATACCTTATTTTTAATCCTACTGTGGATGACTGCACCCATGCAACACTTGTGACATTGCCTATGTTATAGGTGATGGTAGCCATCTACCATCAACTGACGACGTTAACATTAATAACAATACATATATTTCCAAATTTTGACTCAAACTCAAAGTTGTGAATAATTATCTTGTTCTAATTTTCTAAAATAAAATCAGAGAAAAACCATTTCTAAAATTAATATTATAAAAACATACACTAGGATAAAACTATAAACTTTTTATGTTCGCATTAAGAATATATAGTAAGTTAGATGTTTATCTAAAGTCAGTTTACTTCTTGTTGTACAGGCAATGTTAGATGAATAAACAAGTTTCATTTTTTAATAAGTGTTCCAAGAGTAAGCATACACAGCCAAAACTACTAACTAGAAAGCTGAAATTTGGAACATAGGTTTATTTTATAACGTAAGCATCCGCTAAGAAAGTAAAGATTTTTCAAATTCTAACTTTGTGCGAACCCTAGTACCTCTAAATATAAAATTATTGCACTATGAAATATTAAAAAAATATTATTTCCAGCTAAGTTATGTAAGCTGCATTGAATACTCGAAGAATTAAGTGTAAATGTCGATCATAAACAATAGTATACGAGTTGTTGAAACAGATTGTGTAAGTAAACAATTAATACAATGTTACATACTTTGATCCTCTTATGGGTGTGAATTCTTCAGCGTCATAAAATTCCTCAGAATCACTACTATCGCCCATTGTTGACAAATTAAGTCGACGCAACTAATACTAATTATGTTCGCATACAGTAATGATTACATTGTAAAACTAAAAGTTGTTTTAAAAATAAAAAAAAGAAAGTCGAACGAAATCAACTTGATCAACCATTTTACAATTGACGTTTTGTTTGACGTATTTATTTACTTATTTTGATTGGACAACTGACAATATATCTATGGCAAACTGACATCACATAACACAAAATCATGCACAAAATACATTAAAAGAACACAGAACATATTTAAAGTTTAAAATGAAATTATTGGTTATGTTAATATAGGGTTAGAGTATTTTGATTTTTTTTTTGTCAATAGGTATCAGCTACTCAATATAAAATGTGATCCATTTATGTGTAAAATTTTTCACATAAGTAAATCCACTATAACACAATAGACACTAATGATTAAGAGCATAGACACCAATGAAATTATTTTGTTCTGTCAACTAACTTTCGTCTTTTGCTTTTTTCCTACTTTTTCATTATGACCAAAAAATAGAGCAATATTAGAAAATGTTGAAAAATAAAGATTTTAAAAGGAATTCATTCATTTATAATTAAATACGTATCTGACTCACTAATTAAATTTCATTAAAAAATCGATTCAATGGTTCTATAGGAGTTTCTCTAGAAGAATTTCCTAGTAAGCCGGATAGATGGCGTCGACAATCAAATTTAATATTTTATAACACAACAACTATCCATCTCACAATCAATATCTAAAAACAGTAATAAAAATAGAAAATAGAAACATTTAGATATTTGTTTAAAATGAGTGTAGGTACAATTATGATCATAATTATCTACATTGTACGTAATAATACCTAATTAATGTTCTATAATCATGCGACCATTAATTCGGCATTCGACCATTACATAATACGATTGCAGCGCCACCAATTGTTATTGCAGCCGATTACTGTTATTGTTATTGGAACGATCCAGTCGAGGGTCCCAAGTAGGTAAACTTTTCATGAAACATTATCTAACTGATGGTGAAAACCGCATCAAAATTCGTTGCGTGGCTTAGGAAGATTTAGCGGATGTACAGATAGACGGGGAAAGCGACTTTAAATTAAATAAAGAAACATATAAGATATCACATCTATATCTTAACTTACTTAAATTAAGTACTATAATTAAAAATTATAACAAACACGCTATATCTGCTGTAAAGTTGCTAAGAAGTTGATGTATAAATTAATAATACCTAGATATAGGTACTCGTACTAAGAACCATCTCGATCACGTCAGCTTTCGCATCAAAATCGGTTCATTCGTTTGGGAGATACGATGGCACAGACAGACATACAGACACAAAAAGACAAGTTTGTATATCAACCCTCTTGTTAGTGCTTGTTGTAGACACTAACATGTGTATTGTTAGTATCTAAAAAAACGTTATACATGATGTCACTGTTCAACAATCAGGCATTGTTTGGGGATGACACGCGAATCAGTTAATAAATGATGCTAATTTAGTTAATAATTTTACCGAATGATTAGGAAGACAATAGGTAAGTCATCTAAGTATAGATATAATAAAATGGTATACGAGCTGTATTAGGTAAATATGTTAAAAAAAAACAATTTGTACACGTTGTATTTATATAAAAAATAGTTTTTAGAATTTTTGTATGTGCGTTTGTGCACGCTAATTTTATACAGCCTACTTTTATCCTGTAAAAATGTTTTTTTTTGTCTTTTTTGTCTTTTAAAAAATTCCTACCATAAAATTATATTTATACATTATACATTTGAATTCAAAGTATAATAGATATTAGTGTTATTAAGTTGATATTTTGTTATCAATCAATCTAATATCGACTTTCAGGCTTCCGCTAAGTAATTAATTAATAATTTAGTGAAGTACAACTCAGACCTCATATTTGTATGTTGTGGAGTAAACATTATTCAAATTAGCAAATAGAAATGCCTCATTGTGCTGTGATTTGGTGTAATAATCAAAGTAAAAACTTGAATAAAATTCTGGTGTTTGAGTAAGTAATTAAATGAAATTTTTAGCTTTTAAAAAATGCGAGTCGAGTGTGAACAATGTGTAAGCAGTGCCTGGTGTTGAATATAGTGACGTCCCTTGAAACGCTGGTTTTGTATGGAAAGCGTAGACCGTGCCGTCTCTAGTAGCGCGGTGATTCTTTGCTCTGTAGCGGTTACCTATCGTTAAGGTACCTATTAGAAAAAAATAGATGTAGACACCTGACCAATTACTTAGCCTCACTTATTCGTTCCTTATTTACAGTTTTTTTGAAACATTAAAAACCTACATAGGTATAGGTATAGGTATAGGTATAGATAAGTTGATAGGTAGAGGTGTTTAATCCATACTTACTCCATACTTTATTATAAATGTGAAAGTATCTGTATGTTATCTGTTCACGCCTTTAATACTCAACCGAACATAATAAAATTTTACATACACGTTGTCAGCGATAGAGAAAAGGACATAAGGTACCTTTCGTCTAGAAAAAAGTAGGTACTGTTCCCTAGGAATTAACTACAAAAAATATTAAGAAAACTAACGCCTGGCAAAAGTATAATAGCAATAAAGATGTCAGGCGTTATATATTGCTTATTTAATTTTTAATTATTAACGCGGACGAAGTCGCGGGCACAGCTAGGTAGGTATATTATATTTATCAGTTCAGTTTCAGAGAGAGAAAGAAAATAAATAAAAAAAATTTAAGACTTCATAAAATTACATTGTAGATATATAATGTATAATATATATATTTTATTATATATATAATACCATTGTGAGACCAAAAAAAAATAACATTCAAATAACTTTGATAAGCTTGAACAAGAATATTTAAAACAATAACATTACTGTGAGTTAAGCACGTTCAAGCCGAACATACTCGTACCTGAATACTATCATAATTGAAAGAATGCAACTTTGATTACCTGAATATGTCAGAAATAAAAATAAAATGTAGATCTAGACAGTCTTTATAACTAATAACTTGCCCCCGGCTTCACATAGACAATTTACCAATTCTTCTCTTCATAAGAACCTTCCCTGGATTTCAACGAATAGGTATTTAAAAACAAAAAAAATAAATAGACCGAATTGGTCCAACCATATTCGAGTTTTACACTAAGCAACATATTATGCGAACATTTTTATTTATATACTTAAATTTACTAGCGACCCGATCCCGGCTTCGCCTGAGATGCAATTTTTTTTACACAAGTTGTTAGCGAAAAACAGACACAAGCGGTCAGTTTTTGTTTAAAGATTTTTTTTATCGAATAAATAGTTTCGAAACCTACATACAAACTTTACCTCTTTATAATATTCTATACTTAGGTATAAGTAAACTTAAGTAGGTATATTCACCATTTCTGAGAAAAAAAGGCAATGTTTACCCTACTAGGATGTGATATTCTGTTGTATTTACAACAGTGTGTCTGCAATAGATAATAGACGGGAATAAAACAGTAATGCTGACTCAAATACTCGACTCAATACAATAACACGAGTACATTCACGCACCGGCCGGCGCCAACCAGTCGCTATAAAACGTTAGGATATCCCCTCCATTTTATTAGTCTCTCGCTGAATTTAGTGCTGACTGTACGTCTCAGTGTGTTTCACTAGGAGTTCTATCGAATAAAGTAAGTGATAGTTTATTTAACAATAACTTAAAGTGTTTTTGGATTACATTTTATTTAAAGATTCAAAAATATATAATAAGTAACAACTAGACTTGGTAGAATTATTTAACACTCTTGCTCTTAGGTATATTTAAAACAAGGGCCTCTTTCATCAACTACAAGTAATGTGTTGATTAATTACTTTTAGAAATATTTTTATGTTTTAATAAATTATGCACTCGGTTTAAGGCATCCTTCGGTAGGCGATTTTTTTTTATTATTTTCTTTTTAATGTTTGGGACTTTTACCGTACAAACAAAGGTACCTATATCAGCTCCATCATTCCCTACTTGACACTTTACTCAGAGATGGTGAAAGAGGCTCTGTATAATTTATACAAATATAAGGATAATCATAAACGAAACATTCCAATGTTAAATTAATTAATTATTATTATTGTGTACTTAATTAAAATAAATTAAGTGTTAAATTAATTAAATTTAAAAATAAGTAAAACGAAGTGTGTAACTTATTTAGGTATTTCTTTTTTTTATGTAAAGGTCTACAGGTCCACTTTATGTTATGGTAGGTGGCTACAGAAACATAAGAAACGTCATAAGTTATGCTAATGCATTTTCGAGTTTAGTAGGATAAAGGATAATGAATTTGTATGAAGCGCAGAGAAATGGGCTCTGGCATCCCTTACTTACTTGTTTCACTGTGGTTTGTAAGAGGGTGGTTACTGTCTCCAGACGAGCTGCCTAATATATGACTGCGAAATGCAGTGTGCTCTGGGTACTACCAAATTATTAAAAAAAAATCGGTAACTCGATCACCAATGAGTCATTGTCATAGATTGAGTGGTCAAGTCATTGCCTCAGCACTCTTACTCGGGGTTCCGGGTTTGATTCACGGCTGGTCCAAATTTGGAAATTGATTTTTTAAAGATGGCTCTGATTTGGGCGTTGTTTTAATAGTGTCAAGGTGCACAATAGCATGTGTGCTGTTGTGTTTTTCGTTGAGTGAATATGGGATGCCAGAGCCTACTTCCCTATCTTCCCTAATTTATTATCCTTCTGAGGTGTGCAGCGCAATTGCAGCACCTGTGGCGTTGCTTGCGTTAATAGGTTACCATCAAGTGGACCGTCAGCGTTTCTTACATAAAAAATAAATACTGATATATATAACTAGCGAATTAGGAGTAAAACCTTCCTCGTTTAACGCTCTTTTCATTAGTGAAAACCGCATTAAAATCCGTTTAGTATTATAGTTGTTGAGATCATCGCAAATATACATAGAGACATACAGATAGATAGACGCTGCGGAGTACTTTGTTTTACAATAGGTAAAGTGTGTAAGAATAAATATTTGATTTTTTTATATTGTACCTATTATATGTATAATATACAAACGTATCAATCTTGTGCAATTTACCTACGCACTTATTCCAAAACAATTTTTTGACTGTCAAAAAGTGAAAGGTGTCCTTTATTCAATCTCGTCAATTGAACTGAATAACTGAACCAGTTTTGTTAAAATCGACATGACTCGAATAAAGCTTCCCACACAAGGTTAGTTAATTGTATATTTAATGAGATAATTAAAACTAAACAATACCAAGTAGACAAATACCTAAGTATAATAATACTACCTACAACTTCGTTTGTTAACTTTTCCATATTTCTTAGGTGTTAAAACATTTATTCAATTTTTATTGCAAAAATATTTTTGTCAAGCGTTGATTTCTTTTATTATTATAGTTGATCCCTCGAGCAAAGTGCTTTTTTTCGGTACTTACCCGTGGAACTACCGGTGTTACTACTAGTAGTCCATTGAAATTTGAAATATGGGATGCTGTAATACTTATATACGTTAGTGTAAATTAAAATTGAAGCAAATAAATATATTAAACTAGCTGTTGCACGCGACTTCGTCCTCGTAACTTTATAAAATATATCTTATCACTTAAGTTGGATCAAACTGCACACAGTGTGCAAGTTTTTTTAAAATCGGTTCAGTAGTTTAGGAGTTCATCGGCGACAAACAACATGACAAGTAATTTTTATATATTTATATAGAGATAATAAGTTACATCATCGTGAATACCCATATACAAGATAAACGTTATCATTGAAGATGTTTAACATCCAAGATTAGATAATATCAGATAAAGCATTGTAAAGACGCTTTCTCACTGGGAGCATTTGTCTGCAAAGTAAAAGACACTCGAGTAGGGCACCGCTGCTAATATGTAACCCCCTTACAAAAGACTACCATAGCATAACTAGACTATTACGTAGACTACAAATGTTTGCTGTGAAGGTGAAGAGTTGGTAAAGATGCCAGAGCATCTTCCCTTGTTCTTCATACTCTTATTTCTGATGTGCTTAGTTCGTGCATAGAGTAAATAGTATAAGTACTATTTACTCTATGGTTCGTGTCACAAATTAATAGTAGGTATTTATTTTAAAATTTATTATCCCGTTGCGTGCCATCTATATCTATTCTAATTATTAAAAAAAAATCTATCGCTTGTTCGCTAGTTTCAACTAAGCTAAGTGTATCAAATTAATCGGCACATTCATTTGTTACCAAATAAAAAATAACGTTTCTATCGAGCTGCCTCAGAACGCTCAAGGTCAACACTGGCCACGAACACAACCGTCATTAATATTTTTCCGGTTTACAATGTTTTACGATTTTGTTAACAAAAAACTAGTAGATATAGGTTAGTATAGTTTATAAGTAACTAGCGACCCACCCCGGCTTCGAACGGAGTCGAAATTTTCAAAAATCCGTTCTTAGCCAATGTATAGGTTATAAAAAAAACAATATTCCAAGTTTCAGTAGTTTTTGCTGTGCGTTGATAGTTAAGAAAAACGATTTTATAATAGTAGATTTGCTTATGTAAAAAAAAAGGTATCATATGTACATGTATCATAGGTACATGTACATATACTTATCTATAGGGTGTATGTGCAGAAATGTATTTATAATTAACAGTTTAAGGCATCCATGGAAAAATAAGAATCATTCAAATCTTTATAAGAGGCTGTTGATAAAAAATATGATTTCGTTAATATATAAGTACTTTTTTTGTGCAGTATCTAAGCGGATAGTTTTATTGTATACTTATCTTGTTTTTGAAACCTTTATCTACACAGTTCCTTGTGTTTCCATCCTTCATGATTTGAAGCCCCAATTCCCAGCGATTCCCGTACATTGTCCTGGAAATTTCCTGGATTGTCTGCTGGCATTCTTTCGCCCCTTCTTGGTCTCCGTTTCAGAACTTTCCATACCAATTTCCAGTCATATCTTTGATAAACGTGACCTGTCTACTTCCAATTCCTTTTGCTTTATTACTTTAGCTATTTGAGTCGACAAAAATGTTGACTCAAATAGCTAAAGTTGACTCAAAAGAAGCAATTTAAGACCACAGACGCACTGAAAAATACTATAGATTTTGCACATTTTTAAACTAGTGCACCCCGCACCCGGCTTTGCATGGATGCATGATATACACAAACCTTCCTCGTTTATCGCTCCTTCCATTAGTGAAAACCGTATCAAAATATTTTTGATGGTTTAGAAGAAGTAAGCTGAGAAACAGACAGGCGGACAAAGCGTCTAAAATTTATGTATACATGTAGATATAGAAGTGTGGTTAACTTAAATTTAAATAAACAAACTGACATTCTCAATGTGGCGCTAAATACAAGAAATGTATATAATAGGTATCTATATAATATTAAAAGGCCGCGTGTAATAAGGTAACCTTTGCATTCTAACAGCATTGAACGGTTTTTACTTAACCATTCACTTCGCCTTTGTGTTCAACCTCCATTTTACAATAGAAAAGAGTTGGGAATCGATTAATTATTTTATTGAACTAAATGAAACAGAATATTAAAATTTCACTATACAAAAAATAACCCCACAAAATTATTGGTATTGTGTGCGAGCCTACATTTCGTGATTATCGATTCATTGCGAGCTGTGGTATGCCTTCACCTGGGCCGTGTGATAACGATTCAAAATCCCTTACATAGTATATGCTATATACTCGTAGATATATATATGGTCTCTCTGTCTGTATATACGCAAGTCCTCTTAAATAACGCAACGGGTTTTAATGCAGTCTTCACCATCAGTAAGATAATTTTTCACGGGAGGTTTATATCTACATATACATAAATATACACCAGCAATCTAAAAATAGAGATCCATCCCTTAGGAAAATTATGTCAGGCGTTCTATTGCTTTACATACTTTGTCAGACATTACTTGGATATATTATATTTTATTATATGTACTTGGATATATATATTAGATATAGTTATAACAGTTTAAATGCCTTTGATTTTGATCTTTGTTGCTTGCTTTCAGTTATTTTTTATTGTTTAGTAAAGTTTAGTTTAGTTGCCATACGTGTGTTATCGATCGTCTTAATTTCTAATTTGTAGTTTATCTGTGTATGCCTTAAATTAGCCTTTTGTTACCTATACCTATTGTAAGTTTTTTGTTTGTGCTGTTGGTGTACCTTTTGGAAAATAAATAAATAAATTATCAACGTTGACGAAGTCGCTTGCACCAGCTAGTAAATAAATAAGTAGGTAGATATCTAAGAAGAACAGTTACGAAGAGAAAGAAGTAAATGCATGAATTTAAAGATATTAAACTTCCTAGATCCTAGATCCTAATTCGGTCTCACTTGAGAGAGGTATTAAAGCCTCCTTACGAGTAAGGGCCTCTTTCACCAACTACAAGCAAAGTGTTGATTAGTTACTTTTAGAAATAATTTTATGTTTTATTAAATTATGCACTCGGTTTACTGCATCCTTTGATAGGCGATTTTTTTTTAAATTATTTTCTTTCTAATGTTTGGGACTTTTACTTTACAAACAAAGGTATATCATTTCCATCATTCCCGTTTACCGGTGACTTTAAATGGCGGTTAGCCTACTTGACACATGGTGAAAGGCCCTAAGTAGTATAAGAGCGTTGTAGTGTCATGTTCTAAAAAATCCGATAGTTAACTTGAAATGTTATATATTTTTTTTTTTTTCAGAAACACAATGCCCATCGATTTGTACTACGTTCCCGGTTCAGCACCTTGCAGAGCTGTCCTCCTTACAGCTAAGGCTCTCAACTTAAATCTCAACCTCAAACTGGTGGATCTACATCACGGAGAACACCTCAAACCAGAGTTCCTAAAGGTAAGATTTAAAAAAAAAAATGAAAAAAGAATAAACTACAAAAATAGTACGGACCGGCCTGTGCGAAACGTTAACTTTAAATAAATATATTGTTATTGCTATAAAAATGAAACATATTTTTTTATAATTTTCAGTCCTGTTTTTTTTTTTTGTTAAAATATATGTCTTTTTATAATTTAACAAACTACACATAATATAACTGGCAATAAGTAATGTTTTATTTTTGGAAATGACAACTTTAGTTGGTTATTAAATATCCCGAAAATTAAAAAAAATATTGATAATAGTATCAATATTTTTTTAAAAATTACATAATATTTATATTATAATATGCATAAGTGAAAACTGAATTAAAATCGCTTGTGCAGTTTTGGAGTCCATTAGAAGACAAACATAAACATTGATATTTTTTTTATTAGATATGCTAATATCTAGTTGCGTCGTAATGACATAATTTTCCAGTTAGTTCAACAATTAATTGCTTTGTAATTGGTACGAGTATTGAAAGACCTTGACGGTTTAAAATTTTCTTTTACAAATGTAAAAATTCCCAAGTCATTCTTCAACAAGTTTCTCGAATAACAGTTTTTAGTAACATTGAAAAGAAAAAATAATATTGTCATCGTTACGAAGCAAAAAATTAATGACACACTTTATCTTGTTTACATAATTTTATCTTTTCTGTTGTGTACGTAGATTAGACAGGAAAACGTCATAGTAGGAACTATATTTAGTTACAGTTGTAATATTTGCCTAAAAATAAAAATAAAATAAAAAATATTAATACCTATGCCTCTTGATAATGGTAATTTTAAAATCTATCCAGTGCAAACAGTTTTCAAAGTTTTCAAGGTTTTCAGTATCTACTATAAGTAGGTTTTAGTTTATTAGTGGCAGCCCGTCTGGCAGCAGTAACCACTAAAATCAAAAAGCTATTAAATAACTGAAGGCATTTTAGTAATACTATGTATTACTAAAATGAATCGTGATTTCTTCTAAAAATAACTTTTAAAAGAACCATGACATTATCGTACCTTATTATTTTTATGGATTTTCTTTTTTTTAATTATACTATTGGTTACATACACTTATGTATATTATATAAAATACCTACAGATAAATTATGTTTATTAAAAAAGAGAATATACTTACATCTCACATAGGTAGACATTTTTGAAACCAAATAAATTTTTTGCCCATAAAAAATTTAATAAGTAGGTATGAAAAAATTGAATACTTACTTAATCATTGAATACTTACTTTTTAACTTTGTCACAATGAAATCGTTCCTAGTTTTTTTATTAGCAAATAAAATAATTATATATCTATATGTTCTCCAGCGTTTATCTCGTATTGAACATATCGTTTGTAGAATTTGCTTCCAATAAGGAAAAATAATCTTACGGTAGTACTCCAAATATTATTATAAAATGTGTGTATTACCATAGAGTAAATAGTTCAAGTAGGTACTATTTACTCTATGGTATTACCCATGACGATATTTAGGCCATGTGTACAACAAAATTCCTACAACGATACCATAACATCAACGTCACATATTAAATGAGCGTCCTATTGATTTTCAACTTTAAATACATCGACATATGATTCAATTTTGACTAGTACTACCAAGGCTAAAATAAAAGGGACGACGCACAAAATGATTTAATGTTGCAGTAGCAATTCTAAAAGGTCGTTGAACCCAAGCACAGAACTTTATATATAGGTAGATACTAATAAGCATTTATCTCTAAACAAATATAGGCTTTATATATATGTGATAAAAACGTAATGACCTTGTTGCCTACTTGAGTGTTTTTCCAACATTAGTTTGCTGAAGTTTCTATTGTTTTTTTAATGTACCTACTTATTAAGGTTATTATTAATCTCGTGGTTTCACCGGATATTTAGAAGTACCCACTAGGTTGAAACGGACGGAAAGATTTCGTTATAGGAAGGCACCCACATGATAGTTTTTTTTTTATGTTAAGGTCGACAAACAGGCTGATGGTCCACTTGAAGGTAGGTGGCTACCGTGGTACTTGATAGTATTTGATGGTAGGGAAATGGGCTCTAGCATAATTATGTCTAGCATCCGTTTCTCACTCATTGTAACACAAAAACACACATGCTGTTATTTCACGGCTTCTGTAAGGGGGTGGTTACTGCCGCCAGAGGGGTCACAAAAATGATTGCGAAACGCAATGTCGCTATTCATATTTCCATTTTCATATAGATATTCATTATATTTCTTAAAAAGTAGGTTTTATTGCGAAATTTGTTAACTCCGAAGTGACTTTTTAACATGGTGCATTAAGTGCATGGTCCCAAACCCATAGCAAAACCACCTTGATCCGGTTACCGGTTACGAAACGTAATTACATTCCTTCCTTCGGAGTTTCGACATTTAATACTGGGTGGAGGTACCTATTATATTGTACTTGTCTCCTTGTCTGCCGGCCGTCTTTTCATGTCTATTCGAATAAGAATCTGACTAAAGTTGGGTTTGTGCTAAATCCGATAAGAAGACGTCCTTAACCCATCTGTTTACCAGACGAAAAGTACAATTTATCAATTGTTTTCTATGAAATAATAAATCGCGTTTGTGCATCGATAGATGCGTTTGTGTTGCCTTAATAAAAAAATCTTTAATCCTTAAAAAAAGAACCACACTTAAAAAGAGAACCAAAGTTTTCATTTCATGTATTAGTAAAATTATATAGAATTTGTTCTATTGATGGGTAGGTAACCTATATTTCTATATTAATGATGCTTTATTTGCAGTATAAAATATATTATCCTTATAAAATTATTAAGGATAAAGACCAAACTTATTCGTTCATTATAACAGTTTCACATTTAATTTACATACTTATTTAAATGTAACTCGTATTATAAAACACAATACTCAGTCGTCTCTGTATTTTAGCCGGACTAGACTTACATTTCATGTTTTGAAGTGAGATGATGCGTTCTGCTCCGTTGCTTTTAGCGTGAAAGGGTTCTGGTAGCGTAAACCTATTGTCACACTGTCTCTATTGTTTCGTTTAAAACGAATACCGGGGTATTATTAACATCATTCTCGTGTGAGGATTTCTATTTATCAAACGCCGCCTTCCGTTACCACCTCGGTTATAAGTAAAGCTTGAATTGTATGCAGTAGGTATTTACTGCAAGGTTCAAGCAATGAAGTCTGTTCGAATATGACATTTATTTTCTGAATGTACTATTGGTAATAAAAAAAAGTATTTGCCATGATACTATGTACACGTAAGGGACTATGGCAAAAAATATTTGCTTCAGTTCCATCAATGGAACTATGTAATCGTACCATGGTTAACAAAGGGTTCTAATTTGTCTGGACATATCTAAGGCATTCGAACTTTTGGATACCTAGACATTTGTTCTTAATTTATCTAGCTTTTTAGGACATCTAGTTAACATTTCGTATGTCATACAGTAATTCATAAACAAGACAAAAATTTCATGTCATTTAAAAACAAAGGGATTTTTTTAAGTTTGTATGTGTGCATTATAATTAGAATTTATTTATTATTTTAAGGTCGACAGACAGGCTGAAGGTCCACTTGATGGTAGTTGGCTACCGTCGCCTTTAACACATGCAGCCTGCCACTGCTTCATGTGTTACCCTTGAAATTCACTAGAAAATATAAAAGTGAATGTTATACTTATGATTTTAGCTAAACCCACAACACACAGTGCCGACGTTAGTGGACGACGGGTTACCTCTTTTCGAGTCGCGCGCTATAATCACATACTTAGTCAACAAATATGGCAAAGGCAGCACTCTCTACCCGGAGGAACCTAAAGCCAGAGCTATAGTTGACCAGAGATTGTACTTCGACATTGGCACTCTATACCAGAGATTTAGTGATTACTTCGTAAGTATATTCCACGATTATTAACTAAGTCTCGCACGAGGCTCTTTTATTGAGGTGCAAGCAGTTAAACACCTCATTAAAAGAGCCATTTTTGTGTAAGTAAAAAGTCATGTTTCCTTACGCCTATGTAGACTTTGGTCTCCATTAATTTGTGCTTAACAACTTATGTAGGTACACTTATTTAACAATTTAATATTTATTCAACTTAAATATTATGTTCAAAACATTGTAGGGTGTACAAAAAAGGATTCTCCAGAAAAAAGTAATGTTCCTCGAGGAAACATTTAAAAAAATAAAAAATAAATCAACGCCTGAGAAAAAGATATGAGCAATAAGAAATTATCACATCAGTAGATGTTTGCTTAACGGAGAAATAGCTAATAGAGAATTTTCCCATTTGTTTCTATACTATATCTTGGCTGAACTATATCAAACCTGTCATAAATTTGTTTATTTGACAAAAGTGACCATTTAGAAGACGACTGAGAAAAAAAAAAGTAACTATTATTTCGTGGTCTATATGTGAATAAGGGATGTATAAGGTATTAGGATAAAGTTGTAGAAATATTCGCTTATACCTACAAATATGTATATCCTACAATTTTTGTTCTTGCTATAACTAAATGCACGAATTTGAATCATCAAATTCTTGATATTATTAAGAGTGTTTATTGATTTTCCTTTTTTTTAGTACCCTCAAGTATTCGGTGGTGCTGCAGCAGACGCGGACAAGAAAGCGAAGGTGGATGAAGCTCTCCAATTGTTGGAGAAGTTCCTCGAAGGGCAGAAATTCGTCGCCGGCCCCAACCTCACTGTGGCCGACTTGAGCCTCATCGCTGGCGTCTCTAGCTTCGAGGCCACCGATATCGACTTCTTGAAATATGCTAATATTAAGAGGTCTGTAATTCTCTGTATCGATATTACAATTCCAAATAAAGAGTATCAGATATTCAGTCCAACAAGTCCATCGAGAATACCATTATCATCACAGTTAAGGCCAAAGGCTGACGTGTTAAAAATTGATGAGGTTGCGTTAAAATGTAAAAAGACGTATCTATACACTAAGGCTCGAGTTCACCAACAGACGGTTTTTTTTAAAACAGCCGATTAAAATTTAAACAGCCGTTTAATAATATATTGTTGATCACCATCGCTAAAATGCGGGTTAAACGCCCTAAACATCTGAACTTAATGACTAATCTGATGTTTAGGGCGTTTAACCCGCAGTTATTATTAAACGGCCGTTTAATAATATTTTGTTGATCACCATCGCTAAAATGCGGGTTAAACGCCCTAAACATCTGATTAACTTAATGACTAATCTGATGTTTAGGGCGTTTAACCCGCAGTTATTATTAAACGGCCGTTTAATAATATTTTGTTGATCACCATCGCTAAAATGCGGGTTAAACGCCCTAAACATCTGATTAACTTAATGACTAATCTGATGTTTAGGGCGTTTAACCCGCAGTTATTATTAAACGGCCGTTTAATAATATTTTGTTGATCACCATCGCTAAAATGCGGGTTAAACGCCCTAAACATCTGATTAACTTAATGACTAATCTGATGTTTAGGGCGTTTAACCCGCAGTTATTATTAAACGGCCGTTTAATAATATTTTGTTGATCACCATCGCTAAAATGCGGGTTAAACGCCCTAAACATCTGATTAACTTAATGACTAATCTGATGTTTAGGGCGTTTAACCCGCAGTTATTATTAAACGGCCGTTTAATAATATTTTGTTGATCACCATCGCTAAAATGCGGGTTAAACGCCCTAAACATCTGATTAACTTAATGACTAATCTGATGTTTAGGGCGTTTAACCCGCAGTTATTATTAAACGGCCGTTTAATAATATTTTGTTGATCACCATAGCTAAACTGCCGGTTAAACGCCCTAAACATCAGATTAGTCATTAAGTTAATCAGATGTTTAGGGTGTTTAACCCGCATTTTAGCGATTTTGAACAAAAAATATTATTAAACGGCTGTTTAAATTTTAAACGGCTGTTTAAAAATAACCGTCTGTTGGTGAACTCGAGCTTAATTTAGCCTAAATAATAAGTGTGACATTTTAAGTTATTATTTTAACTAATAAATTTTTTGATATTTATTTACAACCCGATAGTTACCGAATTAATTAGTGACAACCGTATCAAACCGTTGGTTTGTTAAATATTTAGCTATTATTTAGTTAACTTTGATTTAAAATAGTATGTATAGATATAGATATCTATTGATTCCAATGGCATCGACTGTCGACTATAAATTGTCTGATTTATCAATTCTTTATTAAGTGTTAGGTGTTTTTAACATGTTGCAATAAATTATTCAAAATCTTACTATAATACCCATTTATTAGCAAATAAATTTGTAATTGTTTCTCAGATGGTACGAGACCGTAAAGAAGACAGCTCCCGGTTACAAGGAGGCCAACGAAGAAGGCCTCGAAGCCTTCAAAGGCCTCGTCGCTTCCTTGACTAAGAAGTGAAATCGACAACAATTCCACTTTGAGCACAAATTCATCCATACAAGCACACTGTATCTTATCCCTTCAATCTCATGAACAAATAAATTATTTTTAAGAAAAAAATACATAATTATGTTTTATTTAAAAAAAATAAACTAGTCCACTGTTCCTTTAGACTTATTCAATGGTTAATGCGAGAGAAATCAAAGTTTACCTTTAAACCCTGGAGCCCTTATGGAATCTTTTTAAATCTACTAGTTCATATGAGTTTTTAGTTTCAGTATAAATTTAATGACAGGCCAACAGTCGGCTTGATGGTAAGTAGGTGGCTACCGTCGTCTATAACACAACATATATGGTGTAATTCTACAGTGCTATTCGGTAAGGGGGTCGTTAGTGCAGACAGACAAACAGACATGCTGCCCAAATGACTGCGAAACTCACTTCTTATTGGAGAATAGGCCATAATGCAGAATATAGTATGAACATATATGAAAAAATTTGCTATCGTGTTATATATACATTATGTAACAGACATACCAACACGCATCGTCGTCATACATAATGAAGAGCCGATTGAAAACTCTTGTCAATTTAAATTACACGTCGAGTAAAACCGATTTTCATATTTATTTTTAAATTATTTTTTAAATAAAAAAGTGAAATATTTTGATGAGGTTTAAATAGGACGCGGATTGAACTTTGATTTTAATGTGGCTGATTAAAATCAAAGACGAAATAGGTGATAAGCAATGTACTATATCCACAGCGGTAGTGTGGAAATCGTTTCTGCCTGCTAATCAAGATTGTTGTTACAATTGGAAAATATATTCAAATTCAAAACATTTTTATTCGAAATAAGATTTACAAAATCGCTTTTCGACGTCAGAGAATGGCAGAGAATGGCACGTTGTAAATAGTTGTAAACTTATACTTTAATATGATACATTCAAAAATATTTTGCGTCAACTTATAAAACAATTAGCTACCCGCATCCGGCTTCGCCTGGGATACACTTGATCTATTATAGTTTAAAATAAAATTAGGTGAAACGATAGAGGGTCACGCGACATCTGTCAAATTTGGGTGGAACTGCTTGGTGATATTTTTAGCGACACGCTCCACGGTAGATAGATGGCGCTATCGACTGTTATATTTTTTAGTGTATAACTAATGTATAGAAACTCAGTTTAACGCTCTTTCCATTAGTGAAAACCGCATTAAAATCCTTACATGCAATGGGACAGACAGACAGATTTCGTTTCATACTATGTAAAGATTATAGAAACTTTCAAGATAGCCTAATTTCAATTATCGTCATTAACTTTGCTCATAAATCATAACTTGCTTTATGGGTACCGTTTAAAATTTAAATGAAACATCAGCATTTTGTAATTATATTTTATTATCTTTGTCTTTAATAAAGTAAGTAATTACAGATAGGCACTAAAAAAATAACCATGCATATGTATGACCATAATACAATATTAATATTATATTCATTAGATACAACGAACACCGCATATTTTTTCGATTTAAAAAAAAAAAAAAATTGTAGGCTGCGTAGGCCTCGGTAGGTGCCGTTGCTAATTTAAAAAAAAAATATAAAAAAAAATCAAATGGCTCCAACACTTGTCTGTGAGTATTAGTGTTCAATTATTTTTTTTGTGATGACAACACTCGGCACTAAAACTTTTTTTTTTTGAGTTATAGCAACACTAACTTCATTACTAACTCCTCCATTTACTAACACCAAGGTGAGAGGCATCGGAAATTATAAAAGCATTATTTTTAATGTACACGTCCCTTTTCCTCCACAAAAAGGCACAATAATATCCACAATTTAAAAAAAAAGTCTCCCTTTAAAAAAGCTATCTCGTTACTTATTTAAAAATCTAAGAGCTAGTTGTATAATAGATAATAGAAAATAGAAAAAAAAAAAAAATACAAATCAATGTACCTAACATGACATTTTTTTAATTATCAAGCCTTAGCAGTTAATTTTCCCAATTGTATTATTGCTTAAATAAGATATTACCTTTTTACTTGTTAATTAGATTTATTTATGTTTTTATAAGATTCTCTTATAATAATGAGAATCTCATAATATTTTTTTAAATTTTATTCTTTTCAAATTTATATTTTTAAATTAAAATTATTTTTTTATTAAATTTTGTAATAAATTAAAGCAACTTCATAGAAAATCACTTTTTTCTGTGGAAAGTATTTATGAAAAAAAAAAAAAGAAAACTATAAAAATTTATTTGAAAAAAAAAAAAAAAAAAAAAAAAGTGTTACAATTCCTTTTTTACTCGTTTAAAACATTTCAAAGTTAAAAAACTTTACAATGTCACATTTGACAGAGATCCAACTGTCAAACCACTTTTGACAGACAGGTCGGAGTGAATATTCTCACGTACTTATTACAACTAGCATTTCAATAATAATAATAATCACTAAATAAATACATAAAATTGATTAACTACTAAACGTGTGACAAAGAAACAAAACGTCTCTTGTTCCCTTAAATAAAATAAAAATAAAAAAAAAATCAGGAATATGGACACTGTCCTTCGGGTTTCAGGCGCAAAACATATCTCAATTTCATTTCAACGACAAGGTCGACAGACAGGCTGACGGTTCACTTGATGGCAAGTGGCTAAAACCGTCGACTAAAACAGAAGCTAAACCACAGGGGATCATAGTGTAAGAGATTTAAAAGGTTTTATTTAATATTTTTTTTTTAAGTTTGTATGTCTGAATTGAAAATAGTAAAAAAAAAAACAATTTAAATTTTTTATAAAAAAAATAATTATACAGTAATACAATTTGAGAACATTTTGCACCTTAAACACATGAACATAAATATCATTTTAGTATGAACGCCCAAAACCGATGATTGATTGATTGGTGTGCCTTAATCAACAGAAGCATTATTTATTTACTATTTTAAGACTGAATAAATTAATTTCAACATTGTTACAGGTTTTATTTTTTTTTAAACTTTATTCGGACACTAATGTATATAATAATATATATATATATTATCAATAATTACACAAAGCTATCTACATGAGCCACTGTTACTTTTTAAATGGAGTCGGTCTTGTGTTGCCAGGCGACATAATTCACTGTGACAACAAATAAATATTGCATTTCTCTTTATTATATAATGTGTCAACAGAAAGTATAATATTATCTGGCAACAAGTATAATTTAATTGTTTTTACGCGGGAAAGATTTGCTTTTGTGTGTTTGTTTAGTGTGCCACTTCTGTTACTGTCGGCTTCTGCAATAGAAGAAATCTTTATATTTATTGTAAAAAATAGTTTATATTATTTTATATGTATTGTGAATGTGATTATTGGTATCATTATACTAAAACATCAATTTTTTTTTTTGTAAATTAAATTTAAATCTAAAATACACAAACATAGTTATTTGATAGGTTTGTTTTATTTGGGCCATGCAAAGTGGAATAGAATAAACATTTTCTAAATGAGCCAGAGACATAATTTTATAGACACATATAATATTTATTTAAAGATTAGTATATTAGAAAAAAAAGTTAAAGACACTCCGTCAATTTTGTATCTCAGATGAGTGAGATTTAAAAGTGAAAAATTCTTATTTATTTTTTGTAATAAAAAAAATAAATCGTTAAACACATGCCCACATAACATGCACAATGTTAAAGACCATAATTATTTTTTTTAAACTATTTAAGAGTTGAGATTTGGTGTACTGTTTGCTTCGGTGGTTATTTCCACGGGATGTTAATGTTAATCGTGACCTGATCTGATCGGCTGCGGCATCAAGTGATGAAGAGCAGATGATAGAGCGTGTCGGGGGTTAGTTGGTTAGTTGGTTAGTTAGTTAGTAATAGGAGAGCTCACCAATGGAGTTGGTGGTGGTACTACTGGCAGCAGTGTTTGCGCACGGCGTCGGCCTGCGAGGGCCTAACGTCCGCCGGCTCTGCGTCCGGTCTGATGATGTCGCCTTCGGGCGGATCGCGCATTTGCTTCTGCGACACGATCCTGTAGATCTCTGCAATCCGCCCACACACACACACACACATGTATGAGCTTTACAACTGTCTTGTGCACATGTATGTAAACCAACCCTTAGAAGACCGTCCTATAACGCAAGCAACGCCACAGGTGCTGCAAGTGCGCTAACGATTACAGTAGAAGTGATCGGGAAGGGATACCTTAATTGCTCACCGAAACAAAACACCACATATATGCTGTTATTACAAGGCGGTCTTTTGTAAACGAATGGTTACTGCCGCCAGACGGGCTTGCCCACAAGATTGCGAAACGCAGTGTGCCCCGAAACTACTTGAGTCGAATATTGAACGTTATGACAACATTTTAAGTGGAGGGTACGAAAACTGTACTCAGTTTACAAATGCATTCCTTTATTAAGTCGTAAACTCTTAGTACCTTTTGAAACTAATATTAAGAGAACAAATGACAAAATGAGAGATGAAATTTTGACATGACTTATAATTATTGCACTGGTGCAAGCTAATATCGACTTTAAGGCGACGAACCTTTTACATCAATTCATATTTAATTGAATTCCTACACAAGACACCTGGACTGATGGGAACAAAATGGATGTGTGACAGACAGACGTATAAGACTGTGCCACTCGATGTGTATAATTATGTATAGTGTGATTGCGCAAAAAAAAAAAAAGGTTAAATTGTGATAACCTAGCTAATTTAACGAACAGCATATAGAAGAGGCCTTCTAAATACTATAGACATTTTGTCTTCATTTAACAATGACATCATTTTATCATCAATGATCATTATATTACAATAATTGATATAATGCCTATCTATATGTTTTAAATAGAAACTATAAATTTCGGTTGTTTTCATGTCACTCACAAAACAATATTCCCATTGTAGTAACTTATATTGTGATAAAATAAATATTTCATACAAGAGAGATAGAATAAGACGATATGCAAGGTCAACAGATCACTTGAATTTTCTAATTTTAAATACAAACATTTATTAAAAATTGTTTCTTGTTAAAATGATAAAAATACATGTCACCCATTCATCTCGGTTTTATATACAATAATTAAATAATGTAACTTCGTCCTTGTAACTTTTTATAAAATAAAGCCTATATATATACTAATAAAGCCTATTACTCGCTGATAATATTATAACTTTCTATAGGTGAATGAATTTTTAAAATCGGCCCACTAGTTTTGAGGTTTTTTTCATTACAAACATACAAAAAATACAAATCTTCTCTCTTTATAATATAATTAGTGTAGATATAGCGACAAACAGACAAAAATGTACATGTATGTACTTATGTTATGTACTAGCCAAGTGTACTTGCACTACACTCACCGGTTAATATGTTCTGGAATGCCGGTTCTACGTT
This sequence comes from Synanthedon myopaeformis, assembly GCA_944738685.1. NCBI lineage: Eukaryota > Metazoa > Arthropoda > Insecta > Lepidoptera > Sesiidae > Synanthedon > Synanthedon myopaeformis. The sequence goes on along the minus strand of OX122922.1, from coordinate 10,503,558 downwards.
GGTGGAGTCGAGAGCGGACGTTTCGATAAAACTAAGACCATTCTTCTCCGCGAAAGCCTTCGCTTCTTCCGTTGGGATCGATCTGGGTAATACCAATTACCATTAATCAATTTGCTTCTTTACCACCTCAATATATACCTCTGCAAATCAAACCTTTAAATCTTTTCAAACACATTTTTAAATATTGTTCATAGAAATTTTTTTTTAAACAGCTGCCTATACAACAAAAAAAAGAAAATTTAAAAAAAGAAAATGCTTCTTTTTGTCCAGGTTATTCAGATTTAGATCAAACTAAGTCATCGGGGGTCTATATTTTTTATTTAATTATTATAATTCAGAATTAATATTATGTTTTTAAATGTGAAGAATGAAAAATAAATAAAATTAAACAAAACCGTACTATTAAGGTACATATTACACATAAAATATTTGTGTCTACTGCAAACAAGTTTATGTTGCATTAAAAAAAAAACTTAAAAAAAAACCCAAAAAAAGAGATACAGTTTCTCTTAAAGGCCAACTAATAGCTAGTAGAAATTAAATAAAACCGTACTATCCTCAGTACACAATATATGTCTATTGCAATCAGGATTAATACTCATAAAAAAAAAACCTATTATAGAGAACTATTCCTATTCTCAAAAAAAAGAGATACATTTTTCTTAAGGATTTATCATTTTTTTTTCTTATACTCGCTCTTCACTTCTTTAACAATTCCATCTTCCTCTTTGCAACAAGGTTCTTTTTCATTTCTTCCCTTTATGAAAAGATAAAGATAAAGCGAGGCAACTGGTGAGAATATTAAATTGTCTGTCATTAATCTGTTTTTGTCTCAACAGTTCGGGGTCGGGTTTCTTTTGTCTTATGAAAAGTTTCCTATTTGCACTTGCTGCAACACCTAAAAAAACATTTAATAAGCATCATTAACTTTAAAGAAAATTTACACAAAGCAATGACTCAGATAAACTTGTTTAACTTAATAGTTGGGATAGGTGTTTTAACTAATACAATGAAATCCATACAAATTAAGTAAGTTTTTTAAACCCATCATCAACTGAAATAAAAAATACTTAAATGAGCAAAAAAATTATATAAAAAGTCAGCTTACCTTTGTGTAAAACATTGACAATGCTGTCACCCAATTCATTATTAAAAACAAAATGATTGAATGGGATGCAATAAAATATATAAAATTAGTGATATACCTACACGATTAGTTGATTAAAAGCTGTTAAATTATACCAAAAATAAAGTTTAAGAAAATTGTATTTTTAATTATTATAAATTATTACTAAAAAAATTAACACATTCAATAAAATAATTAATATGTAATTAGACTCCAAACGGTAACACATCTTAGGTTTATCTAAATATCTTAAAGTCTTAAACGTATTGTTTGTAAAAAAAATATTTTATAAAAACTCTTACTAGGTATTTAATATTGTGTTGTGGTGTAAGAGTAAGAATAACAAGAGATATAAATTCACTCTTTTATTTGTGAGATTTGTGTTCTCATATCTCCAATGTACTCACGGCATTTAAATATTTTCAAGAGGTGTAAACATGTCATCAAAGTTTTAGTCACTACATTATAACTTTATTATTAGTTTAACTTATTAAAAGTTTAACTTTTACTCACCTAAGATGCCTAAGATCACTTTTGTTACCGACGAGCATGATCAATATGTTCTGGTCGGCGTGATCGCGTAGTTCGCGTAGCCATCTCTCCACATTTTCATATGACAGGTGCTTGGCTATATCGTACACCAGTAAAGCACCCACCGCGCCGCGGTAGTATGCCGATGTGATAGCACGATATCTCTCTTGACCCGCGGTGTCCCATATCTGAGCTTTTATGGTTTTGCCATCCACCTAATGAGAGAAAAAACTATGCTTACTAACTAACTAGCTTTGTATGTCGTGGACGTTAATATAATTATATAAAAGGTTATATTAATTCAATGCAGTACATTGATGACTGAAAAGTTTAAATTTAGCATCACAAAAGTAATAGTACAAAAAGTAGACATAAATGTTAAATTTCTGTTATTGTTATAATTGACAATCAATATCTCTCTTGACCTGCGGTATCCCATATATGAGCTTTTATGGTTTTGCTGTCCACCTAATTAGAGAAAAAACTATACTTATACACTAAAATTAATCTAGCTTTGTGTGTCATGGACATTTAATGTATATATAAAAGGTTATATTAATTCAGCATCACAAAAGAAATAGTAAAAAAATGTGTCACTCTATTATAAGCATAAATGTTAAATTTCTGTTATTGTTATAATTGACAATCAATGCAGTGAATTGAACATCATTGCCACATACATATAATTTGAGGTCAGTGTCTGATTCAATTTGTTATGATCAGTTTCAAAATGTGCAGGTTTAATAAATGATTGAAAACTGAATAAGAAGTTTGAATTAATTTACTTATATAATATGATTATTTTTGCTTTCAAATAATTACAATGTTTTTTTTTTTTTTATTTTAATTCAAAGCAATTATTTATTTTCGATATAGCAGAGAAGAGTGAATATAACAAATGACTTCAGCATCAGAAAGCATTAGTTAGACAAATGAAATGAGGTCACAAAATTAAAAAAAATGATTTTTAACAAAATCAATAGGTATCAAATAAAATATCAAGTACTAGGCTATTGCAGGCGACATCACCTGCGTAACTTGATAAATTAATATAGGCTATGTTACTTGCTGATAATGTAGCTTTCTATAGGTGAAATAATTTTCAAAATCAGTCTAGTAGTTTTGAGTTTATTCATTACAAACACAAAAATACAAATCTCTCCTTATACTATTAGTATAGATGACTTACTATTTACATTTATCAAAACTAAGTCTATAAATTACTTTTTTTACCATAATTTAAATTAAAATAAATAACAGTTTTTTTTCTCATTTTGTAAAAAAAAATGTTCATTAACAATAAAATATTAATATCAAATTAATTTAAAGTCAATGATTATAAATTATAATCCAGGATTACATTAATGAATAGATATTATATCATTTGAATCAACCATATTTTTAAATAATTAAAAATCAAAAAGTATGTGTCAATAAACCAACTTAAAAAAGAATCTAAAAAATACAAAATATAAATCAACAGTGAAATGCCAATACCTCCTATCTTAAATTTTCTGAGAAGTTAATTTTTTTATTCCAATGACTAAGATCATTTTTTACATATTACCATAAATTACCATATATACATAAAATTTAGTGAAACCATGAATTTTTAACTGCAACTTTTCCATGTTATTATAATTTCTATATGAATTGATTCATTAATTTTAATGTTTATGTTAGAATGTTTATTGGTACTTCGCCGTCGAAATTAGGTTTTTTTAATACAAAACAACAATGCAATGGTTAGATACCTACTTATACCTACACCATTTTATTAAAACCAGTTAAAACAATAATGAATAAATGTTACCTCTATACTTCTTGTTGCGAATTCCACGCCTATTGTAGATTTTGACTCTAGATTAAATTCATTTCTAGTGAAACGCGACAAAAGACTACTCTTTCCCACACCTGAATCGCCTATTAACACAACTGCAACAAAGGATGCTCACATTAGGTACTTTTCTTTTAGCAAAAAAACTATAATTTTGTTTCATCCGCTATTAGATGTTAAGATTAGGTCACAACATGAGCAGGAAGGTGACTCACGAAACAACGAAATTTATGGAAAAATCGATTCGCGAGTCCAATCAGCTGATAGATTACAAGTGGAAACTTTTAATGAATTCGGCTATTTCCTTTTAGCGGTATATTAATTGTAGGGTATAAAAGCTTTAGGGGCTTCGGTAGATAACAAAGAAATAGAAACAGTATAGCTCATAGCTTTTTCTACGTCATTCGGAGACGAAACAAAGCTAACAATAAAATAGGTTGTACGAGATGAAAATGGTAATTTCACCTACAAAAAAATTGTATAGAAAATTCGCAAATAGTTTACCTTTAAATAAATAATCGTATTCGTCCTCTCTTGTGCTCATTTTGATTATCTAGAGCTCTATAATCTTCAAAATCGGTCAACTATAAAACGTCAAGGCGAACGTAAACAAAATTGTACAAAATGAATAGCGAAACACAAATATCACAGCTTTTCAAAACACTACACAAGACTTAAATATCACTTTTACACAGGGATTGATTGGATAAACAAGAGTTTTTATTTTATTTCTAAATTTTCATTAAGGAACAAAATGGCGGATTATTACGCCCCTCTTTTCTTCAGTTCGATTCGATTCTATTTTGACAGCGCTAAGTCGCTAATGTTGACGTGCACTGACGTTTGAGAATGACGTTTCAACTTGTGGCCGTCAATATTTTAAGGATGCGTTCAAGAATAATTAATTTGAGTATTTAAATTGTATAAATAAAACAAACTTTTAAAACCAATACATAAATCGTGTTTATTGAAGCTATTTTTTTACTAGGTACGTTATAATTATTTATGCATTTGCTGCAACAGCTTCATCGTCTTCATCGTCGCTTTCAGCTTGGACTTCCTTTGAAATTTCTCGCTCCACATGCACAAATGGATCAATTTTAAATTTTTCACGTGAATGGAAGGTTTCCAATAAACATCTGTATGAAAAATAAGAACAAATTGTAACCGAAACATTAATTAGTAGTAGACACAAAAAAAAAATATTAAATAAGAATATCTGTTTCAATATCAAGAATACCTATAAAATAATTTTATACTATTCATGATTGATTTTATTAATAACTTTTAACAATTTGATAAAACACTCATATCAGTGTGTGTTTTTTTAAATGAAATATCAGTATCATGCAATTAACTAAAGTGACAATAAACTCACCTGGTAATGAATAGACCATCCCTCTTTGGTCTTGATGCTTGAATGTCTTTAAGAAGTGCATCTATGTTTTCTTCAATTTTCTTTGCTTCCATATTTAGCTGAAAAAAAAAATTTTGTTTATTTCTATTATAGACAAAAAGTTTTTTTTTATATCTATATACTATACTACTTACTACTTATATATAAAGCTGAAGAGTTTGTTTGTTTGGTTGAACGCGTTAATCTCAGGAACTACTGGTTCGAATTGAAAAATTATTTTTGTGTTGGATAGTCCATTTATCGAGGAAGGCTTTAGCCTATATAACATCACGCTTATATATAATTTTAGCATAATTTCGATTAGCGCCATCTGTCATTGGCAGACTGCAGTGACAAAAGTCTTATTTTCATTCCATCAGATGGCGCAAATTACAATATATTTATACGTAAACTTATAGATGGCGCGTCGTACTATCCGTCGGGACAAAACATTTGATTTTTTAAATTTGTTTTTGCGATATCTCTTCGTAAGTGAATAAAACCTGAGGTAAACTTAGGCAGAGTTATATTTATAATTTATTTACGTGCTCTCTATAGTTGAAAGAATTTTTAAAATTGGTTCAACAATTTTTGAGTTCATTCATTACAAATTGATTACAAAAAAAATTATATAAATATTTTCTCTTAATAGTATTAGTATTAATTAAGAGAAAACTTAACTAGGTAACTGAAACTCTTATTGGATAGTATTAAAAAGAACTTACCCTGCCGACTGGGACTTTGATAAAACCATAACTCTGTTGAACTTCATCCTTTACTGTCCTGTACTGAATTCCGGAGGCGAATTTTTTTACTAGTCCCACTATATCATTGTCCAGAGTGCCACTGCGAAGATTGGGAAACTTTCTCTTCATCAGTCCTCTGAGTGGCACTAAATCAGTTAGTATGTTCGGATGAGCTATGACATAATCATAGTCTGGTATTTTTATTTCCCCCACCTGAAAGAGTATTTGTATTAAAGCTCTATCTCACTTTCTATTAAAAAATAATTAATTTTTCCCTGTAAAAAAGTAACATTAACTTTATTACCTGAATCTTCTTAACTAGTTCAACGCCACCCACAATGGTCGCGCCGGCATCCGTTGCATCCTTGACTAGTTCTTGTCCCTTGACGAAAGCAAGAATTGTACGCTCCTCGTCTCGAGGAAATGTATGAGGATACAGAGTTATCTTTGTGAAGTTATCTAAATACTTTTTCTGTGGACATTATATAATAACATTCACATAATTATACATATATATCAGGCGAAAACAAATTAAAAATGAATTTATTATGAGTACAGTAGAGCCTCACTAAACCGGTTTCCCAACGACCTCACAGTTGTGACATAAATATTGTATTTATTAAATTAATATATAAAAAAATCTTTTTTTTTTCTCCACAAGAATGGAGAAAAAGGGATAAACGGTATTTTCGCACCCGCAATAATCAATGCTAATCTTTTGCGGATGCAGATATGGAGCTAATGCTAAATCTGGCATTTTTTTTTTTCATTTTAAGTTTTAATCTTCAACTAAAACCCCAATTTTTTTTTTAAATTCTGCATCTGCGACAACCCTGCTACAGATATCTGCTTAAGTATCTGTGTCTACCATTTAAAAAACAAGGATTAGTCTCACTATACTTCCTTAAACACAACATATAGCAATCACAGAACAACAAATAAGTAAAAGTGTAAAGTATGTCTTACTGCCTTAACAGCTTCCATATTCAAATCAATGTGTGCATAGACAAGTGCATCGGGTATATTGTACATGGTTTTATGGTGTGTCTCCTGGTGCGCCTTCACAGCATCTTCAGCTGTATACACAATCCATCTGTAATACCTCAATGGATAGACATCATCAACGGGCACATTTTTGTATGAGTCATCAGCATGTACATTAACAATGGATTTTGCTATTCTGAAAATAAATTTGACAACACAATTAGAATGTGTCTTGGTTATACCTTTGCAAGCATTATTATATACACCACAGGGCAAAGTATTGCCACGCCGTCCACTACAAGAGACGGCATGGTCAACAAATTCCATACAAATCCACCAGTGCACACATAGCTTATGCATTATTTAGGTTTTGTGTTTCAAGTCAATCTCGACTCACTCTTTTTTAAAGGGTATAAATTGCATTGCGCGGCACAAGTACTATTATTACTGCCATCTCTAGTATCAGGCGGTGCAACGATTCCCTGCTTTGTGATAGGCCCCACAACAAAATTTTATACAGGGCCTATGGATATTTAATTCAAGACAGTGCTAGTATAATGAATGTGCAAAGTTGTTAAAAGGTAAGGATTGTAATAAATAATAAAAAAAAAAATCACAAGCATTTAACATTCAAATTCATACTTGTCCTTGCCCCTCTGATTATGTGGAATAAATCCAACTTTGGCAACTTCAATTTTCACCTTCTTGGCTTGTGCCTTTGCCCTAGTACCTTTCCGAGCCGCATAGTATGCTGTGGCAGTGTGTATTTTCTTCTAAAAAATATACATAAAACGTTTAAAACGTTGGATTATTTTTTTATTTCTAGGTAAATGCTTAGCTAAAGTTTTTTTAGAATGCATACCAAGCTTGTAGTGTTGCATTTGTAAGTAGTTGAAACATTATTGATAAAAGTCCCTGGAAACAAAGCACAGTTCAGTCATAATAAAAATAACAATATTTATATTATAAAATGAAAAAATAGTGAAAGCTGCATGATGGAAATCTGATATTAATTCCTCAAAAGTAAATACATGTCAATGTTCAAATGTTATTGAAATGTGTAATTATATAAACTTACGAAATAATACTCCAGCCATAACTATTAAATATTGTCTGTTATAAAATGTATGTATTATAGTGCAATTGACATTATAAATAATATTTAATTAATTACACAAAAATGCAATGATTATTTACTAAAATTGTAAATTTGTAAGGTTAGGTCAATACAGAGTAACTAAATTCTATATGTACGTATGATCTGTGTGTCTAGCTAGTATGAGTATAATGAAATAACAAGAACAACCATAGAACAATATAAATAACTCATTGAACTCATTGGATCCAATTGGACTGGACCTCACAAAACAAACTTGACTTTGACATATCATTCTAAATTCGTATTCGTAATATTTCGTATTCGGTACGGTACGATTGCTTCTCATAACAGTGGCTTTTTTTAAGTAAAAGCGGGTGTTTTTTTTGTCAAAGATGAATTAATAACATATAATTCTGAATTGTTTTTCATTAGTGCTACGATGGAGGTGGTTAATTTTACTTTATTAGCGGTGTCGCTTTGTGTTCTGCTATGGGGTGTGGCCGGTCAGTACGAGTGGCAGTTGAGGGATGCTTTCGATGAAATTCGAGGCAAAATGGACAAAGTTAATGCAGACAACTGTCGTATTAAACAGCTGGACGACTTGTATTTACCTGAAGACTCCGTATCTCACCATCCGGATGTAAAAGATATCAATATCAATCCTGTATTTCCAAATCGTACGGCTATGTTGCATTTGCACAATTTGGCAATGACTCGAGCATTTTTTTGGAGTTACATACTTCAATCACGTTTTATTAGACCCGTAATCAACGACACTTACGACCCCGGTATGATGTACTACTTCTTGTCTTCGGTAGCTGATGTATCATCAAACCCATATATAAACGCTAGTGCGATATATTTCTCGCCGAACATGTCTTATACATCGTCATACAGGGGTTTCTTCAATAAAACTATGCCAAGGTTTGCGCCCAGGGCGTATAGGGCGGATGATTTCAATGATCCTGTGCATTTACAAAAAATATCTACACTTAACACCTTTCATATTGATGATTTGGGTGCTTTTGAACCTGATAGCTTGTCAAGTGATTATACATCGGATTTCTACACAACGAATGAATGGTACACTCGTTGGTTGCCAGATAAAGTCGAAAGAAGACATGATACAAAGACAACGTACCAAGTGGAGATTAGGTATGCGAACAATACAAATGAGACGTTCACATTCCATGGCCCGCCCGGTAATGATGAGGTTTGTATTTTAAATATATGTTTTTGTTGAGAGGCAATTAATATATTTTTGTAGGCACACTGCATTGCACAGTCATTAATTGGACAGCCTACCTGGTGTAAGTTACAACTCCTTATGGAAGACTACCTAAAAATATCTTTAATTCACAGAATCATAAGTTCCTATTTTATTTAGACTTCAGTTTAAAAAAGGTTTACATAATGTAGAATAAATATTTTTTATGGAGGATGACATTTCAGAATCCAGGCCCCGTCAACTGGACCCGCCCATACTTTGACTGCGGAAGACTGAATAAGTGGCTTGTGGCAGCTGTGTCTCCTGTCGCCGATATTTACCCTCGGCACACACAATTCAGACATATCGAGTATCCAACGTGAGTGTTTAAATATTGTGTTTTTTGTCATTAATCTTATTTTTTTATTAATATTCTTAGTTTTATTATTACATTATTACTAGCTAGTGGTAAGACATTGCACAAACTACTAGTGTTTAGGGCTGTGGTGTAAGGAAACTCCTGACAATATACATTGTCCTCTGTTTCTTTCCTTGTATTCAGCCTTCTAGAGACAGCCTCTTGAGGCTCTTCATTATTATCATATAAGATAGTTTTTATTGATATATATTTTTTTATAAATAAAAACTTATGAACTAAACAAAACTTAAAATGGATAGGTATATAAATTTTGTTTTATAAATATTACTTGGACTTTTTTTTTGCAATTTTTAATGTGGCCATTAAAAGTTAATTTCATTGAAACAAATTCCTATATAAATCTTATTTTCTAAGAATTGAATCTTAAGAGTTAAGTGTACTCTATAAATATTAGTAATGAAGGTGTTCAAGAACAACTTTAGTGAAGTTTCAATTTGTTGACATTGTTATGTTTGTCGGTTGATAGTTACACGGCGGCCGTTGTTATGGAAATGGACTATGATAGGATAGATATCAACCAATGTCCGAGAAGTGAAGGCAACGATAAACCAAACAGGTTTGCATCAACAGCGAGGTGTAAAGTCGACACCACGGAGGTAATGACACATTCTCCCCTTAATTAGTCATTGTATTAGAAGTTTTCAACATTTTAGATCCTGTTCTTATGAAATAGGGCTCGAAGTCGATCGACCAGGTCATCATACAATAAAATGTTTTGCAGTTTACAAGTTTTAGATATTATTAATATAAAATAATTTAATATATCAAGATTTCAATTAATTATGAACAAAAAAAAATTTCAAATGTTTTTGATCTGTTAAACAAAACGAGCGTTCAATTTAAAGGATATAATACTCATCACATGTTGGAATAATTATAAGTTTTTTTTTTTTACATTACGGCTGAATATTGAAAAGCTTATTAAAAATTAAATAGTTCTCTAACATCCAATGGATTTGCATTTTAAGTTCATAACATTTTTGCACATAATATAACCAGAGACAATAATAATCAGAAGAATATCTAGTTTCTGGTATTGATTTATTTATTGAACATTCTTACATTAGTAGAAGGTTCAGTGGAAAATAATTCTCACTTGAATTGTGTTCATTCTTTTCAAGTGTGAACCGATACACGGTTGGGGCTTCCGTCGTGGAGGATACCAGTGTCGGTGCAGTCCCGGCTACCGGCTGCCAAGCATTGTTAGGAGACCATACCTCGGGGAAATTATAGAGAGAGCCACCTCCGATCAGTACTATAACAACTTTGACTGCACCGAGATTGGATGTGAGTTTGATTTTCCTATTCATTAGATACCATAATGATTATAGTCTATCTAGACTATAAATAAAAATTTAATAAATTCGAAAGTATAATCAAAACCAATCAAATCTGTGATTATTTAAGCGATTCCGAGCTCATACGATGTTTAATATTGTGAATACTTTGATTTTGTGTTATTTTAATTAATACAAATGTTTATTATTTTATTTTATTTTAATAATAATAATAATAATCATTTATTTCAGATATAGTATCCATATTATCTGTTAACAAAATAATAATAATATAATATTTACAAGCGAAACAAAGATATTTAAAATGTACAGGTGCTGCAAAAATCACTTATTAATTTTGCTGTATGTCATGTTTAGTCGCAGTCTACCTTATCTATAATTGTTTTCTATAATCTATAATCTATAATTTTAACGATGACAAAAATAATGGTATCCTGAGCTTGGCTTTTTGCATGTTGTAATAGTTGTAATAGTTGTAATAGTTCTGATTGGGGGATATATTAAAACTCAAGGGAAGCAAAAGACGGTGGTGGAATGGGAGAAGGCGAGTCCGTACGTTCGCGCCTTGTACATGGACCAGTACTACGAATACGTGAACGCCACCTCCGGAGCCTCCGCCCTCCACCAGGACAGGATGAACGTCTTCGAGGTGCTCAACTTCATCAGGAGTGTGCAGCCCAACAACTGCTCCAAGTGTGTCCTGTCTCTATTAAATTTCATATTTCCATACGTCAATAGGAAGTCCAGTCCTCTCTAAAGCTTCGTAATCCTAATCCTCAATTATACTATAGTGTAATAGGGGATCGTAACTGTCCCCTGTCTGTCTGTCTGTCAACATTAATATTAAAAAAAAAAAAAAAAAAAAAAATGCAGGTAGACAAAATTTATTTGATTTAAAATGGAAATGGAGGCTCTGTCATTCCTGAACTCAATTATTGAAACATAACAGCACATATGCTGTTATTTGGTGATCTTGTGTAGATGATTACAAAACGCACTGTGCCCTACTTAATTAATACATAATTATTAATAATTAAATAAACTTAACTTTTAATAATTTATTTGCCACCTACCTACTCATCGGATGTGACTTTTTAGGAACACGCAACAACCTTTTTCCATTTGTCACGTTATTTCCTCTTAATACAGTCACTGCTTTTAAAGATAAAGATAGTCTTTAATTTCGAGGAATCCTAATTAAAAAACAAATTAGTTAAAAAAAAAAAAACAAAATTTTCTTTCTATTATTCTTCCTCGCCTGTCCGACATAGGCCTCCTCTAAGTCTAAGTCCTCCACCGTTCCCTATTTGCTCCTGCTTCCCATCTACGATTCTGTCTTCCTCTTTCTAGGAACTGCTTTTAATGAACAACATTTTAAACGAATTTCCATATACATATATATATATATAATATATATATTTACAGATACAATCCAACGGACTTGTTCCTAAACGGTGATATAGCTTTCGGTGCTGAGGAACAGTTTGAGAATCAAGCCAAGATGGCTGTACGCTTAGCCAATTTCATTAGCGCCTTTTTGCAAGTAAGTTGCAATATTATCTCTAATATATATCTTTATATTTTCACTTTTTACGACCCCCAAAAAAATCAATTCCCCAAATAAAATAAAATATTGTATTTTTGATTAAGTATATAATAGCAGCTGAAGATATGCAAAAGTTGGTCCACTTGCGAAGTAAAAAATAAAGTTTATTTCTCTGAAAAGTTGAAATATTGATTTTCAATGTGCTCATTTTGTTGCATGAAATTGTAAATTTTATAATGAAAATAAAAAAAAATTAATAATAATAATTTAAACTTTTACTTGTGGAGTGTTTGGATGTTTTAAAAAAAAAATCTTTCTGCTTATAATAATTACTGGTCACTTTTGAGGTCTTATATATACTGTTACTTAAAAAATAATAATTTATTATACGAGTAAGTAAGTACCTATCTATAAGGGCCTCTTTCATCATGTGTCAAGTAGGCTATCCGTCATTTAAAGTCACCGGTAACCGGGAATGATGGAGACTATATACCTTTGTTTGTAGGTACGGTAAAAGTCCCAAACATTAAAAAGAAAATAATTAAAAAAAAAAATCAAAATAATAAAACATAAAATTATTTCTAAAAGTAACTAATCAACACTTTACGTGTTAACCGAGTGCATAATTTAATAAAACATAAAATTATTTCTAAAAGTAACTAATCAACACTACTTGTTAACCGAGTGCATAATTTAATAAAACATAAAATTATTTCTAAAAGTAACTAATCAACACTTTACGTGTTAACCGAGTGCATAATTTAATAAAACATAAAATTATTTCTAAAAGTAACTAATCAACACAACACTACTTGTTAACCGAGTGCATAATTTAATAAAACATAAAATTATTTCTAAAAGTAACTAATCAACACTTTACTTGTTAACCGAGTGCATAATTTAATAAAACATAAAATTATTTCTAAAAGTAAATAATCAACACTTTACTTGTTAACCGAGTGCATAATTTAATAAAACATAAAATTATTTCTAAAAGTAACTAATCAACACTTTACTTGTAGTTGGTGAAAGAGACAAAGTATTTAATTTTAATATTGATGTCTGTCAGGTGTCGGATCCCACTGAAGTGTTCAGCGACACATTGGTCGCTGACAAACCTCTGACAGAAGATCAGATGATCGGTGAAGCCTTGGCCCTTGTGCTCGGTGACAGCAAGATCTGGTCAGCCGGTGAGTTCTAGATCTAACTTAAGCCTACCTAACCTACCCTTCGCACATTGAGATACTCAAAAGAGACTTAGTGGGATACGCAAGTCTCTCGAGTAACAATAATAATAAAATTATTATTATTATTTATTTGCTGAATATAGGTAATTACAATGGTTTTATTATAATGAAATAAGGCTCGTTACATTCTATATTTTGTGAACACTACATAACAAAATAATTTTTTAATCACCATCGTCCACTAAAAAGTTATCAGACATATAATCTTTTAATTAAATCGCATAGTAACATTCATCAACTAGTAATTCTTTAATTTTCTTTCTTAAATATATTAATCAAATTGAGCTGGTTAATATTATTATAAATGACTGGTGCCAGACAAAAAAACACTTTTGTGCATAAGAGCTTTTGTGTGTGCTTTGCGAATGCACAGCCTATTCGGATCTCTTTGAGCTCTTTCACTGTGCTCTGAAACTCGTCTAAATAAGATAGATAAGTCTAAATAATAATATAAATATATATATATATATATATAGAAGGCAGTGTTAGTGTTTTATGTTTTTTAAAATATACATTGCTTTAATACATCTTATTAATTAATTAATTAATTAATATTTTTCATGTTTATACAATTTTATACATTACACGAGTTCTATTATTTTCTTTTTTAAAATAGAAAGATCACAAGTGCTTTTTGATCACTTGAGTCAAAAGACAAATGAAGCGAACGAGTACTCAAATAAATAAATAAATATCTTCACACATTCCACACAGCACCATCTAGTTCCACACTATGCAACTAAATGCTTGTATTATGGATACCAGTCAGTTGATATAATACATAGATTACTTTTTTTTTTTTGTAAATACATAAATATTATAAATACAAAACATCCATGACTCAGGTACAAAGGTAAAATGTTAACGCATTAAACATTCACCCCTAGCGGGATTCGAACCCGCGACCGTTTGGTTAACAGCTAGGGTTACTAGCCACTAGACCAAACGTGTCGTCATGGTATCAAATGGTATAATACTGAGTATCACAATCTACGAAGGGTCTAAGTTTTGCCAGAGAATAGACAACAAAATCAATAGACATTTCTTAATTGTGCAGGTGTATATTGGGACAGGAATAAGTTTACAAACCGCACATTCTTCGCCCCGTTGGCTTACAAGACCGAGTTGAACACGAGGAAGTTCAAACTCGAAGATCTAGCACGGCTTAACGGCACAGGTGAGAATCTCAAGTTTAACTAATGTTACCACCTAATCTATCGATCTTATAGATTTATCTAACTAAACTGTCTATGAATATAAGGAAGTCTGGATGGATGTGAATGAAAAATTTACAATTTTCCGATTTTTAAAGGATCACATTTCTAACAAATTTTTTCCAAGGTAAATTTGACCAAAAGTGACATGATGTAGGAAAATAATTATGTTTCACATTATATAAGTAAAAATTTGTATTTTTTTTTTGTGTTGTTACGTGAATCACAATCACGTGGTCGCATAAGGTGGTGATTGAATGCATCAATTTTTTTTTTTTTTACTTTACACATTCCACACAACACCATCTAGTTCCACAGTAAGCAACTAATGCTTGTATTATGGATACCAGACAGACAATATACTACATAGATAACTTTTTTTATGTAAATACATACATATTATAAATACAAAACATCCACAACTCAGGTAAAAAGGTAAAATGTTAACACATAAACATTTGCCCCTAGTGGGATTCGAACCCGCGACCGTCTGGTTAACGGCTAGGGTTACTAGCCACTAGACCGAACGTGTCGTCAAACGTTTGTCAATGTATTTACGTATCACAATTTATGTATTACAACTATGGATTTCGCACACCATACAAAACACAATAAACTTTATGCATAGAGCATGAGCTCTGTCATCTATCATTTAAAGAAAATGTGAGTTTACGTCAACACATTGCAGTTTTTAAGATGTTAATAGACTTGACCTGACTGCTTTGTACTTGACGGACCTGTTTTGGAAAACTAAGAAAAATTAGCCTCACAATACATTTTTGAGAATCTTTTGTTTGCTCACAGAAATATTAGTACTTTCAGTAGAAATAGTGATGTTCATAGTTTGAATACTAGAAACAAGCATATGCTTCAACTGCATAAAACTCACACAACTCTTATGGGACAATGTGTGCGCTTCTACAAAATAAATTTAAAATTTATATTAATAAAACCCTGTGCAAAAAGGGCTATTATAGGATATTAGATTATATAAATGATGATCGTCCTTTGAGTGAAATATGGTTGAATATTGTGTTATATATATTGCAAAGTATTGTTACGTGTCATGTTGTAAACTGATTTTCTTGCCGAGTTCTTCCCCCTAGAAGCAGCTTTCCGAATCGATGGTAGTTTGTAATTGTAAAATAATGTTGACTTGACTTGACTTGACTTGACTAACTAGTTACTTAACCTATCACCGTCGACTCCGCCATGAATAACGCGAATTGGACATGCGCAGAGGAGGTGTACACGAACAAGCCGTGGTTCCAATTCCTGAAGCAACGGTGGTCGACTAACTTCGACAGCTTGGAGAAGTTGCACCTGAAAATAAAGCGACGCGACAGCTCGCTGGGGCGCTACCTGAAGCGCTACGAGCGCTATCCGACCTTCTACCGCGCCGCGCGACTCGCGGACGGCCACTGGACCAGGCCCTACTTCGACTGTCGCGGACATCTCAAGCAGTGGACGCTCACTTACGCCGCGCCCTTCTTCGGCTGGGACAGTGTCCGCGTCAAGCTCGAGTTCAAGTCAGTGCTTCACTATTTCTCATAGTAACTGTAACTCTTTATTTGTGTAATAATATATTGTGAGGCCGGTGACGGTTCCAGGGGTGTGGTGGCCGTGTCGATGTCCCTGATGTCACTGGACATAAACCAGTGTCCGGACAAGTATTACGTGCCAAACGCCTTCAAAGGCACCGACAAGTGCGACCGGAGGAACTCCTATGTGAGTGTTTTTTTTTTAATTTATTTATTTATAGTATTATGTCTTCATTTTACGCCTTAAGGTTCAAATATTAAATAACTCACCATCCAGAAGGTTGTCATAAACATTATACTAAAAAAAAAAAAAAACAAATAAGGGAAACAAATCATATCAGATAACTCGTAATTTGAGTTTAAATTGAAAAAAAAAAAAAAAAAAAAAATACCCCCCGACGCAAAAACGGGGTGTTATAAGTTTGACATGTGTGCCCAAACCGATTAAATTTAAATTCAAATGACCTTTTCCAAATCCATTAAATGTTTAGTCCCAGAACGATTGAAATCCGAAATGGCCTTTAGTGTTCAGTGAATTGGTATGGGATTTGAACCTCCACCTGTCCATGCGGCATCGAAGCGTACGTCACACTGAGCTACCTGTCCATTTCAGTGTGTACCGATACTTGGACGTGGGTTCGAAGCTGGCGGTTACAAGTGCGAATGTCTACAAGGATACGAGTATCCCTTCGAAGATCTGACCACTTATTACGATGGGCAGATCCTGGAAGCTGAATTCCAGAACATAATACAGGATAAGGAGACCAGGATTGACATGTTGAAGTGCAGACTGGCCGGGGCATCGTCCGTGCAGAGCAGTTTCTCCCTGGCTTTGGCCGTTCTATTCCTCGTGTGGAGGCTTAGATGAACAGACAGACAGACAGACATATATATATATAGTGATCGGGTGACAACGGTAATTGTATCACTGTTATTGCGAGTTGCTTTAAAAAAAAAAATAGTCCTTTATCCGATTTAAGTGGATATGTAATGTCAATAAAGAAGACGGGTATAAATAATTTTTTTTTCTAATATTTCAATGTTGATATGGTACGTAAATATAAAAAACACGTTTCCCCCTGTGACTAGACTAGACTAGACTTGCTAAAAGTCCTGAAATTTGCACACGCGTTTGGCCGCCATTTTGATGACGTAATCTAGTGACACACTCAGTACTTTCTAATATCTGATGACGTCACGGGGGATCACATTCGACTAAGAAATGTTGTCAGTGAAATAATAAAATATATAAACTGGCAACACAGCGCAGAAATGTCTTCAAGACTGCTTTGACCAAAACTGACATATATATATATTTTCATGGGTTTATATTTAATTTTATCTAACACCTAGCTGTTGCACGCGACTTCGCCCGCGTAATTTTATAAAATATAAGTAGCCCTATGTCACTCGCTGATAACGTAGCTTTCTATATGTAGGTGAAAGAATTTTTCAAAATAGGTCCAGTTGTTATTCAGTTTATTCATTACAAACATACAAATGAATGACACATAACTAACTTTATACATTTTGTATGTGTAAGTAAACGAGTTTATTATTAAAAAAAATCTTCTATTTAAATATTGTTTTAAAGAAAAAATTTTTTTTTTTAAATTACAAAGTTTTATATTAAGGAAACCGCTACTAAAAATTTTAAAATTTTTTTTTTCGTTGCAATATTTATAAATATATACTTAATACATCAAGCTTTTGAAAGTGGCTATTTATACAATTTTTTTTTTTTTTTAAAGATATATTAACTGTAACAATTTTGTATGCATTTATGATGTATTATATTATATATATTTAATTTAAGGTTAAGTTATAACATGTTTTAATGTCAACAAGATGTTAAGGTCTTGTCAAGAGCACGTTAAGGTGCTTGTCGCCCGTCGTCGTAGTTTAAGAATCTCAGTGTAATTTATAATATAATATTTTTTTTTTGCACATATACAAAATATGTATATTAAGACTTGTAGAATTTGAATCAAACACAAAAGAAAAGTCGTCATTTTTTTTAAAGTCGTCCAGTCTTAAATTAAATATGACGCCAATAAAAACTCAAATAGGTATCGTAAATAGAAAATTTTTTCTAAACACCTTTTCTTCGTCATAAACACTATTAATATTCTCAATTGCTAAATGAGTCTATAATAGAGATTTTTTTTTCTTTCTAAATAATATTGAAAAACAAAATAAGACTGATTTGAATCGTCCATACTAATTTTACTTTACTTTTAATAAATACTTAATGTGCAGTTTATTAATGTCCCATAATAAAAGTTATGACGATTTTGTGTATGTTATGTGTTCCAAACCTTTTTTTTATCAGCATAAAAAATATATATATATTTTATGAGGATTGTAAATTAATCACAAATAACATTTTTTTTTTTATAATGGCTAGACTAAAGTTTGATTTATGATATTTTTAGTATTTTTAGACTAATATAAGTAACTTGATAAACTGTTTTTGAAACTCAGCCCAGTTTCAAAAACAGTTTGTCAAGTTACTATAAGACACTATATTAAAAGGTTTTTTTTAAAAATTAAATATATCAAATTATTAGCAGTCTACGAATCATTTATCTTTTAAATGGGTCAATGATTTTTGTGAATTAATTTAATAAAGACCAATATTCTTGTACTATTTATTCATATTTAATACTGCGTGTTAATGAAGAAGCAATAGTTTGAATAGTCATAATAATTCAATTATATATTATAGAATTAATTGCAATTTGTATAAATTGTAGAAGTTTATAGTTAGTTCCAAAGTTAAGGTAAATCGAGGCCAAGTCTGGTCTTCGATAATATCAAATTCCAATGTAAAGGGTTAAATAATATTACAATATTAATTAAATAAGCGCACATAATGCTAAGTGTACAATCCGTCCCTATGTAATGCCTTTTGTAATAAATTTATACAACCTTCGATGGCTTTTTATTTTTAAAATATTTCCACTTTAAAATTCTTGTGTTAATCTGCAAGGAAATATTGAAAAATTATTCTTTATTTAAAGTGCTGATAAGACCTATTAGGGATAGTTATACAAGGTTTTATTTTATATTATTTATTCAAGCAGCATTCATGGCGTTGCTTGTGTTGAGTATTTTCATTTATACTACTATTTTGTTCTATTAGTAAAAATATATAGACGACGGTAGCCCTGACGAAATATATTTTCAAAAAACAATTCGTATGTTACCGAGGTCAAAAAATAGTTTTTTGAATTTAAAGTCTGTGCACGCTCATCTCAGAAACGACTTAACCGATTTGAATGCGGTTTTCAATGATGTATTGTAGCAAGCTTCCCGTAAAATTTAGTGTTTGTTTCATTCCAATCGGTTTTCAAACAAAAAAGTTATACCGTGTACCAAAATTGCGGGCACAGCTAGTAACTAAATATGACTAATGTCCAATAAGTCGTTTGAAGAAGGATATAGGACAAACCTTGGTTCCATAGACGTATCTTCCGAGTCTAGAGTGCTCCTCACATAAATTAGAGCCACAATTAAACCGAAATATATGGTGATATATGTTAGCAAGTAGATTGTTACCAGGAACCTGAATAAACCCATAGTTCATTTGTTGCTGACATGGCGAAACATTTATTTGTTACATTTGAAAGTTTTATTGAATATTGTTATAAAATAATATTATAATTGCGGTGTTAGGAGATGGTTAGGGGAAAACGGAATTAATGACTGCTGTCATATTTAGAAAAGTGCCATCAAATGTTATACTCTATGGTGCTTTCAGTAGTTATATAAATACAAAATATTAAAATTTCAATATTCATATTTAACACTTACTAAACTAAATTAGAAAGAATCAAAATTAATTAATTTAAGTCAATTACTTATACACATATATATATGTATGTATACTCGTTCAAAAGATTCTTAAAACCTAAAGTACCTAGTTTAAAACTAAAGTTTTTTTACGCCGACGTGGACTTAAGATCGTCAAAACTGATACTGAGTAACACATACAATAATTGCATTGTTACTATTGAATGTAAGCCAAACATATTCGAATTTATATAGCGCCATCTTGCAAGGCTACCCCAATGCAATAACTTAATATAGTAACAATTAAGTGTATTTAAAAAAAAAACTTATTATGTACACATTTTATTACACAAAGCATCAATATGATATTAACAATTTGTCTAAAATGTCATACTATTGAATGAGTTAAAAACACTTTGAAAATGCAAAAGATTTGAATCATAGATATTGTTTCCTACACAAAAAAAATCAAAGCTAGGAGCTTACAATCTCTATTCATTTTTTGTTTATGGTATGTATGCAAGTGCCAAATTTAAATTTTATACAAATCAATCTCTAGATTTCAAATCATATTATGCATAGACTAAGTTTCATCATTTAAACCTTAGCCAGTTCTATTACCAAGTATTAGATGGTAATAAACCATTCGGTGGAGATATATTATTTTCTTTGATAACGTTTTGGAGAAAAACTTCCAGTCTCATTTTGGGGCCACCTTCATCAATGTTTTGTAGAATCATCAAATATTTCGTCATAACCAGTCTGAGAATTTTAGTAAATTGTCTTTTGTAATATTTGAAAAACTCTGACCCACAAATCGTAAAGAACTCGTGTAATAATGTAGCACAAATATCAGGTTCCGGCTTCAAATTTAGAAAAGACGCTAGCCATTGCCAAGCACTATGCAATCCGCTGGGATTTGTTGCGTTTAAAAATTTTGGTGTCTTTGCTATCCAAATCGCACAACGCAACCTGAACACACCTGACATTCTCTTCAAGAATTTGTCTTGTTTCTCCACTACACCTTCATCATTATAAGTGTAACCTCTGGATAAGTAAAAATCTTTGTCAGTCTGCCCTTTCTTCTGTGGCAAAAACATTGGAACCAGGTATGGGCATTCTTTATAAAAATAAGCTTCTAAAAGCTTTCCAAAATCTGGAAATTGGCACCACAGTGCTACCGTGATGGCTGCAAGAGGGAATGCTGCTTCGGGATTACTGGAAACCAAAAGGTCTCCCTGTCTGACAATCTTTCTGGCCAACAAAGCCGTGCAATAATACAAGCCCTGCGGATGTTGAGACGCTGACAAATAAGTATCCTGTACTTGAACTCTTTCGCCTTTTAATAGATTGGACAATTTATTAAATTTGTCTTTCATATGTATTCCACTGACCGATGAAATAGAATTCACAGGTGTGTTAACAGCCTTCTGACAATCGAATCTGAATTTTTTATAGTATACATCATTCAACAAGTCCTTATATTGATTTTCATAGTTTTGTGAGAAGTTTATTAAACTCTCATAATTGTCAAAATTATTTTGCGAATAAAATAAAGGTACATCTTTTTTATCTTTGCTTTGCGATTGGTGAGCTTCTGATAGCAATTTTTCTTCGGCTGCCTTCTCCTCCAATAGCTTTTGTTTGGCTGCCTCTTCTTCATGCTGTCTCCGTTGTTGAATTGATTGTTTTATTAAATCTAATTCTTCAATTATCTTTACTTTCATATTTTCTATATTAAGTGATAATGTTTCTGCTTCCTCAACTACTTTATCAGTGATAGTGCCGGTTCTGCAAGTATTCATTATTGAATTCATATCGCTTAAAAATTTTTCAACCGAGATCTTGTATTTTTCCAACACCCCTTTACATTCTGTTTCGTCTAGTAATAATTTTCTTATATCATTGTAACAAATATATACTTTCGTGTGGCTATCCGTAACAGCGGCGAACCTAGCGGTTGCCTTGTTTTGCTCTTCCAGTATTCGATTCATGTTTTCCAATGTTTGCCTACTAATTATTTGATTGTTTTTCTCGCAAATTTTTGCATCTCGCAACACAGACACATTGTCATTTTCTGTTAGCTCTTTAAGCAATTGCAATTTATGATTTCTTATCTCTAACGCCTTGCGATCACATTCCTCACTCTGCTTACTAAAATATTGTGTCCTATTTTCTATCATTCCTTTTACTAGATTTAGGAATGTCTCATCTGATGCTTCATATATTGATGTTGTAAATTCCTTCATGATAATTGAATGTTGGTTAGATTTGGGTATTTTTTCATCGTCTTCCACTTGTTCCTTTAATTGAGATTCAGGGCTTTTAAAATAAGTTTTCTTCGTTGGGCTGTCAGGCCCTATAGTCACCTCCTTAATGTGAGGACTCATCTCGGCTGCTTTGGTCAAAGCGGATATACGCAATTTATCAAAATCCACCAGTTGAAAGATTAAACTGTCGTCTTTAACGGAAAAAGACGTATCATCAGTAGAATCGTAAGCGTAAGATGTGTCCATGGTGAATTTTTCTTTAATTACTTTTTTATGTACACTTCATGGTCTAAATACATTGTTATTGATGCACTAGTATTGTTTTATTTCATTAATTTATTAAATAAATTAATACTCATTAGCTAGGCAGTATATTAAATAATACAAAAACGCACTAAATTGAAGACAGTTGGTCGTTGACTTGACGTTATAGTACCCACAGACTATACATTGATGCTAGGTTGTACGGCTCCTTTCCATAACCACAGAACACTGACATGACAAGAGCAACCTGCGTATTGGACTATGGCCATCTATTCCTGAAGTAGTCGGCCACAAGATCCTGCAAATTTCCTGGACTTAAATCCTGCAATTAAATGAGGATTGGTATATATAGACATGTCTACATAGTAGACAAACTGAGACACGTCTCAAAGACCAAAATCACGCAATATGTCTAGGTGTGGACACGTTAGTATCTACTATTTAGTTTGTGGGGTGGACTAGCCGTAACACCTATCTATATAAATAGTCTGTGACGTGATATGGTAACATAGTTAACTATTGAAAATTAAATTTTAAATCAGAGAATCATTGAAAGTACATATGTACTTGTATTGTAAAGTTGGCTACAAAACAAAATAAAATAAAATAAAATATTATTATTGAATTAAATTAGCAATAAGTGAAAGGTGCGTCAACTATTTAAATAAGTAATTAATATTTTATTTGAGGAAATGTACTTGTAATTTGTCTTGCTATTAGATGCTTTTAACCTTGACATGATACGTAATGCCTTTATTTTTTAAAAATTTTATTAGTGCATTGACATTGAAAATATATAACATATAAGATTGAAAATTCTCTGAAATTTAAATTTTTTCGACAGAGAATTTGCCATCTCGACCAATTTTAAACTACTATCCATTTATAAAACTCAGAATTATAAATATTCATTATTTGTCTTTTCAACATACATAATTGTATTTATATTTGTAACGTTGTAAAAACTACGACGTAAGTTAGTCCTATTATTTTAAGGTTAAATTGTAATTTTCTTATTCATTTTTAGTAGAAATGAGCGTAATGGCAGGAAAATTATTAAACCAGTTGAAAAGTAAGGAGTTCAGGGAGTATTTAATGAGGTGAGATACTATTATTATTATTTATATGTTTATAAAGTATGAATGATCTTAATAATTGTAAACCATTATAATGGGCAGTAGTAATATGGGAAACAAAAAATATCCTGTGTTACTACCAGAGCATTTAGTGGTAATGCGGGCAAAAAAAAATACTAGTAGTAAACTGGTAGTAACATGAGTAACGAAGGTTAAATATATCAAATTTTTGGTATCTGGGAACCAACAGCACAGTTGTATGCAGATAGAAAAAAATATATCCTTAGTCACAAAACTAATTCATTTATAAAATAAGTCAAATTAAAGAAAGAGTTTGATTATTATTATCAAATCACAACTTAAATCAGTCTTTGCTTTTTTCGCAATCGCGCTCCTTATAATAAATTATAACATTTTCATATAAAAAGTCAAATATCTCTTATCACATTTGCTGCCTAAAAAGTTTGTTTAAATCACTTGTATTTCCATTTAAAACAGAACACTTAGTTTAAAATTAGTATGTACATACAAATTACTATTATTACTCTTTAGGAGGATTTTTTAAAAAATAACATTTTTTATGGCGTTGCTTGTGTTTTAGGCGATGGTAGCCACCTCCCATCAAGTGGACCGTCAGCCTGTCTGTCGACCTTAACATAAAAAAAATTCCTTTTTGGCTCAAAAATACAATGTGTTTTATATATAGCTTATGTATATTTTTTTATTATATATGACTTTATTTTGAGCATATTTCAGCACACATTTCTGGGGTCCAGTAGCCAACTGGGGTATACCATTAGCAGCGATTGCAGACATAAGAAAGGACCCTAGCTTTATCAGTGGCAAAATGACTTTTGGTAAGTGTTATGTCATGAGAAAGTTTAATGAATATTTAAAAAAAAAATTAAGATAGACTCGACGGTTTGTGGCTATCGTCTTATAAAATTAGCAACACCACAGATGCTGCAAGTACACTGCTGACCATAGTATGATTAAAGATAAGGGATTAGGAAGGAACTGCCACCAGACGGAAATGAACCCGGTACCGCTGAAACAGTGTTAAAGCAAGCATCCTAACCACTCATCCAATGAGTTCACTAAATCAATGAATATTAACACAATTAAAAAAAAAGGTTAAAGATAAAACTACTACAATACTACCCCTTGGGGCTTTGACACATTAAATCTGTGTGATTTTGTGTTTGCTTGTGTTGTCATATTTTGTGTCCTTTTAAGAGTTCAATATAAAGTTCAAAAATTGCCCTTTATGAATGTAAATTTTCAAATGCCTAATCTATACTAATATTATAAAGAGAGAAGAAGATTTGTATTTTTGTATGTTTGTAATGAATAAACTCAAAAATTACTGGACATATTTTGAAAATTCTTTCACTTATAGTAAGTTTCATTATAAGCGAGTAACGTAGGCCATATTTTATAAAGTTACTCAGGCTAAGTCGCAGCTAGATCTTTTAAAAAATAACCTTACACACGACAATCTAGTTTTTAAAGTTATGTTGGCTGTTACAAAGTCACGTAACATTGAAGACATTCTATGGTGTCAATAAAAAAATAAAGACGTTATCTCGAGTATGATGCCAAGTGTCATTCAATGAGGCACGTTTTATCTATGACCTTAACTTTGTGGAATTGCATAATAGCGTGGATGGATTTGTTTTTATTACCTCATTTGCTTAGCTATTTATAAATGTTGGGATAAATAATGAATTATGCTCTAATATAGTAAAAAGTAATGCCATTCATATCTATATTCTAAAAATGTGCAGCAGATTTTGATGCAGTTTTCTCGATAGTATTGATTTTTACCAATTTTAATTTATTAATTTTCTCCGAAGTATATTCGTTTATATGAAATTATTTATTTATTTATTTATATAAGGATATTTCCTAGGCCTTAAATGCTACCTAAAAGATTTATTTGATGAAATTTTCATAGCAAAATCTAAACAACAGTGAGTACTTACAGAACACCAATGTAATTTTTTTTTGTGTTGTTAAGTCAGTGATTGTCAGAGCTTAATCAGTGAGTGAGTAAGGGATGCCAGAGCCCTATCCCCTTACTAATCCCTATCCTCACTTAATCCTACTATGGTGGCAGCAATTCACCAGTGGAGTCGCTCGTTATAGGCTACGGTAGCCACTACCATCAAGTGTAGCATCAACCGTCCACTTGATGGTCTGTCTATATTAAAAATAATATAATAATTTTCAGCCTTATCACTATACTCGCTCATGTTTATGAGGTTCGCTTGGAAAGTGCAGCCTCGGAATCTCCTTCTATTCGCTTGCCATTTCACAAACGAAGGGGCTCAGCTGACTCAAGGTGCCAGGTTCATCAATTATCATTATATAGAGGGTGGAAAGAAGGACAGTGAAGGGAAACAGGGTTAAATGTTGCCATATAGACGAATTATACAAATTTTATTCCGTAGGAAATATGTAATAGGGAATGATCTTATGCATTAGTTTTTATAGATGTTTATTGAACGTTACAAAGTTATGTGTAAATACAGATGTATATTTTTGATTATGTTTATTGAAAATTTAAATATATTATACTTGTTATGTTAAACATTTGTTTCATTTGGGTTCGGTAAAGAATTTATGAGTGAGAATTGTAATCAAACCTTACAAGAATAATCTATTCTTATGAAATAGTTTGTCGTCACTATCAACGCACAGTCAAAACTTATTAATTTTATAAAGTAAGCATCCGTTAATAAAGGGCTTTGAAAATTTATCTTCGTGCGAAGCCGGGGCCGGGTCGCTAGTCTAATATAAAAACATAGTGTACATTTTGAAGTACATGTGATATTTTGGAGCCATATAAAACTTTTGAGGTATGCAATTGTAACAGTGAATTAAATTGCAATGATAATTAACTTGGTCTTGTCAATACTAATATTATAAATGCGAAAGTATGTTTTGATGTATGGATGTTTGTAACTCTTTCGAGCAAAAACTACTGAACCGATCACCATGAAAGTTTGCATACACGTTGTCTGGGACACCAGAAAGGACATAGGGTACCTTTCATCGTTCAACGCGGACGAAGTCGCGGGCACCAGCTAGTTCTTTCATAATTTCTTTTAGAAGATAGCAGGCGAAGTAACAGTCCATTTGATGGTGGATTGCCACCGCTTTAAAAAACTATTTAAAACAAATGTAACTATACGCCCGAGCTGCGCTCGGTGGACTTAAGATCGTCAAAATAATTGCATTGCAACCGTCGCCAGTTAACACAATAACGCCATTGTTCATTGTCACTATTGTATGTAAGCCGATAGCGCTATCTAACAAAACTTTGAGGTAACAGTTGTTTATTAACCATCTGCTCATAATAGATAATAAAGTACAAGTACCAAGGGCAACAATACAAGTACCACTTTATTTTACGAGATGGCGCTTTAATAAATACTTAAATACTTTTTACTATAATTTTTTTATACATCTCTATAGGTAGACTTAAAAAGCAAAAGTTTATCCACATATAAAATTCATCAAAATCGTTAGAGCCGTGTTCGTGGATTTTTTTCCAGAGCTGGTACTTATAACATAGCCTAGGTTATAGGTACCAGCGCTGGAATAAAATCCAGGTCACTTGTTTAAGAGATAATAGAGATATATTTTAAGACCGAAAAAATCGGCACCATGGACGATCACAAATTGTGCAATTTTACAGTTTTATTTTCTTTTTTATGTAATACTAAATAACTGCTATTGATTGCAGTCATAAATTCAATAATTATTGTTACTGTAAAAAAAAAACATGTCAATCGTTGGAGTGCACGTCAGAAGTGAAATATTTAACAGGTGTTGGAAGTGTTTGCGTAATTGAACAGTTTCTACAGAAGCAGTCGTGGCCGAGTGGTTAAGGCGTCTGACTCGAAATCAGATTCCCTCTGGGAGCGTAGGTTCGAATCCTACCGGCTGCGTCAAATTTATACTGTTTACGCTAGTTTTTCCACAAATTAATAACATTTGGTTTTTGTACCGCAAAAAACATCTCAAAAATGTCTTATCTGCTTTGGTCATATGTGTATACCCTATTGATCCTTGTTATCATGTCATTTAAACGTAGGGAAGTTAGGTATAATACGGTTGTGTGTGTGTAATTATATTTTCGCTTCATCAAATGAAGTCGCACGTTGAATCGGGGCCGCGTATTCACAAACACCACTTGTCCCGGCACAATGAAGTCGAGACTCATTGTCAACGTTTCTAAACGCTTTGTTTGCGTAAACGTTCTCTCCTCGCAGACCTCCCATACAAAACTATATACCTATATTTACCTCTACTCACTTTAGCGTCTAACTTCGTTAGTGATGCGTTTCATTTTAATTTGAAACGCGTCATAACGCACCAACGCACCTCGCCAGATTTTTTTTTAAAAAGAAAAATATTTCTTAAAATTTTACTAACGTAATGTGTTTTAGTGAGAATAGGCTACAATGTTTGTCATTTGTCTTTACAACTTAATAGTAAACCTTTTTATATTATGTTATATGGTTAACCTTTTTACACAGCAATAATCCGGATAATCTCTGAAATATTTTCAAATTCTATTTTCTCCAAATTGTTTGGTCTCCAAATGGTAGGTGGCTACCGTCGCTTATAACATAAATAACGCCATAAATAGAGAGGTATAGAGAAATTGGCTATTTGCATCCCATAGTCACAAAACACATAACATCAAAACACAAAAGCACACATCACCAAAAACAGGAAGAGGAATATTTGAAATTAATATCGTTCGTAACATTGGCTAAGGTGGAATTGTAAATAACTCGTAAAAGCAGCGATTTGCTGAAATTTTTGTTAGAAGCATGTCACCCCTCGACGTCGTTTCGTATGCAGTAAACAAACGTATTACGAGCGCCCATTACCGATGCCTATATTTCTGTTATCAACTTTTCTCCCGCCCCGACTAAACTTTGTCACATATAAACGCGACAGCAATACCTTTTTTGTCCGATTCTTTTGGAAAAAGAACAACATAAAGCGTATTTTCAAAGACAAATCAAATTTTTAATTAGAACCTTGTACATTATTTTATTATATTCTATCTGTGCCCGTACGCGACTCGTAACAATAAAAAAATTAATGCAGTGTGCTTATGATCAAACAATAGAAGACGTGAAAACTTCTCAATTTTCCACATTTATTTAATACCAATTTAGTGTGTCATCAATTCGTACGTGACGGTTTCCTTATACCTTATGTTCACCCCAACAAAACTTATAGAAGTATTCACTGAAGAAAAAAAAAAAAAAGTTTCAGCCAGTATTATTGCAGCGTTTGTCCACCAAATAAGTCGTCACACTTTCGCACGCTCGATTGACTCGAGAAGTGAGAGTTCGTGAACGCAGCCGACCCGTCGTTTCCGAACGGGGCGCCGACGCGACGCCGTCCGGTACAAAGAATGCCAAGATGGCGGACCAACAAGCGCGGGAAACCCGGCAATTTTCACCAAATACTTACCATTACCGGTTTCTATATAGTTCGGAGTACAATGCTAAGTTTTCACACATATTTGCCAAATGATAACTATACCATTTATGTACCCTACTTACTTATAAAACACAATTTATTCTGACTAACAAACACGCTTCTTTATTTTGACATGATGATGATGATGATGATGATGATGATCTATGATAGAAAATATTCCACTTGAAGAATAAAGAAAAACGATTCTTCAAGTGATATTGATTGTGATATGGTTTTCACTAAGATTTTGATACTGTTTTCACTAATGGATAGAGCGTAAAATGATCTAGGTTGTATATATTCCATGCGAAGTCCTACTATGGGTGGCAGCACACTCTTGCCGATTTCTTCTAGTTTAAAAATTGACCTTGTGGATTGAATATGATCCTGAAAATATAGATAGAAAATGCAGGGAAAAGGAAAAATTTCACTTCCGTAATTAATTTTACAGAAAGCTACTTAGTCTGTTTCGTATAAATCCGTATAAAAAGAAGAAGTTGTTGTTCCGTCCGTGTGTTGAATTATTAAATTCACGTCTGTCCGGCCCTGTTTTCGTTAATCTGCCTTTTGTCCAACGCGACTCAGGAATTATTCGTACACTCAAAGTTGGAGTGAAATTTGTGGCTGTTCTAGTTTTAGTTCTGTTTTCGGGATACTTTAACTAAATTACACAGTTCCTATTGGCTATTCTACTATTATAAATGCTAGTTTGTGATTATGAATGTACGGATGTACGCTAACATTACTAAAAGGTTTTGATAAAAAAAGGGGGGGCTGGGGTTCGAAAGAAGTCGCAGGCAAAGCCAATCTGTCTTGAATTAGTGATTGTTTCCAATATATTATAATCACGTCAGTGTCGTTTTCATTAGAATTCAAATTTTTTACTTTTGACTTAGATAAGTAATAATATTTTACCAATACACGCCCACAAGGGGACCGCAATGTTCGGGACGATTAGAGTAGCGAGAATATAACCGATTTCCCAGCAGAATATAAATTTCGATTAAATAAAATTGTCGATACATCACTCAAATTGAAATGAACGAGTTAAATCTAAGCCGGAGTTATATTTTAAAATTACAATTTTATTTTGATACATATTATTTCAAGCTACTTGAATAATTACCGTATTAATTTTGTTGAGTTTCCCACAATTGGATTTTCGCGTCAATAGGTACATGTCGTGCATATGAAACAAACGGGGTTACATGTTTTCAGGGATACAGAAATGGTTATAGGACCTTTCAGCTACGAAAAAAATACTGTTCCCGAAGGATCATCTAAAAATAATCAACGCCTGACAACGCCTTCTTTAACGCCTAAGAAAAATGGGCGTCGAAGAAGCTAGTATTATATATTTTCAAGATTTTCCAGGTATAACTTTAATATAGCATAAATTTTCCAAATCCAAGATGGCGGCCGTGCAATTAAGAGGTAGATATATACATAGAAGGAAAAACGTCAGAACATAAAAAAAATACAGTTACCATTTGAGTGAAAAATAAATCGCGAATTGATAAAGTGAATACAGTTAAAAAAGCTGATTTTTCGTTTTAAAACAGTCTCGGTCTATTTTTAATTAGTGCTAATTATTTCCTCCGTTGGAGTGGTGAGCTGCCAGTTTGATTTAATTCTATTTTAATTCTAGGCTGAAATCCGGAGTCAGTAACGAAGTTAAGCTTCTTGCTGCCTGCGGACGAGTAAGCGATGGATTTCAACTAAGCTGAGGGACCACATTGCAGCGCTGCAGCGCTGCAGCGCTTACTGGGACTTTTCACTATTTACTGTTTGATTTTGTTAATTTTTTATTTGATTTCAGTTGCATGAAATAGATAAGTAACAAGAAAATACTAATGACTTATTAAATAGCGAGATGTATAAATATGTACATACTCAAAGACAGAAAAAACTGTCTATATTAGTTTAGAAAGGATTTTATTTTGTGATTATGACAGCGAAACGCAGTGTGCAATCTGTATTAATGATTTTTTAGCGATCCGCTGAGACCTTTGAACCGAGTCTGTGCTAGCGGGATAAAAAAGTTATAGGTATAGTCAGCTACGAATAAAATTTAAAAGGGAAGCGAAGCTTTTTTGATGTAAAAATGTGATTTTTTTGTCGATCACTTGTCATTGCTTTGTCGAAATGGTATTGAAGCCACTTTGATGCGGCACAGATAGTATGTATAGCAATTTGTTTCTCGACGTATCTCTATTTCCGTTGCGCTGATGAAAACGGCAGCAATAAATGAAACAGATTTCAGAACGAATCTTTTTAGGTATGCTAAATTATTATTGCCTCGTTCAAAAATGGGCTAAGTTTTTTTTTTATTAAAAGTAGTCATTCTATTGCAGTTTTTCATAATTTAATACAGTTTTGTATATTATAGGGAAACTTGTCTTATATTATGATAATAGACAGTAATTCCAATTGTATTATTTTAACAATTATAAAAATTAACAAATATAACTTTACATATGATAATATAACTAAAAAGCCACCTGTTCCACCTATCCCTATTAAGTAAGTTACTTAAGTTCACTTAAGTATCCCTATTTATAGTCTTATATTATCATTTCATAATTTTATGGCACACATTTTAAATAATATTTAAATTTAGAATTTAGGATTAAAACTAAAACTAAATCACTGAATGGTAAGTGATGGTAAAGATTTATTTGATTGATGCTCCTCTAAATACTAACCATTCGTTTGTGAGCAAAATACTCATTATTAGTATTATTTATGCAAACGAACTCTAGAGATTTCTGTTAAATATAGAAAGTATTAACACCAGTCATATACACAGTAGAATTTCGACTCTAATCGTTGATACAATAGGTTTAAAGTAAATATTCAATTGGTATCAATAAACGTTGCTAAGTTGAAAATTAGAAAATGAAGGCGTTCGGAACCGTCGTAACCAGGGAAGCGACAAATCACATTTCACAGCAGTAGGGTTGCCAGCAATTTGCCTTAGCGACTAACGTTACATCAATAAGTGGATTAATACGATCACGAGTTTATGAACGTATTCGAGACGTTTGGGATTCAAATTCGAATGTGTTTGCGACGTAAGAAAAATCATTGATTCCATCTCGCATTAATTCTGGTTAAAATTTTAACGAATATCGAAAAAAAAGGGGAAAATATGGGCTGTGGTTATATTGTGAACACATGTACGTTATGACGTTGTATTTTTTAAGCGTATTATATGTATGTACATATCCAACGAATTAATTATAGAAATTATAAAACGAAGTGAAAGTTATATCGCTATCATATCAATTGAAAAAATAAAATAAAAATAAAACTAGTTAAAAGTTGGGAACTTTAGAGGATTGCCTTTGCATTTGTTCAATTAAGTTGAAGTTACAAATGGAAAATAAATAAATAGGTAAATAGGTACTTAAATTTTTTTAATTTAAAAATTTAAAAATCTAAACTTTAATTTTTTTTAAAATGAATCTTCAAATATTTACATGATTACTCAATAAAATATTGTCAGACAATTAATTTGAACAGTTTAGACAAGAATATAATTTCATACAAACTCCAGAGTACATACTCGTATTAAACATTAAAGTTAAAGTTACTCAATTAATTACTGAAAAAAGTATTTTATAATTAAAGTTACTCAATTAGTTGCTGAAAAATGTGTTTTTTTTATGTATATCAAAGATTACAATACAAAAGCTTGTATTGTAAATAAATTCTTAACTTTTATAGTAATTAATTTCTGTATTATAAGGCCGACAAAAAGTTGATGCGCCTGGCCGCCATTTTAGTGACGTAAACTCGTGACACACTCAGTAGATATTGTTAGCACTACTGGCCCACGAGTTTTTAGTTGCTGATGACGTCACATGGATCGACATTATCAGTTAATTTTTTCGCCTAGAAGTTACTAAATAATACTTAACACGTTACTAAATATTACCTACTGCCCCTCGTTATTATTGACTCTGGCTGGATAGAGACCTGTCAAAACATTGTTCAAACTTTGGAAACGAATTTTCATTAAAATGTTTTTGATTTGGTATCAATGATAAATTGACATATAATACTATATATAGTTAAATATAGCACTGTTTACTGTATGAAGCGCCCCAGGCCTATCGATACCAATTAGCTGGTGTTCCGAACATCATTTATTTTATATTTTTAGCGTTTCAATTTCTGAAAGTGTATTTACAATTTTGAATCGGATTTTGTTTCAATTGTGCTCGTTTACTCTTTCAAAACAAATTCATCATTTTGTTGTTATTTTGTCGCATGCTTTATACTAATTAATGGTTACATTCTAAATTTACTTAGTAATGAAATAAAATAAATATGTAGTTAGATCATGTCCCTAGAATAACTACTTAATTTAAACTAAGTATATAGGAGTAAAACCAATCGCTAAATGTGTTGCTAGAGGCTAAGCGCAAAACTCGAGAACGGCTGGGAAATGTCCGAGGCTAAAAGTCCGAGGACGGTTCTTATGAAGAGGAAAAAATAATGAAAAATCGTACCTAATTTTTTTTGTTTAAATCAGACATCAGCTGCCACATCTACCATAGAAAGACGTAACAGAATGACATCTTTTAGTTAAAAGCTATAATTAAAATCATAGACTAACCCCCGACTTTCTGTTGAGCCCAAACACGTTATATGTGCTGTAAATTTCACATCAATCGAACATGTGGAAATTAGTGGAATCCCTTCGTTAACTATGAAATTGGCCGATCTTCAAACTCCTGAACAGATATTTATAAATTATTGCTAAAAACAATCCCGTCACGTCAGATTTTAAGCAAAAAAAACCTTATCAAAATCGGTTCATATGTTTGGGAGCTACGATACCACAGACAGATACACATAAAACTTATAATACCCCATTTTTGCGTCGGGTGTCAGGGGCTAAAAAGAAAATGGGTAATCGTTGTTTGAGCCTCACCTTGAGAGACGAAGCGCTCATTCGGATTATCGCGGCCCCTACAGAGTCCTCTCTTTGAGTTTCCGTCACAAATATAATTAAAGGATTGTTACAGTTTAAAATGCCTCGGAGATTCTGGTTAACATAGCTTTATTATTCATCGGATCTCAAGATTTTGAAAGTATAAGGTCAGCGAAAGTGTTAATTTTTAAGTGAGGAGGCTGAAATCTGCGACCCCGGCCGACCATTATAACAAAGCACATACGGTACAATATTCGCAAAAGAAACGCGACGTTTACTTCGCCTAACTACTCATTTTTTAAATGTAAAGTTCGGTAGACAGGCTGACGGTCTACTTGATGGTAGGTAATATATATATTTTTGTCATAATATATTTTTGTCAGGCGTTTAATTTTTATTTTTTACTTTTTCTATAGAAATTAATTTTATTTTTTTATTGTTTCTATGGAAACATTATTGCTCATCTTTATTGCTAATATATTTTTGTCGGGCGTTTAATTTTAAACTTTAATTTTTTCTATGGAATACCGAGCACGCGCCTGTGCCGACAGTTCACAATGACAACGAATTAGGAGCTCCGCTAAACCGTCACTATTCTGATGATAACATTTTTGATGTCAGTTTGATCGAGATCGAAATAGTTACACTCATAAGTTTAATGACTGCAAAGCCATTCCCGTCTTCCCGTTCCCGTCCGTAATCCGTAATCGTATGTTTCGTTACGCGTTAATTTTTAATGCAAATATCATTAGGGTGTTGCCTTAACGAGATTCGCTCCCTGTTGGCTTGTACCCGAACATTTCCTGTATTAAAAAATGTTGTTCCGACATCTCTAGACAGTGTAGGTGACCGAAGTCGGGCGCCTACTGGTGGCGATGGATGGAGTGATACTCGTAGGTAGTTCAGCCTCTCGAATCCAGGATCAAGACGAACAACTGGGGCGTCGAGAATATAAAAGGACTGTTTCTGTCGGAAAGATTTTACTAGCTTCGCGTCTATATTTAGAATCCAATACATAGTCAATAATGACAGTTCTCTTAAAACTAAACTGTGTCACAGACCACAGTAAAATGACATTCGCCACACCACCCCCCCACGGAGAGAGACAAGTTAATCTCTGAATATTTTAAATCTAACGCGTCTTCCTGAGCGTGTGGTGTAAGGCGGCTTAGGGGGGTCGAAAGTTGGCGAGGACGGAGCTTTGGTAGCTGATGGAGCTGCACCTGTAGAGTTCCGCTGATTGTCGGGTGAAGAGAAGTTCAAAGATAGAGGAGGTGGCGTAGGAGTATCTGCATCAGGAAGAGTGTCCGTTTGTTCAATGAAAGCAGGCTTAACCCTGTCGACGCTAACTGCAACTTCTCTATTCTTGATGTTGATCGTAAGAGTTTTTCCGTCAGGGGACCTGTTGCAAATCTTAAAAGGACCTGAATAGGGCGGTTGAAGGGGTCGACGAACTGCGTCTTCACGAAGGTAAACGTGAGAAGAGCTGGCGAGGTCTTTGAAAATGAAGATGGTAGGGTCGCTATGTCGTGATGCAGCGACAGGTCGAATATTCGACATATGCCGGCTTAGCGAGACGACAAAATCAGCTGGGTCTTTGATGTTCCCAGAGCTGGGTGAGGATACTAGAAGTTCGCCGGGAAGCCGTAGAGTTTCGCCATAAAGCATCTCTGCAACCGAAGCTTTTAGGTCTTGTTTAAAAACGGACCGCATTCCCAGAAGTACAATAGGCAGAGCGCTCAACCACTCGCCACCATGGCACATGATAGCAGCCTTTAATTGGCGGTGAACGCGTTCAATCATGCCATTGGCCTGGGGGTGATAGGCGGTGGTTCGGATGCGTTTTGTTGCGAACGTCTGCATTAGGCGATGGAATAGATCAGACTCGAATTGGGTGCCTTGATCTGTTGTTATGATTGTAGGCACCCCAAAGCGAGAGATCCACTCCCTAACTAAAGTTTCAGCCACCTCTTCGGCCGTGATTGTATGCATGGCCCAAACTTCAGGCCATCTGGAAACCCTGTCTATTGCGGTTAGACAATACCGGTAGCCTTTGCATGGAGGCAGGGGGCCAATGATGTCAATATGGACATGCATAAAACGGCCTGAGGGGGTGCTGAAATTACCCAGAGGAGCGGTGTTGTGTCTCGTGACCTTGGAGCGCTGACACGCGTCACAAATACGAGCCCACTCCTTGCAGTCTTTGTTGATAGACGGCCAAACGTAGCGGTCGGTTAAAAGGCGGGTTGTGGCTTGAATACCAGGGTGGCTTAAACCGTGTAGTTTGTTGAAAACCACGTGTCGCAAGTCCTGCGGAACGTAAGGTCGAGGTTTGCCGGTAGACGTGTCGCAGTATAGTGACATGCCAGTGCCAGGGACGCTAACTTTGGATAGCTTCAAACTGGAATTACCTAACATCAATGTGGTCAACTCCTTATCTGAATCCTGTGACTTAACGAGAGCCTCGTATTCCTGCTCGAGGGAAATTTCGTCAACCCGAGACATTGCATCGGCAACCGCGTTATCTTCGCCCTTAATGTATTTAATATCAGTTGTAAACTGACTGATGAACGACAGTTGGTTGAGCTGTGCGGGCGGAAGTTTTTCGCGGCGCTGTAAGAAAGCGTACAGTAAGGGTTTGTGGTCCGTATAAATGGTGGCATGTTGCACCTCGAGAATGTATCTAAAGTGCTGTACGGCTTCGTAAACAGCCAAGAGCTCGCGGTAATAGGCTGGCCACTCGGACTGCTTAGAGGTCAGTTTTTTGCTGAAGAATGCAAGAGGTAGCCATTTTCCGTCGATGTGCTGCTGGAGACATGCGCCAATGTGCAAACTTGACGCATCGGTGAATAAACCGAGCGGTACGTCAGTGATAGCGTGGTGTAGCAGAGTCGCCTTAGATAGGCTCCTCTTACACTCCTCGAACTGCTGCAGTAGCTCGGGAGTCCAAGGGTATGGTTTCCGACCCTTGCTATTAGCTGCGACCAAGGCTTGGATGAGTGGGGCCTGAAATTTGGCGGCATGGGGAATAAAGCGGCGATAGTAATTAAACATGCCGAGAAATCTCCTCATGCCTTGAACGGTTTCTGGAGGGGGAAAATCCAATAGGGCTTTGATACGCTCCTGAGGGGGACTAGTACCATCGGCGCTGATATGATAACCCAAGAAGGTAACCTCACCGACGCCAAGAATGCATTTAGACGGGTTGATAACAACACCGTAATCTTGAAGGCGCTTAAATAGTATTCTAAGGTGTTCCTTGTGAAGGGCCTCACTGGGTGAGAAAACCAGGATGTCGTCGATGTATGGAAAACAGAAATCGAGGCCCCGTGTGACCTCGTCGATAAAACGCTGAAATGTTTGGCCAGCGTTGCGTAGACCGAAGGTCATAAATGGAAATTCGAAGAGGCCAAACGGGGTGACGATGGCTGTCTTCGAAATGTCATCTTCGAACACGGGTATTTGATGGTACGCTTTAACGAGGTCCAGAGTACTAAACACCTTAGATCCGGTGAGGTTATTTGCGAAATCGTTGATATGGCGCACCGGGTACTTATCTGGTACAGTCCTGGCGTTAAGTGCGCGATAATCGCCACAAGGACGCCAGGTGTTGTCTTTTTTCAGGGTCATGTGCAAGGGGGAAGCCCATGCGCTTTTAGAAGGCCTTGCCGTGCCACAACTCACCATGTCCTCGAATTCCTTTTTAGCGGAATTTAATTTCTGTGGTGCTAAACGTCGAGGTCGGCAAGACACGGGAGGTCCTTCAGTAGTCTTAATAAAATGCACAGTGTTATGCTTAATAACCCTTGGTAAACCAGGTGGTCGAGTTAAATCGGGAAACTCGGTGACAATGGAAGCGAAAGGAGAACTTCCAGCGACCACGGCCTTAACACTCAGTTGCTTTATATAAGTTGTGGAGCCGATACTGTATAAACCGGTTATATTGTCAACTAGCTTTTTATGGCGGCAGTCTGGCAGCAGGTGATAATGTGCCAAGAAATCGGCGCCTATTATTGCTCTTTCAACATCGGCAACTACAAACTGCCAAGTAAAATTGCGTCGCAGCCCTAGGTTAAGATTCAAGGTGATGGTACCGAAAGTTCTGATGTTACTCCCATTAGCAGCTGTGAGTGCGTATTCGGTGTCTTCACGTCGACGAGCCGACGACTGAACCCAGCGGTGTGGAAAACAGCACAAATCAGAGCCGGTGTCGATGAGAAATTGACGTTTGGTCACCTGGTCAGTAACGAACAGGCGGCGGCTTGAAGGTAAGCAATCAGTTGCCGCCGCTACTGACCGCCTCTCTGGTTTTCCGAATTCCAGCTGCAAGGCGATACACACTTCTTGGCACGTGAGTCAAAGCGTTTGTGGTACCAGCAATGCTTGCTTGCTGACTGAGGACGTGGCGACAAGCTGCGTCTAGTGAATCTGCTTCTAGAGCGACTGCGATCATTCACGGCCATAGATTTTACGATTTTTGTAAGCTCAGCTACCTGCAAGGCGAGTGCTTGTACACTGTCAGGAGGGTCAGTAGAAGTAGAGCATACAGTATGGGATCGCCCAGTAAGCTCGACCACTCTGTCAGCGAGTTCTGCCAATTTTTCCAATGAAAGGTCTGCGGAAGGAGCAAGTACCACCTGGATTTCCTGAGGGAGGCGTCTCAACCAAAGTTGTCTTAAGAGGCTTTGGTCAGTCAAGGTAGTTCCAGCTAGGGACTTCAAGTGGCGGAGAAACTGCGACGGCTTTCTGTCGCCAAGTTCCTCGTCACTCAGCAATTGACTGATTTTTTGGGATTCTGAAATAGAAAGCCTGCTTATCAGTTCTGACTTTAGTGTAGGGTAGTACTTGCCCTTCTCTAATGGGCGGGTAATGATATCTTCAACTTCCCCAGCTAGTTTGTGGTCTAGCTGGCCAACGACATAATTATATTTAGTTGAGTCGGAAACTATTCCGGCGATTTCGAAATTGGCCTCTACCTGAGCGAACCAAACAGCAGGCTTATCGGGCCAAAACGGAGGGAGTTTAACCGAAACTTTACAGGCTTCATTAGGTTTAGTAGTAGCTCCTATTTGGGACTTTAAAACAGCCTTTTCGGCCAGCGCCTGTTCTAATTCCTCCTTTAGCATTTTAAGTTGGGCCTCTGCCATGATGTTAGTAAAATAAAAAAGTAGAAAGCATGCACATAAATAAGGCCCGTCAAATATAAAAAAAAATGTCCACACAAAAAATTAAAAAATAAAAGAAAAATGCAAATGACCACAACCAAATATTAAAGCATGCCAGAATAGGGCTCTTTCTAATGGGCGGTTACAGAATAGTCTCTCTCTGTAAGAAGGTGATGTGTATGTAGAAAACAAATTAGTAAATTAGACACTAAGTTAAAATGTAAATAACACAAACATATACATACAATTACATAGCAGAATATAAATTATTATTAAGTTCTAAGTTGTGCCATAATACATAATTATGTTGAGGTTGATACAAAAAAAACAATAATAGGTAATGAGTTATTAAAATAATTAGTAACTTATGTTTTGAAAGCAGTCTATGAATTCACTCGACTATTAGGACTAAAATCACAATTCTTTGTGACACAATTTAATACTGGGAGTGAAATGATGTGCCCACCCAACCAAAAAATTATTAATAACAGGTAGCACAAATTGACAATAACTTGTTAAACTAAAACTAAAGTTAACACTTTGCACACCGTTGATGTTAGATGTCCAATAGAGAGCCAATGTTAATACAATATCTCCTGCATGTATATAATGTTCAACACAATATAGACGAACAATAACAATTGTTATTCCCATTAAAACAAGTATGCAAAGCGTGACAGTACACCCGTGCAAAACCGTACACCACTGTTATGCCTTGCCAGTGAAACTTCATGCAAATGCAAACGAAACATGCACAAAATATGTTCACTCATAAAAAAAAATTCAGGCAGCACAAAAATGTTCAAGAAATGGATGCAGTTTTAGACTTGAACAGCGTTATCAACGTGTCGTATTTATTGTGACGACAAACGGGATTTTGACGGCTTCGCGAGTTCCGAGAAGTATCGACGTAGTCCTTAAGAGGTTGCGTGTTCGATCACGTCGGCGGTCACCAGTGTAGGTGACCGAAGTCGGGCGCCTACTGGTGGCGATGGATGGAGTGATACTCGTAGGTAGTTCAGCCTCTCGAATCCAGGATCAAGACGAACTACTGGGGCGTCGAGAATATAAAAGGACTGTTTCTGTCGGAAAGATTTTACTAGCTTCGCGTCTATATTTAGAATCCAATACATAGTCAATAATGACAGTTCTCTTAAAACTAAACTGTGTCACAGACCACAGTAAAATGACATTCGCCACACCAGTATTACTTTTTCTGTATTTAGTAATACACCTGTTAGAGTGACGTGCACACACAGACGAGTGTACATACAGAGAGAGATCTCCGTTCAACTAATGTTTAGAGATGTGCGCCGTTTTATAATGTTAGGAATTGCACTGTTATTAAAATCTATATTAACTTTTAAAGGAGCTTACAATAGAAAAATTTAAGAACTAAATGAGTCAAAAGATTTATGTTTCTAAACGGTTCTCATACATTAATTATTTCAATCCCCTCGCTTTCTATTAACAAAGGTGGGTGAAGTTTTAGTGGTTTCATATATTTATTGAAGGCAAATAACTTCCGTTAGAGGGCGGATGTTACCGATAATTTAACGGAAATTTAGATGAATACTGTAGTGGGATGTATACGAATTCGATTTAAGATTAGCGTGGTAAATAAACTGGAAATTAATGTAAACTTATAAATTCATTAATATATAATACTCGTATATTAATTAAGAGAAAAGATCTGTATTTTGGTTTGTCTATACTAATATTACAAAGAGGAAAGATTTGTTTGTTTGCATTGAATAGGCTCCGAAACTACTGGACCGATTTGAAAAATTCCTTCACTGTTGGGAAGCTATATTATCAGCGAGTAACATAGGCTATATTTTATAACGTTACGCTGGCGAAGCCGCGTGCAACAGCTAGTAATTAATAAAATCAAAAATTTTAAAAATTCTTTCACACATAGAAAGCTACATTATCAGCGAGTACATTATAAACGCAAACGAATTCGCGTGCAACATCTAGTTTGTAGAACGTAGAATAGAACAACCATTGTCCAATAATAAATTGATCAAATCTTTGTTTACTGGTAGTTTTTTTTACTGTATTTCTAATGTTAAAGGTTTGTATATAATTTGT
Organism: Synanthedon myopaeformis; assembly: GCA_944738685.1. NCBI lineage: Eukaryota > Metazoa > Arthropoda > Insecta > Lepidoptera > Sesiidae > Synanthedon > Synanthedon myopaeformis. The sequence continues at coordinate 10,462,230 of OX122922.1, read as the reverse complement.
AGAAAAAAAATATTGCACCCGTGCGGAGTTGTGGCAGGTCGCTAGTATTTAAATAAGAGTGAGGGGCGTTTTTTATAAGATGTAATGGTTATGGTGGATGTAAATGGTCCTTTCGTAACATAAGGGCCGCAGGTGTGTGTCGGGGCTCGGGATATAAAATTTAATTAACGAAAATTATTGCAGATTACTGGGACTTTTTATAATTAGCGTTCCCGCTTTGCAGACGGACTGTTTTGAGCCAGGAGAGAGTCGTAACATTATTTTAGTGGTTCCTTCATACTAAATACAAATTAGTACAATTAGTAGTTATCGAATTATTGATGATTTTGCAAATAGAACGTTGTATAATGAATGCCGCGAAACTTTAAAAATAATTTAAAAAATCTATACTAAATTTAATAAAATATAGTATACTAAAATAACTAATTATATAATCCATGTATTATATGTATGTTCTTTTTGGACTCCAGAACCGCTCAAACCGTTTTGATGAAATTTTCAAGCAATTTTCAGATTAATCCTGTGAAGTTTAGAAGCGATAGGATAAACAGTTTTTTTTTGTTGTTTTGGTAATTTCTCTTTTGGCAATACTCATTGGGAGGTCATATTTGAATTAATTTTTGTTAGAGTATCTGAATTATGCCTTGTTTGCCTGAAAATGACTAATTTTACAAAATGACTAATGACTAATTTATATTTGACGGCACGTTTGATCTAGTGGCTAGTAACCCTAGCTGTTAACCAAATGGTCGCGTGTTCGAATCCCGCTAGGGGCAAATGTTTATGTGTTAACATTTTACCTTTGTACCTGAGTCATGGATGTTTTATATTTATAATATGTATGTATTTACAAAAAAAAAGTAATATGTATTATATCAACTGTCTGGTATCCATAATACAAGCATTAGTTGCTTAGTGTGGAACTGGATGGTGTTGTGTGGAATGTGTGAAGATATTTATTTATTTTATTTATTTATTGCAAACTAAATGGAGGTAAAAATTAGATATAATAATATTATGAATATAACGCTTGACCTCTTGTTGCTATACAACTTTGGCCAGGCGTTAGTTTTTTTAAATTTTATTTTAAATGATCTTGTATCACTGACAACGTGTATGCAAAATTTTTTTTTTATTTATAAGTACCTACAGTAATATTTATTTATGTGTATTTTATATAATTGCATAGATAAGACACCGCATCTCATTAAGAGCTGGTCTGTGGTTTTTTTTAAAACAATCCGCTTTTAACCCTGAAAATTAACACTCTAAAACGATGTAAACTTTTTCTTGCTTGATCCTTTGGAAAAGTTCGACTTTATTTTCATTTTTTTTTATTACATTTGTATTCTAAGTTTTATCTTACATTTTCTCTTTACATTTTCAATAATATTTGTCTCATACATAATTGAAATGGTAACTTGGTGATGTTTAGTTTTTTAAAAATAATAAAAATTATTTAAATTGTTTAAAAATAATAGAATATTCAATTTCACTAAATTTCAGATATTCTTAGAAAAATAACTAACTACAAATAGATAATATGATTCATGAAACCCGTGCGACCGTCAAATGTTGTTAATAGTCGCAAATCGCAATAAATAAACGCAATGACGACAAATAAGCTCAAAAACAAATATAACGTCGTTGGTTGTGGTAAAAACACGCCATTAGGGGCTTCGTTCTCATACATATTCAACGGGCGAAAGTAAAAACTGCTCTGCTCTTCCAATACTTCAAACTTAGTTTGCAATTTATCCATACTTCCCTACGAGTATTTCACTATTTACTCGAAGAATAATTTATTTATTCATTTACAAAAAAACAGACAGACAGTTAATGTACAAATTCGTCTTTACTCGGAATTTTACAGTAATTCTCTTAATGCATACATTTATTATACTTATATTACTAATATTATAAAGAGGAATGATTTGATTGTTTGTTTGCATTGAATAAGTTCCGAAATTAGTGGACCGATTTGAAAAATTCCTTCACTGTTGGGAAGCTATATTATCAGCGAGTAACATAGGCTATATTTTATAAAGTTACGCGGGTGAAGCCGCGTGCAAAAGCTAGTAATATTATAAAGAGAGAAGATTTGTATGATTGTATTTTCTATAGCTTTTCAACCTCAATGTGTCCTGAAAAAACCCTGAAAGTTTCAAGGTGGTGCGATTTATTTTTCTTACTGTCCGGAATGTTTAAAGATAACGGGGAATTTTTCATTTTTTTTTCCCTTAATTTGAGTTTAAACCAGTCTGTTAGTTTGGTTTAAATGACTCCAAACTTATCAATATTATTTCATGGCCGGGCGCGTCCTACGCTGCACGTGCTGGTCCGTGGTCGATTTTCTGTATTACACTTAGAAAATAGATAAAAGAAATGATTTTATAAAAAAATATTTAAGTAATTTAGTATAAATGATATAATTGGCACCTTTACTTCATTCAGTCGATACCTTTACATTCGCTCCATTGATATAAATTCAAAGGAAAAATTGTAATTCTCCGAAACGAGGCCAAGTTGAAAGGTACGTCAAAAATATCAAAAGCAGTTGTCAAAGAAAATGGCGCAGTCCTAAAACCGAAGCTTATAAGAAAAGTTGGGACAGTTCTGATTCGTACTCGCAACTCCTGAATACGAAAATCATCTTAATAACTAAGTTATTTATTTCTGGAGGGCAATTGAAAGCGGACCGCTTTCCAAATAAAAAAAAAGGGAAGGCTCGCAATATACGCGGTATTGGCGAACTTTTCTCATATTTTTGTCTTCTCTGTAACATCGAGGACCGTTTACATTACACTTTCTATACTTTAACCTACTTCTTGTATGTGTATACAATATATAAGTTCAATAACTGTTTAATGGCTGCGTTTTCATAAGGGATTACATTTTTATAATCATAATAGGACATATTCTGTTGACGAGTATCCATAAATAAATAAATATCTCACACATTCCACACAGCACCATCTAGTTCCACATTAAGCAACTAATGCTTGTATTATGGACACCAGACAGTTGATATAATACATAGATTACTTTTTTTTGTAAATAAAAACATATTATAAATACAAAACATCCATGACTCAGCTACAAAGGTAAAATGTCAACATATAAACATTTGTCCCTAGCGGGATTGGAACCCTCGACCGTTTGGTTAACAGCTAGGGCTACTAGCCACTAGACCAAACGTGTCGTCAATACATGAATTTAACTTTTGAACTACAGCAGTGCTACTAAGTGAAAGCAAGCCGTGATGACTCTATTGTGTAGTAAATAAGAACGTGATTGTAAAAATAAACATTTTAGATATAAGCTCTGCAAATTGCTAATTCGCTTGGGCACCATTTTTATGACGTAATCTTGTGACAGACTCAGTATAGCTTGCAACTTGTTAGCTCTTTGACGATGACGTCATGTTCACAGTCTAGTCATGGCATTTTTAGTCCTAAATGAAGGCAATAGATGTAACGGCGTTAGTGCGATATAATAAGTGGTAGCAGCTCATCTATCTACAAAAATCTTCATAAACGTACACATTTATATGAAAATATAAATGTGTAAAAAAAAAAAAAAAATAATAAACAAAAATGAATATATATAATACATACCACACACGAGTGGTAATAGGTGAGTTTTCTTTTAATAGGTGAGTTTTTTCTTTATATAAAGACGCTTTTTGTTTATAGCCGGAGCATATTATTGTTCAAAAAGGTTTGAAGGAGAGTAGCATAAGAACCTCAGTAGTTTAATGCGTTACCATTTACCAGGAGTTCTTTCAGCGTTTTCAAAAGAACTGCATAAATAAGAATATTTCGCTCGCGTTGCTTTAGAGGTAAGCTCACGATGAAAATTGAGGAATTTCCTTCGCATTATGAGGGAAAAATGCAACGTGCATTGTTGTGGGGCAACGATGTTTAGTTAAATACTTTACCGAGAATGTGGTTTCTTTTAAAGATTTTTCTTAATGCTTTTTAACTTCGATAACCGGAATCCATTAAATTGAATATATAATTTCTGTGAAAATACAAGTGAAACTAGGAATAAATAGTTTAAGGCTTTGTACACAATTCTAGAAGGAAGAAGGAGAATGTTTAGGTTTTTATTAATCCAAAGACCCAAGGAGTAAACTTGTCAGTTTGTCCGTGTAATAATTAAAGTATAACGTTTGGAAAGGGACAAAAATACAGTAAAGATAATTATGAATTAAAGTTGCAGTAAAAAAATTACATGTCATAGAAGAAGTTGCAAATATAAAACAATAGAGGCATTTAATCGAGTGGCCAACGAAACTGTCCCCAGTCCACGGTCAATTTAGTATCCAATTACGTTCGGCTTAGTGGGAAAAATTCCCGGGTAATCCCGGTCTTAAGACGCGGACCAAGTTATAAGCGTTTTGCATTAAATCAATTGTAGGATCCGTCTCGCAGGTTAGGTGTAGGAATGAGTGTAGCCGTACATTTCAGTTATAATAAGTTTATTCTGCTTTCATATGAACTATCTACATAACAAGTACAGTACTGCATTTTGACTCTGATTATATTAACAATCCCTGATTCCCTATTTTCTAAGCCTCATCTCCAAGAACCATCCGTTTCCTATCCAAGTCCCAGCCAGAATCCCCTCCTCGAGCACGTGTGTCCCTTTCCTTTTTTTTCTTATTATCCATCCATAGACAAGCGCAAGAGCTATCTTTAAGTTTGCCAGTTTAAAGTTTCAGCCGAGATGTCAAAATTCAGATAAAGTACTCTTTAAATTAATGAAACCTAACACAATGATTGACGCACTTGATGTTTTCTTTGGAGATCTGGGATGACTGTGATTCGTTCCCAAATTAGATATGGAATGATAAAACTTGACAGACAGTATAAAAGTTACCTACGGAATAAATCCTGAGTTACACTTGATCCTGTTTTTTGTGAGCTATTTTTTATGACGAAAAAGTTACTTGATGGTGTTTAGCTATACAAACGTAAGATCGTAAAATTGCACTTTTGATGCTGATAAGGATATAAGTAAAAGGTTCCGATATCTCTGATCATGCACCAAAAAACAATAGAACACGTCCGGTTACGTGTGTTGCATTGGGTTTTATTTCTATTAATGATTAAATTATAAGCACTAAATAGTTGCACCGTGATCGAATAGTTGACTGTCAAGTCCTTTTTTTTCTTTCACGTATTACCCACCTTCCTAATGATTGTGGCCCTCACATTCTTCCTCTTACCCACTCACCATAAAAATAATGCATTGCTACCGTAAAAACCGTAAAAATGCGCCAGCGCTTGGGCTGTATTTTTTGCGCCTATAGTGAGTTTATCCGTGCCTTAACACAATCCGCCCCTTTACCTTGCCTAAAGGGACTCCTTTTAATAATATATTTTAGTTATTATATTATATTTTTTAAGGTTTTTAGTTTTAGGTTCATTATTCTAGTATTTTTTTTTAATTTATTTCTGTATAAATACATGTATAATACATCTCGGAAGTGAAGTGAATTCATCCGCGCCTTATCGCTGAACGTTGAAGTACATGTGAACAGTGTCTGCCAGTTGGACGTTCCTGCAGGAGATCGCACAAGAGCACCGGTATAAGGTACGTGCATTTCCTTCTGCTACCTATCCTGTCCTTCAGATGGTCATACTGTTCGCTTATAGCCGCAACCAGATACAGTCCACTTAATCGCTAATAGGGATTCACGGCGTGATTCTGTCGCAAACCCGCCGCAACGAAATTTAGATTTCGTCAACCTCTTTAGGGGTTTTCATAGCGCCTACACTAAATTTAAATAGCATAAAGAGTAATTCTGAATTAAGAAAAAAATAATTAAACATTCTACAACTATTAAGTTAGATTGCATTAGCAAACTAAGGCTCGAGTTCACCAACAGCCGGTTATTTTTAAACAGCTGTTTAAAATTTAAACAGCCTTCTAATAATATTTTAGCGATGGTGATCAACAAAATATTATTAAACGGCTGTTTAAATTTTAATCAGCCGTTTAAAAATAACCGACTGTTGGTGAACTCGAGCTTAAGTTAATCCAACATCTTCGGTGACAAAAATTTACCCATTTTTTAAATTTCTCATTATTAATATTGGATCATTATTTATTTTAATAATTTTAGTCTTTGATAATCAAAAGAATATATTCGAGAACCATTCACGATGAAGTATACTTACTTCACGATAATGTGTGAATATTAAAACGCAATTTAAAAATTCGATAACATGTAATAGAGCCTGCTTGTAAAATAGAGAAATGTTGGTATTTAAGTTTCTGAAACGGACCATACGCGTGCCCCATCGGATCGGAGTCCAGATTCGTCCGCCGAGTCCCGCATCAAAACACAATTGCGTTCCCTCGTCGCGGATTAAGGAGTCCCCACCTTCATCAGACTTATTGATTGCTTTGTCCCAATTAAAATCATTGTTTACATTTATTTTAACAAATACCCATAGACATTTAACAGGTGTTACATTGCAACTACTTTCAAATGTTGTAATCCTTCCTTCAAAACGTATTTCAGTGTTAGCTTTAAAATAGCATTCATGTACGATGTTATGTGTGTTTATAGATGATGGTAGCCATTTAACTTTACTATCATCTGAACAGTAAATATTGACGGCCTACTTGATTGTCTGTATCACGACAAGCAGCAATTGGCTATAACTAAATAATGTTCCACCTTCTTCTCCTTATCCCCGTGTATTCCCAGTAGTCTTGCAATAGTTTTCTTCCATACGACGTACTACGATTTTTCTTCGTAGACTTAATTAAAGGGCTTACTTGTACTTTAATTCCCAGGAGATCCAATTGAAGTAGCATGAAATGTATTGCTGCTCAATCATGGAAAATAATATCGAAAACTATGTTAACTGATGAAAAACCAGAACATTGTAATAATATAATAAGTATTAGGTGGATCACGGGCAATACACGATTTCATGTCGTATTCCTACGTTTTTTTGGACATAACTATACATAAATATTATATTTTATAAGCGCTTGAAATGAGATATGTGAAAATTTTATCATTTGATTAGATATAAATAACAAAAAGTTGGCCTAATACCATTTACCCCAATAGCCAATGATCAATAAACCCCAGTTGAATAGGGAAAGTTAATATACCGTTGCGTTGTTAAAGATAAATTATGATGTTATAATTAATGAAGGGCTTTTCAATCAATATCCTAAAAAGATTGGGATAGTTCTTAAAGTATCCCAGTATAAAATTTCTTTAAAAAAATAATTATATTTAGATTTCGTGAAAATCCATAATGATCAGTTGCAATTTCCATAAAACTGATTTGTCTCAAGCGCAAACGCTTGCTACAGAATTCGCCTCCTATTCGTCAGCCAAAGGTTTAATTGTTTGGAATTGTGCCAACGCTGCTCAGTCACTCGCTTCAAAACTGCTCCAAGACATCAATGGCTGTTTTAAAAGGAACATTTCGCTAAATACAACTTTCCACTCTTCTGCACGAAACCTTAGGTTCTTTTGAAGATGCTGTAAATTCTTTGGAATAGTTTTTAGATTTATTTTCAATAGTAGTTACCATTTAATGCGAAAATTTTTGAAGATGATCACTAACTTCTTAATTTATAATTAACTTTTCTTAAATTTTAAAAAGCATTTATAAACATTGACAATTAATCTTGTGCTATCATGTCATACTTTTATAATATACATGACATAAAAATCTAAATATTTCAACACATTTAAATATAAAAAATATTGCTGTAACTTTACTTTAAATTTTTCATTTGTAATTGTGTAAATAGTTTAATAATCTTTCAGCCCACAAGCGTTTTTTTTTTAATATTTTTTCTTTTTTTATAATATATTTAATTTATTGATTAAATTGTAGTATTTTTTTCTTTAAAAGGGAACACAAAACAATGTCTGTACTTTTGATGAGAAAAGTTGAAGATCAACAAAAGCACAAAACACCAGAAATACAGAGATTTGGAATTTTCAGCGCAATCGGTGAAATTTACAGCAGTTCTTTTAAACATCTCCTAGAGTTTTACAGTTTTAAAAAGCACTCCAGCTTATTGCACAAATAAATACTGAAAGTGTGGAAACAAAATCCTAAATACAATATAATTTAAATAATTCGTCATGCTCAAGGTATGACGGGGCGGATTTGAAGGCGACAGTTTCTCCGGACGTTTTTCGCGCAGACGTTTTAAATTACTTTGCTGGAGTTCGCGTCACCGGCAACCGGCAAAACCTTCATTGTTTCATTGCTGGCCACAGTTAGTAAATAAAGAAACAATATGAAAACTATTTTAAAGTAAATTAAAACATTCCCGTTGGTCTCTATTGTAAATGTGCAAAGTTTTCTTAACTAAAACTAAATGTTAGCAATACAATTAACTTTAGCTTAAAAACAATTTACATAGTTTTTTTTTATTCATTTGTAATATTTGCCTAAATAAAATAAAATAAATAAATACAGTAAATATTATATTTATTCCGAAAACACTGGAAGTATTATACTTTATTCGCGTACAGTGCAGATTAACCTTTTATATCTGTAGATTATGTCGTACATACAATATATTTGTGATTATTGTATTTTTTTACGGTAGAAAACTTATGATGTGATGAATTTATCTATGTGCATAATGTCGTCAGTTTCACAGTTAAGGTGATAGTTATCGACAACAGTTTAGCTGGTCCCCACCCCGTGCGGCTGCCAAATTACACGGCTCCCGTTTCCAAATCCGCTTTCAAAATACCCTTTACGATGAGATAATGAATATTTGATACAACAGCCATATTGGAAGCTTATATCGCGAACATGCAGCCCCGAAAGCAAAAGGATATGAAATTTCGTTGGAAGCAGAAGATAAAATAACTGAATCAGATTTTTTCAATATTAGATAGGTACCAGCGAGCCAACCGCTTTGCACGGATGCATTTTTTCCTGTAAATTATATACGCAAACCGTCTTAGTTTATAGTGAGCGACAACCTCAGTGACGTTTAATTGTATGAAATAAGCGCCATCTACCCTAATTAATGCGTAATTCTTGGTTCATAATAAGCTTAACTTCGTCAATAGTTTTTTAATCTGTGAACAGATAGCGTAGTTTTCACTTCTGACGTGCAGTCCTACGTCTGACCTGATAGTTTTTTTAAACTGCAAAACCATTGAAGTTTGTCCTTTAATATTTAAATTATTCAATTTTTTATTTAGTATTAGACCAACACACAGTTAGTACATACAATGAGAAAGAACCAAAAATATTTTAATATAAAAATACCTAATCCTACATCTTTAAATCCTACTATGGTCGGCAGCGCAAAGCACCTCTGTGGCGTTGCTTTTGTTGATGGCAAAGGTCCCGCCATCAAGTGGACTGTCAATCAACCTGTCTGACGACATTTACATAAACAAAAATATAGCTTCAACGATGTCTAAAATCAGAGAAGTCATTATGATAGCTATCAAAACCTTTTGAAAACATTAAAACGTATCCAGATAATCTACATCATATGGCAATGGGTTTCCTATCCAGCGTTCTCGGCGGGTGGACGTCTGGCTTACGTAAGTAATGATTTTGGAGTCTGTCCAAATCATATCGGCTGAGGTATGGAGGAAGGCGCACTTCCCGATTCGACGGTACATGCAAATATTATTGACCGAAATTGTATTTAAAACTCACATATTGGAAAACAATTAATTAAAACTAGCACGAGTTAATTTCGGCTGCAAATATTTGTTTGTTATCTATTTCGGCAGTGTTTGTTCATCTGAATGCGGTTGAGCATTAAAATCCGGACGTTATTTCGAAATGAGTTCATTTTTATTTATAATAATAGTTTACAACAACCTTAAAAACCTTTTTAAGGTTGTTGTATACTGTATAATTTATATATTGTAATAATACAAAAATATGACTCATCGTCTTATGAAAATGGCTCTCAAAATGGCTATTCCACAACATCCGAGAGCAACGAGCCTTAACATAATTATATTTCTAACAGTGCAGTGCAAAATTTTGCTTGTAAATGTCATTTGATATGATAATAAAACGAATTTTGTCATTTTGTATATGCAATTTAAATATGACACATTTTTTTTTATTAATGCAAAAAAATATAATATCTTGTATTTCTTGTAGCGATTTCGTGTTCCTAAAGGACGCATTTAATAAAGTGTTCCCTATATTTGGTCACAACTTGGTAACTGCTTACAACCAATTCGAAGTTGTCACTGACATTAATTTATTCGTACTTGATACCTTTAATAACAGCCCTAAAACGTCCACTTTAACAGGAGCTCTGTCGTCCAATACACGAACCGCAAATACTGTAAGATTTCAATCGAAATTGGAGAGCGGCGGAAGACCAATTGCGTTTGGATCTTTGCAGTGCGAAGTCATTATTGCCACCTGTGTTTGGACAAGTTTCAAATGTATAACAGTAACGCAATGAATTAATTATGGTGGTTCAACTGTATGTAAGGAAAGATGGTCAATTCAAGAAATCTGCATTAGTCTTAACTAATGCAGATTTCTTGAGATAAGATAAAATGTGGGAAAGTTTACGGTTCAAACAAAATTAAGACGTATCATCATAATAATTATCATTGACCCTCAAGCGCCCATTGTTGGACATAATTTAGCCATAATCCTTACTAACGAGCTAGGGTTAGTGCTTTCTTGAGGTCCTAGGTCCAGTACTTAGTGTCTCCACTCTAAGACATTGCACCCCAACGTTCATCTACACGGCAGATATAATCTGCCTATTTCCATTTAAGCTGACTGATTCTTTGGACCACGTCACTGCTTTAGTTTTCCTACAAATAATCGTAGTTTATTAAAATGGTCTATCAACGCTTTTATATTTTTTTTTTATTAAAAATTGTAGACTACAGACGAGTTATACACGAGACACATTTTAATTTGAGCTAAAATACAGTCGAGTACTCATTAATTAATAATTTCCAGGATGAAAAAGTGTGCTAATACAAAATTTCCACTCGAGACTGTTACGGTTGAAGTTAAAAAGGCTCCGAAGGATGTATAGACCCAGCCTACCTGTACCTACCTGCCACTACCTACATGTGCGGTACTCTCTCATTAAAAGTTCCGAGCAATAGTTGCAATTAATTAATTATATTCTTGCGCTGCTCGAAACTTCAATTTTACAATGAAACATTACTCCGAAGGGGATAAAATTTATAGCAGTATTCTTTTTGCTAAATTTACTCTTTAATAGTAATGTTTTCTTTTATAGCCTGATAGTCTACAATTCTACATGATGGTAAGTGGCTATATCGTCACTCTACAAATAAAAACAACGCCAAAAGGTCACAAGTGCGAGTGTTAAAGAATAATCAGGGTTCATGAATGGGTTATGGTATACACAAAAACATAGTTTGATTTAAAAATATACTATATTCTTTACTGCATAGGACTGAATTGCAATAAATTACAATAGTCATTTTTCTTCACTAGCGACCCGTCCCCAGATTCGAATGGATCCATTTTTGTGTGCAAAATATATACACAAACCTTCTATGTTCACCGCACTTTCCATTAGTGAAACCGCATTAAAATCGGTTTGGTCATTTACAAGAAGTTAGCTGAGAAACAGACACAGGCGGATAGCGACATTATTTTATTATAGTACATATAGTACAGATATAGATATAGACTAAAACCCCAAACGATAAAGCAGATATCAAATTGTATTTCCCCTTACATTATCGACATAAGAAGCTATATTATTCTCATAGGGAGCACGACAACAGATGTACAAATATTAACCGATTCCTAATACCTTGAAAAAGCTCAAACATCCCTTTATCTTATTTACCGATTCAATACAATATTGCGAGAGAGCCGGGCCAGTCAATTTGTGGCGATACGAGTTTCTTTGTGAAGCCTCTTTGATCTCAGGTAGTAGGGGTGGGACGATCACTCTCTGTGACTCTTTTGAGGCTACATTTAGATTCATAGCAACATCAATTTGAAAATATAATGTTTTGATTTGTTGTCAGCATCACCGGTTGCAAGAGTTTAAGAGATTTCATTATCTCCATAAGAAGATGAATAACTTAGAAAGTAAAATTTACATAATAGACAGTTAGAAATTAACCATAAATTATATTTTCACTGATTCGCAAGATGGTTTATAGTGATTTTGACTAAAGGTTTGGACGTTTCATCATCAGCCTGTGTCTCCTCATTGCTGGATGTACGTCTCTCCCAAGACTCTCCACCACACAGGGTCTTCTGTTCTTCACATCCAGTCTCTTTCTGCGAAGCCTTTCAGGACTTCTGTCCACCTGGCTGCACAGCGTCCCACGCTGCGCTCTCCAATTTCGGACCTTTAGTCCATTTGGACTTTTTTCTAACCTGTTTTATAATTTAACTTTGAATGTATTATTTATTAATTAATTACATATATACATGAAACAGTAATTTATTCACTAAATAGTTATCAAATAAATACTTTTAAAGGTTACTTTAATTTTGCCAGGGTTCCCTAAAATATTGCAACTTAGGACTCGTCAAGATCAGGGTTTACATCGATGGAGACGGATGCGCGGTCACTAAATTACTACCAAAAATATGGAAAAGTAATAAAGTTAAATAAGAATAATAACAAACTCATGAGGTGAGCCTCACTGGGACCGTATCTCGATTAAATTCACCTATATCCTGGCTTCCTTTGCTGGCCACCACAGCGTGAAATTGACCCGACCGATTGTTCGTTGTAAAAAGACCTGTTTGCCGTAACGATTGGAATCACTTCCTGCGTGCCACCTGTCACGGGACCTACTCTTTTTGCCCGCAATAATCACGGATACTTACATATGTGGCCAACTAACCTGCACGACTGTCTCGGTTTTCTTTGTACTTATACACACGGAGAATATACAATTTGTCAATTAGTTAGTTTAATTTATATTAATAGCTGGTGCCCGCGAATTCGTCCGCGTTCAAAATGTTGTATAGCCAAAAGCCTTTCTCGATAAATGGACTATCCAACACAAAAATAAATAAATAAATAAAAAAAAATTTCAATTCGAACCAGTAGTTTCTGAGATTATCGCGTTCAACCAAAAAAAACTCTCCAGCTTTATTATATTAGAAAGAAAGGATAGATAAAGAGAGAAGATTTGTATTTTTGATTGTAATGAATAAACTCAAAAACTACTGGACCGATTTTAAAAATCCTTTCACCTATAGAAAGCTACTTTATCAGCGAGTAACATATACTCTGTATTTTATAAAGTTATGCGGACGAAGTCGCGTGCAACAGCCAGTATTGATATAAGGTTGCCTTTAACCGGTTGGTCTTGTAGGAGTTGTAGGGCCCCTAGCGATTGACTCGTAATTTTTTTTGCGATTTAAAAATAAACATATATAAAATTTGTCGTATATATCCGGCTCTGACGAAATGGAGACGAAAATAATTGTCGGATAAATCCGACTCTGGCGGCTAAAGGGTTAAAAGCGTTCAATAAAATTAGATGTTGGAGTTTAAAAATATATATAGCGAATCGAAGTTGTTAAATAATTTTTGAGTAATTAATCATTTCATACAACCAACATTCGGGTAGTTTCAAAACCAATCTGAGTTGCATTCTACGGACTCTGAAAGACTTTCTTCATTAGTAAAATTCCATTAAACTTCGCCATGGCACCTTTCACAACTTTCAAAGTAAAAAATCTATTACCGTAGACAAAGAGCGAAGTTCAGCAAAAGCTAATAATGGTACACGCGAAAGCAAAGATTGAAGCAGACGAACTAATTGAATAATATTTGTATTTCATTAATAATAAAATTTAATTCAAAAAATTATATTTTACATACATGAAACATTAAATAAAAAAATACATACTTTTGTAATATTACTAACCTTAAATAATTAAAAAAAAAATTTTTTTTAAACATTTTAAAATTCAATAAAATGTTTTAAAATAGATTTAATTAGTTATCTAAAATATCTTATTGAAAACTAGTTAACAAATTTATTACAAATATTGAGTATGCATATCCATTGATGTGTACATCTAATATACGAGTATATATGTATCATTTAATCTAATATGTATCAGCCTATAGATATATTATTTATTTTTACAGCCATAAATTTAAAAAAATATATATTATAGATTTTATACAAATAGGCCTAAAGAATCATAAAAAAAATATTTTTACATTTATTTATTAATTACAAATAATAATAATAAGAAAAAGAAAAAGAAGAGAATATTCTATAACTATAAAAATAATTTTTCAAAATTAATTCGCCAATTTTCTTTTTATAAGAATTCAAATTGTTGGATGTCATATGTCAATATCATTCAGAATTATGTTATTATGTTATGTTACATAAATTATATTACATACGAGTATATTATATTACATGTACATATATTATATGTAACATAATATATCTATAGGCTGTTACATAAACAAAACAGATTATTGGAATTAAGGTTTTTTATAGTTTCCATATTTTCCATAAAGGATTATAATTGTTGACTGTAAAAATTTTTCATCGATAATTATTCTAAATTTATAAATTAGTTATTTATAAATTAGTTATTTTTTCAAAATCTCGGGCGACAATATCCTAAATAGTCCGGCCTGAATCCTAGGGGACACTGTTTCGGGATTGAAAGTATAAATTTTTGTCCCCTATTTGAACAATCACTATTTACATCTTCACATAGAACATTACGAGGTGTAGTTTCTTCTAGATTTTTCCCCGATCTAGAACCTACCAATTCCACTTCATCTTTTGGTATAGCACCGAAACTAACTTCAGTTTTAACTGTTGTCTTCCTAGTAGTAACTTCTTCGGGATCTCTAATCACAATTTTAACTTGAGTTTTGTTGGCAATAAACTTGTCATATATTAATTCCTTATAAAGAAGTAAAATACGACTGAAAATTTTAGAAAATACACTTTCATTATGATGAAATTCGTCCGCTGGTGTTGATAATTTTTCCGTTTTGAATGAAAATATTTGTATTGTATTCACCAACACGTCCGCTAAAATTTCGTTCCACGTTAGATTTTTTTTATTGTCGCTGGGATTGTTTTGATAATACTGCAATTTCCTTAAAAGTGTTCTTTGTGTGTTATATTCATGAATGTTCTTCGCGTCGACGGCATCGTCCGTTTCACCCATAAATATTATTAAAACACAGAACAACAGTTCGGCTTTCATTTTTTTTACGCTTTTGATGCTATTTTCTGTAACAATGGCGCGAGCAACTGTCAGATTGAACTGCGATTATGTAGATAAAGTATCGCAGTTAGTTGTACGATCGCGGACAAAAGTGTTCTCAAATTGATAAACACGGTTCGTTGAATGTAATGATATATTTTTTTATTAAAAGATTGCCAATAAACGCGAGAGCGTATGACTAAAAAATATAGTCATGACTTGTGTTCGACTTGGTATGACATTTTATGATTTTGGAACAGTTTTGGTACGTTTAATTTGTCTGTTATTTTTTTTTATGTAAAATTATTAGTAATTATTATTACTTAATTATTAAATTATAAATTATTTTTAATTTAATTAATTTAATTATGTATTCTCATTAAAATGTGAACATTTTGTGGTATGTATTTTATTTGTTATGTTATCTTTAGATGTACCTATTCGTGTGTATCATGTGTATGCAAAATCTATCTATCTATGTGTATATCTGTCTATCTATGTAAATATCGGCAGGCAATCAAACAGTTCACTTGATGATATGTGATCAGACTACAATCAAGTGTATCTCCACTCCACTATGGCCGGCGTACCTCCACTTTCGGGTACGCCGAGGTGCTGACAGGGAGCGTAGCCCTTCCCGCGCTTCCGTGGCGGGGCACCGATTTCGTGTCATAACGTCCCTGCGACCGCGCCCATCAACGGCCGCGCTAGAAAGTCGTTGGGTTTTAGCATAACCCCACAGCGTCCCCTACACTGTCCGGATATCCAAGAGGATTTCCCAACGTTAAAAAAAGCTCCAAGAGTTCTAAATACGTAAATATCGATATTAAAAAACTATAAAGTTTTTATATACATACTCAGCTAGTAGCGACTTCGTCCGCGTTGAACGATGAAAGGTACCCTATGTCCTTTCTGGTGTCCCAGACAACGTGTATGCAAAATTTCATGGTGATCTGTTCAGTAGTTTTTGCGTGAAATAGTTACAAACATCCATACATCAATACATGCTTTCGCATTTATAATATTTATTTAGTTATTTATTTATATTTATTAATCTAAATCCACAGCTCTCAACATAAATATTTACAGACAAAAACATAAACATAACCAACAGCCAATTACGGATTTTACATTTATACAATTACATAATACATATTATACATAGATACACCTATACACAAGAGTTTATCACATACTTACCACTCACATAGAACTGCCAAAGTGCTCACTGTTTAAAAAAATAATAACAAAAACATAACCAATGTAATCGCTAGCCAGCAAGAATGTTGCCAATGCTAGTACGGATTATTATTTTTAAAAATTTTTCACATCAATATAAAAAACTAATTTATGTTTATTGACTAGGTGTTTGGTTGTTTTAAAAACCCAACTAATTAAAATTTAACAATTCCACGATTTCACTGTGCTACATGACTGTCTCTCTGTCTGATAAGATAAGGCACAAAGCAAACATTAACTAAATGACGCGATGCTAAGTCAACAGCAGAATGTAGTAAACAATCTAATCTATAAAAATTTTAATTGGTGAAAAAATTAACTAAGGACGTTAGCTAATAAATAATATTGCCTAATAAATGTTCTTTAGCCTCAATTTTTTTTTACCAGCTGGTAAAAAACAAGGGATTTCGTCCATGTGGAAAAATAGAAAATCTAATATGCTGTGACTACATCTTTACCGCTGAAACGAATTTTTTTAAATATTTTTTATGATCCCCTATGTACCCTATGTCTTTTCCTGTACCCTTGACACGTGTACAAAATTTCATGACGATGAGTTGAGTATTTAAACCGTGAAAAGTTATCAAATGGAGTCACTTTAACATTTATAATATTAGTACGTAAACTGTTGAGGTTTTGAATCTCTTGATATTTTGTACTTTTGTAATAAAAATTTTTTAGTTCAAATTCAAATTCAAATTCCTTACTTTAACATTATTGTTATTAATTGCTATTAATTTAGTTACTTTTATAAAAAGTTAAATTGTCACTGAACTACTAGTTTTGAATGCTAATTCTATACGTAAAAATAAGACTAATAATTTTGATGCTGTTTTAAAATAAGTTACAAGCAAGTCTTTTGCCATTTCATGTTATTTAAGAAATGAAGATATTAATATTTTATTTAAAAACAAAAAAAAAAATCACTGAGTTATTTATTATATTTTAAAAGATAGTCTTATCTTAATAAATCTAGTATTAAGTATTTTATTTATATATTTATATTTACCAATATTCTATTTAATTTATCATATTTTCTAAACTAAAAGACTAAATCAATGTCACTTAAAAATTTAATAATTATTTTTAACAATAACCTAATAGTTTTAAATTATTTTGTCTACTAACTCCAATTATTTTACTGAATATTATTTATTATTTAGCTGCAGTTACCAGTCGAAATAATATAAAATACGTAATATGTGAATACTTTTTACATAATAAGATTTATTCCAGTGTTTCTGAGAACAAATAGAAACAAAGAAACGTCGTGTGAAGAGGAAAAATTCATATTTTTCACAGAAAGCAGTTGGAGGCTGCGATTTAGGTGTTGACGGTACAGAGCGTATACCCTTCAATCCAATTTCATGGATCCGTCCTTTGAGGCTCGGACAAATATGTACCCGGATTATTAGTATAGGTGGTCACACTTTGTATCCATATAGGGGAAAATGCGATTTTTATTGTACTTTTCAAAAGGGATACCTTATTGTATGTCGAATACAATTTATTTTTATAATAATAAAACCTTATATTTGTTACTTTTATGGAGAAACTAGCTGGTGCCCGCGACTTTGTCCGCGTTGAACGATGAAAAGTATCCTATGTCCTTTCTGGTGTAACAGACAACGTGTATGCAAAATTTCATGGTGATCGGTTCAGTAGTTTTTGCGTGAAAGAGTTACAAACATCCATACATAAAAACATGCTTTCGCATTTATAATATTGGAATATTTAACCTAAATTCCTTTATCCTACTATGGTCGGTAGAGCACTTGCAGCACCTGCGGCTTTGCTCGCGTTATAGGCGACGGTAGCCACCAACCATCAAGTGGACCGTCAGCTTGTCTGTCGATCTAAGCATTAAAAAAAACCCCTGAGACCGCGACTGTTTCGTTCGATAAACATGCGAAAATTTTGAATTAATATTTTTATACACTTCTATGACAACAACTATGAAAATGTATCTATGAAAATATAATTTCTATATTTTCATACACACAAACAGAAAAAAATCTATCCACAATTTTCCGCAATTACCTCATTTATACATACAAATAGACAAACAATACTGTCGTGATGTATCTTTACACCAACAAAAGACAGACTTTGTGACTATGTTCACTTGTTTAATTTCAAAGATGGCTGTTTATATAAGGTTTCTTTATCACAATTTTCCGGTAACTACAAGCACATACAAGTGAGTAAACATTTCACAACCAATAACATAGAAAATGCAACACACGATTGAATTTCTCCCTGTTACGTTTCATTCCCTATGAGTTTACACAGGGTTGTCGCTTTCAAATTAATTAAATGCTCTTGAGATTATGGTCAATTTTTAATGCAATAGGGGTGGCTATAAATATTTACATCTTATTAACTTTAAAGACGTTTAGACGCACTAAAATAATTTTTAATATCACATTTCATTTTGTACTAGCTGGTGTCCGCGACTTCGTCCGCGTTGAACGATGAAAGGTACCCTATGTCCTTTCTGGTGTCCCAGACAACGTGTATGCAAAATTTCATGGTGATCGGTTCACTAGTTTTTGCTTGAAAGAGTTACAAACATCCATACATCCAAACATACTTTCGCATTTATAATATTAGTACGGATTAATCCATGGTAATATAGGTTTTATTGTTTATATTTTTTGTGAGATAAGTTGTGTGTGATTGTTTTTACCTGAATAAATAAATAAATTTCAGTTTATTTTGATTTTGGTAATTTGCATCTAAAGTTCTTTTGTTTCTGGTCCATTTTTATATGAACAATTGGATTTGTTTTATTTTTATATCTTAGTAAAAACAGTAACTGTAAACATTATAAAAGATTCGATGTCTGTGGCCTTAACGTATTATTACTCAATTGTTATGGCTTTGACTAATGTAAAGAGTCATGAACAAGGAAGGCTTTGTGTATACTCGTATAATTTGCAGAAAAATATTGCATCCATCGCTAGTATGCAAATAATCATTAATTATTCTACTGACAACCCTGTAACATACCCTAAGGGCACTTATTTATAATGTTTACGTTTTCCTTTTACATTGTATACCTATACTTGTCGGAGTTTAATTGGATTTTTTTTTTATAAATGTACATGTGATTTAAAATCATCACATACGATATAATTTACCATATAGATAAAGTCAGTCGGAGTGATGGTTATATTCGTTGGCTGTTATATTCTGTAACTGGCTTACAATTTGTTTATAGAAACGAGCAACAACTTTTATTTTGTTTTTCTATTCTGAGAAATATTTTTCTCCCCTGAGGACTATTAGTATGTACAACTAAATACCGCAAGGTATAACTATACCAATTTTTAAAACTACATGAATCATTTCCAATGATTTTATTAATTTGACTGGGCTAAATTCAACAATAAAAAAAAAAAAAAAACTGAATTTTACATGTGCTTGCAAAGGAGAAGAATATATAGACGCTTTTAATTCTGTTTTAAACATGAAAAATTACATTGACTATTCACTAACCTCATGAAAGAAACTCCACTAATTACAGTTTCAGCAACTGTCAGTCAGCGTGCTAACGACGCGTCCAGTTGGAAACCAGTTAACAGCGATGACTTGACAACGCCAAATAGTTTCGGTCGCTTATTTAGTGTTTTAAGAGACCATGCACACTTTCCGGCACCGTGCTCAGTTCCTGTCTATAATAAAGTTTCATATTGAGACACGAAGCAACAAAATTCGTTCTAAAGAAAAGCGGCTACATTCCTTTAGATCGTATTTCGTTGCTTCGTGTCTCAATATGAAACTTTATAAAAAATTGTAGACATACTTACCGAGAGTCCTGATTGAGCCATTATTAATAATTCCTTCTCAGTCACGAGTTAATATTTTTTTAAATGAGTGACGCTAGTGTACCTTTGCACGCGCTCTTAAGGGGCTGTCTTAGCTAAAAAGCGTGATAAGAGTAGCGCCGATGAAACCGAATTAAAAAAAAATATCGAAAAATATTAAAAAATATTTTGTGTTTCCTATATGTACTTATATATTTCTTTTGAATTTTTGGAAAAACCTTAGGGAACTTTACTTTTTCTGGATGAAAGGTACCTTATATACTTTTCAGTACCTCTGATAACGTGTATACTTAATTTAATGACGTTCAGTTAAGTAGATAAGGCGTGAAAGCTTAACAAACTAATAAACTTACTTTCGCATTTATAATATTAGTTCGCCCGCTTAAGTTTTTTTTATTATAAAATATAGCCTATGTTACTAGCTCATAATATATCTTTCTTTCATTAGGTAAAAGAATTTTTTAAATCGGCCCAGCAGTTTTTGAATTTTTTCATTACAAACATACAAAAATACAAATCTTCTCTACTTATAATAATAAGTATAAGAAATATATATTTGATGATGAAAATATGTACTTAATAAAAACATTGACAAATTCAAAAAATATTTCAATCGGTATTAAACAATCGTTCGAATTCTCCGAAGTTCCTTTTAAATAAGCTCCCGTAGGAGAACTGAATCTTATGAAACGTTATTGTTTTACATTTACCAACGTTCCCGGTTGTTCCCGCAAACCATAGAGTATGTCCGACAAAACATCCGGTAGATGTGTATGGACTGTTAAATGTTTGGCAAGTGCATACGTACTCCAGACTTTTGTTAATAAACGTTTCGTTGTATTCCATTTTACTATAGCGAATATTGCAATTTATTGTATAATGTGTACTTATGGTCGGCTTAAGCCCAATCTTTGAGTGAAATGAAAATCACATAGCCAATAATAATCAGGTAATTACTAACTAAGATGTTATCCGTACTTTAATATTATAAATGGGAAAGTATGTTTGGATGTATGGATGTATGGATGTATGGATGTATGGGTGTATGGATGTATGGATGTAAGGATGTATGGATGTATGGATGTTTGTAACTCTTTCACGCAAAAACTACTGAACCGATCACCGTGAAATTTTGCATACACATCGTCTGGGACATCAGAAAGGACATAGGGTACCTTTCATCGTTCAACGCGGACGAAGTCACAGGAACCAGCTAATATATTAATATGCTATGATGGAAATATAGACTTTAAAATTGAAGCATTAAACTTTCTGAGCACTTAAGTCTCGGTTTGATTAAATTGAATTTGTCATAATTTGTTTAACATTTCTTTTATTGCTGTAGTACTATTCTAGTAGTGGCAGGGCATGCTGCATTCTGAGATGGAGCGTGCCTTCACTTTCGGGTACGCCGAGGATAGCCTTGGAGGGGCACCGATGTCGTGTCATAACGTCCCGGCGACCCCGCACATCAATGACCACGCTAGAAAGTCACGAATCTGGCATAAACCCGCACAGTGTCTCCTACACTGGCGGTTATCCAAGATAATTTCCCAACGTTAAAAAAAGGGGTATGCTGCATTTCGCCATCATTTTGGACAACCCGTCTGGCCGCAGTAAGGGTGCAAGCAGGCTGTTAACCCATTTGATGGTAAGTAGATAGATATCGTCGTCTAAGGACACACACAACACAAGGGGAATGCATGTACGCTTCCGACAATTCCCTGGAGGAAATTGCTCTCCATTATTGAATATGCATTTTAAAGACAGTTTAATTAGCATTTTCAATAACAAAGAAAACGTAGTATGTATGTACGTATATTAGAAATTTTCACCTTCACCGAGTGGTCTGTAGCAAACGGTTAATTTTAAACGAAATTTATATACCGAACCAACAAACGATTTCAACAAATTATAATGTTATTTAGGTCATTATTTTGAGAATATTCCATTACAGTAAGGTTCCATTAATTTGTTAATAATGACATTTCAATATTTATGTACGTACAAAACCATTACGTCTCTAGTGTTCTTTGTTAGAATATTCAATACTTAAGTAGCGGTATTATGGAGGGATCAAATTGAAGTTATTTCGGGCGAAAGTTCTCAGTGAAACGCGATGAAGCCCTAGAGACAGAAACGATCTGATTGACCTACTTTGTGAGCTGTTGTTTTTTGTGTATTTTTCTTTTAATGTTTTTGAGACAATTTCGTTATGTAAAATTATTATCTAAATATTGTAAATATAATTTTCGTTTTAAATTTTTTTGCGTGACAATAAGGTTAATAACATTCCGTCTCTAATACACTCAGATTGGGTCTTATTTAGTTGAATCTCTAAGAAATAGAATTTAGAATCATTGAGAAGGAAACTCAATGATTCTAGATTCTATTTCTCGAAATTCAGGCTCGTCAGTTATAGGACTACTAGTTTTTCTCCACGACTTCGTCCGTACCCTTTTTCTTAGGTGTTAAAACATTTATTTAATATTCATTTTTATTGTCCATAAATAAGAATTAATTACTATAATTAAGTACCCAATTTAAATAGTGGCAGGGCAACTACATTTCGCAGTCATTTGAGCAGCATCTCTGGCGGCAGTAACCAGCCCTTTAATGAAGACAACTGTGATATAACAGCACGTGCCCAGTTGTATTTCCGATGAATAAGGTATGCAGGAGCCCATTACCCTATCCCTTTTACGAATACCTTATCCTACTATGGTCGGTAGTGCACTTGGAAAACATATGGAGTTGCTTGTGCTATAGGCGACCGTAGCCACCTACCATAAAGTGTACCATCGACTGTCTGATGACCTATCTTCTTCCCTTCTTTAACCTGTCATGGTGGTTAGCGCATCTGTAATTATCTGGAGTTATTTATGTCCTTTCCTTAGGCGACCTATAATCCGTCAGCCTATCTTCTTTTATGTTAAGGTCGACAGACAGGCTGACGGTCCACTTGATGGTAGGTGACTGTCGTCGCCTATAACACAAGCAACGCAATAGGTGCTGCAAGTGCGCTGCCGACCATAGAAGGAGTAAGATAAGCATATTATATGCTTTCACGGTGGTCTTCTATAAAAAGGTGGTTACTGCCGTCAGACGTGCTTTCCAAAATGACTGTTAAACGCAGTGTGCCCTGCCATTACTTTCAAAATCCAGACCGGAGTCAATTTTGAAAAGTTCATTCACAAAGTTGACACGCAGGGATTCAAACCTGAGGCCCGTGATACGTTAGGCAAGCACTCTCACCGCTCATCCAACGGTCTCGTCAAAAGTCGTCAAAACGTTTTAAATGACAGATTCTAATAGTGTTCTGATGCATTTTAAATATTAAATTTGACGTTGATTCATGTAATAGTTGACACGTAATATAGATATTTTGCACACCAAATGTGGTAGTACATGCTGGTACGTTGTATTGAATGGCAAATAAATGATTGATTGATTGAAACGTATCTGCGAGATTTCAACATAAAAAAACAGACATCTATTTAGCGATTAGCAGTGTAATTGTAATCATTGTGTAAGGTTATATTCAACTGTAAATCTCATATAAAACAATATCGTCGCCTGTGTACATAGAGTAATTATGTTGTGCGACGTTGCGAAGACATCGCCAGGGGTTTCTCCAGGGAAATTAGTTTTCTGTCCGTCCCTCATACGGAGTTATTGCGGCGTGAACATGCGTGCGACCAACCTTACAGGGATATGAAAATGGTGCCACATTCAGCATTTCGGTCACGGCGAACCTAGGCGAGAGAATAACAAATAGGTTATCAATAATGCTTCAAGTGATTTCGTAGGTTATGGGTTTTTTTTTTAATTGTGTGTAAATTTTTAAATACCTTAAAATAAAAGAATCTATTTAAAAATATTATTATAAAAAGTAAGTCATAAATAGATAAGTTTGTGTTGTCTATGAAGTGCCATCATGAATATTATGTTTAATTTTCATTCTATCAAAATTAAACTAAACAATACAGTCAAAGCGGTGAACACTTGATATTCTAAAATTTCGATGACCATTCAAATGTTTGTGTACGTTTGACATTGATCAAATATTTAAAATATTTGAAAATTTTCATTAATAAATCACCGTGAATTAACTGCACTGTGTATTGCATTGCATCCTACACCTGTGCCGCTGCTTGTTATTATGGGTGACGGTAGCCACATACCATCATGTCGACCGTCCATCTGTCTGTCGTCTAGAATCTAGATGATGAATAGTTCAGTACACAAGAAAGTAGAGAAAACTTGTCATAATTGAATTTGTTTTCCAAGTGTACCGGCACTAAAGGTAACCGTTTGAATTAAGTGTTTTATTTTATGGGCTCAGCTAAATTGTTGTTACGATAAAACCTTATCTGGAATCCATAGAGTTTAGAGCCAGCACTAGGAAGGGTTCGAGAGTTCGCCGGAAGAGGGAGCCACTTTTTTATTGTCCGACGTGAGTGAAATGAAAGCTATTTTATGTGTAGACGAATTAAGTTTTTATAGCTTTTTATGATGTATCTTCTTTTACTTGAAAACTTTGTGAAAGGTATAAAATAATATTTTATTACACTCCCCTTTATTATCTTTAATCTGTGCTTTATATATAAAAAAAAATCTCTCTAAACGAGGTATTATTATTTAATCAAAAAACCAATGGACGATAAATGCTATAAAATTGTTTTATTTAATGAAAAAATCGGTAAAATTGTTATTCAATTAGTTTAGTTGAAATAACCTAAATTATAGACATATAATTATAGACATTGTTTAATTCCTACATTTTCAGTAATTCATTCCTATACATGTTAGAGAAATACTTTCTTATTATACAATAAAGGTGTCGAACCATATTGAATTAGTTACTTACATATGAAATTGGCGGTTAATATGAAAAATAATAATAATAATATAAACTCTGAAATTATATATTTATTCAAAGTATCAATTGCTACCTAAGCATTTTTGCCACCTCATTGGTATAAGTCACTGATTCCTTTGCAAAAGAAATTTTAGGAGCAGTACATCGAAATATCTTTACAAGAGTATCATTCAAAATGTTATACTAATTTATGTTTTATCGCTTGATTTTAGTAACGGAAAATCAATTATAAATCTCAAATTAACAGACTCTTTTATTTAAAATCTATAGTAATATATATTTGTATGTAAGCACCACCTTCAAGCTTTAGTTAGCCGCAATAGGTCATTGATAGAGTCACGTAAATGTCGTCCGACATTGACACGCTCGTCCATCAATGCCCGAAATGAGGCAAATGTCGGCCAGCCGCTGCCGTAATGCGTTAATAATAGATGAATTATATGCCAATATTACCTCTCTGTTGAGCAGAATAAACATTACTTACTTTACTTTTTAACATAATACGATTACATAGCAAGCAATGAAAATAATATTATAATGTTCTAAACAATTTATGAAGCTGAAGTGTTCGTCTATGATTTTGAAATAAATTCTCTTATAAACAACCAGCTTCGTCTGCGTATAAACGCTACTTCTTCCGAGTAACTTTATTAGCCTATATTACTCGCTGATAATGTAGCTTTCTATAGGTGAAAGAATTTTTAAAATCGGTCCAGTAGTTTTTGAGATTATTCATTACAAAAAAAATAATAATACATGAATTACAAATATTTTCTGTTTATAATATTAGTATAGATAACTTGTATTGTTGTTTTGCAGTATATTTTTTATATAAGTATTCAATTTTAGATGCTTTAGGGATACGAAAGCCTATTACTGTCCCACCTTCTGACCAGAGGTGCCTTTGGAATTGAATATCCCCCATATTCAATTCCAAAGGCGGAATAAAAAAGCTTAATAAAAGAGTATTAATTTCAAAACCACACATATTTGTCGTGAGTGAAAGACTAACGAATTTAGTGTGAAGATAGTGTAACTACACCTTAACTTTAGGCGCTTGATAATATTTATGTAAGTATATCACAAAGTAATAATTTATAAATTTACGAAGCTTTCCAGTAACCAGAGACATCTTACGCCATCGGTATTTGAAATTCAGCGTTTGTCCGTCACACACCCAGTCCGTTCGCACAAGAACAAAAAAATGTTGAACAAATTTCAACTCAACAGCTCCTTTGATAAAGTTGAAAGTGGCTTAGCGGGGCTCTGTGGCCGAATGTACTTTGTGTGTAGAAAATATTCACAGATGGGGCGGCGAAAACTACGAGTTACGAAGCGTTTTTGAAAGGTAGTGCTCAAGTCACAAAAAATAAACTATGAATACAAAATAAGTGATGAAAAAGTGTAAAGTTATTCTGTTCCTTATTCGATAAGTAAATCAAGTGTAAAATTCGTTAATTATTTTACCGTTGCCTAATTTATACTCTATACTAATATTATAAAGAGAGAAGATTTGTATGTTTGTAATGAATAAACTCAAAAACTACTGCACTGATTTTAAAAATTCTTTCATCTATATGAAGCTAAGTTATCAGCGAGTAACGTAGGCTATATTTTATGAAGTTACGCGGGCGAAGTTGCGTGCAACAACTAGTAATACAATAAAAGTAACACTAGAGGTGCTGTAAGTTCCCTACCGACTATAGTAGAATTATATGTAGATAGGGTATGCATTCAATTACTGCCGTCAGACGTGCTGCTCAATAACGCAAAAACAGCTGAACGGATTTGGATGAAATTCGGCACACAGATAGTTTATTATCTGGATAAACATTTGCGGGAAAAATTTTAGGTTACCGAAGGATCGTCTAAAAATTAAAAAAAATCCATATTCGCAGCTACGAGTACCATTCTTTTTTCCGCTGAGTTGTAATAGCCTCTAGCCGATTTGGAGTCGTAGTTTTATTTTCAATAATTAAGAATTCTTTGTGAATCTGATCAAATTTCTTATGTCCTGAGAATTGTTTCGCAATAGTAAAAAATAAATCTCATATTTTTCGTAGATTCTTGTATAGCCTTTGAGTCGGGATCCGTGACTGGCTCTGGTAACGTTCAAAACAAAATATTCCCAGATTAAAGTGTGACGTGGGTGCATTACATAATGCACATGTGTATTATATACTATACACGATATGTATTAGTGTGTACGGTTTGTACATTTTTAAAGTAGTTCCTTCTTTAAAAATCTGATCCATCTTCCGTTAATTCCATTTAAATCATTTTAATTTAGTATTCAGTCAATAGATAATTCAAAATACATGTAGGTAATTCCCACCGAAGTGCTGCCCCCTAGCGAATATTTTTTAAATCTTCAGAGTAAAAAAGGCACATTGATTGAAATACCTTCTTGGTTTTTGTAACAGTGTCTGAAAACAATGACTTTATTTTGAAGTGTAATTAATTAGAAACGAAATTAAACCGTTGTGGATACAAAAGGCCTGATCGTCAACGGCCGCTGCCATGCGCCTTGTCTCTCGGGAATTACGTTGCGTCCTGGGTCCACAGGATCTCTATAATCCGGGGAACGGGCCGTTTTCTAACTAAGATCTCAAATAAAACACTTAAACAGTAGGACATCTTATTTCAGGTACACTCATTTGCACATAATTTTAAAGAAAATACAAGGATAGAAAGATAAATCGTAGAAATCAAACATAAATGCTGTCGACTTATGTCTGCCACCTTCCTTCTTGACCGAGACCAGGGCGGTAGACTTAGAAGACTACCGTCCGTTGTGAGGTCCCCAAGAGATAGCCGATGTACCTCCACTTTTGGGTACACCAAGATTTCGAGAGGAAGCGCAGTCTTCTCCGCGCTGGACAACCGTAACGGGCTGCGGATGTCGTGTCTCAATTTTCTCGCAATAGACCGCACTAGAAAATACAGCTAATAAAAATGACGGTACTCAGTTGATTTTGTCACGAGATTGCGTCACCAAAATGGCTGTATTTACAATACAGCGACGTAAGATGTATCAAAGATAAATATTATACACAAAAAGTTCACATACTGTTTTGTTCGTGTACAGAACAGAAACAGTGAAAAGACCCTACATTAGACTAGGACAAAGCTTTGTGTGACCGACGCTACAACAGTATTTAGACATAGTTAATATGGATGTAAAATTGTTTCTTGCGGACCCTCACAATACAACCTCTTCAAGGTATCACTCCTGCAGCTTTAGTAACGGAAAGGAATTACCAGTCCTTCTTCCTTTCTTATATAAAAATTCGCAGGCAGGCTAATAATAGTCCAATTCATGGTAGATGATTACTTTTGCCAATTAAAATGAGCAATGCCATAGGTGATGAAAATGCGCGGCGCGGCGCAAATGATGTATACAATGGATAAGGAGGAATATTTCTATCACTAGATATATCTAACATTCAACCACAAAGTGGTCTTCTGTAAGCAAGTGGTTAGTTCCGCCAGTCAGGCTCCCCAATTTGTGACAGTGCTATTCTATATCGACATAGCGTTTAAAACAAACATCCCTGTTGATAGATTTAGTGGTAAATATCCACTGAAACATATACATTCATAATATAGTGTTTCTACATGTCTAGTTTTATGTCCTGTGCGACAATTGCTTTGTGTCAGTACTATACTCTCTACCAACTGGAAAATGTGTTGATTTGTGACCAGGATTTATTCGAATAAATGTTTATTTTCTATTGTAACTAGCCAGATCAGTATATTTTTTAGTATTGTACATGTTATGTTAAATATTAAAATAGAACAATATTTTCGCTGTTGTTAAAACATTTTTTTTTAGGAGTCTTCAAAAAAGTGAAACATGTATGCACTCAGGAAATTTCAAAGAAGCGCTTACAGTGCACAGTTGACGTCTTAGGCCAGTTCTAGCAATCTATACTCTATTACTAATATTATAAATGCGAAAGTATGTTTGGATGTATGGATGTTTGTAACTCTTTCACGCAAAAACTACTGAACCGATCACCACGAAATTTTGCATACACGTTGTCTGAAACAACAGAAAGGACATAGGGTACCTTTCATCCAGAAAAAAGGACTATTCTCAAGGGATAAATAAAAAATAAATAACTAACGCCTGGCCAAAGTGTTATAGCAACACGAGGTCAAGCATTATATTGCTTTTTTTTAAATTTGCAACGCGGACGAAGTTGCGGGCACCAGCTAGATAGTATTATAAATAAATAAGTAGATTGGGTATGACTTCGTATTATACATAAATCTGTATTTTGCATTTTCAGTTTTATTATTACAGTTAATATTATGAGTTCTTTTAAGAATAGTAGTGTGTGGATGACCATTATCTTTTTGACAGTGACACCTGTACCTTATATTGTCTATTTCTAGTTGTCAACACGTTTGTCAAAGCAGTGACATTACATAGATTACCACTCAAGTTAAATTCTGATTACGTAGTTGTCTCTACGACATGACTTATGACTCAATTAAGTACTGCATGCAGACAAGTCTTTGTAACATGATACTAGTCCTTGACAACTCGTACAAAGACTTGACTTGTTGACATGACTGTTTGCTTGGTGACGTGCCAATTGATGGACTAGGCACTGGGTGGTAACTTAGGAAGAACCTACTTACCTACTAACTTGAGCAACATAACGGGGATATAAGTAGGTATACTACGGTAGGATAGAAAGTTAAAACATGGGAATAGACTTAGTTAGGGGATCTTTTACTCGTTAACAAAGAATATATGCACATTTTTTTAGCTGATGTACACTGACATTTTTTTCACTACAAAAAAAATATATGTAAAGATTGTTTAGGACTAAAGCTAGGTTCACATGACCGCGCGGTACAAGATCAAACTAAACAGTGTTCCTTGTTAGTGATGTTCCGGATATGCGAAGAAGAAGAAAGATCCGTATCCGTATCCGTTACATTTTGGCGGATCTTTTACCTTATTAATTTTTAATTCATAGATGAAATTCTATATATAGGTGATTAGGTAGCAATGAAAAACTATTAAATTCCATTCAGATTATTTTTTATTTCTTAAAATCAAACATTTCGCACCTTTATAATGCAAGAGTTGTGACGGGCGTTAACTATCGTTTCAAGTTCACGCGCACCGACATCGATTGAGTAAGTTAAGATCCGTATCCGTATCCGTATCCGTATCCGTATCCGTATCCGTATCCGTATCCGTATCCGTATCCGTATCCGCGGATATACATTTTTAACGATCCGGCACATCACTATTCCTTGTTTATATAACCGCGCGGTATAAGTTCTACAAACATGTATCGACCTGTTCAGTTAGGTTATGTGTTTCAGTACTATGAATACGGTCTACTGAAAGAATAACTTTCTATTATTGAGGTAATTGTTGCGTTATTGGGGTACAAGTATATATGTTATGTTACTATGCATATAGTGTTTAAAATATAATAAGGGAACTTTAGTAAGATGAATGGTACACTTAATTTACTGTAAAGTGTACACTGTAAAAAAAGTATAAATAAATAAAAAATAATATATAATGCTCAAACATTTCAATTTTTTGCTCATTAAAATTAAAATGGATAATATAATTATTTTGATATTAATGTTTACAATTGGAACTTAGATATTATCTTTGAATCATTTTTTTAAGAAGTTTTTTTTTTTATTTAATTAAACTTATACCTAATTAAGACCTAAGATATTGTCAATTGTTGTATACAGTAAATATACAGTATCTATTTATCCACAGTGACAACCGTATACTAATAAAAGCTATTCGTGTACTGTGTATAACAATCAGCAAATTAATTTACAACATGCTCACAGCGGAGACGCATCGAGCGACAAATATTCTCGGTTGTTGGGGTAGAAATGATTAATTATTGTTCTAAGTAGGCTTATGTTTTAAATATCGATAAACCAGGATATAGGCCAATGTATAATTATTATAGGTATATACTAACACATAATATTAAAGGTTACCAAAACTTTTTATACATGAACACAGTATATTTATTAAACTCAAAATATTTATTTATCAAATACGTTTCCAAGAAACTCTTTTAATATGAACATTATATATTTTACCAGGCTTTCGGAAAAAAAAATGGCCATGATGATGACATATCTGAAAAAAAAAACTTTCGAAAGAAATTGAGTATACTTACCATTCTTTTTGTCATCTTTAAAAATAAATCCAATCCAGTAATGTTCAGAATCAGGAGTCGTTTAAATAATCAAGGATTTTATAATTTAAGAAGACCAGAAACGCATATGTACAATATGTAATATAATCTATACTAATATTATAACTATACTTTTTAAGTTTAAAACACATTTAAAGCACTATGTTGCTATTTTTTTTTTTTTAAAAGTACATCGACTCTTTTCATATTGGACTAACCGACTCCTGCATACCGCTTCCACTATTTAATTTCCTTCTAAATGGCCGCATCCACACCTTGTTTATACCCCACCTAACCTCATTTCGACTGAATTTATTTACACCCAATTTTCAGCAAAATATGTTAATTCCTTGGGAATTGGTGGGACAATAAGCTGTATCGTAAGGCATGCTCTACATATTAGAAGCGTTAACATCATTTTTCGTTGGGTCCAATACCTACTTATTACTGTATCTATATCTATATCTATATCTATATCTATATCTATATCTATATCTATATCTATATCTATATCTATATCTATATCTATATCTATATCTATATCTATATCTATATCTATATCTATATCTATATCTATATCTATATCTATATCTATATCTATATCTATATCTATATCTATATCTATATCTATATCTATATCTATATCTATATCTATATCTATATCTATATCTATATCTATATCTATATCTATATCTATATCTATATCTATATCTATATCTATATCTATATCTATATCTATATCTATATCTATATCTATATCTATATCTATATCTATATCTATATCTATATCTATATCTATATCTATATCTATATCCACATCCACATCCATATCTATATCTATATCCACATCCACATCCGCATCCATATCTATATCCACATCCACATCCACATCCATATCTATATCCATATCCACATCCACATCCACATCCACATCCATATCTAAATCTATATCTATATCTAATATCCAAAGATTAGATAAATGTCTAGTCTAAATGATAACTAAACAATAAGAGGTTATGTTTTAAAACTAAATTTAAAGTTTAAGTTAAGTTTATTTAAGTTTAAATAGTATCTAAGTTAAAAGCAACATAGTTTTCATCTGATAATAATGTTATAATAGCACGTATGTATTGGGAAAATATTATTGTATATTTTATAGCATTAGCCATGTTGTTGGATCGACCTTTACAGAACGGAGCTTTAATATTTGTTTAGGCTGAAACAATTAATCAGGAACCGCCGTGTTTAGCCCCGTTTAAATATATTAAACACTATTTTGTTGAAGACAATCGCCCCTGAGAACTTTAAAACAAAGTCATAAGGTCCATTTTCGCCTGATTGAATAGAATGTTAGTATATTTTATTTTTTCAAAACAAATACTTTAATAATATTTAGTTCTCATTAAGCGATTGTACATAATTTATATCTCTCATGTCCAAAGCATGAGATGTTTGTGTTAAAAAAAAAATGCGATAACCTTAAAACAGGCCAAATTTCCGGTAAGGTGTCTTAGCATTGTCGCTGAGAAACACACAAAAAAAAAAAAATAGAGATTGTTTCGAATCACATATTGCGAATAAAATAATTTAAGATTTAAAAACGTTGTGTAATATTTTACTTTAAGAACATCGAAGTACTACAACTATGGATTTTGCGTCAAAAATGCCAAAGCGGCACCATAAAAAAGTACGGCAAAAACAGAATTATGGCGGAGTCTTGCCTTTGCACGTCAATGGTAAAAGGTAATAACGACCAAGTTCTACTATTTATTTTAAACTCCAATGTATTGATATAAAGTCACATTTTCTTAAAAAGACAGATGTTAGGTTGGTTTTAATTGACAGATGACAGAGTTTATTCTCTACGCATACGTCACTTTTAAATGATCCATAAAGTTCGTAGTGTTTTGTATGGCGTGCGAAATCCAAAGTTGTAGTACATTGATGTTTAACACCAAGCGCGTAGTACTAATTCAACAAACAGAATTTCTTTGTTTAACACGACAAAGTTTTTCGCGATAGGTAAGCAACAATTAAATCAAATTAAACAAGTAAGGAAACGCAAACATTTTGTGAGGCAGGCGCACAAAGCGAACTCAGCGCTTTAAAGCGCGTCGCGCGCTAACAGACTTGCGTCCGTTGTTTGCCGCCACACAATTAAAATGCTAATTATTTGCCAACATCTCGGATTGTGAGCTGTCTCTTACCTGGATGTATGAAATTAATAATATTACAAATAACATACTAAACGTCATCGGCAAGTGTGCACAGTTGAAAAAGTTATTTCGAGACATATTTCTAGAGTGTCTATAGAGACCATTTCGGCTTGCCATTACCCATTCCTCTACATATTGTGTAAATGAAATATGATTATGTGAAAAAGATAATCCTTCTACACACGTATGACTAGACTATCATAAATCTTGGTCATAAGACTGCTGGAAATAGAGCATTCCAATTATTATCCAGAAAAACCTTTTAGCAAGCTGTTATTAGGTCGTCAGTCCATAAGCGGTATATGTTAACGCATTTAAGTGTAAATTGTATCAAATTTTAGTAAAGCCGGCATAATACGAGTGGTGTTTGTGTGCAAGAACGCACAGAACAGATTGACCCTTTTGCTTGACAAATCCCTTCGAGTCTTCTAAAGGTTCAAATTAGATTACGCTCGGCCTGAGTCCTTCTTAGTTCAAGTGAATGAAGTTTCTTTGATTAATTTATATTACATTTGATCGAGAGATGTAATTTCATAATTGAAAACTTAAAAACCACACTCGTAGCTCTCGTATCTCAGAATAATATATTTAATGGTAAGTGGTACCATCATGTGGTACGTCAGCCTGTCAGAAAACCTTATTATTAAATATCGACAAACAATGTTAACTGTTTGTGTTTTAAAGTGTTAATCAAATGTTAAATTAGGCATCAAGCAATCATAATATTATATACTGGAATAATTTTACACTGCTAGAAACAAAGGGGGTTTAAGAACTTAGTTTCGACTTTGGAAGACAAGTGTTCTTCTAACTTAGCAAGCACTCAATAATGTCGAGAAGAATTATGTTTATTTTATCAATTGAAAAATATTTTAATATATATTATTTCATCTAGTAACTCGCCCAGTAATATACACAGTCAAACCGTCTGCCCAATTTATGAGTGCAAATATTGTGATAATCTTCTGTAACGGGTATTTACTGCTATGCAATAATCTTTTTTTATGTTAAAGTTTTCAGACGGGCTGACGGTCCACCTGATGGTAGGTGACTACCGTTGCCTATAACACAAGCAACTTAACCCTGTAACACCATAGATAAGAGATTACTAAGGGATAGGGAAATGGGCTCTGGCAGCCCTTACTCACTCACCAAAACACACCAACGATGCTGTTATTTTATGATAGTCTTCTGAAAAGGTGTTT
Organism: Synanthedon myopaeformis; assembly: GCA_944738685.1. Taxonomy (NCBI): domain Eukaryota; kingdom Metazoa; phylum Arthropoda; class Insecta; order Lepidoptera; family Sesiidae; genus Synanthedon; species Synanthedon myopaeformis. The sequence continues at coordinate 10,427,437 of OX122922.1, read as the reverse complement.
TTACAGCTAAAAAACGGTTTGCCTTGTTTATGACGCAAACCTGTCACAACAAATGCAGACATAGCAACAAAAAAATGAGGTGTGGCCGTGTATTTTACGAGTATTATATGTATATATCCAATAAATTCGAATTAACCATTATATACCAAGCGATTGTTTGATCCTTTAGCTATCGAGTGATGTCATTTAATTTTGTATTAAATGATAGTTATGAAGCCAGAGTATCAAACTTTACCCCCGATTTTGTTTGAAAGTTAAGGGAACATATGGCCCCTGTGGTTGGAGCGCACATATTTTCGTAACTTCAAGTAAGATTGCAAAGTCAAATGTTTGTGAGTTCGCGAACACGATAACAAATTTATTATTGCTTTGTTTTCAGTAAGAGGGAAATTATGTGAATTATTAATTAACCCGAGGCCGTAATAATATAATACACGTGCGCCTTCATTATAAATTTGATAAAACAATGTTGGAGAGTGGGATATTTTTTTATGTCAAGATGATATGTAGGCTGACGATCCAATTGATATATAAAAACCTATAAAAACCTATAAAGCCTATAAAAACAAGTAACGCCATAGGTACAGTTCGTAACATTTTAAAAGTTATGAAGATACATCAAAAAGGTGCTATAAACAAACAAAAGTTTGGGTGATTTCTTACTTGAATGCTATTGTATTGTTGAACACCATGTTATCATAACGTTTTTTGAGATTCTACCAATGGTTTTGATATTTCTTACCATAATAAATTTAAGTTAAACGAACCTAATATATTAATCTAAATGTATTTTTAAACAATATCATTCAGTTTAGTAATTTTTTTCTCTAACAAATAAACTTTTAATATTACTATATAATTTATTAATAACCTTTAAGATGTTTGAAATTACTTACTTGCTTATTCAAAAAAGATAATAGGGGCAGCGTAAAAGAAAGCCAAATTTCTGGCCAGAATGTTTTAGTCAGAAAATTATACGAAATTATCAAACAGATGTCCTAATTCCATTTGATCTTTTGTAGCAATTTTCTTTTGGTTTTTTTTTCTCTGTGTTGACGGGGGTCGGCAAAAGGCCTCTTTGCCGAGATCAAAGGTCTTGGTAATCTAACCAGTATTTGGAATTACGTCGCCCGGCCGGAGTCAGGCGGACGCAAAGGGCATCAGTAATGGGTTTAGCACAATTTGTAATGAGTATATCAAATCGAGGAATTCGTGTTATTACGTTTCTAGATTACGTGTGTAGCATTCTTATTTATTTTATTTATTTATTATTATCTAACACATATTTACACACACAGGATGATAACAATGTCTGTAAAACATTATTGGTTTGTCTAGACATTTTATTTTACGCCAACACAACAACATTACACTAAGTATATGTAATTATAAGAACATAACAACTCATTAACATGCCTAACTGAATCGCATACAAGATGCAACTCAGTTAGCAGCATTAAAAATAGAAGAACACCGTTGCCTTATTATCTAACAGCAGACGACTTGCGGCCAACTTGCGACAGGCGAAAACTTTTTATCAATTTGTGCAATATTGCACTAAATCGTGTTTTTGGTATCACGTAACTCATAATAAAGGTGTGGTTTGCGATGAGGCCTCTTAAAGAGAATAACTAAAAAATTAAAATTAAAATTAAAATTAAAATTAAATTAAAATTGAAATTAAAATTGAAATTGAAATTGAAATTGAAATTGAAATTGAAATTGAAATTGAAATTGAAATTAAAATTAAAATTAAAATTAAAATTAAAATTAAAATTAAAATTAATTTTAACACGTGTACTGTTGGTGTATCTTAATAAATAAATAAATTAAAAAAAAAGTGCATAATTTTTGTATGGCAGCAGACGCAATCGCAAGTTGTCTGCTGTCGTCTGCTGTTAGATAATACAAGTAAGTTGTGCGTGCACTCGCTACACAGGGCGTCCCATTCTATGCAGACATATGTTTTCGGAGTGTAGTTATTTAGTTTAGGTAAAATTTTTTTTAATCACTGGATTTTTAAAGACTGGAGGACAGCTGCTCGGGTAAGAGAGATATGGAAGAGCCTGGAGGAGGTTTATGTCAAGGGACAGCCTGACTTACAGATTGCCTATGTTAGTATTTAAAATTAATTAAAAAAGTGTATACAGTGAATAAAGGCTATTTTTATTTTTTATTTATTAATATTTTTTTAAGGTACGCTTTATGTTTTTTTTGTGTAATTTAATTTTTTAGATTGATAGCTAAATTATTAATTAGATGGGGAATTATATACTGCGAGGTTCTTTTGCCATAAATTTTGGCTTATATAATAACTTATTAGTGACCTTTCTATATTGTGTGACTTTGGACTACCTTTATTTACTATGTGTGTTTTCATTCTAATTTTTTTAATGCTACTAGATCAAACATATTTGACGTTTTTATCATCAAAAACATTAGTTTTTATTGAATTACGATCAAATATAACGACAGCGCGCCTAGGACTTTACTTAAAAATAACAATAAAATACTAATTATTTACATTTGAGTGATAATTATGTTATCACACCGATGTAAGCGGTCCTTTAGTTCTAAAGACCCTGAAAAACAATTTATTCATGGAATATGTATGTAAATTTTGTACCCCACACTGGGCTGATCCCGTTTTGCCTGCGGAGCCTCTTTTTGTGATTTTTACGATCCAAGACTTTCACTATATCTTTTTGTGTAGTGTATAAATATTAATAAGCCTCGACTGACCTTATTTTTTGTACTTCGGGAAATTCTAGTTTTAAATAATAATGTACAAATGTTATTTTAAAAAAAAAATGAAGACATTATTCAAGACATTATTTATTTATTTATTTTTCATTATACAAAGGAAAAAAAAAGAGAACGATTCGCATTATTGTGTAAAAATTAGAGGTTGTGTGATTAGATTTCAATTGTTTTAAGAATAATTGTTATTATATATATAAAGATTAAACTTATTAATTACAGTGTTCACATTGAAGATTTAGACCACCAGAAAATTAGATCTCAGAGTCAGCTGCCTATTATAAAGGGAACAATGAACTCTAAAAAAACTATTTAAGGCCTAGAAATAAAATGTGTTAGCAAAAGCCACATATAAATAAATTCCATAAGGAAAGCTAAAACAGTGTGTTCTATCAAAAAGGCATGTTTAGTGTTGAAATTCTTGTGCGATTGGGGATTGGCGGCTGAGCCAGCTTGGCCTCTATACTGAGACGTGAGCCGCGCAGACCACTCTTACACTTAGAGTAAGCGAAATTTTATCTGTGTTCAATATTCGACGACACGTTTGGTCTAGTGGCTAGTAACCCTAGCTGTTAACCAAACGGTCGCGGGTTCGAATCCCGCTAGGGGCAAATTTTTATGTGTTAACATATTTTTTCCTTTGTACCTGAGTTTGTATTTATAATATGTATGTATTTACAAAAAAAAGTAATCTATATAGTATATCAACTGTCGGGTATCCATAATATAAGCTTTAGTTGCTTAGTATGGAACTAGATGGTGCTGTGTCGAATGTGTGATGATATTATATATATTATTATTATTATTATTTAAAGTATATTTTTTTTCTTAAATGATTTGCCTTTAATTTATTTTTTCATGTAAAGGTTGTCAGACAGGCTGACGGTCTACTTGATGGTAGGTGACGCAACGCAAGCGCACTGACCAACCATAGATACATGACATGGGGTTGGGAAGGAATATGGGAAATGGGTTCTAACATTCTTTACTCACTCACTGAAACACAACCGCACACGTGCTAGGGTTTCTGTGTAGTTTTCTGCAAGGCGGTGGTTACTGCCGCCATAGACGGGGTTTCAAATTTATGACTGCAATACACAGTGTTACTTGCCACTGCTTAATAGCTCCTATAATTCTATTTTTTAAGATTATAAGCCTATTATAAGCCTTACTAAAAACAGATTTCGAGTCTTAAGGTTCATTATCATCTCAGCCGTAGGCCATCCACAGGCGTAGGCATAGGCTTCCCCTATAATTATTCAATAGCAGGTCCTATTCAATAGCTAATAAGCTTAATTAATATCTATAAATATTAATGAAAAAACTAAAATTATTAAAGCTTCCCATTAGTGATAGGTTATTGGAAATTGTATGAGCACCTTTCAATATTATCTCCTACATTCAAAACTAACGAAATATTAGTGTATATAATTTTACATATAAAATTTAGTATTTATCTGCTTTTATCTAGGTCTCAAGTTAACCTGTGCTGGTGGAGGCGAAAGCTTTTCCGCGCTGTGTTCTTTGCGAATACTCGATTCTAATGCAAGACACGTCCAACTCGAATTTACAGGCAATTCATTCGATATTGGATTATTAGGCATTGATCTTTTTAAAATTTCCGAGTTAGACGCTTTTCCGGGCCGGCCCTGACTGTCCCCAATTTCCAATTTCACGAAATGAGAAAAAAATAACACGAAATGATCGGATTACACGCGATAAGAATTCTTAATGCTCAAACAATTTCGCCTAATTTCGCTTAACATTTTCCATTTATTTATTAATTAAGCCTCTTATGGCGGTAATTAAAAATTTACAGCCTGAAGCGATGAACGTATTTAATAAATACGAGGTTTCAGGTAAAATGATAGCGTTGTTTTATTAGAAATTTAATATTGGTATTGATTTTATAGTATAAATATATTTACATTTATGAAGCATTTGCGAGTTATCAATTTTTAATTAAGGACGTTCACAAGAAAATCAGTTTTTTTACAATCCTTTCGAAACTTTGAATACACATAGCTATAAGTGTCCTTTATACGTAGAATTTTTTTTATAGTTCTTGCGGCACTAAATTTATTACATTTTTCAACTCGTGATATCTTTCGAATGGAATGTCCGAATTAAATAATTCAAAATGTTATATAAAGGTATTAAAGCAGTCTTGAATATAAAGTAATTTATTTTGATAAGGATTAATACCAAGATACAAATAAAGAGCCTTTTCTAGCGGCGGCATTTCAATTAAATTTTTAAAATAAAATAACACTTATTGTGGCATAATTATAATAGTTAGACATATGCTATCGCGACACTTTTTGTAGATAATGTGTTCTGCAAAGTCTTAGTACATTATTTTGTTCTATCATCAATAGTTTTCGCAGCGCACGCGATGTAAGGAATATTTTAGCTCATTTTTTTTACACCTTGGGACCTTACATTATTGGAATTTCAGTAAGGATCGCTAATTTTTTTGAAAATATAATATAGCCTGTGTTACTCGCTGATAATAAAGCTTCGCAACAGTGAAAGAATTTTTCAAATCGGTCCAGTAGTTTCTGAGCCTATTCATACAAGCATAGTAGGGTTAAGTATAAGCGACTAAGAAGTTATAGAAAAATTGGCTTTTCCATCTCTTACTCACACACCGAAACACAACAGCACTCATGCTGTTATTCCAAGGGGGTACTCAGTAAGAGGGTGGTCACTGCCGGTAGATGGATTGCTCAGACCAGAGCCAACTTTCCAAAAATTAACTCTGGCGGAAATAGAACCTTAAAGTTCTGTTTAAGGGAAACACCTTAACTAATGTGCTCGTCAAATCCATAAATAATTTATTATAACCGTTATAAAATGGTTGATATTTTAAAATAAATTTCTATTGGTTTTCGTTTAAATTCATTTAAAATATTGTTTGTTATTCGTTATTTATACTTGGGAATGGAAATTGTTATTTCATAAAACCGAAGTATTTTGGAATGGAAGTAATTTGGATTTTCTACATTCAGGAATAAGATCAGTCACTCTTGAAAATATGAAATTGACACCTTAAATTACAATAGATCTCGTGTTTCCGTATTAATTAATCAAATTATTGAGTGGAGTGTAAATTTTGAAATGTCTTCCGTTTTAGGAGCGTGCAAGAAATAAATATTGCCGCTTTACTTGGCGTTTAAAATTCGAGCCCGTTCGACGAGCCCGTTGGATGAGTGGTTAGGGTGCTTGCCTTAACGCTCAGGGGAGTCGGGTTCGATTCTCGGCAGGGTCAACTTTGATAATGCAGTTCTCAAAGTTGGCTCTGGTCTGGATTTGAAAAGTAGTGTCACTGCGTTTCGCAGTCATTTGGGCAGCCCGTCTGGCGGCAGTAACCACACCCTTACCACCTTGAAATAACAGCATGTGTGCTGTTGTGTTTTGGTGAGTGAGTAAGTTATGTCAGGGCCCATTTTCTTTAATCTACTGCTTGTGTTATAGGCGACGGTAGCCACCTACCACCCAAGTGGACCGGCAGTCTGTTCTTGACCTGAAATACTGCTACTCTATGTACCGATATTTCAAAATTATTACCGAGAATGGCCGAAATATGCATGTTATATTAACGAAGTAACATCCCACGCGGCTCAAGAGTTTATATACGTTTTTTTTTAAATAATCAGCTTTTGTAAATTATACACTAGATAAAACTGCAGGGCGCCGTTAGTTTTGAAATATAGATATTTGGTAATTTATTATTGTTATTAGGCTTATAAGAGAGCCAGCATCAGATTTGGAGTGTGGCCTTGGGAATTTCTCAACTTAATATTTTAAACGTAATTGAAACAATACGAAGTAATATAAATAATAATTTTAAATAACAATGTAGGCGAAAACAGAAGTGTGTACAGACCCGATAAATAGAGCCAGGCTTTTATGAAAACTCCATCCGCGAGACCGCGAATTGTGAACCGAGAGCGTGAGCCAACTTTTAATTAAATACTAATGCCGTTCTCAAGGAAACTCACAATTATATCAAGGGATGAGATGGGACAGCGTTGTCGATAAATTTTCAAAACTGTATATTCTATTCGAATTTAATTATATAATAAAAGTTATACGAACAATTAAGTAAAACACGGTAGGTATACGTGAATGTTCTAACAATTAACTTATTTTTTTAATATTAAGAGAAGTTAATTTTAATATTTTACTGTGAAATTTTATTCTAACTTTATGTTATAAAACACAAGTAAATGCTAAACATAATTGAATGCGTTCATTATATCTGAATTAACACACTTTATTTGAATTACTTTTTAATATAAATTTAACAGTTGTTATACAACAATAATGGAGTTTAAAACCTATATCTAATGAAAAAGTCGATAAAATTGAAAAGTGTTTGGGGCCATCACTATCCCCCATGTGTACTGTATGTAAATGGCGAACGAAAGCAGCGATGAAGAAATTAATTCATATTTTACTCGCACTAATGAAGAAGCCGAAAATTGCGTTCTAAATAAAAGATTCATTGTTTTGTGACATGTCGTGTCATTTAGAATGTTACCACCATGAATTATGACAAAGTTTATGCTGAAAATAACATTCTGTTGATTGCTAACATAATACATAACTGGTTGTTAAGCACAAGAAAATATATATGGTTGACTTTGTGTCCCTACAAGGTCCTTCATGGTGTCATGGTTAATTAGGTTTAATTTCTTTGGTTTGTAAGGAAAGGGCGCGCCCTTTCCTTACAAACCAAGGTTTCTTATTTTTTTATTTAATACGATACACAAAACAGGACACTGACATTAAATACATTGAATAGATATGATTACATTGAAGTGAACTAGACAGAGGCCCAAAACACAGTGTACACAGCATGTCCATACAAAACAGTGTTGCTTACACATTACAGAAGAAAACAAAAATAAACAAAAGAGGAAAACAGAAAACAGAAATGAGCCGCACTTTCATTCAAAAGCAAGCTTAGCCATATTCCAAAAGAAGTCAATTTGAAATGAAAGCACGTCTCCACAAAGCCACAACTAAACAAATTTTTTAATAATATTAATATATAAGTGCAATAAAATATTATCCATTGAGATTTTATTTAATGATTCTCGCAGTCACAATGGCCGTGATATATTTTTTTAATTTAGTTAAACTATTTTCGAATATGTCAACTTTATTTCGATTCGAAATTTCGATTATATTGTCGACACATCCTGACAAGGGGGTTATAAAAAGAGTTATTATTGGTATGTACTTGTAAGGCAAAGTTATTGACAAAAGGATTTCGATTTCTAGGTTAATATTATCACACTCCATCGAGACTTGTGTCCCTAATACTGTAAAAACAAATTATGAACAGTGATATTAATATTCAGTTCCAACTTTCCTTCGTGTCGTCGTGACAATTTTAAAACATTACAAAGGTGATATAGTACACCTCAGTTAAAATTAAATGTCTACAAAAGCGTGATAAAAATGTTTGGCATCAGAACGCACTTGGCAACAACCCCAAAAGATATCAAGTCGCTATTGCTTTTTGGCTGTTACGAGAAAATTAAATTGCTCCATTAAGTGCCTGCCCGCGGAATTATATACTCAGGCTCAATTGGGCGCACAGCAAACTGAATAAAATCTTCGTAACTCGTTCCTTTGTTAGTTTCTTTATGGCCATCCATAATAGTTGCTGAGGATTATTTAACTTTTGCGTGTAGCAATTTCACACGACCATTTAACCAATTGTCCCCTATTTATCTCGCCATAAAGTTCTCGTTAAGTGGAGGATTAATGACTATTTTAAATTCGATTCTTTTATTATATTAAGGCTCGAGTTCACCAACAGACGGTTATTTTTAAACAGCTGATTAAAATTTAAACAGCCGTTTAATAATATTTTGTTGATCACCATCGCTAAACTGCGGGTTAAACGCCCTAAAAATCAGATTAATCATTAAGTTAATCAGATGATTAGGGCGTTTAACCCGCATTTTAGCGATTTTGAACAACAAAATATTATTAAACGGTTGTTTAAATTTTAAACAGCTGTTTAAAAATAACCGCTCGAGCCTTAGTATACAGGGTGACGGTCAACTTTTTTTTTATTAGAGATGAGTTTGCTATTGGCTAGCATCTAACCTTTTAGCCTATGATGGAGCGAGCTCACCCAGAAGATGCCTGTTCACTCGAACTTTGAAAAGATCACTTGATCGAACTTGATGGTAAGTGATCACTTGATTGCCTAAGGACAAAAGTAACACATTAAAAAGCTCATATTTTATCTAGGTCAAAACAACTCAGATGGTTAATTGTTTCAAAGTTCACTGGATGAAGTTTCTTCTAATGATAAGTTTTAATATTTGAAAATTTTTCTTAAAAATAATAACACTTTTGCCTCAGATTGATCATGATCATTAATTAAATTCCACTTTCAAATTTACGATATTAGGTATTGACGAATATCGCTTTTATATGTTTTTCGAATAAGCACAATGTTAAGTTTTCCTATATCTTTCTTTTCATTATATTTTTGTTAATGTCTATTATCTTTTATTGTATTGCCAACGTTAAAATAATAAATAATTACATTTATGAATATATTTGCTGATTGACTACACAGAAGCAATAAAATTTTACATTAATATTGAGCAATTTTCAACAAAATGTCAGTAATGATATTCTGACCGATTTTTGTCATCATTTCATATTGTATTCATATTTTAATATAATTTATCGACAAATTAGTACAATACAAAGTCGTAAGCATCAGCAATTTAAACTTGATGTGTTGTTTATGAACGCAATATTTCATGTGAATATCTCATTATAAATTTGTTTCATTTGAAAGTATATCTTTGATCGAAATTACGGTGTAATTATTAATTAATTTTGCAAATCGTTACTATGAATATTTCGTTAATGAACTCGGTTGCCATAAATTACCAATGATATTAATATTAAATTTGTATCAATAAGCTAGCTTTTGTTCGCGACTTTAGGTGTTAAAACATTTATTCAATCTTTATTGCTCAATATGTTTTTGTGTGGAGTTCAATTTATTATTATTATTATTTTTAGATGATTCCTCGGTTTTTTTTTTATGAAAGGTAAGTAGGTACTTTCTGTCCTTTTCCGTATCCCAGACAAAGTCTCTTCATGTTGAGTAGTTAAGACGTGATAATTTAATAAACAAACACAGGGTACTTTTATTAATAACTGTTTTCGGCCACAGGTTGACATTTGATTGTAAAAATTTTTGTGGTGGACAAAAAAGAAATAATTGTATGCATTTTTTTAATGATAACAATAAAGCTCGTAAATAGTTACTAGAAAAAAAAATTAAAAAAAAAATTAAAAAAAAAAAAACTAGTCATTAAATTATTTTATTGTTATCAATAAAATGTAAAAATTATATTAAATATAATTTCGTTATAGTTAAATTATCAACTTGAAAGCATAATCCAAACGATTCCGATCTCCCGTCTCAACCAAGTAAACAAAATATGATTTCTTTTCAAACTTCTTAAATAAATTTATTAAATAAAAATATACACTACAAAATGAATTTTATTTATTAACGAACACGAACTGTTTTCGCTGTTATTCATACGGGATATTTATATTTGATTTGTAACGAAGATATAAAAACGTGAACAATAACATTTTTTTTTTTAAATTTTAATAACTTTTACTGATTTATTATTTATACATTTATTACAGGAATGAAAGCAATGTCCTGTTCGCTTAATTTCTTTACATCTATACTAATATTATAAAGCTGAAGTGTTTGTTTGGTTGAACGCGTTTATCTCAGGAACAATTAGGTCGAATTGAAAAATTCTTTTTGTCTAACATAGTCCATTTATCGAGAAAGGCTTTAGGATATATAACATTTTGAAAGCGGACGAAGTCGCGGGCACCAGCTAGTATTATTATATTAAAACAAAGTAGCTTCCCGCCGCCTGTCCCTCTGTATGTATGTTTCAACGGATTTTAATGCGGTTTTGATTAATGGAAAGAGTGTTAAAGGAGGAAGGTTTATATATAGGTAATTTGCAGAAAAAAAATCAGTGCGAAGCCGGGGGCAGCCCTTTAGTATTTTAATAAATCTTTAAGTATGAATAAAATATTCAGGTAAATCTCGAACCTTAAATTATGACCGATATAATTATTATTTCCTTAGCCCATATAACGACCATGATTTTTTTATATAATACTAGTGACTCGCTCCCGGCTCCGCACATTTGCCACTTTTTTCTGCAAATGATATAGCTACACACACCTTCCTCGTTTATTGGTCTTTCAATGAGTAAAAACCGAATCAGAATGTTGTTATAATTTTGATTTAAATATTGTTAACTTAACGAGATTTATTTAAATTTTGACTTAAATAAACTCTCATTAAAGTCGTACGCAGTTAATTACAACCTTTAATTATAGGATCAATTGTCTTTTTGAAGTATAATCTTAACCATTTTGGAACCTACTTTTAGAGGCTTTGTTTTATGCAAAGAATTTCTAGTGTACCGAATTGAAATCGGTCTCATGTATTTCTGGTCTCATGAAACCAGAACTCATGTATTTGCCCACGTTTGTAACATTAATGTGAAATTGGTTTTAAAAAGCTCTGTTTTCTAATAATTATTCTTCGAATTAAAGCCAGCCGATAGGTAGAATCTGGGTCTGTAGAAAAATAGATAGACGAGGAAGGTTTGTATATAATTTTCATCCGAGCGAAGCTGGGGCGGGTCGCTAGTATAAATCGTGAGAAAGTTTGGTTGAGTATTTGTAGCGAAATACAGGTAAATACTGATTACTTTAATGGACTTTTTAAATTACCTGTTGTGTAACTTATCTCACTTTTAATTTAAATATCATTTTCGGAAACAAAGGGAAGAAAGTTTAACCCAGTTCATGGCGTTGCTTTATTTAAAAGCTTTCTCACTTACTTTTTAACCTTTTTGTCGTCCCAATAAACCTTTCAAAAACTTTTATTGTGCGTTCTGTTAGAAATTTTCGCCGAAAACCAACGAAAATTTTCCTATTATTATTGTTATCTACATGACTCAGAAAGCTCATCAAATGCGCTTAGTTTTTCTCAAAGCAGACGACAGCTCCTTATATGAGAAGTTTCCTATAAACATAATTTATAAACAAATACAGTCCCATATAACTGTTGACTATTTGACTGTGGGGTCAAATGATCTCCCATATATATAAACAGCTTGTGTCCGCGACTTCGTCCGCGTTGAACGATCCCTTGAGAACAGTACTTTTTTTTGGATGGAAGGTACCCTATGTCCATTCTGGTGTCCCAGACAACGTGTATGCAAAATTTCATGGTCATCGGTTCAGTAGTTTTTGCGTGAATGAGTTACAAACATCCATACATCCAAACATACTTTCGCATTTATAATAGTACGGACTAATGAACAGATTTTAATGTTTTTAAAAATATTTTTAAACTGTATTTCCAAAATTAATCTTTATTTGGGTGTACCTACATTTGTATAACAATGTACAAATATATTTTGTATTACGTAAGTCTTTTTTGTATGTAAAAAAAATGACATCGTCTCGTACTGATTTCTTGTATAATCTCTTCTAGTAGCGTTATAGAATTTGTGTGTTTGAAACATCGTGCCCGAGCATAATTTTCCACCATGTTCGTGTGCTTAAGGACAATTGAGACATAGTTCAAACTTGGAACATATAAAGACTCGGCTTAGAACTCCGAAGCTCGGTTTATTCTGCAACTAATATACACATTTCGGTATCAAAAGCTTAGCGTAGTTTGTTAGTGTTAATATCTGCTTACTCGACTCGAAATTTGGCAAGAATTAAATTTGTTTGTCCTGTGACACCTGGAATAATTATTAATTTATAATTAAAATTAAAATCCCAATATTAATTACATATTAAATAAATAAATAAATAATAATTATCTTCACACATTCCACACAGCTACATCTAGTTCCACAGTAAGCAACTAATGCTTGTATTATGGATACCAGACAGTTAATATTATACATAGATTACTTTTTTTTTGTAAATACATACATATTATAAATAGAAAACATCCATGGCTCAGGTACAAAGGTAAATGTTAACACATAAACATTCGCCCCTAGCGGGATTCGAACCCGCGATCGTTTGGTTAACAGCTAGGGTTACTAGCCACTAGACCAAACGTGTCGTCAATTATTATTATTATTATACATCCAAACATACTTTCGCATTTATAATATTAGTACGGATAGATTTTTTGTATTGGTAAACTATTTGGAATATATAGAACACCTCCACCATTTTATTTTACGACGTGAGACTTTGTTTATGGTTGCAACGGTTTTTATGTTCGGCCCTAACCCGTCCTTAGGGAGCCATATAGGGTTCGGTCAGTGAATTTGAATCCTCAACGTCTGAGTTACGGCTTCGGCCATTTGCATTTCCGTTGCGCTCTTTATTTAAATATTATTATTGTTTTGGGTGTTTTTATGTCGTCATTACCATTTATATGTTTCAATATTTTTTTCGCGGTTCTTCCCCCTTTCATCCATGTTTATTATAAGTGGCCTTTTTATTGGGAAATATGAGAGCAGTTTACATAATTACAGTTTACATAAATGATTTCTGAAACGCAATTGTAGGTATGTGAGTATGAAAACCTTCTCGTTTTCAGAGTCACCCGTTAACATGTGTAAGAGTATATGTCCGATTTATTTTCGGTAGTTTGTTCTACAACTCCGAGCACGTAAACGAAATCCTATACTGAGCAAACAGTATCACTTTTCAAAGTATACAAACGTCGTGTCTGCCTCGTTTTATCTTTTCCCATTCTTCCTATAATATGATTGTCTTAGGATCAACCAGGGCCAGAGATAGTAGACGCCTCAGCTCAGCGCTTTTCAACCCTTGTGTGAACGTAAAAGTATCGTCTGCGAAGAGAAGCTTATATGGTAAATGTGACACACTAAAAACACACAGACAAATTTGTCTGTTACAAACAGACAAATCGATATTATTTATTTTTAAGGACAATCAATCCTTAAAGGAACACAATACAGTCATATTACAATGGACAACTAATTGAACTCTAAAATAAATCAAATACATTCTATGGTGTGTATGCGTGCGTGCGTGCGTGCGTGCGTGCGTGCGTGCGTGCGTGCGTGCGTGCGTGCGTGCGCGCGTGTGTGTGTGTGTGTGTGTGTGTGTGTGTGTGTGTGCGTGCGTGCGTGCGCGCTGTGTGGTGTAGTTTGCTCAGTGAAGGGATCTATGTTACTTCTCTTCTCAACAATTCCACTTGTGGACCACGAGGCGCGGACAGGGGTTTCAACCCTTCGTGGTTGACGTTCCTAGGTCACGCATGAAGCGTTACAGTTCCACCTTCCTTGTCCGAGTGCTAGGGAGTGGAACTCACTGCCTGCGTCTGTGTTTCCTCAAAATTACAATCTCCGGGGTCTTCAAATCTAGGGTTAATGGGCACTTACTAGGTGAGCGTGGTCCACCTTCGGTCGCATCTGCATCTTACATCAAGTGAGATCGCGGCCAAGCGCTGCCTTGACTCAATTAAAAAATAAAAAATAAAAAATTTATTTATATAACTCTATAGGTGACAGAGTTCTTGGCATAGTTATTAATAGATTACAAAATCTACTCACCTCCAAGTGGGGACCTTATTAGACTGCTTGTTAAACTTTATCATATAAAATATGGATAAAGTAAATCTGGCCTTTTATACTTTAATGGAATCACAAAACTTATACCTCTATAAAATTCTCGAGGCCCACAATGAAAAATTTATCGCATTGACGTAAAGTGCCCAAAATGAGGGTAATTTGTCGAATAATTTCTGACCAGGTTTTAGTCCCAAAATCGATTACGTATTGAGGCGTTATATCCTGTAACCTAATAGATAACCGTAAAGAATCCCCTAATTTCCAGTCAGAGGGTTATTAAAGACTGCTACTCGGCCCTCAAACTTAATGACCTCAGGCTGAGAGAAGAATTAGTCATGGAATTAGAAAGAATTTACACTAGAATGCACTTGGGAAAAAATAATAATAATATCTAAAAGTAACTGTATTTTTTTAGTATTGCAATACATTATTTATTGAGATCTATTTTTTTTTCATATAAATTAAAATAAATAAATAAATATTCATCAATTTGCACAAACACATGTCTAGAGGATATTAATTCATATACAGCAGTTACACTACAAAGTACGTTCTACCCAATAAGGGCATGCAAATATTTGTAACTAACTAGTTAATCTATTGTAATTTAATTTTTGTTCACTAAAGTACACAATATAAGTCAATTTTTGAGAACATTCTTCTTGTGTATTAAATTTAAAAATCTCATAAGATTCACACTTATGGGAATGTTATTATGCAAAGCACTAAGTTTCGTACTGATAAATTAGGGAACCTGTCTGGCGGCAGTAACTAGCCTTTTACAGAAGAACTCGATAAAATGACAGCATGTGTTATACTTTCAGCCACCTACATAAGAGTATTACCAGTTTTTAATGTTAAATTAAATCAGATTAAATTAAAGTTTTAAATATTCTAAAATTTCTAAGTACATAAATGTTTTTTGCTGTTTTATCTAGATGATTTTAGTTCTTTGGGAACGTGCCGTACCTCCTAAAAGATACGGTAACGAGCCCCCATCGTTCGCCATGGACTTAGGAGATTACCTGATAAGGCAACTGAATTTGTGTAGGTGTCTCATTTCACGAATCAATAAAATATTAAACAAAAAATATTAGTCATTTAAGATGAATTAATTACGTTATTTTTTAAAATATTCAACTAAGTACTTGATACATATAAACGCCAGTATTGGAGATACAGTATGATTTTCGCTGATGGCATGTTGATCTCTATATTAGTTGAAGTCTGAACCTAATACATAATTTGTAAATTTATTTGTTTATTTTATAAATGTATATTTTTAAGGGTAACAGGCAGGCTGACGATCCACTTGGCTACCGTCACCTAAAAACGCAAGTAACAACAAGGTACAAGTGCTCTCCAGACCATTGTTTAGCCATCATGTAGCTAAGTGGAAAAACTTCCAGAAGGGAGATTCTTCCAAAGTTCTCAAGTACGCGGGATATTGTTTCTACTCATTCCAACCGATCGATATAATTATAATATATTAAGTGGTGTGTGACTTTGTTTACCTAAAAATAAATACTGTTTGTTACATAATCAATAACCACGTAATGTATAGGGATAGTGTTGGCTTAATTTATAATACCTCCTACAATCTTCTTGTAAAATCAAGATCTATTGGCTATAAATTTATTTCGGTATACTTGAAATACAGTCTTCAATATCTGTAATGAAGTTACACAAATTGGTATTCAAACTAAAATATCTGAAGGTTTATATTTCATCATCGCAACTGTAAACAACGTCGTTCTAATACGATGGCTCAAAGTGTAAGCGATAGCGGAATTACATTATAAAATTACAACAAACTTCCGTAAACTAAATTATCGTTTCGATATAACTAAATATTACAAATGAATTAAACTTAATTTTTTTTAATGACTATTATAATAGTCAATATATATGTATCTGTGGGATATGTTTGTTGTTTTGTTTAGGCTCTATTTTAATTGTCACTTTTTTCTAAAGTATTTTCAATCTGAAATTATTCTTTAACGAATAACATCTCAATGTCTGATATCAGACATTTGAAAATACAGCAATTGTACGCTACTTAAAAGCTTAACTTTAATTTTAATCATTTTGGCAATTAGTTTTTCATAAAGGCAAAATGAGATTAGTTTATTTGTGGTATGGAACTATAAAATGACAGCCCCCTTGTTGCATTTTCCTATTTCTGTTTTTATAGGCAAAGATAACAGTAAGTTTATTAATCTACTAATAATCGGTACCACTTAATAAGTATATTTTGAGTATATACATCAATATAATTGGCTTACATAACATGCGATTGTTATATCTGTCTACGAAATAATGCATTCATTCACGAAATAATGTATAGTAAGGGCAGCGTGGGGCGCTCTGCGTCTTTCCATCTGGAAAAGACGACTTAAAGGGCTTCGCAAGAAGCGACTGGATGTGAAAAACAGAAGACCATGAGTGATGAGAGGCCTACATCCAGCAATGGCACAGGCTAATAATGATGATGATGATGATGATTGGTATAATATGGTATTGGTATAGTATTGTATTCATTGGACTTTCCATGTATTTCAAATTTCTTTTAATTAAGATTAATTGATCATTATTTATGTTAAGACGCTAAAGCTTGTGAATTGTAAAAGCACGTAATCTCTGCTTAACCTTGTTTCATTTCAAAATGGAAATGAACGTATAAGGAGCAAAGTTTGATGAAGTTTTTTCAGGGAAGCCCTCGAATGTCGAACGGAAAACTTTTCTTTCTGTTAAATTTATAAACAAATTTCTTTCATTCCACTCTCTTCTACGAATAATCTGCTAAATGGGAGTTTGGCCTCATTTACTTGAAAATATTTCTTAAATACTTTCTTTCAGTACCTACTTAAGACTTAAGAATACTTAAAGTACAATTTCATACAAGTGGAATTACTGATTCCATTATCCAATTTCTGTTTAACAGAGTCATTAATTAACAGCGACAAACCGGCAGATGTCAGAACCTCGCTGAAAATATATGAAAATCTTTATGTTTTGACCTACACGAGACCATCGGGATATTGACTTACAACACAACAAAAAGGATAGATTTAATAATAAAAAAAAATATTGAAATGATATTTATATTTTTTACGTCAAATTTAAATTCAGTTGAAATTAGGCTAATTTACAATTATTATCTTTTTACACAAATTACACGAATAACTATTATCTTTTTAAATTACTAATAATAACATGTGGCCGATGTAACAATTTCTAATAAACCAAGGTATTCTTTATGCTGTACGTACGTGTTCGAAGAGAAAAATCTATATTTTCAACTAAAGGAAAAGTTCATAGAAACCTGCCATCTATCATATCTCTGACGTACGAGTTCTTGGGACCGTCTCCGGGGGAACAGTTATTATGAGTCCTAAACAAGCTTATATCGCCTTTATCGCTCACCTACGACGTTGTTACCGGAGAGTTAAGGGCACTCCACATCGCGTTAAAGGTTGCGAGCTTATTGACATAAGCGATAGCGATTTTTAACTAAACTACATTTTGTATAAAAAAATAACTTACCAAAATATAGACCTTCGGGCTCCGCTTGTCAATGTTTAATTTCTTTTAAATTGGTTGTTTGATCGATTTTTTTTTAATTAATGACATTATTGCATTATACACTTTCCTATAGGTTTCACATGAATACGAAAGTGAGATGAGAATGTTGACTTTGATTGAAATAAAAAAGAAATAAGTAGTGGCAGGGCACATTACCTTCCCTAGTTTTATATTAAGTTGCATGCCTGGCGACTGTAACCGTGAGTTACAATTTACCCGATGTCCTATTAGGAGCAGCAAAGCTCTGTACTCTTACGGAATCATACACGTAATGGCGGATTAACTGCCAGGGCCCAGAGACATCGAAATAATATATCTTATTCAAGTTCGCTGCCCAGAGCACATTTGACAATATACAGACAATTTAAAAATTCTAAATGTACTCGATTAATATCATTGAAACTTTTGAGAATTCATTCGTCACTAAGTCCACACCCATATTCTTCCTCAAAGTTGTTATCTCAGCTCGCGTTTGACTGTCTATCCTCTGTCAGCCGCAGGCTATCGTCACCATATATGACACGGAAATTTTCATAACTTGTCGAGACATGTTGCTTCTATTTTTCGAATTTTGCATTTGCAAATACACTTCAGAAACCTCAGGTTTAAGGTTATAAAAATAAAAATATACTCCAATACAGATGACTAATATCATAATTATGATGGATGGATTTGTTTGTTATTTATTAGTTTTTATATGGTTGGTGATATGGTACCTATACCTACTAGAATATTATATGTAACATAAGTAATATAATTTAGTTTCATCTTGTTAAATTAATAAAGTAATTTATTTGTTTAGGTATATGTTTCGTCATATTATATAGAATTCTTAAAGAATATATCTTCATATACATTAATTTGGTGAGGGGAAATTGTTATAATCAACATCCCTTACTTTTTTTTTTCAATTTAAGTTACAAAAACAGACGCACAAACAAAACAAATATAACCAAAGTAAATTTATTATATAATGTGATATGACATTATATTAACTAAGTGTATTTATAATTTCAACATTAATATTACGAACCGACAACTGTAGATCATAGTCTTTTGTTTTTAAAAGTTTGTAAGACTTTCTCATGTTAATTAATTTAAAAATAAATTTATGAAATACTGTCTGACTATTAAACACATTTTGAGTATGTTACTGAAGCAAGGAATATTTCATAATAACTGAAATTTTAACTAATTTGACACTGGTTTTAATATTGAAATATATTTTGCTAATAGCTGTGTGTATACTTTGTAGAAGTAGGATTGGTGCAAAATCGTGCTGTCTACTCTTCAGTTCGCTACAAAATTTCAGATAATATGGCCAAGTTAAAAGCAATTGCCTCTAATTTTGCTCTCATCAATTATAAGTAAATTTATAAATTTATATATTTTTATGTAGCCGGTTTCTCAAGGCTGTGTGTATGTACTAATTCTTCCAATATTTCTCTTTAAAAACAGAATTGATCAAGCCGTTCTCAAATTTTACACTTTACAAAATATTTAGCAGTTCATTGTTATTTACATAGAATATTCTTTACATACAAAGAAAGTGTATTAGTTTAATTGGTAAAGATCATGTCTAGCTTTCCACAAGCTTGCTTACAGCTAATTTTTAAAATTATGCATTTTTATTGATGAGATTATTGCTAACTAAAGTATCAAAATTGTTTATTTAGTGCATATTTATTTGAACATTTTCTCTAAAGCGGCTGAATAGTCTTAAATGGTTGACGTATTTAATAAACAAACAATAAATAAACGTATATTTCTTGTAAATAAGGAAATCTGAATTTGTATATGTTAACAATTTCAAAGTTACCACGCTTCCGCTTATGAATTACGCTGCAGCATCGGTCCGACGTGAACACAATATAATGAGGGGGAGGCAGAGGCAGCACTGAGAGCGAAGTTTGGAGCGAACTCAAAAGTGCTCCCAGTAATTTTTCCTGCTTGATTTAAAACGATCTCAACGAAACCGAGTTTCGGCTCTTTGCGGTTCTTGTTTCCGATTGTGAGTGTTGATATTTTTGCTGCTTTAAACCCCACTAAAAATGTTGCCAGTAAATACTATTTATAATTATTGTTTATTTTAATTGCATATAATTGCATTAATCCGTAGTGGTTTTCTAGAGCCAGTATGTAACTGGCATTTTAAGGAAAACGAGTAAAATTTAACATTTTTTTTTAAGAAAGAAAAAGCGCTTCTGCTCATTTTTTATTTTCCATAAATATACTTGTAATTATAATATAGAGGATTCGTGAGAATATAAGACGCAAGTAACATTTGAAACTTTGTTATATGATGCGTTAACATATTATGAGGTACTATAATTTTTTAATTATTATTTTTATGTAAAAAGAAGTTAGCAGGCAGGCTGCAATCAAGTACTCGCAGGGAATGGTTGCTCTCTAAAAAAACAGAAATGTAGGTTGGTATAAAGTTATTTAAATTCTACCAACAGAAGAACGAAATCAATGCGTACGAAGTCGGTGGCAGAAACTAGAGTGTCCTCCTAACAAACTCATACAAAGTGTTGACATTGTCAATGTTTTAGTTCAGCGGAGCACTCAAAGTGAAGCATCACACAACCCGTCTGTAAAGATTAAAGTCGTTTCCGCGACCACGCACAACCTATAAACAACAAAATTGAATTCCCCACCATAAAAGCCTCCAAAGTGATTTTATGCAACCATAATACATTATATTAACATAATATACGTTACACACAGTAGGTAACTGACTTGAACAATATGTTTTATATTTATTTTCCTATATTATTTGTTCAAATTTAATATTAAAAGCTCAGCGACTTGTGAAGGTATTAACATCCAGGACCTGACTGCAGCCTTGTTGATTTTTTCAGGAAAGTGTAGTAGGAGTTTTGGTGAGTATTTTAGACTTGGATGGATATCCGTCAGTGGGTACATTTTCCAGTTTTAAGTTATTAATTTTTTTAATGAAAATAAATTCTTTACACATAAGCTACGCCCACAAAACGTTCATATGCTTAATTTTAATTCGACTGAGCTTGCATACCGTCTCTTCTGTTCAACTGTGATAATATGAGATGCATAAAGTTGAAAACAAAGCGGATCTCACGCTTTACGCCTGTTACTCGTTCATGTTTTGGAATGTTGGTGTTTGTATATGAATTGCGAACCCTGTAAAGTGTTGTTCAAATTAAAGTGTATAATATATATGCTGATATTATTATATGTTGATATTCGTACTTGTAAAAATTTAAAGGAATTATTTAGAAGCAGGAAAACAGTAATTGCTGATGATTTCTTGATGCTTTTGTGAGGCTTTATATGAAGTATAAAGCAGCCTGGCTGATTGACATCCACTTTATTGTAGTGACTGACGTCTAAACACAAGCAAAGTCAGGGGTGAAACAAATGCACTACATTATTTAAGGAGTTAAGATAGAGGAAGGCCTTGTCCTTCAATTAAAATTTTATACTTAAAGTTAATAGTTATATTATGTACGCTAATATATAATATATATAGTATGGTTCGATAGAAAATGATAAAACTCATTTTTATGAACATAATATAAAATAATAATTAAAATTTCATGGTCTGTGATTATACAAATCAGTATAAAATATAAATCTGTTCGTTTGTAAGCCAAGTAAAAGTAAAAAAAATCAGCCCGCTATGTATTTTTTTTTTAAGATTTACAAAATTTTTAAACTTGCAAACATATGGATAACAAATCCAATTGAAGGCCATGTTAAATGCAATTTTTTGTCTTCTGTAAGGAAGTGGTTACTGTCACCAGATGGGCTGCCTACAAATTATGGTTGCGGTCAAAGATTACAGTGCAGTGCCAATACCGATTCACTACCGATTATTTAATGCTAGCTTTTCCCCATAACTTCGTCTTAAGTGTCAAAACATTTATTCAATCTTTATTGCATTAACAAACAAACAAATAAACTCACTTTCTTATATATATTATGATATTAGCTGTTGCACGCGACTTCGTCCGCATAATTTTATAAAATATAGCCTATGTTACTCGCTGATAATGTAGCTTTCTATAGGTAAATGAAATTTCATAATCGGTCCAGTAGTTTCTGGGTACAACATACAAACATACAAATGTTCTCTGTTTATAATATTAGTAAAAGTATAGTTTAAGCGCGTCACACATGTAGCTATAATATATATTAATATAAATTATAGCAAGGCATACTACGACATATTTTCTATACAAATATTTTAGTGACCACACACGCACCTATAATATATATTTCTATGACGTCACCAACTTAAACCGTAATATATATTATAGCACGATATATTAATACATATTATAGCTACGTTTGTGACGGGCTTTAAGCTACGATTAATATTATTATATGTACTATTTATTTATTTTATATCACTCAATGACAAAGATAAAAAGCATATCTAGACTGAACCGCATTACACGTTACTCTCTCAAAAAGTTGTTAAGCAAGTTATAATGTTTGAGATTAAACGGCGGAGATAACTGCAAGAGCTCGTGGATTGAAGAGTTGGTGTGTTCCCTCGGGAGGCTAATTGCTCCAACACGAGAGGGAGGTTGAGGGTGACCTTAATCACAAAGTTCGCGAGATGCACACGTCAACATCAGGCAATGGAGTATACGAACTGGGAATTAACGCTTAACTTGCTACGAGTGTAAGAGTTGGTTCAATGTGCGTTTTCTTCATATTTAGATAAAGTCGAGGTACGAAAACCTTTGTCAAATTTGAAATTCATTCCTTTATCAAGTCGTAGACTGTTAGTATTTTTGAAACTAAAGCACTGAGCAGACAATAAGTGACAGACGTTTATGACGTATGAAATTTTAGCATGACTGATAATTGCCCTGGTACAAGCAAAAGTCGACTTTAAGGTGACGAACCTTTTCTTTCTGCGAATGTATAGGTATCATGCTATACTTACATAATGTCACTTGTAAGTTGTATTAAGCAGGTATAAGTAAGGTAAAATAAATGCTACGCTTAATTCGCTATGCTAACTATAAATGAATTACCATTTTTAACCTACGACGCCCTACTCATAAATGGGCTTTTATAAGTTTGTCGTCTGTATCTGTCCATCTGTGTATTTGTCTTTGGAATTGTAGCTCCCAACAGAAGGATATTTTTTTTTAAAAGCTGCCGTGATGGGGATTGTTCTTATCCATAATTAATGAAGATCTGTTCAGGCGTTTGAAGATCATCAGCTCATTTCCTAGTTAACGAAGGGATTTCACTAACTTCCACATGTTCGATTGATGTGAAATTTGTTAAACTGTTAGTTTGGGGGTATTTTCATGACATGGTAACCTTGACCTGGTGCTGCAGCAT
The DNA here is from genome assembly GCA_944738685.1 of Synanthedon myopaeformis. Classification (NCBI taxonomy): domain Eukaryota; kingdom Metazoa; phylum Arthropoda; class Insecta; order Lepidoptera; family Sesiidae; genus Synanthedon; species Synanthedon myopaeformis. The sequence continues at coordinate 10,404,074 of OX122922.1, read as the reverse complement.
CAAGTAGTCTGCGGAAAAACCAACTCCTCAGCAATTTACAGCAGATATCGCGTGTTTGAGCTCAATAGAAAGTCGGGGGTTAGTTTATAATTTTATCTATAGCTTGTTAATGAATTACTTTTGGATATAAAGCATGCAATTTTTTTTGCAAAAAACAGGCTGTTGAAAAATGTTACCTATACATCATTTCCATAACAATATATGGTCGAAGCTATGGACAACTAACTAACTAATGGACTTAACTAATGGACAAAGCTATCAACGAGAAAGCTTTTTTGTATATATGTAAATTACAGAACAAAATTGAACCAGTGTGAAGCCGGGGGCGGGTCGCTAGCTTGTAATATTAGTAATAATTTTACTACAAATAAGCGGGACTCATTACAATGGTATCTAAAGGAGGAAAAATATATTGACACAACAAAATCAGCTTTTCTTTACATTACCCGAAACAGTCTCTAGTGTGCAATTGCGATTTGGAAAATTGTGCTCTATTTGCTAGTTTCGGAAGTTCAATTTGGAACAGAGTATAGTTATTAAGTTTCAATTTTTAATTTGATTGCTCTAAATTAGAGTGCAAATGTAGGTTTCGGGTTCGGTCTTCACAGTCCGCGCTAATCGGTTTACGCGGGCTTATTTGCGCAGGCTCCGCCATTTATCGCGGCATTTGGACAAATGGGACGTTGAGGAATAGATGCAAATCCCACACAACACGGTCACAATTCAATCTCTGCTCGAACCGCGGTCACTAATGACTCCGCCGGTGGCTCCAATCGTGATTTATACGCCACGCTTATAGTGTATGGTAGAATTTAGAAAAAAAAAAACCGAAGTTGTTACAACACTTGAGACACCTGATTTTTTTTAAGTTATCATAGGTGGCAGACAGACTAACCGTATACAAATAGCTTCGTGAGTGACTTGTAATTTGTGGATGAGGCATTTCATCAGTGCCCACATCTTAGCACAGTAAGTCAAAACTGGAAACTATCTTAAAATTTGTAAAATTGTCATAAACAAGTTAGAAAGATTTGAAATATTTAACAATGTTCATTACAAATTTATCGATCTCATTTAATTGAAGTAGGAAGGAATAATATTTTTTATATATGTATATAAAAATGTTAACTTGGTACCTATGCTTTAAAAATTCGAGAACTCGAGTCCGATTTTAATACGGTTTTCACATTATAAAAAAGACGAGGTCGCTAGTCATTTATATAAATAGTTACAATTAAGGCTCGAGTTCACCAACAGACGGTTATTTTTAAACAGCTGTTTAAAATTTAAACAGCCGTTTAATAATATTTTGTTGTTCACCATCGCTAAAATGCGGGTTAAACGCTCTAAACATCAGATTAATCATTAAGTTAAACAGCTGTTTAAAAATAACCGTCTGTTGGTGAACTCGAGCCTAAATAAATTTTAGATGGGTCATCTAGTCTACATAAAAATAAATATCTGTATCAACTATCGTATTTAAATTTGAATGTAATAATGATCGCCATCTGTCTGTCTCATACTGTCAAAAGGGGATCGGGGTGAGAGAAAAAATTCTCTTATAACTTGTGCCGAGACGTTAGGCACACCTGCTACGAACTTTCCATGTTCGAACGCGAAAACGGTAATTGGTTTCGATCCGTACCGTTTGTTTGAAAATAGCGGCCCAATTAAATTTTGTTTGACTACGACTCCGCGTGACGATTCCGTTAAAGTTGCCCTTTTTTTCTTCGGCGACATTATTTGCAGACGGTTAACGGGTTCTGCCTTTAATATCTCTGTTTATGTTACTCGCGAGCCCAAATGGGTTAGTAATCAAAACTTTTACATTCAGGTTCACCGTATCACAGAAACCGTAAAAAGGGCACTCCACTCTTATGCCTCATGAGTTATTCCTTATAATAATAATAATAATGCATTTATTAGATCCACACTATTACAAAACCACAGAATATACAGACATTGTTAACTTAATTGTTACATACACAAGCAATGGTCGCAACTGTATGAGAGCCTGGTGCTCGCGGTAGGTATTGAAAAATACCTGTGTCAGGATTTCTTGCAGTCATCAACTGGCATACGGTCTCATGATAGTAAACCTTACAAATTAGCCCATAGTAAATTGCATAAAAATAAAAGTAAACAAAACTTAACTATTTATATCTTCAAATAAAAAGAAACATTCACCAGGCAACTCAGCGACGAAAATGCAGATTAATGTATCGACCAAAAACCGCCGCGTCTATGCTGTCCTTTATCAGTATAATATTAAAAAGGGTGATCAACCACATACCGTCAAACGGGGTTAATTTGACAGGGTTTTGATGTTTTTTTTTGTTCCTACGACGCGAAAAATGGATTCTTTTATTTTTTTTATTTTTTTTTGTAGGTGTCAAAGTTACCCAGAGTGAGGGGCTATTTTGACATAGCATTGAAATGGACTGCAAGTCAAAGTAATCGCTTAAAAGCTTACATTGAAAGCTTTCTACAAAAATAAGAAGCATGATTCATCATTTTTGATCAATGATCAAGCAGGATTTTTGGATACGTTACAGATTCCGCACACCAATTTCTTGCATGTGACACATTGGATACATTCCTTGCGAAACCGATAGAAATATAGTCGTATTTGCATATAGAACATAAGTTCGAATTATCCTTCTTTGCCAGCTCAATCAATAGAACTTATAAAGACACCAACAGACCTGTTCTAACCCATTGTTAATTTAGCCCCAAAATCTGTCAATGTTCCCCTGGAAGTCAAGTCAAGTCAAACGTTTGACGGTATTTTCTGCAAGTGTTGTTTCGAGTTTAAAATAGGAACTTCCGATTTGTCGAACAAAAGACCGAACAGATAATCTAAAACAGAGCTTTGTATAATAGATATAAATGCAACGCCAATAGTAACATAATAGAGGGACATGTATTGTGTCGTTCACGATACAAATACAATAACTCAACAGTGTTCAGTTAAGCCTCTTACGGACTTGACTGCGATTAGGAACGACGCACACCCGACATTTTAAACGTTTTACATCAATTGTCTTTTATATATGTATAGAACTAGTTGGTGCCCGCAATTTCGTTTGCGTTACTACGAGAAGCTTATTTTTTCTCCAAGCTTTCGTAATGGTTCAGACTAAATAATATGTAATCATTATTTTCATCCTCTATTTCACCTCATTTTCACGCATCACAAAGTAGCCTATGTGAAGGCTTCAACTCTATACAATAATTCGTCAGAAATTGATTCAAATATATTAAGAAATGTGCCGACTTTTTTTCAGTTAAAAATCCATATATATCAGTTTTATATTTTTATTTTTTATTTATTTATTAATACCATATAATATTTCATTTAATTTAACATTGGTGTAAACACAAACTTTATGTAACATAGTTAGGCTCGGTCCTATTTTCTATGTAACAGTTGCTAGCACATTGGTTGAAATGTTCGGTTACCACATAATGGCAAACACTTAATGTATATAAATCTACATTTACTTAGATTAAAAATGTCTTGCAAACACACATTATGTAGTCTCTTATGCCTTTTCACTATTGCTGTATGCGTTGCGCCTAAAATATATAGAATGGGTGAGTTGTTCAGGACAGGTTAGTGAGATAACATCAATGGCTTTACGTTTGTCCGCACAAGTACGCGCGCAACTCAGTGTGTTTCTCTGTAGCATCACCTATATCAATAGTAACGAAATACAATAGCCGCTTATTTGGCGATATTTTTTCAATGATATTTTACACTTTTTATTAGGGCATTGGGAAGCCTATCTGGTAATCACTATCCTTAATCCTAATATGGTCGGCAAGCGCACTTGCAGCACCTATGTGACATTGCTTGTGTTATAGGCGACGGTGGCCACTTATCATCAACTATATTTAATAAAGTTTGAATCGGGCAAATTTATAAAAAAAACCTATTTTTTTGAAAATAATAGTAAATTACTGCTAAAAAAACCTTTCTCGTCACAGTAATAAAAAAATTCCGCAACAACTACATTTATTTTTAAGCCTATTTGTTAACTGTTGAATTTGTTGTTTTTAAGCCTATAAGTTTTGTACTAAAGTTTTAATCGGCTGATATATTTTTTTTTTCATGTTTTGCACAATGTTTAGAAAAACTTTTCAATTTTAAATATGTTCTGTTATCTTCGGGAAGCTGCAAAAATTTGTTGTGCAATATTGCACCTTAATTCATAGGTTCATAAGGCAAAAACCCTAAATTACCACGTTAATTGTTGTATAAATAACTGTGAATATTACTCTCTTGTGTACCTTTTTTTGTGACGAAGCAAAAGAAAGAAAAAGTTTTAACATTGGACTAAGTTGTAAATATAAATTAAATTACGGTAACAAAGTTCGGTAATAGAATTCCGTCAGGGACCCGACGATGTACTGAATGAGTTAAATGGGGATGAGTTGGTTCCAATTGGAGTTCCTTTTGAAAAAAATAAAAATAATTTAGTTTATTTTTGTAAAAATTAGAAATATGGACTTGGACAGGCGAATTTTTTTGAAATTTGAAATTTAGAAAAAAAAATTTGAAAAAATTTTTTGAATATTTTTTGAAATATTTTATATTAAACACTTACATATTTTACATATGTTTTTTGTATAAAAAAATCACTGGAAACTCAAGATAATAAAATCTAAAATCTTAGCAAGCACAAATTAATAATTTAAGAAAAAGTTATTCAAAAAGTTAATCTAAGTATATTTTTCAAATACTTATAATTTTTTTTTTAAATTTTTGTCTGCCTAAACAGCTTGACCAATTTTGACGGGACTTTCACTGGCAGATAGCTGATGTATAATACTTTAAAAGAAAAAGATATTATTAAATACGATCCAATTAAATTACACTTTTTAAGCTGTTAAAAAGTGTTTTGAAAGGTCTAAACATTCAGACTTTTCAAAATTACGACCGCTGTACAACTGAAGAGAGATTATTTAATATAGTTAATATAATATGTGTTAGGATGACTACTAATAATTGTATCAAACTTTAGTTAAATGCAAGGACAGCCATATAGAATTGTCTTTAAAGAGTTTCACTGTCTTTTGAGATCTAATTGCGACACCGTGACTACTGCTTCCATAATCCATTAGCAACTTTTACTACATGGACCAAAACGAGCGACGCATTGGAATTGTACTGTATTCATTGCGTGTTCTCTTAGACGGTTACTCTTCACGTGAGATGAATTGATTGGAATAAGATTTGACGAAGATTCTTTTAGTGATTCCGTCGTTTTCACTTTGTGCAGGTTGTCACGTCGAAATCATTAAAAAGTCTGCATCGAAGGAGTATAAATGTCTTATAAAGTTTGATTTCGAGAACACCGAAACGTTGTTCAGCGATTTGTTAATTAGTTTTCTAATAAGAAGTGTACAGTTGAGTTCATTAATATGTCAATAAATTAGTATTACAGAATAATATAGGTAATGTTAAAATTTCGTTATATAATTTATAAAAAAAATAATTTCGTAAAAATGTAGGTCAAATATAATATATTATGTTGTTAATATATATTTTTATTTATGTATTTAGATTACATACAGCCATAAATTTAAAAAATACATATTATAGATTATATACAAATAGGCCTAAAGAAATTATATTTTTACATTTATCTATTAATTAAAAAAATAATAATTACCATTTATATAATAATAATAATAATAAAGAGATACTTACCTGTTATTTGTATTATTTGAATACAAATATTATTTGAAATTATATTTTAATTGATTTTTTTAGTATACATATTTATGTTTTTGGCTTTTGATAATTAGATACACTACTTACGATAGACAGAGCAGACTTTTACAAACATGCTTCCATTTTAAAAAAAAAATCGTTTGTGACATGTTTATGTGTGTATTGACAATCTTTTCTGTTTGTTTTCTGGTATTTTCAAATATACTCAAATTATCCTTTGTTGCAAAAAAATATATATTCTATTTATTCCAGTAGGTATGTGTATGATAATAAATGACGCAAGTCACTGCAAAAGTTAGTGAAGAGATTATATAAAATGGTGGTCGGATGTGCTTTTTCCTTCTGCGACTGTCGATAGGTACGAGTAAGTATGAGATAGGATAGGATAGGGCAAGTTTTTCGCGCGAAGCCGGCGACGTCTCGAACGGAAGTCGTTCTTTCACCGACAAATTCACTTTTCCTGTTGGCGCTAAAAGCAAACGGGTTCACACCATTCTGAGACGTAATAACATTGCGTTTTAACGACTCCTCCACTCTTAAGGTTCCCTCGTAATATGCGAGAATTCACTTTTTTTTTCTTTATTTTTACCAAAGGAAAACGCGGCGCTATTTTATTGCTTCTGTCTAAAACGAATTACAGTACTGTCTTCCTTTTCAATTTAGTGGTGTCAAGGTACATTGAGTTTTGCAGTCATAAAATGGACAGCACGTCCATTGGCAATAATCAGTAGACCAACATAGTTAAATCCTCCTTAGTTTCAAGCTCCTTAAAATAAGTATTTCTTTACACTAATGGTCTAATGGTCTAATGGTCTAATGGCTAGTAACCATAGCTGTTAACCAAACGGTCGCGGTTTCGAATCCCGCTAGGGGCAAATGTTTATGTGTTAACATTTTACCTTTGTACCTGAGTCATGGATATTTTGTATTTATAATATGTATGTATTTACAAAAAACAGTAATCTATGTAGTATATTAACTGTTTGGTATCCATAATACAAGCATTATTTGCTTACTGTGGAACTAGATGGTGCTGTGTGTGGAATGTGTGAAGATATTTATTATTATTTAAAAGGTCAAAGTACTACTAGTAAGTTACTAAACGATGCACAGCAAGTGTATATAATTAAATTTATATAATTTATCTGTAGATATTTAAAGATTTTAAAGACACAAGCAACACACTTGCATTGCGGGTGCACTAGCTTTTGCCTGCGACTTCGTCCGCGCTACTTTTTCCTAGACGTTAAAAACATTTATTCAATCTTGATTTCTCTTATAATTATGTAAGACGTTGAATTTTTTTTTAATTTTCAGATAATCTTTCGCGAACATTGCTTTCTTTAGATGAAATGTACCCCATATCCTTTTGTGTATATCTGATAACGAGTACGCAAAATTTCATAACGATCGATGTGTAGTTAAGGCGTGAAAGCGTAACAAACAAACCACTTTCGCATTTATAATATTAGTTAGCTAGGAGATTTTTCAGCGCGTGCTTTGAATACGATCCCCTTATTTTGCAAAGGTCTGTGTACGACATAGGACGTGGACTACTTGGCCATAGGCTAAGGACTACTTAAAAAGTATTATATTTCTTGAGATTAGATCCAAAATTCACACGATACTTGCACCTTGAAATAATAAGGTATATTTAAAAGAATATATAGATAAGTTTCAAGGTAGATATCATTGTACTAATTAATTAATTAACATGAATAACTCGCTCAAAGGTAGATTTACCACTTATTTTACAATTCGCGAATAACTTATATGTGTATATCTAAAGCAATACTCAGAAGCTATGAATATTCCATTCAAATATGACATCTCAGTGACCTTGGTGTTGATTGTATGATGTGTATGTGTGTATACGTCTCTCTATTTGTATTCATATTACGTTCAGTACTTGAGGGTAAATAAAAGCATATCGCTTTATATAGATGACAATTGGTGGCGGTAGCTCCCTCTACAACCGGCCCTTACCATTGTTTCTCGAACAGAGTTCACAAAAATACTTTATTTATTATAAATATCAAAAAAGAAAAGTATAAAAAAATTAAGATAAGATAAGAAAAGGCAGCATTCTGTAAGTAGGTTAAACTGTTAAAATGATGAGGTAAAATAATAAAACTTGATTGTTTAATTTTGATGTTATTTATATTAAAAAAAAAATGCAAAATGGAGTTACTGCAAAAAAAAACATGGAATTTTTTACAAATCTCCATGCCATAACGTTACTCAATAGATAAAATGATGTCACTGACGTTTGAATGTAAATAAAAAAAAACTGTGAACCTTGTTCTCGAATATATGAAAACAGCTATTGAACTTTAGTTCAACACGAGATCTACGAATTTAACAACCATTGAAAGATGTTTTTTTATAAAATTTTATTGATTTTAAGTTATTAATATATTAATAACATTAACAATACAAATTATTATATTAATTTGTATATTATGCAATTTGAAATATCTATAAACAAAAAAAGCGATTGCTCTTACTGTATTACTAAGGGTTATTTTTTTAAAATAATCGTTGATCTCCGAAAAAGGTACTTATGTAGAGAAAAATTGGATTTTTTTCGTGCGAAATAGAGGGTGGGTCCTTGGTACATCATAATAATACAAAATATTATTTATATATGGTATTTATTGTCTTTATATCTGTTTGTTTGTCCAGAATAATCTCAGAAACTTCTTAAACGAATTCGAAGACAATTTAATTATTTGTATTTGACTTATGTCAATGTCTAAAGTTACCTGAATTTCGCGATATGTCACATGTCGATCTTCCTCAATCAGCTTACGCACGGCATCAACGTTATCTTGGGTGACTGCAGTTTTTGGGCGACCTTGACGAGGATCGTTACTGAGCTTGACACGTCTACGTTGAAATTCCGCAAACCAGCGATAAATTGTGGTTTTAGATGAGGCTTCATCACCAAATGCAGAAAGCATCCGATCAACACACTGTTTTTGTGTTAAACCACTTCGAAAGTCATAATAAATCATTGCTCTTGAATTTTCTTGAGTCAGTTCCATTTGCACACTGACTTTACAAGTTGGACAAGACCTTGTGACAAGATCGCGTTCTTTTAAAAAAATAAATAAATGGTATTCGATTAATATAACCAAGGAGTTTTCGATTATAAAGACTTTATTATGCCAAGAACAATGAAAATATTCCAATCCCGATACTTTTAGTGCAGCCCTCGTACATAACCTATAGAAGAATGTGAGCGGAATCCAAATACCATTTGTGAGCATGTAGCATAGCTTATCTATAACCTTATTTATAACAATCACAAACCAATGAACTTAGCTAGTCAAATTTCGTTTAATTTATTTGACTTTAAATAAAAACATTTCTCTATATTAATTATGTCTAATTAAACGTGTGAAAAGAGTGTATCGCGTTACAATAGTAGCGGTAATGCAAAGGCATTTTCCGTCAAATTCACTTTTCTTGTTATAAGCGAAGCTCTGAAGGGCGAGTGCCTCGTAATCGAATCTCGCGCCTCGCCTCCCTATTATATAAGTCACGTTACCTTACCTAACAGTACAATGTCAATATTCTATACAGTTAACGAGAGACTTTCTACCGCTAAATTTAGAAAAGTAGATAGGTACCTACTTAAAAAAAAGAGTGCCACTCCAATGTACTTATGGTCTTTGTCAACTCAAAATCTGCTATGTGCAAAAACAATACTTTTGAGATATTGACAAAAAAAAAGTATTTTATTTGAAAATTATAGTTTGTTATAATGTAAACTTATTTTTATTTTAAAATTGAAAATTTAATAGTTTATTTATTATATTGATAAATAACAGAGGAATAATTAATTGAATAAAGATTGTTCCTGTCATATTTATAGACAGGGAAAGCAACAAAACGCTGCTAGTCATCAGTGTCTATAAAGGCGAACAACCCTGAAACTGATTTCACAATAAACTGCTCATAATTTTAAAATGAATTTTTTTTTTCATCTCCATTCTCTTTAATAAAGCCCGCAAAACCGAGAAATCGATTAACAAATTTGCTTAATTCTAGTAATTATCCTTGCCATAATTTAACCACGCTCGACACAGGGTGGCAATTAATTATTATTTTTTTTCTTGTGCCCCATTTTGTTCTGTCAAATTGGGCGAGTAATTAACGATTTGATCTCCACATAGGTGGTTAACATTTCAACTATTTTAAATTTAGAAGTCTCATTATAAATTGAGTCTGTCAATAAAATGTGACAGAGGCCTATGTCACATAGTTTCTGTTTATAGGCGATAGTTGCCAACTACCATCAAGCAGTTACTTGACTGTTAAACGATGCCCTTAAAAATTATTATAAATTTAATCGACTGACAATCACGCCAATCACGTTTAATTGGCGATAATATTATATATAGCTGGTGCCCGCGACTTCGTCCGCGTTGAACGATGAAAGGTACCCTATGTCCTTTCTGGTGTCACAGACAACGTGTATGCAAAATTTCATGGTGATCGGTTCAGTAGTTTTTGTGTGAAAGAGTCACAAACATCCATACATCCAAACATACTTTCGCATTTATAATATTAGTACGGATTATTTAGACTTGCCTTGCATTTTCACACAAAATCTACATGCAGAAGAATAATGACTATGTGATAACGACCAGGTTCGCTTGTTTTTCAACCTATATTCTATGTTAACTTGAATTACAGTCCACAGCTTGAATGGCATTTGAATAAACAGACTACAGCTATGGTTAAATGATCCTTTAGATTCGACGCGGTGCCGGTTTGGTTGGAGGATCCTCCAAACGAATCCTAAGAGGAAAATATCTCGTTTTAGAAGTTATGCATGCAAATAAGAACAACTTTAAACGGACAACATTTTCGAATTCTTATTCGATGGACCGAGTTTCAAAGAGGACTTGCACAAGAAATGAATTTCCCCTACATTCTAATATTCTGATGTTATTTCTTAACAGCGTCAGGTGGTTACCTAGGGTTCATATTTTCGTAAAATCAGCAGTGAAAGCTGCTATGATAAACAAAAAAAAATTTTTTTGAAAATTAGACATTGGGAATTTTCGTTTTTTGTAATAACATTTGATGTAAATATTATTGGAATATTATTTTTTAGGGTGTATTTTTTTTATACTTAAATATCTAATAATATGTGTGGATGTCAATTGTCAAGTGATAGTGGATGAGTGTCTCGGGATCTGCGGATTGTAACCTTTTAGGAAGTTCAAATAGGTGTATACGGGAGATGACCTCCTTTCATACGACCCCGTGACGGATATTGCCGAGTAGACGTAACTTAACAACTATAGAAAATATTCTTTTTATAGAAATAGCATCTTTAAAAATGTTACTGAAATTTTGTAATATTTTTGTCTTCTGACATCCGACGTACGTATGTTGTTAACAAATAACAAGATACAAATTGAAGCCAAGTTACCTCTGTCTGGCAATAATCTAGATTACATTGAGTTGTCGCCAAATTGATCGCTGTTTAGATAAAATTATGATTTTTAAAACGTTACAAATTTAGGCGAATTATTTTCCCTTGGAAATTAATTTGATTTATTTTTATTATCAGCTTCAGTTTAATAAACGCCCTCCGAATGGCTAAATTGTCTATGAGGTGCCCTCAATGACCTCAAAACCTCAATACAAAACAACATAATAACGTCTTGAACTAACTTATGAACTCCTGATTTATGATTGCTTTTTAGAAATTACGTAAATTGATATTTACAGTAGATAATAATTTATTGTTATTTTCTTTTTAGTTGTATTTTCATAGTTAAATTTATTTATTTGCTGTCAGAATCTTCTATGATATTTTTTTTTTATTCTACAAATTTAAACTTTAAAATCATTTTTAAACTGAAAGCGACCCATTTAGATGTAAAATGGTAATGCAAAATATTTTTATTTAACTATTAACAACTTAATTCGTAGCAAGTTATGAAACACAGTTACCAACGTAGACAATACTGCAAAATATTTTTGTTTAAGTAATAATAGTGTTGTTACTTAAGAATAAAATATATAAAAAAACTATATTCATAGCAAGTTATGCAACACGGTTATCAACGTAGATAATACTGCAAAATATTTTTGTGTAATTAATAGTGTAGTTACTTAAAATAATAAAAAAAAAAAAAATTATTCGTAGCAAGTTACCAAGTTACCAATGTGGACGAAACTGAACCTATACTCGTACTAAGGCACAATAATTATTCATACTTGTCAATAACATGACCTCTGTGTTTTGAGGGTGTATATACGTGCGTGGACGTATAGGATCTTTTATATATATATATATAAAAAAAACGGAATATATGTTATGTAACCGCACAAATGAACAGAAACCGGGTACAATCTATACACACTGCAAATGCAGCGGTTTAATTGCGTTGGTGCGCGTCCAAAATGTCCGTTCACTGATACAGTAAGCTCGATACTAGATATGACTGGTTTCTTGATCACGTATATTATATTACTAGCTGGTGCTCGCGACTTCGTCCGCGATGAAAATTAAAAAAAAAGCAATATAACGCTTGACCTCGTGTTGCTATAACACTTTGGCCAGGCGTTAGTTTTTTATTTTTTATTTATCCCTCGGGAATAATCCTTTTTTCTGGATGAAAGGTACCCTATGTCCTTTCCGGTGTCCCAGACAACGTGTATGCAAAATTTCATGGTGATCGGTACAGTAGTTTTTGCGTGAAAGAGTTACAAACATCCATACATCCAAACATACTTTCGCATTTATAATATTAGTAAGATTTCAGATTTTAATTTATTAGAACATTCAGTAATGCAAGAAATAATTGTATTTACATATATTTATAAGTTATATATCCGTGTGTGTTACACTAATGATTAATCTACATTAATATCATCTAAATATATACATCAGATTATGCAGATTTTGTACTGTAGTTCGTTTATTGAAAATCCCACAGAAACTAGGATATTTTTCAGGATCAAAAGTGTACTAATGCAATGGTATCTTATATGTTAATCCAGATAATAAACTACCTGTGTGTCAAATTTCATCCAAATCGGCTCAGCTGTTTTAGCATGATTTAGTAAAAAACATCCAAGTATACAAACTTTCGCATTTATAATACTATACTACGTATTAGGATATAAGGATTTTAAAAATGAATACAACTTCATTTAATTAACGAGTGTATGTATATACTAGGGATGTTGCCAATATTCGCATCCGTATTCGCAAATGCGGAGCTTCCGCATAGATTTGGACATCTGCATCCGCATCCGCAATATCAATGAGGATGTTCATGCGGATGCGGATGTAATGTGGTGGAGTGTTCATCGAGAGGCACTCCACCAAGCAGTGTTCCTAGCGAACAATTATTATTTAGTAGCGCGGGTTTAATTTACGAACCTCTGCGTAACCGCCTTGAATCAGAAAAGGCGGCAATGCTCCTATTTTTAACTTCACTTACTAATTTTCATATTAGTATAGCTTTATAGTGTTTTAATACTAATTTTCATTAAAAAAATGTTAATAATTACTTTATCATTGTTTTCATTCATCATTCATAATATTCATATACTATATTTATATAAGATCTTAAACATCCGCATTCGCATCCGCATCCGCGGATGTGAGCCTTCAGAAATCCGCATCCGCATTCACATCCGCGGATGTGAAAAATCGGCATCCGCAACATCCCTGGTATATACATATCAATCTCCCTTTTCAGTGTATTAAGCGGATTATTGAGTACTTTTAGTGTATTTACTCGCGTCAGCTTATTTAGTTCAGTTAAATCCGTGTTAGGGGTTGTTAGTAAATGGACAGTTAGGAGAAGAGCGATCATGAAGCGCCCAGTAAACAGGTGAACATGGTTAAGTTTGGGCCTGTATTCTGTGCATCGATTTCATTTAGAAATGCAATGGTATACCTATATAGATATGTGTGTTGCCAGTTATGAAATATAGAGCTTGAAGGTAGTCTCTAACTATATGGCCCTCATAGAAAAGCTCAACGTCTCTCATCGAGCTAAGTCGAGCTTATTTTGACATTTATATAGCCTAATTAAAATACCCTTTTATTTTTTTTCCACGTGGCAGTCACTTCGTGAGTAAAGTTTATGTACTCACTTCACTAAGCTTTACTATTGTTAAATTTCAAACCATACTCGTTAAGATAGTTCTGGTATACAACGTTCAAGTGAACTTCAGACTGTGGAAACACCGAAAAGGAAATAGAGGGAAAGTAAAACGCATAGCCACACAGAAATAACCATTTCAAAAGGCTTGTTTAAGTTGCATCGCAACCAGCAAACTAACTGAAGTGCTCTAAGCAAATTCCTTTCAATGCGAACCAGCTCTGTACAAATGTTGAAAGCGCGACATACGCCAAAGGATCCAAATTAAACAGAATGTAATCTTTTAATATTACTGATGCGCTTTTATGTGTTAATATGTGATTAACGGGTTTCAAGCAAATTGTATAAGACAACGTCTGCATTCGCAATCTCGAGGGGTTAAGAATATGATGTTATGTCCGAGCTCATGTATCCCAAATCTTTTTAAAGTTATACTAATATTACAAACCCATTTATACTAATATTATAAACAGAAAAGCATTTTTGCATTTTTATTTGTAATAAACTCGAAAGTACTGGACCGATAATTCAAAAATTCTTTCACTAATAGATTGCTACATTATCACTGATTAACTTAGGCTATATTTTATAAAGTTACGCGGACGAAGTCACGTGCAACAGCTAGTATTTAATAAAAATAAAAAGAGATTTTAAAGGAAAGACAGATTTGCCAATATATTTTTTTAGTTAAATAATTCGCCTACTGCTACATAGCGCCACCTTTTCCCAGTATTGTGTTCCGCTTTCTAATTGCGGTTTTTAAAACGTACCACTAAAGTGCTGGGGCCAATTACATGCGCCCCTTTCTACAGGAAACCGTGTTACACCGTAACTTTTCCAAAAACAAAGCACCAACGTAGATATTAGTCTTGAAGTAATTACTTTATGAATTAATTTTTAGATAAACTCCAGAATTTCATAGAGTTTCATACCTCTTTAAGGTGATATTTCAACATAAAAAAATACAGGAGTTGAATATCCATATCTTTACATCTTTACATAAATATAAAAATACGTTGTGTATTATACGTTAATTAAATAGTATTAAAGGCACAATTAACATGAAGAGTAATTTATTTTTGTCAGTAACATATTTTGAAATAACATTTTAAATATGTATTATTATTAAAAACAACATAAAAATTGTTAAATAATTAACAATAATCCTAAATTATTAAAAATAATTTAAGAATTTGATTTGACACGGTGTTAGAGGCGGTCATTTTTAATTCATTTTTTTTTTGTGTGGTACACGTATAACCACACACTGGAATGTTCGTTTGTAAATATGAAACTTACATTTGTTCTTTGTGTAATATTAAATAAAGGATTGAAATTGAAAAGCCTGTTTGTGCACAGACATTAATCAAAGGAATTTCTAATTATAAAAGTACACTTAAATCTTTGTTTATATGTGCAATATTGATGTAGAGTATGCCCTACATGTTGAGTATGTTGAGTATGGGATTATTCCCGCGATTTTTGTGTGTTATTTTGCATGATTAAATCACACAAGTATACGAAGATTACTTTTCGTTGTAGCAATTTATTGATAGTTATTTATAATGAGTAAAGAAAAGGACTCAGAGGTGCAAATTCTACGTATAAACCTTCTTAAAAATTCGGTACCCAAGTTTAGAAATTAACCCCATAAGATATGTCTTATGACATCATTAGATTATGATCTATACTTATAAAATAATTTGTTTTTATCAAAGCACTATTAAGCCTAAGAAGCCTAAAGGACAAGGTTTATTTTATAACGTAAGCATCCTAAATAGGATTTTTGAAATATCAACATCGTGCAAAGCCGGGTGTTTATATAAAATGGATTGTCCTGACTGACTGAACAACGTACAGCCAGAAAAACTAAGTCTAGAAAGTTGATATTTAGAAAACAGGTTTATTTTATAACATAAGCATCCTCTAGAAGGATCTATGAAATATCAACACTTATTTATAAAAAAATATAATTTATTAATTTTTTAAAAAAATTACAAAAACCATTTTTTTTTAGAGAAAACGTTAGAAAATAATATTATTTATTCATGTTCTATAATAAAATACATGTGAATTTATTTTGGATATTTTGGACAGAATGTCTCGACAAAAAGGCACCAAAAGAGCGAGCGAAAAACACATTACCTACATTATGGAGTCGTCAATAAGAAATCACATCGGCACTTCATAAGAATTTCATAAAATGCTCTGGAAACTTTTGCCCTTGTGCATTGGCTTAAGTTATAGAAATGCAGACAGGACATGACGCTATGATATCGCAAATTATATCAATGCCTGAGCACGATTATTACTGTCAACATAAAAAATATATATTCTTTAAAAGTTTGCATAAATACTAATAAATATTATAAATGAAAAAATGTTACGCTATTGTTTGTTTGAGTTTGTTTGTTAGGCTTTCAGGCATCTTAAGCAACGAAACGCTCCAAGTGAGCTGTCGACCTTATTGAAAATTAGGTTTAAAAATGATTTAGATTTATATAAAACGCGACTCTACAAGATAAGTAATTCTTTTATGGATCAATGTATACGGTTTTATAATAGACTACCTGAGATAATCAAAGCCTTATCTATAAATAAACTTAAAAGTGTCATTAAAACCAAACTCCTGTCGAAAGGCTATTATAAAATCACTGATTATTTAAGCGACAAAGCTCATACTATGTTAGTATTGTATATGTGCTTTGATTTTGTTTGAGATTGAGTGTAATTGTTGCAATTTTATATTTTAAAGATGACAAAAAGAATAGTATCCTGAGTTTCTTTCGGGATTTCTTCTCTGGCTCGTCATCTTGGCTTTTTTTTCCGAAACCCTAGTAAATTTAAATTCATAATGACGATCATAAGAGTTTCTTGTAGAAATAAATATTTTGATTTTGATTTTGATTAGAATGGTATACTTAAATGAGCTCTGGCGTTACTTACTCATTCAACTAAACAGAATAGCACAGATGCTGTTTTTCACTGTGGTCTTTTGTAAGACTATAGTGAAAACACGGTTACTGCCGCCAGAGGGCCAGAAATTAACAAACAATGTTACTTGTAATGTTGTTTATGAAAGACAGTATACTGACGAGTTATAAAAACGCTATCGCTTGTAAATTAAATCTAACTCTGAGGTCAGCGTGGGCATAATAAAAACTTTTTCGTATAAATAAATAATTCAGAATATTGTGTTTGTTGGCCAAAGTCGGATGAAGACGTTCTGGGCTAGTTTTAATTTCGTTTTCATGCAACAAATGTTGTTCCCAACGGCCATTACTTTTTATTGTCTCGCTTTAATTTCAAATATTTTTTTTTCGTACACATTTGTATTAGTATTTCAATGAACTTAATTTGTGATAACGTTTCTAATTTAAAAACAGATTATCTGTCTGTCTGTGACAATCCCTTAAAAATAAATCCAGCGCTTTCGGAGATTAATCAGAACAAACTGTTATGTGATGAAAAAGTAAATGAATTATTGTTAATATAATTACAATAAATGGGAGTAAAAAGTGTATAAAATGTATAAAAACGAGTTAAAGTAAATTAATTAATATTGAATATCTTTCAAATGTAAATGGAATACTTTTTATCAAGCTCTAAATTGTCTTTCTAGGAACACTTTTCAGTACTCCTACAAACAGACAGGCTATTGTTTTTATAAAATTATAAAGAAAATAACATTTATACATTTTATACTTCCGTATATAAGTTTAATAAAAATAAGTTATTTTGACTTTAGAAACGGATAGTTAAATTATATTTATTACTTAAGGTAATTTTGTTTAATTTTTAATTCAATAAGGTCGAATTTTATCAGCCAATTCAACATGAACGGTCGCAATAGAAAATAAACATAACTAAGATGGAGCCTATTTCGCTCCCTCGACATTTGCCGCCAAAATTTCGCGGCAAACAAATTTCCTCGGAGATAAATTCAAAATTGAGGGGGATGCATGAGCGATAACGAAAACGACCAAATTACACTTTTGCTTTATAGTTATTTCAGAACAGAGTATATATATTTTCTTTAAAAAAAAATTTGCACAAAACCGACTACACGAACAATTCATAAGAAAATATTTAATCATAACATAAATAAATAAATCTTCACACATTCCACACATCATCATCTAGTTCCACAGTAAGCAACTAATGCTTGTATTATAGATACCAGACAGTTGATATACTACAGAGATTACATTTTTTTTTGTAAATACATACATATTATAAATACAAAAATTCCATGACTCAGGTACAAAGGTTAACGCATTAAACATTCACCCCTAGCGGGATTCGAACCCGCGACCGTTTGGTTAACAGCTAGGGTTACTAAGCCACTAGACCAACTTTAAAGATAACTTTAAAGTCTTTTCCGAAACATACGTTCTTTATGATGTTTATTTGCTTTCTAAGGTTTAATGCACATGTCAACAAGCTGCCTTTACATAGAGCTGAATTATGTCATCTGAATTTGGTTCGACGATCCGCATTAAAGAGTCAGAAAGTGCCCCGCCTTGCAAGTTATTAAAATTAGTTGCAACGCAAACATTAGCTAGTTCACCTAGCGCATCTTCACGGTGTGTAATCGAGTAATTGAGTTGACAGTAAAAGTTATGAAGAGCTGGCGTCGTGGCGGCGCCTCTCCGGATATCAGGGTAGACCCCGCCACACTTCTGAACCCCCTCCACTCGCATTTCCTGCGCCGGATACCGAAGTACTGGTAGTAGAAAAAAAATATCTAATTTCCATTATTTTAATTTTATATTTTTAATAAAGTCTAGTCACAAGTTCAAATTATTGTTAATTATTGACTAATCTCCTAAAAATATGTGCGACAGCTCATTTAATTCAGAACGAATGTCAAGACAAATGTACGAATATTAAAATGTTTACATCAAATAAAAAAAAAGGTATTTAGTTTTTCGCTAAGAACTCAAAAACTATAAGCGATAATGAAAATCGGAAAAAAGAATCTTAAAGTAGCAATAAAGATTAAATAAAAGGGATGCGGATGAAGTCGCAGGCAAAAGCTAGTTCGATATATACCTTATTGTATTATGTAACAGTTGCATTAGTACTGAGTGCCGAGAATAAAAGCGATCTGGAGTCATAAATAGAGCAGCCTATTTGCCGACAGTCAATGTTGTTGTAACTCATTGACTGAGTGAGTGATTATAGAGACTATTAGCTCAAGTTTACATAATCCTTTAACTTGATGATATTATCGATAACCTACCATCATGCGGATTGCCAGGTTGTTGCCGCTTGATGTTTTCATCATACACATTCAGTACATATAGACTGCTTAATTTCTTGAATAAATAAATTCGTAATCATTATCTCAGCGTAGAACGTCCACTGCTGGTCATAAGCCTCTCATATAATATTCAAATTAGACCGGTCAGTAGCAGCCTGGATCCAGCCTGGACCTTGGGCCTTTATTAGTCAGTCCACCTTGTGGGTGAACATCCAACACTGCGCATACTGCTTCGTATTCTCTAGTAGAGAACCTCGGCCCCAGCGACCGTCGGTTATCTGTACTATGTTTACTGTCCACTGCCACTCCAACTTACTAATCTGCCGACTTATGTAGATGACTCATTTGTTTACAGATATTATTTTTCAAATTGAGTCAAGGGAGCACTTGGCCGCAATCTCACTTGATGTAAGGTGCAGATGCGGCCTAAGCTGGATCACGCTTACCTAGTAAGTGCCCATTTACCCTAGATTTGAAGACCTCGAGGTTGTCATTTTGAGGAAATACAGAAGCAGGCAGTGAGTTCCACTCCCTAACAGTTCGGACAAAGAAGGTGGAACTGTAACGCGTCGTGCGTGACCGAGGAACATCAACCACGAAGGGATGAAACCCTTTTCCTCGCCTCGTGGTCCGCAAGTGGAACGGTTCCGGTTGGATTAGATCACCTCAAATTTTTTTCTCTCTCGGAGAGTAACCTAGAATATAGCCCTCTCCAAAGCTCATTGAGCGATGCTAAGTTTTCTTACGAGGCCCAAAGTTAGAGACCACGTTTCAGCGCCTGATTTGATGACCTTTTTTGGTCATCAATGGCAACACACATTTTTCGAAAATCTTTGTTTTGTTTTTACACCAAATTATGAAAACATCAAATAAATAGTTTTTTTATACTTGCACTAAATTGTGTAGTCAGACTGTACCAGTAGAGAACTCATTCTAAAGATCTTCCGATGAACTCACAAAAACTTATTCGAAGGAAGTAAGGGAGTCGTTTATTTTTATACGGCACTATTGTTTAGTCATTTCTCATTTCGCTCCCGGAGTTATATTTGTTTTATGTCAGTAGCCATTATCTCGATCTATTTATTGGTGTGTACAGTATACCCGATATTCCATCTATACTTGTTTTTATCACGTTTATTTTCTATCTGCTGAACCCCATCTACAGTGTAGTGTATAAAGTTTCTTTGGGTCTATTTAATTGTGTCTATTTTTCGGAAAAATATACTTTTTTTGTGTATGTGTTTGCTTCATTTAACGGTTTGTGAGCAAAAATACAGATTTTTAAACAGACCGATTCCCAAAAGGGCAGATCATATTCATTATATTGTAATAAAATACTTTAAGGTTCAAATTTCTATGAAAAACCTGAAATACTTGGTTGTGAAGTGTTCCAATGTGCACCTGCCCATAGTCAGCCTTGACTTGTTTGATATTCGTTCCGTGACTTCTTTCAATTTCGGCAAAGAGGTAAATATTGCACAACCATAGAAATATAACTATGTGCACAACGTCCGAGTGTATACAGAGTAAGTTCTTAGCTATATGTGGTATGTGGTAACATGTGCAAGGATGGCACAGTACACCAGTCAGACAGGCTGACGGCCCTCTGGACGGTAGGTGGATATCGTCACATACTATCACAAGTAACGCCAATGGTGCTGCAAGTGCGCTGCCGACTTTAGTAGGATTAAGAATAAGGCATTATGTAGGGATAGGAAAATGAACTGTGCCACCCTGCATGCTAATTTTTCACTGTGGTGTTCTGTAAGAGGGAGGTGGTTACTACCGCCAGACGGGCTACCTAAATGATTGCAAAATGCAGTGTACCTTGCCACTCCTAAATATAGAAATATTCTGATCGGTCTCCGAAAAGATGAGCCATCTCATGACGACAGTTAATGTTTTACTAGGTTACAGCCCGTCGACTTCATCTTGGGAACCCGCCAATTATGGGGTAAGTTCTCGTTGAGAAATTAATGCATCAAGGCGGCTGAACAAAAGCCTGCAATGCACTGGCACATAGCTTTTTTACATAAAAATTCTTGTTATTTTTAAAAATTTGTATATCAACTACTCAACGGATTTTGATGCGGTTTTTACTATCAGATAGGTAATTTTTCACGGAAGGTTTACATACATAATAGTAAAACCCAATTTAATTATTATGTAAGTAAAAAAAAAAACAATATTTTGCTACCAAGTACCAAAACTGTCCGCGTCTATCTGTTTTTCCAGCTACTTTGAAACGAACCAACGGATTTTGATACGGTTTTCACTAATGGAAAAAGGGATAAACGAGAACGGTTTGTGTTTATAAAAATTCATCCCGGGTGAAGGTGATCCCGGGTGATCGCCAGTATATCTATACTAATATTATAAAAAGGAAATATTTGTTTGTTTGTTTGAATTGAATAGGCTCCGAAACTACTGGACCGATTTGAAAAATTCTTCCACTGTTGGGAAGCTATATTATCAGCGAGTAACATAGGATATATTGTATAAAGTTACACGGACGAAGTCGCGTGCAATAGCCAGTTATAAAATAAAAACATTGTTCGAATCTATCTCCGATAACGTCCTTTAGGATATTCAAAGGATTTTGATACAGTTTTCACTAATGAAAAGGACGATAACCGAGGAATATTTGGGTAAGTATATAATTTAGGGAAATAAATAATATTCGTGCGAAGCCGGAAGCGACTCGCCACTAAGAAATAAAAGGACTAATGACATAATATAAGATTTGTTACCGTTCGTTTGTAAAATATACCTACATAGCAATAAACAGTTACGTTGGTGTGATCCAATATTGGTTTTAGTCACGTGTTATACACCCGGCACCTTTCACGTGACCTTTGTGCACGACTAGTAAACAGGATACCTACTTATTGATTTGGTAAGTATACATAAAATCAATTATACTTTACACGTTCTACATAATTATCCATACATGCATAGTATAAATTGAAGTCGCTGTCCGCGTCTGTGTATACACACACCCCCAAAATCACTCAACGGATTTTAATGCGGTTTTCACCACCAGTTAGATAATTTTTCACTGATAGTATAATTAATTGATATAATTATAAAAATATTACTATTTATTTAGGTAAAATATCTTTTTGCCATGTGGCAATGGCCATGATATATCATGTGATATATCAGACCAAATAAAAACTAAAGACCGAATTTTGCGAACAATATAGTGAAAAAGGGTTTCTAAGTGAACTCGCTTGTGGAATGTGATTTCATGTTGCTTCTTATTTTTTGAAGACTGGCTTTAGGTACGCCCTTACCTTTAGCAATTCGGTATATTCACTAGTAAATATTTTAAAAAAAGAAACGCTTCAATCTGTCGTCCACGGGAGTTTAACAACTTTAGTTCTTATTTTATCTGAGCATAATATACATACATATATTTTTAAACTATACGTTTTCTAAAATCAAAACATTAATATGTCAATATAAAGTTGTTTCAGTGGTATTACGCATCGGTTTCCAAGCCAAAAAAGTGGGCTGTGGTAACGAAAAAAGTAACTTGCCAAATCGGCAAAAAAAAAAGCGATCGCGTGCGAGATTTCGCTTTGCTCATAAATAATGATGCGAGAAGTTGCGAAACTTAAGTTTACATCCTAGTTTAACATCGGCATATGATTCGCGGCGGAGCAAGCAATCAAAAGTTGTGTGACGAAATGGCGCCTCTGTGAATTATGGCGGCAACTGATCTACATTTATATACTGGAGACATTTAACGTGCAGAAGCTGCGTTTGACCATTTTGACGTTTTTTTTTACAATTAAGATAGCTAGATAGGTTAATAGTGTATGGAAATATTGTAATAGTTATTCATTGAAATTAAGAGTAGTTCTATATTTATTTAAAATAGATTAAAAATTAGATCTTCCTGTTGTACAATTTTATAAGGCCCGCTCTTGACTTCGAACGGGATGAAAATTTTACATATAAAATATATCCCGTTTATCTCTCTTTCCATATGTGAAAACCGAATTAAAATCGTTCTGTCCATTCTCGAGTTTTTGAAGCGTATACAGATGAAATTAACATTTTTATATTAAAATTTTTATACTGATTGTGTATGTATATTCATTCGTAAACATAATTTTGTGGTTGTCTTAATTACTGATTTTTAATTTATTATTGACATTTTCTAAGGACTCCAATTTAATTAACAAGAGGGAAACCAGTAACTTATTTCTAACGTCCCCCTCTTTGAGGAGCTCATTCAAGGGAGGCTGTAGTCACCCTTTAATTTCCTATATTTGAAACAGATTGTACATATAGTAACATATAACTTACTGAATTGTCTATTGAAAAAGCATGTAATAGGAATCGTCAATTCTGATATACAATATACAATTATATTATTTTTTTATAATACTGGACCTCAAAGATTATATAAATGAATAAATAGATAACAGAAAAAAATATCTAAAATGACTGAAAATTGATTATTTAATTTATATATTTAAATTCCAAATTCAAATATTTTTAATGTTCCCTCGTATGTAGACTGGTATTTTTCTGATAGAATTCTTTGAGTTTCTTATGAACAAAAATAAAATAGAGTTTTCTAATTGATCTGCACAACAAGGAGTCGGAATAGCTGGACACTGCAAACAATCCTTTAGCAGTATTGTTCGTCCGTATTCACAAAGCGTGTACGTACGACAATAGACAATTACTTGCTACGACAGCGCTACGAGTGTCTACGCCGTAGGCCGTCTCTCGTAGCTTGTAAACACAAACGTAGATTGTTGATTTAGAACCAGTTACAGAGTCCTTAAAGGCAATGTATGGCTGATAACCACAAGATTGCAATTAATGACCTTTTCGACTATCTGTACATACATAGGCCGGGTTCAGCTAAGTAAATAATTATAAAATGTCAATCTAAAAATTAACCTTGAGTGTAGAGTTATTTTGGCATTAAATCGCTAAAAGAAAAAAAGGCTTTATGATTAAGATATACTTATATTTGTCGTACTACTTTCAAAGAAACTTGGATTGGAATATGTGCATAGACGGTTTAATTTACTTACTAGGCTGTGATTATTTTGTTATTTTAAATAAGTTTTATTTCATACAATAGCAGTAAATTCAATTTCTTTTCGATACTGAGCCATTTTAAAAAACATCACTACGGCGCTTAGTGTCGTCAAATAGGTACTTTCTTAAGCTTACTCTTCGTTTATGAGTTGACCAAAAAGCTTGAAAAATATATAAATTAATTTTCAAAATTTAGACCATTTGGTACATTTTTTTTGTATCACCAAAATTTCTATATTTAAAAATATGTTAACCAAATAGTGTTTTGAATTCCCTTACACATTAAAAAATAAAGAATATGTTGTACTTTAAACATAATGTAGCGTATGTAAATTAAACAACATTTTCATCGAGATATACTACATCGAGACCCCCAAGCTACCCAGACGGCCAAAGCCAGTGACGATTCCAAGCGTCTTAAATTGTCTAAATAATCTTATCAAGTTCAATAATAAAAGCGGTATAATGCGCAAAACGTCGGCGTCCAAATACGTTAGTGTGAAAGTTGTCAAACTTCTTAGTACAATAAAATCGCAACTATACGAAACAGAAAAAACCTTATCATGCAAAAAAGCTATTTGAGTGCCAACGGAAATCATCCCCTGTCGACACCAAACTTGCCTGTGGCGTCGCCTACAAGTTTTCTTCTTTGTACTGATTTATTAGGTCACTTGTAAAATCGCTTATTTTTGCTAGTTTATTTTTGAAACTTTTTGGTCATAGACAGCAGTAACCACGCTCTTGTAGAAGATCACAAACATGCACAAATAGATATGCGTAAAAAAATTAAAAACTATTTTTTTTTAACTTTTATAACATAAGTACTACGTGTACAAATTGATTTTTTAAAATATTTAAATTATATGTAATGATGATCCCTCGAGTACTTTTTTCTGGATAAAAATTACCTTCCAATATACACTATAACCCTGACAACATGTATGAAAAATATCATGGTAATCGATGAATTTGCTAACAAATGATTTCGTTAAATATAAAATGAATATTTTTTACCCTACTCTATATTATTATATAATACTACCGACCCGTTTTCGGCTTCACCCAGAAAAAAACTCAGTTAGTTTGTAAAACTGATGGTGTATACCGCATCAAAATCCGTTGCGCGGTTTAGGAGGAGTTACTAAAACTATTTCAATTAGTATATTGCTTGTGATGAAAGTATAAACCGTTTAAACTTAGTTAAGTCATTAAAAAATATCTAACAGTTATTTTTCAATAGAAAAATACACCTAATCATTCAAGCAATAAGAGTCTCTTCGACAGCACGAACTAAATAGTACTTGTAATACATTTTTATATAATAAATATATTTTTCAAAGCAAAATAGATTTAATGCCGCTCGACATAAGGTTGGTGGTCAATTGAAATTTGTTGTCATATAATTTCGCTAGCCACGAAATAGAGGTTAGTCACGTCCTCGCCATCGTATCCGTGTTGGCGCATAACAACGCTTTTGCGACATGCATTTCAAGATAGGTGTTTGCAGTATGTACCGCAGAGTATCGCATCTACGGATTGCAAATCAATTTCGCACATATGTACCTGTTACTTTATATTTATTAGGTTATATATTATTTGTGGCACGTTTGGTCTAGTGGCTAGTAACCCTAGCTGTTAACCAAACGGTCGCGGGTTCGAATCCCGCTAGGGGCAAATGTTTATGTGTTAACATTTTACTCTTGTACCTGAGTCATGGATGTTTTGTATTTATAATATGTATGTATTTACAAAAAAAAAGTAATCACTGTCTGGTAGTGTGTCCCAGGCTATAAGGGCAAATTTTTTTTTTGCGAATGGAGTTACGCATACCCCTTATTTTTTTTCCATTTGACCCTAATGACTTAAATAATAAATATTATGGCGATCGGATAATGATAACCCGTGCCGACTTGATGTCAAACTTTGAATGAAAAGTTAGTATGGAAGCCATAGAGAGGTTGTAGAACTTAATACGTATTTCAGTAAATGAAACACTTTTTTACCCGTATATAATATTTATTAAGTATTAATCGTTAAAAGAACATTATTTACTAAATTTTCTTTTTAAAGTTTGCTTTTTGCAATCCGGATATACCTGTCTGTGTTCTTGTACGCAACGTAATAAAAATTGCTTTTGTTCCTCTTCCACAGTAACTTGCATTAACTTGCATTAACTTAACCGCTCTTTCAGCCGTATCGTTAACTGCTCTCAGTGCCAGCACCTTTTTCTTAGCATGTTGAAACGAGGTATTATTCGACCATGAAGCAGGACACTCGTTGAGGAAACTGTCATCAATTTTGAGTCGATTGAATACAGCCTTACTTTTGATTGACACAAAATCATAAATGCTTTTCTCTGAAATTGAAAAAGATAGAAATAAGTTATCTAAGCAAAGTGATAAAAGAAAACAAATATTTTTACTAGTTCTACTAACCGAAAAGTGGGCCACATAGTTCTTCCTTCGATGGGATGTAGCGTTTACCGTAGGCTGATGAGTTTTCTTTGGCTAAGTTAGCAACAATTTTTACTTTTGTTTCCTGGTCTACATTATCATCAAATATAGACAAGACAGATACTTCATCTATTAAATACCATAAATGCTGGCAGAACTTCTGTAAAGCTGCTTTTGAGATGCTTTTGTCGACTCTTTCGTAAGCCTTCATGGTCTTCAAAAAGCATAAATCCTGGTATGGTGCCTGTACCGCTAAAGTGCATTGCAACCAAGGCTTCACGTAGGATGTCACGATGAACAGGCACACGTCTAATAGAGCTACCTTGTCCTTGTTCGAAATTTTAAATTGAGAGCTAAGTAAAGTTATTTTCAGTGAATAAATCGCTCTCGCCATCCATCGAGCTTGGTGCATGGCACCTGGAGGCCGAATCCTAAGTTTCTTCTCTCTATCTCCGCCGAGAAATATTATTGATAGCTCTATTAATTCACGATAGTCATCTCTAGCAATTTTTTTAATTAATTCAGATTGGTAAAAGTCTAGCAGTTCGTTAATTTCTGAAACATTTAGGCATGCTAGCTTTTCTGAATAACTCTGTATCCTTTCGGGATCAACATTTTTCCAGTTTTCTCGGAACTTTTTAAACAGTGGAATGTCAGGGCTCGTAGTGACTTGGCTAATTTTGGCTTCAAACACACCTTTTAATACCAACTCGTAGACGTGATGGCGGCAAGCAAAAACAAGCATTTCTCTATTCATTTTCTGTTCGAGAAGCACACAGGCACCATTAATACGACCTGTATTGGAAGCAGTGGTATCACAACAGAGAATCTGCACTTTATCTTCAAGATTCCAATCAATCATAGCGTTCCAAACTGCCTGTGCCTGTTCGTTTCCTGAAGAGTTCTCTAATTTTGGCACAGCGATGAGTTGTTCTTTATGATCGTACGAAACTATCGGTAAACGTTCTTCTTTAGATTTTCGTGCATCTAAAGCTGGTAAGAGTTTGCCATCCCAGTGGACAGTTACAGTATCCGGTACCTCGTTTTGAAAATCAACTTTTATAGCTTCTGCGCGCTCTTTTCGCTTTTCTGTGCGAATTCTTTGAATTGAGGACTTACTTATAGGATATTCGTCAGTGTTATGTCCAAGCGCTTCAATAGTTGCTTCAATAATAAATACAGAATTTCGCATACTTAACTGACACCTATCTAAAGCTGCCACTAATTTCGGAGTTATGAAATTTTTCCTCATAGAAGTGTTAGACTGTGTGCTCTCGGTAAAGGTGGGCAAGTTTTCTTGCAAATCCATTATTTCAGATTCAAAAGACGAATTTTCTTGTAGTGGTTCATAAGAAGGTGATGAAGGAGTTAAGGATGACAGATGTTTATCACGTCGCTTTTGCTCGTCAATGTTTCTAACGTAGGCCTTTTCCTCCTTTTCGACCAGTTTTTTATCCACTCCAGCTAAGTGACCAGGCCGACCTGGCTCCCTCTGGCGCTGCAGGAAGATCTTATCTTCATTAATCCTCATTAAATTAAGGGCATCGGCGTGTGCGAGATCAAACAAATCATTTAAATTTGAAATAAATTCTCGCCGACGCTGCACAAACACGCCTTGAGTTTTATTTGCATTTTTTTGCAAATCTCTCCAAACTTGGTACAAGTTAACTAGTTTTTTAACACAGTTTGGTAAAGACTTAGTTGGTATACGTGCCTTTTCCCAGCAAATAATGCACTCACGAATAGTAAGATTGGCGCTTTCATTGACACTTAAATTAACTTCTCGAATATTATAGAACAGAACTGCCAGTACCTGTCCATTAGAGGGAAGTTTTGAACCGGTAATTTGATGTTTTACGTCCCCTATTAAAAATATCCCCTTTTTAGAACTGCGTAACTCCATTGACATGTTGACTGAATGAAAACAATGCGTTTACTAATCAAACAAACAAGCAACAACAAGCACATCAATACGTTGGCTCCCGCGCGCCTTAGTAAACAAGTACCGACATGTTTCGATGCAAGTCGGCACGGGTTGCCGTGGTTCTAAATACGTGAAACTTTATTTATAATAGCTTTGACATCATTGAAACAAAATAAGAGGGTATGCGTTGGAAAAAAAATACTTTTATTTTTTTGGGACACCCTACTGTCTGGTATCCATAATACAAGCATTAGTTGCTTACTGTGGAACTAGATGGTGCTGTGTGGATATTTATTTATTTATTTATTTTATTTTTTGCACTTGATTTGTGACAACCGTAGGCAATTTGTACTAATACTAGCTGGTGCTTGCGACTTCGTCCGCGTTGAAAATTTAAAAAAAATCAATATAACGCTTGACCTCGTGTTGCTATAACACTTTAGCCAGGTGTTAGTTTTTATTTTTTTATTTATCCCTCGGGAATAGTCCTTTTTTCTGGATGAAAGGTACCCTATGTCCTTTCTGGTGTCCCAGACAACGTGTATGCAAAATTTCATGGTGAGTTTTTGCGTGAAAGAGTCACAACCATCCATACATCCAAACATACTTTCTCATTTAATAATTAACTGTTGCACGCGACTTAGTCTCCTTAAATTTATAAAATATAGCCTATGTTACTCGCTGATAATGTACTTTTATGTAGTTGAAAATTTTTTTCAAATCTGTTTTATAGTTTTTGAGTTTATTCATTAAGCGTCCGCAAAATGATCAATTGCGAATGACATTTCAAAACGACTGAGGCATGTGCGAATGATATACCTTCAATTGGTTTACAAAAATTCAAACATACAAAAATTACTTTATATGATAAGGGAAGTCAAAAAAAGTAATCACCAGCGCTCTTATTTAATTTTGGTTTCTTTTGTTTGTGTATTTATTGTGCAGGTCGAGCATACCGACAAACTGTCTATAGAAATTTTAAAATAAAAAATACACATACTCACATATTATGTTACACATATGTGTTAGAAAAATTTAGTGTTATGTGACTAGAAAACTAGAGTAAAAATTTAATTTTTTTTATCAAATAAATAATCATTATTTATGCGTCTTCAAATGTTTTCCCAGAAGCCCTTACAAGTTTAACTTCGCAAGAATTCTATGAGACTTTTAAAATTAACATCAGCAAGCGTCTCCATATCGCTTGGCCTCGATTACTTCAGCCCTAAATTCCAAATATCATTTCAATCCGATTTTATTGGAAAAGTTAAGCTGTATAAGGGGCGACACACAGACATAGCGTTCGGAATTATCTTTATCTTTATAAGTCTACGTGAATTAATTACTTCAAAGGAATTTTCACGATAAATGTAATTTCAATCACTAATAGTAATTACCTACTCAACTGTGCTGGTATTTTAAATTTTACTTACTTTAGTTATTTGAGAGTTTAGCATTATTTGAGTGTGATAATGGCGAAATTATTATTTTTTATTTAAAGACGTATTTAAAGATGATTCCATAGTTGAAGGCAATTCAGAAATTTTTTTTTTAAGTACGATCGGATATTGTAAAGAAAACGTAATAACTAATTGATACTAATGACATTTAATTCCCATAGTAACTCAGTCCAATTAAAATTCGTAACTCAAAATTTTTTGCTCACAAAACAGCGACTATAACCATTTATATTATAAAATAGGTTAGACGAGATGAAGCCTCTCTTTGTGTGTTCTAGCTGAAGTATATGGCGAGTGCAATGCCTACCTCACAGGTAAGGGTGCTTGCTTAACGCCTCAGAGGTCCCGTGTTCGATTCCCGGCGGTGTCAACTTTTCAAAGTTGGCTCTGGTCTGGATTTGAGAAAGCAGTGGCAGAACACACTGCGTTTCGCAGTCATTTGGGCAGCCCGTCTGGCGGCAGTAACCACCCCCTTACAGAAGACCACAGTGAAATAACAGCATATGTGCTGTTGTATTTCGGTGCCATTACTCCATCCCTTAATCCTTCTATGGTCGGCAGCGCGCTTGTAGCACCTATGGTGTTGCTTGTGTTATATATAGGCGACGATAGCCACCTACCATCAAGTGGACCGTCAGCCTGTCTGTCAACCTTAACATAATAAAAGAATTTCTTGGTCAATCCTACTAATATTATAAATACGAAAGTTTGTTTGTAAGGCGTTCGGATGTATGTATCTTTGTTACTCTCATGCAAAACTGGATCTTTATGAAATTTAGCACACAGATAGCTTTTTACCTAGATTAACTTATGGAAGACTCTTTATCCCGAAAAAATGTTTGGCTCCCGAGGGATCGCTTAAAAATATAAAAAATTGGGCGCCACCGTCGTCACAGTGAGAAGATGTCAGGCGTTATATTACTCATATATTTTATTTTTCAACGTGGACGAAGTCACTAACACCAACTAGTAAAAAAACGAACACCAATAAATAAAAAATAATAATTTCATATTAGCTGACAAACGTTAGTATTTACCTGTAGTTCAAGAATACATTATACATTATAATAATATATTTAATATTTCAACATAATACTATCATTAAGTAATTTTACATAATTTATTGATTACCTAGTGACCCCTGTAATGACTCAGTATTTTGAAAGGTACTGAAGTATGAGATAATTATCTCTAACTTAGTTTTGCATTGTGCGCTGCGGGAACAACGCGTTCCGCAGTTATAAAAAGTTTCTTAAAGAAAACCACCGCGCTATAACAGCATTTGTGATATTGTGTATCGTGGAGTGCCTAAGAGACTAGTTAAGCTAGTGTTTGTCAGTATTCCTAGGAGGCCCGTAACATCAAGTGTAGTAAAAAAAAATCTTTTTCTTGCTGTGTCTGAAGTTTAGCGATAAGCCTGGGAAAATCCTTATTAGCTTCATAAATTTATTGTATGGAAATATTTTGTTGAATTTTCATTCCAAATTCAAAAGTATCAAAAAGTTTGATGGCTATGGTGACTTCTGTTAAGTCAGATAACTACTAAATCATTCACTCGCCGCAAGTACATAGATTCGGTGGAGAGAAATTGTTACTCGCCTTTGTTCCGGTCGCCAAAGAAGAAATACTTTGTCAAATAATGAATCGTCTAAGAAAAAGGTATTTTTTTGTTCATAAGTGTCTCTGTTATGTGTTTGTGGATATGCGGTAGTGAAATATGTTTAATAGTTGTTTTTTGAATTCAAATTTACAAAGTTTTAGTAAAAATAACAACGGGTAGATAAGTTATTGCGATATACCCACATAAGATAAATATCTTATGGGAATTTGTATTGTTTTGTAATTTATAGGAAATGTGATTCATTTTGTGACTTATTATTTTGAGAATTAGTTATATATTTTGATGAATAACTAAGTAAATCTTTACATTATAAAACGTAATTCTATAATGTCTCCAGTATTATAAATTCTTCATTATAGTCATTATTATTCTTCATTATTAATCAAAAATTTTGATTAATAATAATATTTTTTTTAGTAACTTTTTTGCATTAACTTACAGTTGTGTGCACTAAGTGTTATTTGTTTTTTTTTTAATAAAAAAAATTAAAAATCAGTACATAATAAAACGGATAATCATTACCATAATGAAATGAACGGTGGTCTCCTGTAAGGTGGTGGTTACTGCCGTCAGACGGGCTGCCCAAATTACTGCGAAATACAGTGTGCCGTGCCTCTATTAAATGGCACATTTATCTATTTGAGTTTTTGGTTTGAGCTTGTGTTTCTTCTTAATATTTTTTTATTGTTTCAGATACAGAAAAATCATACCAGATTGTTCGTCGTCCTCACCAGCGCGGAGGCACCGTATAATGGCTTTTGCTACCGGCTACGACGATATAGTCTTTGCCGAGTCGTCAAAAGACAGGTAATATTTTTATCTTTTATTAATATTCTGATGAATGTTTAAGGTCATATTGACGGGTCATATTGAATAGAAACAATATGACCCGTCAATTAATTTCAAGTCACTGTAGTCATTTTTGAAGACGGGAATATTCGGCAATTCTTTGAAGGACATATTAATATAGTAAATTTGAAAATTTGCCTTTGGAAATTTTAATTAAATGATGGGTGAAGGATGGGGGAAATGATGGGGGACACATATATGTTTGAAAATTCCTTTGGATCGATTGGGTAATCACCCGTTAAAAAAAACTATATCCCTTCTGATGTGCTTGTTTTTATAGTCAATCGAAACCACATGATTTACTAAATATATGACTAATATTTAATTTTTATTAATGTTAAAATCGACAGACAGTTTACTTGATGGTAGCTGGCAACAATTTCACTCAATGGATTTAAATACGGTTCTCCCTAGTGTAAAGAGCTGTAAACGAGCAAGGTTTATATATGATATATATAATATATATGATTTATATAGGTTTGTATATGATTTTCCGAAAAAAATAAATAAATTAGGACTGACAATAGTATTCTGTGAAATATGTAGATGTCTTCATAATTATTTCAGTCAAGCGCCTCAGACATGGACACCGCAATCATCGCGTCGTTCGTTGATCATGCAATTGGTGACCGTCCGTGGAGCTGCACCCATCTGTGATGGATTTTCGAAGGCGTATGTATTTATTAATTTTTATATCAGGACATTATCGTGTGCATATTTTATATAATTATTTTAATTTTATTTTATTTACAATATAAACATGTATAAAAAACTTAAAACTATAGTTCCGCAAGTAGCGGGGCAAGACCCAAACTACCGGTGGTTAAGGCTGCAGAGCGAGGACCTCCTGACAATTTGTGTCGTGCCAAGAAGTACCGAAGTTGTATCTGTCCCCTTATCGAGCCGTCTAGTGAGAGCCTCTTGAGGCTATTTCGGACCAAGCGCTTTAAACATCTTTTATAATGCGCACTGCCAAGGTTTGGAACTCCCTGCCGGCGTCTGTATTTCCGAGCTCATATAACCCAAATCTTTTCAAAGTTCGAGTGAATAGGCATCTTCTGGGTGAGCTCGCTCTATCTTAGGCCTTGCTACATCCTTGCTACACAGTTGGTTGTTGGCCAAGAGCAAACCCATCTTTAATAAAAAAAAGGTGTTGGTCGAGACTCTTTGCTATCAGACCGTTCGCCTTGCTCTGCTTTGCATTAAACTCTTAGATTTTTTAGTGAAATCAAAACACTTGTATTACAGAGCAGAAGCAAAATGGTTGGCGCTGATGAAGCCATCAGCATTGCTACCACAGCCCTACGTGAATTCCATGCAGGCACCGTCACCGCAGTCACCACCAATGCAAACATCACTACCACCTCAAGCATTACCACCGCAGGAACCACCACCGCAGGCACCACCACCGCAGGCACTACCACCACAGACATCTGCACTACCATTGCCTCATCCAAAGCTGTCGTCGTCTTCGTCGCAGCAGTCTCCACCCCACATAAGTATGTATATTTTGTAATATATCACGTGCCTACTTTTTTTCCATAAATAAAAACCAGGGATATTCAAATGCGTTGTCAACACATTGAGTTTGAGTAACATAAATGAAATGTGGCATCTTTCACTCACCCAACGAAACGCTCTACGGTACACCTGTTATTATGTCCTGGCGGTCCTTTGTAAGGGTCTGACAACAGCAGCCAGATTGTCCGCTTGATAAATAAATGTCAATGTTTTCTGTTTGCAGATATGGATCGCTAGCGACAATGCAGAGGAGGCTGTGGTTCCTGCTCTTGTTCTGGCCCTGGGTAGACCTGTCGCCATGTCTGAAGCTGTCTTTGGAATCCTAATAAATATTCAATATTCAAATAGCTTTCTCGCTGAAATATTGTGAATCGAATATTGATTTGATATTTATAGGATTATTTATTGATTTAGATTTAATTGAATAATGTGCTTAAAGCTCAATTTATTTATTTATTTCCATAATTATACTTTTCCATCTTTACATGTTTATTTTAATGCGATAGTATAACTAAATTAAAACTTAACTATATCTAACTATAAAACACTAGTTGTTGCACGCGATTTCGTCCGCGTCTGGTATTCATAATACAAGCATTAGTTGCTTAGTGTGGAACTAGATGGAGCTGTGTTGAATGTGTGAAGATATTTTAAAAAAAAGATAACACTATTGATGTGTCACAGCGCTCGACGTGCGACATGCGACACGCGACATGCAATGCGACATGCAACCTAATATGACATGCTCGGTGAAGTTGGTGAGCGGTTAGCTCAGATAGAAATCTTATATAAAAAGTTCAAGGGATTTTGAGAAACGAAACTGTTGGCGCAGCTACATCTGTCGTCGAAAAAATAAACTAAACTTTTTTTATGAAGCTATGTTTTCTCTTCTGACGTGCAGTCCAACGAGTAATGTGTTTATTTTTTAAATTAATAAAACTTTTATCACTTAGATAATTGGAATAATTCCATTGAATGAGAATGCATCATAAATTACAATAACAAGAAACTGTAGATATCTGTACCGGTTAGAGCTTTCCAAGTTTGTATATAAATCACTATTGAAGCGAACAACCAGAGGAAAAACTTAGTTCCAACTTGAAACTGTTGTAACAGTTCCTATGTGCAATACAAAAACACGTCAGAGTATTGAACTTGTCAATTTTTGGGCTACCCGAGTACCTATAATATAACATAGCTGGTAAAGCGCTAAATCAATTATATAGTCAGAATTTTAGCAGCTGAACTCATTTTTGTGAATTTAATTTTTTTTTGTTTCAAGGAAAGATTAGCTATTTATGCTTACTATATTTTTGAATTATTTAAGTAAGCCTTTTCGTTAGACTCTTTAGTTTGGCATCCCATACTATCATCGAATTGTGCTTATGTGGCGATGGTAGTCACATACCAGCAAGTGTACCGTCAACTTTGAACAATAAACTCTAATATCAGGTATATCATTGTTGTTCATTCTTTCCATTAGAAAATAGAAAAAAAAATTTGTAACGTCTTGATGTGAGCAGAAGTGTGAGAGCATTTAGACTATGCCTAAGAATATAGGTAATAATATAATATAATTCTGTAATTACATAAGCTACTTAATACAAGTGTTGGCTGGGTTGAAGAGGCTCTAGGTAAAAAGCTAATCAGAGGTACTTGATCGTTGCTTAGACTGAAATTGTACAATATTGTAGTTTATTATCAATTTTGGCTTTAATCTGTAACACAGACATTGTTTTATTGAAGAAAAAAAAAAAAACTTTATTTCGTATTTGCGAAGACATCTTAGCAGACCGTTTCTTCAAATTGTTAATTTGGTTTTTAATGCATATTAAACCAACTAGCATGAATTCGATTTAAGAAACAACTATTGTGAACAGTGAACCAACATTTACTTTGGCCACGTAGCGCCGCCAATCTAATCAACTCTGACGTATGGTCTAAGGATCGAAAACGTTTGTTAGAGAAATTTTATCCTAAATAATAATCCTATCGATTAGTATAATAAAATAGCGAATGTTTGTTTTTTTTTTTTTTATTTTAGTTGGTTCGAGTCCCGGGCGAGGCAAACGAGTTTTAGAAAATATTTGAATGCAGTTTTGTTTCTTTTTAAAAATAAAGGAATGTTTCCTTTGTGTAAAATGAGTTATTTTTCCACAATGTATATAACTGTAATATATATAACTATAATGACATGAATTGGCCCTCTTTATAACCGAGATATGCATAAAGGTGAATGAATAGAAGTAATCTTTTCTTATTCAATTAACTTAATCAACAATTAGGATTGATTCAAATTAATCTAAGCCTAAATTATATTCAAAGGTTATTAATATAAATAATATTTATGAAAACATACTTAAGACTGAGAACCTTGCATAGTATTTTTACATAATTAAAATTAATTGGTCGGTTACAACTTTCTTTGTTAATTTATAAGCGTGGTTTATTTTCTTGATATTTTTTATATTTATTATAATGAGATTATAATTACTTAGTTACAACTTTTTTTAGCAAAATAATTATATAATGATGATTGTATAATTATTGTGAAATTATGTGATGATAGTCCATTAATATTTAATAAAGAGAAAGCAAGACGTTTAAATAAATTAATAGGACTAAAGCACTATAAAATCATCATTTTAGCAGTGGCAGGTCACACTTAGTTTAGCAGTCATTTGGGTAACCCGTGTGGCGGCAGTAACCACCCAATTACAGAATACCACCTTAAAATAACAGCATATGTGCTGTTGTGTTTCGGTAGTGAGTAAGAGATGCTAGAGCTCATTACCTCATCCCTTCTTTAACTTTTAGACCATCAGCCTGTCTGTAGACCTTAACATAAAAAAATAACTATAATTGGCTCATTGGTTCTTTCACCATGTGTCAAGTAGGTTAAAGGGCATTTAAAGTCACCGGTAACCGGGAATGATGGAGCTGATATATATCTTTGTTTGTAAGGTAAAAGTCCCAAACATTAAAAAGAAAATAATAATAAAAAAATCGCCTATCGAAGGATGCAGTAAACCGAGTGTATAATTTAATAAAACATAAAATTATTTCTAAAAGTAACTAATCAACACTATACTTGTACTTGGTGAAAGAGGCTCTCATAATTTAATCTGCTCGTCGTTTGTTACTTGTACCAAACTTTTATAGTTTTGTTGGATACCCTCCAAGTGCTTGCTCTATGCTACCTCAGAGGTTAAGTCCATATAAAATTGCTGTATATTTCTCTGATTGCGCGACTGCGCTAGCCTTATGAGTTGTGTAAACAAAAATAAGGTTAAAAATTAATATCTCCTTGTAACAGGTTTTCTTTAATTTAATTTGTACCTAATGCTTTCCTGTTTTTATTCGTTTTCCTTTTTAGCGTGAAAAGGTATTCTCCCTTTATACTTTCACATGCCTATAATTATGTGTGCGGCCTCGCAAAAAACTATTTCGAATCCATTAACACAAAAAGAAATCGTATGGCGTTCCTAAACAAAGAGAAAACGACATCAAAGTGTTCGCATGTAAAGATACGTCGAGTAGCACCGAGTACACTGACGAGCCTTACTTTTTAGTAGCTAAGATACGTCTAAGTAGCTAAGATGCGAAACATCTTAGCTAGATCTCACTTTTATATGTAAAGTTTCATCAGACAGGCTGACGGTCCACTTGATGGTAATTGCTTTTAATACAAGCAAAGGATAAGGCGCTGCAAGTGCGCTGCCTACCATAGAAGGATTAAGGATGAGGGATTGGGTTCTGCGGAGTTCTGCTTTGATTATCCATCCATCCATCCACATCTTGTCCTTTTGGGATCAAGCGCTTTAAAACATCCTTTATAATGCGCACTGCCAAAGTTTGGAACTACCTGTCGGCGTCTGTATTTCCGAGCTCATATAACCCAAATCTTTTTTCAAATTCAAATTAATTAATTTACTGAATACATAAGGTTTTGTAAATTTAAATAGATATTGTCCACATATTCAACCGACAAGCGGTGTGCAAATTTAAAAAGCATCTAAAATTAATATTAATTCCTCCAGGATAATTTAATAATTATTGTATTTTTATTTTATTTTTATTTATTTTTATGCTGTATTTAAGCAGGACATAGCTTGCACCGTTCGCACTATATAGTCTCATCATTCAGGAACTCATTAAGTGAATAATATGCCTTTTCCACCAAAAAATTTCTTAAGTGATTCTTGAATGTTGCCAGACTCCTGATATCTCTTATAATTTTTGGAATTTTATTATATAAGTGTGGTGCCATACAAAAGACACTCATCTTTTTCATTCTACATTTGGCAGGAACCATACAAAGTTTATCATTATGACGTGGACGCTCAATAAACTTAAATATTTGGGAATTTTCTTTTATGAACACTATACATTCAAATATAAACACTGAAGGCACAGTCAATATTTCAAAGTTCAAGTGAATATGCATCTTGTGGGTGAGCTCTCTCCATCATAGGCCTCATCTTCGCTGGATGCTGGCCAAGAGCAAACGCATCTCTAATAAAAAAAAAAAAATATTATCAATTTTTATTTTAGGCCATTTGGAGGCCTACGTATTCCTTATAGATCATCACAGGTCTTCCTGAGAGAACATAGATCTACACAGACGCGCATTACATTCGACTGAGAACACTTTTCAACTGTGCGAAGCATAAACAGTAAAATAGAATAGTAACTAAATTAAAACAGTGTTGGAAGCGAAATAAATAGTTAAAATTATAAAAATATACTTGCTAACGAAGTACTATCCCAACGGCAGTTGGGTATTACCGAACTACTAACGAACCGTGCATCAGTTATCTAGGTCACTTCGATGTACGTAAGTAGATGCATTTTAATATTTAAAATATAAACAGTACTTCTATTTGCAATTTTATTTATCTATAGGAAATTAGCAATTAAATAATTAATTAAGATAATTAGCAAGTTGAAGTGGCCATGAGCCGGTCACATCTGTCGCAAAGCGGATAACCGATGTATTTAGGACTTATTCAGGACTATATTTAGGACATTTTATTTTATTAGGAAGCCAACACAGTATACAACCATCCTTACAACACATTCACATTTAAAAATTCTTTTATAATATTGTATAGTTCAATTATAGGCTAACTTGGTATGCATTAAAAACATTCTCTGTTTACAAACTAAAGGAAAGAAAAAAAAAACTCAAAAAAAAATCAAATACTAAATAATGACATAAATTTATAATAACAGAAACGAAATTCCGCAAAACCTAAACAAAAAAAACGTTAAATCTCTTCTCTGAGGTTAATTAAAAGATTGAATCATTTATGCAGAGAAAACAGGAATTTAATTAGAAGGGTTAAGAAATACAGGGTTAAATTTGAACTGTAAGTTTGCCGAAAGCGTTAAATCTAATAAATGCCATTAATGGTTCATTTCGGTAAGCGCGTAATCCGTATTGGGTTTGTAATTGAAAATTGTATAGCAAACTGTGAAATCAAAGTTGAAACTTCAAAGAAATTGAAATTACAAGTAAACTGGCCTCAAGGAGATCAGGCAATAACTGGAGGCTTTACTGAGGCGCTCTAATTACAGTTGATTTATATAATTACCCTTTTAATTCCGCTCGAAAAGGAGGTAAGATTAGATACCTAGCCGTATTTCGAAGGGTTCGCCAACAGTTTATAGGGATTAACCCTAAAAATGAACGTGTTGTATGATATTTTGTTATGCGACTGTTTAGGCTCGAGTTCACCAACAGACGGTTATTTTTAAATAGCTGTTTAAAAATTAAAACTTATTTAACAGCCGTTTAATAATATTTTGTTGTTCACAATTGCTAAAATGCGGGTTAAACGCCCTAAACATCTGATTAATTTAATGATTGCCGAGCATAATACAGAGATATTGTGTAGATGGCGCAATATCTCTGAAACTACAGAGATATTCTAAAATATTCGAAAATAGAACGTATATGTATGTTGTAAAAATTCGAACACAGAACATAAAGCATATAGTGTGACAATTTTGATTTTACTCCCATAATTTTTCATACCACGGGCTTATATATGAAACCTCCAAAAATGCAAGTAAACTCGAATGTATACATGTAGGTACATATATGTATTTCGAATTTTGCTCAAGTCAAGTCAAGATGTTCAAACTTGACCGTTGCGTGTTATCCAACTAAGTTATCGATGTGTTTACTAAGGCTCGAGTTCACCAACAGTCGGTTATTTTTAAACAGCTGATTAAAATTTAAACAGCCGTTTAATAATATTTTGTTGTTCACAATCGCTAAACTGCGGGTTAAACGCCCTAAACATCAGATTAATCATTAAGTTAATCAGAATATTATTAAACGGCTGTTTAAATTTTAAGCAGCTCTTTAAAAATAACCGTCTGTTGGTAAACTCGAGCCTAAGACCCCTAACAAACGCGTTGGAACCACCGATGGTCGAGTATACCCTATTGTTGTAGACTTTACATGGCTGCCTCTATATAGCTGCTGTAGGTTCAGAGAAACAGCCAACGCTGTTCAATATTTTTAAAGGATCGTTTAAAGGATAGGCTATCTTATATTGACGCAGTCTTCTTATATAAAATAAAAAATAATCACATCGATTCTCCTTCAATTTTAGAATGTATTCACTTCAATGTACCAAAACTCAGAACAAGATCAAGAGATACATTTCATATTCCCTACTGTAGAATTAATCATTCTAAAAATTCCTTCTTTCATCGTTCTAAATATGACTACAATATGGTTCTGAATGATATTGACATGTTTTCTAACAATTTGAATTTTTACAAAAAGAAAATTGGCGAATTACTTATGAAAATTATTTTTTTTTTAAATTATAGAATATTCTCTTATTTTCTTTTTTGGTCTTATAATTATTATTTTTTTGTAATTAATAAATAAATGTAAAAATATAATTTTTATAATTCTTTAGGCCTATTTGTATTTAAAATTTATAATATAATTTTTTTAAATTTATGGTTGTATGTAATCTAAATAAATATTTTTTTTAAAAAATCAAAGCAGATCTGTATGATATACTTTTTTGCCATCTCCTATCTAAAGGGAGGCTATTGGCTATATGAACCTTCGAGCCATATAGCTAAAGCTATATGGCTATATGATGATGGCTCTAAATAGCTATCTAACGCTTTATTTTCAGTGAATGATCTCTTGCCGAGCATGATATTGTTAAAATATTCAATATTTCATAGTAGTTTTCAATATTTTATAGCATATGTTTTGTTAAAATTAATTTGTGAGGCACAAGAAGGTTTTGGTGTGCGAGTAAGTGATTATACTTTATCTTATTAATAACCTTAAGGTTGCATCTATCCACTTGATTGATAAGCGTTCATAGTTACCACTTACCATCAAGTGGACCGTTCCTTAGTCTTCCTGTCGTCCTTTAGCACAAACTTTTAAATTTACACTTTTTTTTCTCTTTAATCCAGGAAACAAACAGTCAGTATACATAATTTTTTACAAACATAAATATTTTTAAAGACTTAAGAGTTCCATATACAAAAGAAATATTAAACCAAAATAGAAACATAGAACAAAATCCTACACATAATACAAAATACATATAGGTGATCACATTGAAGGTGCCATCAAAAGCCTATTACGTATCTGAATCCTATAATTAGTAATAGCCAAGGGAACAGCAAAAAGGTTATGGAAATAATATTGTTTGACTATGTAGTAATAAAAAATTAAAACGGAATTAACTTACTCGTATTACAAAGCGTATTGTTTTAAGAGAATTGTGTAGATGAGGAAAAGTTCATATCAGTCCACAAAACACTGCTGTCTTCTGAGTAACATATGACTAGAGAATTGTACGAAGTAACTTCCACAATAAATATTAACTTATTTTACACATACAAGACGTTATCAAGCAACAGGATTAAAGGAAATAAGTTTGTTTCATTTGAAAAGTTTGGATTTAAGTTATTAAATGGTTATTAAAATAATCATAGCTTTAAATTTGATATTTAAAAATGATCATAAAATTTTCAATTAAATAATTTATTTTAATATACCTATTTATTTAATTTGATTTAAAAGTACTATTAAATGAGTTAAATGACATGGAGTTTGTAATGTGTTATAATTATATTCTTTTATTGATTGGATTTGGTTATTGGAAATATTGGTTTTTAAAAAAACTTTTGCTATAGTTATACCCAATTGGGTAAAACTTTCCAACAATCATAGTTATTAAAAAGCATTATGAAACATTTTTTTGTAGAAAATTTACCCCAAAATTATTGTCGCAGTTATATGATATCTTATTATGTATGAGATGTCTCTGAAATTACAATTATTTTTTATTTAAGCAGTCCTCTTGCACTGAATTTTTCACAGCTGTACTGAGTCATATTTTGAATCTTATATATAAACTATCACACCGTCATATTTTGAATCTTATATATCATTATAACACCAGTTAAGATATAATATAAATATTCAAATATGTACATTTACAACCAACGTCTCCTAGAACCATATAAAATTAAGTATAATGTTGAGTCGAGAAATTTTTCATATATGCTGTTTAACGAGACCGAATAAAGACAGTCATATTTCTGGGACTCCTGAGTAGAGACGAAGTTAGTGTTCATTAAATATTTTGATCGTTCATAAGCTTTATGTACACCGAAGTAGACCTGTATCTCTCTTTGGCTCTATTCTGGCTCTGTTCCAAAATAATTAAACGGTTGTGTGTTATTGCTGAAACGAAGTACTCCAGTCCACTTCTGTTTGTACCATGACGTGCTCTCATAAGACCATTTGCTATTAAAAAAAAAAAAATGCTTCTAAGTTAGTTTCTCGCCCACAGACCAGATACCCCTTTTTTATATTATATTTTCTTTGAGCGTATTACATATAACCAACGAATTCGAATATACCATATAAAACATGGTATAAAATATCATATAAAACCTCGAAGAAATTAACAATTTTTTTTTGTAACAATATGAACTTTCAAGTCAATTCTAGATCACTTTTATGTGACTTTTATATTTATGTTAATTCGTCATATAAAAAAAAATATATTTACGACTCTCTTAAAAGTTTCATTTAAATTTCCAGACATCTATGAGAGTTCTAAAAATTCTAATGACGAGTGTCGTAATATTTTAGTAGTTGCAGTTATATCATACATGGATTTTTTTTTAAAATATATAATAAAAATTAATGTATTTGTTTGATTGTTTTTTTTTTTACGTATGAATGTATGAAATAATTAACATTTTCATCTTGACTTACTATCCATTTCAATGTGAGGTTAGGCTGAAATAATAATATTATTATTTTAAATTCTATTAAAAATTTGAAATTATTCTTTGTATATATGCAGGTGCTAATCTGATATATACTATAATGATAATATGAGTGTGCATGAACTGCATTATATTTTTATTAGTATTGTCCCCTCAGTACGAGGTCGAAATACTTCCTTCAATTACGTTACATATACTAAACTACGTCACACGCAATAAATATCTAGAGAGCTGTAAAATGACGCTTTATCATTTTGGGCACGGTAAATTCTTACATAATATCTCATGATAACAATGTTTATTTATTTTCTTATACATTAAGAATAGAAATTTCATGTACCTACACACGTATTGGTTAGTAAGTATTTTGTAATTATTTGATGTTTTCTTAAGAGAGGCTTTAAATTGTTTACATAAATAATGTGCATAAGCAATTTCCTTATAAGAATTTGTAAGATAATAATAATTATTTTTTTTGTTATTTTATCCGCAATCAGTCAAAATAACTATAATCGGATCTGTTGTTTGATTTTTTTTTAAATTATGAGAGTATCATCCAACAAGAATACCTCTCTTAATAATAATAAGAAAATTTTTACTCCTTCGGTTAAATTCAGCTGGATGAAAATT
The DNA here is from genome assembly GCA_944738685.1 of Synanthedon myopaeformis. NCBI lineage: Eukaryota > Metazoa > Arthropoda > Insecta > Lepidoptera > Sesiidae > Synanthedon > Synanthedon myopaeformis. Next base: position 10,360,102 of record OX122922.1, on the reverse strand, counting down.
TTTTGTCCAGCTCCAAGCTTTTGGGTTAGCTCATTTGCGTGAGCCTTCAGGCGATTCTTATAATTTTTGCAGATTTTAGCAATTTCCTCTCTTATGGTAGGTATATTCGAGAAATGATGCACTTGCAGCGTTAATAAAGTTAATAATTTGATACAGTGTTTTTTTTTTTAGCTTGGTTATATTTCCAGTAATTACAAACACGCCATTTTAGCGCTCCCTCTCCCTTGAGGAATAACCTTTACCGCCCAGAATTATCTGTATCCCTCCACGCGAGAATCTCGCTTCCAAAGAAATATTATGTTTAACATTTTTGTTGTTTCTAATTCCGAGGAGCTAATACACTGATAATATTTACTCGCATTAAACGATACCTATAATATCCTTTTCGATTTTATTCGAAAAATATAAATAAAATGTTCTAAAGATTAAATAAAACGAACGATAAACTGAAATTACCAAAATGGTACTCTGGCTCTGGTATTAAAGTAAGTACTCACAAAAATACTAGAGATTTTGTAAAAGGTATAGTGTCTAATTAGTATTTAAGTTGATTAATTGACGTTTGATTTTTTTTTACATTCGTTAACACCTCTATATTATTATATATATTATAATAAAATCATTGTTTGTCTGTCGGTTTGTGCATGGTAATTTCAGAAACGGCTTAACTGATTTGAATGCGATTTTCACTGGTGTATTATAGCAAGCTTCCCGTAACATTTAGTGTTTGTCATTCCAATCGGTTTACAAATAAAAAAGTTACCACGTTCTCACCACCAAAAGTGGTATCTTATTTTTAAAAAAGTTACTAGCTAGTTATTTAAATTATACCATTTATGATAGGCATTCACAATATTGACATAATTTGGAAGGTTTTCTTTTTAATTTAAAGGTTAAAAAAATGGTAGGTGGCTACTGTCGCCAAACAGCAACACCTATTTATAACAACCCCATAATAGAATTTAAGATAAGGGAGCGTAAACATCAATACACAATTACATATGGGCTCGTGGAGGTCTTTATACAAGAAGAGGACCTTACCTACGGTGGGACTTATTATATGAACATATAAATATGCATAGGCACAAACTGAAACAGAAAATCGAAATGTTATATCGATATTGGACAAAGAAAACGTAAATTTTTAGATGAAATCAAAGTTATCAGATATGATTTCAAATACAAAAAAATGTAACGGGTCTGTAAAAAATATATCCCAAGGGTGGTTAACCTTTGGGATATCCTAGCAGCACTTTAAAAAGTTTAGGTACAGTTCTGATAACACAGTGGGCGGACGTAGGTGGGCGACATGCAAGAAAAGGTTTCTACAAATATTATTGTCTTTGTATGTACCGGATTTACGTCAGTTCCCGTCTACAGTTAAGGCTCGTCTATTTTCAGAAATATTGTAGACTTTTATCACTTTATTAGGCTTATTTCACTTTTACTCAGGGCACAATGCAAAAGATCCGACAAAAGTTTACACGGGTACATAACTTTTTTCATCTTCGGATATCCAGGGATACGGATACATCTGTATCGGATCCAGCACATTAATAGAAAAAACGATTCACCCGATCTAAACACCCACCGTCCTGCGATCTAGGTATTAAGATCTAAATACTTAAAATTAAGTGCTTATAATTCAAATAACGTAACATACTTTTCTTCATCTTTTGGCAATGAAAAAAATAAATATATCGTATAATATATATATTATACGATATATTTATTTTTTATATATATATATATATATATATATATATATATATATATATATATATATATATATGTCGGAAAAACATTGTTTTCCTCGACATCGTCATTAGTGGTTGCAGGTTTAGTGGGCGTCATTAGGGTTAAATGCAAGCACAAAATACAATAAACACTGATTTATAAGATTTTAATTAAGAAATAAACAGTAATTTGTCACTTTTACAATATTTAGACCGAGCAGCGGGTTCAAGGCACCTACCTTACTTCAACAAACAAAAAAAGAACGCTAATATCAAAACTACAATGATCCAACTCGATCGATCTTTCTCACTTATTCATCTCCAAAGAAAAAACACAACTACCGCATCACCTCAAGTGTAGCGCCACGACCCCGCTCGAAGCATATTCATTACTTTTATTAGATTAGTAAGGTTTTTAAACATAAGAAAGATGTAACAAATGAAATAAAATAAAATTAAGATTTTTAAAACTAAATTACATTGTAAACAATTAATATTTTGCGTTACACATACAAATAACAATCAACTAGACTCATAGCTTCCTGCGACATATATATATATCGCTGCGTTTTTGAGTAAGAAACGTGCACGTGCGCATTTAGTCTCGCAGTCGACAACCTACCATCGTTCGGTTCGCCGGCGAACTATTAATACTTAGAGGTAGGCCTGCTCAGGGGGCGTTCTAATTGGCAACGATCGTATGATCCCATCGTGCGATGGTGATTTCGTTTTGCTCATACAATGACTATTCAACACAAAATGGCGGCGGACCGCGAGGAGCAGGCCGTCTTTAGAACATGTCGACAATGTAAATTGCGACAATTAGGACAGCGCCTCATTCTTATTGTTCTTCGTTTGAACCCACCAAATATGTCGGTTGCGAGGTGGGTACTAAAATATGTTTAGGTCAAAATGTAAATCGTTACCTACGTGGTTTAGAAGAAGGTAGTGGAGAAACAGATATAGGCGGAATTATTATATTACTTTTACGGTGGCGTGTCAACGTCATTGTCATGTTTACACTAATTGTTACATAAACTGTCGAAAATAAAAGTTTTAATAAAACACAAATCTAAAGTTAGATAAAAAAAATAATCCCCAATTAAAAATCTCGCAAAGCGCTTCGCGCTGAGCAAATTTTTCATTAATCAGTCAGAAGGAGGGTCGTTTGAGTAGCAACAAAAAACTTTTTCAATCATAAAGCCTATTAAAAGAGAATTTTGAAGTCGTTGATACAAGATCTGTTGAAAAAATGCTTCTAAAATATTCCTACTATATATACTTATAATTTTTTCATTAATTTTTTTATGTACAAGTTTATGTAAGTATTGTGTAAGTATATTCTTTTTGCACAGGAGATCTCTGTCAAGTAATTACCTAACATTATAACAATTTGAACAAGCTTTTAAGTTATCTGTTTAATTTCATTTTGTTTATGTTAAAGTTTTATGTAAATGTGTCTATTCTTTTTGCAAAGGAGATCTCTGTCAAACAAACACAACACTCGCCGGCTCATCTCCTGCAACCAGGCTGCATTCTACTCCTGTGGCAACCCACTGGAACCGGGACTTGATGCTGAGTCAGGTGCCGGCAACACCTCCGGCAAGTGACTAGGGACCTGGGTCCACCCCCCGGGTTTCCCAGGATCCCTAACTCACTCCTCCGACGACAACTGGCGAGAAAGCAGAGCAGTATCCCTATACTTGTCCCGCCCCAGCCGCCGAGGTTGGCCCTCTTCTAATGGTGCACTCCGCCACGAGCTCCGTTGAACAGAGCCCGCTCGGAGCACACGGGTCCCAAAAAACCAATCCGATTGGACGGGCAAAGGCTGGTGGGACAGAAACACCAACCTCTGTGACCCCTCGGATTGTCGAGGGTAAGCCCCCTACCACAACAAAGTCATGGCCATGGTCACCCAGGGGGGAAGGGGGGCACCTGCGGTGTTGCTTGTGTTATAAGCGATGGTAGCCACCTACCAGGTTGGCCTGTCTGCCAACCTTAACATAAAAAAATGACCATCATCAAGTGTGATTTCTATGAAAGTGGCCCAAATATCGTTGGTATCAGATTGATTGGAATTGGATTGATAAGAATAGCAATTACTATATATTATATATATATATAAAAAAACTAGTTAATTTGTAGGCCAGTAAATTAATTACTCGCCTTTGTGTTGCGAAACAATAAGAATTGTTAATGAGTGTCGGCAATTCTCGTTTCCTTTTCTTTCTGTATCTTTTTTTCTATTGCGTATTCATTTAGAAATATCCAAGAGGTTTCGCCTTTCACGGCCGACGAATAATAAAAATATACGATGAATTGCTAATGGATGTTGTTTTTTTCGTTTTGTTATGGATCAACGTCGTTAATAATCTTTAGTAGCCTTGTTTTTAAGCGTCGATTGCTTAGTTTTCGACCAAGTTGAGTAGTTATACAGTAGACGTCTTCATAGTATGTACAAACCTTTACATTGTGTATTGTGGCAACTTGCCATCTTTGTGGACTAGACTTTAATTGTCAGGGTCGGCGGGCTGAATTTTATCATTATTTGGAATAATAAAGTTATCCACTGACATGGTGTAGGCCTATAATATGTAATTTTTTAATTTACAGCCGAGTAGACTTTACAATACGTCTTAAACTGGTTTTTTTACTATTTAATATATAACCACCACTGTTGACGACAGTGGCGCCGAATTTATTAGACGATCCCTCAGAACTTAATGTTAAGTTATCTGGAGTACCTACCCTATATCCTTTTCTGTATTCCTGACAAAATGTATGCTATTTCATACACCTTTCTTTTTAAATATATTTTACGCCAAAAATGTGCTATCCATAACACAACCATGCAATTATACTAATTGCTAACAATCTTGAGAATTTGACTCACAAAACTATTCTCAATGAGGCAATTGATTGCCAAATTGCAGACCAGTAATGTTTGGGCCCAGACTAGTATGGGGACTGGAGTTGCCCATTGAATATTATAATAGTACTAGCTTGTGCCTGCGACTTCGTCCGAGTTAAAAAATGAGAAAATATTTGAGTAATATAACGCCTGACATCTTTATTGCTGTAACGACGGAGGAACCTAAAAATTTTCCAGGATAAAAAGTATTTCATATGTTAATCCTGGTAATAAACTATTTGTGTGCCAATTTTCATGCAAATCCGTTAAGCCGTTTTTTAATAATAAAATTCGATGTATGTGTTATGTTTTTATTATAAAGTTATTGTTATTTATATTTTACGAGTATATGCATGATGTAATCGCCTTTACATTTACAAGATGAACAAAAACATGCAAAGGCAGACCAATACGTTGGTTAACCATAGATTAATATTGATATTTAAAAAAATAAATAAAAGATGTAAATTAAAAACAAATAGTAATTTATAGACTAAAACTAATAATAGACATTAATAATTAAAATATTAATACAATATTGTGAGCAGTACCTACGTCATTACTTCGGTTAATATCTCGGTTAATCTCCATAATGACATTTAATCCTGTGTATAATGGAACCGAAGCCCACAATGGCTGTGATAAGCCGCTTGTAATTGTTCAAAGACACTTAATGTGGCATTATGCAAGGTCACAAGGTTGCCATCACAACTGGATTTTCTCATAAATTCAACACTTATACAAATATTTGACAAGATTATTGCAAATTAATAATATTTAACAGATAGTCTTGACTGACTGTCAACGCACAGCTAAACCTACTAAGTCTAGAAGGCTGAAATTTGGTACTTACAATAGCTTTATTTAATAACGTAAGCATTCGCTAAGAAAGGACCTTTTAAAATTACAACACCCGGGGTGATAATACCTGTGAGGTTTACTATGCCGACTTATTATTAACAATTTTTAATTAAAGTACAAAACTTTTTCAAAAAATAAATACGGATGATTAATCCCTACTATCTAATATTAATATTTTCATTATCAATACTCGATAATACTGTTCACAATCTGTTAGTTAGCGTAGCATGTTCACCACAGTTTTAAACCCACTTTGGTGTCATCGCTGCATAAGTCTAAAAGACATTTAAACTTTTCTCATTACAAACAGTGTTAAGGGAAACGATTTCAGCCGAGAGGTGAGGAAGCGAATAAGTAGAGAAAAAAAAAAAAAAGAAAACAAGAACTGTAATTAAAAAAGAACTTGGATTTGAGGTGAAATTTTTGGGCGAATACACTTTCCGTCTGAAAGATTTGTTGGTAAGATTAAGTAAGGTACGTGGTAGCGACATTTCGTTAGAGCAAGTTTAGGCAAGACTGGTCCACAAGTTCAAAGTCGCTCATCGTGCTATAAAAGTGGGCCATGCTAGGAGTTCTTTAGTGCACAAGATCGAAAGGTCTGAAATTTTGCTCAAAAATAAGAATCATGGCCGAAAGAATCAAGCTCAAGTGTCAATTTGCTGGTCAAATATGTTGCAGGGTGGAAAACCGATGGGGTAGATGAGTTCTTGAATAGAGGCTACGAATTTGAGGACAGACGACATGAAAGGCTTCGCAGGACTAAATGCAAAGCGCAGAGAACCTTGGGAGAGCCTACATCCAACAGTTGAGAGATAATCCTGACGGTGTGCTTTTGGTCATGGATGGTCTGATAGGTTGGTCGCCAAAAAACGATAGGGTTAAGGTAATAAGATAACAACCTTCCCTTAAATTCAAAGTAGTGTCGCTTCTAAAACAGATGAGTTCTTTGATTTAATTCTCACGAAATCGAAGTCGTAAGATTCTTATTTCAGTCTGTTTGTCCTCAATCTATTACTGTGCGGAGCGCTGTTACATCAATAAATTCAATATTCAATTTGGTACATTTGTTGAAATTTTAAATCGTTTGTATTGAAATCCATCGATTTTGAATATGGATGTTGGAGGCGTCATATCAAAAAGCGGATACCTCACGTTCTGTATTTCCCTTTTTTCTCATTTTTTTTTGTAAGCCGTTGGTAACCAATTCATTAATATTCTGGGTACGGGTGCCGCATATCCGATAAACAATGAATATTTTTAACAGTAGCCCTACTTATTTACTGAGATAAGTCGGCAGACAGGCTGACAATGCACTTGATGGCAAATGTAGCGTGTTATAAGTCGACACGTTTGGTCTAGTTGCTAGTAACCCTAGCTGTTAACCAAACGGTCGCGGGTTCGAATCCCGCTAGGGGAAAATGTTTATGTGTTAACATTTTACCTTTTTACCTGAGTCATGGATGTTTTCTATTTATAATATGTATGTATTTACAAAAAAAAAAAAGTAATCTATGTATTATATCAACTTTCTGGTATCCATAATACAAGCATTAGTTGCTTACTGTGGAACTAGATGGTGCTGTGTGGAATGTGTGAAGATATTTATTTATTTATTATTATTATAAGTAATTTTAAGTGTGCCGGCCAGTAGAAAATATGGCACTTAAATTCTTGTGTTTTAGAGGCTCGATTAAGAGATATCAGATTCTATTCCCTATTCTAAGTGTTAGTGTTGTTACCAAAACAGTAGACACATAGATACTAGCGACACTTATTGTGTTTTATGAACCACTTTATCCCTTATTTTTAATCCTCTCGGAATCAGCAGCGCACTTGCATCTTTTTATCCTGATTTTTTTTTAATTTTTTTCTTTTTATCTTTCGTGAATATAGTCCATCTATCATCGAATGGACCGTCAGTTTACCTGCCGACCTTTACTATAAAAAAGACTGGATTTATTTAAATAGTACCTTAATTGTAGCTTTAACTACTGACTGTCCACATGATGGTAGGTGGCTATCGTCTTTTCGTTAACACAAGCCATACCAAATCGGAAGCGGGTCGGTAGTATAAAAATAACAATTGGTTACATTACGTACTGTCTTATGCTTGTGCGTGCTTGATGTTCGTTGTGAAGCGGACAAATCAAAAACTTTCTAGTTTTTGTGTTATGCAGTTTCGTCGGTGGGCGCGTGTTTTGTTTTCATTTGTCCGCAGGCGTGTAAACGTTTGTTTTGTTGACAGTTTTAGATATTTACGTGTGGTTTTTGGTTGCCGAATTCATATTTTCAATTTTTATTCAAATATATTTAACTAGTTGTGCAACGCCGCCCTGAAATATCAGAAAAACCTTTTCGATGACATAAGTTGTCTTTTTATATATTTTCTTTACGAAATATAGACATATTATAATGTCGTTTATTGTAGAATTTTTTTTTGTTCCCTTTAGATCTGCAATTAGTCTGTCAACTATAAGCAGATATGGCTGTAAAAAGTCGAAATCACTTAGAGATTGACCTTTCTGTGAGGGTCCCTCTATCTTAGATTAAATATACCTATATATTTTTTGAAGTAGAACATTTAAACACCGACATTTATATCATTTCAAGCCGATATTATATCGATTTTTATAACAAAAACCGTGAAAGCTCGGCATCCTCAGAAATCTGCTATTTTTCAATGCATATATGAATTAAATCTGTTCTCAACTAGCTAAAATGAGCTCATACATACAGACACAGCCAGAGAACAAGAGTTGCATTTGAGGAATCATGAAGCATGTTCTTCTGAAAACTATTATAAAAACACTATTAACTATTGAAAGCATAGCAAGTTTCTATTGCGCCTGTCGCCATTTTCGTGACGTAATCTCGTCACACACACGTTTTTTAGTTGCACATGACGTCACGTGCATTTTACTCGTGAAACGTTGAAAATAATTGAAATAAGATAACGTTATCGGCAATGAAATTAAAATAAAAAAAAAACTAAAAAAATAATTGGGCGCCAGCTAACTAAAAAATAAAAAAAAATCATATGTTAGCACTTAAAATATATTTAAACAAAAAAAAAAAAAAAAAATCACAGGGGGTGGTCCTTAAGCCCGTACGTTATTATATATATATATATATATATATATGAATTTTATGCCGATAACGTTATCTTATTTCAATTATTTTCAACGTTTCATTGGCGCCCAACGTGGGGCCCGAACAGGGACCCTGAGATTAAGAGTCTCATGCTCTACCGACTGAGCTAGCCGGCTCAGTCGGTAGAGCACAAAAACTAAACCGCTATCTGCGAGCGACCGAGAAACAAAAAAAAACTCTACTGAACTGAAAATTTAGAATATTGAACGTCAAATGCAATTCTATATATTAAAAAAAATAATAAGGTTTTAAATACTTAAATAAATAAATAAACAAATAAGGTAATATAACTAATAAAATAAATAAAATAAGTAACGCTACGTTACACTCGTAATGTGACAAGGTTTAACAATTTGAGGGGCTTATAGTATGGCTACAGTAGTATAAACAAATAGAAGTATTTAGAATGTTAGTAGTGATAGGGAAACAGTACTGTACTAATCACACTTACAGAGGATCACCGTAAAAAGAGGTGCAAACGAAGTCGCGAACAAAAGCTAGTAATTTATAAATATATATGCGAACAAAAACGACGGAAAACACTAGTAATTTAGACATTCCAAATAACAGGGCCCAGCGTTTTTGCTCAGAATTTCACTAAGTTATCCTGGACATTTAACGTAAGTTAAATATATACTTAAAACAATTTTTTTTTAGTAATATGAATAATAAAATACACTAATGAATATTATGAAAATATGTCTATAAAAGTAGAAGCCCTCTATATTGTCCTAATAAATAAAATATAACAGGACGACACCAATTGTATCGAGAGAAAGTTCAGTATAAGTTAGAAGTAGCGAAATTGTTGAGAAGCCGAACGGAATAATGCCATCCAATAAAACAATCAAAAAAAAAAGTCCACGTAAACGGGAGGCCGCCTTAGGCTCACTCGCCTTTTAACCTCAGCCATAAAATCCGCATTTTTCCACATTTAGCCATTTGATTTCCCTACTCCGATCTGAGATTGCTAGAGACTGCGTTACATTGAAAATAATACATTTCGGTATCATTTCAAAACATACTTTACCACAATGTTACAAAGTCGAATTTTCCCTGTGTCGCAATTTTTCGAAACCCCAGATCAAAATCTTAGACTTGAAAACGTTTGGCCTTTCTTACGGTTTGCGGCGCTCATTTTTCCATAAGGCTGTTTAAAGGTTATACGTTTTTATTACATTTGTGGATAATACTGGAAGAAAGACATTCTGTTGCTCGTTTTCGCTTAAACTGTATCTTAATGTACTTCAATTTTTTCCTGGCTTCATTTAAAATGTACAAAGAAAAGATTTGGCTTAAGCATATTTCATTTCTTTACATTAATATAAATTGCTTTGTTATGCTTTTTTGCATCCTGGTGTTGCTAGTGTCTTTGGTGACGGTAACCACTAACCTTCAAGTAGGCCATCAGCCTGTTAGCTACCATTTATATTGTAAGAAAAACATTTGTCAGAGGTTTTTTAATCAAAACGGATTATATAAGTATTTTAATAATAAATTCCAGTTAATTGTACATTATATGGGTTTGTTATTTTAAATTGTGGCAGACAAGCTAACATTTGCTCTCTCTACTCTGATACGGACATGTTAAGTTATTTGGAAATCGACTTTAAGATCTCTTGCTACATCTTCGAAACACATGCTCTGTCCCTTCTTATGACAAACATGATGGTCTTCTATAAGTGACGGTTGATGCTAGCTACACTCCAGCAGCCTTCTACTGGATCAGATGATGGAAAAGTACCACCACTTGACGTGTCTGATAGGAAGCAATCCTATTTCACATAAGCCTCCGATCGTAAGGTAATCTTTATGTTCTTCCGAAAGTCGACTGTTTCATATTCACGCGACTTGCTTCGGAGCCAAGTTCAAAGTGAGCTTAAAAGGGCTTTGACAATTAAATATTGATGTCGCCTCCATCGCTTCTGTCGACCTTTGTCGCAAAATGTGTAATTACATAAAATCAGTCACCATTAATATTCGCATCGAACAAAACGGCCTCCCCATCATTTCGTATACAATTTATTTTTGTCTTTAACACGACCTCAATTTAGAAAATTAGAAATTACATTTTTCTGTCCACTGGATCTGATCTTCGGTGGTATTTCCATGACACGGTAACCTTGACTTGATGCTGCAGTATCAAGTAATCTGCGTTATACCCAAATCCTTAGTAAATTATAGAATGTTTGGGCTCAATAGAAAGTTGGTTTAGGATTTTAATTGTAACTTGTCAATACGTTTTTTAAAATTAAATACAACAATGCCAAATTTAATATCATAATTACAGTTCAAAGGTTAACATAGTAAAGTTGAAACAATCGTTATAGCGTTTGTAAAGGCCTCGGGTCAACACCAATTATCGGGATGTTACCAGCAATAACAATTGAACATCGTTAATATTTCGATATACATTAACGAAACTAAATACCCACTGGGAGTAGGTATACACTTCCATGACTGAAAATGTAATAAACACAAAAACCTTATGTAATGTTTAATCCAAGTTAAAGGCTAGTTTAGCCTATATATAACACAATATGTTATAAAACATAAGTTATATAATTTTACCATCTGTGTCTATTCGTTCTTGAAGAAAGGTCTCTCCATAGGCTCTCCAGCGGCTTCCTGAGATGCCTTTCAGGTTGTCTTCAGGTCCAAGATCCCAAACCTGCCAGACATAACTTATTTTCTAAAGGATGTGGGGAATCAAGTAGTGTTCCTATGTAATTTGATCGTATGTGTATCTTCTAAGTTGGGTAGACGGCTAATTTATAGCTATAGGATTAGAAGCTATCGGGTCTATTATATATAAGTCTATAAATAGACTTACATAATCCTAATTATAATATGTGTGGCGATATTTGTTATAAAACTAAATTATATAAAATTTCCGTCTGAATCATGTCATCACGTGTATTCCATGAAACGACTGAGACACTTTGTAGATATGTTATAAATCGTTATATTGCACAATTATACAGTCTTATATTGCACAATATTATATTAGTCACAATTATAATGCACAATAAAATTGCATTGTTATACAGCAATAATATTAAATAATGTGAACATGTTATACAACAAAGTTATATACGTGTTATTTAATTAAATAACACAAGTAGTAAATGGGCAATTTTATTATTCAGCTACTGCAAATTGAGTGGCATAATTCACTCTCTCCAGAGATTCTCCAGAGACAATCAAACCTCTCTGGAGAATTCTCCAGAGACAATCAAACCCGTATGGTGGTTTCTGTTTCAGACTACTTGAATAGCATTTATTATGCTGTTTCCAGTTCCGTTTACCAGTTCTGCTAACCTTATATCCTGAAATTGCCAATTCTCCAAGATTTTCAAGCATCTAACCAACTACTGGAAAAAATAATATTTCAAAAGTGCTTTAATTTTGAAATTTACAATCTGTTTTTTAATTGGTCACAATTCTTATAGGCCAGTAGGTGTTTATTTAGCGATATTCGTCCTTTTGTATATTTTTTTTTTATAAAAAATATTAGTCAAATTTTTTTTTGTATAAATAATATCAATTGCAATCAGGAATGTTTTTATTAATTTACAAATATGTTAGAGTATATATAATATAAATAAAAATTATTTTGTATCCACCTATCCCCAGCTTTTGCAATTTTCCCAGCATGGTTTCCATTTTTTACTTTTCATATGAACTTTCTTTGGACTACAACGAATTTAAAAAAACCCACTCCCAGCTTCGCCCGGAGTGAAATTTTTTATATATACAAACGCACGGCGTTTGATTTATATTTATAAAAGAATATGAGTATTTGTTATTCAGAGAACTTCATGTATTTTTAAATTGGATTGTTTACTATTATAGTATCGAATGCCTTAACATAAACACAATTAACACACAAAAACGATTCAGCCCTAGTGTTGTATATGTTGCGGACACAACTCATTGAAATCTAACTGAAATATTATGTAATTTGCAATTTAGATATCGGACCCAAAGGCCTTTGTATTTGTTTATATGTGTATTTAAACAATAACTGTTATAGGATTATATTTATGCAGACAAGGGTGGCTTTATCATCATGTAACTTTTCATATTACATTAAACTAATGAGCGTTTGAAAGACAATCTTAAATATAGACAGACATCTTCAAACTCTGGAATCATGTTTTGGAAATCTTTTTTTTTTTACTATATAGTCCTACATACATCGCTCTTGGGAATGTCATATACATATGTGACATATAGCTACATATAGCTTTATATTCTTTTTTAGTATTTTACATCAAAATTAATTAATTAATTAACTAACTAAATGATAAATATAAATTATATACAAAACTTAAAAACTAATTATTTTCAAAAAATATTTACAAACAATTTAAAACTACTTATTAAGCCTTTGTTTAGTTTTATATATATATATATATATATAAATTTTTAGTATAAGTAAAGATCGTTACCATACGTCAGTTAGATTGTGAAGAGTGACGTATTTCTTCAATAAAAAATCAGAAAGAGTAATATAAAATTTAACAAAATATAACTCAAAATAATAAAAGATTAAAAGCTAATCGTTAAATAGCACGAAGCTGAGATGGGGTTGTGAAATATTATATTGAACAAAATGTCGGTTAGATACGCAGTTAATGCAGGGCTGTCAAACCCTCGGCTCGCGAATCGTGTGATGCGTTACTTGAATATGAAGAAGTTGTGCCATTTATGATTACCGTCACGTCAATTTTCAAACAATTGTTACATTTATATACGTTTTTACTATATATATATATATATATATATATTATTTATTAATTAAGGAAACAGCTATAAAATTATCACACGCGATAAACTTAAGTAAAATAAGAAATAAAATATAAGCCAAAATACTCTCGCGAGCAAAAAAAAATCAACTCAAGATGCACGCTCGCAGTAAAAAGCATATGACACAAAATTTACAACTTCAATTTGATTTTTGTATAAAATAACATGTAGTTTAAGGATTCAGCTTTAAGAGAATATCAAATTGTTAACCTTAAAAAATAAGGTTTTACCTGTTTGACCTACGTGCTAATTGCAAGATATTAGGTCATATAAAAGGGTGTATATCTGATAAATCCATATGAGTTACTCATTAAACGTCAAACGATACACAGTCAAGAATATTACCTGAAAAAGGACGCAGCAAGGCCAAAGTCAACCCGCGCGGAGCCGGGGCTGGTTGCTAGTTGTGTATAAAATAATTATTAATAATAATACAGATAAATATAATTATTAATAACAGTACATTTATTCGTAAACAAGCAAAATTAACTTATTATCTTAGACATATATTTGAATTCTAAAATTTTAAAGTAATTATTGAAAAATCCAAAGTATGCTTGAGCGTCAATAAAAGGTTTAATCAAGCGTAATAGGAATGATTAAGTATGTGTATATAATTTATATTGTCTGTTTGTGTTTTGATAATATCTGTCCGTATATATTTATACATAACTAAATGTTTATATTCTTAATATGAGCATGGTGTGGGGTAAAACTCTAATGAGTTTATGTTTACACCATTGTAAAACTAAGCTTAACATTATGCTGTATATATAGTTTTGTTTCGGTGAGTGAGTAGGGGATGCCAGAGCCCTTCTTTCCTTATCCCTTTCTAATTTCTTATCAAAAAATTATTCCTTATCCTTATAAAAAAAAAATCAAATTACCTACTGCTCAATCTTCTTAATAAATAAAAGGCGATGTGTGTATGTAATATCCCCTATAGACTACAAAACCGCTGAATCGATTTTGATGAAACTTTCAGACAATCTTCAGATTAGTCCAGCTGGTGTTCCTGTGAAGTTTGGTAGCGATTGCACGCGGACGAAGTCGCGGGCATATACTAGTTAACAATAACTGCGAAACGCACTGTGCGATTCTGATTCACATATTGATTTATTTTTTATTTATTACAAGTGATCTAGGTTTTGCTCTAAGCCTGCATCTAGACGTGTAGCGAAGATGATGGCTATGTTGGCGCGAGCTCACCGAGTAGATGCCTATTCATATGAACTTTCAAAAGATTTATGTTATATGAACTCGGAAACACAGATTAATTCAATTGAGTTATTATTACTTAGCTGATGAGTACTTATTATACTTATATATAAACACAATACGATAATAATGTTAGTAATAAATGACTGGATTATGAATTTTTCACAACGAATTCGAATTTGAATTGGATATACCCTCTAGACGAGGGCTATCAAACAGCCGATGGGTTTACAATGAAATTACGACCGCCACTTTACAGCCCTTTTTACGATCAATGGAATAAATGAATTACATTATTCCTTTTTGTTAGGAATAATAATGATTATCGACATGTAATATTTAAATTTTTCTTTTAAGAAAATTGATCAACGAAGCCAGACGGGTTAACGACTTTTCGAAGATTAATACTAGATGAAAAATATATTTTTCTTTTACATCTGAAATGAAAAAAAAAATCTAAGTTAATATTAGTAGCTAAATATTAATGTACTCTGTCTGGGCGATAGGTTTTTTTTAATGATAAATATCAACTGTGGGAAGCCAATTATTTACTAGATGGTAAATGGTTGCCGTCGTCTATAAGCACATCCAATATCAGTATCATAGAGAATTCAAGTCCGCTGCAGACATTGAAAGGATAAATAAAACTTTTATTACAAAAAAAAATTACATCACAATTTATTATTACTATTATAATATTAAAAATGTGAAAGTAACTCTGTCTGTCTGTTTGTTACCTTTTCAAGCCGCAACCGATCATTATGAAATTTTGCATACACGTTGTCATTGATACAGGAAAGCACATAGGGTACCTTTTATCCAGAAAAAAATACCTACTGATACACAAATGGCAAATATGCTCCCAATCCCCAAAAAAAAAAGTAATCTATGTATTATATCAACTGTCTGGTAACCATAATACAAGCATTAGTTGCTTACTGTGGAACTAGATGGTGCTGTGTGGAATGTGTGAAGATATTTAAAAAAAAAAAAAAATCCACTGTGGTCTTGCATTCCTTGCCTGCGCCCGCTGTAGCCAAACGGCCAAGACCTAGTTCATTATATAAAGCCTCAATTTTTAGTTTCCCGTACTGAGAATCGAACCTTAACCTCCTGGGTGAAAGCCAAGAATCCTAGCCACTAGATAAAGCCTGCCTCATATGTTTCCAGAATTCATTGGGCACTAAGTATTAGAATAGTAACTAATATAATAGTAAAACTACTTTTTCGCTGTGATTCGAAACAGAATATTTTCTTTCTGGGAGAAAATCCGAAATACCGAAAACGGCATTCTTGGGGTCAGGTGAGGACTACGCTGGTCCCTTTCAAAAGTATTGGCTTGGTGTTCACAGGAGCGCAAATAAAAATAATAAATTAATTAATTAATATTTACTGTAAATTACACTGTGTACATACCATATGTAGCTTAATGCGTTGTATATATTTTTTGATGTAAAATTATTATTATTATTATTATATCAGCAGATGTGAATTATAAATGTAAATTGAATATGATTTTATGTAATAAAAAAAAACCCGTTAAGATCAACAGAAAATTTAAATAAAATCATACTTTTCGTAGTAAATTTATGAGTGCCATATTTACCTGACCCTCTGTTATCAGTTCGCGTTTTTTGTTTCAAGCAAAAAAATAATAATAAACCTTTTTCCTGATGTAGATTGATTGCTTTTTTAGGGTTCATTGTTAGAGGGAATTACAATTAGGTTTTGTTTGTTTGTTTTTTTTTGTTGCCACAAATACCTACTTAAAAATAACCCATATCCCCCCTTTTTTTTTATTCCATCACAGTAAGCGATGTATTCCTCCATCGGATGTTTTTTTTTATGCCAAGGTCGTCTGACAGGCTGACGGTTCTTGGCAACTCGCAAGGTCAAAATTTGCTTGTGCTTTAGGGTACAGTAGCATGCGAACATTTATCTCTAAAGGATACGACGAGAAGACAAATATCCGTCAGAGAACAATTGTGGTCGACATATCCCAAAGGATCATTCAAATGAACTAGGAATGTGGGATATTCTGTCTTGTAGTGGATGGCCGTTGGAGTTCACGGGTCTTGAAGTGGAGGTCACGGTCTGAGCGCCTCGTGGGCTGACCATCGGCTCACTCGAGACCACGAGTGAGCCGATGGTCACTCGAGACACTCGTGGTCGCTGAATCGATGATCTCAAGAGACGGCAAGTGGCTAGCAGACAGGCTTGTCTGCTCAAGAGAGATAGATGCGGAGACCTGAGGATCTCTATGTCTAACAATGCTGCTTGCTTACAAGGTGATTATGATAGTCACCCTGTCTGTTACATTTTATCCTAAAAATAAAATTATATTTATAATAAGCAAATAAAATAAATTTGCTTATTTTACCGATTTTTTTTTAAAAGTTTACATGCAGTTAGTGACAACTAATTTATGTCAATGAATCACCGATAGCAACAATTAAAGGCATTAATTTAATGAAGTTAGAAAATTCTGGAAAACCGTAGCTTGTGTATTCAAATTTAGAATGATATTCAATAATTCACTTTGCGCACATAAAAAAAGAGGCAATCCTCTTAATGATCCTCCAATTTGATACACAGTTGACCCGCAGGGCGGCGTGCGTTCTCACAAACATCCCTTTTTCTGCCTAAATATATGTCGTTATTACTGGCATTGATTGATCGCCATTTTTATTATTTCGTACACCGGAAGCCCGGTCCGTAATTATTGCGAAATATGAGTCGTCGTTGATTTCCTTTTCGCTGTTATTTACCGTAATGTTCTTCAAAATAAATCACTGTGCAATATTTTTATGTAGGTAACATATTATACATATTTTTTTAACTTTTTTAAATATAGGAAGAAAAAATCCTAACAATTCAATACATATATTAAAAAAAATTAGATTTACACATACAAATACAAATTAATAACAGGAAACAATAATTTAGAAATTTTTTAATATTATTGTCGTCAGACAGTATGACGGATCTTGGTTTTAAAGTGGCTACCGTCGCCTATTACACAAGCAACGCCACAGGTGCTGCAAGTGCACTGCCCACCATAGTGGGATAAGGATACGGCACTATAGGAAGGGATAACACACTCATGGCCACTAGACTGGCTACCCAAAAGACTGCGAAATGTTGTGCTCTGCCGCTACAGCCAGATTCAGCCCAGAGACAACTTTGAAAAGTTCACTTCTAAAGTTGACCTTACCTTGCCTAGTATATATATATTGTCCCATAAACAATCTTTATTTTTAAATGCAATTCATCTAAAAGCCCGACAGGCGTACAAAGTAGGTATTAGGTAACGTCAGCTTGTTAAAAAAAACACACACAAAATGTTTTATATGAAAACAATTTTATTGGTTCATACGAATAAGCAAAATTTATTTGAAAACCTAAACATATCCACAGCACACAATATATACAATAGAATCAATTTAGTATCTCAATATCGCCGGCCGACCTTGCCACCGACTTTATCCGAGCCATAAAATAATAAAAGGCGAATTCATCCTCTGAGTAAATAGCATTGAGTAATGGATAGGGATATTGGAATAGAAAATTAGGTTTAAATGGCGGGCTTTCGGATAATATTGTATAATAACGACGATGGTTTCAGATACGTTTAAAGGTATTTGGAGAAGCTAACAGGTGGAAATATTTTCTGATGATATTTTTTCAAAGAATTCAGAACTAGATTTCGCCCGAGTCAATTTTCATAGTAATTAAAACATTTATACAATCTTTATTGCTCGTATATTTTTGCAGGCATTGATTTTTTTAATTTGGATGGTGATACTATCGGGGACAGTACTTTTTTTCTGGATAAAAGGTACACGTCATGTCCTTTTGTGTATCCCTGACAACGCGCATGTAAAATTTCACGATGATCAGTTAAGCAGTTAAAGCGTGAAAGCGTAATATATAAACAAACTAACTTTCGCATTTGTAATATAGTTATAGATTTAATTTTACAAGTTTAATAATTATATAAGAGATATTTATAAACCATTGCTTTGAGCAGGCCTTTCGTCTCTGTAAGTTGATAAAAGAAAGAATAGTTTACTAACTAGCGTTTTACTCAAATGTATAAGACATAAAATAGTTGTACAAGAGTATAAAATATTGAGTTAGTAGTTGAAATTTAAAATTTTATTCAGTAAACGATATAAGATCAATAAATACAGACCCTCACATAAATAGGTAATTATTTCGCCCCGAAAAATCCTACCAAAAGTCGCCGAAAAAGTTAAGGGCCTTGATTGAAAGTGCTATTTTATCTGAACAGCAATTTATAGGGGGTGGTCCGCCCAATTGATAGGGTGCTAACCACTGCCCAGAGGGTTCGAGATAAGGATTATACTTGTAGCCGAATGGCTAAGGGTTTTTAGTGGCTAAACTTTTTAACATTGGGCGCTCGATCATCCCGAAAACAAGCTTTCTCTGAACCGTTGATAAGGTTTGAGCTTTTGCAATTGTTTAACTTATAATTTTGTAAGTTTGATTGAGTTGTAGGCGCAGTCACTGAATAAAAGAAAGTGTATCCCTTTGTTAGAAAGTTTAATGTGGTAGAAAATAGAAATAAGACGAATGTAAAAATTGAATTGATACAATGTATAAAAAATAAAAATATGATATTAGAACTAATAAACAGTTGAATATTATATTTTTAATAATAAAATATGCTATATTTGAATACTTACTTCAATTGACTTTAACCAGTTCAATCCTTGAAATAAAAAAAAGATATCTTTGAGTAAAATTTGTTATCTCCCATTATTTAGAGCAATTTCCCTCCAGGTGTGGTTAAAAACTTTCAACATGTAAGTACACACATAGTAATAGGATAAGTACACATAAGTACCCACTTATTTTTGTGACTTATGTAGGAAGTACATGGCAAATACCATTAAATAACAATAATGTAATGTAATTAATGTAACAAATAAAGTTAAAAAAGAGAAAGAAATACTTGTACAACGACACTATGTAATATAATAAAACTAATATCGTTCCAAGTGTCACCTGCAGCCAGCATTTCTCGTCTGGAAAACTTAACTCCGAAAGTGCTGACGTGGAATTCGCTTGCTCACTCGCAAACTTAGCAGATCACGAAGTGGAAAAAGCAACAAAAAGAAAAACAGAATTAAACAGCCTTTGCAGAATAATTAAAACGACCGACTGGGATGTCGCTAATTTGCCAGCTTATTTGCAACCAGTTGAGAGAGATATTTTTTAATTTTCCCAACACTATTTTACCGATGAGAGTTCGTTGGTGTAACATTCGGGTTACTCTTTTAGGGTTTAAATGAAATTGGATACGACTTATTAAGAGAAATACCCTGACCTCCCTTTTACCTCCCTGAAGGAAACCTTGGCCTGAGATTATGTGAGGATTTGAATACGGGTAAAAACCGATAAAGTTTGGATAGTGAGTATAAACTCACTATCCAAACTTTTGTACCTTTTGTAAATCTATATTATGTAGAATAGAATAGAATAGAAAACATTTATTTGCATACACATGACACTCACGAATACATATAAAGATAACAAAACAAATAAGATAAAATATTTTTCACTTTAGAATCAGAATACACACTTAAATAAAATCCCATTGAGTGAGCGCCATGGCAGCAAAAAGGTATCTGGCTCAGCATAAGCTGATGCAAAGCACAGCGCTGATTTTACGCCAGTCCTACTTGACAAGTTTCACGCCGGCGGAATATGCGTCGTTATAACACTTATGTAATCTTGTTGGATTTTACTACATTCTAAAAGCAACAGTACACCACTCCGATTAAGTCTTCCCCAGTTATCGCTCATACCACAAAAATTAAACACTTGGCTCAAGTGTTTATTCACCTTTTTGTCTCTCTATTAATAAAGCAGTATATTTGGTTTTAAAAGCAAATTTAGACTTGAGATCACGAAGGGGGGGAGGAATATTATTCCAACACTTAGAAGCCAAGTATCGGAAGCTACCACTGAATGCTGCTGTCGAACAAAAGGGCACATTCAAAGTATTTACCGGACGTCTGCAAACAGAGGAAGGATTACGCCAATTCAATTTTTGAAACAAATACTCAGGTCTCCTAGTACCAACCACTTCGAAGATAAGCGTTGCATAATAAAGTTGTTGCCTGGCATTCATACGCAAAATATTATATTGATTCAAGAAAGGTGTTATATGCGATCTAGGAGGCACCCTCACGCAGTAACGTAAACAGGCATTTTGCACTCGTTGAATTAATTTGTGTGTCTTCTTAAATAAACAGGGACCATATACAACCAAACAATAATTCAACTTGGATAAAATAATCGCTTCACAAAGTTTAAAACGCAAATTCACACTTAGGACATCTCTAATTTTGTACAAAACTTTCAGGCGGTAAAAGCAGTTTTGGACTAGTTCAAGCACATGTTTCTCAAAACGTAAATTTCCGTCCATCATAACTCCGAGGTTGCGCGCTTCACTCACTCTGACAACAGGTTCACCATTAATTATTATATTAGGGTTAGACGCGGCTAAGCTTTCTATACTTTTTTTTGAACCCAGTAACATAAATTTAGATTTACTTGGATTAAGGACTAAACAATTTGTTTTTGACCAAGCAGTTATAGATTCTAGGTCTCCATTTATTTTTTGGATTACATCTTGTGTATGTTCACTTTTACAACTCCTGTATAATTGCAAATCATCAGCATATAAATGGTAAAAACAGTTCTTAATATGTTGGGTGATGTCACTAGAATACAAAATAAATAAAAGCGGACCTAAAATTGAACCCTGAGGAACGCCTCTGTTGACTGTCATTGGTTGCGATCTTAAAACCACACCGTCATCTGAGACAAATTCAACTATTTGTCGACGCCCAGAAAGATAACTATTAAACCAAGAAACTGCTGAAGGAGTAAAACCATAATACGATAATTTTGAAAGTAACAAAGAAGTATTAATTGAAACAAAAGCCCTAGAATAATCCAGGAGTACCAAAATTGTGCCCATTCTAGAGTTATGTGCATTCAAAACATTGTCAACAACATCAATAAGAGCTGTGGAGGTACTCCTCCCTTTACGAAAACCAGATTGGCATGCTGGTAAAATAGAATTTGTTTCCAAATATTTGTACACCTTATCATATATTACTTTTTCTAAAATTTTAGATAAGAAAGGCAAAAGACTTATGGGTCGTAGATCTCCAAAGTTAGCTGGGTGATTATTTTTTGGAATGGGTCTAATTAATGCAGTTTTCCATTTTTGAGGAAAGGTCGCCGTCGATATAGAAAGATTAATAATAGCAGTAATAACGTTGAGAGTATGAGGTAAAGTCATTAGTACCATATCCATAGACAAATTGTCGTAACCCTTACAATTAGACTTTATACTTAAAATAGCTTTCGAGACAGTGGCCTCATTAACAGGACTTAGGAAGAAAGAACTTTCACCGTACCTATGATGTTCAAAATACGTCAAATCTGAGATAGTTACCATATCATTTCCCGGTATATTCATGAAGTGTTCATTAATATCATCTGGTTTGATAAGAAATTGAGGCACTTCGGCAGGGGATTGAAAATTAGGAACAATATTTTTCTTTAGTTGCTTCCATAGAGTTTTTGAGTCCTTGGTATGGCAATTGATATTTTGCTCAAAAAAAGCTTTTTTTTCATAGTATAAACTTACATTTACAAGATGTTTAAGATTTTTATATTGTTCTTTATCTGATTCAATTTTGGTTTTGCGAAATTTTTTCAAGGCCTTATCGCGCAGTGACATCATATACCTAACGTTACTAGTTAACCATGGCTTAGGCGTGTCTTTGAAATAACGTTTTCTTACAGGTGCAAATTTGTCTAAAAGCAGTATAATATATTCGGTAAATTTTTCCACCATAATGTCAACAGAACGGATTGATGTCAACTCGTTCCAATCTATGGCGTTCAAACACGAATTAAAATCGTTTATATTAATGTTTCGAATATTTCTTGTGTAGAGAATTCTAGGCTTGATTTTTTCCTTTTTTACTTTTATTTCGCCAACTATCAAAGCATGTCCACCAAGTTCTGATATGTGCTCAACAGAAACGGCTACTACTTTAGCGTCCGTACAAAATAAATCAATAAGCGTTTCACTGTGACTTGTAAAATGAGTGGGTTCAGATATGTAGTTTGTCAATTTAGAATAAGTTAGAAATTGATTCAGTCTTGTGGACAAATTGTCTTTATTTAAAATATTTACATTGAAATCTCCAACTAGTACTAAATAATCATAGAACGAGAAGAACATTACCGACTCTGATAAGGCGTCCAAAAAATCGTCTATATTAAGCCAAGGGGCACGGTAAGCAGTACCAATAGCAATTCTTTGTCCTTTAAGCGTAATTGAGATCCACATTTGTTCAATCGATGAGTTAGTAGACAGTGGATGAGTTATAGTTCTAGCATTAACTCCTTTTTTAACATAAAAACCCACTCCTCCACCACGCGATCGGACCTCTTGAGACCGAGGAAGATGCCTCAAGCGGTAACCGGGTACTACTGGTGCGCGTGCCTCCTCTCCCTTTCTGAGCCAAGTTTCATTTATGGCTAAAATGTCCACAGAATAACGCTCGACAGCCGCTATGAAATGATCATGATTAGTACCAAGAGATCCCGCATTTAGGAAACCTATTTTTAAATTCATACTATGGAAAGAGAACATATTTTTAAAGTAAATGTTGGTAATATTAAGATTTTTACAAATAATACTAAATTAGAAAAATAAATAAATAAGAAAACAATTGCCAAGGAAAGATGCAGGACCAAGAAAGGTACATTATAATAAGCGACACTTAAAAAATCCGAAATAAGCGTAGTGTATGTTACTTGACTACCAATTACATAATATTGAAACTGCGCAGTTATATTGCAAGAAATATAGTGGTTTGAGCGAAAAAGGACCACATCAATACCTGTACCTTGTATATTCACTACTGCCATGACGCCCACATGCACATTACCCATAAAATTTAAACACACAATTATCTTAACAAAATAGTAAAAAACCCAAAACAACACAAGATAAAGAGAAATATAGTAGTAGAAAAGACCAATAACTGTTATACATTGCCAAAGAAGAGAATAGTTAAGACATTTTTTTAAAGACATATACAATTTAAATGATTCCTTCTTGAGTAAGATTACACTTAAAAACACGTTCCAAGTCATCGGTGTCCCTCAAACGGAGTATTGGTGATAATTCATTCTGCCGTGCCAATATTCTTCCCTCTTGCGTCCAGACATACCGCCATTTCTTTTCCTTGCCCAGCTTTCTTGCCTTGGCGAAGAGAATTCTATTATACTTTGTGAGTCGTTCGTTCACGTAAAAAGTTCTGTGGTTAAGGGTTTGCAGTCCGAGGTCAGAGGTGGTAACCCCCCTACGCATTTTTGCTGCCTTTAAAAACTCATCGCGAAGTGAGCGTCTGGCAAGACGCAGTACTATGGGCCGTGGCTCTTCGCCACGGCTTTCCGACATTCGTTTACGGCCAATGCGTTCCACACTAACAACATCGCTAGATTCTAACTTAACCCCGAATTTAGCGGCAACCAAAGATATCAGGTGAAAAGCAGATAAACCCTCTTGCTCAGGCAAACCACTGATCTCAACATCATTCAAAAAAGCAGTCTGGTCACGCTCATTTAATTCCTTCTGTAGGTTTGCAACTGTGCCTTGTAAATCTGACAATTTTGAGGTGTGATTCTCTGCAAATTTAAGATCAAACTCATTCAGTCTTGACTCTAGTGCATCCAGCCTGTCGGTGTAGGAGGTAAATGATTCCATAACAATACCCATATTCCTTTTAAGATCTGAAACTTCTGATCTGATACCATCTAAATCCTCACGCATATCAACTCTCACTGCCCGAAACTCTTCACGCAGAAGTCTCATTTCTCGCAACAACTCAACTCCAACCGCGTCGACCGTACCGCCCTCTGGCATCGCTTCAGAGGCATCAATATGTTTTGTCATCTCAAACTGTTCAGAGGAACCCCTCACGGGTGTAGACGTGTTGTCGGCTTTACGCACTTGAGCTTTACAAACAGGGCACAGCCAGTTCGGTTTAGGTTTTGCACCAGAGGGCAGATTAACACATAAATCATGATATTTTGATGGACACTTGGAGCAGGCGATGCCCTCCATCGCAGCAAGAAACTTTCCACATGCCACACATTTGACCATGGTGAAATCAATCAATTACGATGCCTCAACGGGTCTCACGAGAAAATTGGTAGTAATTGGTGTTGGTAGTAATTGGTATTGGTAGTAATTGGTAGTAATTGGTATTGGTAGTAACTGGTAGTAATCAAATTGGAGGTAGCTATGAAAAATAAACCAATAATAAATGTCCAACCAAAATTCACTCAAAACACCACTAATCCTCAACACCTCTCTCAAATAACACTTGTTACAGTCCACAACAATCCCACGAAGCAGTATATACAATTTAAACAAGTTTGCACTAAATTTAGTTATTTTTTTACTTTATAAATACAAGCGGTTTCAAAAACGCAACATAACCCGCCAACGTCAAACGTCAAAAGTCAATTACAAATGTTACATAAATAAAAATAAATCGCTAAATGTGTTACTAACTGCAAATATTTCTTATCTGACGTACACAACACCTTTTTTTGTTGGTGTTCGAGTTGTCAGTGAAAAATATATTAAAAATAAAAAGTGACAACTCGGACAAGAGTCCGCATCGTCAGTAAGCCCAAAATCGAAAACGACTGGACCAATTCGGCTAACTTTTTTTGGGAGTCCGAAAAATGTTCTTATGAAGAGAAAACATTAAAAAAAAATGAACATCCTTGCGAAGCCGGGGTCGGTTTTTTACAGCACCAGTGCTCTTATTTTACTGCACTCTTTTCAATGGCTGCAATATTTAAATTTAGACAAAACTTATTCCTATAATGGGACAATCGCAGATAGGTAAGTCTAAGTGGAAGCATCTAGAAGTGTCGCAACTCCCGTGATGTAGTCAGTTTTACAGCATTTTTACGATTTCCCCTTATCTCGAGTTATGAGGGGAATCGCTGATTTGCATTGCAAATATTTTTATGTCATCGTAACAATTTGCTCCGCTGTAATGTTCGCGTTTGAAAAAAATCTAATCTATAGAGCGAATGAGGAATATTATCTGAGGCTAGTTGGAGACGACTCCTTGCGGTTCTAACTTACAATTGAACTGAATTAATTTAAATGAAAAACCCACATTTAATTTGAATTTTTAAAGGTACATGTTAGAAGTTTGAATTTTATACTGGTGATAAATTTAAGAAATATAATTTGGAATGTGATTTTACAAAACAAGTGAAGGGGCTTTTTCAGAATGAATGTCATATTTGATTTGAAGATATTTAGGAGTGTGTTTTAGAAATTGTATTGAGATGGTTATAATGTAATTTTGATGAATATGTTTATATGAAGTTATACATAGCTATGTATAACTTCTGTGTGTATAAATTTAATCACATTAATATAAATTAATGTGATTAAAAGTTTCCTTATTTAATTATCTTAAGGGCCCATTTAAAAGTTCAGAAGAAACAGAAGTAAAAGTCAAAAATTTTAACTACAAGCAAGCCGTAGATGCTGTAGACAGGCTGACAGACCATTTGATGATAGGTGGCTACCGTCGCCTATAATACAAGAAACCGACCATAAAAAGAATAAGGGATAAGGAAGGAATTTAACCTTTTAACGACCTTTGTCAGTTACCTACCTATAAAGGATAAGATAGTAGGAAGTCATAGATAAAAAAGGTCTCTAGCATCCCTTGCTCACTCACCAAAACATAAAATTTATGACTCAAAATCACTTGCAGTGCCTAATGGACATTAATTGTCATTTACAGTCTTTATTGACTTGTATTGTCAAAAAAGGCAAATTTAATTAAAATTTAATAATTGTTTATGTTACTTTTAAAATGTTACCTTCAATGGTAACAAAATAATTATCCCAACTCAGTTACTTGCTAGACTAAAACGGAGTAACTAAGTAATGTCCATAAAAAGAAAAAAGTTTTTGGTTTTTTTTTTTAAGAGAATACGTTCCGAAGCCATTAGAACACATTCTTTAGTCATTCCTGTTGGATTTCTCGTACACTCGTATGTGGCACAAAAACGTTATTTACACGTGGGAATTGTCTCCTCATGCACGATTTCCATATTTACGTTCCATCGAGGGAACGATTTGGGCGCGGATTAATTCCGAATCGTCCGTTCGGAAATATCGTTTAACATTTGTTTTCTGCACGTTTTAGACACGAAGAGGTGATGCTCTCCAATAGGCAATCTTAATATTTCCACGTGAAGGGTGGAGTTTTCAACGCTAATCTTTATGTTGTTACCTATGTTACTACCTACCAAAATGGTTTGGGGTCCCTCCAAAAAAATTACACAGCCAAAATTACTAAGACTAGAAAGCTAATATTTGGAACATAGCTTTATTTTACAATTTAATAAAAAATTAAATGTCATGATGAGGTTTTAAAATAATAATAATTAGGTGCCTAGATACTTGACACAAGTAATTAATTTCCTAGCTCTGATTATCTTAACTTGTTGAATTATCAGGCTCGAAGGATCAATAATAACGACACCGTTGTTTTTTAACCTGAAGTAGGTACTTAGTCTTGATAATGTAACGAATAAAAAAAACGCTATGATAATTGTAATCCGAATAAGTATATCCATGTATTAATCTTATCCTAATGTTAAAGTTCTGATAATAGTTATGAAAAAAGCTTACCATTCACAATCCTAAAGTATATCTTATAAATCATTGAAAGGAACCTTACTATATTTGTCAACGTTTATCCCAAAGTTTTCCGTTGAATGATGACTCTCATTAATGAGCCGACTCCATCTTGTGGCCATTGAGGGCAGTCTTCCGAGACTTATTTGTCCTCGAAGCCTGCTGATAAATGGAAATGTCCCAACCACTCGATCATAATGTTGCAACAACTAGTATAAGTGGGCCATCGGGAAGAGACGTTACACGTAATCGTCTTGAAAACACACGGTTTCAAATATCTACAGCGCCCGTTGACTTTACCATCGATCGTTAATTAAGATGTCACAATTTTAAATGTATGTTTTCTAGTGAGGTTGTAGGGAAATGTGCATGTTTATTATTGTTATAAACATGTACTTAATTTGTCTTTTATGCAATCGCATTGGTTTATAAATTATAAAGAGATTAGAGCCAGTTCGTTTAGGTACCTAAGTATGTCACAGTACTTAGTTAATGTATTGAAATTTCAAAGGGTTCAATGTCCCTACATAAATAGGTATTATAAAAAACGCCTCACGCCACACATTTGCTTGCATTAGTAGGTACCTATTTATTTTGGACTAGCTGAACCCTACCCTAAGCCTATGTAGTACCTACGGGCATCGATGTCCTACGGGGCTATTAGTCCACCAAGCTAAGCCACTCCAGCTGCCTTATTATCTAACAGTAGACGACTTGCGATCGCGTATGCTGCCATACAGAAATGATGTACTTTAATTTTAGTTATAGTCCGTAAAAGGTCTTATCGCAAACCACACCTTTGTTACGAGTTACGTGATACCAAAAACACAATTTAGTGTGATATTGCACAAATTGATAAATAGTTTTCGCCTGTCGCAAGTTGGTCGCAAGTCGTCTGCTGTTAGATAATAAGGCAGCGGATAAGCAGGATATCATATCATATGATGTTCGGAGATTGCTAGTAATCTCGGACACGCCGCATGTTTTTATTGTCATTTTATCCATTGTAAAGAATTATCATTAATACAATGAATTACTAAATGTGTAGCTAGGTGTAAAACTTTGTTTCAAAGACAGCGTTTAAATGGCGGCTAACTTCCAAAACAAGATCTCGTATTATCCAAAATGAATTTTAATGCTCTATATAAATCAATTCTCTTAATGTTACAAATATCTGAATGTTTTCGCTGTGTATTTAGAATTAAGATTGATACATACCTTTATAATTTTATTATATCTAAGTATAAAATACCGTTAAAATAAAACAAATGCATATCACCAACTATAAAAATGTCATATTTAATAAACAAACAGTATTTACATCACAAGCATTTACAAAATACATAATTACATAAATAATTACATCACGTGATAAATATATATTTTTTTTTAAATCCCATTAAAATGATACACTGGTATCGTTCTTATAACTTCCATACTTCGAAAAAAATTTTGCAATTTTAAAATGTATCAAAATCACACAAACATCACTCGACATTACATGCTTTATCTCAGGTGCAAAAACATTTTTAAATATATATTAAACGCAAAAGCGAGGCATAGTTTACAAGATTATAACATAAGGGTACTTAGCTAGCCATTAATCTGCAAAATAAAATAAAAAAATACCTCTAAGCACACACAACAAGCGTGGCTTTAATTCTATTACACGATATCTTGTTGATAATTTGATTGATTGTTGATCAACACATATCACCAACAAAATGATCCTCATACAAGTTATTGGTTATTTTATTAGTGATTTGTCTTGAACTATTTAATAATTTCACAATAATTTTAGTCCACTGTGATAATTTTGTTATATTTTTTTAAATCATATTATCCCCTCCTAGCTGCAACTACAAAATCGCAACGCTTGCAGTGCGACGTAACCTTTACCCGCTAAAGAATATCATTCACAAAACTTTCTTCGTCTATGATGCGTGTGATTGTACGACTTTTATATATGAAAAAAAAAAAAAAATGAGGTTTAAAATTTCTTCGCTAACATATTTTTAGATATTTACATAAAAAAAAATTATGTACTCATTTCAATTATTGTACTTCTTGATACAACATAAAGTAGGTAACCTATTTTTTATATAATAGAAAAAGTAACATTACCTACTTTCTAATAAAAAACAAATTAGTAGGTAATTTAAAATAAAAAAAAAATACACAAAATTGGCTAAATCATTTATTTACATTATTAAAGCGTTTATCAAACCATCATGTTTTGGGAGAACGCAGTACCTAAAAAGATACAGTATGATGTGAAATATTCTTAGACTAAAATGTTGTTTAATAAATAAGAAAAAATAAATAAATACAGTACTTAATTCCAAAATATTTTCAATGGCTATAGAATGCAACTAACACAATGGAAATTAAAAGCTTACATTTTGATATTATAGTAGCTGTAAGTATTTATAGTTCGTCCAACCGTTTATTTATCTTTTGACAGCTGCTTGAGAACATAACTGTTCGATGATAAGAAAAATAAACTATAAAATGTGTGGTAAATATTATGAACTATATAATCATATATTTCATTTTTAATATTTTGCTATATTTATATAAATATAGGACAATATTAGAATAAATATATATTTATATATACACTATAAAGCCGAAAATTTTTATATAATATTTAGAAATAGTGTCCATACATAAGCAACTACTTGCTTAGAACTGTCCAAAAGACCTGAATGCAAACGATCTTTTCTTAGAAAAATCGAAATATAGGTCTCGTATTTATGAGATTTGTCGTTTTTCCCATTCCTGAGGTTTCCTTTCTTTGTTGGTAATATTTTTATTTTTATTTTTTAAATTATTATCATTATCGCTCCAGTAAAAACTTTTTTAATAGCGCTTATTAACTTTGTGACGACCCTTTACTTTTTATATACCTATATGTGGAATTTATTTCACAAATTTATAAATTATATAAATTGTAACTAATAAATAATGAAATTGTCCAAAATTTATTGAAAAGACTAAACCGCCAAACCAGTTTTTTCCCTCTTTATATGATTTACACTGAATGCCACTGATCCCGACACCAGTGGGGACTTGATTTCAATAAATGATTCTAAATAGTACAAGTGTAATCGTAACAAGACGACTCTTGTTGCCGTCTCTCTTCGTCTGATATGCGAATGTTGGAATTTGATCCGGTCGACTCCCAGAGACCAGGAGTCTCTATTATCTGAAAGGTAAAATATTAATCTATGGCGTTAATGTCAGCTTTTTATAAGGAAAGGTAATCTTAAAGCAGTGGCAGCTATAGAGCCCTGGGAGACACAGAATGGGACGCCGTAAATTCAAAAGAAATTGATTTTGTGAAAGAGAACGTGGTAAGGAAATCTGCACACATTTGTTGGAACCTTTTTTTTTTTAACAAATGTGATATCGTTCTAACCTACTAACTAACAACCGGGCTAAAATGAACGCACGAAGGTGGCATGACTAATTAAGGCGTTCGCAAAAAGGAAATAAAAGCCACCTTAATATGGCCTCAATTGACGAAGCCAACGTTACAGTCACCATCGGTGACAATTGTATTGATAAATCTGATGTTATGTGGATAATTTTAAAATTTAGCCTGTTATGAGTTTGAAAAGGTCACATTAAAAAAAAAAAGCGTTTCACCATTCAGCATCATAACCCATTTATATGCATGAAGATATATCTGAGAAAATTGGCTACGAAAATAATTTTCCCGAGAAAAAGTCTCGCAGCTCTCTTGTCTGGATGTGCACCAAGGCGGAGTTCAATCAAGTGGGTCTTTGTAATTAAAGCATCGTTTCGAGCAGCGAGCTCTCCCCTGTTGACTGGATGGAATTAGCACTAATGCAATTTACAGTTTCCCTTAAATTTCGCACACTTAACTTGCTTAGGAAATGCAGCAAACATTTCATGTGCATTGTAAGAAAACTTAAATATTTAACAGACTAGCCGTTACTGGCGAATTTAGACACTTAATTTTTCTTTTTGTTTTTCTTCTCTATTTATAGTTGTGAAAATATGGAAACACACAGGCAAGAAACCTGCCCAATTTCTTCCAAATTTACGTATTGAATTTTGTTGTGAAGGAATATAAATTAGTTTCTACCAAAAAAAAAAACATAATACATGTACATAAACATATAAAGGTAGCGGCAAAACATTTTTTTTACAATGGAATTTTAAATATTATTATCAATAACAAATAAATGAAAAACTAAATTGAGACTCACCTTTTGAACAAGTTCCTCGAAGGCCAAATTGATACCTTCCTGAGTTTTAGCGCTGCTCTCTATAAAGAGCATTCTATGTTTCTGTGCAAACGCTTGGCCCGCTTCTCTTGAAACAGCCCTGGGCTAAATAAACATTTTATAAAAAAAATATAAAAAAATCACCGCCCCCAAACAGATAAATATTATATGATTTTTAAGACAGTTAATAATTTTTTATATAAAATAATTCTCATACCTTATCAATCTTATTGCCAACAACCAAACAAACGATATTTTGTTTGGTCGAGTAAACTTGTAATTCCTCAACCCATTCGTTTAGTTTGGCTAATGTTTTTGGTTCTGACACATCATAAACTAATATTGCTCCGTGTGCGTCTCTAAAACAATACATATTGGTATCGTTCTCAAATATTCTCAAGTCAACTATTATGGGTTTTAGGAGCTCATACATATTGTAAAATGTCTCGATTGTTGATGACTATAATCATTGATGTTAAATAATGAATATAAATTTGATAGTGGCTCATTTAAGGCCAATTCATCTAATACCCGGTTTACATATAGCCCATTTCCATGGCAATGAGCAGGGCCATGGGAAATAAAATGGGCATGGCGAGTATGTAAATAGGTCGCTTCCCTTGCTGCTGCCGTTGGCACTCCCGTTGCCTGGCTATCCCTCAATCTAGGTACTTACATTGTTCTGTTACGATGAATAGGTATCATCCACCATCTCCTTTGACGACGATGTCTTTTATGGAATTTTTTTAAACCTTTATATAATTAAATAAACTAAAAAGGCAGTGCACAGATGCTGCAATAATTTCCACGTGCAGAATAATAAGCGGCAATGTTAATACTCATTGCCCTTGATGTTGCCACAGGAGTATTTAGGGAAATAAATACAGCAATGCGAGCGGCAATGGCAATGGCTAAATGTAAACGGGGTATAAGAATTGTTGAAACAAGGTGAAATTGAGAAATTAAAAACAGTTTTACGATGTGGTTTTTTTCATACATTTTTTTATAGTAATTGACAATTGGATGTAGAATATAAAAATACAAAAAAATGCGACAGAATAATTAACTTAAGGTAATTGTGCTGGAATACAGGCTATTACACTTAAACATTTACCTGTAAAAACTTGATGTTAATGTCCTATATCTTTCCTGTCCTGCAGTGTCCCATATTCCTAATTTCACTTTAACTCCATTCACATCCATAACCTTCACCTTGTAATCAACACCAATTGTTGATGGGAAAGCGTCATGGTAGTCACCAGTAGTGAATGCTAGGATTATACTGAAAATAAAAAATATATATGAAAAACTAGCTGGTGCCCGCGACTTCATCCAAGTTGAAAAATGAAATATGTGACACCTGAGAAAACATGTGACATTTTTATCACTGTGACGACGGTGGTGGCGTCCATTTTTTTTTTATTTTAGACGATCCCTCGTCTACACAGCTGCTGTGTTTTCAGTCTCCGGATCTGAGACTTAAAATTTTTCCAAAAGTCCAGGACTTAGACACAAGATGTCCAAACCCAAACCCTAGTAAGGATCTCACTTCATGTGCACTGCCAATTTGCTGAATGGGCCAAAACAACACCTACTACTAACCTTTGTAGTGGGTGTTGGGCAAAGCTATTATTGACATCAATGCGGACTTTTCATTCAAAATATTCTTCGGTGATGAAGCATATTTTTGGTTAAATGGCTATGTCAACAAGCAGATTTATCATTGCAATAAATTTACATTTGTTGAAAGTTTAATTAACTTTCTATTATTTATTTAAAATAAAATTTCTGTAGTATCTCAAAATGAAACATCTTTTATATTAAAAGTAGGTATCTGATACGGTCATATTAAATTCACATTTAAAGCATTAGCATTAGCCAATTAAATAAGCCTTCGGTTTCAGCTTTGGCCAGAAATTGAACTTCGGTTGGACACTAGGTAGTTATCATGCATATTTCATTATGATACAAAGAGATAAAGGAAACTGATTTTTTTGCCATTTTATTAAAACAATAACATTAGACGTTACCCATATAAACGTGGATGTGATTACTGCGTAGTATGATGATTCAACATTCATAATAATATTGTAACAGGAAGTAATCACTTATTAGAATGTCGTAAAAAAGGCATTTATTGTATATTACCTGGATTTGCCTACGCCACTTTCTCCGATAACTAAAATCTTCAATGTTGTAACGTAATCCATTGTAAAACACTTTATTTTACTAATAATAAGCTTTAGAAACAAAAAAAATCACACAATGTATTGATATTTAGCAAATTATGCGGACAGCATCAAGACTTATATCTAGCCGATTATGCGAGATAATTATTTGTTCTTTTTATCCACAATTAGTCATAAAATGATCACAGAATTTTGTACAAAAGGCAATTTATTTTTCAAGTTTCAACTCACAAAAATTGCAAAACAAAAAGTTAGTTTGAAGTTTCGTTTGACAGCTGACATTGAAATTGACATTGCGTAGATCTCTACATTGCTTTCCATTTTACGTAAATTTAAAAGAACTTTATTCCGGACTTGACCTGACTGCTTTAGACTTGACGGACCTGTTTTGGAAAACTAAGAAAAATTATAGACTTGACTTGACTTGACTTGACTAACTAGTGTCTGGATCTGCTACTTTTGATTTTAATTTCAATTTTGCCTTTTCTTTTAAAAAAAAAAAGCTATTACAAATTGATATTTTTACAAATGACACTGGCAAAATCATAACGCGACAATCGACATTAACTTGACACTGGCAGACAATGGCCATTTTAAAATGAGCCGCATTGCCATTTAAACCTAAGAAGAAGAAGAAGAACTTTATTCCGAATAAATATGTAATGTATTTGTTAGGAATTTGATGCATAAAAACCTATTCATATAAAAAATATATGATTTCAAATAAATTCACATAAATTTAATCCAATAAAAATTGTAATTTAGATGGGTAAAACACTAAATGTTATAATAAAAATATATAAGTATGAATTTTTACCTGGTCATTGTATCCATATGGTACATGATACATCCTGTGAGACGTCTTCTTGAACAATCTACGCAAAGATCGTGTTTGCGCATTTTAAACATTTCGTGATTTAGGCCTCGGGTTGCGAGGTTTGCTTTATAATAAAGTGATATGTTTGTGAGTATATAAGGATGAATATTTGTAACTCTTTTACCCAAAACCGTCTTAACGGATTTGGATTAATTTGGCAAACATAGATTATTACCTGTATTAACATACCTATAGCATACTTTTTACCATGGACAATTTTTAGGGTCCCGAGATATCGTCTAAAAATAGAAAATATGGGCTCCACTGTCGACGTGCCGGCGTCACCGTCGTCACAGCGATAAATAATATCAGATGTTTTCTCAGGTGTTATATTTTTCATTTTTCAACACAAACGAAGTTGAGGGCACCAGCTAGTATAATATATAGATAAAAGAACATAACATTTATGAGACTAGCTTTAAATTCAATGTTTGTGACAGCAATTTGACTAACAGCCGAGACAACTATACCATAGTGGCAATTATTGGGCTATAACTGATTACGTACCTACTCTTAACACTGTTGTTAATTAGTGGATCGAACAATAGTAAGATTAGATACCTAGTAGTAACTTTTAGAGACGTGCTTATTAAAGTGGTTGCATTGAGGTCTGTGTTCAATAGAAAACTCAGAAATGGTTTCTTTATTTCATTAGAATGCATTCAGTGAGGTGTCTATTGTATTAAATAATGCAGCCGACTATTTTAGCGGCTCTTATAAATTTTTTTTTTATTTCTCTTTCTCACTCGTCTACATATTTTGTTTTATTCTTTCGACCTATATTAAATATTGCAACGAATTGAATTCTAGTTTTTGACGTTTTGAAAACTTTAAGATTTTTTAATTTCCTCAGAATTTTTCACAGAATCGCAAACAGTCTTACGAAAGACTATAGTGAAATAAAAGCATATGTGCTGTTGTGTTCCGGTGAGAGAGTAAAGGATGTCATAGTCTATTTTCCTATCTTTATCGCTTAATATTATAGCGTACGCATTCGAGGTACGTTTGTCAGCGGAGGACGAAATCCCCGGTGTGAAAAATTTGTATTAGGTATTAAAATTATATATACGGTTGATTTCACTCTCGAGCACTCTACTCGGACTAAAGTCCGCTATGTGCGTTGACATACCTTGGTGGCACGTTAGTTCTATTTTTTCGGGAACTGCTCCGTACGTTTGTGCGGGTCGGTCTATCGATTTCCTCCCATATTTACTAAGTGCTTTTATACCCTCGGGTGTGTTATTCGATGCAGTTGTAAGCGATCTATTTTTGCAGACTGTCCGTCGTCTGCGCTGGCCCTTATCCTTTATGCTACACATTTGCAGCAGCTATGACGTTGCTTACGTAAAAATGCGACGGTAGCCATCTACTGTTAAGTGGACCTGTCAATCTGTCTGCCACCTTTTCACATAAAAATATAATATATTAATTTGAAACTTTAATGTATTAAAATTAAAAAAGAACTCAAGCTATTCAAAATAAATGAATTTATAATTAATAAATTACGAATACGTAGGGGTTTTTTGTTTCAGAGTTTATAGAGAGTAGAAATAGCATTGAACAGTTGATATAACATTGAAAACGTTGCACCGTCTCACGATCAATTATACTCGATACTCCTCCACTGTTTATTTTATTGATGGACGTTTTAAATTAGCATTCGGGTGTCGCGTATCGAAAGTGAGATTTATTTTCGAAACGAATAATGAAACGCTTTATTCAGCGAGATGAGCGCTGAATTGAATGGCTGAGGCGAATTTGAATAAGGGCCCAGTTAATATGACCTGCATTTGGGCTTAACGTAGGGTTGGCTATTTTTAAATAACTATTCACTTTTTTAACACTGTATGTAGTAGGTAGATTGTGTCATGTCAAGTTATTACAGCGCTTAACTTTAACTCAGTTAAGGGAAAACTTAAAATTGATGGGCCCGGTAAATTGCTTTCTCTAGAAAGAAGTAAACACGAACTCATACAAAATAACCATTATAATTATATATGTCATATGGTTACATGTTCAAATCCTTGTGCAAGAGCCTCTTTCCACATATTGTCCCAACCCTTATATCATTTCACTAAACACATATTCAACCCCTGGTTTTACACCAGTTAGACAGTAGTTTATAGCCAAAATCGTATAACTGCCTTCAATCCTGTGTATTAGACTTCATGTAAGTACTGGATTTAAAAAAATGAAAAACTTTCTACATTTTTTCTTGCGACTTCTGTTACTTTATTTTTTATACCATTAAGATAGACAATATACTGCAACAGTAGGTACGCAACTACGATCAAGTGAAAGGTCCTCCTTTCTGAAGATATCTTCTATATATGGGTTTCTAAAACTCTTTCCTAGGCCGAACTTTCGCGAATCTAACCGTAACTCGCGGGACTCAAAAAACAAGTAAAACAGCTTTATATTTTTAGTTGATATTGAACCTGAGGCTATTTTAAAAACATTTGTGTATCTATGTTGATTAAATTCTAATGAGATGTTTGGAGTAACCACAGCAGCGCAGGGTGCTGCGCCGTTTTGTTATTTTTTTTTTTCTTTAAAATTTTTTTTAAACACTATTCTGTATCTATCTATATCTATACATGCCATAAAAGAAAATCGCTGTCCGCTTCTGCTGTTTTTCCGATAAAGAGAAAGATAAAGATAAAGATAAAGATAAAGATAGCCTTTATTTCAAGGAATCAAAATACAAAACATGCTTCAGTACATTATTTAATATATTATAGAATATAGAACAAAATTTTATTTTATATTATTTTTCCTCGCTTGTCAAACGACATAGGCCTCTAAGTTCTTCTATGGTTATTTTCCACCGTTTTCGATTCCTGTGCCTTTCTCATCCATGTTGCTTCCTGCTACCTTCCTTATCGTCCTTATTGTTTTCCGATAACTTATTCCAAATCACCCCAAGGGATTTTGGTATGTTTTTTTCTAATAGGCGAGCAATAAACGAGGATGTTTAGATAATTTGCACAAAAAAATTGTAACCGTTCGAAGCCGAGGGCTTGTAATTATAAAAAATATATATTTCCAATAAATTGTTTTGGCTCTGATTATTCAGTTATTTCAAAATTAGTATATTGTATACGTATTAATATTTAATGTATTGTCGGTAATAATACAAATAAGATTAATTTCCGAATACGATTTTGATCTTAATTGGTGTTTGATAATTGTATTAGAGCAATTACTTAAATGATACTATAATTTAAGGGATGATAAATTTAATTGGCTTAAACAGTTATGTAATGCTTATTCTAATGACATAAAGAACGAGTACTTAATAATATCGTTATTTCGTTAATTAGCGGAACCACCAGGGCACATAGAGTTCCTAATTCCAATAAATGGGCAAGCCGTTTGGCAGCTGTAACCACTCCGTACAGCAGATTTTCATGTAATAAGCACGCGTGGTGTTGGTATCCTATAATCTCACCTTGTACTTATATTAGGATCAGTGTTCCTGTTGACATTGCCTGTGCTCATAGGCGACTGTAGCCACTTATCAACAAGTAGACCATCAAACATAGCCAACAAAATCATTAAAATATAAACTGTATTACAATTTATTATGAGCAAAAGGAAACGCTTTTGACAGCCCTGGCGGTGCAGTGACCGCTCGACCCCATTTACTATGTTATTTTATGGAAAATCATTATTCGCCATATCTGTTTTGAGTTTTGAATTCGTATATGTGGAGTTTTACGAGAGCACTGGCGTTTTATGACGTTTTATTCAATACATAACACTATTCCAATACGTCCACTATTCAATTCTTCCATCGGACATACAGACGTACGGCTGATTACCATCCTCATATTGTCGATATCCCTCTATTTCGGACCAAGCGCTTGAAAACATTTTTTATAATGCGCACTGCCAACGTTTGGAACTCCTGAGCTCATATAACCAAAATCTTTTCAAAGTTCGAGTGAATAGGCATTTTCTGGGTGAGCTCGCTCCATCATAGGCCTCATCTTTGCTACACAGTTGGTTATTTTTATATTTTCCCTCAGAAACTTACTTTTTTGTGGATGAAGGATGTTTTTTTCTGTTCGCCTGACAATGTGTATGGATGTATGGATGTTTGGATGTATGGATGTTTGTAACTCTTTCATGCAAAAACTACTGAACCGATCAGCATGAAATTTTGCATGCACGTTGTCTGGGACACCAGAAAGGACATAGGGTACCTTTCATCCAGAAATAAAAGGACTATTCCTGAGGAATAAATAAAAAATAAAAAACTAACGCCTGGCCAAAGTGTTAGGACGAGGTCAAGGGTTATATTGCTTTTTTTAAAATTTTCAACGGTGACTAAGTCGCGAACACCAGCTAGTATTTAATATAGTGAATTCAAACATATTACTACAGTTTCAATAGATTATGCCAATTTATTAAAAACAATTACATTTTCTCTATTAACCTTATTTTTAAAATGTCATAAATTAATCAATGGAAACCCATAAAACTATACACCAACGAAGAACACAGCGTACGAAGCGAGCTTCGTAAATGGATTGAACGTTACACAAACAGTTGGTGCTGAATGGACATTTTCAGTGGTCTAACTAATCTAACTGATCACAAAGAATGAACCTACGAATGGTTGATTGGTTTCATACCTTGTCTATTTACTAATATTATAAAGAGGCAATATTTGTTTGTTTGTATTGAATAGGCTCCAAAAATATCTGGACCAATTTGAAAAATTCTTTCACTGTTTGGAAGCTATATTATCAGCGAATAACATAGGCTGTATTTTATGAAGTTACGCGGGCGAAGCCGCGTGCAACAACTAGTTATGAATAAAACGAATGAGTACAACGAAAACAGGTTATTTTAATTTAATCTGTTACATGCTATAACATTAAAAAAAAAAATTGGTTACAGGTTGCCAAAAACAGGGAAAACTGGATGAAGATGGAGGAGGCTTATGTGATCAATTCCAAACTATAAAAATTGAATATAAAATAGGAATTAATATGTTGTACTAGTTTATAATTTTTTTGGAAATAAAAGCTTTATTATTATAATATTATTATTATTATGCTATAACAAGGCACGCACATACACATTTCGGCTCTTCTCGCTTATTATTGTTTCGTTTCCAATTAGTAGTTTTTTTTCTTCTAGGTCGTAGTGACACAGATCACCTTTCATCCAGAAAAAATACTGTTCCCGAATTATCACTTAACAATGAAAATAAAACATAAGAACAATAAAGATCGGATAAATAAAAATTGGACAAAAACTGGTACGCGTATAAACTTGACGTGTCTATGACTTCAAAGTAAACAAATATTTTAAACACATTGACACATTTTTTTTTCGTGTGGCAACATTATGTCTATTGTATACAAAACGAATACACTTTATCGCCATAGAATAAACATAGCTTTGGAAAAGCAGCTGCTTCGCTTATCGCAAACGTTGCTGCCATAAAAATCTGTTAAAAGAGAAAATATAGAAACGACTAAAAATCATCGAAAATTTTAAGCCATAAATTTTTATACTTATCTCCTAGCCTTAGATATGGCAATAAACGTTGCTCTCAGTGTTACAATAATAAAAGTTATTGCTGTTGTATCGTAAAAGAGAATTTTTATGTAATTTTAAGTATAGGAACTTCTTTATTTTACGACTTGAGTCGTGGCACGCAATTTAAGTTAGTCGATCGATTGGCTGTAGAACGACGAAACGGATTTTCCAGGAACTTGGTTAGTGGAAACTTCACAGACGAGTTTTGTTCTTCACTTCACTCTTGACGGGAACTTCACTCATTCTTAATCATTCTGTGAAACTATTTCCGAAACTTAATATAATTACTTATTAGAAAATCTACTTGGACCACTTTACGTGTGACTGATGAAAAAAGTTTAAGCAATGGCTTGTCATATGCAGAACGTTGAACGTCTTATACAAATAAGACGATAAAAATTATTTATTATTAAATATATAGAAATAAAATAATAATATTTTATTTATACATGAATCAACACGTTTGTTCTTTCAGTTTTGAAATTTAATTTTCTCTTAGATAGGTTTGAAAAAGAGTAAAAAATTTAATTAACAGCCAGCAGCAAAGTATTTGCTTTGAACCTTGGAGTAACTTTGAAAAAATATTATAATATTTTGTTATTTACAGATTGTCATACATTAGACATACTCCGATAACTCGCGGGCTCACGCGAGTTTATTTCCGCGAGTAGTCTAATATCTCAACCTGAGTAATATGGATAACTTGAGTCCTTTTCACGACTAAGTAGTAAGATTTTTTTTAACTACCGGACTTTTTTAACTTGATTGAATCTCGTCGATAAGAATCTCGACTTACAACATGAAAACTTGGCATTCTTGGTTTTGGCATTCTTTTAAAGAAAGCACCGAAGAAACGTAGCCATGATTTCGATTTCATATTTCCTAACTTTTTTAGTACAGGTTGGCTGACGATCCACTTCACTACAACACAAGCAACGTCATAGGTGCTGCAGGTGCTCTGCCGACCATAGAAAGATTAAGAGGGATAAGTTAATTAACACAAGCAACGCTATAGATGATCCATGTGCGCTGCATAAACTGAACAGCACACATGCTGTTATTTCACAGTGGTCTTCTGAAGGAGATCACTGTAGGTTCTGTAACAGTATGTAACTGTGTCTGTGCACAAGTTATGACAACGAAATGCAGTCTACCCCGATGAATTCCCAAGAAGAAAATAAATTTATTCGATAGTAAACCTCACATACGTTTTTATTAAGGCGGATTTTGTAGACGCATAAGTTTTAATACAGTAATGAAATCCAGAATATTGTTGCAGCCGAATTATTCACACCATAGTAAAACGTGACGACATTGTGAGCGGCAATTTGTACCGTTTCACCGCCGGACTTACTGTGGACACTAAAGATGAAAACCATTAACTTCCTGCATTCACCTTGAACCTTACGCACATTAGAATAAAGTCCAAATTAACTCTCTCGAAGGCACTTTTAAAATCCCAGTCATTGTGACCAAGTTATTTACGCGTATCGTTTCGGTTTTATTCCTCAGTTTTCAGAGCTCAATTTCGTTTGGTAATGTGATGAAGTTTTGATTATTCAGTACGAAACGCAACTGGCAAAATATATGCAACAAAGTTTTTGGAGTATTCGACAAACTTGTATATTGTGGTTCATATTCTCTTTTATCAGTGAGATTGTTGGGATGTTGTACGTTTTACACAATAAGATTGTATTATTCCGTTGAACAGCCATGTCAGACACGATATTTAATGCGAAACTCTGAATTAAAGTGCTCAGTTGTCGACAAATATTGGACAAGTAACTTTCTTTTTATTACCTTATTATTGGTTGCTGACACTGTTTTAGGGTAGAATTTTTTCCATCCCTATAAACCTTTAAATCCCACTAGAAGTAGCCTAAAATCCACTGTTCTATCTCCCTTCTGAGGTGTTTCTACCTAGCTACAATATGCACTGCGGTTACTGCAGTATTAAATTAAAATTCCGTCAATAAAGTAGATAAAATAATTTCAATTATAAATAAAGACAATAGTTAAGCAAAATTGAACTGTATTCCTTTTCCTGTAAGATTCCGTGCGAAAAGGGTTTATGAATGTAA
This sequence comes from Synanthedon myopaeformis, assembly GCA_944738685.1. Taxonomy (NCBI): domain Eukaryota; kingdom Metazoa; phylum Arthropoda; class Insecta; order Lepidoptera; family Sesiidae; genus Synanthedon; species Synanthedon myopaeformis. The sequence goes on along the minus strand of OX122922.1, from coordinate 10,317,647 downwards.
TCAATGTGAAGACACATCAAGCCTGACTTACACATCGGCACAGATATTAGTCCCTCGAGTTCTATGTTGTGAGTAGGGTCACCATAAATCACGAATGCTAACTGTACTTTTTCGTATAACAAATTCGACGGGCCTAGTTGAGATTTATGAAAATTAGATAGTATGAATACACTTTAAGGGGATACGTAGAAAAATATTACACATTTACACATATAGGTGACGTATGGAAAGTTTTATTTTTAAAATACTAAAATCTGATTGCAGACAGATTGTATACATTCATGTATTATTAACAAATACATTAAAAGCTTTTGTAATGCAAATATTTGCTCGTTTTCTGCACACTTAAAATACATCAAAATAATATTAATAAAATGTCACTTATGAATACCACATTCCTTTAAAATTCTGAATATTTGAGATATTTTTATTTACGAAGTGTAAAAATAAAAAATATATAATTATTAGTTCTATTAAAGTTATTTAGTATCCATCTATATCTACTAATATGATAGAAGTATCTGAGAGTTTTTTTGTTTAGTGAAACGTGCGTATCTCTGGAACTAAAAGTCCGATTTTAAAAATTGTTTGTGAATTTGATAGCTGAATTCTTGAGAAAGGTTAGAATTGCCAAAAATTGCCGAAGTATGCATGGGTTTAACAATTCAAATTAAACGGCAGATGAAACCGTGAAATATCTATAGTGTTGTGATGAAGCTGCCGTTAAACGTTTTTCTAACCTGAAAAATCTTTGTACTGTAAAATAAGTCTTGGTATGGCGATCCATTATCTCAATATGCTTTCTTTGAGAGAAAATGCAATTTGTAAAAAAAAAATTCTTTGGCAATTTATTCACTTATTAATTGACGATCAAGAAAATTTTCACATTATTCTGCAATTATGCAAATTAACTCTGCAAACTCCCTTTCGAAATACATCACTACGATAACTGTCGTTGCCCTGAAATCTTGGATTAGCGGAAATCATGGCAACAGCGAAGAAGTTGTCGGATTGATAGCGAGGTGAGTAACAGAATGAGTGCGCTGGGAGCGATTCTCACACCGTTAACAAAAGCAAGCAATTTGTATGGATTATGTTACGCAAAACTTTGCAAGGAGCTTCATGCGTGTACATTTACTATGTTGTGGTCACTGGACTCGAGGGAAGGGGTCTCATGTCCATTCTTATCTGTTAACTGTTAGTGGGGGCAGCTAAAATGAAATGAAATTACTTATTATGTTAGGTTATGAATACTCAACTCATTAACTCCCATATTGTCAACCCCATTTTATGGATATATCATAACTTCTTTCGTTCATTAAATTTGAAAAAGCCTGAAATCTTCAAAGTATTTTAGGTTTCTTAGTCTTATCACAATCTTGTCGATTCAAATGGATCTATAATAAACTAGCTGTTGCACGCGACTTCGCCCGTGTAACTTTATAAAATATAGCCTATGTTACTCGTTGATAATGTAGCTTACATTAGGTGAAAGAATTTTCAAAATCGGTCCAGTAGTTTTTGACTTTGATCATTACAAACATACAAAAATAGAAATCTTCTCTCTTTATAATAGACTACACTAGTCCGCTGTTTCTGTTTGTTCCCAAAACAATGTTTAATGTTAAATCAAATGTTAATCAAACAATAATGACTAAGAATAGAAGAATACTTTTCTCTAGTGGCTAAAAAAACTAGTGACGTCACGATGTGTAGGTAATTGTAGCCACTCAGTATTCAGGAAGAATGCGCTGATCAAAATTCAGCTGCCGCTCACAATGTGCGAAGTCCCGTAGATCACATAAAACTAAGGTTTATGGACGAACTGGGAACCAAATACAAAGTAGTTGATCGTTTCTTGCAACGTACGAGTATGTACATACATGTTATAATAATACCTTTAAAAAATCTATATAAAAAAATGTATACAAAACAATTTAGTACTTGAAAACAATTTTTTTTATATTTAGTAGATATTGACGTATTTTAATATTATCAATGAAAAAAATTAATAGTTTTCTTTTCTAGAACTACAACTAGAAATACAAGTACACGATTCAGATACACTAAATTTCAAGTTTGTTAAAAACCATCGATGTTAAAAAAAATATATATATTCAAATATATTTTTTAAAAACTCATACCAAGTAACCACTTTATTTGGTATGAGTTTTTAAAATTACTAAAGGTAATTGGTTGTTTGGTTCTATTTGGTTGATGTTGGTAGAAAGCTGTAGGTAGTTAACTATCGGGCAAAGATATCCTGCTCTAGCTAACTAAACAATACAGGATCTTAGATTAATATTTACTCGAGTATGACTAGACGCGTTTCCGACTTGTGTGTCATAAACATCTAAGGATAAACGCGAATAAAGGTATTTACAAACTTTGCTACGAGTATTTTTACAACATATTTTATGCTGTGGTTATTCGTCCTAATTGCGAGCCACCCTCGTAGACTTTACAATTAGTTTACAGTTGTTTTATGCTAGAAATATAACATAAAGCTGTTAAAATAACTATAGACTCAATTCTTTTAAAAATAGCCCGCTGGATGAGTGGTTCAACTTTAGGAATGAATAATAAATAATAAATAAATATCTTCACACATTCCACACAGCACCATCTAGTTCCACATTAAGCAACTAATGCTTGTATTATGGATACCAGACAGTTGATATACTACATAGATTACTTTTTTTTTGTAAATACATACATATTATAAATACAAAATATCCATGACTCAGGTACAAAGGTAAAATGTTAACACATAAACATTTGCCCCTAGCGAGATTCGAACCCGTGACCGTTTGGTTAATAGCTAGGGTTACTACCCACTAGACCAAACGTGTCGTCAACTTCTAAAGTTGGCTCTGGTCTGGATTTTCAAAGTAGTAGCAGGAAACACTGCGATCATTTGGGCAGCCCGTCTGGCGGCAGTAACCACCCCCTTACAGAAGACCACCGTGTCAGCATATTATGTGCTGTTGTGTTTTGATGAGTGAGTAAGGGATGCCAGAGCCCTTACTCTTATCTTACTTTTTCTCTGGTCGGCAGCGCACTTGCAGCACCTATTGCGTTGCTCGTGTTATAGGCGACGGTAGTCACCTACCATCAAAAGAGAAAATTATTTTTTCATGAGAGGTCCCGTTTAATAAATGTGAAATAACTTCTGCAGTAAGAGAGTTGTCACTCGCTGCTGAAGTTACGTCGCTGCTGCTAATGTTTTACGTCGACTTCATTGACAACATTTGGCCAACACTGGCAGAATTATGTATTTTTTAAATAAAGAATTTTTTAATCAAAATATTTTTGATGTTTCACATCTGCCAGGTATCTCGCGACAGTTAAGGAGTTAATTGTGATATATATTTAATATATACTATATAAAATAAATAAACAACTAACAAACTGGTTTAGCTATAAATTATATAAATAATACTACTATATTGAAATTTACATTTATATATGGTTCAATTTCAATCTGACTAGTGTGTAAAGTTGTAAAGTATGTAACCAACCTTAAATGCACAAGTCACGAGCTAACATAGAACTTTAAGTTCAGACAACAATGCAATATGACGAGTTTAATTATTTCTAGATGACAAGTTTTCGGAAACGTCTAGCTAGATGATAATCTATACACACACTTAGAGTTTTCTGAATAGTGTGTACCTTTACGTAAAAGTGTCGGATATTAATTTTAAAAAGCATAAATTGAGCAGCCTGTTTGGGCGCGGCGATGATAATAATGGAATGTGCTTAAATAAAGCAATATTGCGATATAATTTACATTACAGTATTCGCGAATGATAATAATAAAACTTGTAGATTTATCTATAAACAGGACCCCACGGGATTTCTATTTGACTTTGCAAATAAATCATGAACTGATACATACGTAACATCTTTGAGATAAGTATTAAGCTATATTTTAAGGTTTGCAGTACACATCCGACGGTGCATATCAGTTGTATATGTGGCGTCATCTCGACCTATGAAGACCCCATATTTGCTACAAAAGGACCGTTAGCCTGTCTAATGACCTACACATAAATAGATGTGGATAGAACTCTATGAAATATTATATGCTTCGCTTTTTTAGTGTTGATAGATAATCTCAAAGGGCACAATTTCTATTCACAGTCGAAACTGCTCCTAACTAGTCTTGTCACACTAAATACACAAGCGCCTAAATATTCATGTTATATTTAATGTAACTTAAATTTAGACAACTACTTAAACCACTCCCTTCTATATCAAAATAATCAGTTGTGCTCAAGGACAATGTCAAACCCTTTAAAGCGGATATACACGTTTCTATTACGCATTGGATCCCTTGGGCATTTGTGGCCAACCACTCTTTTTGCTTCAAAGGGCTTTATTAGGCCTCCCCTAATAAAGGGAATTTGTTTACTTCCCTCATAATAACTTATTTTAATCTATTTAGTTGGACCTTTACAAGAGTTGTTTGATATTTGTTTGCATGAGATGTGTCTCAAGAATCGATATTACTAAGGTTATCTTTAAATGTAGTATAAATTAAATATAATAAATATGTATCTGAACGGTTTTATTATCTGGGTAGTTTAAAAAATATATAATATATTTTATTTTAGCTCCTCCATCTTAACATCTAGTTTAAAATAATAAAAATTTAAAAAAAAAAAAACCACGGTTCCTTCCTTTTTTTTACATTACATGCTGATTCATCTTGACTATTATTTTTAAGGAAACGCAGTCACATGATCAACAAGAGTAATCACTAGTATATTAAACTCGTAAATAATATGTTTCTGAAACACGTATTCGACAACGCTTCCGGAAATCCGGTTTATCGGTGTCACGATCAAATATATACAAATAGATACGTGGAAACAGCTTAATTTCGATCGAATTTGCCCTCTTTCGTCACCGTGAGCACAATCTGCAACGACACAGTTTGTAATTGAAACTAGAGTTTACAGGATTGCCTGTTGAGGGTTTAACATTACTTTTAGGTATCAATTTTATCAATTTTATCTACCATCTAGTGGACTGTCTGAATTAGATTAATTTTTTTAAATTAATCTTCTATACTAATATTATAAATGCGAAAGTATGTTTGGATGTATGGATCAAAAACTACTAAACAGATAACCATGAAATTTTGCATACACGTTGTCTGAGACACCAGAAAGGACATAGGGTATCTTTCATTGTTCAAAGCGGACGAAGTCGCGGGCACCCGCTAGTTAAATATAATATAGAAATCGCGACACAATCTATCTAACTGTGACCACAAATTGACAATTGGTAGCTCACTACACATTCTTGAAAATATTTAATTTACATTTTACATCCAAACTGATTTAATTTTTATAAATATCATTTATTTTATAAACACAAAAAATATAATCGTATTTCTTTCTTTAGATTATAAATTGATTAAAGTGACACAAATGGGTATGCCCTCAAAACGACAGAAATACTTTATTTTTCTCCACCTTCACAAATGATTTGGTCGAATTTCTACCAGCGAGCTATATAAAGTCTATATTAAGTCTATATAAAAAAACAAATTTCTGAATAGAAATTTTTTGCTTTCGAGTTTTTTCTCGATAAAACGCTGTCAGTGCGTTTATTTGTGGCCTATATATGTTGGTGCATAATGTGATGGCGAGCGTTTTCAGCTTCAGATCAAAGGCACGTTTCACGTTGAAACTCGACGTTTACTTATCAACGTATCATGTGTATGTCGTGCTAAACGGCTACGAATGAAATGCTACTAATCGGGGACGTTTCAAATGTACGACACTATTTAGGTTATGCTGAGTGCGAGCGATTCGCTTCTGCTACATTCACCGTGTGAAATCACTCTGGCTATTTGTATGCACTGCACGTAAAGAACATTATTTGGATTTTCTCGTTGGAGGTCAAATTGTTTACGGTTGCCATAAATTGGTCTCGCGTTCGTCTCAACTTTTCTTGATGTCTCATTCTATCAGGGTGTGCAGTGTGAACTATTAATTACAGCTTGATACCAATGAAAAATATAAAGTCATTAGACCAATATAAAGTCCCTCAATTTTGTTTTTCCCTTTCTCTTTATTTATATTTTATTCGTGTTTGCATCGATATAAAAAGGGATTCCAACGATACAACCATATGAGCATAATTTATATGGTTTTTGTCAAAGAAGAGTTAAAAAAAAAATAGGTTTGAAATTACTGTTTATCGCGTGCACTACTTAAGCGGTTTGATAAAATTAAAAAAAAGTAATATAAGAGTTTTGCCTTTAAATAGGCATGTGAAAAAATCTATGATACTCGTAGTATGTCTATCTTCTAACTATAATTTACAATAACCATTTTTTCTTCTTCATAATGTTAATGATAACGGAATGATCTGAACCCATATGTAAAATAAATATGTTAATCGTCTTAAATATTTATTTTATAATATATTTGTCCCATATACTTACTGTATGATTGAAATTAATTACAATTCAATTTATCCCCTCCATCACAATGGCCCAGGTTTAACATTAATGCATTTCGGACCTCTATCCAAGTCCAAGTCAATAATGAGGATCCAAGTCAATAATGAGGATCCAAGTCAATAATGAGGATCCAAGTCAATAATGAGGATCCAAGTCAATAATGAGGATCCAAGTCAATAATAAGGATCCAAGTGAATAATGACGATCCAAGTCAATAATGAGGATCCAAGTCAATAATGAGCATCCAAGTCAATAATGAGCGTCCAAGTTAATAATGAGGATCCAAGTTAATAATGAGGGTCCAAGTGAATAATGAGGATCCAAGTCAATAATGAGGATCCAAGTCAATAATGAGCATCCAAGTCAATAATGAGGGTCCAAGTTAATAATGAGGATCCAAGTTAATAATGAGGGTCCAAGTCAATAATAAGGATCCAAGTGAATAATGACGATCCAAGTCAATAATGAGGATCCAAGTTAATAAAGGAAGGTTCAAATGAAAAGTATTTGAACACGATATTAGTAGATAAGAAGCTGCACGTTATTAAATTTATTAAATATTTATTGTTACTTTACATTGAAAACGAACCTACAAAACTGCAAAGGTTTGTGGACCTTATGATGACAGTGTAACGTGTTAAAATTGTATAACGACCAGCCACAACCAGCTCTCAACGCATTCTCCATTTATTTTATTAACACTTTGAGTGTAACATTTTTTAGGGTTGTATTTTATGTACGTGCATTTTTCTCATAGATTTTAGTGCATCGCGTGGAGCTTTTGAATTTAAATTGCGGAAACGTAGCGTAAAAATGAGAAATGAGCATAGTTTAAACCTTGGCGTGTTTTGTTTCATGTCTTGTCTGGAAATATTTAAATGTTTGTACTTAGAATGCAATATTAATGTTATATTTATATTAATACTAGCTTATGCCCGCGACTTCGTCCGCGTTGAAAAAAAAAGCAATGCTTGACCCCTTGTTGCTATAACATTTTGGCCAGGCGTTAGTTTTTATTTTATTTTAAATGATCCCTTGAGAAAAGTACTTTTTTGGATGAAAGGTAAACTATGTTCTTTCTTGTATCCCTGACAACGTGTACGCAAAATTTCATGAGTAGTTAAGGCGTGAAAAGGTAACAGACAGACAGACAGACAGACAGAGTTACATTCACATTTATTTTATTTTATTTATTAGGAAGCCAACACAGTATACAAAAATCCATACACTTATTCACATTTAAACAATCTTTTATAATATGGTATACTCCACTCGTTGGCTAACTCAGCATGCATTAAAAACTAACAAAAAAAAAAGCCTTTTCTGTTTTTTTTTTTTACAAAATAAAACTAATAAGGAAAATACAAAAAAACCAAACTATACAAAACAAAAGAACAAAACAATAATAACATAATAGTAGCATACATAATTACATATATATAATATAATAGTACCATATAATTAACAAAACACAAACTCTAAAACGACTTTCAAGCAGTACTTGAGAGAGAGACTTTCTGACTTCTCTTGTAAAGGATGCTGCGGAACATCGAAAAATATCTATAATATAATACTTGACATTGGATAATTGATACTGACATTAAATATTATAATTTGATATTTAGATAAATTAGATTTAATATAAAGATTTTGTATGCCAGTAATGGTAGGTCATATAGATCAAATATTAATTAAAATACCTATTATGTAGGTACATATGATCAACAAATAAATTATTATTATTATTAATAGAATTATGAATTGCACACACATTTACAGACACAAATAGAATAGAATTGGCTCCGTACGGAGCAGCTCGGAAACTGTTCACTTCGGGGTTCCACAGGGTAGTGTACTTGGGCCAACTCTTTTTATAGCTTACATAAATGACATTGCTGCCTGCTGCGGAGTTGGGGCCGAGCTGGTTTGTTACGCCGACGATACAGCTGTCATCTTTCGGGATAGGACATGGGATTCGGTATTTTCTTTGGCTGAGGTGGGTTTGTCTAGGATTGCGAATTGGTTGGATTTAAACCTCCTCACACTAAATAATGACAAAACAAAATATATGACTTTTTACAAAACTAAAGCATCCATGCCAAAAGGTCTTCCCCCCATTAAAATACATAGATGCGATATCACCTTCCCACGGCCACCTTGCAACTGCGGTTCTATTCTTGCATCCTCCACACTGAAGTACCTTGGCATTGTCATTGATGATCATCTCTCCTTCAAAGACCATATAGAGTTTCTGTCTGGGCGCATTAGGAAGACACTGTATGCATTGAGAAATGTAAGAGATGTGGCATGGGCTGGAGTTAAAAAAATGGTTTACACTGCGTTATGTGAGAGCCTGCTTTCATATTGTATATCTGTTTGGGGAGGATCGAACAAAACGGCACTAATGCAACTGGAAAGAGCACAGCGATCTGCTCTTAAGGTACTGTATAAAAAACCTTTTCGATACCCCACAACGTCCCTCTACAGTGATTGCAAGGTTCTCACAGTGCGCCAACTTTTTATCTTGAAGGCTGTACTCTCCGCTCACCGCCTGACCATCTCGAGCGGCGCCTATGAGTCATTGCTTTCCAAAAGGCATTTCAAGATTCCTGTCCCTCTGGTGGCTTCCAGTTTCGGGAGGCGATTTGGCCGAGTCCTACATCCCTTGGTCTATAATAGGGTTATTCGTCTTTGCGATGTTGGGAGTCTGAACTGCAGGAGGGTCTCTTTTATTGTTAGAGGCTGGCTCCTAAATTTGTCATATGCCGACACCGAGGCCATTCTCCGCTCGCCCTATTAGTGTAGATATTTTGAGGCTGTGCCGGCGTAGCTGTAGTGTGCAATTGTCTATCCTTTTATTATATTAAAATATGTTGATCTGTATTTATTATAAATTATGGTATATCAGATATATGTAGATTGATTAATATGTATATGCTTATGTATTTGCAGTAGACTCCCACGATACAAGCATAGCTTAGTGTGGGGGTCAACAATAACTTGTGTGCAGTGTGTGTGTGTGTGTGTACAAATAGATTTTTTTTTTATTATGTTATTGTCGGCAGACAGGCTGACGGTCCACTTGATGCATAAACAAACATCGATATATACGAGTAAACACAAATAACTCATAATATGTAATAAGAGAGTTGAAAAAGTAAAGTAGATTTTCTACGAAACGTGTCAGTTCATACGAAGTCAATTCTTGGCACATCTAATTACATTAGTGCGGATGTAAGTGGGAAAAAAAAGAATGATAAAGGAAACATTATTCTCAGTAAAGTATTAGATCAGTAGTGAACCAAAAAGGAAATAAATTTAAAAAGTATAAAAAAAAAATTCCCCTGACATCAGACAATTTTCAAGTCAAATTAAAAACTATAACTAATAAATAATGACGTATTTAATTGTCATCAAGATACTTGCTGTTGTTTGTTAGAACATTTTCAAGTCGAGACATTTAGTGTTTGTTTCATTCCAAACAAAAAAATAGGTATAAGCATACGAAGTCGCGGGCACAGCTAGTCCTAATCCTAACCTAATCTATACTTATAATATTATAAAGAGAGAATATTTGTATTTTTGTAATGAATAAACTCAAAAACTATAATTACTAGACCGATTTTGAAAATTCTTTCACCTATAGAAAGCTACGTTATCAGCTAGTAACATATTTTATAAAGTTAAGCGGGCGAAGTCGCGTGCAACAGCTAGTAATATTATAAATGCCAAAGTTATGTGTTTGAATGTTTGTTACTCAATTATGTAAAAACTCAATTATGTAGATTTAGTTGATATTTGGCACAAATATAGTTTATTACCTGGATTAACCTGGATACCTGTAAAAATGTTAGGTTCTCGAAAGATCGTATAAAAAATTCGGCGCCACTGTCGTCACTGTGATAAAGACGTCAAGCTTTATATTACTCACAAATATATTTTATCAGGTGTTTCATTTTTCAACGCGGACTAAGGCTCGAGTTCACCTACAGACGGTTATTTTTAAACAGCTGATTAAAATTTAAACAGCCGTTTAATGATACTTTGTTAATCATTAAGTTAATCAGATATTTAGGGCGTTTAACCAGCATTTTAGCGATTTTGAACAACAAAATATTATTAAACGACTGTTTAAATTTTAATCAGCTGTTTAAAAATAACCGTCTGTTGGTGAACTCGAGCCTAAGTCGCTAGCAGCAACTAGGTATGTAATAAAATTGAAGACAGTTTGATGTACACAACAATAAACTAAATTTCAAATACAAATACTTTAAGGCTTTGGATAAATTTCTAAGACTATTCTCTGAATAAAGTTATCTCTCACTTTGGTGCTGTGATTTCAAATTTTCAATAGAAGATATAATTTTGTATCTTTACAATTTAAAATATTTCCAAAAGACAAGTTAATGGGACCTTCTCTCAATACTCCTTAGAAACTGGTCCCTATGTTTTATGAGAGTATAATCTATTAAATTCTGAAATAAGTACAAGATTTAATACAAATATAATTAAAACAGAATATTCTCTTCACTATTTGCAACAACAGTGAACTTACATTCTACAAAGATCTTAAAGCTTTATTTATATTATGAATTGTTCTTCCCATTCACCTACTGTTAAACATATTCGTTGAACATTATCTGTATTCCCTTTGCTATACAAGTATAATAAGTATATTTAAGTACAAAAGATATCTTATTATCTTCATATTTGTTCTATTCCTTTTGTTCTCTTCGTTACAAATTAATGAACTGTGGATTCCCAGCAAAGAAACAATATAGCATTTGATTAAAACAACATACATTTAAGGTTTAACAAAAAAGACTCTTAAGAAATCTCCATATTAGACTTTTAAGTAAATAATGAATGTCTTTATTTCAATATTTCTACATTAAATAGGTTTATCCATAAATAATTAGTTTTCCTAAATAGTTAATTAATATATTGCTTTAACGACAGTCAAAGGTCTAATTGCGATACCTCTGACATTTATTTACAAAATCGATGGATTAATATTGAGTGAACTACGTTTCATAATTAGGAATATCTGTCTGTTGGTCATCTATACTATATCTATATCAATATTTTGTTATTATATTTGTAATTTTGTAAATTTCTGTTATTGTAGACAACTCAAGTGTACAGTACAAACTTAATTGAGTTTATAGTGCACCTAATTGTTATTTTTTTTGTATGTAAATAAAAAATTTAAAAAATAAATATGATAAAAAGGGATGATTTATATTTTTGTATGTTTGTAATGAATGAACTCAAAAACTACTGTGTCGAATTTAAAAATTCTATAGAAAGCTACATTTGTCAGCGAGTAATATAATGTTGTGTAAAAATTTCAAGTTTTTCGAGTTTTTGAAGTATACACAAACCATATAAGAACCATTTTATAAGGAGTAAGTATTCTTATAATATAAATAATTATAAGAATAATGTTACCTGTAATAACGTTTCCACAAACATCATCCTACACATTTTGTTCATTAAATGAATCTATTTACTACAAATAGGTTAATCCTCTCATCCCGATTCGAATGAATAACCAATAAGGGTCGGCTAAGAGGCAATATTTTGTTTATCTTCATATTTATACTGATTTCTTATTCCAATCTTTCTTATGGTGAATTTATTTATTACATATTTTTTTGCCTTTAATTTCTTTATTAGGATGCCAATATAGATAAATATGTCCAATTTATCTCATGCTATACACCTACGAGTATAATGCCTATTGACATCTATGCTAATGTTAGGTATAAAGAGAAAATATTTGTATTTTTTATACATAATTATATTTTTTTTGTAATGAATGAACTGAATAACTACTGGACCGATTACAAAAATTCTTTCACATATTTATATTATAGATATCTAGTAACATCGATACTAATATCCATATTAATATTAATACTAATATTATAAATGTGAAAATAACTCTGTCTGTCTATTACATTTTCACGCCTTAACTAAATTTAAGGCACGTAATTAAATTTTGCATACACGTTGTCAGAAATAGAGGAAAGGAAAAAGGTTAGGTAGGTACCTTTCATCCAGAAAAAAGTACTGTACACGTGGGATCATCTAAAATAAAATTAAAAACCAACGCCTGGTCAAAGAGTTATAGCAACAAAAGGTCAAGCGTTATATTTCAACGCGGACGAAGTCCCGGGCATCAGCTAGTAAGCTATGTTTATAGAGTTACGCGCGGACGATGTCGCATGCAACGGCATGACATGCGTTTACTTGAATTACCATGCTGCATGTCATGCCCCATGATCGTCTAGGGACCGCTATATATACGATCATGCGTGTATGTCAGTCATAGCTTGCATAATGAAAAATAAGAGGAACTATCAATCAACTGCCAGCACGTAGTTGCATGTCATTCACATCAATCAATACAATTAAACGGTCATGCATGCATGACAGCACGTAACGCATGTCATGCTGCATGGTCGTCAGGACCGCTATATAATACGATCATGCGTGTATGTCAGTCATAGATTGCAGGATGAAAAATAAAAGGAATTATCAATCAACTGCCAGCACGTTGCATGTCATTCACATCAATCAATACAATTAAACGGTCATGCATGCATGACAGCACGTAACACATGTCATGCTGCATGATCGTCTAGAGACCGCTATATATACGATCATGCGTGTATGTCAGTCATAGCTTGCAGAATGAAAAATAAAAGGAACTATCAATCAACTGCCAGCACGTAGTTGCATGTCATTCACATCAATCAATACAATTAAACGGTCATGCACGCATGACAGCACGTAACGCATGTCATGCTGCATGATCGTCTAGAGATCGCTATATATACGATCATGCGTGTATGTCAGTCATAGCTTGCGGCATGAAAAATAAAAGGAACTATCAATCAACTGCCAGCACGTAGTTGCATGTCATTCACATCAATCAATACAATTAAACGGTCATGCACGCATGACAGCACGTAACGCATGTCATGCTGCATGATCGTCTAGAGATCGCTATATATACGATCATGCGTGTATGTCAGTCATAGCTTGCGGCATGAAAAATAAAAGGAACTATCAATCAACTGCCAGCACGTAGTTGCATGTCATTCACATCAATCAATACAATTAAACGGTCATGCACGCATGACAGCACGTAACGCATGTCATGCTGCATGATCGTCTAGAGATCGCTATATATACGATCATGCGTGTATGTCAGTCATAGCTTGCGGCATGAAAAATAAAAGGAACTATCAATCAACTGCCAGCACGTTGCATGTCATTCACATCAATTAATACAATTAAACGGTCATGCATGCATGACAGCAGGTAATACGTGTCATGCTGCATGATCGTCTAGGGACCGCTGATGTCGAAATTCTTCTTCACGGTGTAAATAGCGCTTCAATGAATTTTTCACGTGTCTATTAGAAATAATGATCACTCGCTCTAACAGGGAAGGAAAACGTCTCGAGGAAACAGATGTTAAGGAAACCAGCGTATGTGATATATGAAGTACATTGTGTATGGTTGTAAATAACGTCACAAATAATATATTACACTCTAATAAGCCTCGTTATAACATTTTTTATGGTGAATAAAGTCTGGTTATGTATTCATTCCGTTCAGAATATCTATCCATTTAAAACGTAGTAGGTAGGTGCTCCTCAGGTAATTTCCCTTAATATAATATTAAAAAGTTCAGCTGCCCTTCGCAATTTCACTGGTTCAGAGGTTGTTCAAATTCTCAGTTTCCGTTCCTTTAATTTGTTATAAAGTTGAGTGCTGTTAGATATCTTAAAGTCTTCCGTACGCTAAAAGAAGTTATAGTTGCTTGAAGTTCGGAAAACAAAACTCTTCAACAATTTCACTAGCTTTCTAAGAAGAAAAATATTTTGATGTTCCAATGCGACTGTATAATAATTTTAAAGTTTATTTACGAACAGTGGATAAGTATATTGTTTGTATAATTATCACCGCTGGTAAAGACAAATTCAAAAAAGTCCATTTATCGGGCTAAAGTGGGATAGATTAGTAGATATTTTTGTGTAATTGACATTTTCGAATATTTTTTCTATATATTATCTAACTCTTGTGTTGAGTTGGATTCGATTTTGTTTTAGAACTACAATTTCTAGTCCAGTTCATCCCTCTTTCCAATGTGTAAATAGAATTAAAATAGGTCTACAAATTTTTGAGTTTTTGAAGCGTACATAAACCAACATAACATTTTTATATAAGTATAAAAAAATGATTAAAGAAAACACGGAAAAAGCGAACTCAATCAAGCATTACGTTGCCCATTCGAACGTACTTCAACTTTACTGATGTTCTTTCTAGAATAAATAGAGGCGTTACGCGAACAAATGCATATCGATTTAGCCACGTTGCAGTGTAAGTACTAACTATCGTGTCTAAGTCACAAAGTATTAGCGTTTTTAGTTTATTTTGCACATTAGCTATACAAATTAATAATAAGCCCATAAACTGTCAAACACCTTCCCATCATGAGTAATTAGGATGGGATCACAAGTAGTAAACGCACTAATTGGGATGTCTTGATATTCACCAACGTGAATTGCTACCAGACGAGCTTTATTTCATGAGAATTTATTTTGAATTTGAATATTAACATGCAAGATAAATCACGTTTGTAGGCTGAAAGCAAGATCAATTTTTTGTTAAAAAATTACTATGAAAGTAACATGTCTATATGATACCCACCCTGATTGGGTTGTGAGAATATAAATGGTTTTAATTTTATTTTTATTAATGTTATTAATATAAATAATTGTAGCATGGGGTTCTCCATGTTACAGTTCCCTTATTTGGTATGTTGTGATACTATAAAAGAGTGTAAGGAAAATATCAAGATCATGCAGAGGAAAAGAAGCACACCCTCGAAGGGTGTTTATCTATTATAAAACTATTGTAACTTATATTTTTGTGTCTGTCGAGAGTACTTTATAAAAAAACTGATTTTAATTTACTGTGTTTTTTGAGCTTGTCAACGCTGACTTGTTAATGTTGTATTCAATCTATATATATAAAATTCTCGTGTCACAGTATTTGTAACAAAACTTCTCCGAAACGGCTTGACCTATTTTTATGAATTTTTTTGTGTATATTCGATAGGTTGTAAACTATTTTTTGTACCCCATTTTTTTTTTGGCAAAACAACGTTTGCGGCGTCAGCTAGTATTCATATAATATCAATTTGCTGATTATATTATTAATTTATGGAACATAATATCAATAAAGCAATATATAATTTTTTAAAAAAGATTTTTCAATTTATTATATTATGTATACTCTTGTGAGTAATGTACTTGTGTATTATTGTACTTGTGTAAAATACAATAAAATCGCTTCTAACTTGGACCGACTCGGATACAAACGTATTCCTAACTGACGGCGTTTGAACGTTACGGATTGGCGCGTTGAATACGATTGAGGACAGTAATACGTGGGGTTAACTAGCGTTTCGTATAAGTACCAAGGTATATCTGATGTTTAAGGCTTTGAATTTTTATAAAGCTTAAGCTAGAGTGACTGTTCAAGTAGATGTTTTGTTTCTCACATATGTACAGTATGAGTTATTGTCTAAGAGACATGTTTGATATGATATTGTGAGTCACAATGCTTGTTTAGAAATGTTTAGAAATTGGAAAAATTACCGGAAAAATTGTATAAGTGCGAAGCCGGGAGCGGATCGCTAGTCTATACTAATGTTTGCATTGAATAGGCTCCGAAACTACTGGACCGATTTGAATAATTCTTTCACCGTTGGGAAGCTATATTATCAGCGAGTAACATAGGTTATATTTTATAAAGTTACTCGGGCGAAGCCGCGTGCAACAGCTAGTATAAAATAAAAATACTCCGAAACCAAACTTGTACGTGTACATCATTTAATATATATAATATAAAACCACGCACAGAAGAAATAAATGAATTACCGACGTTGTTAGTAATAACATTGAAATGATTTTGAATTTACAACGAGCCGAAATTGACTGTTTTCATTCAGAACAATAACATGGAAATCCGCGAATCAGTTATCTCTTGTTTACTGAAACAATGGATTTGACTGAATAGACTTCGATTCAAATTATGACGCGGAACGAAACTCCCTTTCGTCTTTGTGTTTTCGACCAAGTTATTATTAAATTTATAATCAACTAGCTGTCCCGCTCCCGGCTTCGCCCGGGTGCAATTTATCCTTCCCTTCCCTGGTTATCCCTCTATCCATTGGTCATAAAGGCTTGAAAATCGGTGCAGTAGTTTTTGAGTTTATTATGAACAAACAGACAGACAGATGCGGTGGAGGACTTTGTTTTATAATATGTAAGGTTTAATTCATCTATGTAAACTTAGCCTTTGTAAATATAAATTTTATTATTTGTTATTATGAAATCGTGATTACAATCTATAAAATAACTCTGATTGTATTTTTTTTGTTGTTAAATACTTCTACAACCTTATTAACACATTACAAAACAAAGTCTCCGGCAACGTCTGTCTGTCTGTATGTCTGTAAGTATGTTCGCTATGATCTCAAAAATTGCTGAAGGGATGTACATGAGGTTTTCACTAATAGAGAGAGCGATAAACGAGAAATGTTTTTATACTTATATAATTAGTAGATAAAAATTGCACCCGTGCAAAACCTGGAGCAGGTTGCTAGTAAATATTAATATAACAAAAATTTGCGATGGCTCGATCACAAACAGATGATGTATTACACAATTTTCATATTATTTGTAATGAAACTTTGCCTTTCTTTAAAAGGCAAAGTGTATTGCTTAACCTCTGCTGCTATGAGACATGACGAGGCTCAGGCAAACTATATACCTATGTAATTCAATTGTACATTAGATTACATACATTAGTAATCTCTACATTAAATAAAAATACATTAACAAACGTTAGATTGTAAGGCACGTCGAAGTTCCTTAAAGCCAATTCAAATTAGTCCAAGCAGATTAATAATTTCAAGTCCTCACGAAATATCGCTTCCAAATTTGAGGTGCAGAATGCCATCTTGCCTATTGTTAGCTTGCTTTGTGACAAAGACTTGCAAGCCTATGTCGTATGCTTGACCACGTTTAGGCTAATGGGGCAATTCAACACACACTAGTGACGTCACACTCTCTTCATTAGTTTAACATGTCAAAGACAACGCAGCAAGCGTGCAGAGCTTCATTATCCAGTCTGAGGATTCCATGCATACCAAATTGGTTATGTTCTTCCCTGCATGTCAAGTGTTTAACGTTTTAGATTTCAGTTTATTTAACTAATTGTTGCAACTTAATTTATAATGGACTTGAAAAAAAAAATTATTTTTATATGGGCACTGACTTATCGAGACTAAAAAACATGACAGTCGTGCAGTAATGATCTTCTATGTAACATCTTACTTACTGCCTCACGTTTCTGTTAGGTGTAAAAGTAGGGTAAATTCATGTAGCTAGTAGCTGCACAGTTTATTTTTCTATAACTATAGTTTTTTAGAGGAGTCATCACAAAAATTTTCTGGAATTTGCCACTAAAGTGATATAAATGTTAGAATATCTAGCTTAACATAAGTTTAGCATGTTTCTAGGTATATAGGTATATAATTAATACGCATAACAATGCAATTTAAAATATGCCAAAAGTGCCCCTCCAGCTTATAAATATTGCAAAAATAAATAATTTCTTCAACTGAAATACTAGTGGGCCTCTCAGGCTCGGATTAAATAATAGTTACTACGTAACAGATTCATCACTCCCATACAAAAGCTAAAATACCTACGCTTTATTATACTACAAAAGACGCTGCAAGAAAAAACGTACTCTACGAACGTGCGCCGAGAATTGAAATTCCCGCGTACACAGCGCGATTGTGTCATCGAAAAAAACGTTGTACAAAAAACAATAAATTACCAAAATGGCTGAAGTTAAACTTTTATTTTCTTATCCTTACATATTATAAAACAAAGTCCTCCGCCGCGTCTGTCTGTGTGTCTGTTCGCGATAAATTCAAAAAATACTGCACCGATTTTCATGCGCTTTTCACCAATAGATAGAGGGATAATCAGGGAAGGTTTTTATGAAAAAAAAAAAATGCACCCCGGGCGTTGCCGGGAGCGGGACAGCTAGTTTATAATATAATGCAATGAAGTGATTACACACGTTCAATTGAATAGTAATAGTGCGAAAATATTTTCGCAAAGCACTGGTAAAAGTTAGATATGCAAGTTGAATTTTTTTTTTTTTTTTCTTTATAATATAACACACTCTCATATCTATCTCTCCAGCGTTCAGTACATAAGTGGTCCCTAAAGTGAAGTTTATCACGAGTTTATTAGCAGATGCATTACCGGTACAAATTACTTGGCAGTAGCGAATTGCTGCAAGTTTAGACTGCGGTTACATCGTCTGAATTAAATTCTTACACGGAAGCAACATCAGAGCAGTTGTGTGCACCACACTGCTCCTGCGGGACTATCACACTATATCTTCGGCTTGTTTATGGACATAGATTAAGTATCCCAGATTGTTATTGGAGACGAGGCGACTGAGGAATGTTTATTTGTATTTTTTTTTTTTATAAAAGATGGGTTTGATCTTGACCAACAACCAACTGTGTAGCAAGGATGAGGCCTAAGATGGAGCGAGCTCACCCAGAAGATGTTATGACACGTTTGGTCTAGTGGCTAGTAACCCTAGCTGTTAACCAAACGGTCGCGGATTCGAATCCCGCTAGGGGCAAATGTTTATGTGTTAACATTTACACATGGATTTATAATATGTATGTATTTAGAAAAAAAAAAAGTATTGGATGTATGGATGTTTGTAACTCTTTCACGCAAAAACTAGTGAACCGATCACAATGAAATTTTGCATACACGTTGTCTGGGACACCAGAAAGGACATAGGGTACCTTTCATCGTTCAACGCGAAGTCGCGGGCACAAGTTAGTTATAAATAAAAATAAAACACGTATATATTAAATATAAGATTTATTCTTATATACGACTAGAGTAATACGTACGCTGGTCAAAACAACGCTGATAATATGTAATTCGCAAAATGTCCCAAAAGGGACATTTCTTGTGGGACATATTGGGAATGGACCTAATAAACACTTAGGGCCTCTTTCACCATGTGTCAAATAGGCTAACCGTCATTTAAAGTCACCGGTAACCGGGAATGATGGAGATGATATACCTTTGTTTGTAAGGTAAAAGTTCCAAACATTAAAAAGAAAATAATTTAAAAATAATTCGCCTATCGAATGATGCAGTAAGAGTGCATAATTTAATAAAACATAAAATTATTTATAAAAGTAACTAATCAACACTTTACTTGTAGTTGGTGAAAGAGGCCCTTAAGTATTTAAAATTATATATGCAGTGTCGCATCTACATACAATAAAATTACTTACATTAGTACATGGATGTGACTTCATTAAGTTGTTTCCACAATATTGTTCTGTGGCCCACTAATTGTGTTTCTAGGAAATATGGGTTTGTATAATTACCTAACGGATTCCTTGGAACGATGGCTTGCTGGAATTATGTGAAAACATATTCAATTTAAATAGATAAAATTTTCCTTTGCCCTTCCGAAGAATATAGGTATATCTATACTAATATTATAAAGAGGAAAAATTTGTTTGTTTGTTTGCTTGCATTGAATAGGCTCCGAAACTACTGGACCGATTTGAAAAATTCTATCACTGTTAAGAAGCTATATTGTCAGCGAGTAACATCCGTACCAATCTTACTAATATTACAAATGCAAAAGTATGTTTGGATGTATGGATGTTTGTGACTCTTTCATGCAAAAACTACTGAATCGATCACTATGAAATTTTGCATACACGTTGTCTGGGACATCAGAAAGGACATAGGGTACATTTCATCCAGAAAAAAGGACTATTCCCGAGGGATAAATAAAAAATTACAAGCATACGCCTGGCCAAAGTGTTATAGCAACACGAGGTCAAGCATTATATTGCTTTTTTTTTAAATTTCAACGCGGACGAAGTCGCCAGCACCAGCTAGTATTATCAATGCGAAAGTATGTTTGGATGTACGGATGTTTGTAACTCTATCACGCAAAAACTACTGAATCGATCACTATGAAATTTTGCATACACGTTGTCTGGGACACTAGAAAGGACATAGGGTACCTTTCATCGTTCAACGCGAACGAAGTCGCGGGCACCAGATAGTAAGCTATATTTTACAAAGTTACGCGGGCGAAGCCGCGTGCAACAGCTAGTTATATTTTTTTTTATTGATAAAATACTTTATTAAATAAGGTGAGTATTTTCGTAGAAATATGTATATTAATTTACTCGCGAAATATGAAAAATATTTTAATCTTGTAGCGATTTGTGACATCATTTGATATTGCACGCTATAATGAATACTTTAATTTTATAATAATCTATAAGGAATATCATAAATGTTAAAGTGAGTTTGTTTGTTACGATTTCACGCCTCAAAATTAATCAAAATTTCCCAAATCTTTACATATTATATAAAATAAAGCCTTCCGCCGCGTCTGTGTGTCTGTCTGTTCGCGATAAACTCAAAAACTACTGCACCGATTTTCATGCTATTTTCACCAATGGACAGAGTGGTTCTCGATGAAGGTTTTAGTATATAATTTTCAACGCGGGCGAAGTCGCGGGCACCAGCTAGTGAGAAATAAAAGAATGGGTTATGCGGTTTCAGAGATTATTATATTTAGTATTTTCATATATTAAGGTAACATAACAACATAACACTAGCTGTTTCACGGACTTCGTCCATCTAAGTTTATAAAATATAGCCTATGTTTTATAGGCGAAAGAATTTTTAAAATAAGTTTTTGAGTTTTTGAGTTTATTCATTACAAACATACAAAATTCAAAATCTTTTCTCTGTAAGTATTTGACTATAGCTATAGTGTAATTTTTTGACACTGTAAGGCAATGTGATAAGTAACTAAGTATAATAAGGGCCTCTTTCACCAAGTACAAGTAAAGTGTTGATTAGTTACTTTTAGAAATAATTTTATTTTTTTTTATTAAAATATGCACTCGGTTTACTGCATCCTTCAAATGGCGAATTTTTTATTAAATTATTTTCTTTTTAATGTTTGGGACTTTTACCTTACAAACAAAGGTCCACCATTCCCTGTTTCCGCTGACTTAAATGGCGGTTAGCCTACTTGACACATAGTGAAAGAGGCCCTAACATTTTTAATTGTTAGTCATTTAATCATGAACCTTTTAGTTGAGTGGTTAGGTACCTTATCGTTCTGTCTTAAGTGTTGTTGATGACGGTCACCTATAATCTAGTATGTAAATATATGTAATAAGCTACTATAATAATAAATTATTAATAATAAATGAGGGCGGCAAATCGTTTAACTTTTTAGAGTTAGTTACGATACGTGTAAAAACCCGAGCCGCTCGCATCTCGGACATCGACCAACTAAAATTATTCTGAGCCTTTTCTTTCGCAAACCGCGGCCACACCTTCGCATCACCAACAAGTGTGAAAGAGGTCCTAATTATATAATATGTTTACACCAGAGTTATATCATAGACAAAATACTTACATTCGTGTCGCGATTCTTCCGTCGTAACTTCGTTACGAAAGACCAGCGGCCATACCGACTTTCGCTATGGAAGTAATTGCTAAATTGAGTTGGTAGCGCTTCGCTTCCTAAAGCACCGTTTACATACTCCGGTGAATATGACGTCATAAAGGCCAAAGCAGTTTGCTCTGAATTTCATTTACGAGCAAACTTTAATATACTAATACGGTTTTATGTTTATAAAATACTAGCTGGTGCCCGCGACTTAGTCCGCGTTGAACGATTAAAGGTACCCTATGTCCTTTCTGGTGTCCCAGACAACGTGTATGCAAAATTTCATGGTGATTAGTTCAGTACTTTTTGCATGAAAGAGTCACAAACATCCATACATCCAAACATATTTTCGCATTTATAATATTAGTACGGACGGATTATTTGTAATTTTAATATGTCTAATATTGTTAAATAGGTATATACAAATTTAATTTTTGTTTATTTATTTGTGAACTGATACACGCTTTAAGGTTAGATGCTAAATAAATAAATAAAATTATATTAAACCACTAACTTGCATTCGGAAGATTAATTAACTTGCGATGGGAGATTTAGATATAAAAACAGGATCAATATTTTAAATAGGGGTCTAGTCTAGATTGTTGTTTTTGTCATTATAAATGTAATCTTTATTGCTCAATACCTTTTAGTGAGGAGTTGAATTCGCATTATTAATATTAGTTAGGATATTAATCTATCCTAAGTCTAGTAAGCTGAAATTTGGATCATATGTTTATTGAACATTGAACATAGCTATTTTTTGTTTTATTTTTATTTTAGGTACTATGAATATTTTCTATGAACATAACTTAATTCGAACAACATCACATTCTTTGAAAACAAACTCAATTAAGAAATCACCAAAAAGAACAACGTCGCTTGTGAATTTAATACATTCCTTTCTCGTATAGTGTGAAAGTCCATAAGGGCACATCCCTAATACATTATTGATCCGGCGAGCCCTATTCCTTGAAACGTTTAGTCTTTACTATCTATCAAGTTGTTTCTCTAGAAAGTACTTAGTATTTCTCCTTTAACATCACTTAGGGGGAAGATTGAATAATAAATAACTTAGGAGTAATTGATGATAAATCGGTATTGTTTTTGGGTAACAGAGTGCCTAGAGTTTCAATACGACGTTTTTCTTGGAACTTGAAAAAAAAAAAAAAAAAAACGATATTTTATTATATTGTTTTTAAAATTTTGTACAAATTCATAACTTATAATTTACATATAATAATGTTTTAATAATTTAGTGGAAACTTATTGGTGATTTCTGTTTTTCTTGTATGTTGTATCGAGATACTGTTTGTTTCGCCTAATATATATATTAAAAAAAAAATAGTTTTTATTTCTACTCTTAAGTTGTCTTGTGAATAGCATTTTATTTGATTATATGTAATTATAATAAATTTAAGTCGTAAAGAATGACAGTCACGCTAACCAGGGGTAATGCAGATAATATCAGGGGTAAGGGGGTGATACAGACAGACGGCCCAAATAACTGCAAAATGCAGTGTGTTCTGCCATTACTTGAGACAATTTTGAAAAGTTTATTTCTAAAGTTTTCCTTGCCGGGAATCAAACCCGATCATCAAATAGGGTGATGTCAACTTGATGGTGTCTTACATCGGCGCGTGAAACTTTAGTAACATAATAATAAAATAAGCTGTGTTTGTATATTTGTGCACGTTTGCAATATAGTGACGACAATCTCTGAAACGGCTTAACTGATTTGAATGCGGTTTTCACTGATGTATTATGGAAACCTTCCCATAATAGGTCATTCCAATGGGTTTACAAATAAAAAAGTTACGCAATATTCTAGAAAAGCGTACAAAGTCGCGAGCAGTGCTAGTTTTAAAATGAATTCCTATCATTTTACCGTAACGCGCTCCAAAATATGTAAGTAACTTTTAAAAAAGGAAAGAACACCCGTGAACACCTAAAACGCGAAACCTCCCGACCTGTATTTTTTAATGTCACGTCGAGATCTGCCCTTTAGCCAATTTAGACGGTTCGTGTCAACAAAAAATAACACTATAATAATGTAACAGAACCTAAACAAACGCGCTTAATGGGTGCGGTAGCCATGTTTATTTTCTCGCCCGTGTCAAACATGACTGGCGAAGGATTATCCGGACTTCAAAGGACCAAGCGAGGGTCTGTCTACATGTGAAATATTATATTTAAATTTTATATTTGATATATTATTTTTTTAATAAATATAATGTCAATAAAGGTTTAAAAGAAATCCCTACTAATGTTGTAAATGTGAAAGTGAGTTTGTTTTTTACGCTTCCACGCCTTAACTACTTAGTGGATCATCATAAGATTTTGTATAGTTGGCAGGCTGATGATTTCATTAATGGTAAATGACTATCGTTTTTTTAGAGACAAGTGCTCATTTACAATGCCAAAAAGACGATAGTTGGATCTGTTATCGGGACCTGTTAATTTTCTATGAGAATCTATCACTGACAGGCACTTAGAAAACATAATATTGTAAACAGTATACTTTTCACAAACATTCTGTGTTCGGAACACCAAAGATTTTGTATATCTCAAGGGATATTTATTTAAACGCAATATATTATGAGGGTATTTTTCATGTGTCGTCCATTTCTCGTAAAAGCTAATTTATTATTAATGGCATAAGGAACAAAATTCCCAATATAATTCGAGTAGCAATCAACTTGTGACCCCCACTCTGTTACCGTCATGTCCAATCAAATGTTAGTGTTTGTTATCAAAGCACAAACTTATCGATACCGTTCCATATGGACCCAAACACAATAGCATAAGATTGATTTTAGCATGACCTGAGTGTAATGAAACGTCAGAGAGGTACGTCAGTTGAGAAGAGGTTATTTCTGCAGTGGCACTCATCTGGAGAAAACAAAGAAAGTTTATCTAGTGGCTCAGTTGATAGACACATCCCATTTCGGATGCTGTATTGCTAACAGAAAGGTAAGACTCGCATGTTGAGTCAGCGAAATGAGGCATCGCTTTTGAGGTTGAATTTCATTTTGTTTGATATAGCAAAATAGATTTGGGGAAATTTAAAAATGGATCTGATTCCGAAGTTGAAAGTCAAACTGAAATTTAAACTCGATGCAAACAATTCCAGTTATTTTAACCAATTTTGTAAATGGAATGAAAAAAGAATCCGGAAAGTACAATTTTTTAATATCAAGCTGATATGAAAGGTGAGAGAAGTGCCTTTTTTAATATTAAATGCGAGACAGACAGGCTGACGATCCACGCGATAGTAAGCTATCATCGCTCAAAAACGCAAAAGTAACTCAAAAATAGCATCAGTGCACATAATAATATGGCGTTATTTCAAGATGAATTACTAAAGGTACTGCCGCCATATTGTTGACTTATAAGCCTTGGTAATGCGCTTGGCCGCCATTTTAGTGACGTAATCTCGCGACACATTTAATACCAATAGCAACACTGGCAGGTGAGTTTTTAGTTGCGAATGACGTCACTTGAACGTTAATGTGACAAGGTTCCTGCGCATTAAAAACTTAGAAATTCTTAAAAATTTTCGATTTCTCACTATGATTAATTATTAATTAAAAAGTATAGTTACAGAAGTAAGCAGTTGATAAGTTATCGTTTATCACTGAACCTAAAAAGCTACAAAGTATTTATTTCACCATATGTTTTCTCGCATACTAAGGGTTAGTTCCCGCATTATCATGTTCCATATTAAACCCCATTACGCAGGGCTCCCAATCCATTACAAGTAATATCCACGGTCCGTTTATAGGAGGCGAACGGTTAAATCTATTGGAGGCTTTGAAGGAAAATTATATAACTCAAAAAGTAACAAATTTAAAAATAATTTTTTCCATGAGCTGCTTGATGGTCTACTGATTAATACTGTTTCCTATAATATAAGTCATCATTGCCAGTAGTACCGTTGAAGAAGGTGCGTGGCGGAACTAAAATAGAGGCACTATTGGAAAAAAGTCGCTAGGGAAAACTAGGCACTAAATCATGGAGGACACTAACTATAATAGCATAGAAGTTAAAGGACGCGGTGAATAGGGAATACGACACAGTTGATACTATGAGATATGCTGCCTTATTATCTAACATTAGACGACAGCAGACGACTTGCGATCGCGTGTGCTGCCATACAAAAATGATGCACATTAATTTTAATTATTGTCCGTAATAGGTCTTATCGCAAACCACAAATTTGTTATGAGTTATGTGATACCAAAAACACGATTTAGTGTGATATTGCACAAATTGATAGAAAGTTTTCGCCTGTCGCAAGTTGGTTGCAAGTCGTCTGCTGTTAGATAATAAGGCAGCCGGATTATAAATAAATAAATAATTATAAAGAAATTTAATTTATTCTGTTACTATACGTTTAGTTTAGTGGCTAGTAACTCTAGCTGTTAACCAAACGGTCGCGGGTTCGAATCCCGCTAGGGGCAAATGTTTATGTGTTAACATTTTACCTTTGTACCTGAGTCATGGATGTTTTTTATTTATAATATGTATGTATTTACAAAAAGAAGTAATATATTTAGTATATCAAATGTCTGGTATCCATAATACAAGCATTAGTTGCTTAGTGTGGAACTAGATGGTGCTGTGTGGAATGTTAATAAAAAAAAATATTATAAAGCGGAACTCTTTGAATGGGTATTAATTATATTAATTTGAAACCAAAATTAAGTATGTTAAATATGAAATTTAAAAAAGTACAATTTTTATTCCACCATTTTCTTTAAGTATTTATAATGTGTAAAAATAATATTTTAAAAATATACATGTCCTATATATATATATATTTACTCGTTCCATTATAAAAAATAACACCATATATTATATTTCGCACTTGTAAGAGTTTACCTACGTGTTGTGGTAGGCTATGTATCACAGAGTAATCACTTATGTAACGCTGCCAAGAGTTTTATTAGTATTTTTTATAACGGTTATAAAAATTAAATGTTATCAGACACTGCTTGTAATTACATTGCGTTACTTTGATTGGTTTCTTGTTGAATAAAAATCTATTTTCCTTCCTCTCAGTAACATAACGAACTTTTTAAAGTAAAACAGAATCAATAGTAAAATTAATATGATTTTATTAAATGAATATATAATTTTTTTTATTAAATCGATTTAATTATTAACCATTATTTATAAATATTTTTTGAAAATAATTAGTTAGTTTTCAAGTTTTGTATATATTAATTTGTATATAATTTATATTTATCATTTAGTTAGTTAATATATAATAATTAGAAAACCACTAGATAAGAAAATTATTATAGCGTTATTAAGAAATCGTGTTAAGATGTAATTTATTGAAATAAATTTAAACAAAATTTCATTTATTTGATAAACATTTCTCGTTCGTAATTATGTTGCACTTTGATGTGGTTTGTTTGTCCTGTATTTATAATTTATGCATTACTAGTTTGATTTTAGTATTTAATATCCCATATTAAAATTATAACATATTATATGTACATATATATTAATATAATTAATATAAGTAGGTATTGATAATGCCTCATAATGAACCTATAAATTTATAACCGTGGCGGAGTCACTGCGACAGTGGAGCCAATTTGTTTATTTTTCTAGACGATCCCTTGGGAATCTAACACTTTTCCAGGATAATAAGTATTCTATATCTTAATCCAAGTAATAAACTATCTGTGTGCAATATTTCATGCAAATCCGTTAAGACGTTTTTGTGTAAAAGAGTAACAAACATCCATACATTATCTTTTGCATTTATAATATTAGTAGGATTCTGTACTTTACACTTATGGTATATAGTGTGCTCATGAAATATTATGTCATGTTTGTAAAACAGTATAGACGTTCGTCCCTATATGTTTTTTTTTTTTTTTTTTTAATTTATTAAGATACACCAACAGTACACGTGTTAAAATTATTTATGATATAATGATTCACAGAGTATTTCAGCTGACACGAGCACCAATTACAGGCGTATACAACATTAGCCGCAAGAACGGTAACAAAGAATAAACACATATAGTATAACCTAGTATAATACAAGAATATAAAAATAATATACACAAACCTCCCTCGTTCATCATTCCTTCCATTTAGTGAAAACAATATAAAACAACAGCAAGTCTAAGAAGAAGAAAAAAAAAAAAAGTATAGGTGGACCACGGGCAACAAGTTTTTCAAATTTTAGTGACATTATTAATGAGGTGGACCACGGGCAATTTCTTTTTTGTGCCCGTGGACCACCCAGGTGTACAAAGTAGGTAGACCACGGGCATTACGCGGATATAATTACTAGTATATATAACCTACACCGCATTACATGCAAGAGTTACATACAATGCAATGCCAGTCCAGGACGTCAGAACACCATCGATGTTATCTACCCTGGTGATTCCCACTTAGCTTGAATGCTTTATAAATTTTATTTCTAAACGCTCCAATCGTATCAGAGAAGATGTCGAGGTCCCTAACGCGGCTGTTCAGGTCATTGTAGGTTCGACACATTCTCACCATTGGTGCGCTCAGGCCGACATTGGTTTTGCAAGTACGAACATTGAAGATACCAACTACGCGCTGTCGCGGATAGTGATAGGGAACATTTACTGAAATATTCTCCGTGATCGTGGGACAGTCAACAGAGCCGTGTAAGATTTTATGAAGGAACAGCAAGTCACGAGCGCTTCTCCTCTCTTTTAAGGTATGTATCTTGAAGAACTCTAAACGATCCCCATACGAACATCTATGAGATATACCCGACGAAGAGAATGCCAGGGACCTAGTAAATAAGCGTTGAATATTCTCAACACGCTGAGAGTGGCGAGCATAGAACGGATTCCACGATACACTAGCGTATTCGAGATGGCTTCGCACCAGGGAATTGTATAGCGTCAATTTAGTACGATTAGATTTAAATGTTTTGGTATTACGTCTTAAGAATCCAAGCATCTGAGCCGATTTTTTTACGATGTGATCGATATGAGATCTAAAAGTAAGCCTGCTATCGATAACCACACCCAAATCCCGAATCTCACACACCTCCTGAAGAGCAGTTCCATTCAAGCTATACGAGAACGCCAGTGGCTTTTTTTTTCTAGTGTATTTTATATAGTAGCATTTGCGTACGTTAAGGACCATTCTATTTTCGTCGCACCACTGATATATGCTGTCGATATCGCTCTGAACAAGACCGCTATCCAGAGAGGAGACAACCGTTTTATATATCTTTAGGTCATCAGCGAACAGAGAATATTTACAATGTTTTATTCTACCCGCTATGTCGTTAATAAATATAGAAAAGAGCACAGGTCCTAAGTGAGATCCCTGCGGAACGCCAGAATCTGCGTAATATACCCCTGACTCGTAGCCATTTACCGATACAACCTGAGGCCGTTTATCGAGATAAGAACCAAACCAGTGCAAGAACTGTCCATGAATACCTATCCCTTCCAGCTTCTTCAGCAGAATAAAGTGGTTAACTTTGTCGAATGCACTGCTGAAGTCTGTATATATGGCATCAACCTGACCTCCTCCCTCGATTTGATGAGACAATTCTGACACGAACGAAACGAGGTTAGTTTCCGCGGAACGACCCTTTCTAAAGCCATGCTGGTGCTCAGAAATAATGTGATCAGTGTGGCGGGTCACAACGGGACAAATAAGGGATTCAAAAAGTTTAGAGAAAGATGAAAGGATAGAAATTGGTCTGAAGTTCCTGACATCCGTTGTGTCGCCCTTTTTCAGCACTGGTACAATTCTTGCTTTCTTCCATTCATCAGGATATTCACCAGACTTCAAGGAGCGATTTATTATTAAGGATAGTGGTAACGCCAGAACGGAACCACAACGCCTCACAAAGAGCGGCGGAATATTATCGGGACCAGGTCCTTTAAATATGTTCAAACATTTAATTTTATGGAGCACTTCTCTCTCTGTAAAATGAATAATACCTATAGTACCGCTGTGACAGCTAGTATTATTAGCAGCAGTTAGGAGATTATGGGGAGATGTAGTTTGGGGCGTAAACGTCAAGGAAAAATTTTTTGCAAAAAGATTCACTATGTCTTGTCCCGAGCGAGCCACCTCACTCTCCATGTGCATTTCCGCTGGGAGAGTTGCACGATCTTTACGTTTGTTTTTTACATACCGCCAAAAAGATTTTGGATCGCGTGCCATATTTACCTCGGCCCTGTCAACGTAATTAGATAAAAGTTTATCGAACAATTTATGGCTGCGCTTTCTACAAACCTCATATTGAATTTTATCACGGGGATTTTTATATTTTCTGTAGTTTTCTCTAAATTTATTTTTTTCTGAGAGTACAGCAACCAGTGACCTGCTGAACCACGGTGGGAAAATCGATTTGTTAAATTTATGGTTTGGTACATGTTCTTTAATTACATCGTATAGAATTCCATAAAATACTGATGTCATCTCATTTACACTACAGCAATCATCAAAAATGCTACGCCAATCAACACCCCCCAATTCCGAAATTATACTCTGAAAGTCAGCTTTGTGATAATTGAAATAAGTCTTACCCAGTGGGCGAAGGTACTTTAGTTCATTGTTGGTTAAAGTACAAACGAGCGGTGGATGCTTAGGATCAAGCTTACTTAATTGAACCAAGGGCTTATCGATATTAATACAGTTAGAACCACCAAGCACTAGATCCAATGTTCTGTCATCCTCATTAGTTAAATTATTAAATTGGTGCATATTCGACAAAGACATAAAATCTATTAAAGTGTTACCGAGAGCATTGTCACAATTTGACGGTATAGTGCTATGTTGGTCCCATGTTCCAAAAATTTGCTCGTTCGTCCCATACCAATATTATATTCCTAGTCTTAAAAAGTTAAAAACTTAAAAAGTTTAAAGTACAGTTAACAAAAATAAAGTTACTTACATAATATTTTTTTTTATTTATTTATTTTGTTCTTCAAGACTCATTATTACATTTCAACTTTAACTTTTATACCTTGCTTTGAATAAAGAATCGTATGTATGTAGACATAAATTCATTTGATAATACTTGTAGAGGAGCTTTGTGGAGGCTTTTTAAGTAGCTTCAAAATTTAATATCTGTAAATATGTGTAGGTAGGTATAAAATCCGGAAACTCATTAAAAGTAAAGCCAGCCTCGTAAGGCACATACAGCGTGAATTTATAGTATGTCTCACACATAATGTGCCGATGGGAACATTATAAGAGAACGAATATTATAAGGGGTCTACATTATTTATTGTCTTAGGAAATGAAAATATATGGTGATTAAATAGGTGA
This sequence comes from Synanthedon myopaeformis, assembly GCA_944738685.1. Lineage (NCBI taxonomy): Eukaryota > Metazoa > Arthropoda > Insecta > Lepidoptera > Sesiidae > Synanthedon > Synanthedon myopaeformis. The sequence goes on along the minus strand of OX122922.1, from coordinate 10,286,224 downwards.
TTCCTAAACTGAACGTACGAGCGGAAATTGTGAAGATTATTAAATATTTTTTTTTAAAAACTCCACAGGAACATATCATTTTTCCAGGATAAAAACTATATGTTAATCATCAATGCATCAAGTGAAAACCGGATTCAAATCGGTTAAGCCTTTTCTGACATTATCGTGCACAAACACACAAACAGACAAACATTCTAGAAATATTTTTTTAACCTCGTTAACATAAGTACAACATGTACAGATTGTTTTTTAGAAAATAATATTTAATGTACAACACGGCTTTATATTTACGATTTTATCATATGTAAAGATAATCTATTATTATTAACTAGGTATTCCAGAGGCTGAATTAAATACGCTACAAGCGGATTAATATGATTTTTTTATAACATTTTATAACCTACAAAACATCTATTTATAGTGACAATAAATACCATTCATACTATTGTAAATAATAGAATATTCTATTCGTTAATCACAATTAAAAACAATTTAAAATTAAGTTAGATCGGTTCACTAGAACCAACTGAGTCAAAATTTACTGGCGCCTATTTCCGACAGTATATTAATATAGTATAAAAGTAACGCCTCCCGGTTCTAGCAACGTCTTATGAAAATAAACCTCGGTGCATACAGCCAATAATAGTGCAACAAGAATAATAGTGAGGCCACAGGATAATGTTGGAGAAATTTTGGAATGTTTTCAAGTTTCCACACAAAAGAAAATAGGAAAATGGGAGACAGACGTGGTTGAATTTATGCGGAGTTTCACTGCCCACTTCTGTATTGGCTTGTATCTTGTTGTCCAAGTAATACTTTTGCTATATTTTAAATTGAATTTTTAAATTTATATGTTAGTTGTTGGAACAATCCAATTTAAACATTCAAAATTTTCAGTGTCCAAATTAATATATTCTCTTAATTATATTCTTGTAGCTTAAATAGGCTGAAATATTTTTAATTAACAGAATCAATTATACCAGAAACGTATTGATACATTCATTTATTATTAAAGAGCTTGACTGTACAAACTGTATTCCATGAAATATCTTAACAAATGCATAGAAACGATGAAATCTGATAACGAAATCAATTTAGGTTTACAAATGTTTAAAAAAAATGTATTTTTACGCAAAATAAATAGTCTGTTTATTTTACGCTTTATTTTGCGTAGAACAGTACAAATATATCTGTTCGTGAATCTTCTACCAGTAATAACTCTTAATAATATGGTGACAGTAACCCATATAGAAAACTATCTGAATAACTATGAGCTTGTATCACGTGGATTGGTTTCAGTAAAGTGAAAGGGTATTTTCTTAAATAGGTTTTCAAGAAAACACCTTTTTTTTAGCTAAGGGAAGACAAAGTTGACATCTGTTCGCATTTCTTTCCAACACTATTTAATTTCAAATTATTTTTACACTATATAGGCAATATCCTATATAATCTACCGTATGTACACATTATCAATGAAAATATAGTTAACTACTCTATAAATCTATATAAAACGGGAATAGCTCTTTCAATCCAATATGTAAAGCTGAATGCTTTAAATGAAAATATAATTTCATGTAGTGTTTTATAGCAAATTTAAAAATCTCTCTCTATATATTTTTTTTCAGTGTACAAACGTCGCAATCAAACTAAAATAAGAGCGAAATACAAAACTACAAAAGATTTGGTAGAAAAAAAAACACGAAAAATACAGTTACTGTCACCGGCATCGAGTCCGCGAAACATATTGCAATTTATATCATTTTGCACAGTCGTCGTTGCGAACTTGTCAAAAGGTTTCATTTCATGTGTTCATCGCTCGTTACACACTTCAAAAACTATTTTCATCCCTATCGCTAAACGTTAAGATTCGAAATAGATTGATAATTTCCAAGAGAAATTCCTTTTTAAATTTACAACTTTATCGCCGAGTGTTAAGGTCGCGTTTCGTTTGCGATCGTTGCATAGATTGTCTCGCACGTATGGTCAGTAAATTCAAATCGGACACTTCCGTGGAAGTAGATCACTATTTCACTAAAATACGGATGTGACCTTACGATATTGATATAGGAATTCAGGAAAAGGTCTGGAACGATAGGTGCTTAATACAAATTATTGCTAGTGACTTGGATTTTATTTTGTGATCCATAGACAGATAAAACATCATAACCATAACGCACCTTTGGAATAAAACATCATTTTTGAGAAAATCTTTTTTGTGAGTCTCGGTGGACCTTTCCCATCGGAGCTAGATTTGAAAAGCTATAAAAATAAAAATTATGACACCATTAGTGCAAATGTATGAATAGCTACGCAGCTTAGCATAATTATCTCTTATTATCAAACATAAATCATCTTTAGTATGAATACTTGTCGTGATGCTTCTATAAAATCTATATGTAATAACTATATCCAGCTGTTGACCGACATTTGTAACTTGAAAAACTAAACTATGGTTAACTTTTAAAATTATTTTGATTTTAGTAAATATATGTATTTAAATAGAGGTTTAAAAACTTGAAAATAAACACGAAACAGGCTCGTAATTGAAAGGCTTATACAGTAAAAGTTGTTACCGATATAAAAAGTGATTTGATTCAGTTCTTTTGTGATAAAGTTTGATGCACCTGACATAAGCTTGTGTGCTAGTAAAAGAACATAATGCGACGGACGCCGTCAGAGTGAACTGTGTAAACGGAGCAGCGAAATTAATTAATACGTACGCCGATGGAACGACCCAGTTTCTTTATTCGGTTAGCAAACGGATGTTGTGAGCCAGAGCGCTCCTTCCAAGTAACAAGTTTCAACTTCCGTTTTGTGTAAATTTCAACTTGTGGAATTTGAAGTGAAGTTAAAAACAAGTATATTGTTTTGATTTTAACCAATTCCCCCTTCAAGTGACCAAGTTGAAGAAAACATGTTCAGAATTCAGTTGAACAAATGTTTTTCTATAATTATTATCAATTGGTGACACTTAGGGCTTGTTTCACCATGTGTCAAGTAGGCTAACCGCCATTTAAAGTCACCGGTAACCGGAAATGAAGGAGATGACATACCTTTGTTTGTATGGTAAAAGTCCCAAACATTAAAAAAAAATTCGCCTATCGAAAGATGCAGTAAACCGAGTGCATAATTTAATAAAACATAAAATTATTTCTAAAAGTAACTAATCAACACTTAACTTGTAGTTGGTGAAAGAGGCCCTTACTCTACTCGCGGGCTTATTTGACACAGTCCTATTAAATATTTTGCTCTAAATTAACATTAAAAGACCTTAATATCAACTTTTTTAAGTGCTAATGTAATCACCTAATATGTAAAAGCCGTAATAAACAAATATTGGACAGTAATTATAGCACAACTATTCCACAATTAAACGTTGTTTGTTAAACTTAATGAGCCCACTGGGAAATTCTCTTTATTTATAATTACATAAATGGAATCCCATTATTAAAGTATTATCCTTGTTTTCAAGGGTGGTCGTTTAGTTTCTTTGTATCATACATTATATTATTATATAATACAAATAAATATAGAGTCCAAAACACCTATACTTAGGCTCGAGTTCACCAACAGACGGTTATTTTTAAACAGCTGTTTATAATTTAAACACGGTTGCTAAAATGCGGGATAAACGCCCTAAACATCTGATTAACTTAATGATTAATCTGATGTTTAGGCCGTTTAACCCGCATTTTAGTGATTGTGAACAACAAAATATTATTAAACGGCTGTTTAAATTTTAAACAGCTGTTTAAAAATAACCATCTGTTGGTGAACTCGAGCTTAAGTAATAAAATTTATAATATTTTTAATGTATTCTTTTATTGTGGTCCCTTACAGTGTGAAAAAACAGCATGTGTGCTGTTGTGTTTCGGTTGTAGTCATCGAATTAAAGCCATATGCCGCCAATAGTATAGCGACCCGCCTTCGGCTTCGTTTATATCATCTTCGTTTATATTTTTCTGTATCAAAATCTCTTGAGAAGTTAGCTGAGACACAGACACAGACGGACAGTAATTTTTTATGATATGTATAGAATAATTAATTTCGGCGGAAGTTAAGCGTAAATTGAAGGCTATACTGTTTAGCGGAGCGGTTTTCTATTTGTTTTCTCTTTGTTATTGTTTTATTTTATTATATTTCATTCTTGTTATTTAGATATAGTTATAACAGTTTATTTGCCTTTGATTTTGATCCTTATTTGCTTTCAGTTATTTATTGTTTAGTTTAGTTTAGTTGCCATGCGTGTGTTATCGATCGTCTCAATTTCTGGTTTATTTGTGTAAGCCTTAAAATTGCCTTATGTTACCTATACCTATTGTAAATTTTTTGTTTGTGCTGTTGGTGTACCTTTTGGAAAATAAATAAATAAAATAAATAAATTAATTAATACCTATTTCCTATTATTTGCAGTTAGCAGATTAGCATTCTTTGTCAGGTTCTTGATTATATCTAAATAAAATACAGGAAGTAAATGGAATTAGAATTTAATAAGATTAAGAATAAATCAAATAAGAACAATAAAGCCCCAAAAATAAGGAATTAAAGGAAGCCAGTGGAAGAATCCACAGGAAAGCAATGGATAAAATTTCAAGTAACAAAATCTGTACCTATATATAAATAAAAATATTGTTTTTAATAAAGCCTCGTAACACTCGTAACTCGTAAAAATATAGAAGCAAAAATAGTCGTAACATAACTTTTTATATGAGTTATTCTTAAAGCAGATTAGATTTTGATTTCTAAACTGTCTAGGTTTGTGCTGTGCGAGATCGAATGAGAAATGCGGAGATCCGTATACAAACGAAAGTTACCAACATAAGCTGGCAAATCAATAAGTCGAAGAGGCTATGGGCAAGACGCTTAGAACTGAGAATGAACTTTCAGGCCGCTGGGGCCTGAAAGTTCTCGAGTGGAGGCCACGGACCGACAAGTGCAGCGCAGGACGTCCACCCACAAGGTGGACAGACTACCTACGGTAGATTTTTTTCATGTTGTCAAGGTAGCGCTTGGCCTCGATCTCACTTGATGTAAGGTGCAGATGCGGCCGAAGGTGGACCACGCTTACCTAGTAAGTGCCCATTTACCCTTGATTTGAAGACCCCAAGGTTGTAATTTTGAGGGAACACAGACGCAGGCAGTGAGTTCCGCACCCTAGCGGTTCGGACAAGAAAGGTGGAACTGTAACGCTTCGTGTGTGACCGAGGAACATCAACCACGAAGGGATGAAACCCTTTTCCTCGCCTCGTGGTCCGCAAGTGGAACGGTTCCGGTTAGATTAGATCACCTCAAATTTTTTTCTCTCTCGCAAAGTAACCTAGAATATAGCCCTCTCCAAAGCTCATTGAGCGATGCTCGTAAGTCCGCAAGTGGAACGGTGATTGGTCTGCTGCTTCTGATTGGTCTTATGAGGGATGAGGGATTATGAGGGATAAATTATGAGGGAGACCAATGTTCACAAGTTTAGTGAACGTCCTACGGCTGAGACGATAATGATGAAACTGTATAGGTCTAAAGACAGTTACCATTTTTTACAGAAAAGCAGAATGTAATTGCAGCACGTGTGCTTTTTTGTTTCGTAAGCAATTGATTCCATTTAAATTTATTCTACCAATTAACTGTGCACCACGGTTTCACCCGCCATTAGGTTATTCAAGTCCCCTTTTCTTAAGGCCAGTAAGTGCGTACTAATATATAGATGTATAGATGTATGGATGTTTGTAACTCTTTCACGCAAAAACTACTGAACCGATCACCATGAAATTTTGCATACACGTTGTCTGGGACACCAGAAAGGACATAGGGTACCTATCATCGTTCAACGAGGACGAAATCGCGGGCACCAGCTAGTTTATTTATAACGTAGGTACGTTAAAGACATAGGTAACAAAAAACAAAGCATTCAATTATAAGCTAGAATTGATTTGAGGCGTTGGTTCCACCCTCGTACCAAGAGACAAATGCGGCTATTACGGAGACAAATCATCGGTGATCTGGCAACGACGAGTCGTATGTTTCTACATCGTCCGCGAATTAGTGGTAATGAGGATAGTTCGGGACTTGATTGAGTGCTCGTCATTTGGCGTGACTGCTACCAATTTTGGAAACCCCATACATATGTTCGCTTAATGTGTCATTAAGCAGCGATTGTTTAGAACAGTTTACATTGGATACAATATATAAAACTGTTAAAGTAAGTTATTTGAGTCGTACCATTGATTTTTAAGCGAATTATATATTTTTTTAATCTCTATTAATATACCAATTATAGAGATAATGTACTAACAAGTGTAGAGGCAAATTGCTATTATTTGGTTACTTGTTAATTTGAAAAATCATCTATAAAATGGCTATTAAATCCAAAATCCAAATCGGTCTAGCTCTAGTGTGGCTATAAATTTTATAGAAAATCAATAAAACATTCGGGCATGGCAGGCACACAGTACACACTTACATAAATATTTCACAATAATGTTTATTAGTTGAAGTTATGTTTGAACTAAGTATAGCTAAGTTTAGTAACATTTTAGTTAGTTATGTTTCTATTTTGTAAGCGTACGTTTGTAGAGCTACGCAATCTGTTACTGGTTTTCATAAAACTGACTCACCATACAGCGAGACGCCAATTATACTAAGGCCGAAAGTACCTACACTTGATGGAAGGTAGTTATTATTGCCTCAAACAAGTAAAACAAGAAGGATGTTAAATTTGTTGACGACATTGATAGGATATAGTTTAATGGAACAGGTTAGTTAGAAGATAAGGGAGTCCATCCTTTATTCACGTGCCAAAACATAGTAAAATCCATCTGCTCCACAAGCATATTATGTAGCAAAGCTACGACACACGACATCATTACAATATTCTACGTGTGCTATGAGTTCATGACCATTTCCAAAAATTGCAATATTAGGTTCAAATATTAACGGTTTTAGAAATATTGGGGATAATGTTGGGACAATGTGCGAGAAAAGCAGATAGACTGTAACGTATTTTCGCTGTTACTTAGTATTATTATTTAACGATGGCATTTGAAGGTTATGTTTACAACCACCAGACATTCTGGCAAGTTTACGACTGCTGAACGCTGTGTGCCTAAGGGAGTAACTACACACATACCATCGCAAGTATAGTTACTTAAGTTAAGTAAGCTAAATAGCTTCACCCCCCCACCACATTGTAATCGTATCAGTTTTTAATTCTGTTTTAACATGTGAGTATTTGTAGACCTTTTTCAGAAGACGCCCTACATGTTAACGATACAATAAAATCGTGTACTATATAGGACTCGGCGCGTATAAAAAGGGATCCAAAATAAAAGTGTATCCGTTCTATGATGATATTAGGGTCCTCGCACATCGGAGACATGCGTGCGGAATTTCTATTAGGTAGCTAACAGAACGTTTTGCTTTATGTTCTAACCATGTGAGCATACGGCAGAGTATTGCGGTGACCTAATGTTTTTATCCTTATATATTTCTAAAATTAATTACAAAATATTGGTGTTCAAATAATATTAACAATCTACGATCACAGCGCCCGACGATGCTTGTTGACATCGCTGTCCTGCATGAGGAAAACCACGTGAAAGCTCACGAGGTGAACCGCCATGTGGGGTGTCGATTCAATAGTTGTATAATATCTTATAGCGAATTGTCTCGACCAACACCTCAAGAGCCTCGCACTATACGGCTGGATCAAGGGACAGATACAGAGGGCGTATTGTCAGGAGGTTTCTCACTCTGCAGCTCTAAACTTAAATAAACACTTGTCTGAAGTTAGCAATACTTGTTTCTAATTGTATTGGTTGATAGCTCGCTAACTTTAGAGATAGCGACAGTATTATATTCAATTATTTATTATTTTGTATATTATTAATCATTTTGTACATAGAGAAAGATTAATAAAGAAGCTTGTAGAAATATACAGACGTGTGTAGTCCAACGCCGCTCTCATCCCAGATCACGAAGAACCGGAGACAATGCAATATGATATGAACGGGGATTGGCCGTCGCTTCGCTGATAAGATGACCACCGCACATTACATGGGTGTATTTATTTATATATGTATAACATATAGGCTTTATCTGTCATGTTTTTTTAAGAGATTTTAAGTTGAATAGAAGTGTACGTACAGTTTAAATAGGCTTAAAAAAAAGGGAAGATCCGCTAACTTTCGATTAGATAGAAGATCTTCAGACCCTTTCAACAATGAATAACCTCAGACCGAACACAAGCAACAAGTTTAGCAAAATAAGCGCAACCTAATAAACTATGAATTAATGTGTAATATTGCACAACAAAATTTCGTAGCTTTTCGGAGATAGCTGAACAGTTTAAAATTAGCAAGTTTTTCATAAATATTGCGTAAAATATGAAAAATTAACCTATTAAAACTTTAGCAGATACTTTATGTTAATTAATTAGTTTAAAAACAAATATAATTGCTAAAAAAAATATTACTGTAACACGAAAGGTTTGATTTGACAATAATTTACTATTTTTGTTTATAGGAAAATTGAATTTTTTGTATAAATCTGCCCAATAAAAGTGACTATATTTTTAAATATAGACACTGCACTGTACCTATTCCTATTCCTACTCGTGAACACAGTAGGTACATGTCTGAATTTTTAGAAACAAATACTTTTTTAATGTGGGATATTTTCTTTTTTCCAAAAGCAGTGGTCATGACTTAAATAAATATAGATTACAAAAAGGCGAATTTTATACTTTATATGCAAGATTAAGAAATTATGAAGATACATTTTTTGAGTACACGCGAATGTCAAATATTACTTTCTACTACATATTGGAAAATATATACGAGGAGAATTATTGACAACTTCAACGCCGCCGCCGCAATGGTCACACGCGTAAAGGCTGATTTACATTGATACAGTAGCTGGCGCCAGCATCACTGGATTCCGGCGCTGGATCAGCACTGTATCAATGTAAACTTGTTTCAATCCAGTCCAGCACCAGTATCTAGCACTGGATCGAAATAGACTGGCCGCCTATTTTTCGATCCAGTGACTGCCCCCCGCATGCCGCACAGCCCGTGCCAGTGGCACTGGATCCTTCTCCGTACCTACACTACGCGCCAGTGAACGCCAGTCGCTAAAGCCAATCGTACAACGAAAATGTCATCTAAAAAGTGGTCTGATGAGGAACGTGTAAACTACGCGATCCAGTGCCAGTGCCGATCCAGCGTTGCAATCCAGTGATGCTGGATCCAGCTACTGTATCAATGTAAATCAGCCTGAACCTGTGTGTTAATGACACTCACTGTGTTTGCAGAAGTCAAATTAGGCGACAAAAATAACTTTTCAAGTAAGTCCTCACAGTAATGGATCGAGTTAAACCCGACCGACCAGTTAATTATGAATTAAAAACAACTCAACACAAGTGTTAATGTTAACATTAAACTACAAATATATTGATATATGTAAGAAACGCGTAATTATCCATAAATTTTTACATGAATGTGTTATAAGTAAAATTAATATTTTCATTGCATCCACTCATCCGTGAGGAGGTCTGATGAATTTCATCACAATTCAATTAAAAAGTTTCCCAGTTATGTTTAAATAGATTATTTCCGGTTCAATACACCCTAGGGAAATCATTTGTGAACGTAATTTTTATTTCGTTATCAGCAGACCATATTACATACACGCTGAGCAAAGACTACTCTAGCAAACTGTGGTTCACATATTCTTCAGTATATTTCGATCGAAAATTACTGGTTAGTAATCTTCAAAACGTTATAGTAAGTGGTCATAGTAAATAAAAATCCAACTTCTGGCAAAAGTATAAAAGCAATAAATATGTCAGGTTATAATTTTTGAGGCGTTATAATTTTTTATTTTTCAAAATGAACAAAGTCACGAGCACCAGCTATTGTCACTATATTATGTTAAGAACTTGATTGTATTACTATGTTAAGAACATAAGTAATGTTTCTCCTAATACTAAAAAGGAGACTCCTGTTCATGTAATATACACGTTACAGAGATCAAAAAATAGATTTTCTAATTTTGGTCTTATATCAGAAACGGCTTAGCGAATTTGGATGAAATTTGGCGCACGGATAGTTCATTACCTGGATTAATATACGGGATACTTTTATCCTGGAAAAGATCCTAAAATCCTTAAAAATCTCGGGCACAGTTACAATAAATTTATGTAATTAAACATTTACACGTATCCAACACGTTAGAAGCTTACGCCATATTTTCAATTCTTTTCAGCTACATAATATACATACATACATACATACACACGTTTATGGGTGTGTGTATATAAAATTTGGCACCGATACAAGTTAAGCTCGCGTAACTCTTGTATCAGCAGAATCTATGTAGGTATAGCTTGCCTTTTGTATTGATAGCTAGGAAAATTATTGCCAGGAAAATGTTGGGTGTGAAATTTTTAGACTTTTCTGGGGCACGGTAATAAATTATTGTAAATATCTGGTATTTTTGGAGTACCTACTTAGGTACTGTTGCTCATATTATTTCCTTTGAGTAATATTATTAGCTCTAGTCAATATATTTTCCTTTAAATATTTTTTTTGTTTAATATACCTTTAATAAACTCTTGTACGCCCACGTTAATTTGCACAGTTAATAAATTACAATTTCTAAAAATTGGTTTTTTTTTTCGTTCATACAATAATTTTATATCACAAAATATTAACAACTGACTGTGAACGCCACGCACTCTCGCGACAGGTTGCTAATTAGTTGACATTTAACGAATATTCCAAACAAACTTAGAAGTCAAATCAAAATTAATTAGAGTATGTAAATTTTCTTTATATAAAAATTTATTTGAATTTTAGAAAGAATTAAAATATTTTATTACAGGACAATGTAACAATGTTTTAATTCTATTTATTATTCGCTCTTTACCTTATTATTAAGTCCTCCTTGAATCCCTTCCTACTTAGCAACAGCTGAAGCCACGATAAAAATATTTATTTTTGAAATTCCCAAAATGATCCAAATGGGACATTTCTTGAGGGACGGCGAACTTTCCAGTCGTCTTATGAAAAATCAGTTTATGCAATATCTTTTTATAAACCTGGTGATATAACTTTGAAATAAATTGACACAAAATATATTTTGAAGTTGTAACAATATTGAGTATACTTTGTGTAGGAATAACTTGAAATTCTATTTTTGTCATCACCATTGGTAACCTACTGGGATAATCGCCTTGAGAATAATTATGGCGTCAATCCTAAAATCGAGATTACAACCAATCAGTGTAAAGGTTATTCAAATGAGTAGTTATTCATATGTATTTGTATCATATTATTTTTAACTAGCTGGTGCCCGCGACTTCGTCCGCGTTGAACGATGAAAGGTACCCTATATCCTTTCTGGTGTCCCAGACAACGTGTATGTAAAATTTCATGGTGATCGGTCCAGTAGTTTTTGTGTGAAAGAGTCACAAACATCCATACATCCAAACATACTTTCGCATTTATAATATTAGTACGGATTAGTACGGATACTATACAATAAGCCCATCTTCAAAAATTTCAAATGTGGCATCACTAGCACGAGACTGTTAGTCTTTGTATAAAATACATAAAGTGAACGATTTATAATTTACTAGCGGCCTGGCTCCGGCTTCGCACGGATTCATTTTTTTCTACAAATAGTGTATACAAACATTCCTCATTGATTGCTCTTTCCATTATTAAAAGCTATTAGGGACTTATAGGGCAAATTTTGTTCCAATGCACGTTTGGTCTAGAGGCTAGTAACCCTAGCTGTTAACCAAACGGTCGCGGGTTCGAATCCCGCTAGGGGCGAATGTTTATGTTTTTACCTTTGTACCTGAGTCATTTTACCTTTGTACCTGAGTCATGGATGTTTTGTATTTATAATATTTATGTATTTACAAAAAAAAATGTAATCTCTTTAGTATATCAACTGTTTGGTATCCATAATACAAGCATTAGTTGCTTACTGTGGAACTAGATGGTGCTGTGTGGAATGTGTGAAGATATTTATAGTATAAAAATTAAGAAGCAACGTCCGTATCTTTATTTCAGACATAGAAAGGGAATTTATTAATATAAGGATATACATATTTTATATGTAACGCGCACCTTAGTAATATACAGATATCGTCTTTGACTGTCGGCAATAATATTTTTACGACAAACTCCTAAGAGACCGTCCTGGTTTGCGGCGACGTGATACGAATTCTTTCTATTTTTCATTCATCTACCATTGGCAGACTTAAGTTTCTAAGAATATTCCTTCATTTATCTCTTTTTTTATTATAGAAGGGTTTGCTTTTGGCCAACATCTAGCCGTGTAGCAAAGACGAGGCAGACGATGGAGCGAGCTGACCCAGAAGAAGCCTATTTACTTTAACTTGAAAAAAGATTTCAAATATATGACTAAGTTCCCATCTTTGGTAGTGCGCATTATAAAACTTCATTTAAAGCGCTTAATCGATATGATGAAGTAATTGAATTTGATGTTGAAATCTATGAGTAAGTAAGTATGAAACTAATTTTTAATATCCAATACAACAAAGCAAATATACTCTCCTGTCTATATGTCCTTTCAGTTCTGTAAAACTATTTGATTATGGCGATGATGAGAGGAATAATAATAATAATAAAATTAAAAAAGTAGCTTGGGCCTTACCTTCGGCTCGTAGGTTCAAATTTTTTATAATATTTATTATTTTTTAATTAAATTTAAAAAAAATTAAATTTTAGATAGAAAATAAATACCTGAATAATAAAAATATAATTTTGGCTTTTGAGGGGGGGAACGAGTTAAACAGAAAAATACATAATAATAATAATAGAAGAATAATAATGATAAGGAATAATAATAATGAGAAATAAGGAGGGAATAGAAGTATGAGGTTTGGCGTCCCTTTTTTTAACGTTGGGGACTCCCATCGGCTAAAACCCAAAGGCTTTCGTAGCGCGTCCGTAGACCCGCTACGCACCACTTCTGTCCAGCGCGGAGGCCTCGCATCAATCATCTTCTCAGGCCATTTATTTTATTTATAATATTTTATATTTATTTATATTTGATATAGTACACAAACAGATTTCAATTAAATATTTGAAAACTATAAATTACATGTATATGGATAATTGCACTCTTAACAGTGTACTTAACATGTTTAATTTAACTTAACTACTAATGGTCTTAAATAATTCTTAATTTATAATAATTTCTTAATTTCTACTTAAATATTAGTCTTAATCTGTTTTTGAATTTAGAAAACTTGCCGTCAAATATATCAAAACCGACCTCACACCCGATAACCATATGATTATAACTTCGACACATCATAACCAAGGGATTGTAATAGGATGTGTTGTTTTTATGTGCTTCGATTGAAAAAAATAAAAAAATCAGAGTGAGAAGAACATGATCTGTATTTAATTTTTATCTTAATTGCAGAGAGAAGATTCGGACAATCCCAGGATGAGTGTAATATTTTATGAAGACAAACGATGTCATATCTAATGTGATAACTGTCCAAGACTCCGAAGACGATCAGTATATTTGTGGTACGATCTACAAATAATATTATTATTTATTTTATTTCATTATTTCATGGTTGCCTTCTGTATAAAGACTGTCTTCAACAGGTGCTTCAAAATGGTGCTAAAGTTCCTGAGATATCACTCAAGGTATAAACAAACTCCGCTCTCTCTCTCTATGCAATAGTATATAGAAATAGTATATGTACATAGGAGTAAGCTGGATATAACTTTATGCTTTAGTGCAATGGCTTATTAACCTTTATTAGACTATCGGTTCTAGATAAGTTGATTTCACGGACGGTCGGTGGCAAGTGAATTGCGGTTACAACCCTCTAACTTCTTGTTGAAGTTAGTCACTTAACGTCGCCGGTTACTATTTTGTTTAACGATAATAACTGATAATAGACATTTAACTGGAATATTATGAATATTATAAAAATATACAGTGACAATGCTCTCTAGCACAATCTTTAAATTAAAAAGCCACGAAACATAATTTATTAAATAAGATTTTAATTTATATTTTCAATTGTGTCTTACTTAGCAAAATGAAGTCTCATTTTACTGTAACTTTGAAAATAAAGGAACAAGTGATGCATTCTTTAATGAAGCACCATAAATTAAGATTAAGCACCATAAGAACGCGATATTTCTCTGTTGTGTTCGTTCCTATGAGGTAGTGGTTACTGATACTGATAATCATAATGGTTATAACAATTATGAAAAACCTTCCTTAAGTAACGTTCTTTCTATTAGAGAAAACCATGGGGGACTTTGTTTTATAATAAGTAAGGATAAAAGTTCATCTTTATTCTTAGGGCCTCTTTCACAATGTGTCAAGTAGGCTAACTGCCATTTAAAGTCACCGGTAACCGGGAATGATGGAGATGATATACCTTTGTTTGTAAGGTAAAAGTCCCAAACATTAAAAAGAGTAAACCGAGTGCATAATGTAATAAAACATAAAAATATTTTTAAAAGTAACTAAACAACACTTTACTTGTAGTTGGTGAAAGAGGTTCTTATTCTAATTTCAAATGGAATTGTTAAGTTTTCATTTAACATAGTAAATGCATGTTTTTGTTGTTGAGTTTTCTAGTTTCCCCGGAAAATAATTTTTTATAACTGTTTTAAAAAATTCAAGAGGGAATTTTCAAATATAATACTTGCCATACTCCGGTCGGTGGAACGTAGAATGTAAGTTGCCTTTTTTTATTTAGCTCTACCCAAACAACGACTTTTTATATCATTTGTTTTTTTTTTTATATATGGACAAATTATTTAATGTTTAATTACTATGGAACGGCAATTACTTACAACAGAAATTCTTTAACTTTGTTTAACTATAAGTAATTTAAGTGAATAGAAATACTTTATATAAAATTGTTATATATGTTTATTTTACAAATACCAAACAACAATTTAGAACCGTTTTTCGGATTATATAAACTAATATTAATACATATGTAAAAGTAAGTATGTTTGTTACGATTTCACGCCTTAACTACTCAACAAATCGTGATGATTTTGCATAATACGTTGTCAGGGATATAAACAATATATGTAGGGTACTTTTTATACTTACAGGAAACCTGTTGGAACTACCAAACATCTAACATTGAGATATTTGGTAGATCATCAAATCTACCAAATATATTTAAAGTTTAATAAAGTTTTAATGTCTGTACAGACGTGTATGCACGATTCTTATTCAACGAAAATAGTCTTTTGTAAGTTATGTATAATTAAGTAGGTATTTGGTTCACATTGGTTGAAGTTCTGCTTAATATAAATATAATATAATTCACAAGTTCTTTGAAAAGTCTTCCATTTTCCATTACACGTTTAATAAATTCATAACTTATTTCGTATCTCGTTGGACGGACGAATTTTAACTTCACTGACCATCTGCAGTCTAGATAGGGGAAGTTGCGTCCTGCAAAGTTTCACCCACAAATTTTAGTTCGCTAAAAGCAACACAATTGCTTCTCGTTCTAGAATGGATTGAGTTCTGCACTTAATTGTACCTCGTTGGATAAGGTTTGAATAGAATGAGACCAGCTTGTCACAAAAGGCCTTTATATACACCACGAGATATAGTGTGGCATACATTAACTTACTCCTGTGAGGAGTAGTAGGCTTGTGAGAAAAAAAATATTATATCAATACATATTTAAAAAGGCAAAACAACTCTATTGCTAATGTAAAAAATATAAAATTAAAGCTAAGATTTAACTATACACATGTACGAAAGTAAAAGCTTGATATGTTGATAAATATCAGCCTAGATAATATACCTTTTTAAGGTTTTCGGAACAGGCACTTATCTATATAAATTAAAAAAAATGAACCGCTAATGTGTTGCTAAGCGCAAAATTCGAGATAGCCTGGACCTTAGAGTAATAATTCCAATAATTGGAATTATTACTCTAATATTAACCTTAGAGTAATAATTAATTGGAATTATTACTCTAATATTAACCTTAGAGTAATAATTCCTTGAGTAATAATTTCAATAATTGGAATTATTACTCTAATATTAACCTTAGAGTAATAATTCCTTGAGTAATAATTCCAATAATTGGAATTATTACTCTAATATTAACCTTAGAGTAATAATTTCTTAGAGTAATAATTCCAATAATTGGAATTATTACTCTAATATTCGGCTGGAACGATTCGTTTTTTTTTTAATTTCCATAGTCCTGATTAATATTTCCAGAGAATTACTTTTTCTACTTATTTTTCCAATAATTGGAATTATTACTCTAATATTCGGCTGGACCGATTCGTTTTTTTTTTAAATTTCCATAGTCCTGATTAATATTTCCAGAGAATTACTTTTTCTATATATTTTTTTATTTTATAACTAGCAAACCTGGCCTGGTATTGCACGATTGTATAATTTCCAATTTTTCTCTTCATATTTTTTCCTTCTCGGATTTCGGCGAATATGTGGAAAAAAAATAGTTAAATTGGTGCAGACGTTCTCGAAAATTTAGTGAATTTATATATTTATTTATACTTATATAGATAGATATAATATTTGGTCTACCTTATCATAATTCAAAAACTTTTATTGTCTTACTTCTGAGCACAGGCCTCTTTGTGTAAATGTTATGTGTAGATGTTTAACAATTTAGAGATGTACCCCTTCATATGTCAGGTGCAGGCCTAACCTAGAGTCAAACCTATCTTTGACATAGTAGTAGACATTTTTATATACATAACAACGGATAGGTACTTATATAGAAAGAAAATTCAATTTGTGGGAATAAAATAGTTGAGAGCTGAAGAGCATATCTTTGTTATGAACTGTCACAATATTTGTATAGGAGTCTTGGGCCTAAGTCAATAGACTGCAAATTTTCGCCAAAACGAGTTAAATATTTTTTTGCTAAGTATCCATTTTTATAATATGTAAACTATAGAAACTTCCTAGGCTATATTTTTATTTGTTAAAGTTAATAATAATGGCAACATTGGGAACAAGGGAATATTCTTTTCATAGCTTTAAAAGTGATTTACAAATGAATAATATACACCTAATAGTTTTACAGAAAAAGAAAATTCTAATTTATAGCTACGAAATTAACCCTATATACTCGTTTTTTCGCATGAAAAATAAATTTCATTTGATTTTATACTTCATCAAAATAAAACTAAAATATTTAGTAAAGTGTATCAAAATAAATATGTACTAAATTTATTTAAAAATTTAACTTGAACTTTCTATTTAACAACTTTATATTCCAATTATCTTAAATTATTTACTAATACACTATTTTCTGTTAATTACTAGGTAACTTGTTGAAACTCAATGTTAATTAAGCAATTTAAAGTTAGAACGCACCACTAATTATCAATGTTCACCCCCAAATATACATTTTAACACAAAAAGCCCTCGATTTCTATTCTAAACATGTCTGTAGCCTTAGAATTTATCCCCTCTTTATACGACGCCCCCCTCGTGACCCTACCAGTCGAGTTGTGTCAACGATAACCTATGATAATAATGTTATAAATCTCATACATTTTTATAACTTAATTTGAAACAATTTATACCGGTTTAATATACCGGAGTTTTAGTTGGAATTCATGAAATTTTCATGTGACCCGTCGTTTTGTATACTTTTTCGTATGAAATGTTTACTTGGATGTAGTTACATACATTTTGTGCAGGATTTCAGGGAATTCCGATGACGCTCTCGCATTAAATGTATTATAGAAGAGATTTAGTGTTTGTTTGTTACTGTTTTCTAGGAAAATTGAAAATTTTACGTAATACGATGATGCAATCGGAAATGTTTCCTGTCAGCGAATGTGTTGCGGAACTTCAGAGTCGATTTAGACAAATGCAACCGTATCCGCATCCGCAATAATCAATGCGAATCTTTTGGAAGTTTAGTCGTAAATCTGACAGATGTCCTCAGGATGATTTCTTATGTTAAGGTCGACAGTCTGACATTTCCACTTGATGGTAGGTGACCATCATCACCTACAACATAAGCATCATCATAGGTTCTGCAAGTGCGGTGCCTACTATAGATGGCGTATATGTGATATTATACGTAAGTACATTGTTTTTTATCCTAACTAATATTGTAAATGCGAAAATGAGTTAATTCGTTTGTTATATTCAACCAATATCATCATGAAATTTTACATAAACGTATTGTCAGGGAAAGAGGTATACTTAGTACAGAAAATCCCGAGGAATCATCTATACCAATTTTATAAAGAGGAAAGATTTGTTTGTTTGTTTGCATTGAATGGGCTCCGAAACTAATGGACCGATTTGAAAAATTCTTTCACTCTTGGGAAGCTGTATTATTAGCTAGTAACATAGGCTATATTTTATAAAATTATGCGGGCGAAGCCACGTGTAACAGCTAGTCTAAGAATAAAAAAAAAAAATCAATGCCTGACCAAAATTATATAACCAATAAAGATTTAATAAAGGTTTTAAACCTAAAGAAGGAACTTCGCATCTATGGCGTTCACTACTTTGATACTCAAATGGTTATTGAAACATGATTAAATGATATTGTATATTTAATGTGTCAAAGAAACATATTCTAGTTTAAAAAGGTTCATTCCAATGTCCTATTAAATCGGTTCAATCATGTTTTTTATTTTACTATCCTTTGACAGAGTGCGCTCGTTCTAACCGATACTCTTACAAAAAAGAAAAGGCTTTCGTTGCTCCGTTTCTGTAAAGATAACGCTCCAAATGCAGTCTATCTATTACAACATCAAATGAACATAAATTATTGAAATAAATTATATTTTATTATTATTATAATATTTATGAACGTGTATATTATATTTAATAATAATAAAATTTATTTCACATATTGTAGATCCTCATATAAATTTATTAATTCAAAATCTGTTTTATACTTATTACAGTATTTGGCTTGATCACATTTTCATATAATTTTTTTTTATAAATTTAAAATTTAGACTCGAATTTATAGAAATTAAATAAATTTGAATAATTTTTCCTATGCTCAGAAACTGTTTCCTATTTAGGTCAGTAGAATGCGACGCCCTTGGTTTACACTACTTTGAGTTTATAAGCGATGGGTGCCATAAGCCGGAGACAACTTTGGATTTTGGATTTTATTTCTAATATTTATTATAAGTCCCTCTATAAAAAAGTCACCCGTGTATTATTTACTCTCATTTATTATTTGAAAATTTAACATTCAAAAGGCATTTAAAAAAAATCCAAAACGTCACCTTGTATCAAATTCGAAAATACCATTTACAAGCTAATATTTAATCAAACTACAAAATAAAACCTTCTATAGGATTTAATGTAATTTTTCCATACAAACTTTTTTTCCTTGCCCGGACTAACTACCATGATGCCTATCATGTCAACTACCAGTTCACCTAATATATGTTTTTTTTTTATTAGAGGTGGATTTGCTTTTGGTCAGCATATAGTTGTGTAGCGAAGATGAGGCCTATGATGGAGCGAGCTCACCCAGCTTTGTGTTATAATGAGTTCGGAAAATAGACGCCGACAGTGAGTTCCAAACTCCCTAACATCAAGTTAGATTTGAAAAATCAAATTATAAAATTTAATAAACGGATAGGTATCTAGAAATTTTTAAATAAATTAATTTCTAAGACATTTCTAATATTAATGGTAGATTGTAAATTAATTAAGTATTCTCACACTTAGGCTTGAGAAATTTGCAAAAGTCTTGAAATTCCTGTAGACAGTTGAAAGTTTGGATGGATCTTTCAAAGTTTGATTAATCTAAATATAGAAAATACCACTCGAAGATAAACCGATTAAATACGAAATTTCAAAAATCTTGAAATTAGTTTAAATAACTGTATCTGTAATTTAGAAATTGATAACTGGAATTAATGTAGGCGCCTTTATTAAAGTTTATATAAAACTTTATTTAAAATTCGTTTTACGTGTATGAAATTTATACCTGTGATCGGAATCATACTTATTCCTAATTCTAACATGCTAATTCCTAATTCAAAACAGTATCATCGGCCAACAATAATTGTATCCGATTAAGTCAGCTAATATTTTAATCTTATTAAATTAAATCATTATTAATAATTTATGATACCTATAATAATGATTTCACGTTTATACCTTTTTATAATATTAGTATAGATATGCGAGACAACCAGTGCAACAAAAAAAAAAAAATTGATAATCTACAGATAGGAAACAGTATTATAAAGTAATGCTATCTAAGTAATAATATTAATTAATAATAATAAACTTTATTCATAATTTTACCTCTAATCCAATAAGCAACATAAGATAGAATAAAATCACAAATAAAAAAAAAAAAAAAAAAAAAACTGACTAAATAATAATAAGCTATTCACATATTAGATCCTATTTAATTGGATCCCTGACTGAAACTATTCTTAATGTATTGTCGGAGTCAGTGATGCAAATCCGGATATAGCGACGGGCTTCCGACCAATTCTTTAAATCAAAGAATGCGTTAAAGTACAACCACTTAGCGTTTATTTGCTTCCACGTGGATATTAGATAACACTTATTTACAAATTAACAAGTTAACAAAATAATTAAACTATGACAATCGTTTATTACACTTACAAAATCTCAATTTAAAAAATCGGTTGTATTGAAACCGACAAGTCACTTGGCGAGAAATGTTCTTCTTTTCTTTCTAAAAAGTACTTTTTAGAAAGACTTTTATCCCAGCTAAGGGCCACGTCTAAGCGAGCGGAACCAAAATCGCTTATCCAATCAGCCTCGTTGAGTTTCCAGTCAACCAACATTACAATCTTAAATAACGTCCAATCAGAAAGAGCATACGCTCATGTTTAACAGGTTGACCAACTTAAAAATTGAATCAAAAATGAAATGTCGCCATTTTAAATAACAATGTTGCCAGATAGAAAATTGAATGTAGGACGATAACAGTAACTCTGTGTCGGCCACTCATAGACTACAACCAATCGTTGCGAACTGGTGGCGCCACCTTTACACTCCGACATATTATAATATAGTAGGCGAAGTAATTACTTGTTCAACTATCTCATAAGGTTCTTTAGAAGTGAATCAAAACTCGTATGTTAGACGAGCTACATAGACTGCCTTAATTGCCACTTTAACAAGTCATCTAAATTGCTGAATATTACATTATCTTTAACACTGTAAAACGGAATGTAAAGTAACAAGTATAAGTTGTAAAGAACATTTATTGTCATACCAATTAAATAAAAAATAAAAAATACAATTTAAAATGGGTCCAATTTAAGTGGAATTAATAAAAAGTAGCCTACATGTTAATACGTGTAATCAAGTGTTTGTGTGCAAAATCTCATCTAAATATTTCCAGCCTTTTTTTGCGTAATTAAATAACCAACAAAAATATATTAACCTACAATTTTATTTTCAAACGTTTTAAAAAAAATTAAATCAGATGATTTTAATTATCTGTAACAATTATTTTGAATAACGTTTCAAGTGAGAGGGATATTGACAAAAAAAAAAACCGTGAGCAATTTAAAGATGTAACAAATGAAGCAGAAAAAGTAATGGAAAATTGTAACGCGAAGTCGGTTCGGGAAGTTAGTATTGAAAATGCAAATTGTGTTTACACAGGGAATGTCGTCGAGTGAGTCAACATTCAACAGAAATTTGGTGGCGATGCTTTTCTATTATATAATCAAATTCGATCTCCAAAAATCTTGGAAAAGCTTACGAAATGTTTTTTGGGGTTGAAGTTGATGGTAAATAAATGTATATTTTAATTATTTTTTTTTTTCAACTGATTATTTCGAGTATTCTTCGAGTAAATATTCTAAAAGAAATCAAATACATAATTTTCATAGTTCACTTTGCTGGTAAGTGGTAAATGTATAACTCATTTTTTACCATTTGTATAAGGTTCGCCTTTTCTAATATTTTAATACTAAATGCAACCACGAATACTTTAAATATTCGTTTAAATATGTCGTTTTACGAAAATTTTATACAAATCGTGAATTCCATTAATACTTATGGTAGTAGGTCGTCGAGAAACGTTACAAATATTCTCAATTTCTAAAATGATGAAGCTTCTCAATGTTTTCGCACACCTTGACCTAAATGTACAGTCGGTGAGGAAAATTAGAGTGCTTTTCTAGAAGTTCGTTTCGCGAGAAATATAAAGAGAGTACAAGTTTTTAAAGCTTATTTTCAGATGGAAAGAAAATCAATATTATGTACTAACCAATATTCAGATGACTTAAATAGTTTCCTTATTTAGAATTTAGAATAATTCTAATACCTGTGATAGTTCTTAGATATCCCAAATTTTTTCTTTAATTATTTATCTTATCCGTTTATTCATTTAAATTTAATCGTTATATAGCTGTATTTTCTAGGCAAAGGTAGCAAGCTCCCTTTCAGAATAATTTTTACATGTCAGACTGTTCCTTTTTCGATATAATACTTCTAAATACAATACTGGATCGATACCTTTGTGATCGACGGTACCAAAATTGGTCTTGGACAAATTTATACGATTTTCAAGCTGTAACTAACTGTCCATGATCACAATATTGTAATAATCATTAACGAATATCGTTACAAGTGATTTCATATATTTAGATTATCCAGTTAGATTGGATGATACGTTATCATGAAATATATTCACTACACATTCGTATTTTTAGTGCGACTGTACAGTCGACACCTGCTTCAAATTTTCCATTTAACAAATTTAGCACCTCGCAAATTCTGTCCGCAGTATCTTCAGCTCGACTTTCAGTTGCAGAAACATATACACGAAGAAATAAAAGATTCTCCTTACACGAGTGTAATCCAGGAGCATGTGCCGCGAATGGTCAGGGAGATAAGGCGGTTAATTTATTGCGTTTCAATACCTTTTTACACGGATATATAAAATAACATAACTAAATGTTGGTAATATTTTCATCGTAACTGTAACTTTAAATTTCAAGAATTATATATCTCAATATACATAGGCATATTTTCTCCGATTTATTAACGGGTCGTGCTTAGTCTAATGCCCCTAATCCACAATCTAAATGGGTGTGGATGAGATAACTAATTTAATTTTACTAATATGGTAAAATGAGCTTATGTGTATGGTGATGAATAATACACAACCCAACCATGCTGATTAAACGTTGGATCAAAAATCAGAACAATAGAAGTTAGGAACAACTTCACTTGTCGAGTAGTAGTTGATTTCTGACACGTACGAGTAAAATACCAGGTGTACAGGAGAATATGAGGGGGGGGCACGTCGCACCTAAACAGCAACCAAAGTGCTGTTATTTAAAGTTATTCTTCTGAAGGAAGTGGTTATGTCGCCAAGCAGGCTCCCCAGTTAAAGACTGCGGAACGCTGTAAGATTATTTTATTTTACGAAGGTGGTAAAAAGAGCAAACACTTGTCAAATAAGAAACCAACACATATGAAAAGAAAACCTCTGAACAATATCTTGTAATTAATACCAAATAGATTAAACATCAACCATCTAACATCTCATGCGACTACATATTTTTTAGAAAGAGGTATTTAATAAATTTCTTGTGTAGCATTGCTATTGCTTTAAGTACCTCTTGTCTCTTCTGCTTTTAAATTAACAAAAGATGTAACTCATATTCCAGAAAATCTATATCCGCGATCCTCGGGGCTTTCAACAACGGCCAGCAGATGTTGAGAATTTAGTTTCGCTCACGTGTTATTCTTTCTGGTTATTTATTTCTTGTACCGGGCACTAGTTCTTCTATTTTTAAGGCTTGCACTTTATTTTTTGGCTGTCCCTCCATTTTTATTGCTATTCTTTTCGTATCCTTTTTTAAAATAACGTTGCCTGATATCAAAAGCAACGACACTAGACTTAGTGTTGAAGTACATTTTTAGACAATTCCTCGGGAACCTAACATTTTTACAGTATTCTATATATGTCAATCCAGGTAATATCAATTAAGTCGTTTTTACGTGAAATATTAACAAACATCCATACATCAATCCTCAAAAACTTTCGCATTTATATAATTAGTAGGATAACACAAGTGTTTTAATTATACGGTGGTCTCCTGTAAGGAGTTGGATACTGTCGCCTTATGTGCACCTGATGCTGAAAGCAATGTGTTCTCTCTAATAGCCCAATAGGAAAATTTTCAGTTTCAGTTCAAATAAACTACACAATGAAAAAAAATTTGCTAACCTTCACATGAATATAATATTGTCATTAATTGCTTTTATTATATGCAACATAACTTGTGTAGCAGAGTCTGCGACCGTCAACTTATTAATCCCAAAAAGGATATCCCTGAACTACATTACAGCTCCGATATCACTGTCGGTTAATTAACTTACTATCCCTAGAAATCCGTTTCAATTCCATAATAAATTTGCTCAAGCGCAAACCCTAACGCGTCGCGATAAGGTTCAAAATTCCCAACAACAATTCCGAATGGTGTTCGGATGAAACCAATTACACTGGCTTAAACTACGCAAGTGGAGAATGGGAATAGTTGTTAAAATACATGTCCTATGGAGACGATCTACACTAGTGTAAAGACGAATGGACGTTGTCGGAATAATTGGTACGATCCTTAAGTGTCTTCGGTCGATATGAAATTAGAGGACGCACTCAGTATAACGAGTATGCGATCTATTGGGCTAATGCTATCCACGAAATAGTACGGAGGGATCAATTTTATCAGAATTAAATTTTAAGGAATCAATATAGGCACTAACTTTATTTTCACAGTACATTAAAAAAAAATTAAACATACTTACTTTCATTTTAATTTATCACATTGGCAAATTTATGAAAACTAGTGGCTAAACTTGAGTAAAAAAAAACTCCTATTTCCAGGCTCTATAAAATAAATGATTCTTTTAATGTGCTTAAATAAATAAGTTACTAAACGACGTACTGCAATAATTATCTATACATATATTTAAATAATTACTCACATAAAAATTGTTTTTAATGTACAATAATAAATATAATTTTATTGAAAAATTTTTTTTTTCTTTTTCAATTAATTGTGTTTCTACAAAAACAATTATGAAAATAATTATACATAATTTTACAGTGTCCGCAGCACACTTGCAAATTCTGTGGAGTTGCTTGTGTTATAGGCGACATTAGCCACCTACTTTCAATCGGATCGTCAGCCTGTCTGACGACCTTAACATGTAAAAATATTTTGTGAAAAAAAAAAACAGATAAAGAAATATATTTAACTGTGTTATAGGCGAAGTTAGCCACCTACCTTCAATCGGATCGTCAGTCTGTCTGACGACCTTAACATGTAAAAATATTTTGTTTCAGAAAAACATTTAAACATAATATCATTTTACCATATTAGTATTAGTATAACTATGTAACTTATTTTTACAATAACAAAGAAGGGCTGGCAGTCTATCTATACTTGACCGTGGGCGGTTACTATATATAGAGTATGAAACATGGTGGTATATGGATGTTTCTCGTAGTAAATAATCGACGTTTAATCGCCAGTAACAATTTAAGTAAAAGCCTACATATTAAAGTTGCAAAAGTTCTTTTATTACATTCAGCTTTTATGTGAGTTTAAGCAACAAAGCTACCAAAGTAAGGATTCATTACACATCCGTCTGCAACCGTAAGCTTGTTGACTACACTAAGTCACAGCTAATCCTAGTTTAGAGGCTGTTAAGCGTACCAACAGAACAAAGCTGGGACCGGTCCAGGTATAATAAATTTCAAGATAATCCTATACTATGGGCTACCAGGTCATATAGATTACACTTGAATTATATTTTCTGACGTGATATACAGCTATTACCTCAGGACTACTATTTATTATTACGCTTTGAAATAAAGGACAGAAAGGTCCATTGTACAATGAAATACACGTTTCGCATTTAGAAAAATGTACATTGAATGTGGAATCCTAAATAAAATTGTAAATGCGAAAGTGAGTTTGTTTGTTATGTAACACTTTTTCGCCTTAACTACAGAACCGATTATCATTATCATGAAATTTTTCAAGAACGTAGCCAGGGATACAGAAAATGACGTAGGGTACCTTTCATTCAGAAAAAAAGTATTATTCTCGAGGGATCGAAAATAAATGTGAGCAATAGAGATTTAATAAAAGTTTTAACCACTTATAAAAGGGACACGAACGAAATTGCGGCTAAAAGCTATTTACTTATATTTTCTTTACAGTAGGAACCAGTATGTATTTCTAACAGTGGTGCAAATTTTATTAGAGTTTAAAGTATTATGATATTAAGTTATTTTTTTACCTGTTTTTGTAATTTCCGGCAGGCAGTCTGACGATTCACTTGATGGTAGGTGATTACCGTTGCATATTAACACAAGCAACGTATAGGATCCCAGAGTCATTTAACCCTTACCTTATAATTAATCCCTGTGGTGATGCTTGTGTCCTAGGCAACGCTATATAGCCACTTACCAACCCTTTATAAAAAAAAACAGTACACTGTTGGACATAGGCCTCAACGAAGACCGTCAAAATGCAATGCCCATCGTCTTCGCGCGGCCTTTATGTCGTCAGGCTACCTAGTTGGGAAGCATTCAACACAGCCTCTCCAGCTCTATGAATAATAGAAGATCCTTAATTAATAATTTTATTTGAAAACAAATGAAATGTAAACAATTCATTAACGATAACTAAAGCAGCAAGTAGCGAGGGTACTTTGTCAGGTCGAAGGTATTTACAGTGGCCCGAAGCGTCTAAACACCCATAATCTCTTTGAAAGTTACCTAACACCGGCGCAGCGAGGTGAATCGATAATGCAAATTTTATGTAAAGAGACAGAGCCGAGGGGGCAAATTTTCGAAGGGAAACCTTCGCCGATCCAATCAGGGAATCTTAATAATATGTATCGAATGTTTAGTTAACGCAGGCATGCCCCTACTATTGTTTATATTGATGTGTGTATTTATTATTGAATAATTGATTTCTGGCAAGGCTATGGTAACAGTGTGGGCAGTATGGTAAACAAAAGTTTGAGACTTTTGTAAGAAACTTATGAATTTTCATTCTCACATGTTAGTAATGATCATTTGCTCCAACGGCGCAGGAAGACATTCAGAGGAAACCTGTTCCATGACATTAGCAAGTAACTCTAGCTGTTAACCAAATGGTCGCGGGTTCGAATCTCGCTAGGGTCAAATGTTTATGTGTTAACATTTTACCTTTGTACCTGAGTCATGGATGTTTGTTATATTATTATGTTAACAACACTATAAGTATGTTTGGTGTGGTTGCTTAAAAAACTAAGTCTGCCGTTTTTGAAACGTAACTATTAATGTTTAAAATTATTAGAAAACTCATCAACAGATCGCCTCATAGTTAAGGTGTTCACTTTATAAAAGTAGCAATATCTGAGGATACTGACCTTCCATTTCCAGTTCATATAACTTTTTCCCTATTTTAGTTCTTACTAGAACACGATCATTATTATAGCTGAAAATTAACACATCTATATATATATATATATATATATATATATATATATATAAATGATATGTTGGTTTGTGTATGCTTCAAAAACTCGAGAATGTGTAGACTGATTTCAATTCGGTTTTCACATACTCGTATGGAAAGAGGGATACACGGGGAATATTCTTATAATTCTTAATATTCTTAATTCGAAGCCGGGACCGGGTCGCTAGTAATTTATATTATTATCATCCAATTGCATCGAAAGTAGTATATCAAACTAGATACTTAGTAACCTTGAAATGAACCTTGGTAGACTTAGAATATAAACAAATGGTAAGGACCTATTTAAATAATATGTGTGAGGTGGATGTTTGGAGTGAGCAAGGCCTGTTTGTACATTGATATTAATTTTGGGGAACACGGATAATGATACGGTGTATAGACAATGCTTACATACTATTTAGTTTGTTTTTGTAACATTGTTTTTAGTAGCTTTTAGTGAAAATAGAATTGATAATAGTATTTTTTGTATCATAATTTATGTTGGATCTACAATATTTTTTCCAAAATAAATGCTTGCCTCACCAAAATAAAAATAAAAATATATTTTTTCAATTCAAGTTATTCACGTTTTTGACATTCGATTCGATGAAAGGTAAAAAGAGATTTTGAAATTAAATCTAAGCAGTTGTTACGAGTATTTCTTTATACTTGAGAAATTGACAGGAAATGACAACCTTTTATGTCAGTAAGACAATGGTAGTCTCATTATTTTGCCACCGCCATTGCCAAGCCTCAACTGATGACTGTTGAAACTGTGACCATCCTTTTATAAATAAATTAAGTTATAGAGATATAAAAATAGGTTTTAAAATTTTTGTCTGATTGTGCGTTTGTGCACGCTACTCCCAGAATTGGCTTAACCGTTTTGAATGCGATTTTCACTGATGTAGCAATTTAAGCAATGTAGCAAGCTTCCCTTACATTTAATGTTCATGGCAATAATCCAAATATCACACTTCAATATACTTAGCAAGTAGTCCACATACTAAGTCTATTGAATATAAATTATATAATAGTATTAATATAGAAAATAAAAAATTGGTATTGTTTTCTTACTGAGTAATTAAAATCTAAAATGTGATTCAAGTGAAAATTAAAACTAACTTGAAAATATTACGTCAAACAAACTGTACCATAGAAGCCATAAAGCTTGTGTTGATTAATTTAAACTTAATTAATTTAAAGCTATGCCAAAGTTTCAATTTGGAAGATCGTAAAGTAAATTGTCAGAAATTGACGACCCTGAATTAGGTTATACATTAATACAAGCACTGGGATTCCTAATTTACTAGAGATAGGTACTTAAAGAAACTTATTTACAATAATACATATTTTATCTTTATAACAGGATGTAACGTTATATAAAAAGCTTACTGAGACAAAATTGAATTTCTCAAGGGATGCCACCTACATAAGGAAATCTCGACTTGGACTGATGATACGTTTTTATTACAATATATGTATTTATAGGAACATAAAATAAGTATGTAATATTCAAATGAAACTCTATGATTATTGTTCAGTAGCGACCAGATCGGGTTCGTATGTATAAGGGTGACGGAAAATTAGGATATATCATTAACTGGAGACCAGCTCTTGTCTTCGCTTGGGGTGCAATTTTTATATATACACACCTTCTTCGTTTATCCCTCTTTCCATGTGTGAAAATTTTATTAAAATCGATCTAGCTATTCTTGAGTTTTTGTGAGACTAACACATGGCGAATTATTTTTATTTTATATAAAGATTACTTAGTATTATTGGCAGGGCACACTGCGTTACGCAATCATTTTAACAGTCCGTCTGGCGGCAGGAACTACCCTCCTTTCAGAAGACCACCATAAGATAACAGCATATGCTATTAATGCTCACTCACCGGCAGTGAGTCAGAGATACCAGAGCCAATCTCCTTATCCCTTCCTAATTCCTTATCCTTAACCCTCTAAGGACCTTAGTCCTTAGTCCTTAGAAAAGGGTAACCTTTTCGGATTACATATACATATATATAAATTTTCAGGTAGAACATACTTCGTACTGTAACTGCTGTATATAAATTAAAATCCTGTAAAAATGTGTACGTGCGTGTAAAGTTTTATTTTTTATCTTTTTAAAACCCTTCACACACATGCGCACACGCACGCAAACACACACACACGCACAGACACACACTCACAGACACACACACACACAGAGAGAGTTAAACTTGCATTTATCTTCTTGTATTCTTTAATTAACTTGTATGCTTACAGAAAAACTATGAAATAAATAGAACTCCTGAGACAATTTATCGTATCTGTGACACTCAAACTAATCTTTAACTGAATATAAAGACGTAAATATACATGAAAAATTTTCAATAGTACAAATAGTGTTCCCACATAACGTAACTAGGAGTGACGTGATTAAGTTAGGACGTGTCAAATTGAGTCATAACTCCGAACAAACTTGGGCCCGCCGCGAACCGAGTTGGAAGTGAATTTGTAACTTCAGTTGCCCCACGGCGCGGTGTCTTGTGAATATGCGTTGATTGTGCATAAAGATTGGCTTCAATATTTTTGTATGAAAGAAGATGGAGAGGTATATTGGTTATTAGCAAAGTTAGCTGCTGTAAATTGTGAGGGATCTCGATTCTTCTCAAATTGTGAGGGTCACAAACGGTGCTGGCTAAAAATGAGCACTGCAAGTGCTTGTCTAGCACCTCAGTACAATGCTGAGTGAGTATCCGATTCACTGCCGCGAAGACACACACATCTTTTATCTGGTTTTTCTTAATTTCTGTCTTGTGGTTTTCGTATCAGGTTTGTGTCTTTGTGTTGCGTGCAGTGAATAAAATTCTATCTTTCTTTCTTTCTTCTGTATTCCCCTTTTTTATTGATCAAAAACTAGATTTCAAAACACTAGA
This sequence comes from Synanthedon myopaeformis, assembly GCA_944738685.1. NCBI lineage: Eukaryota > Metazoa > Arthropoda > Insecta > Lepidoptera > Sesiidae > Synanthedon > Synanthedon myopaeformis. Next base: position 10,255,765 of record OX122922.1, on the reverse strand, counting down.
TTTTTACTTTGAATGCATTTAGTATATTCTCGTTCATGTCTACTGCGCAAGTGTTTAAAGTCTGAACAAAGCCAAATTTAACTAAGTTCTTAGCAACATCCTTTCTAACAAGTTCTTTTCAATTGTTAAGAACTAACACTAATTACTCAATCGATGCTATGAAATTTTCTCCCTACATCAATAGATGTATTCAAGTGTTTATTTTATTATAAGGCTACGCAATCTTCTTCTTCTTCTTCTTCTTCTTCTTCTTCTTCTTCTTCTTCTTCTTCTTCTTCTTCTTCTTCTTCTTAAAGTCCTTTATTACTGGAGGTGGGCTGAAAGCTCTGAAAACTTGTGCCTATCCTGGGCCAGAAGGAAGATGTTCTGCACTGGACTTGTATTATTATCTGATATTACATAACCAGGATTTTTTCCGCCTGTCCATGTCCCAGATATTAAATTTTTTCGCTTATTGTTTAATACTGTGTTTTAAAGTTAAGACTGTATTCAGATGACAAAAGTTCTATTGTTAGCAAATTAATCTACAGCAATAATCATCAATAATGTTAGACAAATACGAACATTGATACTGATAAATACTATCCATTTTTTCAATACAAAGTCAGTTATTTTATAAATTATTCAACATCTGTAGATAAATGTAATATATTTACAGTCAAGTACGAAAACCTTCGTTAGTTTTCAAATTCATTGGTAGACATTTAGTAACTTTGGAAACCAAATCACTAAGCAAACATCAATGTTTCGTATGAAATGAAACGTTGACATGACTAACAATTGCCCTGTCAACTTTATGCAAATCTGGACATTAAGATGACGAACCTTTTCTTACCCCGACTGTACATAGGCACTGCAACGGCTATTCATTACAATATATTAATAAATTTCTGTGTAATTATATCGTTGACATTTTCACGAGCTGTCCACTAAATTAGTCTTATCCTCTAGCTGTTGCTCTCACAATAGGATTATGGTGAAAACTGAAACTGAGTTCTGAATTAATCTCAGTACGGCGAACTTTGACAAAATTTGCCGGATCCGTTGGTAGGGATTGAAAATTGCATTAGGTAGTAATACACTTGGTCACTTCGGTTCTTTATTTTAATAGATTAATTTAATGGAATTCAATTAGGCTGTGTTCGTTGGTTCTGATAGTAAGATATTAAAAGATAAAAATGAAACACAAGGAGAATGAAAAATACATGTATTATTGTTATAATTGTAACATTTATTAACGGTCCTTCCCATTAGAAAATTATGAGAGAAGCCATACAGCAGAGAAGTCCAGCAGTGGACGTCTGCTGAGATGATGATGGATTGGTTTTGGTTGTATAGGGAATGACTTAATTAGTGTCAATATTACATATAATAGTCTTTTCAAAGTTCGAGTGAATAGGCATCTTCTGGGTGAGCTCGCTCCATCTTAGGCCTTATCCTTGCTACACAGTTGGTTGTTGGTCAAGAGCAAACCCATCTTTTATATAAAAAAAAAAAACATTGTAAAAAATTTTGTATCAATAAGATTCAAGAAATAAATGCTTGTTCACGTTAACTCGCTAGCGCGGTGGCGGGCGCGGTCACGAAATATCAAACACACTGCATAATATGCAAGTGTTAACTTACAGTTACAAGGTTGCGGAGGAGCGCGCGATTCACTCGCGATGACGTCAGGTAAGTTCAACCAGTTTGAACTTTTCGCTAGAAATGATGTCACGTCTTCATTATGTCGTTCAATATAGAGGAGTTTATCATTAAAAATAAAAGATCGTCGTCTTTTCTTTTCAACCTCTGATAATATGTCACACTCGCGCAAACGCGTGGCGTTCAATATGTACATGAGCTCGCCACATCCACCGCGACCGCACCCGCCAACGCGCCCTCGTGTTCTACTTGAACAAGCACAGAAGCTGCCTAGATCTAGTATGGGAGTAATGATATGGAATTTAAGAGACACTATATGGACAATAAGACAGACAATAATGGACCAAACAAAACCCTTTATCATCTCTTAAACATGTCGGTTACTGTTCATTTTATAAGTCAACAATGCACTTTACATTCTCCAACTTCCCATCAACATAGGCTAATCTTTATATTTAAAAAAATAATATTTTTAAACACACCGTATCATAACTGAAAAGAAAATCAATAATAAGTCATATTTGAACACAAGGGCGTCTGATTCGCGACACAGAAACTTCTTGATTTAATTGTAAAACTTGTATTTGGCCTCACTCTTATCGTGTGTGGTGGCAAAGTTTAGCGCGAGTTGTACGAAATTACGGCATCCATTGTATGAGTTATACGAAAAAGTTGGATCGCACATTGTTCAGCTGATTTCTTATATTTATTATCTACCTAATATTTAGTGGTAAGCATATCTCCATATTTATATTTAGAACTAGCTGTCTCACGCAACTTCGTCCGTGTAACTTTATAAAATATAGCCTATGTTGCTCGCTGATAATATAGATTTCTATAGGTGAAAGAATTTTTAAAATCCGTCCAGTAGTTTTTGAGTTTATTCATTACAAACATACAGAAATACAAATCTTCTCTCTTTATAATATTAGTATAGATAATGTTTCAGTATAACTTTTTAATGATTAGACGTATTTACTTAAAATAATTTAATATTTAACTGAAATATGGACTGAATTTTTTTGATTAATTTAAATAAATTAAAAATATCGAAGTATCTTGCCATGTTCTTTTCATAAGAATGGAATTCCCGTGGCAATTAGCAGTTACTTAGATTTGTCCAAATGTTCTTAATTTGATTTCGATTAGGCAATAGCCTGAAACCCAAAAAGTAACTTATGTTCAACGCACTAATGTCGAGCTCCCAATAATTCCCTCAGAAACAATTTAGGAAGGTGTCCATTAGTTGTTTCAACAAATAATTCGTTCACTAACCAAATAGTAACTTTTCACAAAACAACTGTTCTCGTTCCGATCATGTTTAGCTTCTAAGCGGAATTCTCAAATCTCTTAAGCCGTGTCCGAAATTCGTTTATTTTCGTTTAAGCTAAAATGTACTCTAAATGCATTATACGTAGGGATGATTTTAGCAGCTAAAGATAAATTTGTTTGTGACGAAATGTGTACGAATTTGACTGCTAACTTTATTTTAAAAGCGACAATCACCGAACTAGTTCTAGAACTAATTGTGGAGATTAAAGTTCGGGTCCTCTGCTAACTTTAGTAATGTATTTGAATTTTGCGAGTTTTGGATTCGAGACCTTTTATGAGTCTTAAATGCGATCTTAATCGTTGCGTAATAATCAAAACCAATTTTTATGATATGTTCAATAAAAATTAGAACTATTTAGTTAATACATTTGAAACATGCTTTAATAAAATGTAAAAATACACAGAGAATATTGCAATTACTTACGATCAGAAGATCGGCTACATTTCATCCAGAAAAAGAGTACTGTTCCCAAGGTATCACCTATAATATATACTTAATAAAATAAAAAAACTAACGCCTGGCCAAAGTGTTCCAGCAACAAGAGGCCAAGTGTTATATTGCTTAAGTATATATTTTTTATTTTTCAACGCGGGTGGTGCTAGTTACAAATTTTATTTTAACTATCACCAGCTAGTTAAAATATAAATTTATATGTTACACATAATTTTAATGAAAATACCCAAAAAAAAATATTTTTTTTTTCAATTACTTTTATTAAGATGGAGCCTTTGTGCATGTTCTAACGGCTGTACAATAGGTAGTCGCTTTTTTTTTAATTTTTCTATTGTAACTCTAGCCTAAGCCTTTATTTATATCAAAATTATGAAATATGTTTACAAACAAATAGGAAACAGGATCCCAAATTTTAGCTACATTTATTTTATTTATTATTTTAAAGAGCAAACACACTCATATATCGTGGGTGTACATTGGGCGCCAGACATTAATTCCGTTGATGGTGTAAAACAAATTAAAATGCATTTCGTCTGCAGTCATAAATAGTTCAGAGTTACTGCTCACTGAGTTCGTTCGAGTACTTTACGTGTTATAATAAACCTTACAAATTGATGTACGGTTATGTTAAACTTTGAGAACCTACGTGTACCGTTCGGTTAGCTTAGGGTGCTTCTCCACATACTCTATTGGCCTCGATCGACACGTCCAGTCGATATAATATATCTCGATCGATAAAGCGCATGTGCGTCGCTGCTACATCTAATCAATCGGGTACGTTTTATATTTTATCGATCGATGTCGATCGTGGGCGCATTGCTACACCAAATTGCCATGGCCAAATGGGCGTCCCGATCGAGGTCGATCGAGCATGTGGAGAAGCACCTTATTACGGTTTATGATACATTGGTGGGCTGTGAGTGTTGCATGTTTGAGAACCACCGCATCTTATGCCGGCATTATGAAAGTTGAGTGGTCAGTAAATAAGACTTCTAAAGCATGAAGTCGGCTTTTACGCTACAAAGCATCCTCAACAGCATATAGCGATTATAGACAGGTGGAGTTAAGTATTAACTACAATGGAAGTTAACATTCTATATTCTAGTTTTTATATCTAATACTAGCTACACGCTCCCAGCTTTGCCCGGGTTCAAAATAAAAACTATCCTATCTTTTAAGTTGGATTAAATTACACATAGTTACTAAGTTTTTTCAAAATCGGTTCAGTAGTTTAGGTGTTCATCGGTGACAAACAACGTGACACGAAATTTTTATATAATATACTAGCTGTACTATAATACGCGACTTCGCCCGCGTAACTTTGTAAATTATATACTAAAACCTTCCTCGAGAACCACTCTATCCAGTGGTGAAAACAGCATGAAAATCGGTGCAGTAGTTTTTGAGTTTATCGCGAACAGACAGACGCGGTGGAGGACTTTCTTTTATAATACGAGTATGTAGTGATACATTTCCAAATATTGAATATAGTTTTGACGTGCAAGTTAAAATCTTATATTTATCTTAAAAATAAATATAAAATTGAATTTATATTTAAAAAATGTAAAACTAAAATAAAAATTTATTAGTAAAACGAGTGAAATGTATTATTAGAATACTATACAAATAATATAAAAATGAATCGCTAAATGTGTTCGTAGCCTATTAAATTATTAGCTAAGTATATTATTATTAGCAATATATTTAAAAATATTTATTTATAGTAACTTCACTTAATATAATTCCCTGGATTATATTTAACTACATTAAATTAGCCGGATTATCGTGTAACAACGTCTTAATTCATACAAGGTCTCAGAGAATAACATCTAATGTTAGCTCTATTATAAAGGGGTGTTCACACTGAGACGCTTAAGAAGCTTACATTAGTCGCGCGAGCTGGTCCCATCCTGCTGCTGCCGACATGAATCGTTTGCGATAACATCAAAACTCACTGTGTGACTAGGGGTGGGAAATTTATTATAAAATTATCGATACTTATAGTTTTTATCCAGTCTGGAAACTTTAGTTATTAAGCACTGATTTTGTTCGGTATTTCGTCGGTGCACTATTTTCTTAGGTGTTAAAAGATTTATTTAATATATATTATTTTAGTCAGGCGTTGATTTTTTTATTATTTATTTTTAGATGATCCAACGAGAAGAGATGTTTTTTCTACAAAAATACCTCTCTGTACCCATGACAACAAATGTGCAAAATTTCATGATGATCTGTTCAGCAGTTAAGGAATGAAAGCGTAACATACAAATCAACTACTTTCGCATTTATAATATTAGTTAGGATTTAAGTGCAGCTTGTGTGTTTATTAAAATAAAATGCACAAAATAAATATCCTGAAAAATTAAGCGCATACAAGGCGATTTAGTTATATACTGTTTAAGCATTGCAGTTTCTCAAAAATATTTTCACGTATTCAAAAAATGTTGTATTTCACCTTCTAAATAATCTAGCTAATATAATTACTACTATAACTTGTAATCGCATTACTGCCAAGAAAAATCAATCGTTTCTCTAAAAAAAAAATAATTCTTTATCCAGATAATTCCTTTTAAGGTTATAAAAAAACTTTTGAGGTACTGGTCCCTGGAGACTTATTTACTAAATAAAGAATGCAATTAGGTAGGTTGTAAATACTATTGATAGTTAACCTTTTTTGTAAATATACTCTTTTTATATTTTCTTATTTCAAAACATTAAAATAATATATAATTTGATGCATTGTATCTAAGTTGAAAATCAATAAAACTATGTGCATAGCAACATCTATTTTTCTCTTTAATACTTAATTTTACATAAAACTAAGACTTTTAAGCATCTTCCAACACGTACCTATGCTACCTAAATGACTACTGTTTATAAAAAAATATCGTATATCTTTGAATTTGAAATCCCATTTACTATAATGACTGTATCGATAAAAGTTACTTGTTAATGTTCAACACTATTGCGGACGAACACAAGGTAAGTAGCGGCTATCGCGTAATGCATCACTCTCTAAGCTGAACCTGGCACAATATTACAGACGATCAGATTACAATAGTTTATCTTAACACCTTCTACATTTTTAATATAATCGGCTAAATAAAGAATAACAAACTTCAGCCTCATAATAATCTGATGCCATATTATTCAATAAGTAAACACTTTTGCTACAAAATTGCATACAAAATACAAAAATGCTCCAAAATACAAAAATTTAAAACAGTTTTTAAATTTTATATTTGACTTTAGTTAACTGTGGATAAAAATTTTCATCTTAACAATATATGCTATTAGGTTAATGGAAATCTTATTTTTAAAAGTATATATACCATAACGTTTCTTCTACATAAATAAAAATAAATCGCTAAATGTGGGTTACTAAGAGAAAAACTCGAGAATAACTAGACGAATCAGGCTATTTTATTTTAATTTTCGTTGAAGTTTTAGGAAGAGATAAATGAGAGAGAAATTTTAAATACTGTCCGGATTTTATTACCCATCAGCTGACAGTCCAAAAGCTTTTGATAGGACGACGTATTTCGGGTCAGCTAGTCATAATAGTTGTTAATAGCCTAGTTGAATTTCCAGAACTCAATTCTGATTCAAAGATTTACAAAATAAGAGAATTACTTTCAAAATCATGGTTTGATGGTTCTCGCTCTTCACTATAGATTTCTTCACTGCACTTTTTCTGTGCTTTATTTGTTTACTCCTTAATTTTTTTTTATTAAGCTCAAAAAAAAGGGGAAAAGTAGTACTTTTTTTTTAGTCGTAGTTTGTTTTTAATTTTTGATATTGGTTAGAAACGGTTTTATTTTATTTTATATAGATTCAATATGCGGAAACTTGTAAATGGTGTCAAATTAATCTATCATTCAATTATTAAGTAAATTTTTTGTATAAATATCACTGTAAATTTTTCTTTGAAAATAAATAAATAAATAATAATTTCCTTTACATTATAAAAGCATGTAAGCCCGGAACAATATTACGCATAACTTCAAGAATATTAAATTAAGTATATATATATACATCGAAATCTAGTGAAAGTGAAGAAAAATCTTTTGAATTAGTACTTACGGAAAAGGTTGAGCAAAAGTCGGAGAAAACTTTTCAAAAGGAAGCAATAATGCAACACTTGTGCGAAAAGGCGTTTATAGATCTTCGAGTTTTGCAAATTGAATGCATAGACGTGTAACTTTGATTAAATGTCTTAGTAGCTTAAGTACTTTTGTTTTTATTTCAGTTACTTTACTATATATTTAGAGAACAATTTTCTTAAAATATATATTTTTATCATGAGCATTTTTAGAAATCTTTAAAAATTTCAAGTTTAATTTTAAAAATATATATTGTATATATTCTGTCTGTTTTCGCAGTATGATTATGTTTAACAACAAGAGAAGCAATATTCGTAAACAAGCAAAATTAACTTATTATCTTAGACCTATGTTTGAATTCTAAAATTTTAAAGTAATTATTGAAGAATCCAAAGTATGCTTGAGCGTCAACAGAAGGTTTAATCAAGCGTAATAGGAATGATTAAGTATGTATATATAATTTATATTGTCTGTTTGTATTTTGATAATATCTGTCCGTATATATTTATACATATCTGAATTTATATATTCTTAATATGAGCATGGTCTGCGGTAAAACTCTAATGAGTTTATGTTTACACCATTGTAAAACTAAACTTTACATTATGCTGTATATATAATAAATAAAAAAAAATCTTTCAACACAATGAATTTCAGTCAATAAAAAAGTATTCAAACTCTATATATACTGAGAATTTTTACACAAATCGAATATATAATTTCTTCTCATATTATTTGTCTTTGTAATTTTACATCTCTTTGCAAATGGTAAGTAAAGTTGGAGCCTGTCCATTTAATTTGAATTATAAAAGGCTTTCGCTAAAAGGGCGATATTTAATTTTGTGCAGCGGTTGTCGGCCTTCGGGCGTTTTACGTAGCAGTTTCTTTCACGAGACACTATAGAATGCGAATAAGGGTGCGAAAGGAATAGAAAATAGGCTCTCCGATAGACGGAAAGGAACAGGTGTGATTCCGACCCACAGTGAAATGTAATAGTGATAATATGATGATCACAATGAAGAAATAGAACAGTTAATTATCATGTAACAGACTTAGGGCCTCTAACACCATGTGTCAAGTAGGCTAACCGTCATTTAAAGTCACTGGTAACCTCATCGACCCCTGCAACCGCTCCGATTGCCGTGGGTTAAGAGACCCCAACGGAACAAGGTCATAGCACACCTAGATACTGCGTTTGTACCTGCCTTGTGTGGTAAATGATTAATTTGAATAGGGAACTATATTTTCCGAAACCACATATTTTACATACATACAACCTGTATAATATACAAGTAATGTATATTATACAGTAAGATTAAGTTTTTCGATAAACGAAAAGGTAAAAATTATAAATAGAAATAGAAATAGAAATAGAAAACATTTATTTGCATAAACATGACACTCACGAATACATATAAAGATAACAAAACAAATAAGATAAAATATTTTTCACTTTAGAATCAGAATACACACTTAAATAAAATCCCATTGAGTGAGCGCCATGGCAGCAAAAAGGTATCTGGCTCAGCATAAGCTGATGCAAAGCACAGCGCTGATTTTACGCCAGTCCTACTTGACAGTTTCACGCCGGCGGAATATGCGTCGTTATAACACTATAAATATCTTCACACATTCCACATTCAAATAAATAAATAAATAAATAAATATCTTCACACATTCCACACAGCACATATAATAGATTACTTTTTTTTTGTTGTAAATACAAAACGTCTATGACTCAGGCACTCAGGTGCAAAGGTAAAATGTTAACACATAAACATTTGCCCCTTGCGGGATTCGAACCCGCGACCGTTTGGTTAAAAGCTGTGGTTACTAGCCACTAGACCAAACGTGTCGTCACGTTACAATTTTTGAGATTTTTCAGATTTATGTTTGATAGACAGCATTATATTTAATACAACTTCAATTTTGGACGGACTTGACCTGACTGCTTTAGACTTGACGGACCTGTTTTGGAAAACTAAGAAAAATTATAGACTTGACTTGACTTGACTTGACTAACTAGTGTCTGGATCTGCTACTTTTGATTTTAATTTCAATTTTGCCTTTTCTTTTAAAAAAAAAAGCTATTACAAATTGATATTTTTACAAATGACACTGGCAAAATCATAACGCGACAATCGACATTAACTTGACACTGGCAGACAATGGCCATTTTAAAATGAGCCGCATTGCCATTTAAACCTAAGAAGAAGAAGAAGAAGAATTTTGGACCAAGCATGACGCTTGTAAATAACACAAATCTAATATACGGTTTCAATAGTGTGTTCACCATGTGAAAGAGCACATTGGATTCACCTCGTTTTTTACACCCATCTTTTCAATTTATGCTTGACTTGTTTACAACACGCTTTTCGCATGCAGAAATAATTTTTGCTTGTATTTTATATTTCCCCTATGACTGAGTGGATGCATGTTTTGGTGGCATTGCTTTTTTAATTTTATACGTTTTTATATTTCAACCATGGACACAGACAGTGTCGACGTAGTGTTTTATTTGTTGTAGAAATTATTTTAAATTGTGGCTTGAAGTTCATAGTGGAAATCTTTATTCTAAATGCTATTCGTAATTAGTCGTTTTTATAGGAAATTCTATTTTTGTAATGAATGACTTGGTTTGGTAGTAACATTTTCTTGGTGAGTCTCAGTGACTCCTCTAAAATAAAATTTAAAACTTTAATTAATTAGAATTTTATTATAAAAACACATAAAAATTCATTGATATATTCACTTAGACGCAGGTCATATAAAATTTGAGTTATTATTAAATATAAAAACTTGTAATACAAAATAATAATCTTCACTTCTATAATTATTATATAATTAAAATGAATTACTAGATAATTTCAAATTCTTAAGGTTTAGACTAATTTATATAAAATATAAATAACTTCTGGTAAACAAAATACTTTGATTCTAAATGATTTATGGAGTTTATTGGAGTTTACTCCTTAAGAATCGATTTTTCTTTTATAAGGGGTATGAAAATTTATGGGAGTAAAATCAAATGTCACATGTCACATGTTATGCGTTACAGGCTACAATATGCTTCAATACAATACTAATATGATATAATACATATATTATATTAATTTTATTAAATTATTTATTTATCGTTCGTAAGGAGTAAATTCCAGTCGTGGGTCGGAGCTGACAAACACACTTTTTTTTTTTCATTTGAAGGCTTTCGACTATACAATATCATGTCAATATTTAAAAGAAAATTTAAAATGGTTTTGAATGTTCTCAACAGTTAAATGTATTTGGTGAAATTATTCATCTCAATCGATTTAATTATTCACACTGTCTGTCTATTCGTCGATAAGGTTAAACAGCTGAATCGATATGGATCAAATTTAGTATGGAAATGCAGACGTATCTGCAGGTATTTCTTTAAATAATTAAATAAATATTCATTATTCATTAAATAATAATTAAATAACCTTTGGAAGATCTAGTATTATCTCCTTATTTTTAACTGGCTTCACAACTCTTTTAGTATAATTAGTCCTAACTCTACTTATTATTGGTTTGTATTTTCCAAAAAAAGGTTGTTTAGTAACTGCTATCACTAAAACTGCATTCGTAATTTTATCTGGTTCAGTTTGTTCCTTCTGGGTCTTTTGTCCAGTCTCTTCAGCCAGTTTCTTCATTACAATCTCGTATGTTGACAATTTCATATTTTCTTTCTTCAATGGCACATTGAATTTCTTTGAAACGTTCTTCTTCGGTTTCAACTTTGTTTGGTGTTCCTCTTTCTTCACTTCAACTTTTATTTTATACAGAACACTAACATTAGCTTCGTTTGCTAGTTCCTGTATTTGATCTATGTACTTTATTATTTTAGTTTTCGCTTGGGGTCCGGTTATTTGAAATTTTTGACTTATGCGTCTTTTTAATTGATCCTTGGCAGAATATGAAGCATGTCCTGAAAAGATGTATATAAACATTAAAATATTAGAAAGTGTTTCTAATATAGGTACAAATTTACAATATTGATCCAAATTTAGATGGATTTAAAATTAGTTTGTAATGGTTTTTTCACGGTTTTATAATGTTAATTTTTGTTAATTATAAACTTTATTCAAATTTTATATATTTTATGTACAACAAATAATTTTTTTATGAAATTACAAGTATGAACTTATTGGAATATATTGTATTATATTAGCAAATTAATCATTTGCTTTATTGAACAAATTTAACAACAAAAAATGCTTATTTAATTAAAATAAAACTAATTTAATTTTAGTTAATTCATAACTATTTTTATAACTTACAAAGGATATAAATTTAAAATTTGTAGTGAAAAATTATAACAATAATTTTCTAAGTCAGAAGATACTATAATGAAGTTAGATAATGATATTAATTCAATAAACACACATTGCGTTCCGTAGTTTTGAACTGGACAGCCTATTTTTCGGCAGTAATCACATACCCTCACAAAAGACTTGTGCTTTTTGTTTCGGCAAATAAGGGATGTCATGGTACATTCTCCTATCTTCCTTATCTATTATCATATCTGGGTCAGAAGCACACTTGCTATTTTTGTGGCTTTAATTGTGGTTATATGTAGCCTATCATCGGTGAACCGTCAGACTTACAAGAAAAAAGCATTACAGAGACACAGATTAAGCTCAACGTTCTAAAAATCTACTAAAATAAATAAAGTATAACTCTCACCTCCCAAATGTTGCGCAGAAAACACATTGCCAATAAAAATGATGAAAAACAATCCTCCCAAACTACTTCGATGAAACGTTGATAAGTGTTTCATATTTGTACGCACGATATCTATAGAATACTGGTTCAGCGTTTTCGGCAATCGCAGTTTCTATTTATCGAGTATTTGAATTACAAAACGAAAAAATAGAGCAAATACCATTTGCCCAGCGTTGATTGTTTCAATATCGCAGGTGTAGTGTACAATGGATATACTCTTATCACAATATTAGCGACTACGTAAGATGTGAGAGAAAGGAGTCTTTCACATAACAATATGTGCCTGATAAGCGATGATGGTGCAATAGAACCAACATTTGGCTGTCGATACCATAGGTGACGGTTGGAATCCAAGTTTGCCTTGAACTTCAGAGTTTTTTTTTTAGATTTTATGTGTTATAGTTCATCAGGTAGGTGTGACGACCCCAATGATCGAGTGATTATGATACTTGCTTTTTGCAGAGGCGACACGATTGACAGTATTTTTGAATGTGTGGAATCAAAATAATAATTGTGAATTGTATTTAGGCAAACCTGTGGTCCACATTTTATGATACGAGGCAAATGTCGCCTAAGGACACAAACAATACCCGAAGGATACAGGTGACCTGCCGATTGTGAGTAAACATGAGAATTTGGGATAACTGTAAAAAGTTCCTTAAAAAGAATATAAATGTTAAATAGCTACTACATAAGTTAAATTATCCTTCGTAGAGTCTGTAAGTTACATTTCGAATTACGAGTTTAATTCAATATAAAATAGTTTCCAGACTGGTGTAACGATAGTTCTAAAACTACTCGGTTCCGTGCTTCGAAATTTCTTATTGATAACAGAACTTTCACATTGCCTCAAATAGAAAATCGACTGCTTCCATATTCAACTATAACACATTATTCTTAGATCTGTCCCATTCTTAGATCTGTCTCTTTCTTTAGATTCTCTATGGAATCGCCTGCTTTAAAAACGGGACAGTATGAAAATCTCTTGAATCTAAAGAATCTTGAATATGTTGGCTTGTTTTACGCGTTTTTTAGATTTAAATGTAATTAGGAAAAGTTTCATTTTTTTTTAAAACAAAAAAAGGAAAACTAGTATAAAAGTGTGTGTACGACTGAGAAAGAGGAGGATTTTTAAATAAATATAGGCAGAAAGGCAGATAGTATACTTTATAGTATAGGCGACTCAGTCGCCTATTGACATTAACATTGAAATTAGGGGTTGCAAGTTAGCTGGTGACCTTGATATGATAGAGGAATGGGCTCTGGTATCTCTTACTGTAACTGTCAGCAGTAGGTAGCTTAAAGCGGTTTGCAATACCAATACCAGAACAATTCAATAAATAACACTTTAAAGTTATTGGTCATCAATAATGGCCAGTACTCGTAAATGCATTGACATTTCTGCTACCACACTCAATCAGGGCACATTGAAAACTTTTGCTTGGCCAGTACTATTCCCAGCTGCATTCCACGATACACGTCCTCCCTCGGCTATTGGACTTAAAACTTATTTATTTGAACATCCTACAGTTTTCTCGGACTAGTCAGAAGTTATGCTTTGAAACATATATTTTATGGATTTAAGTGTATTTCCAAGCAAGAGAAAGTTCACATTCAAAACGATTTTAAGAACCGATTTGGTTTTATAATAATAGCTAGCCATATAAGTAACGAGCTGGTGCCCGCGACTTCGTCCACGTTCAAAAAGAAAATATATGAGTAATTATTATACGATGAGATATCGCCATAAGCAAATTAAAAAAATCAGTTGCTATTTGCGCCATCTGATGGGATGAAAATAAGACTTTTTGTCACTGCAGTCTGCCATATTATATTTAATGTCAATTTTCACACGGGTGCATTTTTTTAGAAAATCATATATATAAAATCCTCGTTTGATGCTATTTCCATTAGTGAAAACCGCATCAAATTTCGTTGCCTAATTTAAAAGATCTAAGCGTACATACAGAGGGACAGACGGCGGGAGCGACTTTGTTTTATACTATGTAAAGTAAAAGAATTGTAGACAGGTCGACGGTCCACTCTATGGTATGTGGCTACCGTCGCCTAAAACACAAACAGTACAAGGTAGGATGCAGGTGTATTGGTTACCTTGAATAATTTGCTTATAACATGCTTGAAGAAGTTCATAATTCAGCTAGGCGGAAATACTTTCCCCCTAACGGCAACGCAATTGTAGTACATACTAGCTGTCCCGCTCCCGGCTTCGCCCGGGGTGCATTTTTTTCCCGTAAAAGGATTCCCTGATTATCCCTCTATCCATTGGTGAAAACCGCATGAAAATTGGTGCAGTAGTTTTTGAGTTTATCGCGAACAGACAGACAGACAGATGCGGCGGAGAGGACTTTGTTTTTATAATATGTAAGGATTACGTTGCTTGTCTTAATAAGTAGGCCACGGTAGCACCATCAAATGACTGTCAACCTGCCTGGCGACTATTAGATAAAAAAATAGCTCAAAATTACAAATGAAACGAACTGCTTATCAAACAGCAGTTGACATTGAAAAACGATTACTCATTTGAATTGATACTCTCCAAATGTAAATGAATCTAATGTAAATGAATTTACATTTTATTTGCTGATACCCGAGTATAATGTTGATAATGGCGAAGTAGCTGGTGCCCGCGACTTCGTCCGTGTTGAACGATGAAAAGTACCCTATGTCCTTTCTGTTGTCCCAGCCAACGTCTATGAAAAATTTCATGGTGATCGGTTCACTAGTTTTTGCGTGAAAGAGTTACAAACATCCATACATCTATGGATGTATGCATGCAAACAAACTTTCGCATTTATAATATTAGTACGGATAAATACACTATAATTGCCCATCAACATAACCAACAACTTTAACACCATCCCTTTCGTTACCCGCGCATTAGAAAGAGACGGACGCGCATTGGAACTGAATCATGGAATCGAGTTTGTTGGAAAACTCTCTCGGTTCAGTTAACGTGTCAATTATTGTGACTGTAACTAACCCGGAAGCCGTCCAAATGACGTCCATTAATTAAAACTTACACATCGAAATGAATTTCAGGTGTTCAATGCTGAGGTTTCATAGCGGAATTGAATGTTTATTTACTGAAACTGATTGTTAATGTATGTTATTTTTTATTTGTCAAATTATAATTTGTAAAATTTATTAACAGATTAAAATCTGAATATTTTAAATAATTATATATTTCATTGTAAATTGATCATGTATTTTTGTGATCACGACTAATGCACTCCACTCCAGCTTCGCGAGCTTGCAACTAGAAAAATTAGTATCCTAAATACGAGTAATATTATAAATGAGAAATGAGAAAGTGAGTTTGTTTGTTACGCTTTTATGCCTTAAAAACTTAATCGAACTACAAGAGCTTCTGTACTGTACGTTGTAAAGGATACAGAAAAGGACATAGTGTACTTACCCTTCGCACAGAAATAATATTGTTTCCGAGGGCTCTTTCATCCTTCCTTTTTATAAAATACTAGCTGATGCACGCCGCTTCGTCCGCGTAACTTTATAAAATATAACCTATGTTACTCGCTGATAATGTAGCTTCCGAACAGTGAAACAATTTTTCAAATCGGTCCAGTAGTTTCGGAGCCTATTCAATTCAAACAAACAAACAATATTAGTATAGAAAATGTTGGAAGATGCTTAAAAAGTCTTAGTTTTATGTAAAATTAAGTATTAAAGAGAAAAATAGATGTTGCTATGTACATAGTTTTATTTATATTTCACTTAGATACAATACATCAAATTATATATTATTTTAATGTTTTGAAATAAGAAAATATAAAAAAGAGTATATTTATAAAAAAGGTTAACTATCAATTAGTATTTACAACACGCCCTCTTAATTGAAATTAACCTAAAATAAACAAACAAAATATATATATAACGAATATTTACATTAAACTATTTAACTAAACCCATACTGGCCATACATCGCTTATGTGTGATTGGCCCTAGAGGCTTCGTTAAAACATCTGCAGGCATATCACTGCTTTTTAAATATTCTATTCTAATCAAATTATCAGCTACTTTTTCCCTAATAAAATGAAACCTAGTATCTATATGCTTCGTCCTATTGTGGTGCACAGGATTGTTAGCTAAATTGATGGCGCTCTGACTGTCTGATAATAATTCAACACAAGAAGGTTTACATACAGTTACTTCCGAAATGAATCTGCGTAAGTAGCATGCTTCCTTAGCAGCAGACGTAAGTGCCATGTATTCAGCCTCTGTAGACGATAGCGCTACTGTAGGTTGCTTTTTCGATTCCCAAGATATTGGTGCCCCAGCTAAATTGAAAATATAGCCGGTATAAGACTTCCTATCCATAGAACAATTAGCCCAGTCAGCGTCCGAAAAACCTTTTAATGGTTGTCCGGTTTTCCTGTAACATAAGGTATATTCAAGTGTACCTTTCAGATATTGCAAAAACTCTTTTTGCAGCACACCAATGTTCCTTTCCGTAACAGGTATTAAATTGACTCAGGTAGCTTGTTGCATATGCTATATCAGGACGTGAGTTCACGGCTAGATACATTAAGCATCCTATTAAATTCTGATAAGGATATGAAGTCGACTCACCATTTATATTGCGCTCTAATTTTTTCTGAGCTAAAGGACAGCTGACGGTTTTACAATCTTGCATATTAAATCTTTTTAATAGGGATATAATATAATGCGATTGATTCACTTTGGTATAATTATCATTGCTTTCTATTTGCAAACCTAAATAATATTTTAATTTTCCTAAATCTTTTAATCCGAAAAATTTTGATAATTCATTTTTGACAATTTCAAAAGTTACGTCAGATTGGTAGTAAACTATTATGTCATCGACATAGATACCTAATATGACAAGTTCATTACCAAAAAGTTTTGTAAATACACAAGGTTCTGAAGGTATTCCATTAAAACCTATTTTCGATAAAATTTCATTAAGCTTTTTATTCCAAGCGCGAGGTGCTTGTTTTAAGCCATAAAGTGATTTATGTAGCAGACATACTTTATCTTCTTGACCTTCTACCGCAAAGCCAAGAGGCTGCTCCATAAATACTTCCTCTTCTAAATTTCCATGTAGAAAAGCTGTATCAATATCCATATGTCTCATTTTTAGACCCATTTCCGTAGCTAATGCGAATAACGTTCGCAATGACGAATGACGGATGACAGGTGCGAAAGTTTCATTGAAATCCACACCTTTTGTTTGATTAAACCCTTTCACAACGAGTCTAGCCTTATATTTAATGATATTTCCGTGAGCATCCTTTTTTATTTTATACACCCACTTGCATGGAATATTTTTTTTTTATTTCTTGGTCTATCGACCATCTCCCAAGTTTGAAGTTTCTTCAGCGATTTATACTCGTCAGCCATTGCTAACTGCCATTTATCAGCATCTTCCGCTTGAATAGCTTCAACATAAGTAGTTGGCTCATTCGACTCGATAACCTGATACGTTAGAAATTCTGTCTGTTTCCTACTTCGCAAAGGGTACCTTCTTTCAATGATTTCAGGTTCTCTTTCTTCTTCTACTGAGTTTATATCCATATTTACAGAACTTGTAGGTTCATTTTGCTCAACAGTAGGACTAGACTGTTCAACAGTACTATCAAGACAATCGTAATACTGAGGTCCATCGTTATCAATCTCATCATCAAATAATAAAGATTGCTTTGTCAAACTATGAGATTTATCATTATCAATCTCATCTTCAAGTAATAAAGGTTGCCCCATCGAACTATGAGATTGTTTCTCTCGCTTTAAGTTAGTAAAAACATTTTCAAAGAAAGTCACGTCTCTCGAATATATAATTCTCCTAGATTTGACTGGATCTCTAAAAATGTAAGTGTTGGGATTTTCGGAGTATCCAACAAATATTGCTTCCTCTGCTTTTAAATCCAATTTCGTTCTCTGATATGCAGGTATATGAACAAGGGCTCTACACCCAAATACTCTTAAATGACTTAAGTCACTTTTTCGACCAAACCACCTGTCATAAGGTATTTCACCATTTAAGGCTCTATGAGGTGACCTGTTCTTTAAATATACCGCTGCTTTAAATGCATCTTCCCAATATACTTTAGGCAGAGAACTTTCAGCTATCATCGACCTAGCCTTTTCGGTTATTGACCGAATGGTACGTTCCGCTACACCATTTTGTTGCGGACTGTATGGTGTCGATGTTTGGTGCAGGATTCCTTTCGAAGACAGATAATCACTAAACTCATTATTTACAAATTCCTTCCCGCCATCGGTTCTAATTCCTTTTATTTGAGAACCTAATTGTTTCTCCACTAGTACTTGAAATAAACGAAATTTCTTAATAACATCGCTTTTAGAAGAAATAAAATAAATAAATATTTTTCGGGTATAGTCATCTACAAGAAATAAAGCATACCTGTTTCCTTGAAAAGATGTTGTGCTCATAGGACCACAAAGGTCACTGTGAATCAATTCCAAAGGCGAAGTAGCCTTATTATATGCTACCTTCTTAAAATGTTTTCTAGCCTGTTTTCCTTCTACACAAGCAATACAATTATTTTTATCAATATCCGTATAATCTACACCTACTTCATGTCTTTTTAATTTATTCATCCCTATGCGACATAAGTGCCCTAACCGTTTATGCCATAGTTGATTATTAGTCAGACAGTCAGTTTGCACATCATACGCTGCATCATTATGCTTAGTCACATTCGTGGGGACGTTTGTGGTACAGTCTAAAGTATACAGTCCACCACAGGGCGAAGCATGTAGTACGGATTCACCTGTAAGACAAAAAGTATTGTTTTTATAAAAATTACAACCATTTTTATCAAAAACACTTACAAAACCATTTTTTATTGCTTTCTGTACAGATAATAAGTTAGCTTTTAAATCTGGTACAAGAACAACATCACTTATGGAATTGACTAATTTATTGGGTGTGTTAATGGATATATTTCCTAATCCACAGCATTGTAACTGCTCACCATTTGCTACAGTTACCTTTCCATTATCAAGAGTGGTAATGTTTTGAAACCAATCTCTCCTAGAAGACATATGTTTTGTAGCACCAGAATCTACATACCAAATATCCTTTGATGGACAACCCGAAGTATTAAGTGCAACAAACGATGTATTTTCTTCATTTTTGCTTGTAGAAGATGTCAACGTTTTATTTACATACTTAACTTTATTCTTCTTAAACCTCTCGGGGCAGTCTGGTCTTTTATGTCCAGGCACATTACAATCATAACACACGATTGCTTTCTTCTTCTTAGGTTTTGATTTCACTACTTTTAAGACTGTATCAGTTGGTGTATCTGTTATGGTTTTTGACAGTTCATTCAATAATTTAGTTTCTACTAAATCAGTTGTAACGGCAATGTTTGAATTTTCAAGTGCCATAATTAAGGGTTCATATTGTTTAGTGAGACCTCCAAGTAGAATGGCAGCAATAGAGGAATCTTCGATAACTTTATCAATGTCGGCTAAATCTTGAGCCGTTGACAATACAGCATTAATGTATTCCTCAATGTTATCGAAATTTGAAAGACTCATTCTATATAATTTTCTTTCTAATGCAAGTCTCCGTCCTAAACCCTTATCTTCAAAAGCCTTTTGCAATAACGTCCAAGCTTCTGCAGCAGTTTTGGCACACCGTACATGGGTGATGGCTGCACCATCAAGCGTGAGACATATTTTAGCTAACGCTTTCTTATCATTTCGTACCTTAATAGATGCCGGGGTGGTGTCATCTTGTGGATAACCTTTTACTGCTCCCCATAAATCCTCATGTAAAAGATAATGATACATCTTAAATTTCCATGTGGAATATCCATCTCTGTTTGTTAGAGTAAAGGTAGGTATAGATGAAGAGTTCTTATACTTATTTACTTCACCACTTCCTTGTTCTAACATGTTTTTCTATGACTTTTACTATTTCACCAGAAAAACGTAACAACACTTTTTTCTTTATTTTTACATTAAAACTTTACTTCTATCAGAGCTTCGTGCTGATAACGTGTTGGAAGATGCTTAAAAAGTCTTAGTTTTATGTAAAATTAAGTATTAAAGAGAAAAATAGATGTTGCTATGTACATAGTTTTATTTATATTTCACTTAGATACAATACATCAAATTATATATTATTTTAATGTTTTGAAATAAGAAAATATAAAAAAGAGTATATTTATAAAAAAGGTTAACTATCAATTAGTATTTACAACAGAAAAATATTTTTAGTATAGAAGAAGATAAAAAAATAATAAAACCGAAATCATATGCGTGAATGACCTTATCATAATTCTTCTAAATAAATACAATACTATTCCTTTGGCAATGCTTATGAAGTGAACCCTAAAACACTCCTTGATTAAGTAAAACAAAAACGCGTCAAAGATTACGGAAACATAACAAACCACGAAATCGAATTGCCGGCACCTCGACGCGTTCTTGCGGAAGATTCACTCGTTTCCCTAATGAAACATCCACCAGCCCCCTTACCCCCTTACACACCACCGTTTATTGAATTCGGGTTTACGTTGAAAACCTTACGAGATTTATTCTTCGTATAATTTGACGTGACAAATTTTCTTTCGCAACCGATTTGGCATTCGACCCGCGCGCTGCCGACTTACGTTACGTTGCTTCTAGTTCACGCCACGCGTGCGTTTGAGTTTTCCACCATTACGGTGATAAATTTGGCGTACCATTACACCGGCTGATGTTTAGGAAAATAAGAGCTTTTTGCTCTCAAAACACATATTTGACCAATTCATTTTATTACAAGTGTTTATTACAAGTGTTCGCCTTAATGCTCTCTCTCTGGCTGGCTGTAACCTGGCTGGGCACACTGCGTTTCGCAGTCATTATCTGGCATCAGTAACCACAGTAACCCCTTAGAGAAAACCACAGTGAAATAACAGCGTGTGTGCTGTTGGGTTTCATCGAGTCCCAAACCCTACTACGGTCGGTAGACTTTCAGCACCCATAGCTATAGACGACGATAGCCACTTGATATGAATTTGTGACAATATGAAATTGTGATAGCAAACTTTTTGACCCAATCCGATCTTGTCTGATGTCAGTATCTAATATATTTTTACGTTTATAGCATTATACGAGTCTTCATTAACTATCTACAGCAGATCAAAAAAAAAAGTGTAAAAAACCATACATACATCTAAAACGTACAAAAAACTTATTTTTTATTATTATTAAAGATGGGTTTGCTCTTGACCAACAAACAACTGAGTAGCAAGGATTTGAAAAGCAGAACTTTGAAAGATTTGGGTTATATGTGCTCGGAAATACAGACGCAGGGAGGGAGTTCCAAACCTTGTCAGTGCGCATTATAAAAGATGTTTTAAAACGCTTGATCCGACATAGAGGGATATCGACATGAGAAGGATGGTAACCATTTGTACGTCTGTATGTCCGATGGAAGAAAGGGGAAGGCGTTATGAGTTCATGCAGCTCCTGAGCACACTCTCCGAAGTACATCTTATAAAAGACACATAGATTTGCAATTTTATGTCCATGTGCCAGACTCTGCATCTTAGTTTTTAAAAACATACTGCCGCTAAAAAGTCTCCTAGCTCTGCGTTCCACCGAGTCGAGTGCGGCAAGTTATTGATAATTAAACGTACCTTTATCCGCACAAATCATATTTCAAAAGCAAGAATATAAATCAACAGTGGTTGAGCTCGTGTTGAATATTTGAGCTCGTGTTGAGTATACCAGTGCAATAACTACGGTCAGTTCATTTTGCGTTGGTTCAAGTGTCACTTAAAAAAATGCGAGCTCTCCAGACTTTAATACACCGCAGTAATTGTTAATCAATTGGTACAAATAAACGTTGTTTATTTGACAATAATTGTGAATTACATTGCTGTGAAATAATAGTTAGGAGCCACACCATTTTTTTTAATATGTCACCCACTTTTCTTTTAAAAAAGACAAAGTGCAAAAGCTTGTTGGAAATAAATGTATGTCGTGGCAAACGTACGACTTATAAAATAAATACAGTATGTATCTGTCTTGTATAGTATATTATATATATTATCTTATTTATCGTTAGTTTGTGAAGGTCTTTTATTGAAGTTATTTTTTTTTATTGGTTTAAATCTATAAATAGTATTTATATATAAATTTAGTTGTTACAGTTTAATTGTTTATTAAAATTAGTTAAATTTTAGAACATTATTACTAAGAAAATGGACGACAGCTGTTTGAAAATAACATTTGATTGACAATTATATATCTAAGGAACAATAAATATTACTAGCAATAATAACATAAAATGTTATTATTTTGATATATTATGATAAAAAGGACAAATTAACAATAAAGCAAAACATCAAGAGAACACTGATTATTTGTCCTGAATCGCCCCTAAAGTTGTTATTCTC
Source organism: Synanthedon myopaeformis (assembly GCA_944738685.1). Taxonomy (NCBI): domain Eukaryota; kingdom Metazoa; phylum Arthropoda; class Insecta; order Lepidoptera; family Sesiidae; genus Synanthedon; species Synanthedon myopaeformis. The sequence continues at coordinate 10,233,065 of OX122922.1, read as the reverse complement.
GGAATTCCCCAACTCTCCCCATTGTCTAGTGGTAAACAAATAAAGGGAATATTATTATTGGTTCCAATCGTTTGTTAAGGAATTCTTTGGTATTGATAAAGTTTTGGGCAGCCAATGAGAAAGAACTTTTAATGGTCTACGCATATGACTAATATAGAATAAGTTATCAATAAGTAAGCATTATTAATTTATATTTTTTTTCATTACGTATGTCTTATGGTTTTCTTATGGGTTAAGTATTCGTTAATAATAATAAATGTATAAAGGGTATTTGAATATTATTTTAAGTAAACATTATTAGAGTAGATAACCAAATCATATTTTCGAAAACAGCAATCAGATTGACAAATTACGGAAATAAGTACATATTATATTTAAAATTTTTGAATTTCTTGAATTCCTGATTTCTTCGAATATTTCAAATTTTAGACTATTTAGCTAACAAGTAATACATTTATTATTAACTGTGTGTAAAGTTATAATATATATATAATAAATCACAGTAGATATAATAAATGATGCTTTAGAATTTTGGTGACAGTAAAAAGCGGCGATTGATCCTTTTAAAGAATGCTTGACTTACGATATCGGACTCTCTTGAATTCTGAATGAGCACTTGAGTGCTTTTTGAAGAATTATATGTGACAGCAATGATTAATGGTCTTCAAAGATAGCTGTCAATTTTCAGTAGGCTTTTTTTATAACCCAACTATGTTAATATATATATCCTATATTTATAGATATTATAAAATAAAATCTGTGTCCGTTTTTATCGGTTTCTTCGCTATCTTGTAACAGATTTTGATACGATTTTTAGTTTTTAGGAAACTTTGCGTATATATATATGACTTGCAGAAAAAAATAAATCCGTACAAAACCTCGAAAAAGTAGTCGCTAGTACTAGCTGGTGCTTGCCCCGCGACTTCTTCCGCTTTGAAAAATAAAAAATATAACACTTGAGAAAACATCTGACATCTTTGATCGCTGTGACGACTGTGGCGCCGCCACGAGAACTGTAATGACTAACCTTTTTATATGTAGTCAGTATAAAAAGTACCCTATATGTTAATCCAGGTAATAAACTATTTGTATGCCAATTTTATTCAAATTCGTTCAATAATTTTTACATGATAGAGTAACAAAATAAATCCTTACAAATTTTCGCATTTATAACATTAGTAGGATAGTCACGGGAATTACAAGACGGCTGAGAAATATAACTTTCAAAATTTTTAACATTCACTCGAAACCTTCAAGGTAATATGGACGCGAACAAGTCCAAATTGAAATTTACTAAGTTAAAGGATCAAGTTGGGGGACCCACCGCCTTCTCTCCACCGTTCACGGATTCCATTCCATTCCGTTCCATTAGAAAAATGGAAATTTATCCGCTTCCAACTCCAGAAAGTAATTTTCGATAAAACAATTTGTCCCCGCGACCGTTTCACACATCTGTGCTGTGATCCAAGCTTCAATATTTCCTTATAAAGAAAATTCTATGTACACCCCAGCTTACCGCACGATTGCCTAAATAAAACAGACATTTGTGCAGAGAATAGATTATAAAAAGCAGGCAAATTTTGAATAAATTCTACTTAATAAATATAAATTAATAAAATATAAACTAATAATAATAATAATAATAATAAATATAAATTAATAAAAATAATAATAATAAATATAAATTAATAAAATATAAATTAATAAAAATAATAATAATAAATATAAATTAATAAAATATAAATTAATTACTATAATTTAATAATAAAATTAATTGATTTTTTTTTATTAGAATATCGACTTTGGAGTTGTTTGATTCTATATTTAATTAATTATATATATATATTGCTAGTTGGTGTCCACAATTCCGTTCGTGTTAAAAAATATATATAATTGACTAAATATAATAACGCCTGTAATATTCATTGCTGTTATATACTTCTTACAAAAATTAAACAGCAAAAAAAAAAAACAAATTTTTATGTTATTTTCAACAGGCTGTAACTTGAAGACAAATTGTAAATTTAAAAAAGTAAATAAAAAGTAAGTAAAAAAAAGCTCCAAGTGTCTAGTTTTTATATTTTTTTACAAATAATATTTTCTTTGAGCGTTTTATATTTATACATATACAACGAATTCAAATATACCATATACAAAAAAAAAAATTTGATCCTTTAACTATCGAGTGGGGTAATTAAATTTTGAATATAGATGATAGACATGTAATTATAGCATCAAATTTTATCCTTCGAATTTTGTTATCGCCACAGATTTTTCTAAATTGCCTTCCATTATAGAAGAAAATTTAAAGACGTATTTACGTAAAACACCCCACAGAAAGAGGCACAAATGAATAAAAGCCAATAAAAGCCATTTTCCTTGTCCATTGAAACAACATCACCAAGCGTTTTCTATTCACACATTAATTAATCTCAAAACTTAAGTTAAACATTTAATTAACCATCGAAACTCCGGTTCGGAACGTTCTTAAAAAAATAAGTAAACCCGGAAAACAAAAAGACTAAGTTAATCGGCAAAGTTAAACGAGTGATTGTCAACGGCTTAGAGCAAGTTGAGTGATTGAACAAAGTTAGGATTCGGTTCACTTAAATTCAGTTTGTGACTGTGCCATTAATGACACAAGTCGAAAGTCATAAAGTCACCGAAATGTGCTGGAGGGGTCTTTTTTTTTACGGTTTCCTGGGAGTAAGTTTTTAGTTGTTTAGTATTTTGTTTGTTCAGTAAATAAAGTCCTTTTGGCATTGACAATTGATGTGTAAAGTTTAGGGTGTTTCATGGTCGTGAAAAGTTAGTGATTCGTAAGAAATTAATTAATAACGTATTATTGTGTTGATAAATCTTAATTGTAAAAGTATAACTAAAGAATGCACAGTCAATACTATTGGTGAAACTATAATTTGACACACATAAAAACATAAAAAAGAAAAAATCGACAAAGAAAGGTGTGTGGCTTTAGCACACACAATTTGGTGCCTATTTTAGGCGAGTTATTGGCAAAATTATTAACAAGTATAATACTATGACATTAAAATTTCTCTTATTGAATACTTGTTTTGTGTGAATTATATAATATGTCTGTTTTCAAATTAAATGTTCCTTCTTTTAACAATATTGTTGCCCGCGACACCTTTTTCTTAATTGAAAAAATATTTATTCAATCTTTATTGTTAATATTTATACTCTTGTCAGCCCTTGAATTTATTATTTTTATTTTTAGATGATACCTCATTAAGTACTTTTTTATCCTAGGTAGGTACCCTATGTTCTTTTCAGTATCATTGACAACGTGTATGCATAATTTTATAATAATCGTTTGAGTAGTTAAGGCGTGAACACGTAAAACACAAACCAATTCACTTTAAGAACGTTTAGTATAAATAAATAGACACATTTAAATATAACAGCCTTGAAATGTATAGCTGTGTTCATTAGAACTAATAGTTCGAATATAATAATACCTATTTTGTAAGTGTACTCCTACTAGAGAGATATAATTCCCACAAGTTGACGTGTCCCTCATCAAGTCAAAACGTCATTAATCTCACTCTTAGCCTAGAAATTAGTTCAGATGGGATGACGTGACAATTTCCAGGAGAAATAACTTTTTAAAACACCTGCTATTTCTATTTCTAGCTTTCTTCTTGCTCCGAGTGCAAATTAATATTTAGCTTAGATACTTCCCGGAGTTAAATCTATCTCCACGATGAATTTTATTAAAATCATTCATCATTTTAACTGTGGAATAGTAAAATACTTTTAGAGTTAATTTATAATATTGTCTATTGTAAATTGACTCTAATATAAGTAAGACTTAATTAATATAATGTAAGTAAGGACTTAAGTAGTAATATTTTTGTAAGTCTCAATATAACTAGGTTCCTTTAAAATATCTGTGATTTTAGCTAAAAAAAAAACTATAAACATAACATCTATAACATTTATATTTATTTATTATTCATTTATTCTATATAAGTGGATTAGGCATTCAGTCAAAAAGTTTTAAATGAAAAATGAGAGTCTGAAGAGATGTAGCTCTTATGTTTAATTTGCGAAAGCTCTTAATTCTAGAAAAATAATTAAAAAAGAAGTATAAAATAAACTGTAAATGTTTCTCCCTCTTGTCAAATGATTTGAAAAATATCCAAAGCAAAATATATCTGTTAACCCGCAACCGTCGAGGTATCGTTTAAAATTTCAAGCTGTACATCAAAAATGCAGCGTGATTTTGCTTCCAATTAAGCTCGTTATTTATGCATTCGGTTAAATTTAGCTGTGCTCAGTTTTCGTGCTTATTCTGTAAAGACTTCTCATTTACATTGGAAAACGAAATCTCTCCGGTTTATCAGGTACTATTTATTAAATTTTTAAGTATGCCTTTTAAGCTGAAAGAGAAAACAAACTTTTCTAAAGAATATTTAACCTACTTAGTGTTATAACTAACTTAGTATTGTAACATGATAGTTTATTTGATGGTAATTGATGGCCTAAGTAATACAAGCATGTAAATGAAAAGAAAAAGTAATCTCATGTAAAAAAGTTAAGAAATTTAATAGGTTTAATAAGACGCTAACAAGAAAGGTAGCCTTGGGAAAGACCTATATCCAACAGTGGAAAAACACAGGCTATTGATAATGATGATGATGATGATTAAGATGATGATTGTCTATATACACTTGTAATACAAAGGATATACAAGTGCTCTGCTGACCCTAACAGGATGAAAGACTAAAGCAAAAATAAGTTACCAATAGAGAAATTCGCTTTGGCATTTCTCTATTCTCAACTTACAGACACATTATTTTACGTTTGCCTTCTGTGAAGTATGGTAAGTGGTAAAGAGTTAAGTTGTGTTCATTTGTATAAGCTAAAAAAAAAACAGGCACAATGTGAAATAAATATGATTACGAGGAACCTAAATAGTGGGGATAAGTGGAACGGGTAAAATATATTGATAAGTATAATTTTTTACTAAATATAATATTGATGCAAATAAAATCGTTATTAAACTTACCAATCAGAATACTGCCTCTGAGCATTGCTGCAGGAAACACGAGAATTTGGCAAGCACGACAAGAGCTTTGTATCATTTTAAATGAGTCGCTTAATCGTTATAGTGCCTAGCTTTTTTTAAGAGGTTTTGTATTGGACGAGTTATATTTTTAACTGCGGTCATAACGATTTGTGGTTTCGCGGTTCACTTTTAAAATTTACATTTACATACAGTTTATTTTAATTTTATTAAACATCATCCACTAATTGGGACTGAACGTAATATATTTTTCGTAAAGTTTCAATACGACCTCGCTTAAATAATTGAAGCACACAAAATTTTTTAGTCCACACTCTGATAGACAATTTTTATTCCATCGAGGACTATCCACGCTTTGATAGCGATGAAATGAATTTATTTTCATTTGAAAAAATAAATTTAAATTATAACATCGCTTCGCATTTGAGAGACACTTCATTTTTTCGCATTAGCGCTTTAAATTTTAAATAAAAATCTTCATTCACAGAAGAAATTTGTTTACATCGTAATTGGTGTCAGTCATTCATTTTTTTTCTAATGAAAGGTAATTCGGATCTGAATGTTAATAAGCTACTTAGACGAAACGAGAAGAAATAATTGAAATTCATAAGGCGTCTGCGAACACCTCTAGATTTATGATTATTTTTTATTAAAATTACAGCAACAATGATTTAGAACGAAAACAAGTCTAATGGAATTTCAGTTAAAGCGTTCCATATTAAATTTAAATGGAACCATAATAATGAACACATTGCACTTAATGGTAACTTAACTTAATTAGCTCAACACTTATTTATCTATACATAAATAATAAAAATGTAAACGAGCCGTGTCGGTTAAAAATAAAATATTTTTCAAAAAAAAAAAAAAAAACAAATTGTACTACACGTTGTGTACATAATTATGTTACCGAGGTCAAAAAAATAGTTTTAGAGTTTTTGTCTGTTTGTTTGTGCGTTTGTGCACGCTAATCTCAGAAACGGCTGAACGGATTTGGATGAAATTAGGCGCACAGATAGTTTATTACCTTGATTAAGTTATAGGATATTATTTAAAAAAAAATAAGTCGTACGAAGTCGCATGCACAGCTAATAAGAAATATTTTAGTCTGCACACTTATTAGTACATTTTCTCAATGCGAAAAGTAACATCATGCTGAAGTCTACCCCAACTTTGGCTTAATTTTTCAGTGGCGAGCGTAACAGTCTTTGAAGATTATTAATAGTTTTCTTCAACATCCCGATTATTAACGATCCACATACGAGTATCAATAAAGTGAAAATTAATTCTTAACTGATAAAAACAATACCTTGCTGATGATGCAATTGTTTTTATTTATGAAAAAATACTGGACAGTTGTACTTAATAAAAATCTTATAAGGTGTCACTTAGCCTTTGTTCCTGTAAATATGTCTATTTAATTATACAATCGTCTTAAAAATTGGGTCGTGGAGATTCGTAAGCTAGGGGTGGCCATGCGACGTTACTGTGGACGCCTAGTCGCAGTGGCAGTCGCTCATCGCAGTCGCTCGTCGCAGTCGCTCGTCGCAGTCGCTCGTCGCAGTCGCTCGTCGCAGTCGCTCGTCGCAGTCGCTCGTCGCAGTCGCTCGTCGCAGTCGCTCGTCGCAGTCGCTCGTCGCAGTCGGTCATCGCAGTAGGTCGTCGCAGTCGCTCGTCGCAGTCGCTAACATCCTAAGTGCACCTTTAACTCATTCACAGAAACACAACAGCTTTTTCGCAGTTGATTTTTTATCATAGCTGAAAATAAATATAACACGATTATCATATACCTAAGCGTATTGGAGAAAAAAATAGACCAACCACCAAACGGGTCAAGCAGTGAGTACATGTGTAAACTGATTCCTTACTATCCCATATGCTCCACTAAGTGACTTTCAATGAAACATATTGAGGGACCGACCTTTTCCCGTGTTGGGGAGGGTGGTTTTAACATTTTTTTCTTGTAAATTTCCTTCGTGTGAGTTTGGACCGCGAAGTTATTATAAGTTTGATAGTGACAAGCAGAATTTCATGGCACAAGTTGAAGCAAGTTCTGAAAATATTAACGTAATATAATTTATAATACTGTAATTATATAAAAATTTAAAAAGTTGACATAGGCAAATGTGTTAGTTAACTGGTCGTATGGGAATTATTTTATTTTGTTTTAGGATTACGCATGTTTAAGAAATGTCACACACTGAATGAAACCCAGCACACTTTTATATCATTATGTGGGTGTTTAAATATTGTTCATCGGTCCAAAATGCTAATAATTTAAAACGATGCCTACATAAAATGTAAAAGGCTTTCATTTTGATGATTAAAGATAATCATAAAAAAAGTGGGCTTAATGTCTCGCGGATGGGAGAGTTGTAAAATTTTAATTGGACCTACAGCGAAGTCTCGTTTTACGCTTCATTGAAATATTCATTGCAATCAACATTATTTTACTGATAGACTAACAGAGTATATAGCTTATAATATCATCGGAAAAAATCCATAGTTATAATAATAATGATTAATGTTTATTTCAGACTATTGTACATATTTTTTTCTGTTTTAGTAATACTTATTAAGCATTACATAAGTCCTATGACTTTCCTGTTCCAGGGATTTTGTCCTATCGGTCAGACATAACTTATAGACAATATACAATATATTATGGTGTTTGCCTTAACGCTCCAGGGTTCGATTCTCTGCAGGGTAAACTTTGGAAATGAATTTTACAAAGTTGGCTCTGGTCTGGATCTGGAAAGTAGTGGCAGGTTATACTGTGTTTTTCAGTCATTTGGGCAGACCTGAGCCAACTTTGAAAAGTTCGCCCCCTGTCTGTTATATGGTCCTCAAAGTGCTTACTTTGGGGGGCATATAATTGGTGTTTTTAGTTTTGGTGATGTTATTTATATAATTATTTACAATAAGAATTAAAGACAAAATCGCAAAACGAGCAAGTGGCCAACAGGTCATTCAACCAGAGAAGAAAATGATTATAAATGTAATTAGTACTTTACAACAAGTAGGTAGATGATGTATGGTTACTAAGGTCAAAGAGAACGTCAATTTTTTTTTTAATAATTCATAATAATAAAAAAAAACAATAATAATCAATAAAGGTAAGTTAGTTAATTACGTGGTCGCACTTAAGCGGTCGCTGCACTAGTGCTAAGTCGGGTTTCGTATATTCTACAGTGAGCTAGTCGTAAACTCGCACTTTTACGAGGATGTGTGAAAAGATTTAGTGTTTCAGTGGCAGCTTTATTGGTACCCAGAGGTAATGCGAGTTTTAGTGGTTGAACCTTAATGCAGGGTAAGGATAAACGCTATGTACTAGCACTAACAATTTATCATATTTTTTTTCTATATAAAATTAGAAATGGTATAAGCTTTATTATACTGAGTTGGTAAATAATTTAAAAAGTAAATGCGTATTAATATTTTTTAAATTATGTATTGGCGATGTTAATCTGAATATATTGCCACATTTTAGAATTTCTCTCTAAGAAGATTATTACTAATATTATATAGAGAAAATAATGAAATTTGACACACATAGAAGTTATTACCTAGATTAGCATATAGAAAATGTTATGTTATCCTGAAAAAATGTTAAGGTTCCCGAGGGATGTCTAAAAATATTAAACATTATGTTCTTATTTATTAAAAATAGCCTCCTATGAAAAACCGAAGATAGATAACCACTTAAAAATAACATTAAAAAACCATTGAACCTTACTGTTCAGCAGTCCATGAAGGCTGAGAAGTTGCGAGCTTCAAAGCTGGTCCAATAAGCAAGACATTTACCAGTCTAATAAAAACTTTAAATAAAGCCACGTCACCCATAACTAAGAGTGTTTGCGGCGCCCTACGTCACAAGATCTGACACGGGTCCCTAATTTTAGTCTGTTTAGGAGGATATAACAAAAAAGCGAAGGCAAAGACGGTGCCATCTAACAACCCTTTTATAAACTTAGGGATAATCTATGAAAGGTCAATGGACTTGTTGACGGGTAAATAAATTCCCTTATGGTAATATAATCCATGTTTTTGTGCGAAGTATGGCTTCGAACTGTTGATTAAATAGTAAAGGTTAGTCCACTGAGGTTTAACATTTCACCAAAGATAATTGTGGGATACCACAGGTTTTAAAAGGTGTTTCTGGCCTGACGATTGATTTCTTGATAAACCTTTTGTTTAGCCGTAAGAGGAGTAAAAAATACTCGTAGTTAAAATTGCATCTACAGAGTTCAAGCTATCTCATGGAAAGTAAGTAATTGGAATAGGAAATGTAACAAATAGATTTTTTTATGTATATTTATTATATATATTCCAGATCTATACAAAAGAGCCGATACTCCGGCATAAAAAATAGTTGGTGATGTATTAAGGGTAAAAATTAAATAGATTTTCTCTCTCAAAATATTATGATATTCAAATAAACTGTCCAAATGATTGCTAAAAAGATACCATAAGTAGGCCATTTTGGAATAAAACAATCTATAGGCAGGTAGGTATGTTTCCACTGGACCGAATGCCTCCGGGCAGTAGTCAGTGATGCGGGCAGCGAACTATACGAGCTACCACGACCCTTAATTTTCCCTCACCCAACTAACAGCCCAAATAGTATTATACACACCGTTGCGTAGCACAAATGCTTCATTGCAACGCAAATAATTCCATAAGTTCTCTGTCTTTAAGTTTTTTAAAACCTGTCTGGATAACCTATTGTTGCTTTTATAAAAAAGCATTGTGCAGGATTATATGAGCTATTTAAAAGATAAATTTAAATCACCAAATCCTGTCTTCTATTTTTCAACTATGCTGATAAAATTCTAAGCAGATGAACGTTTTGGGTGTAGACAAAATTTAACTAGAGAATATATCTAAAGCCAATTCGAATTCGAAACAAGTATAGCTATACTGTATCACTAAAATCAGTAAAAGCAAGAAAGGTCGCTCAAACCAACGACCCGCCATAGTAATCAATATAGTAAATCTTTCAACGCATTATTTCTTCACGTTATCTAGTACGAGTACAATCCTCTAAGCAATCACGTTTACGCCTCTGTGCCATTGCTTCAGCTAAATTACCATCTACAATTTCCATAAATAATTAATCCAGTTTATTGATTAATATATAAATATCTTATAATCTTATATAACCATACTTATAATCTTAATATATAAATGACGATGTGTGTATGTGTATGTGTGTAGGCTATGTCGCTTAGTAGTAGCAATTTGTGCACTAACGGGGCACTACCGCCTCAATAGGCACCTTAAAATAATGGGTCTCAGTACAGGAGAGTGTCGCTTCTGCCATGAGGCAGAAGAAACACCAATTCCCCTTGATGCACAAGCGCAGTCACATCCTAGGAAGCCACACAATGGCTTGTGACGATGTGAGGAATAACTCTATCAAAAAAGTACTACAGTTTCTGAACGTGGTAGGTATAGGTAGAGAACTCTAGATCACGTGGCGATCACAATATTTCAGCAATGGACGAAGTGATACTGGTACTCTTGCAGACCAGAAATAGCCACTAAGAAGATAAGATAAGATGTATGTCTCCTATAGACTCCAAAACCGCCGAACCGATTATGAAGAAAATTTCAGACAATTAGATTCGATTCACTTCAGATTAGTCCAGCGTGTGTTCCTGGTAGCGATCGGTTGCGGACAAAGTCGCGGGCATATACCAGTATCTGATAAAATAAAACGCTGTCATTGTCACTTACTTACATAGTCACTCTGATATAACAAGAATACCAAAATCACAGTTTCAAACGAACAGTTATAATAATTTATAATGTTGATACAATTCACATATAATATATTATCTTATTTCCAAAGCAAAATAAAAACAGAGTATAACAGAACTGGTATACGAATAGTTGTTGTATACTGCGAAATCAAACTGGATTGACTGCCACATATAATGAGGTGCTACATATGTAATATCGTAGTGTTGATCGGTGAAAAATATTAGAATAATTACTTTAGATTTGTGTTAAAACATATTATATCTTCCTGTGTTTATGCTTATTTAATAAGCAAAAATTCAATCTCATATAAAGTAGCCATAACGCTTTGCAGAGCATTATGGCGTGCGAATCATATGGCCGTAATACCGCACCTGGTTTATTTACGAAGTTAAGTCGTAACTTGGTTGATGTATGCGTAGCTGTAAAACGTGGTCACGTTAAACTTACGTTCCTGTTTTAATTATTTATTAGACAACTAAAATGTTAGTCGTTCATACGATTCTGTTTAACTGATTGTTGTACAATACAAGTAGGTAATCAAACCATATGATTACTTATTTGCTATTAAACCATATAGTTATAACTTGACACACAGATTTATAATAATAAATTTATTATGTCTTAAAACATACAATGCATTCATCCCGATACAAACATACAATGGCATACAATGGCTCTTAAAATATGTAAATTTTGTATTAGAAGCATTTCTAATACAAAACTAATAAAGAAAAAAACTAAAGGATTTTATTGGCAGGGAAAGCTTATTATGCTCTGGATGAATTTTTAAATGACACATTCTAGAATAGTGTTCTGATGTATTTTTAAATTTTAAATTTGACTTTGATTTGTGTAATAGTTGTTTTGACACGTGATATATAATATTTTGCACACCAAATGTGGTAGTACATGCTGGGACGTTGTATTTATGTTATCTAGTTTTACACCCATGTACAGGCAAATAAATGATTTCATTGATTGATTTGATTGATAATAAATTGCTATATTTCAGACTTTCAGAATAGCGTATATATTTAAAAATTAGATTTTTGTTATTGAAAAACTTATAATAGCGTGGCTTTATATCTAATAATCCGGTGATTTCAGAAAATAATATTTTAACGCTCAGATCAGGAAATTCATTGATTGAATTCAATTTATTCCGTTTTTTAATTTTAGTAATTATAAAAAAGTCAGTAATTTTGATCTACACTCATTCTACTCTTTGAAGTATTGTAATCGATGGCGATCGTAACAAATATTAGGTAACATGAAAATAAAATACTATTAAGTAAGCAAAAGCGATGCTTACAATGTTTTTCATTAACAGTTAATGTACCGAAAACTGGAGAAGTAACGTAACCGGAAACTACCCAAATGTTTATAGGTCAAGAGGAAAATCAATTATAAAAAAAAAGAATAGTCCATGGTCTGTTCAGAATATAAACTGTTTTTGAATGCAAATATAAGAGAACGGAGCAAGTTTCGTTTGCAACTTTTTTTAACTGTTTTGCTTATGGAGTTTCTCTTACACCGTTCAATTGTTTTGCTTGATAAAACATTAAATTATTTTTTTAAAATAATTTATATTTTAAGAACAATGTAGACGGTTACAGTGTTTATAGTTAATATTTAATAGTTTAACTGGTGTGTATTTTAAGTTTCATAATAATTTAATAATAATTTCCAAAAAAATTTTTGAATGCCCATTTTTTTGTTAATCCTATAAGTCTATTTACCATGACACTAGAACCTTAGGACCCTTAGGAGCTTAGCTGAATAAAAAAAAAATCAGAAAAAGTTAAGCGAAAATGAGAGAATTTTAAATTTAAAAATGAGTGAAACCGCAGAACACAGCTTGTCTACGGATATGACTGCCATATTCAATATTATTGGCTGAGAGTAGTTACAGGATTGGCGTAGTGTCATGGTTTGTATAAGTTAGGTATTGCTTACACAGTTGTTATCTTATATTGTTACTGTCACTAAAATAATAAACATTTATTATTATTGTTGAAGCTTGTAAACTTAGATAGTTTAATATAAGTACGTAGTAAATACTGTCACGTATGGAATTATGATTTAAATATAGAATATAGAATTTTGTCAGGCGTTATATATTTTATTTCAATTTATTAACAAGATCCTTTTAATTTTTCACTCGTAAAAGTTACTGCATGTCTGTTACCTTTTCACGCTTTAACTAATTAACCGATCACCATAAAATTTCCATGCACACCATCAGCGGTATAGGGAAAAAGATATAGGGTACCTTTCATCCGAAAAAAAGTACTGTTCCCTAAAGATCATTTACTAGACATGGCTCTTTATGATTTACACAGTGTCGTTCCCAATGAAGCAGTACAGGTCCACCCAGGTGACAACCAAATCAACCTTATGTCAACTAATAACAATAACCCTGCTCCAGTTCATGGGGCGTTCCGGGGATTTATGACCCTCGTTTATTGTAACGCAGGTGGCACCAATAGGATTACTTGCGGTCAAGCCTTGCGCTCAAACAAAGGGTTATGGATGGCATAAAAGTGTGTAGATGACATATTAGAGCCCCCCAGTTCAGCTGTTTACAGCTTCATAAAAACAATGAATTTTTTATTGTAATAAAACGTTACAATGTACACTGTATGTGTTTGTCAAACGCGGTGACTGAATGTTCACATATTAAAATTTTGGTATACCTCTGAGTATGTCAAACAATGATTATGTCTAGTGGGACAAACGCTTACGAGTATGTCGACGAGGAATATGCAGGTTCGTATCCCAGTAGGCCAATAACTCCGAATGTTTTATATATAACTAGCTGGTGCCCGCGATTTCGTTCGCGTTGAACGATGAAAGGTACCCTATGTCCTTTCTGGTGTCCCAGACAACGTGTATGCAAAATTTCATTGTGATCGATTCAGTAGTTTTTGCGTGAAAGAGTTACAAACATCCATACATCCAAACATACTTTCGCATTTATAATATTAGTAAGATTAGCGCCCCGCTCCCGACTTCAAACGGGTGATATTTTTTTCTACAAATTATATATAAAAACCTTCCTCGTCAAACGCTCTTTCAATTAAAACTGCATGAAAATCTGTTCAATAGTTTTTGATATTATCGCGAACATACAGACAGACAGACAGACAGACACGGCGGGGAATTTGTTTTATAATATGTAAGGATTTAAATTCGATTTAATACCAACTGTTAATATTTTTCAATTTTTAAAACACATCCATGTTTTTTGTCCCAAAATCACAAAAATTATAGAATAATCATCAATTCTGAGTCGATAAATTGTTTAAATTTAACCAATATTTAATTGGGTTTTTTTAAAGTAAACTTCGTAGCATTGTGCTTAATTTCAAGCCACACAATAAAGCAATAAGCCACAGCCAGTCGTTGTGTATAGTAAAAGCATTAAATTCAAAAGTTATTATAATTAAATGCATTTTTTTTTTCATTAGTTCGATTATACTATAAAAATATAATATGATCGAGTTTAGTTGACTGATAATGTATGACCGAGTTGCTACGCAAGCAATCAAGTGTATGTAGACCAAGTCTCTGCTTCGTTTACCGTACCGTGTAAACTAGCCTTTAATATGATAAATTTTACTAATATTATAAATGCGAAAGTATGTTTGGATGTATGGATGTATTTCAATGTATGGATGTTTGTAACTCTTTCACGCAAAAACTACTGAACCTTGACCACCATGAAATTTTGCATACACGTTGTCTGGGACACCAGAAAGAACATAGGGTACCTTTCATCTCAACGCGGACGAAGTCGCGGGCACCAGCTAGTGTTTTATAAAATATGAATTTATGGATTTTGCAAATAATTTTGAAAACATCTTTTGAAATACATTTGAGCTTCCCTCAATAAGTTTATTTTACGATTCATCTGTAAACGAAAACCTGTATCTAAGTATTAAACTAGTGATACGTGACGGGAATCGAACTTAACTCTCACATTCGAAGTGAATGACCTCCTAATATTGCTTGAGTACATACTTACTTATTTTATTTCCAGAAGACGGTAGTCGTCAGTTTAATCACGTCTAGTTAATTTAATAAAAAAATAAGATTACATCCACTCTCATAGCAATATTATCAAATTATATTTTAATAAAAATTCTCAAAGTAATAAATTATAAATGTCAGCTAAATTAAACTAATTCTGTAGCTCGTTAGGCATCCTCTGAGCACATTGCCTCTTAGCTTAGAGGTTCCGGGTTCAATTCTTGTTAAAGTCAAATATCGAAAAATCTACAAAGTTTACAGTCTTGAAGTTAACACCAAGATTAGGTACTTATTTATTACGTGGCTTAGTACGTCGATAGCAGTACTTAGTGCTTATTTTGTGATGACTAAGTAGTGACAGAGCACATTGCGTTTCGCAGTCATAAGTTGAATAGACAGTTAGCAATTAACCTTTTACAAGACCACAGTAAAAACAGCACGTATGCTGTTGTATTTCGGTGAATCTCTTCCTTTCTAAACCTCTTACTATAAATCCTATTAAGATCGATAGTGCGCTTGCAGTACTGATGGCCTTGCTTGTGTTAATGGGCGACAGTGCCCACCTACCATCCAGTAGACCGTCAATATCTCTGACGACCTTTACATAAAAAAATATACTAATGTATTTATTATGTATTTTTATTAACATTTTTATGTAACGTGTGCTGGACAGGCATACAGCCGCAATAGACATAAGCAGGAACAGGATTACGCAGGAATCAAAAAGTATCAAAGAGAAATTAGGATAAAGTGTTACTAAATTATACTAAATTATATATAAATAGCACACATGCTTACTATTGATAATGCTCGTTAGACAGATAACTTTTGCATCTCACTCTTAAATTCTAAATTTAAATGTTACTTAAAAAAATGAAAACCGTGTAGCAAATCACACATTGATTGTTAAAAATTGCACAGAAATTACTTTGAAATGGTTCCATTGCCACTAAACCAATATCAGTGCGAGCAACCTTATCGAATTCACACTCCATCCCCGCGGAGCACTTTGTTCTTGAAGGACAGATCGCGATCGCCACTGGAATACTAAAGATGCATGGATGAAGGAAAATATGGGTACTCTTAAACTAGTTATATTATAGTATGCTCACTTATATGGTAAAGTTACCACAGACACTTTATCTATCTAAGTACTTTTTATCAATGGTGTAAGTACTTATTTCTTTATTATCCTTAAATACTCGTATTATAACATAAAACAAAGTCCTCCGTCGCTTATGTCTGTCTGTCTGTTCGCGATAAACTCAAAAACTACTGCACCGATTTTCATGCTGTTTTCACCAATGGATAGAGTGGTTCTCGAGGAAGGTTAGTAGGTATATATTTTTCACGCTGACGAAGTCGCAGGCAACAACTAGTTTATATAATAGGTAATTTAATAAAATTTGAATTATAATTTATGTTTGATTGTACATTGACCAAATGAAACTCTGACCTTTTGAAACTCAAACATTTTGAAACTCAAAGTTTGATGATTTGAAACTGTGACGTTTTGAATTTCGGAATATTCGAATTTCGAATATTAAAATAATTCCAAGTCTACCTCCTAAACCACCCAACGTATTTTTATACGGTTTTCACTCATGGAAAAAGCGATAAACTTTGTTTAGGCATAATATAATTTACACCAATGGCGAGTCGCTAGTCTATAGTGTGAGTGTTTTAATAAAATGGCTTAAAATTCAATTCAACACTAGAAATGTCACAGCTCTAATAATGTTTTAGTTAATATTGTAATTACGTTCAGTTTTAAAGGCTTCATGCGTTGTTGCAAAACCACAATTAAATCTTATATATTGATATATATACAGACGTATGTCTGAATTGTTTATTAACTTATGTGGTATTTAAGTCTAGAATATCCATTTTAGATTAAACCTTTGACTGAAATTTTACTTTCAATTAATTTAATAACAAATTAATCAGCGATTTGCACTAAATCTGAATATATTTCAACAACTCGTGGGTAAGTGTTGAAATTTGACCTGGTGTCTTGATAGACTGATTTACTGATGTAAATTTCTCTCGGAGGTATTTGAACAGGTCTAGACGCACATTTCAATTACATCGAAACTACACAGAAATCTGGTCTAGTTAAAAGCAACTATTTATAACGCTTAGACGGTCTCTCTGGAAGGACACAGATTAATAATTGAAGGGGTCTTGTAATCAAGTACGTATACCAAAAATTATATATTCAAATCTTCACGAATATTCCCTTCTGATCGATCCTACTGGAAAAATTATGTGTAACTACGTCCTACAGCTGAAATTATGACGATGACGATGTTATACGAGCATTGGATTTGTGCCCGCAATCATATAAATATGAGGACTATTAATTTTCTTATTTCTTCTTGTTATCGATTATAATAAAAAAATTATAAAATTATCCTTCGAAATTCAAATTTACCAAAGTTTTCTTTGTACAAAAGGATCACAGAATTAGTGACTAATAAAGCTATGATAATAAAAGTTTTATTCAAGCTCAATATTTACGTAAGATTGGAGCCTCTCGAGGGAGGTCAGAGTGGAGTTAACAACCGACAGGTTTAATTAGGGAGAGCGGCTAATTCCCAAGTTTTGATGAATGCGATTCCACGGATACAGCCTTCGTTGCCTCAGAGAAGCGTTACTTGAAATTTTGATCCCACCCCTGTTTGAATAATTGCTGTTAATTCCATAGTTAATAATTTCAATTTAACAATGAGATGAAAAGAATTGAGGAATGGAGATAATTTTTGTAATTTTGTTCATGAAATACAGACTCCCGCGCAGGTCATCGGGCAACAAATATATAAAACCTTATAATTTCTTCTTGACTAATTCGGGTGGCGGGCTCTGTAAGGCGATCATAGAATGTGCAACGGACTCACCCCTCTATCCCTTTTTTTTAAAGTTGGAAAATCCCCTACCCGGCAGTGTAGGGGACACTGCGGAGTTATGCCGGATTCGTACTGGCTAAAACCCAACGACTTTCTAGCGCGGCCGTTATGACACGACTTCGGTACCAGCGCCTCTGCCAAGCGGCATGTATTGAAGGAAAAAGAGCTCACGGGCGGTTTCACAAGGCTTCTTATTGATCGCAAAGACTCCGTACACTGGCTGCCCTTTGGTGATCTCTTTAGAGAGAACGAGGGTTCCGTATGTGCGATACAAGATCAGGTGGCCAAGACGCGGAGTCGATACTTCATAAAAGACATATGTCGAGCCTGTCGAGACTGTCCGACATGTCACTCTGGTTGTTCGGCGCTTGCCAACACTGAGTATCTGCACAGGCACAACCAAGCAGCCAGGATCCTGCATCAGGAGCTCGCTCTGAAATACGGTTTCTTTGAGCAGAGAGTGCCTTATTACCGGTACTCACCGCAGCCAGTCCTTGAGAACAGCCGTGCCAAGCTCTATTGGGACCGGCCCGTCATCACAGACATGAATATTCTAGAGAACTTATTCTATTCTAGACCTGATATTGTGCTGATTGACCGGGAGGAGCCGGTCTCTTGAAGGCTGAACCGAGAAAAAGAGGTAGTACCTCGACTTGGCCAACGAGATTGTCGACATGTGGGCTATTGCGTCCGCTAAAATCATCCCATCTATTCTATTCTATTCTATATCCGTTAACGGATTGATCCCAACCAGACTCAATGGTAACCTGAGGCGGTTGGGATTCCGGGACGTTTTCCACCCGAATCAGATGCGTCAGGATCATGCGTTGGTTCCTGTCTTTGTCGTCCTGAACCCTAACTGACTTTGCTTCTGTCGGGGGTAACAATGTCTTCCCCTGTAATGATAACAACGTGATGATAACAACGTCTTCCCCTGTAAAGCGGTTTTCAAAGAGATTTTTATTATCAAATTAAATCTAAATTACTTACCTGCCTGTCAAGGAGAAAATTTAAATATCATTTAGAAACTGTAGAAGTTAATGACGATATCTTATTTTATTAAAGATACATTAAAACAATGGAATCGTGTTTGTAAGCATAAAATTAAGTTATGTTCAGCAGTAATAAATCCACCTAGAAGCCGGGTTGTCGCCGTCAGTGTTCAAGTCAGTTGCTCCGCATTGAATTAACGAACTAGTTTGTTGAATCTAGAAAAATGTTTGACAGTGAAATATTATTATATTAGAAATGCATAGGAATTGGAAAAGAGTTACATCACATCTGCATGAAGTGAATTATTTTTGTTGCGCCTTAAATTTCAATAAATTTAAAATTCTTTAAATTTATTCATTAAATTAAATTTAAAAGATTTTAAATTTATTTATCACTTTTTTTTTACATTTTTTCAATATCTCATGGTACAGAGGATAATTTTTATAATAGAAGGTTATATTTTATGATTTATTTAATTAGTTTTCATACAGCGATTACATTTTTAGGTCCAAGCTACAATTATATAATATTAGCTGTGCCCTCTGTAGTTCGTCATTGCACATCTAAAAAAGACGATCTATACACATACATTTAAGAATTGAAGTAAATTCAATTGTCAAAATTTGTATAAAAGTAAGTATTACGAATACTGAAGTTCTTTGGCCACATCTCTAGGAAGGAAAATTCAATGGTTTAAGGTCGGGTGGAGGGCAAACGCCCAAGAGTTAGATCGCTTACCCGCTGGACAGACGTGATAAAATCCGCAACTCAATCTATTGTGGTACAGTTTTTTTTTTTTTTTTTTTTTTTATATATATAAAAGATGGGTTTGCTCTTGACCAACGACCAACTGTGTAGCAAGGATGAGGCCTAAGATGGAGCGAACTTCATTGTCAACCCAGAAGATGCCTATTCACTCGAACTTTGAAAAGATTTGGGTTATATGAGCTCGGAAATACACACGCAGGGAGGGAGTTCCAAACCTTGGCAGTGAGCATTATGAAAGATGTTTTAAAGCGCTTGGTCCGAAATAGAGTGCTCTCGTGACGCCACAAATACGAATAACCAATGCGTACCAAGGAGGACGAACACAACCATCCTCCAAGTACATCATCCGCACGACCACGACCACTCTGACAAGAGTGTGCGACTTAATATATATAAAATATATCGCTAATTCGGTTTTAACAAAATTTGAGTATTCGTTATGTCTTCAACTGGTGTAAAATTAGCATATACGAAGTATCAAAGTACCGAGTTCCCACTTCACAATCATTATCATAACATAAAATGTTGTAATTTACTTTCTCGTTAACTTATTTGAGTGTGTAAATTGTTAAATCGCATACTTACACGCGGGAAGAACTTTAGAGAAGTTGAAACGAGTTAATAGCATACTTAGGATAAACTTGCACTGGCAAAATGTATCTATTCCACTGTTCTTTAATCTGAAAGCTCGTCGCAAAAACGGGGTGTTATAAATTTCATGTGTGACTGTGTATCTGTGTGTTTGTCTGTGGGATGGAACGATTTTATCCGTTTGTTTTCGTTTGAGAGTTGGCTATAAGTTCTTAGGGATGGTTCTTACAGACGTTTGTAGACCATCAGCTCATTTCCAAGTAGACGAAGGGATTTCACTAACTTCCACAGGTTCGATTGATCTGAAATTTGGTATACTATTATTTCAGCGGTATTTCCATGACATGGTAACCCTGACCTGATGCTGCAGCATCTAGTAGTCCGCGGGATAACCAACTCTCAATTTCCCATTTTCCATTTTTCTAATATGGTCGGCAGTGGACTTACAACTGTGGCGTTCTTACGTTATAGGCGACGATAGCCACTTACCATCAAGTGGACAGTCACTTTAGCCTGTCTGTCGACCTTAACATATGTCAAAAAAAATATAGATATAGTTAACATATATGAAAAAGGTATAAATGAGTAAATCATCATATTACTATATAGTATAGATAATTTTCCAACTAAAGTTGTCACTCAACCGAAACACAACCTACACAAAAATTATAACCGTGCAGTTAAAATAATTTGCTAAGGACCTCTTTCACCATGTCTCAAGTAGACTAACCGCCATTTAAAGTCACCGGTAACCGGGAATGATGGAGATGATATACCTTTGTTTGTAAGGTAAAAGTCCCAAACATTAAAAAGAAAATAATTAAAAAAAATCGCCTATCTAAGGATGCAGTGAACCGAGTGCATAATTTAATAAAACATAAAATTATTTCTAAAATTAACTTAATCAACACTTTACTTGTATTTGGTGAAAGATGCCCTAAGTAATATTAAAACTTATTAATAAGTTAACTAATTAAAGTATTTCTGTCAACGCATTTTTAATGTGCTTTATATTTTATTTTTTGCTTGTTTGAGTCTCGAAAACTTCACTTCACTAATTAATGAAAAACTCTTAACTTTGTTGTAACAAATATAATTATTTGCTTTGTTTTTAGTTATTATGACTGAAAAAAGAGAAAATATACAAATTAAAACTTTCATTGGCATCTTTAATATTATTCTGAAGGACCTCTTACATATTTGAGGTTTCCAATATGCAGTGACATAATGTTTTTAAATCTATATTATATAAAATAAACTCAATGTCCTCCTCTATATTCACAACTGAATTGTACTGACATTAAATATTATAACTTGATATTTAAATAAATTAGATTTAAGATTTTGTATGTCAGTAATGGTAGGTCATATAGATCAAATATTAATTAAAATACTTATTATGTACTTATGATCAACTAAAAAATTATTATTATTATTATTATTATTATCTAAGGCGAAAGTGTTTCATCGTCATCATCATTAGCAGGATGTAGGCCTCTCCCAAAGCTCGCTGGTCGTGGTCTTTTCTTCGCTTCCGGCGACTTCCTACGAAGCCATTCAGAACGTATGTAAAGCTGTCTAAATAAGACTAGATCATAAAGTTTTAGGTTTCCTTATGACTTTGGAGTAGTATTAATAAACTATAATTTAATTATAAGCTACAATTAAAGGCACAATTAACTATATAGAGCATAGAGAATAAATGACATAATTTTCTTTAAATATATAAATGAAATTAGAATTACTACCTATAAATGTAATATAGAAAACATCTAATAGTATGTTACATTTGAAAATCAAAGATTATATAGTTCTCTGTACTCCAGTACACCTATTATGAAGAAGAAAATGTATACAATCTATTGTAAAATATATAGAAAATGGCGTCGGTGAACGTGTTTATGAAAGAAACTGGAGGGAAGATGAATGATGACACCAGTGAGAAATAGGTTCATAATAATATGTGGCGAAGAGGCGGGAATGTTTCTACGTGGTGGGAAAGGCGCGAAGAATTATATGCCTCGATTTTAGGTTCTCTACATACATAAAGGACGAAGGTTTTTATGTTTTATGTGTAATCTATTACCAATATGTTTCAAGTTTTACAAAGAAAAACTTACTATAGATCTTTATTATTTACCCTTTAAGCTCTTTTTTTTATTTCAAAATAAAATAAATATTTTTTAGGGCCTCTTTCACAATGTGTCAAGTAGGCTAACAGCCATTTAAAGTCACAGGAGATGATATAAATTTGTTTGTACGGTAACAGTACCAAATTATTAAAAAGAAAATAATTAAAAAATTCGCCTATCGAAGGATGCAGTGAACCGAGTGCATAATTTAATAAAACATAAAATTATTTCTAAAAGTAACTAATCAACACTTCACTTGTAGTTGGCGAAAGAGGCCCTTAGATTAACTGAATTTATTCTTAAATTTGCAAAAAAAATGAATTAATTATTTGTATAAAGAGATGACGCTCAACAAAATATTTATTTACTAGAAAAGTTTAAATGAAAATAAATAACTTTATTTAAAATTTAGTGTTTCAAAGAAATAAATATACAAATTATGTTTTTAACATTCTTAAAATAGTAAACGTATCCAAATAGTTGCATAACCTTCGGCAATAATCAAACAAAGTATAGGGCATTGCAGCACTAGTGATTATTGTACTGAAGAATTATTAAAAAAAATAACTTAGTAATACTCGTAGCAAGGAAATAGGTGTTAATAAACTGTAATTAACGATATTCAGATATATTCCGTTCTAATACCAAAAACTAATACCACTGGTATTTGTTTGAACTCATATTTATTTTCTATTCCAAATATAAAACAAAAATTCAAATAGGTATTTAATTTTAAAATGTGATAAAGATTTTATAGACGACATTGCAATTGGGAACAATTTTTCAAAACGTCGCGCTTGCAATAAAAGCGAAGAGAAAGTATGTGACAATTGGACGCCCCAGGGACTTATTAACACATCTGGGAATCTTGCACGGATTTCACCATTTTTCAAACATATACACTACGTAATATTTCTTTTTTGTCTTTGATACATATGGAAAATTCTCTATTTATTTGAAACTAGGTGTTGCACGCGACCTCGTGTGCGTAACTTTATAAAAATACCAGCCGGTTCCCGCGACTTCGTCCGCGTTGAACGATGAAAGGTACCCTATGTCCTTTCCGATGTCCCAGACAACGTGTATGCAAGATTTCATGGTGATCAGTTTATTAGTTTTTGCGTGAAAGAGTTACAAACATCCATATATCCAAACATACTATCGCATTTATAATATTAGTACGGATAGCCTATGTTACTCGCTGATAAAGTAGCTTTCTATAGGTTAAAGAATTTTTAAAATGGGTCTAGCAGATTTTTAATACTTACATTTTTTTAAACTCGTGATATCTTTCGAATGGAATGTCCGAATTGAATAATTCAAAAAGTTATATAAAGTTATTGAAGCAGTCTTAAAAATGAAGTAATTTATTTTGATATTTTAATACCAAGATACAAATAAAGAGCCTGTTCTAGCGGCGGGGGATACATTATTGAAGTTTTAGTAAGGATCCCTAATTTCCCATAATAATATCTTATGCTCTGCCCTATTAAGTTCTGTAGCGCACTTGCAGAAGCTTTTTTATTGCAGTAGTAGAAATTCTTGTTATATCTTCATTTGATTTATGTGCAACATTACTCAGGTCATTTAAAGTCCTATTATTTGGCGAATCTGATATAATCTCGAGTTCCCATCACTATCATAAAGGTTGTCACAGATCTCTTCAGTGCCCCTTCAGTCCTGAAGGTTTGCAGTCAACTCTTCTCAGTTAAGAGCCTACTGGAACAGTCGCACCGTCGTACCATACGTTTTTGTTCCCTTTTATTAATCTACATAACATGTTTTTTATATTATCCTAAGATAATATTAATAACGAACATTAAGTACTTATTTATAGTTACCCTATACAATTAAATCTTGTTTTTCCGTGCGACCGAGGCATTTATACAGAGCTCCTCGGAGTAGCATGTTAAATCCAAATGTAATGAAGGGTACTTCTAATTACAGTGGCAGTTTCATCAAATGAGGCACAGTCACGCGATCTTTACACGCGAACTTTTTGCACATCTCATCGTGAAAGAGTTTATTGATTTACTTCAATGTAGACTGTAGTTAAGCTACTGTTAAGGTATTGTAGACAGTAGTAAATACATTGTTATTAATATCTTTTAATATAAATTTATTTCGTTTGGTACAGTCTGTAGTGGTGGGAAACACACTGCTTCATAACAGGAATCGCAAACTGTTCACATTAAATTTTTTTTTAAAGTTTAAATTTTATTGGAATTTCTAGTGACAGTAATAACACATCTGTGAAATAAAAGCTTATTTGCTGTTATATTGATTCATAACAGGAATCGCAAACTGTTCACATTAAAATATTTTTTTAAGTTTAAATTTTATTGGAATGTCTAATGACAGTAAATAACACATCTGTGATTTTTTTTGCAAATAAACTATCATAATTAGTTAGTAGATTACATAAAGTGATTTAAGTACTGTCATCAAAATTTTATTATTAGTGAATTTTAATTTAATAAGTACCTAATTCATTAATAAGACAAAGGGAGTTTTTTCAATGATTTTTGACCTTATAGTCTTCTAACTTTTATCCATCTTGTTGTTTTGTTGTCTAATCGTTATTTCCTATCCTAAGTGACCGGCGACTTAATGGATTTTAAAGTAACATTCTGCTGCATTCTAAGTGACTTCATTTTTCCTTTTATTTATAGCATCAATTAAATAGTAAAAGTAATAACAAGTTCATACGAAACTGTAGTCGCAGAAAAGGATAATATATTAATATTCGAATGTATTCGTATGACTTGGAATAAGTACGGGATGAGGTATAATAAAATGTTCGTCAACAAGATACCAACTTCCATAACAATGCAAATTTAAATTTAAATGTGTGTGGAAATAATGTATAATTTTTTTTTGACAATTTATTGAAGCCATTATATAGGAATTCAGTTACTCGAAATCAAACGATCTTATCGTATTAAAAATTTACAGTATTATTTTATAATTCCACCAACGAAATTTTCCAATTAATATAATCAACTATTATCTTTCAAAGTGAACTATAAAACGGCTAAAGTTTTTTTTTTAAAACTGTACTTAAGAAAAAAATGTTACCAACAACATATTTAAGTACGAAGTTACTCATTAAAAGTAGGGAAAAAAAATCTCGTGGCTTTTTATAGCGAGCCCTTTTGAACTTTTTCACCTTTATCTGTGACGTGACCTCGTGCGGGGATTTTAATTTGGAGACTGGTTTAATTGAAACACGCACCTCATACGCTCCCTGAATTCTTAATGTTATCAACGATTACATAAGTGGGTTTGCTTTGCAAGATTCGCAAATTGTATGAATATTTCACATAAGAATCCAAAGTGCATCGATCAGTTTTTATGCATCATGACTTTGAACTTACTTCCTTATAAGAGATGAAGTAAATGGATTGTCTTTCATATATGAATCTGAAGTGCATCGATCCGTTTTTATGCATCATGACTTATGATTTAAAACCTTATTAACGATGACAGAAGTGGGTTTGCTTTACAATATTTGCGAATTGAATAAATCTTTCATAATAATATTAATAATATACGAATCATCTTTGCTATACTTATTCTTTCGGATTTCTGTGAGTTATAATAAAATTTTATTTAGTCACCGCAAAATAGTCATGATATATGTATTAAAATCTAAACATTGCACATAATATTCTCAAAGATAATTTCTGTGTAGGTAAAGCAATCGACGTGCTTGTGAATCGTAAGCTTCCAGTAGATACTCTTACACTACACAGTATTCATGCAAAGCAGGACATTAACTCAATTTTTCAAATATTTCATGGGAATATAGGATATTGTCATCCTATATTCCCATGAAATGTTTGAAAAATTATGTAATTTTAAACTTCTGCATATGAAGTTTTAGGTTTTGCCTGCGACTTCGTCGGCGCCACTTTTACTTAGGTGTTAAAACATATATTCTAGCTTTGTTGTTCATAAATTTTTGTCAGGCATTATTTTTAATTTTTAGATTATTCGTTGGGAACAGTAATTTTTTTTAAGAAAGATACCCTATATCCTTTTCAACGTACGAGTATATACGAAATTTCGTGACGATCAGTTAAGGAGTTAGGCGTGAATGGCCAATGAACAAACAAACTACGCATTTAATCATATTGGTTAGATAACCTTTATAAGGTTGCTCAGCTTTATCTACTCTTAGATATGATAAGATAATAATTTCAACTTTAGAACGGGGTACTCCCTATCAATACTATTGTATTAGCAGAGTGCATTGAGTTCCATAGTTACACATTGGGCTGCCTTTATTCCTTTACGTAAGAACACCTTGAAATAGTCACACGTTTAGAGTTTCGGTCAGTGAGTGAGGGAATGCCAAAGCCTTAATTCTCTCTTTATCCTATTATGGTCTGCCGCGAAATTGCAATAGCTGTGGAGCTCCTTCGCTGTTCGCGACGGTATTCTCCATCGAGTGAACTGTCTTCTAAATCTTTACACAAAAATAAAATAAAATATTATAAATTCAAGATTCATTTCTGCATTTATATTGTGCTGTGAGTATCGACAGCAATAACAAATCGAGTGAACTGTCTTCTAATCTTTACACAAAAATAAAATAAAATATTATAAATTCAAGTTTCATTTCTGCATTTATATTGTGCTGTGGGTATCGACAGCAAATAGCGGTGTCCAGAAACACGGGGTGGGAAGTTTTTAATTAAACTTGGAGACCTGATTTGCAGTCCAGCTAAAACCGTAAACACGGAGTAGTTAGAAGATAAGTTCACTTGTTTCTCTTTGTAACATACCTTATACAGTTGTTAGTAAACGTAAAAGTAAAATACAAATACATTCCAACATATATATCTAACCTAGCAATTTAAGCCACTGGTTCTGAAACTGTTATTACCTAGATTGTGATTTATTCGTTTTAATAAAAATGTGTATGATGTACTAACTACTTCTTAAGAATTATTAGAAATTTCAGTCTTTATAGTTATTTGTGTTATTTTTACTATTATATTCAATTGCTTTCTGACGACGTAAACTAACTGTTCGTTCAGCGGCAGTAACTACACTTTAGAGTGCGCAAATTTTGAAATAACAGCACGCATTTTCTTATTTCGGTAAGTATCTTATCATCTTATTTCACTATATATCCTAAAAGTTTGATTTTACCTAATGTTGGTTATGAAGCCATCCATCAAGTGAACAGTCTATCTGCCTACTGCCATTTAGAAGAAATATGTACTAAAATACTTAGAATTCTTAAAAAAATTCTTATTTTTTTTTTTTATAATTTATTTTAATATAATTCTACCCAATCTGGAGTCTATAAATATACTTTGGAATTATAA
This sequence comes from Synanthedon myopaeformis, assembly GCA_944738685.1. NCBI lineage: Eukaryota > Metazoa > Arthropoda > Insecta > Lepidoptera > Sesiidae > Synanthedon > Synanthedon myopaeformis. Next base: position 10,205,488 of record OX122922.1, on the reverse strand, counting down.
TATTATCTAATTCCATAAGATACTTACGGGACAGATGGTCTGCCCAATTCATGACTATGAAACGCAGTGTGTTTTAAAATATTCTGGATATTGCTTGAATTACTTGTAAAAATCCTCATCAATAGAGAATCTGTTATAGAAGAAAAACCCTTCGCGATGCCGATTAATTTAATATCTCGTTGTATGTTGAAGTAATGGCCGAAGTGGCACCAACCTGTCCACTCATAAAAGCCATTTTACGAGCTATTTTAACCCACAAATGGTCGTTTACAGCGAGCGATGTGTTTCCCGAATCACGCTCCCGTCGGGCGAGAGCTATTAAAAATAAATATTGTATTATTTTTTTTACTTGGATTTTGAGATGAAATTTGTACTGAGCTTAATGCTTTTATAGCTTCAGAAAGATAAACTTTTCTGTGATGAAATGAACCTTTCACTTAGTAAGGACTGAAACTACAATATCATTAATCTTTGAATAATATTAAGGGGTAAAAAATAAATAAAATATCAAATGTATAAATACCTGCATGTGATTAAATTTGACTGACAGTCGTCTTCTTCTTCTCGTAGTGCCATCTTCTATAGGTCAGCTATCATCATGGCTATCCTAAACCTTATCCGATCTGTGTGCTTAACTAAATGTTATGTTTGAATATTCATATACAATTAATATTATATATAATAAGATCTCTCCATAAATAAGAATATAAATTTTAAAAAAATCAGATCGTGACGAAAATATAGGGTTGGATAAATAATACTTAATTGTCTACTATCTAGATTTACTAGGTTATGGATTCCAACTCTAAAGAAACAATGTTTTTAGAACCCCTGTGGAGTAAATTAATAATTGACTGACAAGCAAATTTAATGGAAAGTTATTAACAAATGTAATTTATTTATGGGATTTAATTAATCATGACACAAGTGTCACACAAACTCGCGAAGTTTGTCACGTCACAATTTCTTAATTGATTCGTCAGTCAATTAGGTATACTGAAGATTTGATGTACGTTATTGTAATTGGAATAATGAAATAACCTAATAGTTGTTGATGACTTGATAATACAAAGGAATGTTTCAAATTTTAAAAAGTCATCCTTTTTAGCACTTAAAGTTTGATATAGCTGCTTATAGAGCTATGCTTATGCTTATAGCTAGACTTATAGCAGCTGAAGTCCTTAGTAAGATAAAGTTTAAATAAAAAATTAGTTGGAGACATGGAATTGAAGCATTTCTTGCTCTCTCACCGAAACATAACAACATAAGTGCTGTTATTTCTGGTTCATAAGTTTATAATTATTGGTTACAGTGGCCAGACGGGATGCCCAATTTATGACTGCGGGACGTAGTACGCCTTTTTTAGGAGGGGAAAAAAATTTCAATTAATGTAAAGTATTGGTGCTTTAATAGTGGCACTACTAAAGCACCAATACTTAATAGCACCAATCCAATAATCTAAAATGTTGATGCCTTAGTAGTGGCACTAAAGCACCAATACTTTACATTATTTGTAAGGTTTGACATTGAATTTGTATATCCAGAAATAAAGAAAAAAAGAACCTAGTGAAAAATTATAGTAGGCTATGTACATCAGTGGATCCAGCAGCAGATATTTTAAAATACATTCTTTAAATTGAATCATATTGAATGATATAGGTATAAAATTGGATTCAAGCAAATTACAGTTTTTCAAGAAAAAATTTCCTCCATTAAGCTTCTAAGATGAATATAACGGAAGCCATGTAAGTTATAAAAAAGTTAGAAAGCTCTACGTCGATTCCCACGATGATATTATAATTATTTATCTCGACAACTTTTAGTGTTTCGTGATTGATCGTGAGTTTGTAGTTATTTTTCTCTTTACTGAACAGGGTTGAAGTGGTGTTTTTTTTTTTTTTTTAATAATAAAACCAATATAATTTAATGTATTTTAATAACTTTACTAATATATTCCTAACAGCATTTTATTCTTTATCCTTAGTAAAAATACTATGACTTGGTGGTTTAGGAGATATTAGAGATTTAAGAGATAGGACAATATTAATAAAAAATGTATGATTTACTATAATGTAAAGGTCTACAGAGAGGCTAACGGTTAATTTGATGGTAGGTGGCAACCGTCGGCTATAAGACAAGCAACGCACTAGTACAGCAAGTGCGCTGCCTACAATTTATGATTAAGAATAAGGCTTTAAAAAGGGATAGGGAAATAGGCTCTGACATCCTTCCCCTAAAAAATAACATAGTTTTATTTTTATTAAAAAAAAAATTGTAAAAATATATATAAATATTACCTTTTAAATTTTTATCTACATCTAATATGTGTGTATGTAGGTACGTATATAAAATGTGTTACCATAACCAGTGATGCATTTACAAAGCCTTGTTTTACAATAAAGACCAATAAAGTCAGTGCTCAATATTTTGAATATGAATACAACTGAAAAAAAAAATTTCATTAGCGTTATAAATGTTCGTCGTTTGATGAACATTTAAAATTCATTCTATAAAAAAAATATTTTATAGTTTTCTATAAAAGAAAGAATATTTAAAATAGGTCCACTAGTTTTTGAGTCCATAGAAGGCGCCGGAACACATCATAACACTTTTTGAAGTGAAAACTTCTTTAGGTGCGTTGGGCATTTTTTGAGTTGGGAGAAAACCATTTAACTCGCGACACTGTTATGTAATGTAGTGTAATGTAATGTTTTTTGTGAAGTTTAGTTTTCACTTCTGACATGCAGTCCAACGACTGACATGTTTTTTTTTATTATAAAGAATGACTGTTAAGCTGACGGTCCACACAATATTATGCTGCAGGTAGACTGTGCCATGAAAATTTGAGGATTTGAACACAGTCTTAATTATTAAATAGTTAAGGTGACGGTGCAATTGATGGTAAGTGGGCAACACATGCTTTCCTGGTATAATTTCATGCTTTCCTGGTGTATCAGCAGCACATATGCTGTTAATGCATTGAGGTCTATGATTTATGACTGGGAAACGCAGCATGCCCTGCCTCTATTACCTACCATAACATAAACCGAAATGTAATATCAAACGTTTTGCTGTTATCTAGTAAGCTTTTGCCTGAGACTTCGTTCTTAGGTGTTAAAACATTCATACAAACTTTATTGCTCAAATTTTTTTGTCAGGGGCTGATTTTTTATTTTCATTTTTAGATAGAACATTACTTTTTCTAGATGTAAGGTATGATAAACCTTAATATCCTATTCTTTATCCCTGACAACGAGTATGTGTAAAATTTTATAATGATCGGCTCAGTAGTTAACGCGTGAAAGCGTATGAAAAAACAAACTCACTTTGACATTTATAATATTAGGGTTTGTTGTTGAACTAGTTTTTCATTAATTTAGCCAAGTTAGATTTAGTCATTTACCTTCTTTAATTCCAATCTTCATTTGCAAAAACGATAGCTAAGCGTCACTGAGGTTAAGGATTAAAAACAGTTCAGACAAAACAACATATATACTTTTTGACATATATAATTTGTATTAAATCAACAATATTCTTAAATCTATACATTCTTTGGTATATTCAATCAGCTCGTTTAGGTACAGTTTCTATAATTACAAAATCAATTACACATATTTCGAACACAAAGACCTTTCAACTAATAAACTGTTCTCACTGTGAAACGGTTTCATTGACAAAGAAACAAATTGCGCTCATTCAAAGACTTTTTAAGCTTTCGAAGCTGAGACTCACTTTCAGCGCTCTAATTAATTTTTGTTTTTCAATCAGACTAAAGTATCATGCATAAAACACTTTTAGTTGGACAGCTTCAATTGAATAGACCGTCAGAAATTAATGTTATATATGTAAGGACTCAAAAAGTGGAGTATTTAAAACTATTCAACATTCTTGGGAGGCCGCACATTGGCTACTATTGCTTAAGCGATGGTTGCTGAAGTCAGGACAATCCGCACACACACTGTCCTGCCTTAAACTATAGAACTGTTGCATAAGAGACTAATATGTTGCTCGAGCGATCAATTTCCATAATAAAATCCGTAGATGAAGCGACCAGAACGTGAATAGAAGCGTCTGTGGAGTTGCAAAGTTGTCACAAGCAACAATATGAACGCAAAACCTAGACGAAACCCGTTGCTCGAGCGATAGTAGTCAATGTGCAGCCTCCCTTAAAATCGATGAAATTTAATTCCGCGCACAAAAGTCCATTGATTGACATAGTATTAAATTATGGTCGGTTCGCGGGTAATTTTATTATTATAGAATACATTTTATTATCGGTTCAATAATAATTTCATTCCAAAATGACATGCAAGATAAAAAACGCATCTTTTTTAAAATAAATAAAAAGATTCAAATTTTCAACTATTAAATTAAATACTGTTCAAACAATTAAATTAACATTTTTTAACTTCAAAAAACTGTCAAATACAAGTCGCCAGACCGTTTGTTTGTTCCTTATTTGTCTAATATCCAAAAAGTTATAAAGTCCATTTTTGTACTTATTCTGGATCACCGCCATTTTTTTTACGGTCGCCGCTTGGACTAATTAATATTTAGTAACGGTGACAAATATATTATGAGTAAAATTTTCTCATGAATAAAAGAGGAATAAGGATTTGATAAGAGTATTAATAATATTCAACATAAATCTATGTAATAATTAACTCGGATTTCGTTAAATAAATACAAATTAATTATTGAAAAAGTACATTCGCGTTGAAAAGTCTTTGATTCGGCAACTCCTATTTTAATGTAAGTCTATGTATTATTCGCCCAAACGATAAGGTGTATTAATATTAAAATTTGGCATCCTTGAATTTTGGCTGCTGATCCCGGTGATGTCACTGAAACAAAAATATTTTCATAAATTCATATTACTATTTATTACTGAATATTTTATGAGGATAAAACCATGAAGAACCTAACTTTTTTGTGAAGAACCTAAAATTTTTAGGACATAAAATATTCCATATGTTAATCCAGGTAGGTAATTAACTATCTGTGTGCAAAATTTTATACAAATCAGTTCAATAGTTTTTAGGTGATAGAGTAACAAACTTACATGCATTACATTTATAATATTAGTAAGATATTTTCAATTTATTTGTATTGTGGTAAAAATATTTTCTTTAACATTAAATACTACATTTGAAGTGTCAGAATTTATTTATCGAGTTAGACATCTTCATTTTATGTAAATTAAAAGCCAATTCTTAATGTTATATTGTATAATGTACGTAACAGGGCGACACGTCTTGAATTATTCTATTTTGCCTTTAAAAGGCTTCAGTAATTTCATTTACGAAGCTCTTGTAAGGAGTGCGCAGTGGTACGAATGCATTAGCTATAATTAAATATTTTGAATTATTCAATTGTATTTGAGTCGAGACTAATATTAATTAATGATATTACATTTAGAGATAATACATTAAAGTAGATGGCATTTCCATTTACATTTTGTTATTTAAAATTTAAAAAAATTATATGTCTTTTTATTAAAGATATGTGTGAAATGTGAAGAAAGTTAGTAAGGTTTTTATAATGTAGGCACATTATAAAAATAACTTTTATTTAAATGCCATGCAGTTAGTTTTGCTCTAAACTTACTTGAATTGCACTGACAGCTTATAATTATTATAATTTTAATAAAATTAAAATTTAACTTTAATCAAATTATAATTATGTGCCAGTGGAAGACCCGTGAGGCGTTTTGGAGATTAGTCAGAACAGACAGACAGACAAAAATTTAAAATTTAATTTTTTTTGTTATAAGTATCCAAATTAATCTATTGTAATAAAAACTTAGCATAATAAATTACGTAAATATTATCAGTTAAATAATAAACATACTCATTTTCGCTTTTATACAATTTGTATTGGAGAGTATCCACAATGATGCGTTAATAGTTTAATGACTTTTCTATTTGCGTGTACTAATAAAACTGTGCTATAATTCAAAAGTTCACTGTGCGTTACAGTGTTGGTTCACGAGTAGTATATAAATTGTTTAATGTAGAAACAACGCTCGGCTGTAGCTCTCGGAGGAAATTGTCTTCGCAAATGAGTCGGGAAGCAATAATTCATTGGCCCTAAATGCCCTCCTCGGCGGGAGTAATCTTATTACCGAGGTTTCCTGTGCAGAGCGGCCATAGTGCCGACAATATTGAAACCAAATCTATCGTGACCAGATGTATGATGTATCCTTACATAGTATAAATTGAAATCGCTGACCGCGACTGACTGCTCGTATATATTCGCTAACGTACGAGCCACACAACGGATTAATTTGATTCGGTTTTCATTATCAGATAATTTTTCAATGAAATTTTATATTATTTAGGCATATAACATAAACCATAATTAAGTTTGTATATATTCGCTAACTTATACCAAGCCACACAACGGATTTTGATTCGGTTTTCATTATCAGATAATTTTTCAATGAAAGTTTATTTATTATGTAAGTATATAAGATAAACTCTAATTAAGTTGCCGAAACTGTCCGTGTCTACTGTCTGTTTCGCCGTTAACTACTTTTAAACTACCCAAAGGATTTTGATTCCGTTTTCATTTATAAAAAGACGGATAAGCGAGAAAGGTTTGTGTATATAAAAAATGGGTTCGCTTGTGTAATTTAAAACAGATATTGAAATTATTTAGATTACCTACTTGGATAACTTAAATTTTTGGATGATATGCAAGTTTAGAATATAGCCCGTCACAAACGTAGCTATAATATATATTAATATACCGTACTATAATATATATTACGGTTAACGTTGGTGACGTCATGGAAATATATATTATAGCTACGTGTGTGACGGGCTTAAGGTTACATGTTATTTTTATTATTTATTTATTTACTAGTGAATCGCTCCCGGCTTCGTCCGGAGTGCAAATTTTGTATATACAAACCTTCCCAGTTTATCCATCTCTCTATATAACAGCGAAATCCCTTTTTCTTGGTGGCTACTTTGATACAAGCTATACAAAGGCCACTGAATAATTGGTTGCATTAAAGTATAAACTTTTAAAAATAATTAAATAAATTTATAAATGTCAATAATGATTCTGACCAGCACAGTGCATGATTTAGATAGCATAAGTGCTTTTTTTAGGCTTCTCCAACTGCGATTTGAACCACTTGGAGTGTGAAACTTAAAAAGCCAAATTAAATATTACCTCAACAATATATTGGTGATTTTTTTCCGTATTTTGGAATTGCCAATGGAATGGAAGCAAGCAAAAGGTAAAAATGGTCAGAGAAATAAGCGTAAAGTTTCAAGTAAATGGACAGTTTGTTCAATCTTCGCTCGCCGACGCGACGTGCAAACTTTAATTAAGTAAATAAAGTTTGCTGAAACTCTATAAACAGATTGCAATGAAATAATTGGCTTAAATTGATTGAATAAAATCTAGTCATTAGTTCGTGCATTGAAATTTTGTAAATTATTAACATAAATTATGTATAAGTTCATTAATAATTATTAATATTATATTTATATCACTACTTATGTAATTACATTACGATAATGAAGTTGAATGTTTGGCTACCATGGCAGATGCAGATTCAGATCCTAGACAGACAAAAATGCGAGAGACCTAGGTATTTTAAGACTAACGCCTAGTGCAGGTGCTTTCGGGCCTGCTTGGGGCGTTATCTTCACCTGGTGGCCATGAGAGACCTGGTGGCCAGTTGACACTGCGCGGCACACTTTAGATGACTGCCCCAAATGAGCAGCCAATCCTCTCTCAGGCACTCCGCCGGAGAAGGCTCGAGCGCAGGCGACTGGCCTATGTCCGCTGCTTTCCTCCCTTGACCAGGATCCGGGCGGAAGTCTAGAGGGGAGACTGCCGCCTGTCGTAAGGTCCCCCGAGATGGCCGGCGTACCTCAACTTCCGGGTACGCCGTGGTTCTGACAGGGAGCTAAGCCCTTCCCGCGTTGGATATTCGTAGCGGGGCACCGAAGTCGTCTCTAATAACGTCATCGCGACCCCGCCCATCAAGTCGTTGGGTTTTAGCCGAATCCGGCATAACCCCGTAGTGTCCCCTACACTGCCGGGTATCCAAGAGGATTTCCCAACATTACATTAATTTTCAAAGCAAATTGCAAACGTCCATGTTTAATTAAACACATATTTTTTGAATTACATATATCCTCATAAAAATACATATACAAATATATTCCGCTGCATTTTCCAATCAAAATTTTAATAACAAAACTGCAACGTTTGGTATAAACGTTTTGCTAAAAATTCTGGTTTACAACACAGACGTGACTCGAGAACCTTTTCCAAATAATATGGGAGTTATTTCCATAAAAGCCTGTTAAACTCGCGCATCCTGGTTGTGTGCTGAGTGTCTAAATTGTGTTATTAAATGCGGAAATGCGAGCACGACGCGACGGTCGACGACAAAATCGTTTGGAAAATAATAAGTTTTACCAGGAAATACAAGTTGTAATTGTAAAGTTTTAAAATTACTGCTATAACTTGAGCAGCTGTGAAACCAAAATAAAAATATAAAAATTATATTAATATTTTTATTTTCATATTTTGAAAATTAAAAAAGAAAAAAAAAATTTTACTCATCTAATCTTTTTTTTTGTTATTGAATAACTAGTATTGAATAATTTAATAACAATTGTATCACAGTACACTATCAATGAATTTTCTATATATAAGTGATTGAAATTTGGACCTATGGAATAATACTTTTATTTAACACACAGTTTAACGAATATATATTATAATAACATTACAAATTTTAAAATTACCTCGTTCAATTTTGGGATCTCCATTAGCCGAGTACAGCGCAACAGCTGAATCGTCTCGATAGAGTTCTGCGACTTTTGATTCGCAGCGAAGTATTGGCGCCCCTCGCTCGTAATGCGCCGGCCACAGCTGGATCTGAACGTACAGCTCCGAGATTACTAAACCTTCGGCAGCTGGGTATACTTGGTACATGCCTGGTGTTACCTGTAAAATAAATGAAAATTTGAAATGAAGATAAGAATATACCCAGAATAGGCTTTAGCTTCCCACAAAAATTTTTAGATATCAGGCAGATGATACTTTAGATGAGATGTGCGCTAGGATTTTGGTATCGATTAACTAAAACCTTATTTTGGTCATATAAAATGAAGAAATAAGATCAAAGTTAACGTAGACAAAAAGGAAACGCTGTTAAATCACAGTAATCTGCCTCTTTAGGGTTTAACTTCCCACAAAGATTTTTAGATAAGCTTAGATTTTTAGATACTTTAGATGAGATGTGTGCTAGGAGTTTGGTATCGATTAACTAAAACCTTATTTTGGTCATATAAAATGAAGAAATAAGATCAAATTTCTCATATAAAACTTGTCAGCTCTGATATTCAACTAGATGATGTTGCTATTGCTATAATAATTCTGAAACGTTATTACAATGTACATACTTAGTATTACATCTAAAATGTCTAACACGAGCCCGTTGGACGAGTGGCAAGGGTGCTTGCCTAACATCTCAGGGGCCCCGGGTTCGATTCCCGGCGGGATCAACTTTGGAAATTTTAATGTAATTTTCAAAATTGACTCTGGTGTGGATTTGAAAAGTAGTGGTAGGGCATACTGCGTTTCGCAGTCATTTGGGCAGCCCGTCTGGCGGCAGTAACCACCACCTTACAGAATACCACCGTGAAATAACAGTATATAAGTGCTTTTGTGTTTCGGTGATTGAATAAGGGATGCCAGAGCCCATTTCCCCATCCATTCCTTATCCCTTATCCTTAATCCTTCTATGGTCGGCAGCGCACTTGTAGCACTTATGGCGTTGCTTGTGTTATAGGCGACGGTAGCCACCTACCATCAAGTGGACCGTCAGCCTGTCTGTCGACCTTAACATAAAAAAATAAATAACACATGACTAATATTATCATAATCATTTTTCTCGAAATTAGTGAGTAGAATATTTAACTAAATTCGTTAATATTGTTATGTTAAACACTCATCATTAGGAGAATAATTAAAAGACATAGTAAATAATTTTGTGCAAAAAAATTTTTCAGTTAACAGTATCAATGTAGAGAGTTCCAAATAAAAAATGCCTCTCTCTGTTTTCAATTAATTCGTCAGAACACTTCAACATTCGAACATTGATTTCTCAACTGTAGAACTCAAAGCGTGGAGTAACAATTCACTTCAAATCGTGCTCTGCAAATTTCATTTAGTGGAAGCATTTCTAACGTTTCTCTGCAAGTCCGTAGATTTGCCTTTTTACGATCCACTGATACTTTTTATTCCCTTGGATCTAATCGGCGATGTGAGCCAACCATTAACAACTGAGTTAGAACACATAGTACCTACATGTTGTATGTTAGATTTTTTATTTAATTTTTCAGCACACAGTTTCTATGGATATTGAAATTGAGCGCAATCATTTATAAGTTGCATGCATTTGCATTACATTAACAACCCCATTGAAATATTCTGTACACTATATTTTAATCAATGATCTTTTTTGTTTATCAATTCACATCTAAAAAATGATTTTATTGATTGATAAATGAGTCCCATGAAAATCTTGAAGCGGTAAATGTCAAAACAGGAAGGACATTAATCTGTCGGTCTTTAACAATAAAAAACGGCTCCAAATTCACCCAAATGACCTAGTCACACAAATCATTGCCAATACTTATGACTAACGCCTAAAACGCCACAATACCCAAGGTTTGGATGACAGTTTGAGAAAACTACGTGGTAGTTTAGTAACTGGTAATGGTAACTAGTAAGAACATCGAACAGATGAAAGAGCACACAACAGTTTTGATTATAGTTTTGGGACTGACAGGTAGTAGGTAGATGTGAACATATAAAAAAATCCCGTCTGCTAACATATAACATATAAAAAGCTAACATGTAAAAAGCTTCGTGATTGAGCAACAGTTTAATTCAAAAGATCCAAACATCTTGATGAAGTTACACTATTTTACACACCGATATATTTAAGAAATTAAGTCGCAACAATAAGTTTCGCAATTTAATTTTATTATTGCATGATTCAAATGTGTAATACCAGTTGCAGCGTTAAAACAGCTCTGTGCTATAAATGTCACTTTAAAACAGTTAATGGATTAAAGTTTAATCTAGTCGAAACAGTGTTACGGAAACGTATAATGAATGCACCAAACAAAGTATTAACGACATTAATCCAATTGTTTACAGAATGCTCATTTTGAAATGTAAAAACTGACAATTTCGAAGAGAAGTAAGAGTTGTTTAAACATGAAGCAGGGGTGTTGACATTTAAGTATTAAACTCTAAGTAAAATTAAAATTTCAACTTAAACTTATCGTGACTTAAAACTAGTTACAAGTAAAGCTCGGCACATAGGCGACAGTTATTGTGAAAGTAAGTTTGTTTGTTTGTTTGTTACACTTTCGCGCCTTAACTACTCAACCAATCATCATGAAATTTTGTCAGGGCTATAGAAAAGTAATATACATATACTATCTTTACTAATGTAAAAAGTAAAGATGTAGGTACTTAAAAATAAGTACAGTTCCCGTGGAAAGTGGATGAAGTCGCGGGAATAAGCTAATTCATATATAAATAAAGGAATGCCCTCCAAAAGGGTTCAGTGTTTTAATCCACAAAGAGTTTACACGGACGATGTAAAACAAAGAAAATATTGAGGCCATTAACCACAATCCTCAACTAATCTGCTCGACAGTGTTTAAAGAGTTAAATTACAAATGTAAACAGAACATAGAGTAAGCTGGTGTTTAAATTTGTGCAAAATTTTTACACACATATTCAACCAGCATTCTCACTTTTTATAATTACCGTGAGACTGCAAACTTATAGAATAAAGTACTGCTCTGTTACAGAGTGCTAAGAAATTTGCATAGAAAATGATTGCAGAGAAAATATATAACAGAAAATTAAGGATGTTTGGAGAAAATTGGAGTATTTTCTCTTAAGGGTAATAAGAGTAATAATACAATGGCTTGTGAACTTGTTCATCATCATTATCTAAGCAGTAGGATGTCCACTGATGGACATAGACATCCCTAATAATTTTCCAAAAGGACCGATTAAAAGCAATTCCGATCTACAATTTTGGACGCCTATTTAAATTATGTCCAACAAGAAATGTTCAAGAACAATTTGGATCATTTTTGGATCCACGACTTTGGGCTTGTTAACTACACTAAATATGATGTGTCATTATAGTTGCAAGTGAACTAGCTGCTAGTATCTTATATTTGGTTTTTATTGTCTACAAAATAACACGTACTTTTAACTCGCTAGCTAGTTTGATATGGGCGATGGGCAAGTGGAAAATTTTATGTGTCATCGTCACAATCGCACTGACTTGCCCGTTTTTAAAACTCGCCAATGAGTAGCCAATGATAGACAGATGCATTATCAAGTATCGAAAACCATAAATATAATTTAATCACAAAAATTGGAAGGTCACTTTTAATAATATTAACTTTTAATAATAATAAAAAAAAATGTGAATGAAATTTATTTCGGTTTTACGTTAAAAAGTATTCTGCGTAAAAGAGTGCATATTCGTTCATTCTGACTTAGAAATATGGCGCAAAGACAATTGTAAAGGATTATGTAGTACCATCAAGTAAACTGTTAGCCTGTCCGACGAAATTCACATAAAAAATACGCGTCAATAAGTTCGACAGATGTTGTGAATTTTTTTTTAAATTTTAAATTAATTAAAAAATATAGCCACTAAATAAAAACATTATAAATACTTGCTGTGGTTTTATATATATATATATTCTGAATTCTAATTAAAACATATAGTTACCGCTACTTTGATTAGTTTCTATAGAGAAAAGATTTCTTTGAAAAAAAAATAATAATATAAACCGGTAAGCAATAATGAAACAGGCCAGAAAGACTGCGGTATTTACAAAGCTCAAGGCATATTGCCTAGTTTCACTTACAAATGCAGGCAGATATTATTCGTTCCAAGAATTAATGTTGGCGCAGCCATGGTATTAACTCTAATGCTACGTGAAATAGTTAACTTTGAATTCCGTATAGCAGTTTATTTAGCATCTAACAAGAACAATAGCACTAAAACCTAGTCTCGGAGACGAAATTCTCGAAAGCACTTCACAAGATCCACGAAACGCAATGCTAGTATTAAAACTTGCTACTATGGAAATTCTACCAAAACAACTCGCCTTATCAGAGGAAGTTATTAAAAGTTTATTTTCCACTCGCGAACGTGGATATGGTGTTGTTTCTGAATATTAATTCTAGATCTAGTTTAAAAGTTTAAACTTCGTTTTAATATTTATTTAATGTTATGGAAAATTAAATGTTTACCAATTATTGTGCTAATTTTGTAAATAACAAAAGAAAGAATAAAACAGCTCGTTTTAATAATATACAATATATTACATGTATAATACTTATATATAATACTATATTATACTGGAAAATAATATAAATTTTATGTGTAATCTAAAATTAATACCTCCTTAATATTATTATGACAAATATTCCACGTGGGCGAAGCCGCGGGGAATATTGTAATTTTTAGTAATATAATATTGAATACTAATTTGACAAAATATACGAGTTATCTAGTTCGGTGTTCCGCAAAGTGTGTACCGTGGTCATTAGTTGGTGTGCCTCGGAATAATATCTTATAAACTTATTTTTAGTAAGTAATTAAGGGTAAGAAAAATACTTAGAGTAATAATTCCAACTACTTGTTGGAATACTGTCCAATTTATAACTGCAAAACGCAGTTATAAATTTTTGCTAAATTTTTGCTAATTTTGATTCTGTTTTTAAACTGTAGACCAGTATTAAAAAAAATGAGATTTAACATTTAATAAGAAAATCTTATTATAAAATCAAATTGTTTAAAAATATTTACAATGTTAATTATAAAATTAATATTAAAGTTTCTCGAGGGGTGTTGAATTTTTAAACAAGTCTTTCGCGTTGAAACATCTTCTAAATCTTGCAGGATTCCAGAAGTAAGAGCTAAGTGGACGTGTAAATTATTATTCCCACCGCAACGGAAGTGCCACGTATTTTCTAGAACATCATTAATGTGTGAATGGAAGTGGGAAGTGGACCCTTCCTGGAAGAGGAAGTAGCGTTCGAGCGTGTTCCAGCATTGTATGGAATACAAATCTCTTGTAATTTACTGACACTTATATTTCGGTTTGAATGTATCTAATACTTTGTTTCCTTTATTTTAGGACAAAGTTTGCGATCATAATAAATTATGTATGAAAGCAATATTTTTATGCTTTATTGATCATCATGAAATTTTGCATTCACGTTGTCGGGGATATAGGGTATCTTTTATCTAGAAAATATAGTACTTCAACTCGTGGGGATCATTCAAAAATAAATATTTAAAAAAACAATCAACTCATAAAACTCAAACTTATTGAAACATATGAGAAATAAAGTTTAAATTCTTATAAAATAAGAATTTTAGTTGTTAGTACTACAATAGAACAATTATTATGAGTATAATAATTATAATAATTATGATTCTAAAGAAGATAAAAACTCCTAGTTGCAGATTCCATGAAATAAGTATTGCTTTGAAAGGTCAAAATGGTACTACAGCCGTATAAAAAAATATATACAAAAAAATACACAGTAACTGTGTACCTACGAGTAGGTAGTACTCGTAAATTTAACTAATTTACTAACTGAATATTATAGCGTGGAAAATTATCAGCTGACAAAATTTCCAATTTTTTTTTTTGGTAAATAAAATATTCTTTCTTGCAGAAACAACTTTCCGAACCGGTGATAGATTCGTTTACATTTATTTCACGATCCATAAATATAATAATTGTAAACATTTATACAGATAAATGAATAAATATAATATTTCAAAGTAAGTAATACCACATAGTCGAAATAATATTGTTTTTAAAACAAGTAAAATTTTCGTTTGCGTTATATTATAACGAACAATCTATGAGATTTGACAAAAACGCAAAAATCATAAGAGAGATTTTTAACGCATTTTCCCATTTATTTTTGCAAAATGCGTACCCATATTTCTTCCATGTACGGTTAAGACGTCGCCATTAGAGAGCCTTTCTTCTCAAATGGTTGTTATTATTTACAGCCGTTTTCTATAAGCGGGTTGAAAGGTCAACCATTACGGTTGACTAAATCCGTTTTAGATTGACTGATAGATTCACTTTTAGTAGTTTTTAATACCTCAGTAAAAATATTGCAGTCACTCTGACTTTAGTAACCACCACCATAATATATAGTGTTATGATAAGTGATAAGTGAAGTAAGTGACCACCTGCCATCATATATATCATGCTTAATATAAAACACAGTACATTTATACATAAAATATGTATAAAATGTTATGTGTTAATTTTTTAATAGCGGACCGATCCAGGGTACAATTTTTTTCTGTAAATTATATATAAAAACCTTCCTTCAGAAGAGCGTTAAGCTCTTTCTGAAAATCTGAAAGTTCAGTAGTTTATTGAGATCATCGCGAAAGTACAGAGAGTTATTGATATAAATATATGTATAAATATTTCTTGTTAAGTATTTTGTAAGTACATCTTACAAATATGGTGTTAATTTTAATTATTTAAATCTACACTGCGTTTCGCAAACATTTGGGCAGGCCGTCTGGCGGCAGTAACCATCAGCCCCTTACAGGAAGACCAATAATGCACTAGTACCTATACAAATGGGCTACCAAACTTTTTAGGTTAACTAATAAGACACAAGGTAAGAACTGATTGTGGGATTAGACATAAGAACCCGAGAAAAAAAAGTTTGTTTTTTTTTTTTTTAATCAATTATTTTAAAAAATAACATTAATTATTAAAAAAAAAAATATGTACTAAATTATTGAAGACATATAAAAGAGACTTACAGGCATATCGTTTATGAAGAAGGCGAGGTCGGACGGTGGACGACTGGGGCCAGATGTGCAATTCGCTCTCATCACATCCCCCGGCGTGTAATAGTGTTGACTCGTATGTATTGTCGGTGCTGACGGCGGCAACACTGTTGGCAGATGTTTATTGAAAGTAGTGATGTGCCGGATATCCGTATCCGTATCCGTTACTTTTTGGCGGATCTTTTTACATATCTTTTCTCTTATTAATTTTTAATTCATAGCTGAAATTCTATATACATAGGTGTTTAGGTAGCAATGAAAAATTATTAAATTCCATTCAGATTATTTTTTATTTCTTAAAATCAAACATTTGGCACCTTTATAATGCAAGCGTCAAATCAAATGGCGGGCGTCAACTATCGTTTCAAGGTCACGCGCACCGACACCGATTGACTAAGAAAGTTAAGATCCGTATCCGTATCCGTTAATTTTTGGCGGATCTTTTTACATTTCTTTTCTCTTATTAATTTTTAATTCATAGCTGAAATTCTATATACATAGGTGTTTAGGTAGCAATGAAAAATTATTAAATTCCATTCAGATTATTTTTTATTTCTTAAAATCAAACATTTGGCATTTTTATAATGCAAGCGTCAAATCAAATGGCGAGCGTCAACTATCGTTTCAATGTCACGCGCACCGACATCGATTGACTAAGAAAGTTAAGATCCGTATCCGTATCCGTATCTGCGGATCTTGACACCAAATATCCGTATCCGCCGATCTATATTTTTAACTATCCGACACATCACTAATTGAAAGTTACAAGAGGTTACGTATAAAATGCTTAACTACACCAAACACAGTTTTACGCAACTTGTGATGTTTACAATGTTATACAACATATTATGTTACTATTAAAGTTCTTATATAAAGTTCTACTATGCTTTCTGTGCATTTTGCATTAAGTATGTATAAACTAAATAATTCATAATTATATAAAAAGTAGGTACTCTTTTATTATGTTAATGGTGTTTGTGAACGTTTCCGTTGTTTTAATAGCTATTTTGCTATTTGTATACTTTATAATAAATAATTTCTACATTTTTCTTATAAATTATAGCCTTTGTATAATTTTGATTTATAAACCATATAAACTACTCTACACTTCATGAAAATGCTACCAGTAGACAAGTCTCGTAGATTAGTAGGTCTGGTCGTCGTCTTGTTTATCATCAATAAAAATAATAATATATTAGTTTTTTATGCCATCCAGACAGAAAGTACTCGGTACCAATAAAATTTAAATTCATCTAATATAAATTACCTGTGGTCACAAAATTAACTAAATAATTAAATAAAAGTATTGTTTTGGCAATAATAAAAAATCTTACCGACAACTTCCATGGTATTAGAGACGATTGAGGTTGCGAATGAAGGCGCATCCGCAGTCACTTCGCAGCTGAAGTTGCCGGACAAGCCGAAACTGACTCGCGTTAACACCACTTGGCTTTGATTCGATCTGGCTAGCTGTTAAAGAAACATTTCAATTAGATTCTCTCATCTTGTCGATATCCCTCTATTTCGGACCAAGCTCTTTAATACATCCTTTATAATGCGCAATGCCAAAGTTTGGCATTTGTGTTTCCGAGCTCATATAACCCAAATATTTTCAAAGTTCAAGTGAATAGGCTTCTTCTGGGTGAGCTCGCTCCATCATAGGCCTCATCTTCACTACATGTCTGGATGCTAGCCAAGAGCAAGCCCATCTAATAAAAATGAAAAAATTGTAACTCACTTTCCAACTCGAGGAGCTTACCATATTATTTCCATGACGTATTTCCATGATTACTCGTTAGTTATTGGTAGTAAGTAGTAATACATTTAAAAAAATATGACATTGTTGATTTATAATAAGAAGGTATGGATGGAAACAAAAAACTGAAATTAATTTCATAATTAATTTCTAAAATGCACAGAATTTGTGAAATTTCCGGAGGTTAAATTCTTTACTTATGTATGTTAGTATACTTAAGTAATTAACTTAAGTAATTCTTGTAATTAAGTAAGTATACTTAATTACAAGAATTAACTTACTAATTAAGTATACTTAAGTAATTCTTGTAATTAACTGACTAAAAAGCAAATATGTTTTTCCATTGATCCTAAAATTTCCATATCCATTTTCCAAAAAATCCTAGCTATAATGTACATTCAAAATTGTGTGAACATATAATTATTTCATTAAAAAAAATCTAAAATACTATTAAAAATAATATTTGTGTCTTATCTAACGTCATTTTTTATTTTAAATTAATAGAATATGAACTTTTTTTTGGTGGGTATTGATAATATTTATTACAAAGCACCGTTTCTATGCATCATATTAAAATATGTAGTAATAAATATATATATATATATATATATATCCCACTAGTATTTACAATCGATAAACAGGTCAGCCAGAGCTATGTATTTTTAAAAGCGTCCAGGGGTTTAGGAGTGAACTGATATACTCGTATAAGCGCATAACGCTGCAATGGCCTGAGGGCATCGATTTCATCAAAGACTTAATCCGGGTCAGGAATTACAAATGACTTTCAAGTACGATAATTTGAAATTTCACATAAATACGGATCAAATTCACTTTGAGCAGTTAAAATCAACTTTGAAATCGAAGTTAGCACAGCAGTCACCGAGCTGAGCGCCTTTTTATAAGATTAAAATGTGTTCGGAACGGTTTTCCTTATTGAAAAATGTTACGATCTTTTTTTAAAAAAAATTTTTTTTTTAATGTGAACTCTTGCAAGCGTTATTTACACTAACAATTTTGATTGATTTGAGTTTTGATGAGTGAGTTCCTAATCTCTTATCTTACTATGATTTAAGAGTACACTTGCAGCACTTTTGGAAGTCATACAAATATATAAAGAAACTAGCTGGTGCTCGCGACTTCGTCCGCGTTGAAAATTTAAAAAAAAAGCAATATAACGCTTGTTCCTCGTGTTGCTATAACACTTTGGCCAGGGGTTAGTTTTTTATTTATCCCTCGGGAACAGTCTTTATTTTTCTGGATAAAAAAAAACCCCAGACAAGGTGTATGCAAAATTTCATGGTGATCGGTTCACTAGTTTTTGCGTGAAAGAGTTACAAACATCCATACATCCATACATTTTTTTTAAGTTTAAAAGGGTGTCAGGTTGACGGTCCACTTGATCCACAAAATATGTACTTAAAGCTTTAAATGTATAGTTAAATATATAGATGATTTATCTCTAAGTATTGATTACTTATACTTATAGACATTCAGTTATTACCATTTCAGATTAAAAACATAAAAAAGTGGTCTCGTAATTACAATTATACACATTGAAATCATTATTTTTGATACTGGTAAATACATAATTCAAAGATCATTAAACAAAATACCTTGTTCCAAACTTGAAAGTAAAAATCTGCGAAGTAACAAGCACTCTTTGTACTTCCCACGGCTTATCCAATGAAAAACGGGGCAAAGGGGAACGCGAACATTACCGGTAATGTTCAACTATAAAACAAAATAATAAGGGCGGAACAGAAAGTAAGAGGCTTTCAAGGCGTTGATAGCTCAGCTGATACAACTGAAGCTTTCTTTCAATTATTCAGTTATCATCGATCCAAAGATATCGCTTTTTAATTTCATTCCTTTTTCTTATATACCACTAGCTTTTGCCTGCGACTCTGCTATAGATAGTGCATAGTAAATGAATAGTTCACTTACTGCCTTACATTTTAAACGACCTATTCCCAGCAGGAGAACAAAGTTAAACTTTAAATCCAGTACCTACATATTATGTTTGCAAATATTATATGTGATTGAATGATAAAAAAAAAAAACTAAGTGGTTGAACAAGAAAACATTAAGATACTTAATATTAAGACATTTGAGATACTTATTATAATACAACTTTAAAAATATATAAACAAATATATAACGTTGTGGTCTGGTAAAATATAAATAAATGAGAAATTTACAATGCAATTATATGAGAAGGTAAAACATTAAATCAGGATTAATAATGATAGAACCATTTTAAAAAACAGGTCTCCCGTGGCAACTTACAGAGAGCCAACAATCCGCTGCGGAGATTTTAAAAAAAGAACAGAACGACCCGTTAGGTTATTATCGCGGCAAGACTGTGAAATAAGGAGGGTTGTGATAAAGGGTTGAATTTATGAACATCTGCCTGGCGTGCGACGGGTAAGGATGGCCTTGTTCGTGGTAGAAAAAAAATACCCAGCTAGTTTTCTCCAGACACGGATATAACGCGTGAAAATTTAAGCAAGACATTGTCTTGTTCCTGAAAATGTGGATATGAATTTTGAAAACGGCTCGCTCTGCAATTCGTATGCGACCGAAAGGGGTCGTGAAAGATTAATCGAGTTTTTGTGGAAGATATTTATAACGACAATGTGGTTATATTTTTGGCAACATGTGGCCACATTTAAAAACGCCTCTTTTCTCTTCTTAGTAAGTTATGATGTACATAAAGTACGGAGTACCTTAATGCCAACTAAGTTAAATAAAAGAATTTCAGGAAGACCTCGTACGCAATATTGTAAACGCAAAACTGGGTTAGTTTGTTTATTTGTTACGCTTTCACTCCTTAACTACTCAACCGATCAGCATGAAATTTATAAAGGTAAGATAAAATGAGAAAC
The DNA here is from genome assembly GCA_944738685.1 of Synanthedon myopaeformis. Classification (NCBI taxonomy): domain Eukaryota; kingdom Metazoa; phylum Arthropoda; class Insecta; order Lepidoptera; family Sesiidae; genus Synanthedon; species Synanthedon myopaeformis. The sequence goes on along the minus strand of OX122922.1, from coordinate 10,184,919 downwards.
TGTCTTTTTAAAATACAACGTGAAAATATATAAATAAGCCTTTTTATTATTATGTTACTCTAAAATTTGGCAGTTCGACACCATTATTGAATGTTAACTATTAGTTGACCTTGGACTAACCTCGAACACTTAAAGCTTTTGATCTTTGGATTACTTGAGTCTCAAGACTGAAGCGATATATTGAAAAGTCGCAATAAACTTAGTTATGTAAAGTAATTTATAAGTCGTTGAAAGAAAAACAAGTTATATTGCAAATATAGACTGTTAAATACGAGTATTATCATACGTATTTACCTCAGTTCTTGAAACTTTCGAAAGGCGTTACCATTTTAACAAACCATTAAACTAAGCGTTCCAAAATTGTCACTCTGAACACCAGAAGCAATTCAGATTAAGGGATAATTCTGTCCTAATATCACCATGTCCGTTGTACAAAGGGCTGCAAACATAATAATTATAGTTTATAATGGAATACTGTTTGGAGGCGACGAAGCGTAGGTGCTTTGTCTTGCTAAGAAACTAGTTTAAGTTACAAGAAATTATGATTAAGTATTATATATTTGTAAATACTTACATATTGTAATGTTAGTATGATTAATATAATATTGGTTATTATCTATATAAATAAGAATCAATATATGTTTGTCCTTTATGGACTCCAAAACAGCTAAACCTATTTTTTTAATTCGGTTTTCATATAAACGAAATTTTATTAAGACAAACCTGGTCTTAATAAAAATTGCATTGCGGGCGAAGGAGTGGATCTAACGAATATTTACTAATACGATTGTCTGAGCCACACCATATTTATAAATTATTGGAATAAATTATGTTATGATAAGCAAAAATCAAAACAGAATACTGATAAGGGTCGTATTATCAAAAGTTTCCTCAATCTGAAGCTCTAACCATAAGTAGTTTGAACCTCGTTTTTATCCCAGAATCTTACCATCTTTCTATAATTATATGTTTTATATTTTAATATTTTTTAATAATTACTAAACGTATATATATATATTATAGTTTTAAGGATAAGAAAATAATTCTTATATTCAAAATACTCGTTAATTATATAAATGTTCAGGAAAACCAATTTAATATGGCTAACCGATTCTAACAAAGCGACATCAGTTGATAAAATATCCTAAGATAAGCCGTGATAATTAATTTGGGAAAGGTCTCCATTTCCAAATGAATGAGGAAGAATCGTATAAATAAATTACATCTCTTGTTTATTTTTTTATTGCATTGCAAGTATCAAAACTAAATTCTCTTATCACTTTAACCATATCCTCGGCGCCTTATGTTGGAGCTAATCGAATAATTAAATTAGTTCCAGGATGAAACTTTAATATTGTTTATATAACAATGCAAATGAGGAATGGCTATCGACATAGTTTTTATATTTACAATATTTTATTTCACGTAGTTAAATGTAACGGTTCATTTGGAAATTATATATTGTGCAAAAGACTTACAATGAATATTAAATTCAGTCAGAGGGAAGCGATAATGGTTTTCAATTCGACGCGTATATATATTTATGTATGATCACGCATAACTTTTTACAGAGTAGTCCGATTTTGATAATTCTTTTTTTATTAGAAAGGTTATACCCCGAAGGTGGTATACCCCCATATAAATTTGTAAAAAAAAATTGTGGGGAAAATAGGGGTGATTTATTGTTCACTCACAGATTTTAATGCTGAGTTGTGGTATTACAATTTTAAAAAAATTAAACATTTCTTATAACGAACAAAAAATTCCCATATTGAATAAAGCATTTATAAACAACATATTCATATTCTGTATTAACCAAAGGATTTGGCGTGTCTTTAAGGACAGACAAATGTAGACAGTATTATTTGGAATAAACGAAATATGGCAGCAGCGTTTGCTTACGAATCGATGCAGTTTCCACATGAATATGTGCTAAATTTGGCATACCTAGACGCTTCAAGAACGTCACCTGTCTCAGCGAAATGTCAAACATGAGACAGGTCTATCCATTATCAGAATGCGACTTAACGCCTCGACTTCACGGAGCAAGCATACGAAGTGATCAACTGTAATATCTCAACATACTGAAGGTTTATTAACGAGCAATTTATTACTAGCTTCGATCTAAATCAGTTCAATTTGAAGAATCTCATTCATTTCATAATTCACATCAGTTCGATTTATTTATTACAATCATACTATTATAAGTATTTTAATTTTATTATTGCTGTTTGTTCCAATGAAATTAATACATTTAAAAAGTAACAAAAATCAAATCAAATAATATATACGTCATTATAATGTTTCTAATATTAAGTTGAAATATTATTCTGCCGTCATACCAAAGAAAGCGGCTAAGTGACTTTAGCCGCCTTTTTAGTTTTTGACACAGGCGTAATCAGCAAAAAAAATGGAGTCTACCGGTATCGAGATTTTTTTTCTAGCGTAAGTAGTTTCCAAGATACCAAGCGGCTAAACGACACCAAATTTGCATTTTTGTTGGTATTTATTTTCTAAAAAGCCACTAAGGGCTTAAAATAAACTAAACGGCAGTTACTGGACAATAACTGCTTAGGTTTTATAAAAAAATATGCATATATCATAACCTAAAAAGCGGTTATGACTTAATAATACTCTAAAAGATAGTTATAGTTATTTAACCACCATTTTAATTATACATATTTAAAAAATGTAATTATAAATCATTTAAATTGTCAGATATGGTATTTAGTTTTATTTTAAGATTTTTTTCTCATTTGTTGCCACGAATTATTAGTAGATAAATGCTTAATATACAAATATATTATAATCAGGCATAACATGAGCGTTAATCAATTTTATATTGAATATACAGAAAACCTTAAACATCTCTTAGATAAGGAAAGCATATTTCCAGACGGAATTTCCAAGGATTTATTTCTTATTATGACATTTGACTAAGAAGCAACAATATTCAAATAATATTCGCGCATCATGAAATTCTCGGGATTTTTACGACACTTGTTCGTGACATCTTTGATGGCGAAATCACTCTCCTCAGAAAAGCTGTGATAGAGTGCGGAAATATGATTCTAAATAAATGAAATGTTTGACATCGGAACGTAGATGGCTTATACTAGTATACTTATAAACTGTTTCTATTGGCGTAGTTTTTTATAAATCGTAAAAAAAAAATATTTCAACAAAGAAAAAGTAAAGTGAGGAAATTAATTTTTATTTGACATAAAATAAATAGTATTGTTGGCATGCAACGGACGTTGAAATTGTAAGCGTAATTATTAAAAAAAATTAAAACTCGTCATTTATAATAATGCAGTAAAAAAATAAAAATATACTATTTAAAAAAAAAAGAAATGTATATATCTCTAAAAGTGCTATCTTTTCGTCAACTAGAAAATGGGCTGATAATATTCAAACGCCTGAATAGATCTTCATAAATTATATCTAAGAACAATCTCGATCACATCACCTTTAAAACATAAAAACCGGATCAAATTTGGCCTATCCGTTTGTGAGCTATGATGCCACAGACAGACACACATATATACACATACACAAATACACACATGTCAAACTTATAACACCCGCTGCCTTATTATCTAAGAGCAGACGACTTGCGACCAACTTGTGATAGGCGAAAACTTTCTATCAATTTGTGCAATATCACACTAAATCGTGTTTTTGGTATCATATAACTAATAACAAATTTGTGGTTTGTAATAAGGCCTCTTACGGACAATAACTAAAATTAAAGTGCATAATTTCCATATGGCAGCACACGCGATCGCATGTCGTCTGCTGTCGTCTGCTCTTAGATAATAAGGCAGCCGGGCGTTAAAGTAAGATTTTAATTATGTTTAGAGATAGTAGGCCCAGTAAGCGACTTATCCTGTAGCAGCTTAGTTGTTGTATTACGAGCCAGTTGTACGTTACTTACATCAACATTGATCCCAGCAAATGGGAAGATTTTTGTTGCAGGCGATTCTGTTGGTGAATATCTGTAGAACTCGTGACGCCCTCTGTACCATTTCACTGAGTAGAGAGGGGCGTCTGTCAGTTCGTACAGACACGCTAACGTCGCGTCTGAGCCTCGTTCCACAACTGGTGGTGATATCCGAAGCTCTGTAGCTCTTAAACCACCAACACCTGTACAGAAAATATAAAACAAACAAGAATAAATTGCAGATAATAGAATTTTACCTGCAAAGTAACATTAGTAACTAAACATAGTACATAGTACTTAGTTTCAAAGAAAATTCTCGTCATTTTAAATAAAACCAATAACAATGCTCTGTAAAGAAATCCAACTCTAAAAGAACACTTTGAAACATTGTCTGCAGATTTAAAAAGAGTTAAGAACATACGCTATTCTAATAAAAAAACACACGTCGGCCAGATATTCACCGCCTGCTGAGAAAATTGAAAATAGGACAAACCTGTATATATAGTATATATCTCTTTAGCATCTACAAAGAACAAAGACTACACTAGTTACTTGATACAAAAGCAGGGAGAAATGCTTTTCTATTTGCCAAAGGAAACTTACTTTAAGTCTAAAAGTTCCACAGATAAAATTGCGGACATTGCGACTAATAAATTTATTTACAACAGTGTTTCAATCTGTTCGGAATTATTTCCAGTGTATTGTTTTTATAAGAGTCTATATTTATCAACTTCTATTGACTGCCAAGCCAATGTCTAATATTGCATTGATCAGCGAGTAAATTTTTCTATTTATGAGGTTAAATGTCACATATTTTACGTTAGGGTAGACAGACAGGCTGACGGTTCACTTGACAGTAGTAGCTGGCTACCGTGACCTATAATACAAGTAACGTTACATATTCTGCAAGTACGCTGTCGACTTTTAGTATTATTAAGGTTAAGGGAAGGACAGCACACATGCTGTTATTTCACGGTGGTCTTCTTTAAGGGGGTGGTTACTGCTGCCAGACGGGATGCCCAAATGACTGCGAAACGCAATGTGCCCTGCCACTAGAGTACAATTAAATTTTACATTTATATTATAATAAATTTAACTCCGTTTAATTAATAAATATTTGTTGTGGCATGAGTTATTAATAGTTTAGAGTTAATGGAATTAACCATTCAATCTTGAACTAATAATTAAAGATCGATAGTCGATTAAGCGATTAATCAGGCGTGTTGACTGTTTAATTTGATCATCATAATATGCTTAGTAGGTATAATTACAACGAGGTGTATACAATAGAAAGGTACAGAAAAAATTACATCCTTTATGCTACTATGATTCACAGTGCATTTGCAGTACCTGTAGCGACGGTAGCCACTTAACATTAAGTGGACCGTCAACCTGTCTGTCGATCTTAACCTTAAAAAAAAACTGTCAATCGTAGAATCGTAGGACTGAACGTCAGAAGTGAAAACTTAGCTTCACAAATGTGAATACTGAGCGTCACTGAGCGTACCATACCAAAAGTGCCCGAAGCGCCTAAAAAATTTTATTAAAAAAAGAAGTTTATTGGTACCACATTATCAAACCATTTAAATGATGGTAATTGGTAAGTAAATAACATCCTATTAGTTTAACAATGCACTTGTAAAATGAGTGTCAATTTGTCAACTCATTTAGGATCGACAATAAAAGAGAATTGCAAATATTTGTATATCGGTTCGGGGTGTTAATTAGTAGCTGTAGATTTAATTATATAATGTATGTCAATTTTCGATTATTCGCAACGAGTTTCGAGTAATTAAATAAACAAATAATTCTATTCTATATTTTAATTAAAATACATCAATTAACAAGCATCCAGGCCCCCAGTATGCTTAGCCTAATAGCTTGGCTGTGCTTAGCCAAATACTTCTGAATGTATTTAGATTTCATGTGTGATCCCAAGAAAATATTATTCGCTTTAATGATTATAATTATAATATCGTGAGGAAATCAGCTTCTCTTAGAAAACTAGTAATATTCGACCACAGATATTCTAAATCTATCTTCTAACTAAATAATGCTTAAATCATGTTTAAATTCAACCAATCCACATTGTGCTTGAGTGGTAGATTATAACTCATACATAAAAAAGCACAAATATACACATATTTTCATTGTATTATTTTTACAGTAATCACAGTTAAAGCTATAGTAGCTTAAATAAATGAAAATGTTACTAAACATACATGTGCATGCATGATTCAGAAGATCAATCTTCTAACTAAATCATGTGAAGTTCACAGTGCCATCATACTTCTTCATATTGAGGAAGTTCAATTTGTGGGAGGAGGTACATAGGTATATACATAATGTAGGCTGACAAAGAATTAGATAGGTACTTATTCCTTTAGCAGTAATGAAGATGGTTAAAAAGTGATTAACCAAACATGCATGCATACGTTATTCACCGGATATATCTGCTAATACTTACCGACTACATCGAGCCTTCCATAAGCTGTATAGTGAGGGTATGATGCGGCGTTCAGAATTACTTCGCAACTGTAGTTTCCACTTAAATTAGGGCCCACACGAAGAAGGACCACGTGTGTCTCGTTCGATCTTAGTCTCTGTAAAAAAAAAACTTTTTATTATAATAAATAATAATTTTTATTATAATATGTGCCTAAGAATCAATGAATATGCATGCTGTGGTAACCTGTAAGTGTGACTTGTGCAAGCTGAACTATATTGTGCAATTTGTTTTGAATTTTATGTGCAAATTTTTACGTTGGCTATCTATATTATATAAAAATAAAAAATAAAAAAAATATACAAAAAAATAAATAGTATCGAAGATACCTACTGTTTTTTTGTTTGGACCACTAAAAGGTTATTAAAAAAAAAATGTCAAATAACACTGTAAAAATTACTGGTCAAGCGAATTCAAATGGTAGTTAAGATACAATAGAAGTTTCGGACCTGTTTTGTATTATGTGGTTTCATAGTTTATATGTATGTCTGAGCTAAAGCCTGACTAGGGTTATGAAAATAATTGTGGGAATACATAGCCTTAGCCTGGTTAATGTTCTGGCTAAGGTTTAACACATGATAGTTCATTAACGAATTTATATTAGTGTTGGCAGGCACACTGAGATTCGGATTCATAAATTGTGCAGTCTAACCAACTCTGGATGAGTTGGTTAGGCTGGATGAGAGTACTATCAAGGCGACCGTCATCCTGTCGGTCAATCTTTTCATATAAAAAAATCATGGTCGAAATTCGACCAGTTGATGAACACTAGTATAATAATGAGCTCTCAAAATTTAAACAACTTACATCAACTTTAATTCCTGTGACAGGCATGACCCTCATCGTCGACGAGTCCAGAGGCGAATACCTATAGAACTCGTGAGCTCCCTTGTACCACTTCACCGAATATATGCCGTAATCGTGAAGCTGGTATACGCAGTGCATGGTGACATTCCTCCCCCGCTGAACGACACGAGGCGTGATGCGCAGTTCCGTGGTACGGAGGCCGCCAGCACCTGCGAACAAAACGATAGGGATTTTATTTTTACCACTTTTAATTAGCTTTCAGCGAACATTGTCGGGTTAATCCCGGATTGTACAAATGCCTCCACATGTTATTATGGCCACTGGCACGTGACACCTAAATTCCGTACTTAAATAAATACCAGTTTTATCTGTTGCGTTTTTATTTTGTTGTCTGACTAGCGAACTGCCCCGGTTTTGCAATAGTTATTTTTTTATAATATTAATATTATAGACTCTCAGTTAAATTTTATACGATTGTGAGATTTTTCAGTTTCTCAGTAATCCGATGAGGCAAGATATTATCCCTTGTTACCCGTGGTCCCTCTCTAAAATGCCCAAATACAAAAATACCTAAGTAAACAGAACCTGTCTGAGACTCAAATACATGGATAGAATAACTTTTTTTTGCGAAAACTAATAATAATAATAATAAAAATGTGGCTGAAGAGTTGCATTCATAAATAAATAAATCAGTCAACAAAAACACAGTGAACTTAATGCACTTATTAAATATAACATGATGTGCATCGTTGCATGTGGACCTTAAAAGAAATGAGTTATATTGTTTCATTTTAAGTTAATAGTTGTATATCTAGTTTCTTAGAGACTTCAAAATTTCGAGATTAAAAAGTAGCCTAGTAATATAACCCGGTGGATATTTAAGTTTAAGTGGCAATGGGAAGGTTCTCGAATGGAAACTACGGCCGGTATGATGATTATGATTTTGACATACTTGGAAGCAGTACAAACCATACTCTATATAGGGAACTATATAGCTGTTGCACGCGACTTTGTCCGCGTAACTTTATAAAATATAGCCTATGTTACTCGCTGATAATATAGCTTCCCAACAGTGAAAGAATTTTTCAAATCGGTCCAGCAGTTTCGGAGCCTGTTCAATGTAAACAAACATTCAAATCTTTCCTCTTTATAATATGAGTATATAGATAACATAATTGAATTGTCACTTAATTGCATCAATAACAAATACCTAGTACATTTAGGTATATTCAAAAAGTGAAAAATAACTTTTTTTACGGTAACACATCAGCGCAAACTTTCAAATGTTGGATGTTGAAAATTCAAACTGAAAAAACAAAACTGTCGCTTCAGTGCTCGATGTTTTAACTGAAGTTTACCAAACAATATTTGCTCGTTTTCGTTGTATGAAAACAAAGTTGTACTGCGTTTGTGTGTTAAAATTTTGGCATTAATTTAAGGCGACGTAATAAATAACGTCTCCAAAGAAAAGGTTACAAACAAAGCCACTTAGATCCGAAGCCATCATTAGCACAATGCCCTCCACTTCTTCACTCCCTAATTCCCTCTTTCGTTCCTCTATTTAGCACATTAGTTCCCTTATTGCATTCGGGATATATGGGAGACATCAATCTCAAATATAACCTATATTTGAATTATAATCCCACTAATACTAAATTCGAAAGTTAGTTAGTTTGTTTATTTGTTACACTTTCACGCCTTATAGGATATAGGATACCTTTCATCCAATATAGAAGTAAAATACTGATTGATCATTTAAAAAATAAATAAACGCCTGGAAAAATAATGAACAATAAAGATTGAATAAGTGTCTACTGAAACCTGAAGGTATAATTCGGTTTATCTAAAAACATCTAAGAAAAAGACGCGGGAAAAAGCTAGTAACTATAATAATTTGCCATCTACGTTATTATAGGAAAAGTGATTCACGGCCTAAAACTTCTTTGTGGAAAAAGCATAAAGTTTGATTGAATTTTTAGTAATAAAGAGGATATTATTAGGATTGAAATGCTATTTATAAAATAATTATCGTAAATATTGAAATGTTTTTCCAAAATTAATATTAAACTTTTCCCAAGTTTAAGATTACATTTGGATTAATTGGTATAGCTCTGGATAGGTACTTAAGTTTGGGATTATATTTTTAATAGTGATGTGCCGGATATCCGTATCCGTATCCGCGGATATCTGAGGGAGAAGAAAGATTCGTATCCGTTACTTTTTGGCGGATCTTTTTACGAATTTTTTACCTTATTAATTTTTAATTCATAGATTAAATTCTATTATAGATAATTATAAAGCAATGAAAAACTATTAAATTCCATTCTGATTATTTTTTATTTTTAAAAATCAAACATTTTATAATGCAAGCGTCAAGTGGCGGGCGTCAATTATAGTTTCAAGGTCACGCACACCGATACCGATTATGAGATTCAAGATCCGTATCCGTATCCGTATCCGCGGATCTTGACACCAAACATTCGTATCGTTATCCGTATCAGTATCCGTATCCGTATCCGTATCCGTATCCGTATCCGTATCCGTATCCGTATCCGTATCCGTATCCGTATCCGTATCCGTATCCGTATTTGTATCCGTATCCGTATCCGTATTTGTATCCGTATCCGTATCTGCGAATATACATTTCTAACGATCCGGCACATCACTAATTTTTAATGCCATTATTGTATAAGGCTAAATTACCTCTTGTTTTTTATGTTCTTCGTTTAATGAGCGTATTATAAATGAGTTTAATCACTTTCATTTAAAGCTGTTCTCAGAATAAAATTTTGATTCGGTTTCAGAGAAGTTTGGATTTATCATCACAATTCATATGAAAACAAAAATAAACATTTGTCCTTTGTTATTTTATCTGTTCGCGTAATGCATCACAATGAGTTGTTTGTATCGCGTTTTCCATTTTATACATACACAGGAGAATAAAAAAAAACAATGAATACAAACACATTTTACGTTGACGCCGTAAATATTAAAGTAACCGTTTAGCAAGAGATATATTATGTCAGTACACAAAGAAATGAAAACGTTTCAAAGTCGGAAATTCTATTAACAGCATGGGCACTGGATTTTTTTCAGCTACGTTCGCAGTTTCGTTCTCGATTCCCTGATTCGAAATCTATATGTAAATGAGTTTTCAGTGATTCTGTAGTTGCGTTTGATCGTTTTCCATTGTCATTTTAGTTTTCCAGTAATTTTAGTAAACTGAATATTTTCCAAAGAATCTATACTAATGCGTACTAATACTAATGAATGCAAAAGTAACTAGTTATACCTTCTTCCATAGCTAAACTATTAAACCAATTTCAATAGAATTTGTTAATAAGGTAAAAATTAAACACAGAAGCTACCAATTTTCTATTTTATTATCTGAGCGAACTGCTTAGGCTCGAGTTCACCAACAACGGTTGTTTAAATTTTAAACAGCTGATTAAAATTTAAACAGCCGTTTAATAATATTTTGTTGTTCAAAATCGCTTAAATGCGGGTTAAACGTCCTAAACATCTGATTAACTTTATGAATAATCTGATGTTTAGGACGTTTAACCGGCAGTTTAGCGATGGTGATCAACAAAATATTATTAAACGGCTGTTTAAATTTTAAACAGCTGTTTAAAAATAACCGTCTGTTGGTGAACTCGAGCCTTAGTATATCAACAGTTGATTTCTTAATAAAATAAAACACGTAGATTTGTCTAACTTTTTTCAATCATTAATTCCTCTGCCTGTATTTTTAATAACATACATAGATAAGTGAAATTTACAGGTTTATCACTTATAAAATCGTTTTTCCCGACTATCAACATTACAAAATGAAACTTGTAGCTTTACAATCCGAAAATAGAAGACAAAGAGCTGTATAAACCAACTATTCTATTAGGAAAAATCATAGCGATATAGTGATACATTTATAGGTTCGTTAGTGTTTATTTGAACAACGTGCACCTGCTCCGGTCCAACTTGCAATATTTCTTGCCCTCTCTACTTTCTTGTTGTGCGGGGCTTCAGCTATTTCAAAATGAATGTTTAGTTTTTTTTTTAGTTCGCTAGCACTAAATTTCTCAGGCAAGATTACTATAATGTACCTAGTATGTTTATGAAAATTTAATTTGCCATGTTTTCCGAAAACGTGTTAAAATAGACGGACTATTAACAATGTTCCTGTTGAAACCTATTTAATGAATCAATGACTGAATGAATGAATGAATTTTTTTATGTAATAACGAGCGATAGGTAGGTTGAATAGCTAACTGATTTTAGGTAGGCACCGCCATCTAGATACACAAGTAGTAACAATATAATTAAGGAGGTTAAAATACCGTTTTCATTTTTTGAAACCTATTTATGAAATAGAAAATCACTTAAAGCTTCGTTGTCTCTCCAGCTAAGCTAATGACATATTTCGTTTCTCGGGAATACCTAGGTAACTAAAAAACATTGCCAGTGTAACTAATTTGATGGAATGTTGCCATATTTTATTATTTTATTTTAAGTATGTACCGGGACTTACTTTAAACTTTAGCTAAATTAATTTTTATTTTTTATTTAAACAGTCTCACGAGTACAATAGACACATGAGCACATAGTTATTGTTGTAATATTCAGGTGTTAAAACAGTTTCGTAGCAGGGAAATGATTCTGAAGCTGGAATATCACAGTAGTCGCGTTATTGTGTTACTATTAATTTCCTGTGTAACAATGAATTATGTTACAAATGTTATTTAGTTCTGTATTGTGTCTATATAAATATTACAACGCGAATGTGAAGAATTAGAGACGTTTGGTCTAGTGGCTAGTAACCCCAGCTGTTAAACAAACGGTCGCGGGTTCGAATCCCGCTAGGGGCAAATGTTTATGTGTTAACATTTTACCTATGCACCTGATAAAATCGTGCGAAACATGACTGTTCCCGAGGGATCATTTAAAATAAAATAAAAATCTAACGCCTGCCCAAAGTGTTATAGCAACAATGGGTCAAATATTATTATTGTCTTATTAATTTTTTAATTTTGAACGCGGACGAAGTCGCAGGCACCAGCTAGTAAGGTATAATTATAAGATAGACGATATTTCATATGTAAATTATATTCATATACGAGTATACTTGAAATAACAGCAAAATCTAGATAATTTAGGTTTTATTCAACATAAAATTGTACATAAATATGACATGTTATGACACTACAGGGACTATATACATCTATGGTCAAAGCAGTGCCATGCCATGGAGGTTAATATCACATCAATACTATTTATTTATTCAATTATGATATGTATATTTATGTGTTCCTTATACATTATTTACGTACATGTCTTTGATTTTAACAAACAATAACAGCATATCATTGTATTGTGCACAAGTACAGGATACGTATCTATGATATTGCGACACGGAGCGTGTGTGTAGTCAAAGCGATAGCTTTTGATCAAGCAGGCGTGTGTCGTCACAATACGCGGTGTACTGTGGCGTATCATGAGTGTTCTACTATGAACCCATGTATGTATTTCGCACGTTTGTCGTGAATTTCCTTTTTCACACACGAGACTAACAAAGTGAATTCAGATGAACGGCTTTACGATTATCTAATAGCAGGCGACAGCAGACGACTTGCGATCGCGTGTGCTGCCATACAGAAATGATGCACTTTAATTTTAAGAGGTCTTATTGCAAACCACAAATTTGTTATGAGTTACATGATACGAAAAACACGATTTAGTGTGATATTGCACAAATTGATAGAAAGTTTTCGCCTGTTGCAAATTGGTTGCAAGTCGTCTGCTGTTATATAATAAGGTAGCCGGTCTTATGTGCTTTTCGATAGACGTGAACTTTTAAATTGTTTTACAAATAATAAATAATTATATTAATCCAAATGTTATTAAAATGTTATTAATTGTTATTAAAATAGTAGAAAAATACGTCTAGATTACGTTCAAGATTCGAAAACTCATGTTAGTACTATATAGTATCGAACCGACACGAATCTACAAAACGTACTATTTGGAGTGGTTCGAAAAATTTCAATAGACACCAACTTTTGTTATCTTTTTGTCTGCACTACCAGTCCACTGCCTTTTTTCAATTCATTCTAATCCAAACTGTTATATTCGTGCAACAATCTATATGAAATGGTCATAAAATTTTCACTAAAATAATATTTCAAATAATACACATCGACAGCTTAATTCAGCAGAATTGAACCACCATTAGTTTATTGAAATCTTTAATTAATTTGCAATTAATTCTTTTGTGTCGAAATACATGAAATACTTACCTAAGGATATTTTAATGATATTTATTTGGAAAACAATGATATTTATTCAGATAAATACAAGAAAAACAGAAATTAACAATTTCCACTAATAAGAAAAAGTATAATGTACTAGCGAAACATCACCCGAGGCGACGTCAGGAGCATTTTTTTTTTATATAAAAATTTATTTTGATATATAAAAATCTTTCCCGATCTTCTCTTTCAAACCTTCTCTTTTCAAATTTTCAACTTAACATTTTCATATTATAATTTTTTTTTTATAAAAACAAAAAAAAATTATAGGTATCTAATCAATCCTGGACATATGCTATATTTATGAAGCTAAGAAATTTAAAAATAGATTGAAATCCGTACTAATATTATAAATGCGAAAGTATGTTTGGATGTATGAATGTTTGTGACTCTTTCAAGCAAAAACTACTGAACCGATCACCATGAAATTTTGCATACACTTTGTCTTGGACATCAGAAAGGACATAGGGTACCTTTCATCGTTCAACGCGGACGAAGTCGTGGGCACCGGCTAGTATACTTATATATAGGTAGGCTTCATTGAAAAAAATACTTTGAATAGATACAATAATTGACGTAATCTCTTCCGAATTGGATTACGACGAGATTCTATCGTCATCCTGATAACCTCATTTCATATATAAAACCAAAGGGAATACTTTGTACAATAGTTAGGGACAAATTTTATTGTTGACGAAATTGGATACCAAATAGTTTACCTTCATATATTTTTTTTATATTTACATATAGTATTACATATACATTTCTATTGTAGCAATAATATTTGGGTTTAACAAGAAAACAAACATTATAATATTGTATTGGTCTGTAAACAAAGTTTCTAATTATAATCAACAGTAATTTTTAATAGTTAATCCTATTTTTAGCAAAGACATTAAGGGCCTCTTTCAACAACTACAAGTAAAGTGCTGAATAGTTACTTTTAGAAATAATTTTATGTTTTATTAAATTATGCACTCGGTTTACTGTATCCTTTAATAGACGAATTTTTTATTATTATTTTCTATTTAATGTTTGGGACTTTTATCTTACAGACAAAGGTATATCATCTCCTTCATTTCCGGTTACCGGTGACTTTAAATGACGGTTAGCCTACTTGACACATGGTGAAAGAGGCCCTAACATTTTTAATTATTAGTCATGAACCCTTTAGTTGAGTGGTTAGGTACCTTATCGTTCTGTCTTAAGTGTCTCAGGTCCAATTCCAGGTTCCAGGCAAGGCCAACATTGTAAATAAAGTTTTCTTAAAAAACGTGGTTTTTTTTTAAAACAAACATCAGTCCAAAATGGGAGTAATTATAGGAACGTAGGTACTTTTATAAACATTACGGCACTGTTACAGCGTTAACAGTAATATGTTCGAGAAATTGGAAATTTTTTTTGGTATTTTTTTTTTATATAGGAAAACAAACAAACCTGTTTTGTGAATGAATATCAATTTTCAAACATACTGAAGTATTCAATTACATTACAGCACTCGTTAAAGACTAACTAGGCGTAGAAAAAGCAAGCAAATATCAAAATGAAATAAATACATTTATTTTGTAGAACTTTGCTCATGTCATGATATTTTTTTTTAATAATTATTTTTTATTTATTAATTAACAAATCTATAAACATGTGCATTGTAAGTCCCATTTTAAAATTGAGTAATTAAAAATTACATCTGCACATAAATTTTCAAAAAGAAATGTATTTATTTTTAAATTCAAACTTAAATGCGTTATTCAAACTTTAATGCTCATTATATTTTTATCTGGCGGTTAATTTTTATTTTTATTTTTAAATGATACCTCGGGAACAGTACTTTTTTTTTAGTGTATAAGGTACCTACCCCATAACCTTTCCTCTATCCCTGACAAAGGTATTAAAAATTTCATAATGATCATTGAATTCGTAGCAAACAAACAATACTACTTGATATTGGTAAAAAAAAAAATGTTCTGGTCTACCACATCCATATAGGCATTGATGATGAAATTGTTAAAATATAAATGAATTAATTCATGTTTGTTAATAAATTTTCGTGTATGCCATAGTTATTAGATTTACGCAGTAAATACGAGAATAGAACAGAAATACCCGATTTCGATTAAACCAAGCATGTCTCATAATTAATGTGGTTTGTTAATGGTTAAGGCTTCCCACCTGCTCCACGTTTTAGAAAATATAATTAATGTTCGCATTTCAAGGAATCTCGGGACTACAAGCGTATTGTTAAAGAGTTGAAAGACAGAATATTCCTTTACATGAATGTAAAGATAATGTTTCAACTTTTTATATGAATTTTATTTTCAATGTTATAATTTAAATTAATAAAAAAAAATATTTTTTTTTTTAATAGAAAAAAAATCAAAGTATATATTTTCTGAATTCACATTTTTATGTGTCACTTTTATAAAATTATCCTTTTCATGTGAAGATCGTCAGATAGTCACAAACAACACTACAGACAGCAAATTCATTAATTTTTTCAATAAATATGCCACCTTATATTATTATACGTTCAGCATGGACGTTTATATTAGAAGACTAGCTGTTGCATGAGACTTCGTCTATGTAACATTTTTAAATATAGCTTATGTTACTCGCTGATAATGTGGCTTTCTGTAGGTGAAAGAATTTTTAAAATCGGTCAATTAGTTTTTGAGTTTATTCATTACAAACAAAAATACAAATCTTTTCACTTTACAATATTAGTAATTTATTATAGACTAGTAGCATTTATGAACTGAATGAAGGCAGATAAAGTCGTATTAAAAAAAAGAAACTAGTGGTTAATAAAAATAAATGTTACACGATTATAATAAAAACATAATGTATATATAACTATACTATAACTACAACAATAAAATAAGATATTCAAAAAGTAGATACGCAGCTAAATCCCTATGGAGATGTAAGATGCGTTCATATTACATGAAGTAGTAGGTAAATTGCTCCTAGTATTATGAAAATATCAACCGGCTGACATGTTGACTTTTAAAATGATGTATCGCATGTTATTCCCGAAGGAAAAAAATATTTTCACACCACTCCGAGCACATTTATCATAAAGTTGTAGAACACCAACTTAAGAGTTTCAATTTGAGTAGGTACTGGCCGGAAGTTGGAGCAAAAAACTGTTTAACTTTAACTAAGTATTCGCAAGATGACTTGCGCTTTCTCGTGCAAAGGCTTTTAAAGAAGGCACCAAGAATATCTGAGTTCACTGCAAGAATATCTGAGTGCAAAATTATTTTTAAAAATGGAAACTACTTTATATTTAAAACTTAAACTTAGTTACTGAATCAAAAATTATAATAAGAATAGAATTATCAGACGACAATTTCGTGTCCGAAATAATGTTTACTTCATTTATTTACTAGCTTTTGCACGCGAATTTGTCCGTGTAACTTTATAAAATATAGCCTATGTTATTCGCTGATAATGTAGCTTTCTATAGGTGAAAGAATTTTCAAAATCGGTCCATTAGTTTCTGAGTTAATTCATTACAAACGTACAAAAATAGAAATCATCATCTTTATAATATTACTAGCTGTTGCACCCAACTTCACCCGCGTAACTTTATAAAATGTAGCCTATGTTATTAGCTGATAATGTAGCTTTCTATAGGTGAAAGAATTTTCAAAATCAGTCCATTAGTTTCTGAGTTAATTCATTACAAACGTAAAAAATTCAAATCTTCATCTTTATAATATTACTAGCTGTTGCACGCAACTTCGCCCGCGTAACTTTATAAAATATAGCCTATATTACTCGCTGATAATGTAGCTTTCTATAGGTGAATGAATTTTCAAAATCGGTCCAATTAAACACGTGAGAAAATATTAAGACGATAAGTGGCAAACGTAATACTATAATAAAAAATAGATAATGCCTACATAAGTAAATTTTATGGTTTCCGTAAAAATATTTACATAAAATATGAAACGGATACGAATACGAAGCTAACTGAACCTGAAACTCAAACAACAATTCAGATTGAGGTTTCGCTATACAAAGAATAAGCTGTATTATTACTTCCAAAAACAATGTTGAAATGTTTACGTTCTTCAAAGAGGCCCATAATTATTATAATTACAACTTCATATCCATTTATATCCACTTTAACGGGTTTAATTGGTTTCGTATTCAGTGGTTAACCAAATTTGGATTAATTGGATTTCCTGAAATATTTTTAATGTAATTTTGTCCAAGGTAACGCCAATGCGCCACGAAAGAATGTTAATACTAACATAACATTATAAATTATGCGAAATTGAGATCGTTTGTTTGTTTGTAACGCCTTAATATTCATCGATCATCATGAAATTATGCTTTACACGTTGTCAGGGATACATAAAAGGACAATGGGTACCTCTTATTCAGAAACAATATACTGTTCAATATTTAAAAATAAAAATAACATTCCTTTATAATTTGTGCTTAAAAAAATACTTAATTTTGATGTAATTTTCAAAGATAAACTTAAAAATCCATTAGTGGAGCATTACAAATATTTGTATCAATGTAAATCAACACTTACATTTAATACAAACAATTCTAATAACAATCTACATATAACTAAGAAATCTATACTTGTCTGTTTATTCATCATTCTGAATCCGCTACCATTAGACGAACATAACTTATGTGTTTACATTTCAACAGCGAAGTCTGTTTCGTTAGAAGCGATATTAAAATGATTTTCCTGTACATTAGATCACGTCTTTACGCCACTTAGCTGGATCAAATTGGCTTTTGCCAAAATCAATAGCGAATGGGATGGCTGAATAAGAATTCTCGTAAAAGCCAATTACCATTGGCAAGCATTTTGTGTAAATGTTATTTTGAAATTAAACTCAATTTGAAGCCATGATAAGGTTTGAAAATATTACTTATCTAATTCAATAAAATTCCAATTTTAAATTTGTATTTTTTATATATATATAATTTTAACAATCTTAAGGCTAATAATGTAATAGAAAAATGATAACACTAAATACTACTAAAAAAAACTGAAATTTAAAAAATATTGATTTAACTTAATTTTAATATTTTTAAATATTATATTGTTATATAGATCTGAAGGTAGGCTGTTGATAAGGTCACATTATATAATTAATGCAGTGCCCACCATAGAAAGATTATTAATAAGGTCTTATCTTATTATTCGACGACACGTTTGGTCTAATGGCTAGTAACCCTAGCTGTTAACCAAACGGTCGCGGTTCGAATCCCGCTAGGGACAAATGTTTATGTGTTATCATTTAACTTTGTACCTGAGTCATGGATGTTTGTATTTATACATATGTATGTATTTACAAAAAAAAATGATGGTGTTGTGTGGAATGTATGAAGATATTTATTTATTTATTTATTTATTTATATATATATTTATTATACGTAATTAATATGAATGAACACTCACAACGTCAGAAGAGACTTTATTATCTCATAAGTATATTTACAGTAAGTATAGGCATTGTGCCTTTTTGAGAATGAAAGAAAGGAGTGCGAGTAAAAAGAATTAAATTACTAAGAACTCACAGATGCACGAACTTTTTTCATTACACATACAACAGTTCCACAAATCATATGACATCTTTTTTAAAAGCCGCAACAACGACAACATGAAAGAACCGCAAATCCCTAATGATTTTAAATCACAAGCGCAAAGCGGATTTATGAGAGGTTAATTAAAATTTGGGTGTCCACTTTACGATAATACAACATTAGATATAAAACTTCATTTAAGTTGGGGGAAAGTTGTATTTTAATTAGCAAAAAACTAATAAAAAGTTAAGTTAATTACTGGAAAAATATACTTAGAAAAAGCTTCAAAACCGTTAAAAATTTTCAAAGCCGTTTCGGAGGAGTTTGGTTACAAACACTGTGACACGAGAATTTTATTACATATATCAAATTTTATCTTCATAGTTTAATTTACATTTAAAAGAATGTGAAATAAATGGGTCAATATAAATAAATAGTTAAAAGTCAAAGATTCTGTTTTAAACTATCATTTTGTATTTTTTAAAAATATTTATTAAGTAACCGTATCAACTAAAATTTACACTTATCCCTACCAGGAAGTAGGGATACTTTGTAGGGATAGGTGGAACGGGCGCTACGCATCAAAATAAATTTTAAAATATCCGTGCTAATATTATAAATGCGAAAGTATGTTTGGATGTATGGATGTTTGTAACTCTTTCACGCAAAAACTACTGAACCGATCACCATGAAATCTTGCATACACGTTGTATGGGACACTAGAAAGGACATAGGGTACCTTTCAGTGTTAAACACGAACGAAGTCGCGGGCACCAGCTGGTATAAATGTGAAAGTTTTTTTGGATGTATGGATATTTGTAACTCTTTCACGCAAAAACTACTGAAACGATCACCATGAAATTTTGCATACACTTTATCTGGGACACCAGAAAGGACATAGGGTGCCTTTCATCGTTCAACGCGGACGAAGTCGCGGGCACCAGCTAGTATTATGATAAATCACAAAGAAAATGGTAATTATTACGACCCTTTTTTTTTTTTTCGATAAAAACTTTTTTGATAAAAAGCAGAAAGTTTGTAACTTGCACCGGGACACGCGGTTAAAAGGACGCGTTTGAAATACGCCAGTGAATCACGGTGGGAAGTGGGGAATGCGTTAATAAGTCCCTTAGGCATTCCTGGATGTATGCTGACTTACGGTGTACGTTAACATTATGAACACAATTTCTTTGCATTTCTCTTTGTTTCCATTCAAACACTAAATAGAATTTTGCATATTTCTATATTCACAAACTAAGAAAACCCTATCATCTAACGGTACTACTATTAAAATGCCTTGCTAGCTTTTGCAAGCGACTTCGTCAGCCCCTCTTTTTCTTAAGCGTTGAAAAGTAAATAAATCAATACCTGACTATGACTAAATCAATGAGAGATTGCTCTCATAGATTTAGTCATAGTCAGGTATTGATCTCATAGAATTGTTTTGAGCGTTGATTTTTTTTATACATTTTTAGATGATCCCTCGGGTACAGTATTTTTACTGGATAAAAGATATCTCCTTTTCTGAATCCCTGATAATGTGTATGAAAAATTTAATAATCATAAGTTGAGAAGTTAAGGCGTGAAAGCGTAAGAAACAAACTCACTTTTGCACTGATAATATTAGTTAGGATAACAATTATTTAAAGAATACAAAGTATAATGTTACGATTTTTTTTAATATTTTTAAATAATGCTTACTTAAAAAGTCGAGATAAGTTTGGAATATGTAATTATTTATTAAACATGGAGTTAACAAAGTTAAAATAGAAAATAGACAATAGAGTTAATATTAAATTTTTAATAGTTAAAAATTGAGTTTTTTTTTCTAAAAGGTCACCCAGTAGACGCTATCACATGAATGTGGCACATAAATTTTAGTCGCGCTGATTTCCACGACTTTCTGAGATTGTTTTCTAACGAAATCTGGGTAACTTGTTCTACTTGACATTAAAAATGTAAAAATAAATGTATTCTCTTTTATTTACGACGTCTGTTTTTACATTTCAAAGTATTGTGTAACTGGAATATATAAAGGACTTATTAGGCGATCTTGTATGTCAGGGTTCGGAGATTCGATGTCAATCAACTCAGAATGATATAAAGATCACTTAATTTAGCCCTTTTTATTCGGTAACGTTGGGTCGATTTAATATCTGATTATCTTTTAAACTATATCAGTAAATTCATTCAAAAATAAATCTATTTTTAGGTTAACAATAATTATAAATCAAAATCAAAATATTTATTTATCAATTAGGTTTCTACAAGAAACTCTTATGATTATAAATTTAAATTTACCAGAGAAGTATTTATGAAAGATGAAAATATTACATTATATTATGAAAATGAAAATTTATATTTATGATCATAAATATAATTTATGAAAAATTATATTTATGTAAATGAAAGAAGAAAGAAATTTTTATTTCAGAATAAATTTGAGCTACTAGACTACTCGCTCGAAGTGGCGAGTTAACATAATAATGTTAGATTTTTACATAATTATTATTTCACTAGACAACTCGCTCGCTAGCATAATGTACAATCCGTTACATAAAGGTATTACATAAATTAGTTTAACTGATTTCTGTCCCACAAACTAAACTAACTTTAAACATTTTACTAAAATGACTGAAATCAATACATAGTGTAGTTCGTATAAAAATATTACACTTAAGACGAACATTGAGTCAATGTTCAAATGACTCAGTGACACGGATTTGACGAATAAGCTGGGATTACATGTCTCCCCACTGTAATCCCCGAGATTTGTAGGAGTGCGTTACTCTTACTTTGAAAGAAAGCTATTTGTCGTTGTAATACATTTTGGGAGCGAAGTAATCAACACCCTTTAATTTCCATGAGTCAATGAGTTAATTATTCTATCTTTACTCTATATCATCCCACTGCTGGACATAGGTCTCCCCCATAACTTTCCAAATGAAACAGCATGGAACAACGATCGATATTTTACCTCGCCTTAAAAATTATACGCAATATAATGTAGATAAATAATTATTATACAAACAATGTGCCTTAACGACAGACGATGTTTGAATATTTACATAAAATTTTTGATAAATAAAATTGCTCTGATAACGTGGTGTTTCAATATTGAGATTTTTTTATCTACTTACTTAATAGCCCAAAAAATACAATTCTTATAATTCATTATATTTTATTCATCAGAAATAAATGTATATTATATAAAAAAAAAAAACAAGTAAATATTAATAATAATGTCACTATCTACATCTATCTATCCTTATATATTTATATAATAACTTCAAGTGAGTACTTAAACTTACATACTCTTCACATTTCAGGTAAGTAGGTGACTAAAACTTTCAAAGTAGCACGATGCGTTCACAAGACTCTTGACTTATCTAAAGTATCACAAGTCTGCTTGCGAAACATCAAAAAAGATTTAAATTCAACTCGAGATTGAAGTGAGGCACGAAACTGAAGTAACATTCGGAACTTAAGCGGTGGTTGACCTATTTACGTTACGTTTCATATTAACAAAAATATGAGACGTTGTTCTTTTGCGGAATTTAATACTGTCACACACATAAGGAAATAATATTATGAAAGTTCCGGAAATATTTGGAAGTTTGTAAATAATAATAAAGTGTGTCCGACGTAAAGAGGGGTGTATTACAGGTCTATGTAGACCAAATTTATCACATTTTATTGGAAATTTAGTGCACTTTAATAACTTATAAGGTAACTTTTGCATAAACCAATTTCTTAGAAGTCAAAATTGTCAAAAACTAAAAATAACTGTAAAACATTAATTTTTTTAGAAATTTTGCAAACCTCTGGATAGTCATATCCTTAAAACTATTTCGCCTACTAATAATAAATTATTCTCATTCAATTGAAAATTTAATCTATGTATAACTTTTGCCATAACACAGGTCCTTGGTAGTGAAAATCGAAAGGCTTTTGAGGTGGAAAAATTGCATTTGTCATTACCATTTCATCAATACCAACATATAAAAAATCAGAACAACCTGATTAATACAATTTCCATGGAGTAACTATATCTATTGTATATAAAACAATATTTTCTATAGAATTTAGCTTTATATATGTACCTATATATATAATGTTTGGCTACATTTATAGTTTTCAAATCATCACTTCTATACAAAGAGCCATTCTATTTTATTAAACCTTTAAAAGATATTTAGAAAGATACATATAGGCAATGGACGCCAGCACTCACCCACTATAACTGGCAAACTACCAAAATCGCTTGCCAATAAAAGTGTTCGAGCACCAGAAACCGGCGTAGTTCAACTAATTTTGAACAAAAACAGCTTAAATCGAATTCCATCAAAAACCGAACGTCCCCGATTAAAAAGACACGGTCAGCCGGCCAACCGTCGAAATGGGGTAACCGCACGCGACGCAAATTTGAATGTGTATACAGGAAACAAAAAAGGATTCAATTTATAGAATAAAAAGAATTACGGCCGATAGAGGTTTTTTTTTTTTGCGAATGAAAAGAACGGGCATGTTGATAGGTTGACAAGATATTGGATGACGGGTGGATGAGCTTTCTATTCGTTTAGGATCGTGTAAATTTGAATATCATAGATTTTTACCATAACAGTCTGCTGATACCATAAGCCATAATCTATAAAGGACAATTTTGTTATAAACACTTGTAAACATAGTTAGTTCTATAACAACTTATGTGTTTATTTCAAGGAATTACATATAAAATGTCTAGACAAACCTAATAATGGTATAAAGACATTGTTATCATCTTGTGTGTTAATACGTGTTAGACAATAAACATAATATAATAAATAATATAAAACATTGTAACTTAATAAATGGCAACTTTACCTCTCTGTACTACCAGAGCTATACGTTGACAGAAGTATTAATAACATGTTAAACGAAATAAGTACTTTAAAGCTTACTATTATTTACGCATTATGCAAATAAAACAAGGAAAGTCAAAAGCTAACACGAGTGTAAATTGAAACTGAGAGACAGTGAGTGAGCATGTTAAGTCAAATACAACATTGACCATACTCGTATACCCGCATCTTGCTTATAAAAGTCAAATATGACCTATTTGGCTTCAAGCCTCGCGGTTACAAAAGAATTTCTGCTGGTCCGAACCTTTCCAAGTGAAGGTTTATGTTACAAGACTGTTATTGTATTAAATTCCTTCATTATATTTGTATCAATTATCAATAAGAAATTTGTTAATATTTTTATACTGCTTAAATGAGATAAACACTTTTCTATATTTTCATATACCTACCTAATGTTAGTTAAGTTAGTATTAATCCTTAAGAAACATAAATTGCCGTATGCAGCAGACATATTGACAAATTAAATTACGTTATAAACTAGACCGTTAGGCCTTATGGTGGCATAGAAAGTCTATATTAATAGTTTAATAAAATATTGAAACTACATGTGAGCACTCAGATATAGTATTGTTTATATATACGTACATTTCCAATGTTTTTCGCTAATGTGTGTTGCCAGTGATGACATATATGGTGATGACATATGTCATGTCATATACATGTCATCACCATATATCATGTCATATACATGACAGGCTTTGTAAAAAAGCTCAAGGCTTAAAGAAAATTAAGAAAGACTATGCTCGGGACCCAGACCTGACCTGACGACCTTTTAAAGCATACCACAACGGTACTTGGCGAGTAGACAGTATCCTAATATCTTGGATGATAAAAAATGTTACAGAATCAAAAAGTAATTACGAAGTTTGAACAAAACACCTCGTTTAGTAAGAGGAGTTTCAAAAATTTCAGGGAGTATCTAACTGTCACTCAATCTTGTTCAGTTGAGTGAGACTTATGTCAAAGGAATTTTCTTAAACCCTTGTTTTACTTCGTACATTGTTTATAGACAGAAGTGTTTTTGTTTTAAATCGAAAGACACAGTTTTTTACGAAAAGTAAATTAATAATAAATTTATTTTCTAAACAACAAAAAATGTAATTGTACATTATTAAACTCGCTGACGTAGAGTTAGAATATTGCAGAAACAGTCTCTCATAAGAAGCCGCAAGAGACTGTTAGTTCGCTACGTAAGAAGCATTGTTCTCCAAACCGCTTGCGGTTTACCCGAAGGAATTTAACTTCTAAATTGTATTCACATCGTTTCCACCTCCACAACGTTCGGTAAAGCCATGTTATTGTTTAATTACAGCTACGGATGGTGCCTATAACAAACAGAGCTTTGAGCTTTCCGCAGGTAAACTGCTAGTTGTGAACAGTTAAACTTCGAAGCTTGCCCGAGGCATGCGTCAAAACGGCTAGTAACTGCATATATGAACAGCATTGTATTAATAAGGCTTTGGTATAAAGCAGGAAGAAAATTCAAGCGTTTGTAATTTTATTTAGAAGTTAGATGGTTTATTCTACGTATCTTTGCGGGTAGTTTCATTATATGTTAGGATACAGTTATTTTAATACATAACACTGGCTGGTTGAACATTTTGGACATGCATGGTTTGTTTAATATTACAAATTTGGAAGCACAATGCCCAAAACTAGTCTTCAATTTAAAATGTGGATTATAAATTAGTTGATCTAAAGGTGAAGTAAGCATATAAAACCAGTGTGTATGGAAATACTTAGATAATGTCGTTTTTTCAATAGTGCTTCATAATTTATTGACATAAAACTATTTTTTTCTATAGGTTTCACCTACAAGATTATCTAAAAAAGTTATTATAGTTCCAAGATAATTTACAAGCAACAACATTTTTTCTTTAAAATATTCCATCAAATATTTCGAAAATTAAATAGTGTGTGATAATCTCCCACGCCCACAACGGCCAGAGGACCGTGACGACGGCAGTACAATGTATAACATAAATATTTAATGAATATCAGTGTCATCACCGGAAGCGAATTTATGCCCATGCGTGCACTGTTCTGAGGCGCAGTACTACTCGAACCGAAGCTATTTTGTTTTGACATAAATTGTTTTCAATGTAAAAGCTCAGATTAAATTATAGTTACTACGTATCTATTATTTAATAGTTATTCGTGAATTTTATAATAATACTAGATGTTGCACGCGACTTCGTCCGCGTAACTTTATAAAATATAGCCTATGTCACTCGCCTATAATATAGCTTCACAACAGTGAAAGAATTTTTCAAATCGGTCCAGTAGTTTCGGAGCCTATTCAATGCAAACAAACAAACAAATCTTTCCTCTTTATAATATTAAATATAGATATAGATAATACGTAAGTATAGCTGCATTTTGCGCGGGAAATGTACAGTGTAAAAGGCAGACTGACGGACCATTTGATGGTAGGTGACGACCGTCGCCAGTTAACTAAAACAACGCCATATCACGCCAAAGGCAACGGTCTTATACCAACTAATAGCCAGTACATAAGTATAATGTCACATCCAGGTAAGGTTGATGCAAAATGCACAATACAAATCTAACTCAATTAGGTTGACACTAGACTATGCTTGGAGAGTTCACCAATTAGGTGTTTACTAACAAGCTTGAAGTTGCAACCTATAGTAACTGGTTTCTTGGTACGAGAAAGCGCAGTCCAGTGAAGTATCACGAATTGACTAATAATGCCAGTTTTAAAGTTAAATAGTTACTTGTTACATGGCCAGTATGTTAAAATATTAGATGTTAAAAAGAGTTTTTCAACTTCTATTTTTTTTTAAATTTATTTAGGGACATAAAAATTAAAACTAAAAAATACTATAAATATAGTATCTTTCGTGAACAATCTATTATTGATACTTAATACTTACTGAAATAATTAGATTTGATTTAATTTCAAGTTATCTAATTTAAAGTATATATAAGTTAATTGTTATACATAATCTGTGACTTTCTGTGTGGACTTATTTGGTATGAAATTAAAGAATTTTTATTGTTATTAAATATACAAGAGTCTCGAACTTAACTTAAAATTGCTTTACAACAAAGGGATGTCTTTTAATATTAAAAGTTATTATAAATAATGAACATTTATCTCAGCAATTAGTACAAACGTTTGTGTTGGATAGTCCAATCAATTAATAGTAATAAGTTTACAGTATTGGCCACGAGAAGCGTCCAATCAACATTTGTGAGGTTACTAATGAACGGATATCTGTTTGCATTTGTGCTATTCAAGGCGATTACCTATGCCTGTGGTATGCACTATCTACGTTCAAAAGAAGTTCTCAATTACTTTCTATATGAATACATTCATGATGATTACTTTTACTTTCTATATGAAAGTCAGTAGGATAAAACATGTCAAGAATCAAAACATAATAGCAGACGTGCTTTATGATGATATTTTACAAAATATTTGTAGAGTTACTTCTTTTGTATAACCATTATATATATATTTTATCTGATGCCCCTAATGCACGCTCTAAGGATAAACAAATTTATTTTCATCCGTGGATTTACATCAAGCCACCTTAGCTTCAAAATCAATTTTAACGCGCACAATACACGCAAATTTTTATCTCTCAACCGCTTTGTCATACCCGGCAACTCCTTCTTCATTGTCACACCCATTTCCCTTAAACGTAATACGTCCTTTACACTACATTAGAGCGACATAAAAAGTGAAAGATCCAAAATACCTGCCAGCCCCGGACACAATATGTACCTCGGAAATATTTTTCCACATTTAAACCAAAAAAATACTGCCTATTTTTGTACGGCACTCTTAATTTAACTAACACGTGTCAACCTCTGAAGGCGACGTAATGAATGTGAGTCAGAAAACAGGGCCGTAATTAAACAAATTTAGATATTAAGGAACCCATTTTGGTTCCCTTAATTCGCTTTCAACGCTGCCCATTAAGGGTTTTGGTTGTTTATTTTGGAGGGCCAAAGTCGATACGGTCAGACTTGTCTCTCACCCATTGAGCCTTTTAGTAAATTAATGTAAGTTTGTTTTGTTTTTACACTTTTTATATGAATTATTAATATTAGAGTAAATATCGCGACGGCAGAAAGCTACCATCGAGTGAACCGCCAGCCTACTTATTGAACTTTAAATTAAAAAGTTGACTACCAAGTAAGTAATTCAAGAAAGCTGAGCTTCATACTTGTGTTTGCTAGTTCGTAGTAAATAATAATATTATATTGGTGAGATACTTTGGTGATTTTATATTAGCTTTAATTCACCACTTCAATGAAATATTTTAATGAAATTTCTTTTTCCCATCCAAAGTTCTTAGCTGTCAACCTAAGAACTTTAGTTGGGAAAAAGAAAAATGGAGTCTTCCCGGCAAGTTTTCCAATGGTAGCACTATATTAGTCCGGAAAGATAAAATCGTTAAGCCACCTATCACCATTTAACCAATCAATTAAAAAATAATTAAGCAAATACTGTCTTCGTGCACACGTAAAGTTACCCCGTTACGTTACATGATCATAATTTATATACAATAATATTTATATACAATAAATATATTATATACAATAAATATACATTTGAATTCAAATTTAAAATATGAAAATATGACAAGCTTTGTTTACAATCTAAATTACAATATTACTTAAAATCTCGTTACTCGAAGCAACTTCATCCACAAGAGCATGGCCAGCCAGCAAACTCTTTAAGATATGCTAATTTTATTCTTGAAACTTTAAAATGTATAGTTTATAATGCATATCCACTATCTTTCGCGGTTGGCAGAACAATACTCTTCGAAGATAAATGAGTAGCATTTAGCGAGGGAAGCAACAACGGGAAAGTCTAAAAATGTAATTAATTGCCTGGTATAGTTTCACAACAATTTTTATGTTTTTCTTAAAAGAATTATGTAGCACAATAAATAGTTTGCACTAGCAGTTATGGTAGAGGAAAATTGAAAAAAAAAAAAAAAAACTGAACACTATTAATATTATATTCCAATATATTAATAAATTTTTCAAAGTTTTCAAAGTTTTTTTTAAAAAGCAGGACCGTACCCACTTTTGATTTTGTATAAATCGATACTTCATATTGATGAAGTATCGATTGGTATTGGTAAAATCATCAACCTATTTAAAAATAAAAATAAATCACTAAAAGTTTTGCTAACTACATAACACGAGAACTTGTTGAATTGTTGGAAGTCCGACGAAGGTTTTAAGGGAGAGAAAGATAAGAAAAATTGGAAATCCGTGCGAAGACGAGGGCTGTTCGCTAGTTACTTATTAGTAATAATAATATCGCCTAATATATTAGGATTTATATAATATTTACTCTAACTAAATACGAGTTCATAACTGGTGCTTTATAAGCAAGTGAATTTCTACACAAAGAAAACCACTTAAGAGAGTTGTGAAAATAATTAGCTGTTTATTTAACGGACGCAAAATAAATTCAATGTGAATGTTTTAAAATGGTTGTTGGAGAGAGACGGTGTTACGTGAATGTGTTAAGTGGGAAAGAGAAGAATTGACAATAGACTTGGGCGGGATCGAAACCAAGAGTTTCATTAGACCAGAGCAATTAGTCTCAGATCCGGATGCAATAGAAACTGGAGGCTTTGTCAGCAGCTAAGCTTGGATTTGAAAGGTGTTTATTTATGAAGCTTTATTTATTTTGATTGGAGTCACTATTTATTTGCCATAGGTCTTTAGCGAAATTTGTTGTTATGTAAAGATCGTCAGACAGGCGGACAATACACTTGATGGGACGGTAGGTGGCTACCGTCGCCTATAATAGAAGCATCGCGATAGGTGCTGCAAGTGTGCTGCCGACTTTTTTACGGATAAGGGATAGGAAAAGAGGCTCTGGAATCCCTTACTCTCTCACTAAAACAAAACAGCACACATGCTGTAATTTCACGGTTGTCTTTTGTAAATTGACTGGTTACGGCCGCCAGATAGATTGCCCAAAGGATTCAGAGCTCATTACCACATTACCCTTTCAAATCGTGACGTTACTTTGTGTTTTAGGTGACGGTAGCCACCTACAATCAAGTCAGTCTATCTGTCGACTTTTACATAAATAATAATAATAAGAAGTGTGCATTCATTATTTAGTTTGATGTTCGGTTAAGTTTTATTGTCAATATATTTTCAAAATATTTAAAGTAATCCAAAACTTAATGTAAATAAGTACGGTACTTTGAGTGTACTGAGGAAGTCTCGTTCAAAATTTAGACGTTCGTAATTTAAAATTTTTGTAAGTTTTCTACAACTTCTATATGAAATCATATTTCAAATTCCAGTTCATTTCGGAATTTGAAATAAATGCAAAATCGTGCACATATAAGACGATTTATGTATGAAATATTCGGAATATTATCGGGAAGTTATCGAACAAAATGGCACATATCTATAGTATAATACTAATATTATAAAGCGAAAAGATTTGTATTTTTGTTTGAATGAATAAACTAAAACTACTGGACCGATTTTAAAAATTCTTTCACCTATAGAAAGCTATATTTTACTAAGTTAGGCGGACGAAGTTGCGATCAACAGCTAGTATATTATAATCAAATATAAATACACTATGATAAAAATATTCTGAATGTATATATAAAATAGGAAAAACTTTTTCCCTGACCCGACCTGACCTAGCTATAAATGAAAGAAATACTAAATTAAAGAATATTTTAATGTGCTTAAATAAAAATAAAATTTACATATTTATTTTAGCTTTAATTTAGTCTTTATTTCATAAAGCTAGGTCAGGTACTTTTGAAGATATTGAAGATTTTCTAACCGATCTTTTTTCTTTGCGGTCCACTGTATTTTTATTAAGTACACACTCTAATGTGGTTCATGGTGTTCGACAGATCAGCTTATAATAATAATATATTTAAAAAAAAATGTTCAGTTCATATATATTAAAACACTATAATATATATATAATGTTCAATTCATGCATACCAATTCAGACTAACTCATGCATGTTTGTACCTGGATCATAATTTATCTTTCTTAATCAAATAGAAGTGAATTTATTCACAAAAAAAAAACAAAAGCATAAAACACTTTGATGTACGAGTATCGCCAGTAAACCAGGATTTTCTAGTAACCGGCAAAAAATTGAATAAAACATGAAACATGTATCAAATGTAGTCGTATGTAAATGCGTTCCTTGGACTCGCGATGTATGGAGCGTTACCTCGAACAACAAATGTTATGATAATTTATCTCGTATGAAAGAGACTTGAACAAATCAACGCTCCAGAAATTATTAGATTTATTACTGGTTTTTTTCTTTCACCTCATGGTTTTATTAATATTTTTTTTTTTTTTATTAGTAAAGTACATCCTTCATATGAATGTACAACATCCTAACAAAATATTATAAATTTAAAAGTAAGTTTGTTTGTTTGTGACGCCTTCACGACTTACAGGTCAATTAATCAATTATTCAGAAAAATTCAGAAAAAAAAAATGCCTCGTCAGAAACGTTTAAAACTTGGTCTTATTTTTTAAAAATCTAAGCAACATATTATCTTCATAAAGTTATCCATGAAAAGATTTTTCAAAATAACACCAGAACAGTACAAGGATTTCTATATAGCGTGGTTCAAGGCGATCGAATTTTAGACTTTGTAATGTTTGGTCTGGCATTATGTTTATTAAAATACTATTTTTTGCCCGCGACTTCGTCAGCGTCCCTTTTACAAAACATAATATATGAACAATACTTTATTCGATCTTTATTGCTCAATATATATTTGTCAGGCGTTGAATTTTTATTTTTTATACTTGATGATTCCTCGGGAACAAGACTTTTTCTGGATGAAAGGACTTACCCTGTGTCCTTTTATGTACCACTGACGTGTGTGCAAAATTTCACTATGATCGGTTGAGTAGTTAAGCTTAAGAAACAAACCGCTATCCGATTTTTAATATTAGTTAGGAAGAAGTTTATGTATGTCTATGTTAGTTTATGACACTAATCCACTATTATTGCTTTAGTTTCCGTTTTAATTATATTTTAGATAATTCAAATTTTGTACAAAACTGATTACTAGCAATCACAATGGAATTGCAAGATCTGAATGCCCGAATCGAGAGAGAGGTTGAGAGAACGTCTTTTCAAGTTTAGTGTTCAATAGTTAAGCAGTAATTAAACAGCTTAATAACTGTCGCGATGGCAATTGTAACCATAATGGCATTACGTACTAAATAGCCCCGTGAACAATGTCCACCATGAAGACATAGGCTCATAATTAACCCAAAAGCCTAATAATACAAAAGAGAATCTATTCACATTCGAGGCAACGAACAATAGTTTCGGAACTGGAAACTTAACCAAGCGAAAATTTCATTGTGCCAAGGAAGGTTGCTAATCTGCCTCTGTGACGCTTTACATATTAAGCCTTCGTATAACTTTGCGGGAACAAAGTTGCGAAGAGACCGTGTTCTTTGAGAGTCACTCCGTATTGTTCTTGTATCCGTTGCTTGATTTAACAACTTAACTTGTACGCTGAGTTTAAGTATATAAGAGTTTAATATTAAAACTAAATGCGCTTGAAATAAATATGATCCTTAAAATCCTGTAGGAGCTTAAATTAAAAACAAAATATACCAATATATTTATAGAGTAATAGACACTTGTAATAAAACTAATTGTTAATGAGTAATGTGACCTTAATTGTAGTGGCAACACTTATAAAGTGGGCAACCAGTCATG
Organism: Synanthedon myopaeformis; assembly: GCA_944738685.1. Lineage (NCBI taxonomy): Eukaryota > Metazoa > Arthropoda > Insecta > Lepidoptera > Sesiidae > Synanthedon > Synanthedon myopaeformis. Next base: position 10,152,152 of record OX122922.1, on the reverse strand, counting down.
AGGCAGTAACCGCCTTATAATAGTAATTGTAATAATTATGGCAGTAATAGTCTGTGTTTCCGAGCTTTATAACCCAAATAAAAAAAAGCTGCCCCCTTACAGAAGACCAACGTGATCTAACAGAATGTAGTATCTTATCAGTGGCTAGAAAAGCTTTTAGGTGAAAACTATAATAGATGAAAAAGCGTTAATTGAAACCATTAACAAGATTAAGCTTTTCTTGAAATGTCTACAATTACGATGACGGAAGGATGTTGTGCGTTTATTCCTTCTAAAACTGGTTCGTTAACTAAAACATATAATTGAATGAAACGTGCAAAACGGATTAAACCGTGTTCTAATGCTTGTGAGAAAACATTTCACGACTTTACCCTACAGTGTAAATGTCTTCACCAATTCTCTTAAATTATTGTAAGAAATTAAACGTTTGTGTACTTAGCTGGAATTGTTTTAAATTTATTTGTAAAATGGCATACAGTCTGACATTATTTTTTTTATTAGAGATGTGTTTGCTCTTGGCCAGCATCCAGTCGTATAGCGAAAATGAAGCCTATGATGGAGAGAACTCACCCAGAAGAAGCCTATTCACTTGAACTTTGAAAAGATTTGGGTTATATGAGCTCGGAAACACAGACGCCGGCAAGGAGTTTCAAACCTTATAAAGGATGTTATAAAGCGCTTACATTATGTATGTATAAATAATAATCTTTGTGTTTATTGTGCCTATCTGCTAGCCTATCTGCCTATCTGCCTGCCTAGAAGAGAGACAGTGGAAAGCAAACGAAATCCTGGCTACGTAACATCAGGGAATAGACCGGGATCTCCAGTGCAGTACATTTCGTTCAGGCGCAAGTCAGGCGAAAGTTTTCAAAGTTGACGGCCAACCTCTAGTAATGGAGAAGAGGCACATTAGGAAGAAGATGAAGTAGCAAAAAAAAATGTTAAATAAAAATGACAGTAAGTGGAAAAGCAAAATGATAGTAAAAAATAATATAAAGTACTAATAATAGGTCTTTTTTTTTTAAATCAGATTTATACTTTCATTCCTCCTTCATACAAATATACAAATTTTAACTCTCTATAATATTTGTATTGGAATTGTCATAATTATCTTAAGATTAAACCTTAAGATGCAGCCCCAGTAATATGTTACCTCCATAAAAAAAAAAAATAATAAAAAAAAAAGGTTGTGAAGAACAAAATATTCTTGGCGATGTTTTACTGCACAACAAATCGAAGGTAAAAATTATGATTATTATTATCCATCAACAAATTATGACTAACAATATGAAATGGGAGCAAAGTATATTTTATAATGGTATTCTTTTACATTGATAAATCTATTTTGTTGTGAAATTAACCATTAAATTCAGTGAACCGACTACAACAAGCAATTGTTTTTGAGATGAGAAGGCATCACTTAAATGTTGTTTAATGATTTCGTTCCATCGTAATGTTGAATAATATAAATTTCATTTCCTTTCCTTGTAGGTACAATACGCTTAATATATTTGAATTTATCTGTCTAATTTATTACTTACTAGTTGGTGCCCGCGACTTCGTCCGCGTTGAACGATGAAAGGTACCTTATGTCCTTTCTAGTGTCCCAGACAACGTGTATGCAAAATTTCATAGTGATCCAAAATTTGACCAAAAACAGTATAAAACATGAAAAAGTATTTTCCATTTTACCGATTATTAATTTTCAATTAACCGGAGTGAGCGAAATACAAATTCCAATAACTAAAGTTTAATATTATATGTTAGTTCATCACCGCTTATAACTTTCTGTTATAATGAAAATTTCCCAGCTTTAATATCCTGTTCCTAAGCAAAAAAATTAAGCCGTATTTTCCCTGGTTAGATTAACTGGTGCTATCATTAATTAAAAATGGATAATCATTTTTAAAATATATTTACTCTAAGTAGAGCTTAAGAGTACTTTACAAAAAAAATTATCCAAATTAGAAAAGGATCAGATGTCGTAAATTAGTTTTAAGTTTTCAACTCTTCCTATTTTATTTATATAATATACCTAACTAGCGACCCGCTCCCGGCTTCCCCCGATGTGAAATTTTTCTATAATATCCCATTTATCCCCGTTTATTCCTCTTTCCATATACCTAATATGTGAAAACCGAAGATTATATAAAATTAGAATTCAGATCTAAATGTTATACATTTTTGAATATGTACAGTCAATAAAGAACATCTGCATGCATTTCCGTTGATATTATATATATATTATTTGATACAGTACACAAACAGATTGCAATTAAATACTTGAAAACTACATTACATGTGTATAGATAATTATATAAATTGCACTCCTAAACAGTATACTTAACATGTTTAATGTTTAAAATATTAATTATTAACATTGGAGTGTGTTTCACATTAAATTTAATAAAAATCATTTAATCTTGTATTTCATACTTTATCATAAGTATTTATACCCTCTACGGATATTCTCGATACAGGAAAGACTATCGGCCAACTGATATCAGAGAGTTCTCAGTAATATTGTAAACGTAGACCATAACCATATAAGCCTTTGGTTGGTGTTTGGAAAAGTGGATGGCAAGTTGCTACCGTAATAGGTCTCACAGTTACGACTGCTTTGAGGAGAGCTGAGGACAGGATAGAATGTAGACATGTTATCAAATCATTTCAAAGGAACCTTCAAGGAAGCAAGGAAGAAAACAACTTTGATGATGATGATATAAATTCTAACTCATAAATGTAAATTTACGATTGTTATTGCAATGGATAACCTGTTACTAATAAATCTTCTTAGGATATGTCGACTTCTTAAGAATATTTAAGAACTATTTCATTAGATTTCTTAAATTTGTTAATTATGTTAAAAATTACGTTTAAAACTTACCATATATCATCGACACTAAGAGCAGTATCGCATTCAGTATGTACGAATTCCGTTTCAGCCTCTTCCACTTCTCAGCCATTTTAATTTTTTTTTTAATCTACGTCACACACTACTATTTTTAATTTGACACTCTCCTCTTTTTCATTGTCACTTATGTTAATATATCACTAGATCCCATTAACTAACTGTTAACTCTTTATAAATAGAAGTAACTAATAAATTTTATTACTAAACGCCTAAAAAGCATCGTGTCACAACTTATCAGCCGCGACAGTTCTACCTGTTTCCAATAAATCTGTCAACATTTATTTCAGTTCGTAATTAACTCGTTGACAAATAACTGTATGACACTTTTGAGCCTTTTAAATGAATGTCACGTCATATATTACAAGTCCTGCTGCATGTTTCTTGGCTATTTTTATTTAACTTCAACAAGGGGATCGTTTGTAATAAATAGTCCCATACGATAGGGATCAGTAGCGTCCGCACAGATTAGCCGATACAACATAATGGCTAAGTGTGCCTTCACAAATAAACTTAAGTCTCTCACGTTTTCTCTAAAATAAATCTCTATTTAATCCCTGTGAGTAAGTTTAAAAGAAATTACGTTTTGGCACGCCATTTCCTTTCTAGATTAATGTTCACGATTAAACAAAACACGAACCGGAAACACTCTTATAAGTTTTTTTTATATCACAAAAATTGTTATTTAATGTCTCAGTTAAACGTGTGAAATCACATTCCGGCATATCGTTTCGTTTGTGAGGAGTATCTCGCGCGCGTCTATCCCCCAAGAGCGGAGTAAAAGCACTGACTTACATAAGGGATTTGTCCTGTAGCTGAATGTCTGTTAGAGAGAGTGAGAGATAATTTTCCGTAGGGGTTGCTGGTTGCGTGCGTTCAGACCAGAGAGGGATGGCGAATCGTTTAAGGGGTTGCACAAACATGTACAGTAACTGAAATCTTGTGTGAATAAGCATTTAAAAAATACATAAATCTGAAAGAGATATACGTTCTCAAAGTAACTAAACCTCATTAATTTCAACGCTTCCTCTTAATGACTGTTTAATCTGGCATCAAATGAATGCGTAAGATATTAAAGTTATCTTTTCATAAATATGATGTCACATTGCGTGTATAAGGTATATAACATATAGCAATGTATCGCAATGTGATGAATTAGATGTGTATTTAGTTTTTTTTTTTTTAATTATTTGTGTTATCTATATTAGTTATCTTCTATATATATAAATATTATAAAATAAAATCGCCGATCGGCTCTGTCTACTTCTCCGCTAACAATTTCTGAACCAAAAAACTGATTTTCATACAGTATTAATTCACTAATGAAAAGAGCGTTAAACCAAGAAGGGCGCAGAAAAAAAAATGCAAAAAAAATGCCAAGGCCAATTGCTACTAGCATTTTTAACTAGTAACTTGCTAGTTAATTATAATTAAGAGAATCCTAGTAAGACGCATTGGTACATTAAGTGTAAAACCTTTTCCACTGTAAATAAATAAATGATAAATAAAATTTGTTCATAATATTAAAATAGATTAATTTTATTTAAAAAACAGTTTCAGTGAGTGCCAAAGCACTTCCTAATCTCTTATTCTTGGTCCTACAATAGTCCCCAGCGCACTAGCAACACCTTTTGGCGTTGCTTGTTATAGAGGCGACGGTAGCCACCTACCATTAAGTGGACCCTCTCCTTTCTTGTCGGGCTTGACATTAAAAAAAATTTAAATATTGACTCACTCAATATCGCAATCGGTTAAATTAATTTTAATTAAATTTGGCTGGGATGATACGATAAAACTTTTTATGTGCCTTAATTCTAAGAATTGTCGATACTTAGAGGGCAACGGTCGCTGTCAAAAGCTACTAGTAATGGAAAATCTTGTGCCATAAATAGAATAAGGAATATCCCTCTTGGGGTTTGCTTAAAGAAAGTTTATTATGGAAATGGATGGTCAGATGGAAACTGAATACACATACCTATTCATCGGCACGTTTGGTCTAGTGGCTAGTAACCCTAGCTGTTAACCAAACGGTCGCGGGTTCGAATCCCGCTAGGGGCAAATGTTTATGTGTTAACATTTTACCTTTGTACCTGAGTCATGGGTGTTTTGTGTTTATAATATGTCTGTATTTACAAAAAAAAAGTAATCTATGTATTATATCAACTGTCTGGTATCCATAATACAAGCATTAGTTGCTTACTGTGGAACTAGATGGTGCTGTGTGGAATGTGTGAAGATATTTATTTATTTATTTATTTATTTATTTATTTATCGGCTTATAAAATTCTTCAAACTACATACTTACAAGAATTTGGATGCTTACTCGTAGCAGGTACTTGTTGACTACAAAAAAAGGTTTAATAAGTTATATATACATACTTATGATGAACTAGCGACCCGACCCTGATTTCGTATGAATGCATTATTTTTTCCGTTGATTACTTATTGTACATAAACCTTGATCATTTATCGTTCTTTTATTAGTGAAAATCGTATCAAAATCTTTTGGGTAGTCTAGAAAATGTTAGTTATGCAAAACTGACATCGACTTTATAAATAGGTATTTTAGTAGTGTATTTAAGAAATTAATATATTATCTTATTATCTAAAATTAATATTACATGATTCGACAAATTCACATTAATATGGAAGAAGTTACTTCCATATCTTATGTTAGCTGTGAGTATTCTTCGAAAAGATAGAATAATCACTAATAGCAAGACGTTTATTGTTACTTCTTAAAGGAATTTTTCATGATTCCAGGAATCAAACCGCGAACTCTGTTAAGTAATAAACAATGTGTATTACGCTGCTGTTTTCGCTAAGGTTTTCTCATTTAAACCAGAATAATTCGTTCCATACATACTCGTAGTATAATATGACTTCGCTTTCCGCGTCTCCCTTTTTTTATTCCTTATCCTTATCCATATTATAAAACAAAGTCCTCCGCCGCGTCTGCTTGTCTGTCTTTTCGCGATAAACTCAAAAACTACTGCACCAATTTTCATGCAGTTTTCACCAATGGATAGAGGAATAATCAGGGAAGGTTTTTACGGAAAAAAATTCACCCACGGGCGAAGCCGGGAGCGGGACAGCTAGTCTAAAATAAATCGAACCTAGTCATATCATAAGACTATTAGTTAATAGTGTAGGAGATAAGGAAAATATATTACTAGGAACAATATTATGTAAAGTATAAACAGTCTATAATTTAAATAATTTTTATTGAGTACTTAGGTATCTTAATATCAATCAAGATCAAATATTACTTAGTCCGTTTTCAATAGTAAAGAAAACACTAAGGGCCTCTTTCACCATGTGTCAATTAGGCTAACCGCCATTTAAAGTCACCGGTAACCGGGAATGATGGAGATGATATACCTCTGTTTAAAAAGAAAATAATAAAAAAAAAATCGCCTATCGAAGGATGCAATAAACCGAGTGCATAATTTAATAAAACATAAAATTATTTCTAAAATTAACTAATCCACACTTTACTTGTAGTTTGTGAAAGAGGCCCTTAATGTCTAAATTAATAAAATAATTCTGGCATTTATTTCAGTATTAAGCAAACTCATATTAAGTAATTTACTCTTTTAAAAAATATAAAAAACTTATTAAATAGCAGTTCTTGTAGGGTTACATAAATACTCTAGTCTAATATGATTTTTAAAAATCCATTGAAATTACCTATTCAAAATAAGATATACCTACTCCCTATTACCATAAAATTAATTAGAAAATTGGCCATGATCGGACAAGCTATTAAAATTAAATGTAAACATCAGAAGCGGTTAGAAGGGCTCACCTGTAATAATATTGATTCTACTGTCTGTCTGAGTGTACTGACATGATTGGTAGATTAGCGGGTATTAAGTTTTCAATACCTCTACAAGTTACGATTTTCGTCTCATTCAATATATATCTAGTAATATAAAATTCTCGTGTCACAGTGTTTGTAATCAAACTCCTCCGAAACGGCTTGACCGATTTATATAATTTTTTTTGTTTATATACACAAATCTCATTTTTGGTAGGTCTAGAACAGGCCTAAGTGATGAACCCTTATTTATTATGTCATTTATTATTTTTGGCCCACCCCAAAAAAAAAAATTATATGGCAAAACAACGTTTGCCAGCTCAACTAATATATATCTAGTAATTTAAAATGGCCTCTAATTTCAAAAATGTAATATTTTTAAAGTCATATTATATGATATCTGACACATTCCACACAGCACCATCTAGTTCCACATTAAGCAACTAATGCTTGTATTATGGATACCAGACAATTGATATAATACATAGCTTACTTTTTTTTTGTAAATATATACATATTATAAATACAAAACATCCATGACTCAGATACAAAGGTAAAATGTCAACACGTAAATATTTGTCCCTAGCGGGATTCGAACCCGCGACCGTTTGGTTAACAGCTAGGGCTACTAGCCACTAGACCAAACGTGTCGTCAAAAGACATGTTATTCAAAAGACAAAAAATATGTTTATTCATTTTCCCTCTTAATATATGAACCCAATAGAGGCTTATGAACTTTTAAATATCTCATCTCTGTTCTTTTCTACAGTCATGTACTGGGCAGTAAGTCTGGCTCTGGCGGTAGTAACCATTCTCTTCAGAAGACTACAGTGAGTGAAGGGTGTCAGAGCCACTCGCCCTGTCTTCTATGGGTACTTATAAAGTCATTTTTCCTGACTGACTATCTAAACCAAAGTTTAGAAAGCTGCTTTGAATATCCTGTAGACGTGTTTTGTACAAATCAAGATTATTATTAAAGGCTTTTTTGAAAATTCCGTGCGAAGCCGGAGGCGAATCGCTAGTAATAGTATAATAAATTACAATATATATTTTTGTTGTTAAAACAAAGTTACAATTTTTTCGTTGTAATAATAACACAAATCGCAGAAAGATTTATTGTCGGAAGAAATACCTTCAATAAGAATTGGTCTTTAAACACTGATTTCGATATAATTTATATTAAAAGATTAAAGAACTTAAACGTCTTTAAGGCGGGAAATCAATTATAGACTTTATTTGTAATGACAGAGATACTAAAATGAGCAGTCTGAAGTGAAATACTTAAATATAAACAGCTCAGACAAAAGAAGGGAGACGAATTTATAATTAACTGCAATCAACACTGACGTATTGAATTTCAAGCATTTGGTACAGTCGTGAGCAATCTTACAAATAATCTCGAAAAAAATAATATAAATATATCAATATTTAGATCTTTTAGTATTTATGTTATCTAGATCTCATAGCTTCTTATTTTAGAATGTAACTTAATTTATAAGTGTTTTTTTTAACCTTGACCATAAATGTTTTCATTATCGATATATCAAAGCAACACTGAGATATTTTGCTAAATTGACGATTTTGAGTTATCTCACCAAAACTATTCTAAAACATGTGTTCTATAAGAGCAAGATAAGAGTTATTCTATAATATAAGAGTTATGTGCTCATTCTTCTTATATAATACTAGCTGGTGCTCGCGACTTCGTCTTCGTTGAAAATTAAAAAAAAGCAATATAACGCTTGACCTCGTGTTGCTATAACACTTTGGCCAGGCGTTAGTTTTTTATTTTTTATTTATGCCTCGGGAATAGTCTTTTTTTTCTGGATGTAAGGTACCCTATCTCCTTTCTGGTGTCCCAGACAACGTGTATGCAAAATTTCGTGGTGACCGATTCAGTAGTTTTTGCGTGAAAGAGTTACAAACATCCATACATCCAAACATACTTTTGAATCTATAATATTAGTATAGAAGATTAGTTAATTAATAATTTTAATTTCTCATAACCATTTAAATGTTTGGGATTAATTATCTCAAAACTTATCGTTGACTATATAATATCTCACTGTTGCTTTGTGGTATCGATATTGTGGAGTCAGTTTTTACTTTTTATGTAAACAGAAAAAAAAAATTTTGTAATTTAAAATTCCCTAGACGTCTGAAACTAAAGCAAACAAACCACCAACTTATGATAACCTTTAAAGGCGACTCGTGCTGATGTATTAAATAAAATCTTAGCACGAGAAAAAATATTTTTTTTTCTTTAGGTACTCACTTTCCTAAAGAATGATCAAAGTAAAACTCTTGTACACAAAGTTCAACTTTGTAATAACGTAAAAGAATTAAACAGGGTCCTCTTTAATATTTCAAGTGGAAATTGCAAAGAATATTTTTTAAATGCCAAGTTTTGAAAGAAAAGTAGTTTCGTAACCTTACGGGAAAGTTTGTCTAAATTAAATATAATATATATATATATAAAAACTATAAATGTAAGTAAATATTTTTAATATTTAAAATATGTGAATGATTACAATAATAGTATTGTATGTCAGGTGATGGACAGGCAGACAACTTTAGATTTGCGATGTGGCCTATTCAATTAAGAAATATATACATTTTTGGCAATAAATTATGTAGTAAACGGTAGATGTCAGGAAACGCTATAAGAAACGTTACAAGAAGCGTCACGTGATCGTTACACTCAAGTGTCACACAAAATTCGACTTTGAATCTCATCGCGAGCAAAGACGTAACGTACAATACGAGACTTTTACGACCACTTATCCTCGAAAGGGAACACAAAAGCACATATGCTATTAGTTTTCGCTGGTGCAATGTTTTCTCTTTTATTTTAAAGTCGGCAGGCTACGTTGACAATGTAAAGTCGGGGTACGAAAACCTTCGTCAGTTATCAAATTCATTCCTTTATCAAATCGTAGACTCTTAGTACCTTTTGAAACTAAAGCACTCTAACTAAGACAACACACGTTTGAAATGAAATTTTGGCATGACTGATAATTGTCCTGGTTCAAGCAAATGTCGACTTTAAGGTGACGAACCTTTTCTTACCTCGACTGTAAATCATGGTGGATACCTTCGCCTTTTAATATAAGCATATAGGTGCAGCAAGTTTGCTGCCGAGTAAGCCTTACTTACATACCGAAACACAACAGCACTCATACTATTATTTCACTGTAGATGTATAAGGTTGGTAACTGGAGCCAAATGGGTTGCTTAATTTATGACTGCGAACGGATTTGTATCCTTTGCGACTACAGTGGCAATGAAAGTGGTATATTTTCTAAAATATTCTGAAATTGAAACACTTTAAGCCCGTCTTCTAAATTCTGTTATAATTATTTCTGCCTATAATTAAAACTAGATCAAAGGATAACTGCAACTTCCTCAAGCGAATTTTAATCATCTGACGATTTCAATCATTTCAAGACAGTTTTTTTTTATAAAAAATATAATTTATTTATTTTTTGTGAAATTTGGCTGTTGAACGCTTTTATCGTTTTATTTTTAGCAAAATATATTTCATATTTCAAAAATGATTGATAAAATTTTAATGTGTAACGATAAATTCAAGAAACGAATTTATTGTTACACATGAAATATTTCTTACCGACAATATAATAAATATTGTCGCTAAGAAATATCAAACAAGCACTATTTTTTATAAATAAAAATTAGTCGCTAAATGCTAAGCGCCAAACTCGAAATCAAATTCGGCATTTTCTTTTTCAAGTTTGAGGAAGGTTCTTATTAAGATTGAAAATAGTAAAAGAGGAGAATAACTTATTTTTAATAACTAAATCTTTTGATCAGTTTTTGGTAACCAGCCGATGGAAGTCTATATGTCCGATGGAAGAAAGGGGAAGGCGATATGAGCTCATGCAGCTCCTGAGCACACTCTCCGAAGTATACATCTTATAAAAAGGGTTGTAATTACTAAAAGCTAAACACTTTATTATGAGGATGTACCAACTTCGCTCGTGCCTCCTCGACAGATGTTAACATACGTTGTTTGTTTTCTTACTTTGAGAGATATGTTTGTTATTTCTCCCCTCCGAAGCAAGGCCCTCCTCTCTCGTTCCGTTTTTATTTATGTCACAAGAAATTAACTGTCGCTTTCGGACGCCTTTTGAAAGATAAAATTTCTTAATAGCCGAGGCGGTTATTAGCTTTTTCGAATTGAGTTAGGGCACGGATTTGTTGACTCCACGAATTCGGGCTGACGTTTCATTTGTTGCTTCTTTTTATTCGTGATTAATATTTAGTATTTACCGTGGCACGTTTCAGACTCTGAATTGGTACGGCTGTTATAAATTTCCTTTGTTGGATCGTCTTATTCGTTTTCTTTGTCTTCGATCGACGACTTTTCCGAGTAGCCGGTACAAAGATAAGAATACTTTGAGAGTTCCACTTAAACTGTATGAAAGTTTCTATACTTCCACCTAACGACATACTTTCAAAGTGTATGGACAACTATCGTTGTGACTGAATAGTAGAATATAATATATTTATCATTGTTATAATTAATTTTATATTATTATCGACCGTGATATTACTATCTAGTATTTTATTGATGTTTTCTGCATATTTTATAGGTCATGTAGTATTTAATATGAAGTACTTCAACATGAACGACTTCAAAAGAGTCAAATAAAACGTTGGGCAGATGACTTCAAAAGAGTTGCCAGTCCAGAATGGATCAAAATTGAAAGAGACAGAGATAGGTGGTAGTCTTTAGAGAAGGCCTTCGTCGAAAGACAAGCTGTTGGAAAAACCGATTGTTGGTAATAAATCTAATATCCATGTACCTATTGAAAATTATACAGCAATAAATGCTTATTTTATTTAATTATTACTTCAACATGGGATCAAGAAAGAAAGAAGAAGAATATTCCGCCCAGAACTTGTTCAGATGCTTATTTCACGAACAGTGTTTTTTTTTATTAAATGATTACTTCTCTCTTACTTGTGCTACTGTCAAAGTTGTGATTGATTTTTATACATCGCCTCCAAACCTATCAAACCTAGCAAGTATATTAAAGTATAGTTTTAAATAAGATTTGTCAATTTTATCAATATGTATATAAAATTTTACTTGGCAAAAAGACAATTATTTAATTTTCAAACATATTATGGCCTACATTTCTGATATTATGAAATTGAAATTTTATTATTAAGAGAGTGAGGTCTAAGTTTAGTTCTAGACTTGTTAAACACATGGTTCTAGACACGTTTTAACGCAGTCAAAAATTTGGCAGCCTTTCTGGCGAGGTCAACCACCCCTTAATAGAAAACCACCATAAAATTACAGCATAAGATATTGTGTTTCAGTGTAAGGGATGCTTAAAGCCTATTTCCCTGTCCCCTCATAATGGCATTTTCTTTATTCTAATAAGATAGACAGCGCATTTGCATTGCAACTATCAGGTTGTAGTGCAGCTTATGGTAATAGGCGACGGTAGCTAATTATCATCAAGTGAACCCTGACCTGCCTGCCGACCTTTGCATATAAAAAAAAAACAGTTAAGAATGTTTTTGTAGTAAGAATAAATATTACCTTGTTGTTGGTCTAATTGCAATCCCTAAATAGAGACAACACGAGTAAATCTTGACAAATGCGGAACACCTTAATGAAACTAAATTTACAAAAGTAAGGGGGATTTTAAAAATGACTCTATTTTCATTCGACATCTTGTCCGATTCGAAATGTTTATTTTAGCTCTCGTCTCGACTTCAAATTTGTCTTCGACTGTGACGAATGTATTTGTGTAAATGAAGTTGGAATACTTTATTCGTTTGACTTTTTACTGTTAAAAATCATTTTATGCCAATTTCGCTAATATTGAATTTTTGTGTCACAGAAAGTCTTGTTAGTTTTCAGTTTACATTCTATAGAGTCATTAGAAACAGAAGAATTTTACGCTCTAACTAAACTTACTTTAGCATTTAAACACACCATTTGCAATTGAAGTCTCAATATATAAGTATTTTATAAAATCATTTTATCATCAAAATCTTAAAAGAAATGTTCAAAATAAGTTTTTGACATAAAATATGTTAAATTTATTATTTTTTAACTATCCCCTTAACTAAGAGTTTATGTTCGCAATGATCCTGTTATTTATCAAAAGTTATCTATCTGGCCAAAATGCATTAAGATAGCATAAGAGTTCGTGCAATATTAAAGTATACATTAAAGTAGTTTTAAAATTATAATTATAAAATCTTTTTTATGAACACAAACTATGACATAGCCAGTCATAGGGTAAGCTAGTGCTTTGTCGATTTTGATAGGACAAAGGAAAAGAGAACAGGAAAAGACTCACTCGCCAAAGGAAAGATCTTCTTGAAACTGGTCACTGTCGCCACATGGGCTTCCCAGTTTATGATTGCAGAAATTATATATCTACCTTTTTATTTTTATTTTAATAAACACACTTAATGCTCTTTCTCTTTATTGGCCTAAAGCGATATGAAAATAAACACGTCCAAGTTCTTACAGAGAACTTAAAAGAAAATACTGAATTAGCGCAACTGTATACAATTGGTGTTAACGAGCGAGGAAGCAATTATTAGGGGAAGCGAAATCCAAACAGAACTTGTAAATGCACTTTTACAACACGTCTTTTTGTTGAGAGTCAGGTTAATTTTAGAAGTCCCAGATTCCTTCGTCTGCTGTGCACTAAGTAAACAATTAGAAGTTAAAGGAATTAACTAAGTCTCAGACCGAAATTGATTCGGATCATCCACTCTTTAAATAAGGCGACAACGCACACTTTTCCATAGAGGAAATAATTTTGCGATTATAAATCGCGTCTGTAGTCCGGTCAGTTTAAGAAGCTTTATTTTATATTATAAAAGCAAAAGTGAGTTTGTTTTTGTGTTTATTAAGATTTAAGGCCTTAACTACTCAACCGTTTACCTATAATAACATTTTGCACACATAATAGGCGATAAAAGTGTGGGACCATACGGACTACGTAAGTTTAGGACCAAGGTCAGAATTCTGTTGGATCAGCACTTCTGATTCATCAAATTTAAATGCAGATAGAAATAATGATAATTCGGTTTAATGGTGAGAACCCTATCGTTAAAATAATAATGCTAACTATCTTTGAACACGTGATTTTCTGCCATTTGGGGTTGCAAGTGCGCTGCCGAGCATGATCTTATATAAGATAAGGGAACAGATAGAGGAATATTTTATGAATGTAAGGAGACCCTAACAAAAGATAAAGGAAATACAAAAAGATGAAGAGAAAGGTTGTAATATCTATACTACTATATCTATACTTCTATACTATCTATACTAATATTATAAATGCGAAAGTATGTTTGGATGTATGGATGTTTGTAACTCTTTCACGCAAAAACTACTGAATCGATCACCATGAAATTTTGCATACACGTTTTCTGGGACACCAGAAAGGACATTTCATCCAGAAAAAAGGACTATTCAAAGCGTTATAGCAACACGAGGTCAAGCGTTATATTGCTTTTTTTTTTTAAATTTTCAATGCGGACGAAGTCGCGAGCACTAGCTGGTAATTATTATAATAATGAAAATCAACATGTTATTCAGAATTCAACGGTTGATTATTTTTACAACAAATTACTAAAGATGTATGAGTCATATCAATTGAATGTACACAAATAAGACTGAAGCCCATAACGGACGTTCGAATATTTATTTAGAATCGCCTTTCTCGCCCGACTGTACGAATCACGAACAGCGATGTACGCGACCATACGACAGATGTGAACATATGCCCGTGTTTTCTTTATTTAAGGGATCTGTTTGTTACTTTTTGTACGGATCCGCGGCGCCTCCGGTCGCTCACTTATTATTTATGACCGCGAATGTACTCATGGTTGCTGATATAGAGCAACTAGAAGCGATTAAGAAATAGCAGGCCACAATTTTCATTTAAGAAAATAAAGTAGTAGTCTAATCTTAAGAACTCTAAAATTAATCTATCTAAATATAAGTGACAATATTTATTTAAAATGAACTATTTTTTAATAGGTACTTAACTTGCAACTTTGTATAGAGACTTTACATTGTATTACACACAATAATTAATAATAATAATTACATCATTATATTGTTATCTTCTAATCAAATACACATATAATAAAATCGTAGACGAGCCGTGTCTGTTAAATAAAAAAAAAAAAAACAATTTTTACAAGTTGCACTTATTTTACCGAGATAAAAAAATAGTCGAAAAAAATGCGGTTTTCACTGATGCATTGATGATTATCTGTATTAAATTTAGGAGGCTTTTTATCCTGAAATAATGTTAGGTTAATGTGGGATTTTCAAAAAACGAATTACAGCGCTTACGAAGTCGTGGGCAAAGGCTACTTATTAATAAACTCACCAGTATTTTTCTTTCATGAATATACAATAAATAAAGTTATAATATATCAATAATTAGATAATATTACATTTATTAACTTAATTATAAAGTTAACATTTTATATTGTGTTTAATAACAAGTACTGACAAAAGTTTGGAGAAACGCATGTTTTTCCTTTTTTCGTCTATTACAACTGTAGCACTTTAATAAAGGAATGTGTAATTAATTATTATACGCTCATAACTCATCCAGAGTCTTTACATTTTTGTTCTAAACGGTACGCTCGCGCGCGATCGGACAAGTTTTCACATAACTCAAGCCACTCGATTTGGTAGCAGAGTATATTATTTGTGTTTCAGTGTACTTGTTATGTATATAACATGTCTTTGTACATAGTATTGTTTAAGTGCATCAAATGTAAACAATTTTTAAATAAATTTAGATTTGTGAGACATGGAATTGAAATCCACAAACTGTTCTAGATAGGTTCTATTTTTATCATGTACATAATTTAATGTAGAACAGGAGATATTTGCAATTCAACTGGGATATATTTGAAAGAGTAAAAACACAAATAAGTAGAATTTTACTTAGAATTTAATAAGAGGTTGCTAAGGAATTACATCAGAATCAAGTACCTCAAAATCTCTCACTTCAAGGTGCTTGTAACTCACTGATACTGGGGCTAATCTTGAACATATTTCAACTGCTGTCATCGGCTAGTTCCTAAAACTAGTTTTCACCAGTAATAAATCCGATAAATGGACATTGAAATGAAGAGGGTGGCTGCCCTTCGCACTTTATTGGGAACTATAAAACGTTCAATTTGGAACTTCACTAAATTCTCGTTGCTTGTATTGTTGGTCCAAAGATAATAAGGGTCACCGTAAACTTTTTAGAAGCAATAAAGCTCTGTGAAGAAACGCTCAGGAGTGGACACTACAGGGGCAGGTTCGAATTCAGGTCAGGCCTGCACCTATTAATCCTCTAATGACCACTTTTTCTAACAGTAAAGAGAAACCGTTATGAGGAAACCACATATTTAAAAAAAATAGCTTTTATGGATTTCTGTAAAGGATGATAACTGGACTTTACCATTGAGTTTATTTTTTTAGCTTTGTCTAACTAATTGCATTTGAATTTATAAATCTGACTGTAAAAATATTTCTTGTTAACACAATCTAAGTATACTAATATTATAAAGAGAGAAGATTTGTATGTTTGTAATGAATAAACTCAAAAACTACTAGACCGATTTAAAAAATTCCTTCACCTATAGAAAGCTATATTATCTGCGAGTAACATGGGCTATTTTTTATAAAGTTACGCGGACGAAGTCGCGTTCAAATGCTAGTGTTTTATAATACAATATATCGGTTTACCTGTGTGCGTCTTTTGTGTAAAGTTTCCGTCTCAGCTGAAGTACAAGACAATGTGTAAGGATTGTTAACTGTTTGGCTATGTTCTGTAAGCAAAATTAGAATGTTACAAATAAATTCCTCTTTATTAAATGAGTACGACAAAAGGATTTCACTGTGACTAGGTACAGTTTATTATAATGTGTATTAGCTGTTGTTCGCCCCCCCTTGAAACTTTAGTAACTTTTTCATAAATGTAGACATTTTTTTAGTATCAACTCACTAGGCTTAGGTACCTTAATGAAGGTCACAGTGACCCTGACCGTAAGAACCTCTTCTGATTCTTCTTGAGGTTGGTTCCTCTGCAACTAGTGAAGTTTGGTGATCAGTCTGGAACAGTCCTCTCTGTTTCTTAAAAGTCGAAACAGCTCGTCTGCATTAGCTATGCAGGTCCACTCGCAAATGTTCTTCGGCTACAACTTCCGTCTTTGCAGTGACGTTGCCCATCATCACTAACTGAAGCCAACCAGTCATAATCTTATGTGTAAGATTATGATTATGAACCAGGTGGGATACTTTATGTCTTTTTACCGCCAGCATGAGGTACAGGAGCAAGTAAAAGATGCTGTAGCACAATCACCTTAATAGATGTCAATAATATGTTCCCGGTGATGTTACATTACGCAGATAAAAATTATCGAATTTGGGTGCTAAGTTTTATCGCCATCAGTTCAATGGCTTGTCGATATCGATATCGGAATTGAAGCAGTCATGTTTCAGTCATGTTTTAAGATGTTGCAAAATTATTAATTGACAGCTTAAATAGAAAACAATAAAATAGAGTAGGGTAATATAAGTACCTCAATAGAATCGTAAATTAATTTTACGCGAGTGAAGTCACACCCACTCTAAGTATATCCGTATTAATATTATAAATGAAAAAGTATGTATGGATGTTTGTAACTCTTTCACGCAAAAACTACTGAACCGATCACCGTGAAATTTTGCATACACGTTGTCTGGGACACCAGAAAGGACATAGGGTACCTTTCATCGTTCAACGCGGACGAAGTCGCGGGTACCAGCTAGTAAACAAATAATAAACAAATTCTGATAATAAAATTCAAATTCTTGCAATTCAGTATAAACAACTAAATACATGACTTGTAATGAATCGTCGGACATCTTTGGCTATTTGTGGTAAACTAACTACCAAAGGTTTCATCTAAACGCTGTTCGTGATTACAATATAGATTACAGAATTAGCCGATGTTAACGGAACATTTCTGTCTCCTTCGTAAAACTTTGTATCAGTTTATTGTTCTAGAAGATAAATTATAATATTTAGTATCTAACACAGCCACAGATTTTAGAAAAGTAGTATTAATTAGTTTCAAAAAAATTACATCAAAGTATCCTTCACACATTTTATAATGTTCTAGAAGCTAATATGGTTAAAAGCTAGTATTGAAATTTCAGCATGTTTTAAAAGTTTGGTGTCGGTTAATAATTTTTATTTTTGAAATATTAAACATTAATTTATTGATATACCATCGTTACTTGTAATAACTAAAAGAATCATCAACATGACAATATGTTTGAAAGTAAACATATGGAACAGTTCGCATAAATCATTGTAACAATATATTAGTAAAGTTTGTTGTCGACGAATTGGATACTTGGCGTAGTAGACAGCTGTTCCGAGGGTTATTACCGCTTGAGTATTTTTCATTCGGACCAAACAAATTAAACATATATTTTTTATATTAGAATGATTACAAATCTCTTTGTCATAAAATACAAATTAATTACAAATTAGGTTTTTTTCTAGAAAGAATAAAATATTACTAATCCTATTCTTGAATAATTCCAAAAGTATACAATAATTTTCTTATAATTGGAAATAGAAGTTGACATTGTCAGATGGTCAGATAGTCGTATTTCTTTTGGGTCAATATTTGGGCACAATTTTTTTGGCTCTATAATACGAACCGAATACTATTAGAAGGTGGATGAACATTGTAGGCAACTTTTTTATGGAAATTAATAGATACGGCATTGAAATCGATTGGTACCCTAAATACATGATGAAAATTTAAATTTGAGCCAGCGATACAGCTATGAACAAAGAGCCTAGTAAATAATACAGTAAACTTAATAAAATAACAAATTAACCATTATACGTTCAGGCGTTAGAGTTACATCAATTAATGTAAATCTAGCCGAAGTGGTTGATACGTTAGTTAACCTTCCCTCATATGTCAGATTTCAATTCGAGTGTGATTAATTACTTGGGACTTAGTTGGGTAATTAGCCTTTCGGATGTGCTTGCTTTTCTGAGAGTCGTGTTTGCTCGCAACATTTCGCTATACTATTTTTTATATAGGTACATTTAATTTGCAACATTTCAAAGCTCTGATCATTTCTTGTGAGCATTGGGTGTTTTAAAAATTACTGGAACTTGATTGGAATAAGTTACAAAAAATAAGTAAGTTTGTATTCATACCATTTGATGGTCAAACATATCCACCATACCATACATCTATCCCCCAATGTATTTATACTTAGATTACTATGTAAACCATTTAATAAGACACAACAATAGTTAGCTAACACTAACGGCAGATGCAGTTGTAAAGAATTATCGATTGATTTATAAAGAAAATTTGTATATATATTATGTCATACAAGTAGTACTGGAGTTAGTAGTTTCTGTTTACTTATTGTTAGTGTTAGCGTCTGCTATTTATGTCGTCTGAAGTTGATTGAAAAGTGCTCTGTGACATTTCAAAAAGAGGTGTTCATTCATTCATTCAGATTCATTCGGTGGTATGATATTGAAATGGTATCAGTCAGTTGAACGAACGCGTTCGCGAACCTTATAGTTAGATTTGAAGTTCTGATGTATCGGTCGGTCAATAATAGTATTGGGACTCGACATAAAGTGGTTTAATTAATGTACTCGAAGTCTCGAAGTAGAGGGTGTTAACATTAGTAAAAATTAAATATCTCCTTTTAATTGGATGAGTATAAAATACACAGTTCAATATATTAATTTTCCACAGTGAAAATAATTGCACTTTATATGTGTAGACTTTATAATAAACATTTTTAAAAACATATTTATGAAACGATTCTTTAGATATATTTATGCACTTGACTCTACTCGTGGTACGATTGAACAAAAACTTGCTTTGTGTAAAGGCACCTTTATAAGAATACAAAATAAATTTATTCTAAATTCAAAATTCGCTTAGACAAAGGAACTTGTTCCCAAAATTTCATACCAAGTTTAAGTGCTTACGGAGCATTTAGCGTTTAGTATATTTATTTACCATGTGGTTCAGCGGTCTGTTTGTTCAGCACTCTACAATGGAAGGCCCAGCCCAAATACAACATTGTGTATATCTCAACTCCATTTCAACTAAACTATAAAATTAATATACGTATTTTTTTTTTGCAACGGTTTCACGACTATATTAATTTTGACTTAGGTATGGAAATAGCTTAAACCCCAGAGAAGTACTTCCATTATAAAGGATTTTCCATTATAACTGCGATCAGCAGTCAAACGATCTCAATGAAAAACCCCATTGTATTTCGGTGAATGAGTAAAACGTTACCAAATCAGCTGTTTTTTTTTCTAATTTCTTATTTTTATAGTATTAAGGTCGGCAACTAACTTGCAATCCATATGACGTTACTTCTGTTATTAGGCGACGGTAGCCACCTGCCATCAAGTGCACCGTCAGCATGTCTGTCTCATTATGCTTAATTTTTTTCTCATATGCACCAAAATTGTAACAGAAATTCTCTTTGGTAATATTTATTCCGTTTGAAAGCTGTGAGCATTGAAGATGGCAAAAAAAAAAACTTAATATACTTAACTAAGTAATAAAAAAAATCAAAGATATAATAAGGACAAGTCTAATAAGTTTTTAAAGAAAAATTTATGACAAGGTATTATCGCATGATTCGATCATTTTAATTAGCTAGCTATTTGATCATTAATCATATTAAAAATATAATTACATATTAAAAATATAAATATTTAAAATCACAGTATATTTATCTCGGCTTATTGTTTCATAGTTTGTTTAATAAAATATCTTCACAATAAATTATATCTTCACACATTCCACACAGCACCATCTAGTTCCACAGTAAGCAACTAATGCTTGTATTATGGATACCAAACAGTTGATATACTACATAGATTACTTTTTTTTTGTAAATACAGACATATTATAAATACAAAACATCCATGACTCAGGTACAAAGGTAAAATGTTAACACATAAACATTTGCCCCTAGCGGGATTCGAACCTGCGACCGTTTGGTTAACAGCTATGGTTACTAGCCACTAGACCAAACGTGTCGTCAAATAAAATGCTTCAAATACTGATCTGACTGCAAATAGCACTTTCAAATATTTAAAAAAAAATGAGTTTTTTTGCTTTAATCTCTTAAACACTCGATTTTATATTATTGTGAGCGAGTTGTCTAGTCAAATAAACATGATAACTCGCTAGTTCGAGCGACTTAAATTTCAGCGAGTAGTCTAGTGTAGTAACTCTATATCTGTGTATTATTTTAACACGTCAAAAGTATAATTCATACCAAATTCCATGATAATCTGTTTAATAGTTAAGGTGTGAAAACGTAAAAAACAAACAAACACTCTTTAGCATTTATAATATTTTTAAGCTGGTGTTAAAGATTTAATAGGGTAGAAAAGGGAAAAATACATTGAAAAAATACAAGTACATATAATGTATGTAACACTGCAAAACTAGAAACAATAATCGAATAAATATGAAATGACAAAAAATATTCATTAATTTTGTAAAATAGAAAAATAAGTAATTTTAAAAAGAGGAGAAAACAGAAAAAAGGCTATATATACCTACCTACATATATATGAAAACCGTTAACAGTTGGCTTGCAAAACCTAAGTATATTGAGTCCAAATAATATTGGTCAGACAAGTTGTGCTAGTCATTTAAAACTCAAATTTAATAAGAAACACATGGCGTAAAATAAAAGTGTCATCTCTTAAATTCGTAAAAAGACAAAAAGCCCTTTCATATATTAACAAACGGTGAGGCAAACAACAAGATAAGTAAAACAGAGCTGATGCAGAACAAAAAAGCTGGATCGGTGTCACCAGTGAATCTTGACTTATTTAACAAAACACGACGCGAGCGATTTGTCAAAGTCCACGGGCCTATTCATTGCCAAGATAAATTCTTCGGCGACGTGAAAACGGAGGTCCTGGCTCCCGGGCTTGTAAACATTGCAAAAACTATATTATATTCGTATGTGTGCTTGTTTTTCGGCTTGTTGATCGTCTGCCTGAGAGAGATTGATTTTACTTATATGTACGAGACATTGGGGGTGGTTAGAATTCATTGATTTGGGTGATAGTAAAATACATATGTAGGGGTGTCGTACGAGTAACATGATAACTGTAACAGCCTTTTTCTATTACAGAATGAATGTTTATTTATTTCTTATAATAGTAATTAATATATTTTTATTGTAAAATTGACTTTAATACGTATTAAGTTGATTAATTTATATTTTCTTTTAGCAAGTTACGAGTAAAGTGGCAGAAAACGGTGATTTTGAAATTCGATTTTTTTTTAAGGAAAATTTTGTCATAAAATAACTTTTACTTTTTATCAAATATTACAATACAAAAGTTTTAATGTCACATTTAGTCTGTGTATACGATTGATACACGCAAGTTTACTCTTGCTTATGACTGGCTCTTCAAAAGTTGTAAGGTCGTATGCGAGTTAGGGCTCTTTCAGCTTCGTCACGCTTTTCCCCGCTTTGTCACGTTATTTGCGTGTGAAAAAGGAATGACAACTTTAAAACGCCCAATAAAAAATATAGGAGGTTGTGGCTCACGCAGTGGCTTGTGAGAGTCGACGTTCTCGAAGCGTTGCGCCGATTTGTCAACGTCACAAGCTCATATTTATCAAGTCGGGGACAATGGTAACTACATTTTGATATCGGCCACGCTCCCGGTTTGAAACGTTTGATTGATAGCACCGGGTCACTTTCCTTAAAGATACCTTGGATTTTTTAACTTTATCATTATTTTTTTTACCATAATAGCAATTTCGTAAGAGGATTCTGAGCCGTTAATTGGCTTAAGGACGCCTATATACATTTCTGAAGTTGCTATTTGAATGTTATGACCGGATTTGAATTTATGTCTAATGTCTAATGTCCCTGTTGTGCCCACCCCATTAACAGTTGGGAATTCAACACTCGAAGTTGTGGACGAGTATATCTGCTTGGTACAAACAGTCCAATAAAGTAGGACCAAGTTTTGCAACATACAAAAGCGAAGCCATTTTGAGCCTTGTGTCTTTGCAATAAGGCAAATTTCAAATGAGTTTTTATAAAAATGATTTTTTTTATGCCTTTTTTGTAATATTTTGCAACAACAAATTAAAATAGACTTTATAGGCAATCTGCCTATAAAGCTGCTTTAGTAATTTTAATGTTTTTTTTTAAATGCTCTAATTATTCAGATCTACTTACCGAAACAGATGTTCGTTATGTTATGTTTTATTAAATTATGCACTCGGTTTACTGCATCCTTCGATAATGGATTTTTTTTATTATTTTCTTTTTAATGTTTAGGACTTTTACCGTACAAACAAAGGTATATCATCTCCATCATTCCCGGTTACCGGTGACTTTAAAACTAACTAAACTAAAGTAAGTAAGTTGGTTAGTAGTGACATACAAGAAAAGAAATACAAGAAATATAATAAAAAATTGTAATCCACTTTGTTCATTTTACGTTTCAAAACAAGTCTAATCAACCTAATTAGTTCATGGAGTACACACATTATCCGAAGATTGAGGGTAGCAAATTGCCTTGTAACCGCGTAGCGAGCCTCTTGAAATGGATGTAGCGAATTATGATAATGTATTATGATAATGCGTCTAACGACTTCACGACGTAGCTTCTTGTTGTGACATACGGATCCAGCCGTCGATGATCTTTTACTGTTAATCACAAAATATTTAAAATTAATATACTAATTGAAAAAATCGGCCTTATGAACCCCACGTAGATACCCAGATACCTTAAAAATACCCCATCCTCGAAATTTCCAACAGGACTGCAGTCAGATCCAGGAATAAGGTGAAATATATGTCTACTATACTTGGACGGACTAACGATTATGTAAAACTAGGTACCTGGTGCCCGCGACTTCGTCTGTGTTGGAAAAAAAAAATTAATACCTGATAAAATGGCGACGATGATGGCGCCGCTACAATCCATATTAACATTATAAATGTGAAGTAACTCCGTCTGTCTGTTTGATGATCCCTAGGCGTATTGCATGCTCTTAGCAAGCATGAAATTCGATTTATTTATTTTTAGGAAAATTTTGTAATAAAATAACTTTTACTTTTTAATTATATATATATTAATTAGTATATTAATTTTAAATATTTTGTATTAAATACTAATTATATATACTAATTTTTTGTACTAATATTTTGTATTATATACTAATTGAAAAAATCGGCCTTATGAACCCCAGTCTCGGTGCGTAAGAGAGCCATCCCAGAGGCCTATTTTATTATCCTGGCCCTCTCCTCCTATCCCAATTCAATGGATTGTTTTCGTGTCTGTCACGTTTAAGACTTTTGATTCTTTGCCCCTAACTCGAATAGAATCTTTTGTTAAGTTCCCAGATTCTCTCAACTGTGAGAATATGTGCAAAATAGTAAACCACGATAGTAAACAGAGGATTAGCAGTAATTTACTTGTCTACTAACTTTTTTTTTTTCACAGTTAAAGCTTGTGTGAGCAAGCAATAAATGCTTTAGCAGCAGAAAATTAATACATTAAACAGATAAGACAAATTTTAATGTGAAATTTTGACCAGGACACGAGTATAGCATTAAATTTAGTATAACTTTTATTATTTTCTCAAAGATTGAAACTAAAAATTATTTTATAGTTCTTACATACCCACAGTTCTATTTCGATCAATTATTACCAATATACCAAACCCAGTACATTATCAAAATTAGAATTTATGTTGGCCAACTTGTACGACAGCTCTTTGATCGTCATTATTGATGCCAATATGTCTCAAGCAAAGAAGGCAGATGGCGACAATTGGACATTATACACCGTCCGCTCAGCTAATCTGCTTTTCCATGCAATTAATTCCATTATTTTAGTAAAATGAACTAAAATAAGTCTGTTTTCGTTACTACTGTGTTTTACATTTTGGTAAAACAAAATTTTCACATTTGAAATTCACAATTTTCTAATGTTCATATTAGAAAGATGATAAATATTAATTATTATTCATTTGAAATTTCTACAATATGACTCTTAATTTTAGAGATTTTTATAAAATAATTATTAGTGTTAATTCTAAGTATCTTAGCGATAAATTGCTTGGAATTTTAAGAGATATTTTTAAACATTATACTTTTCATCCATGATTTTAAAAACTTTTTAATAAAAAATTAAACCGCCGAAATAACTGAAACACAAAAAATAATAAACCTTTTTTATTTAACCTTAATAACTAAGTTCTTAAACTAATGTAAGTATACCTAAGTAATTTTGAGTCGGCGTGTGACCGCGCCGCCGCCGCGCATCAGGCTTTACGTAATTAATTTGCTTGTTTGGCGTTTTGTTTGTTTGCTTGCTTGTTTTATAATTTTTTGTGGCTATAATCTACTAATTACTACATGCTTTTGTAATACACAACTCAGCATTCAAATCTTTGAGTGAACAATAAATATTATTTACTCACTCTAAAAGAATTATAACTATTCTAGATTTTTGTTTTGTTTAGGTTTTTGTTTTGCTCTATTAGAAATTCAAATTCGGTCAGGTAAAATGTAATCGACCATTGTTTGTGTAGAGACTCGTTTAATATTTAGAAGCAAGGCTAACCTAAATGTGGCGGTAACAAATATACCTGACGTCGCCCAGTTGAGGCTGTAATGGAAAGTGACCGTTTATCTATTTCAGATCCAAGATTTTTTTGCATTATTCTTCTATCAAGCTACGGAGTTAGTTTTGAGAGAAGGATTATGATTTTTAAAAACATTTAAAACATAAAACAGAAAATATGTTTACTTATCTTGTTTGCAACTTGATATCATTTCAAAGTACAATAAGTATAATAATCAACTTTTCTTATTTTGTGAAGTTTCAATAAAGCATTTATAATTGAAGTATATAAGGATTTCGTCAAATTAGTTGACTCAAAACTTCTCGAGTTAACTACCTCAAATTTTACTCCAAGAAATCAAACATTTTGTATGCTATATGTAACATAAGATACTTTAAAACTTCATTACTTATCGTTATAAATATTATTGTATTATATTTTAACACTGAATTTTTGTTTACCTAACATTGAAACTCCTGCCAATATTGGTTCAGCAGTTTCGGACATTAATCCCCACAGACATATAAATAAATAATTCAAAATTAATTCCATATTAAGAAATCACCGACAGGTTTTCGACACTCGACCGGTTTTCTTTGTTTTTTTTTTAATGCTGCTAACTGAGTTGCATCTTGTTATGCGATTCAGTTAGTTAGGCATGTTGATGAGTTGTAATTTCATAATTATAATATATGATGTAATGTTATGTTGGTGTGAAATAAAACGTCTAGACAAACCTAATAAATTTTTCCAGACATTGTTATCATCTTGTGTGTAAATACGTGTTAGATAATAAATAAATAAATATTTCAATTACCTATTACTTATAATTCTTCCTACGGCTTAATGTTTTAGTAAGGCGTGATTAAATTTCTACTTGTTGCCCACAATTTAACTCTATGCCACTAAACCATACGGACTCCCACTTGGGAACATTCTAGAAACGTCACTCTTCAGTGACACGGGTCGAAATTTACACGAAGCTGCCCTAACGAAATCGGACCTTTACCTTTGTGTGAACACTTCATTTTCTTGTAGAACTTTACCGAAACGGGGAGAATGTGACGGCAAAAATGCGGAAAATGTACTCCGTTTGGATCGATTTGTATCAGTGTGTGCTCTTGCGGAAAAACTGCGTGAGTACCTACTGCGAAAAATATAAAAACAAAATCACAGCCATAACATCCCGTATAACAAATCAATCATAAAGATAATATTGTGGTTCTTTTTTAAAGTGAAACTTTTTGAGAGTAAAATTTCAAGGTCGAATTTTGTGTGACGCTTCAGTGTAACGATCACGTGACGATACTTGTAACGTTTCTGCATGCCATCTGAGCATACTGTCCACTTGATCGCCAAAGAATCCCGTTTTTTACTTTAATCGACTGGAAAAAATACCCAAACATATTATCTATATTATAATATTATAAGTATAGAAAATTTGTATGTTTGTAATGAATAAACTCAAAAAATACTGGACCGATTTTGAAAATTCTTTCACCTATGGAAAATTACATTATCAGCGAGTAATACAGGCTATATTTAATAAAATTATGGGGACGAAGTCGAGTGCCACAGTTAGTATATTATAAATAAGAACTCTCGTGTTCATAATATGTATGTTCTATGTATTTCCGTGGGAATAAAGTATATTATATCCGTTAATCCAGGATATCAACTATTTCCAGGTAAAGTTTTATCTATTGAGACTAAGACATCCACCTAATATTTTAAATATGAACGTTTGTGAGGATGAAAGGATGTTTGTTACTCCTTCATAAAAATGCTACTAAACAGATTTGGATGAAATTTGACAAACATATAGCTTATTATCTGGATTAATATATGGGATACTTTTTATCCTGGAAATATGTTAAATTTGCGAGGGATCGTCTAAAATAATATATTGGGCGCTAATGTCGCCGAGGTGGCGCCACCGTCGTCACGGCAATAAAGATGTCGGATATTTTTTCAGGTTTTACATAATTTCAACTTGGACGAAGTCGCGAGCACCAATTAGTATTATAAAAGAACTTGTGTTTAAATAACTTATGGGACAATTTGAGTTTTTTCTAATTTTCTTAAACTGAAATCGGAGTACTTACATTAAACCCTTCGCCTCATTTTTCATTTAATGTTTATATATTTCAATTTGGCTCTATATCCACTGAGACTCAACAATCTTAATTGAAAGTAGACACTTGAAAACATTTAGGTACGACAGTAAATAAATGGGAACACAGAAATAAATCAAGACACTGGCATTGGCAACAAAAACTTTGTACTTATTGTTTCACTACCTATACATATATATGCATTTAGAGACATTTAGTAAATCATGAATCCATTGATGATATATATTTTTTTTATATATATATCGCTTTTAGCACACAACAAACAAATAATGAAAAAAAAAAAAAAAATTTATATTTTAACTTCTTGCTTCAGAATGGAAGTAAATAAATTATTAATTAATTTTTTTTTAAATGAGAATACAGCAGGCAAAATTTACCTATAACAAAAGAAACGCGAATATACAAAGGCACTGTTAACCTTGATACGAAAAATTGTAAAGACAATGGTGAGACCGTGACATAACAGCAGACGTGCTGTTATTTTAACGATGGTTTTCTGTAATGAGGTGCTCACAGCCTTCAGACAATTTGTGAATGCGGAAAACAGTGTACTCCGTCATTACTTAAATCAAGAGTTACACTTAAAAATGTTACACTTTCAAAAAGTAAGAAATAATTGTAGAAAAATTCTTTTTTATTAGTAAACAAGAATACTTTTAAAATAAGGCAATTTATCTGTTGTAAAATTATTTTATTATAATTTGTAGTGACAATATTATATTTTTAAAGTATTTTTAAAGTATTAATAATTGATCCCATATAATTTATTTTTCCATATTACTTTTTTAGTCAGTTTAAATCTTTACCGTTAATTTAGAAACATTTATTTTGAAGATATTATTCAATAAATTATTTAAACAGTGTACATATTTATATAAATAAAATGAATTCGTGTTTTAAAGAAGATTTTTTTTAAATTAAAGATGGGTTTGCTCTTGACCAACAACCAACTGTGTAGCAAGGATTAGGCCTAAGATGGAGCGAACTTCATTGTCAACCCAGAAGATGCCTATTCACTCGAACTTTGAAACGATTTGGGTTATATGAGCTCGGAAATACAGACGCAGGGAGGGAGTTCCAAACCTTGGCAGTGCGCATAATAAAAGATGTTTTAAAGCGCTTGGTCCGAAATAGAGGGATATCGACAAGATGAGGATGGTAACCAGCCGTACGTCTGCATGTCCGATGGAAGAAAGGGGAAGGCGGTATGAGTTCATGCAGCTCCTGAGCACACTCTCCGAAGTACATCTTCTAAAAGACACATAGATTTGTAATTTTACGTCTACTCGTATGTGCCAGATATGACATTAATTTTTTAACGTACTTGTACAATGAAAAATAAAACACAACCCCGTATTGAATACCAGGTGCCATGCCATTTTATTAAGGAATCCAACTTACCCCCAAATTACTGATAAGGGTCGTAGTTCCTTAGGCGACGGTGTCCTATCGCGTTCTACTGACACTTAAGAAATGATCAAAGCATGAGCGACAAGCGGACGTTTTGATCTGGATATGTAAGGGCCAAGTAAGGATTATTCATTATTAATCAATCGCCTAATTCATCAGTCACTTCGATGTCATATACTATAAATGCAAGTATAAACACTTTCTTGTCTTTTTAGAGTATCAGAATGATATCAGTATGACCAACAGCAACTACGGGAAAACTGCTATTTCACATAGCGTATAGATTTCGGACTATTTGCTAGCATTCTGTGATTTGTAAATCAGAGGTTACACTTCTCAATATTATCAAGTTTATATATACTATATACTATACTAGCTGTGGCACGCAACTTCGCCCGCGTAACTTTATAAAATATAGCCTATGTTACTCGCTGATAATGTAGCTTTCTATAGGTGAAAGAATTTTCAAAATCGGTTCAGTAGTTTTTGAGTTTATTCATTACAAACATAGAAATCTTTTCTCTTTATAATATTAGTATAGATAGACTACGCACATTCCACCATATCATTAAAAAGGCCGACTATAATACCAAACAATATTAAGTTCACTAAGTTTACAGCAATCAAGGCGTCAATCGAATGAAGTAAAGTGGTTTCTGTTCTTTTTTACGAAAGAGGAAATCTTAAAAATATACCCTAGGAATCTTTTGTTTTTTAATTCCTAATGTGCGTATACCCTCTTATAACTTCCTAATGTCCTCTGTATGTACGAAGGCTAGTGGAGTTGATAAATTTAAAATACTGTCAAGTTATTCGTTTTTTTTTAAATGTCGTAGTATTTTTTTAAAGTAAAGCTAACAAAATGTCAGCTAATGGGGTATAATTCTTATGACTTACACCATACATCTGCCCTCGGCAACAAATTGAGTTTACAACATTGGATTAGAAGAGCCAAATTAGATCATATTTCGCGTAGGGCAGTTTATTGTTGCCACCATTCGCTGTAACCTTTACTTTGGTATTTTGATACTACCAATTAAACAAACAAGTTTACCCGAATTCTAAATTAACTGTATCTTCATTGTTAAATGTTTAAAAACTTTCTGATTAACACATAAATTTACATTATTTTGCTAGTGACCGCATTTCTTTTTTTCAAAATAATAATCATTTTTTATAATCATAACAATTCAAAATAATAATCATCATCAATTAGGTTTCTCCAAGAAACCTTATTAACCAAGAACTCTTATGTTTGTCATTATAAATTTAAATTTACTAGGGTTTCGAAAAAAAAGCCTAGATGACATTCCCGAGAAGAAACCCCTAAAGAAACTCAAGATACCATTCTTTTTGTCATAGTTTAAAATATAGAATTACAACTATTAAACCTTAATATATTGTTAGGTTTCTCTTGTTAGACATAGTTAGGTTCTGCTTCTGCCGTTCTGCTGTTATAAATTGCCACCATTTGCCATTTACGCAGATCATAGGCCCGTCAGTAAGCAACCCCTTGCAGAAAACTACCATGAAAAAAATTCATCTGCTTTATTCTAGAAAAATGTGCTATTTGAATTACAAAATCTATCTATCTTCTCTCTTATCGTTTGTCCTATCAAAGTGTGTATCAAATGAAGAGATGTGCACATTCACATATCTTCTGGTGGCACAGTCGGGGTTAGAAAAGGTTCGTCACCTTAAAGTTGACATTTGCTTGCACCAGGGCAATAATTTTCATTCATGTCAAAACTTCATTTCAAACGTCTGTCAGTTGTCTACTTAGTGCTTCAGTTTCATAAGGTACTAAGAGTCAATACGACTTTGATAAAGGAATGAATTTTAAAACTGACAAAGGTTTTCGTACCACGACTTTACTTGTGTATATAGAGGGCATAGATGCCTGCCGACCTTTATAAAACTATTAGATGAATAATGGCTACATTTGAACATGTGAAGTAAGAGACTAGGTCGGAAAGAAGACGCAATATCTGTTCACTGTCATATAAAATTCTTTAACTCGTTTGCCTCTAACGGTGTCGGGATCAAACGGTAGTTTATTACGGTTACTACGGAAACTAAGCAATTCAGGGATAAAAGTATTTCAGACCAGCTCAAGATATTAGTGACATTTTTTATGAAAAGTATTTGATTTTTATGGATTGAACTCTAATAACATACTCGTTATATTGTTATCACATATTCATATTTAGGTAAATAATAAAACCAGCAGCATATTTTTAGGTGTAGAGCAATCTTACAATTTTACAAAGATTTGCTAAGGTTCGCCTAATAAGGATTTTAAATAAAATCAGTAGAAATGTTCAGTAAAAGGATAAAAATAGATTAATTTTTTAAAAATAGAAGTACAAAAATCCTTAACAATTTTGTTATAAATGAAGTTAGATTACATATAAGTCCATCGTTACATATGTGTCTGTACGTCATTAAATTAGGTGTCATAAAAATATAATATGTTTAAAGAAATGTCAGTTAGATTTTCCAAACAATATCAATATATATCCAAATTTGTAGAAGGTTTTATGTAGAAACTTTTGTCAGAAGTAATCATAATAATATTCGTACAGATATTCGCGTTATGAGCAAAAACCTGAAAAAAGGTACCTTCAAACCTCACCCTTGAGGACTTTTAGTATATTTATCTTTATATCGTAAAGTATAATTGTACCAATTTTCAAAACTACACGAATTATTTCCCCTGATATTCCGCTTAGGGCCTCTTTCACCATTTCTGAGTAAAGTGTCAAGTAGGCTAACCGCTATTTAAAGTCACCGATAACCGGGAATGAAGGAGATGATATACCTTTGTTTGTAAGGTAAAAGTCCCAAACATTAAAAAGAAAATAATAATAAAAAAAAAATCGCCTATCGAAAGATGCAGTAAACCGAGTGCATAATTTAATAAAACATAAAATTATTTCTAAAAGTATAACTAATCAACACTTTACTTGTACTTGGCGAAAGAGGCCTTCAATTTGACTTTACCTGTACTATAATATAAAATGTTAGCTCTAAAGTGGAAGCTTCATCTATTTGTCAGATAGGTATCGAATGAATTGGAAATACAGGAAATACACTGTGAAAAAAAAAAAAATAAAAAAAAAAATAGCGTCAAATCCACAATGACAATCGGCGCGTAGATTCAGCGATAAGACAGTGATATATGGTAGCAATTGCTTTTTGCAAATTGCTTGAATCGTACCAACGTATGGTAAATTTATGCCTATCAATTATTTTTATTCTCGAATGGAAACACAAACTCATGATAATGTCATAATCTGTAGACGAGTTGTCACCTTTTAAATTGTCATAGACAATGTGAAAAAACATAGCAGTACACGCGTTATTACTAATGATCGAACAAGAGAAAAAAATGTTGGATAATTTTCTCTATGTGCAATGGAGCAATGTCTAAAAAATATTTTTGAATGCGATTACCAAAATTAAAAATATATGCTTGCTTACTTATTTTCCTTTCTGCTATAAATTAAACAACCTCAAAAAAAAATATTTACTGATTTTTTCCGCGACTTCGTTCGCGCCCTTTTTTCTTAAGTGTTAAAACATTTGTTCAATCTTTATTGCTCATATATATTTAAGTGGCGTTGAATTTTTTATTTTTATTTTTAATTGATTTCTCGGGAATAGTAGTTTTTTTTTTCTCGATGCGGAGTGAAAGCATAGAACATCAAACTTCCTGTCGCTTTTATAATATTAGTTAAATTACACTACCAAATTAATGATTTACACTAATAATTGTTTTACACATTGCAGTTGCAAGGCACACTGTAACATAATAATTTCCAAATTATTATGCTGCTGCTGCTTGCTTGCTGCACCTATAGCGTTGTTTATAGGTGACGGTAGCCATCCGTATACAATCAAAATGTCAGCTTTCTTGTTAACTTTAACATTAAAAAAAATCTTTAAATTTCACTTCCACTTTAGATATTGTTGTTATATATTTTTGCTTGAAACGTCCCCAAAAAACGGGAGCAAATTGAAATAGCGACGCGTCGGCCGCCAAAACGCGTTTATTCCCATTGATTCACACGAAATACTTTTTGCTATCCCAAGCGGAAGGAACCAGACCGTTGCGACATTCCTGATATGTAAATAGATCTACAGATAAGACTCGATATATGGTGGCAATTTCCTTTGGCGAAGGGCGAACGGAAAGAGGGATATTCCGCTTCACTCGTTCCGTTCCTTTTTATGTGAATGGCGAATATTCTATAAGTCGCGGCCCGCGTCTCCTGAGAGTAATAACGGTTTAGGAGACTGGCGGGGGTTTGTTGATGTTTTTTACGGAATTAATTCCGAAATACAAGGTCACGTGCGTAATATGAGCTGTTTTCAGTGTCACAAACATTGAATGAATATATGTTTGAATTTTTACAATAGGCTCATGGAAATTCTTATCCAATTAGAACTCTTTATTGTGGCTCAGGTAACAAAGGTGTTTACGTATTTTAAAGCAAACAATTTCACTTTGCGAACTTCACTGTGGTCAGAATAATGTGGAAATTTGGAGGCACATTACTATTGATGGTGGCGTGTGTAGTATCACAGTTTCCTGTTTATAGAGGTATGAAGACTTTAAAATTATAGTTTAAATGTAAATTGTTTTTTTTTTTAGATATATATACGGGTGGTAAATGACTATTTGCTTACACTGCAAGATGTCGCAATTTTATGACAAAGAACGCACTGGTTTTCGTCTTACTTACTGTTTAAGATGGCAACCTTAAGATAATTCTGTCCTTTTTTGATAGAATTTTTCAACCACTTCTTGATAGAATTTTTATTTTATTTATATTTGCTACTACCTCAATACAAAATTCGGTATAAAAATACCTAATTTTACGAATGTACACTAAATCATAGACACACTAATCATAATCAAGATTGAAACTGTATAGAGTTTCAATTGTTGCTTTTCGATATGTGTACCTACTAAACATGGAAAACTATCTTTTTTAACATAATAATTGTTAGATTTTTTTTGCAGACGATCCACTGTATATAAAACAGGCTCTGAAAATAAAGAACAAATTCAAACCACCATCTCGTCAGTCACATAAAACTGTTAACAACCTAACATTTGAAGAAGTTCTAAAGAAAATTGAAGATATCACAAAATATATCAACAGAGATGCGAAAAGGAATGGGTATAAAGTTGATTATAAAATTAAAATGGTTGTACCCAAATAATGTTAACGTATATTTTGTAAAATAAATATTAATTATTAAGACTTAAATTCTTTTAACTTATGAGATTTTTTTATTGTTAATATATAGACCTATAGAAACAAATAATTATTTTATAGAATACCTATCCCTCTTAGCATATGTGAAAACCGAATTAAAAACGGTTTTACACTTATTTTAGTATACACATAATTATTTCAGTTTGTCTTTGTCTTGTAACAAATTAATTTATTATATATTTGTAAATAACATTAGCCAAAATATTGTTAAAATTTAGTTTCTTTAAAACTCATTATTTTCAAATTACGTTTGAAGCAGTATATTCCGTTTGTACAATAGAAATTAAAATTTCAACAATTACAATTAGAACTTCACTCTGCATTTGAACTGGTAAAATCTAATCGAAAGATCATTGTTTAGGTAAGTAACAGTAGCTTACTAAACAATGGTTTTAACACAGGCTGTTTACTTATGTGAACTGAAATAACTTTGCACCAACTACGATTTTTCGAAAACAATCTCGACCAGCCAACACACATGAAAGTAAGTTCGTTATTAATTCAATTCAATTCAAGTCAAATATTTATTGCGAAACCATAATGTATAAAGGTGTTACAAAATTTATAAAGACCAGTGTTATGGACCCTGTCGGGCATGCAACTTAAGGGACTAGGAGAGAGGAAGAGTAAACTAATAAAATAAAAATCTTAATATATATTTATATATTAAGATTTAATATATATTTATATATTAAGATAAATATAAATAAATATAAATAAATATATTCACACATGCCACACAGCACCATCTAGTTCCACATTAAGCAACTAATGCTTGTATTATGGATACCAGACAGTTGATATAATACATAGATTACTTTTTTTTGTAAATACATACATATTATAAATATAAAACATCCATGACTCAGGTACAAACGTAAAATGTTAACACATAAACATTCGCCCCTAGCGGGATTCGAACCCGCGACCGTTTGGTTAACAGCTAGGGTTACTAGCCACTAGACCAAACGTGCAGTCAAAGATATATTTATATAAAATAAAAATCTTAATATATATTTATATATTAAGATTTTTATTTTATTTAAATTAAATTTTAAATAATATTTAAATAATATTTAGCCTATAAGTAGCCTATAACCCTATCTCTTTTTTTTTAATAATATTTAATAACATTTTTAATAGCCTATAAGTACTACTTGTTAATAAAATATAACAAAAAACAAATTTAAAGTCGATTCCATTACAAACAAACATAGAAAAAAAAAAAACTCAAATCTTTCCTATTCTTTATAATATTAATGTAGATAATGCTTATGTATTTTAAAGAATATTGCCATCCACAATCCAACTTTACAATATCTATCCTATTAATAATTATAAATGCGAAAATTTTTTAAATCACTGGATATTTTTTACTACCTCACGCAAAAACTGTTGAACGAATATTGATGAAACTTTATAGAATAATACATAGGCTTTATACGCGAAAGTAGTCATTAACAAAAAATTGTTGCTGAATTTATAACAAAGTATTAACTAATCGAAAACACCTAGTAAGGAGTGGTGTTTTAGAAGTTAAATCATGTTTACCCTGTGAACACATACTTCTAAACAGTAGGTATGACATGATATCGCATTTGGATCACTTTGTGTGTACCTATAATAGTTTCAATTGCTTAAAGTTTACCACCTGCCGACCATTATTCCAAGAATTAAAAATTCTCCCTCTCCCTTCTTTGTATATAAGAGAGATATGTGTATTTGTGAAGAAACATGAATCTTATTTCATTCACAGAGCAGAATTCTACCACAAAGAGCAAGGCGGCAAAATTTTTTAGATGTTCCAAAAATGAATTTAGAAATTTGTAGACGGAATTCATATTATTCCTCTATTAAAATATATAATAAGTTACCCACTGCACTTGGAGAATTACCGGGAAATTTATTTAGAATAAAACTGACCAAATGGCTATTGGATCAATGTTTTTATAATATTAGGGAATATTTTGACATTTAAATAAATTTTACAATTGACTACGATGTATTTTTTTATTAAGTATTATTTTCGTTTTACATGATTTTTATTTAAATAGAAAGATATATAAATTATAAATTTACACGCCAAACGGGGCAGTGCATGAGGTGGCATATTCTAACTAATGAGAACTGGTTTACATTGACCCATGTCACTTGTAAATAAATAATTTGAATTTGAATTTGAATTTGAAAGTATTTTAGAGACCGAGAAAAATACAA
Source organism: Synanthedon myopaeformis (assembly GCA_944738685.1). Lineage (NCBI taxonomy): Eukaryota > Metazoa > Arthropoda > Insecta > Lepidoptera > Sesiidae > Synanthedon > Synanthedon myopaeformis. Next base: position 10,115,675 of record OX122922.1, on the reverse strand, counting down.
TATAAAAGTTCTTACTTTTTCTTCTTACTTAATTCTTCTCAATTTACTATAAAAGTATTACAACCGCAGAAAGTATATACCTATCATAAAATGACATATTATTGTTTATTTGTCTGGTTGCACGTGAAGTCTGGAATTACCAGTCGGATTGCCGACTATTTGTCATCACGCAATGAACCTTAGAAGCCGGGGCGGGTAAAACCGCAGGACACTGCTTGTGAAAATATAAATCCATATGTTGTCTTTAAATTTATCCTATTATTCTTGGGAACTTTTGTGGTTATGTTTGTATTTATAGACTATGGTGACCACCTGCTAACGAGTGTACAATAGTCCTGCCACCACCATTTATCGTAAAAAAAGAACTATATTAACACGGCTGTCATAACACCGGCTAACTTATACTTTAAATGAGACAGCGGTTCTCGTTAGCGAGTAAGTTCTCCTCGCTTTCGGCAGATGGCGCCGTAAAGAAAGCTATTCTCTCGCGATCGTTAACGCGAAAAATAGATATGATCAATCCTTGAAGCAGATTGCATATTGTGTAAAAATTTCGAGTCAATCCGTCGGCTAATTTTCGAGTTTTTGAGTAATACACAAACCAACAAAACATTTTTTTTTATATATATTATATATAGATTATTAGAGAAAGAGTGTTTTAAAATAACAAAACATTACACCAAGTAAAATACTTGACATTTATAAGTCAATATAGAATTGTTAGAGTACGTATTATTTGACTCCTCTATTGTATCGCTAGATCGCCAACTTAGTTTTCTATTCAATGCCCTACTTCAAACTGTGTTACAATAAAACGTTGCAGTCGAACATAATTTTCTAGTGTCGTTGTTCTACAATTTCCTAGTAATGTGGGACGCGAGTTACTGAACCCGTGTGTTATTTACCGGCCTGTAGCTGACAAGTTTACGAGTGCGTACACCCACTCTCTCTTATTGTGTCACAAACACGTTAGTTATTGAAGACATTCTTTGGCTGCACTGAAATATGACTGAAAACGGATGCTGCTAGGAAAATATGACGCTTAAATAAAGGATAAGCGTTAAATTTTCCTTAAATAGGGACCTATTTGAAAATCATTAGGAAAATATAACTTTGAGGGCCTCTTTCACCAACTACAAGTAAAGTGTTGACTAGTTATTTTTTTATTTATGCACTCGGTTTACTGCATCCTTCGATAGGCGATTTTTTTTTATTATTTTCATTTTAATCTTTAGGACTTTTACCGTACAAACAAATGTACATCATCTCCTTAATTCCCGGTTACCGGTGACTTTAAATGGCGGTTAGCCTACTTGACACATGGTGAAAGAGGCCCTTAATATTAAAAATTCTAAGTACTAGGTATACGAGTAAAAATTCATTAAAATAATTCTCTCACCTATACTTAAACCTTCGGAATTGCGCAGGATATGACATTTTTCTATAAGAATAGCTGTTGCACGCGGCTACGCCCGCGTAACTTTATAAAATATAGCCTATGTTACTCGCTGATAATAAAGCTTTTATAGATAAAGATGGAAAATATTTTTATCTAAGATGCTTACTTAGCAATATTTATTGGACTTGCATGCATCTGACATAAAATCGAAGTTCTAAGTACAAGAATACATGATAATATTGCCACATTGTTTCATCGTGTACTGTACAAGTTATAAGAAAAATGAGTTTTGAAATAATTGATTACCACTTGCAGTTAACTTGTAACTTTGCGAATTGTAGAAAATTTAAAAAATATATATAAAAGAAACAAAATAAATTGGAACCCTCCAATAGCATGGCTATTAATCTTTCCACACTAAACGTCATTCGTATGAACAAGTACGTATTAACTGGCGTCGATACATTTTAGGGTGTATTTAAGAACGTCACCGCCGCGCAAGATGGAGAATGATCGATGGCCGACGACCAATTACGTGAAATTTCTTATCTTCCACAGTTATTTCGGTGTTCTATTACAATTTCTTATATACTTACTTGTTGGACGAAGTTCATTGTCCGTAAATCCTAATGATTTATAAATGTGATGTATGTTTTGATGTTTGTTACTCAATTACGAAAAAACTGTTGAACGTATTCGGATAAAATATGTTACATGTGCGGAGAAGTCGCGAGGCACAGTTAGGTTGTTATAAATTTGGAATTTATAATATGCAATAGATAATTCACTTTCATTGTCTCGTATTTAATTTAATTCAAAACACATTTTGTATGTTTTATTTTTGTTATTTGCTTCCGTGTGTTTCCATTTTCGATTATCATCAGGTGGGATTTACGCACATATTAATCAGGAAGAGTGGCGATTGTAGAAATCAATGAATAACGCTGTCAAAGATTTCCACATTTATTACTTGGGTATTCATTTTCCTTAATTTGAAAATTATTTATACTATTATATAAAGGTGAGGAGTTTGTTTATATGTTTGGTTGAACGCGTTAATCTCAGGAACTACTGGTTCGAATTAAAAAATTATTTTTGTGTTGGATAGTGCATTTATCGAGAAAGGTTTTAGGCTATATAACATCTATATATACAATTTTAGTATAATTCGATTTGCGTCAACTAGCGCCATCTGTCAGTGAAAAGTGACATTAAAACCGCTATCTGTCGCAAATAGCAACTGAATTTTTTAAATTTGTTTTGCGATATCACATTGTATAACAATTATTACTCATATATTTTCTTTTTCAACGCGGACGAAGTCGCGGGCACCAGCTCGTAATAATATATTTTGTTCACAATGAAACATAGGAGTTAATTCGAGATACAAACGAAACAGTCCAAACAAACGGAGCTATCTCTTAATTTATTAGTACATAAAAGACAATATTTTGTACGTAGGCAAACAGGAATCTGAGTGGGGTCGTTGCGGGCCCCGTGAAAATGTACCCACTATCATTCAACGTCAGACCTCTTATTTATCACCAGGCATTATATTACAACATTACAATGTTGCTGCAACAATTTTACATCGCTCTTATGGCCAATGTAATACAGTCTAAATTGAAGCTAGTTTCGCTTAGAATGGAAGTTTCGATGCCAGCACTAGTAATGTTTGAGTATTTTCATAACTTCATAGGTACAGAAAGCGGTTGTTCAGACGATTCGTTGAGTGCGCTACAGATGCTCAAAACTCGCTCGGTCATTTCTAAGTCAACAAAGCTCAGACTGAAACGTTTAAGAAGCTTTTCTGTATATTAACTTTAAGTTCTATTATTAATTCAACTTTTTTTGTAGTAAAAAATTCTAAAGAAAGTTTGTTTGTGTGTCACGCTTTCACGCCTTAACTGCTCAACCGATATTCATGAAAATTTGTCAGGGATACAAGAAAATTATTTGATTGTGAACAAGAGTTAGCAGGTATTTCTATTAAGAACTAGCGAACCGCCCCCGGCTACGGAAACAGATGTCCAATTTTCAAAACTCTTAAAATTTTCGCTTTATAAGAACTTTCCTCGGACTTCAAAGAATATTTTGAAGAAATGCCTTTTTCGAGTTTTATAGCATGTCTTAGCAATATATTTAGCGATTCATTTTTATTTATTATATAGATAATGATATTATCAATTAGACTAGCTAGAGCCATGCACCAAAAAGAAAATGAACTTTGACAAAGTCTAAAACTAGAAGGAATAATATATATTTACAAGCAGTCGGAAAAGCACAAACCTTATAATTTGGAAATGCGCCAATATTACGTATGTAAACGTACGTTACATTATCCAAGAGGAATATTCATGAGAGAGAGCAACCGCCAGAGTATGTACACGATACACATTTACCGTCCTTATATGAGTTTAGAACGAATTCAAATGTGAATTGATATTCTGCATTGAACTCTTAAAGCCTTTGTCGCCTAATAAATATTTTAACTCGAGCGACACACCACACACACATAACAAATGGCGATTTGTCGCACTAGATAATTATATTTCGTAAATCGTAAAAATAATAAAATACCAAGTGCGTAATCCATTGGGCCGGTAGCTTGCGTGTTAGTTTGACGTCATACTGACGCGTATGTTGCTTGCGAGGGAAAACCTACCTCACGTTTTTCATTATCGCGTTAAGGACTGAAGTTGTGCTAGCTGCACAAAAGTAAGTAGTGGTCGAAATGATTATTACGCTTTTAATGACAATAAAAAGCGTTGTCGCAAGAGGCCTATGCATTGGGTTAGAGATTGGATTCAAAGAAGATGTCTTCTAAGATTGAATGATATCAAATGAAATCGGCGCGCACGCAACTGGCGCGAATAGCGTCATGCGCTAGATATATTTTACAAGTATGCTAGTAAGCATGCTTATTTTTAGCATGCTCAAAAATCAACAGTCATTTGATTTTCGAGCATGCTACCTGAGGCGCGGGTAGAAGTTGTGTTTCGAGCAGGTTTGCTTATAAGCATGCTAGTATGCTAGTTTATTTAGGAGTATGCTTAAAACTAGCATGCTTATTGGTGGCAAATGTGAACACTTGCATGAGCATGCTAGTTTTAAACATGCTAATGAGCATGTATGTCAGTAGCTTATGCACAGGTTAACCGTAACAGGTTTTTACTGTGCAGATTACTTTCAACTTAAACTTTCGTGCTAGCTACAGTCCCTATGGAATCTTGTCTTAAGTCATATCAGTACTTTCGAGACTATCGTGACTAAGGGCATTATGGCTGCGAGTTAGTCGTAGCGATTTATTTAATGTCTCCCGGTTCAGGACTAAGTCTGCGGAACAATCCCCTTTACTGCGATCACCGGCACTGTTCAACAACACTTAAGCAATTGCAGATGACAGATATTTTGACGACAGCTCCACTCTTTCGCGATGTGATGATCAATACATGTATCTAACTGATTGAACCCAAACAGATAGTCGAACTAATTTATAACTGTCATGTTAATGTTATTCTAATAAAACTTCAACTATTTGTCAACGTATGACACTTCAGTCCTGAACTTATAGATGGCGTGTAAAACAGTCAAAAAATCCTTCCTGATCAACATTTTAGGGTACGTACCCATACTACGTAACCCGTTTGGGGGGGGGGGGGGGGGTTCCCTTAAAATATCATTCTTGGTCACAGGGGGAAGGGTCTTAGGTTTATGTCACTTAGTCTGTTTTTACATAACTTTTTTCTTCTTGATAATATATTTTTCACTATTGTAATTATAGGGTATGCACACTCTTGGTGTCACGCAGCAAGCGCCGTATTAATAAAGATACCTTATTATTTTTAATTTCTTTTGCCAAAAATGATTTAAAATCATATTTATGAATTACTACGTGAAAAATAGAGGGGGATGGGGGGGTGGTTTTGGCATATACTACGGGTGGTCACCGAGTGGAGGGAGGGGTGTAACAAATTATAAAAAATAGGTCACGTAATCTTATCTTCCCAAAAATTCTCAGTATTTCTTATTATCGTTTACTTAACAACGTAATAAATTTTCACGTTCTATATTTTCTTGAAATATTAGAATTATGGTGATTTATTGTATATAGTAAAAATGTGTCATTAGCTATATCCTTAATGTCCATGTTTACTTCGCATATTATTGTAATGGCTGATGTCGACATTTCTCTTCCTATTGTCATGGATACATTAATACTCGTATATCTCTAACTCGCAATAGGAACGGACATGTTGACATTTATTTTGAACTTGGTTAAATCTTTATACCTAAATTACGTTGGAGTTTACTCCTTAAGAATCGATTTGCATATATATAATAATATATATATATAAACTCGTGGTATGAAAATTTATGGGAGTAAAATCAAAATTGTCACACGAATGCGAGCACAAATGCGTTATGTTATGGCGTTATAGTTACGTTCTATTTTTTTTAATATTTTAGAATATCTGAAGTTTAAAAAAAGAACAATGTTGTTCTTTCGGTTTGTTGAAGTTGTGAAAATTTAAATTTTATAATTGTTTGCAAGAAGTAAACTCCAGTCGTGTGTCGGAGCTGGGACAGACATTTTTTTAAATACAAGCTGTATCTGCGACTTCGTGCGCGCTAGTAGTATGTTTTTTTAAAAATCCCACATTTTATTTTTTTTTCAGGAAAGTGGATAATATCTTATATTTGTAATCGAGATAATAAACTATATTTATGTGTGCCAATGTGTTTAATAAGAGTTAATTAATCTCGAGATCTAAGCAAATTTACGAAATATATTCATAACCAATATATTAATTACCATTCTGTAATTTATTTCAAAATTTTCTTATTGAAATCACACACATATTACTTTTATCAAAAACTTTTTACATGATGATTCATGTTTTATGTGGTTTATGCAATTATCAATGTAGCTGAAGATTTTCAGCTTAATGTAGACGTGTACAAAATCATCTATTGTCCCTGCAATAACTATATCAATTTCTGCCAAAAGCACACCCGTAAATACCGGGTAGGACCTTCGGGAAGTAATAATATTGATTGATCGTCCATACGACCTCATAAATTATACTGTTCCAATAGAAATAGTGTCACCCGGCACACTTGGTCCGACGAAGATAATCTAGACTGATAGAAAAGCGATCGAGATGATGAGTTGGGATTTTTTTGCATAAAATATAATAGGTGACGCGACAAAATTAACTCTTACTTAATAATTTCATAAAACTCTTAGAAAGTATTGATTTTGACGAGCCCGTGATTGCTGTTCTAGGGTTCCCGCGTTCGATTCCCGGCAGGGTCCACATTGGAAATGAACTTTTAAAAATTAAATCTGGAAAATAGTGGCAGAACGCACTGCGTTTCGCAGTCATTTGGGCAGCCCATCTGGTAGCAGTAACCACCCCCTTTCGGTGAGTGAGTAAAGGATGCCAGAGCCCATTTCCCCATCCATTCATTATCCCCTATCCTTAATCCTTCTATAGTCGGCAGCGCACTTGCAGCATCTATGGCGTTGCTTGTGTTATAGGCGATGGTAGCCACATACCATTGAGTGGACAGTCAGCCTGTCTGTCAAACTTAACATAAAAAAAAATTAAGACGCAATTAAATGAAGAGCTTTAATTTAATAAAAGCACTATATGTTATGTTAAGTAATATATTTATTAACTCTTTCTAGAGTAGTATATTCACTTACTTTTATTTATTGCTAAAAAAAATGTAATGTAATACCTACCTATGCTTTTCTATTAATCGATATTAATAATTGAAGTAATTTGTTTTTATCACTAGTAGCTACCATAAAACTAATCATCAGTTTTATAGTCTTAAGATGAAGTTAATGCGTCGTAAAATTGAGCTGTAAAGTTATAAAGCGATGAAATTGCTCTTCATCCAGAATAAATATTTAAATCCAACAAAACCTTTATAGTTGGCTAAATAACTTTAGTCATTATTTTAATTTATTATCACCGAAATTGAAGTGACTTTGAGATTGTGGAAAGTTTATCCACGCTTACAAGTAAAGGCTGAATTTTGTAAAGTTGATTAGTGGGTTTACACATTAACTTGACAAAATATTTTTTGCCAACAAATAATAAGAGATCTTTACTATTTGTTGGAGAAACAAAGGATTTCATACAGCGAACCTGTAAATTGTATTTTTCCAGTGTTTTAAAGGTCAATCTTTCGTTGGATCTGTTAAAAGATTCGTGTATGGACAGTGTCTTTGCGATTTCTCTGGTTTTGAACGACCAAAAAGTAAAATTGGTATAATAGCAAAAAAAAACTTAAAAAATTGTAAAATGATTTTGCGATCTGCACATTTTGCGACTTTCACATTATGCTATGCATCCAAAATTACCTGTGAAATGAAGTATCAATGCTAAGCTTGTACATAACATATGAAAAACCTTATTTAAATTCTATTTACACCGTACCTGTCGCCAATTATCTCGAACTTATTGACATGAGGTTGAGCTCAAAACCTCAACTTCGGCACCTCTATCGAGTTCAAAGCCCAAACAGCAGCCAAAAAGCTGAGCATCCTAAATAAGGTGAAGCGATACTTCACGCCTGGACAGCTCTTATAATAAAAAGATGGAATTAGTAAAACCGAGTGACTTTAATCATCTTCACACATTCCACACAGCGCCATCTAGTTCCACAGTAAGCAACTAATGCTTGTATTATGGATACCAGACAGTTGATATAATACATAGATTACTTTTTTTTGTAAATACATACATATTATAAATACAAAACATCCATGACTCAGGTACAAAGGTAAAATGTTAACACATAAACATTCGCCCCTAGCGGGATTCGAACCCGCGACCGTTTGGATAACAGCTAGGGTTACTAGCCACTAGATCAAACGTGTCGTCACGTTATCTTATCTATCTTATAATAAGGTGTTATCTTTATATAAGGCGCAAGTCCGATATTGCATGGAGTAATACTCCCACCTTTGGGATGTGTTGGAAGATGCTTAAAAAGTCTTAGTTTTATGTAAAATTAAGTATTAAAGAGAAAAATAGATGTTGCTATGTACATAGTTTTATTGATATACATCTTTGTTACTATACTTCAAATTTATATTATTTTAATGTTTTAAAATAAGGAATATAAAAAGAGTATATTTACAAAAAAGGTTAACTATCAATTATTATTTACAACAGGATGGCTCAGCCAAATACCAATTTGCCGCACTCGACTCGGTGGAACGCAAAGCTAGGAGTGGTACGCTTTTAAAAACCTGGCACATAGACGCAAAGTCGCCCGTCTATGTGTCTTTTAGAAAATGTACTTCGGAGAGTGTGCTCAGGAGCTGCATGGACTCATACCGCCTTCCCCTTTCTTCCATCGGACATACAGACGTACGGCTGGTTACCATCCTCATCTTGTCATAATTCCTCTTTGTCGGACCAAGCGCTTTAAAACATTATTTAAATGCGCCTTATAAACTGCCAAGGTTTGGATTTCCCTGCCCGCGTCTGTATTTCCGAGCTCATATAACCCAAATCTTTTCAAAGTTCAAGTGAATAGGCATCTTCTGGGTGAGCTCGCTCCATCATAGGCCTCATCTTCGCTACACGACTGGATGCTAGTCAAAAGCAAACCCATCTCTAATAAAAAAAAAACTTCGCCAACACTTATACATGATTAAAAGGAAAAAAATAAATATTACAAACAAAAGCATACAGTCATGACCCTTAATCGATCAGTGTTATTACAAGTCACCTACAATATTTGCGATAATGTTCAACCTAGGTAGCCGCCATTAGAACGGTGGGAAGCTTTCTTTATTTACCCAGCTATTGGAGTATTACTCTTATACACTTAAAGAGAAACCTTATATACACTTTTGATTTTATTGTGAAGGCTACAATAGAAAATTCAACTTTCTACATTAAATGGGATATGTGACTTGTTTTTTGACGTCAGTCGCCTTATTTTGTTTGCTAAGCTTGATATAGGATAGAGCAACAGTTTTGAATTTTAAAAATAAAGCATTAGGAGCAGATGAAGATTGTCGACGCCTTTTTAATTTAGCGAAATCCGCATACAGTATAAGGGATGAAAAATAAGATTACTTCCTAATGCCCATATACTAAAGTAAGTCTCAAAATTTTAAAATAATAAAAAAAACTTTTAATACAGCCTTAAGAAGAGACGCGCAATAGATCGATGCTTATATTATCGAATATTTATCAAAATGCATTAAATACCTTTGAAGAGTTATTGGCTGATATCACAAGAAAATTAACACAATGAGCGGAAATTATCTCTGATACTCAGCGATCTTGCCTCTTGCATTGTTAACATGACTTTATAAACATTGCGGGTCCAAATTAGTTTTGAATATTAGCAAACTTAAAATAACAATTTCGCAAGGTAATCAAAGAGATAACAACTAAAATTTGTGTACAATTATTTTTTATTATTTAAAGGCAGACAGGTATACACAATGCCGACATTGATATCTTTGTCAAGATCGACATTACCATAATAATTTTACAAATTTATCAAATTAATAAATTTATCAATAAATAATTAGCGGTGAGGGTTGTGGCAACTTGTAAGACGTATGGTTACTGTTTCCAGGTGTGTTGTCCAATTTATATCTACAGAACTCGGTTTGCCTCTGCTAAATTACTCTTAAGTTATTTAAATACTGTTTTAATGGTATATTAATGATTTCAAAATAATTGCAAAATTATCATGCCACAACCAGTAGCAGTAAGTAAATTTGTATCAAAGAATAAAGTTTTTGATACGTTAGACCCAAGTAATATTAACTAATGTATTTTAAGTAAGTACTTTATTAACTTATTTTCATAATTCATAATTAATATATATAATTTATATTATATTAAATATAGCAATTTAAATTTAAGGAATAACTTCAACATGTAATAAGGCGAGATTCATTAATTTTTTTTAGTAAAAAAATTTATCACGACTTGAATAAAAGGTCTGATATTGGGTCGCCAACAAGAATAGGTTTGAAACCGTCCGGTAACCGAGACCTAACCGTTAAGTGAGCACTCAAGTTGAGTCGCGTAAAATTACTAAGAATAAGAAAAAAAGCGTTTTTGATTGCAATAATTTTGGTGCCCCATTTGAAATGCCATTACTGTGATTTAACTGCATAACATTTTCATACTGTCTGATATAATCGATCGACTGTTTAATTTTTATTAGAAAAAAAGAATTACCCATTTCGATTTTTTAAATATCACGTTCTTATTTATGTTACCATAAAAAATTCAACCATAATCCAATATGCTATTACCAATAGGCAATAGGTAAGTATAAGCTATGTTAGATTGTATCTGTTTTGTAAAAGTCATGCCTAGAACGAAATCTATTGAAGCTAAAACTACTATTAAATTGTCACAAAAGTTACATTAGACGAAGCTAAAAAAGCTGAAAAGAATGTAACCGTTTCAAACTACTTTAATAGTATTCTTTCAAATATCCATAACGAATAAAATGATCGAGAATTTTCTCCACTTAACTACTAGCACCCATATTCGCGTGTGTGCCAAAGGAAATTGCTTTCACAGTGGTGTTGATCCTTACTCGACTTATTGACGATGAAAAAATATTTTTAAAAATATCCAAAATTAACATTTAAATAATAAATATTTTTTATGTTAAGGTCATCAGACAGGCTGACGGTACACGTGATGGTAGGTGGCTACCGTCGCTCAATATGTTGTTCTTTACCATTACAATAATAAATAATGTAAACTCTTAAATAAAATATCTGTTCGTAGTTAGAAATTTGTCTGTTTATTGACCCTTTAGCCGCCAGAGTCAGATTTATCCGACAATTATTTTCGTGTACTTGTGTAATATTTAGTTTTAAATCATTATGTTGCTTTCTCTTAAAAAAAAAATACGAATCAGGCGCTAGGGGCACGACAAATCCTACAAAACCAAGCGGTTAAAGGGTGTATTCTATCGATACCAACATCGAGTTCAGCTTCGTACAGTACAACACTACTGCGAGCATCTTGCTATACCTGCTTTTCATACGGTAGCGGCTATTTGGATAATTCTGTAAGGTAGGCCAGCCTCCATTCTTAAGTGTATCTTTTTGTGTGATTCCGCACTTATCGTCATATGAAGGTATTTCGCAACATCTGTGCGCACAGAAACTTTAATATCCAAGTGTATTGCTACAACTTTTTTCTTCAAGATACTTATATGGATTTTCTCAGATTTCTTTAAGACACTTTGAAATCCATCCAACCATACATTATGAAAATGAAATACCACTCGACGTTAGTAAAAGTCTATACATATAATAAAATTGTACACGAGACGTGTATGTAAATTAAATATTTAAAAAAAAAATGTACACATTTTTATGTTACCAAGTACCAAGGTCAAACCAATAGTATTTAGAATTTAGGTTTAAGTAGGTTTAGGAATTAATTCAGGTAGATGGTTACCGTCACCTAAAACACAAGTAAAGGCATGGATGCAAGTGCGGTGGCGACGCAGCCTGAATGGTATAAAGGAGATAAGGGTTAAAGAGATAAGGGAAAGTACGTGGAGAGACGAGAATGGCCCTTGGCATGTCTTACTTATTCATCTAAAAACAAATAATCGTGCCTTGTTTTACAATTAAAAACCACAACTTATTTTTCTGAACTTTTCTAACTGCCTAACTAAAATAAAGTTTAAGTGATCTATTATAATATACTATATATTTGTATATGTAGCACAAACATACAAATTTTACCTCTTTATAATATTAGATTAGATAAAGTGCAACTTAATATTAATGTAAAAAATGATAAGTTGTCAATCATTTAACAATTATGCCTTCGCTTTTTCTGACGCTCTAGTATAACACTGCGGACGTTTTCTCTACAAAGACATTTTAAAATCTAGACCTCATGAAACCAACCCTGCTAGTGTTACACCCCTTAAGTGCTAAGTCAATGATTGAGTCGCTCAAATCACTTTGACATGAACGATGACAAAATCGATATAAACCTCTTTACGGAATACACCTCGGAAACACAGACAATATATAAAAAGCTACTTGACTTAACCGAAAAAAATAACGCCGCACTGTGTCTGTAGATGGTGAACTATCAGATTATTATCTCAATAAAATTGCGGCAGTGACACTGACAAATAGGATAGCGGAGGCCAATTCTTCGGTATTGTAGGGCATTTTTTATCGTGCCGAATTTGACGTCATGAAGTGAAAATAAATAACTCTCGGACAAGAGCAGTACGGAATTGTGGAACATTTTTACTTGACAGTAAATATGTTTGGCATCGAGTCTTTGATAGTTTAAAGTTACTCCATTCTTGTGCTTTGTAAACTCTTTCGATTTCCTAGATCAAGAAGTTTTACATGTGGTTATAATTAATATTCATCATCTGCTGAACATATGCTTCCCCCATTATTTTCCAAAAGGATAATTTGTATAATATTAATATTTAATAAGTGATTTTTGCAGCACCTGTACATTTTAAATATCTTTGTTTCGCTTGTAAATATTATATTATTATTATTATTATTATTAGTTTGATTATATTAATTTTTATATTCAACTAGCAACTATATATGTAGAGATTTGCTAACATGTAAATCATGTTTTATTGTGAGGGGAGATTTTTAAAAAGCTTTCATCGCGTTTCTTGGTTTGTTCGTGTGATTTTTAACACAAAAATAAACAGCACTGATGACTCAGCCGTCAAAATCAAAATAAAAAACTTGGTTCCGTACGAATGTTTTCAGTCCCCAAAACTGAAGAAAACTATAGAAGAAAGATTTTTTTTTTTAAAGTTAGGTTTCTGTGTGATTTTCAAGAAACGAACTAAAATATATCCGGTAATATTTTTGAATGAAAATCCCTGAATATTAAATTACAAACCGAGAAATATTTTTATTTGGTATTTTCTGTTATATAAAACTCCCGTATTGGTTGTTATAAAACTGGGTGGACTCTCGTAATTAATAAAATGACTTGTAGAAATAGTTGGCAGTATTTCCTGCCTTGGATTGCTCGGATGCTCAAGGTTGAACTGCTTTTTGTGTTCATTATTGTTTACACTATCAATTCTTCAAAGAAACTTTTTACATTAATGTATTTTTCATTGTTCTTTGGTTGTAATAAATTATCATTTCATATTTTTTCAGTCTAACTCTACCATAAAAAAAAAAAAATTTATGTACAAGTTTTCAGACAGATTGACGGTCCATTTTATGGTAAGTACGTGGCTAATTCACAGCAATAATCAATAGTACAAGCAAATTCACAGGTACAGCAAGTGCGCTATTGACTATTGACTATAATCCCTAATCCTAATTGCAGATAAGGGATTAGTACGAGCAAAGGGTAGAAAAATATGCTATGGAATCTCATACTCGTTCACCGAAATATTCTGTAAAAATGGTGGTTAGACAGTTATGCAGCTAGACGAGCTACCCAAATTACTGCAAGACACAGTTTTGCCTTTTTCTTAACATTGGGAAATCCCCTTGAGCTCTCGGTAGCGTAGGAGTCGTGTGGAGGGGGGGGGGGGTTATGCCGGACTCCTAGCGGCTAAAACCAATCGACTTTTTAGCGCCTTCGTATATGGGAATGGGGGGAAGGGGGGAGTTGAAGGGGGGAGTGGAAGGGTTAGAAGTGGAAGTGGAAGGGGAGGGGTGGAAGGGGGAACTTCTGACACGATATCCGCGACCCGCCACGGCTATTCAGCGGAACCGCCAGGAACCGGAACCTCGGCGTACCCGACAATGGAGGTACGCCTGCCATCTCAAGGGACCTCACGACGTAAGGTACTGTCCCCTAAAAACGCTCAGAACGCAGTGAGCAGTGTCACACAGTTAAGTATCAATTTCATTATATAATAATAGTAATTATTTTAAGCTTATTTAAAAAAATATCTACATAATATTTTTTAGGCGCAGGCTAGTTCCCTTTTCATGTGTTCAAATCAGAAACTACTGTCAACTTAAATGTTTTCAGCCAGTATTGTGAATTATAACGACAAACCTGTCTGACAATATTGCCTTATTGCAATTTTAAAGAGTTTCTTTACAACCTATAGATTGAAGGCTTCTCTAATATGAGTCATTTTCTTTAGCAAAGTGTATGAAATGATAGAAGCTTTTATCAATACAAAATGGTTTCCACAAAGGCTTGTGCAGTTTATTTTTAAGATCCGCTCACACAAACAGGGGTTACCGGCATTTGTGCTGCCATTTGTAGCTCGAGGGTATGTATCAGATCGATTTGGCCACCGCTCCGTTGGATATATTGTAAATTTTAAGACATGTGCACAGATTATAGGGAAAATTGTAGAGATAACGAGTAACAAGTTTTACAACATTTTAAGTCTAAAATAAATCCTTACATATTATAAAACAAAGTCCTCCGCTGCGTTAGTCTGGCTGTCTGTTCGCGATAAACTCAAAAAGTACTGCACCGATTTTCATGCTTTTTTCACCAATGGATAGAGGTATAATCAGGGATGGTTTTTACGGAAAAAAAATGCGCCCCGGGCGAAGCTGGGATTGGGACAGCTAGTTTATAATAAAGTAGCTGTTTCACGCCACTTCTTAGGCGTAACTTTATAAAATATAGCCTATGTTACTTACTGATAATATAACTTTCTATAGGTGTAAGAATTTTCAATTTCGGTCTTATAGTTTTTGAGTTTATTCATTTCAAACATACAAATCTTGTGATAGACATCCCATAGGCCTAAGCTTTGTAACTAAAACCTAAAGTAATATAGTGCAAAGTAAGGTTTGAAGTTAAAGTGATTATAATAATGTAATGTTAGACATCGACAATGGACATACATCTATATTATTATTTTTTTGCTGTACCGTCTTCGAGGAATCAGATGACTGTCCAAGATTATGAAGAAAATTGCAAAAAATAATAAATATACCGTATGAAATGGAACATGAGATATAAAGCTGCTTAGGTAGGAGATGTGAAGTAGCAAGACCCGTGGAACCATGCCAACAGTTTGACTAGCACCGGCATATGCGTCGAGCAAGCCTTTTCAAGGCTTCCGATCAAATTTTTCATTGTGCTGGATGTTATGAAAATAATTTGTCTTCCAACTTTCAAACTGTTCGCTGTTATTTTCAAGTGATTTGTCTCAAAACGGCAGGACACTTGACTTAAGTGTACAGAAATGAAGACATGCGTTGGAAGATTGGCAGAGAAAGAATTTTTGTAATTGTAATGGTGTTAAGGAAACACAGTACCTAACTTGTCATTTACGTACAGTCGGGGTAAGAAAAGGTTCGTCATCTTAAAGTCGACATTTCATTTCAAAAGTTTTCTTAGTGCTTTAGTTTCGAAAGGTATTAAGAGTCTACTTGATAAAGGAATGAATTTGAAAACTGACGAAGGTTCTTTCACCCCGACTTTACATACTTCAATAATTAAAAGCGAATGTAGACTGGCAATCCAATTGATAGTTATACATTATAACGGGAATGCAATTGTGCTGCCGACCGTTTCGATAGAAAAAGGGTAAAGCTATACAATGCACACATAGGATATGTATATAGGATTTGTAGAACGGTATTATATAGTTAATAGAATTGAAGTTGTTGAATAATATATCTTTGCAGTCATAACAAACAATTAACGCCATCTAGCGAAGTTTAATAACATCAACAAAATGAAATATGATTTATTTAAGACTAAATGGTGCTCGCGACTTCGTCCGCGTTGAACGACGAAAGGTACCCTATGTCATTTCTCGTGTCCCAGACAACGTGTATGCAAAATTTCATGGTGATCGGTTTACTAGTTTTTACGTGAAAGAGTTACAAACATCCATACATCCATATATCCATACATCAAAACATACTTTCGCATTTATAATATTAGTACGAATAAATAAGTACAGATTTAGTAGTTCGTCATAATAATTTCTTATTGTTATTCCTTACTTTGTTATGAGGTTTATTCTGTGAAGTTGGAATTTTTGTTAAGTACGTTGATATGACATCGATGTGTATAGATTATTTTTCTATTGGTTGGACTGAATTTTATATCGAAATCTCTTCAAAAAGCTTCGCATAAAGCTTTCCTTCGCTACGAGTACACAATATGAACATAACTTAACATTTCAGGACAAAATACACATTAAATATTTTCGGTCAAAGGAAAATTTGGCGTTTTTCACGAGCTCACATATGTAGAATCTTTATAAAGCCATGAAAATGGAGTTTACTGGTTTTCCTCAAGGCGTCACACTTTCTCGTTTGAAGTATAATACATGAAAAAATAAGTACTTCTTTATTTTCCTAAATGGATTCAATTTGTGTCGGACCATTGATTTTTTCTCAATTATATCGAATTGATATTTACGATTATATTTACAAATTGTATACTTTGTTTGTACGAAATAAAGTAAATATTTTTTATCTTAATATATAAAAATTACGTGTCACTACTGAACCGATTTTGATCAAACTTTGTAACTATATGTAATTTGGTCCAACTTAAAAGATAGGATTGATTTTATTTTGAACCCGGGCGAAGCCGGGAGCGGGACACAAGTTCATTTTATATATCTAAAGGGCGTATAGACGGCGCGAGGAAACACAGTGGGTTTTTAGTGGGTAGAAGTCCCACATGGTCCCCCATGGTTTCCCCATGGTCGGTGGGAATCTGGTTCGCAGATTTTCCAACACAAAAAAAGAGCACACGAATATATTTATTAAAAACTTGACTTAAAATTGTTAAACAGTGAACACAAGTGTACACAAAAAGCATTTTTTATTTTTTCGTAACAAAGTAACCACTTTTTTGATAAACTTTGAGCGCTCTATTTCTGAATGACGTTGAGTAGAATAAATTATATTATTAGAAACTCTATTTCTGATATCTCGCATGGAAATAATATATCTTTGATCCGGTCATTTATAGTTTTTTTTTTTTTTTTACTATTTCACAAATAAACATAGCTTGAATAAATTTTTGTTATGTATTTGTAAAAATAATGTCATAAATAATAATGTTCATTTATGTGTATTCAAACTCGTAATCTCATTTAATTTTCAGTAGTGTTTCTGTACGGTTCAGACCGCTCATATTTTAGGCGCATATTTTATGTGCGGTATACCTTTAGAGAGGTACGTCAAAACGCTGCATTCATCCAAAAAGGTACCTTTAGAACGAAAACTTTAACACTGGCGTTTGAAGAATGCTAAAAAAATATTATGTTTCGCCAGACAATCACACACTTAGAATTTTAGGTTATAATTAAGTAAGTAAATATTAGTGTCTAAGTGTAACCTTCACACCTAGGGCAATACCAGTTATTACGCCCGCAGTGCATGTTGCCCATGAATGTCGACATTTCAAAATAATTTGTAAAAAATAAGTACTTATTTATTAAAGTTCTGCAAAGACAAAATATAAATGTAGGTATATTGATTTGATTGTTACTATTGAGAAATTAATTTTGTTAAGGGTACAGTTTAAATGAATACGGAACGTGAGAGATTCATCATCATCATCATCATCATCATCATCATCATCATCATTATCATCATCATCATCATCATCATCATCATCATCATCATCATCATCATCATCATCATCATCATTGTCGTCGTCGTCGTCGTCGTCAATGCTACTTCAATGTGAGAGATAATGGGATCTTTATTATGATACCCAAGGCTTTTTCTATACTAATATTATAAAGAGAGAAGACTTCTATGTTTGTAATTAATTAACTCAAAAACTACTGAACCAATTTTGAAAATTCTTTCACATATAGAAAGCTACATTATCAGCGAGTAACATAGGCTATATTTTATAAAGTTGGAAGCGGGTGAAGTCGTGTGCAACAGCTAGTATATTACAAAAACGGTGATAGATAGCAGGCTTGAGTGTAGGTGGCTATAGACGCCTTATTATTCAATTTTTTCGAAGTATTTGAGTACATTCAGTGAAGCGTTTATTAACGCAAGTGTTGATAAGCTATTAGTCCCTCTAGTGAGAAATTACAGGTATCCGTTAGGTGCTAACGAGAAAATATGGCCTAGTCAGTTCTAAACACCGCTGCGTATTTTCGCCAGCACAATGGCGTCTAATAAACAGAATTGTAAAGCAGGTTGCTAAAATTTGTATTCAAAATAGAACGCAATAAATTCACGGGCCATTTTAGAAATACATTATTATAAATGTAAACGATTTCATTTTTATGTGTTAAAAGTATGAAAATATAATTATATTTATGTAAATTACAGATTACTGTTGAAAATATATTTAAGTATAGGTTTTATTGATACAATCGTGTACGTTAATACCTTTATAATAAATTTTTAAACAATTAATTAGTCTACATAGAAAAAAAAGACGCACATTTCGCTTAATTATAAATCAGTAGAAAATTTACATATTATTTTCACAACGCTTGCCTAGGCTAGGAATATTTTTAAAAATTCCGTTCTATATTTAAAAAAAAAATTATGCTGAAAATTAAGTAGTAAATTATTGTTGAACTATCAAATATTCGCATTCTAGAGAAAAATAGCTCAAAAGAAGAAAAAGTTATTACATTTTTATTAAAAAAAGTTAGTTTTCATATAAATTAATTATAAATAATTTTTATCATGTGCCAGAAAATAGAATAGTATTTTTCGCAGCTTAATAACATAACAGCGATCTGTTAAAAAACAAGAAGTAGGTATATAAGAAATACGAATACAAATAGTTTCTAAATTAGAGATAAATTTGTACACTATCCAAGCTTTTTGACTGACTTTTTAATTTCTAGATCTAGAATCAAGATGTCCTAGATTTCTTATTATATATAAAAGCAATGAATGCTCTGGTTAAGACAAAAACATCAGTTCTGAATTTGCCTGGAACTCTTTTCTTCAAAATTGTAAAAATAAGGCTGCAGATTGTGACGTAAGAAATGAAGAGGTCGACATTACAAACAGAGGGTTTGTACAAAGCGAAGTGGCCGAATACAGCAAATAATAAAGCCTCCTCGAGTGGGCCTGAGCTATTTTTAATGAGTCATGAACGGGCATTCGTCTACTGACATCGCTTTTTATTTGGGACCATATTAATATGGACATAACCTTTTTAAGATTAATGTGTTCCCTAAAATTATAATTTTTATGGCCAAATCTAAGGAAAATATTGTTGTTTCAAACTTTTTGATTATTTCGTGGAGTATTATTTATATAGTGATTCCCAAACATACTAGTCTAGCGGTCTAATTGTTGATAAGTTGCTAAAAACACAAGCATATTTATAAGAGTTGTAAGTAGTCTATAAGGAGGAGATAGCTATTGGCTGTGGCATCTTTTAGTTCTTCACCGAAAAACAAACACACTCCACCTGTATTTCATGAAAATTGTCTGTATGGTGAAAAAAATATGGCTATTTACGAAATTCGTAAAAAAAAACTATTACCAAATTCCCTGTTGAGTTGATTTTACCCCTCTACAACAGGAACTTTTTAAAAATTCTCCCAATAAACCTGAAAAAGAAAAGGTGCCCTGAGGTTCTTTATAGAGCACAAGAATACTCCCAAAGGTTGATGGCGTTTTGTAATAATTTCAAAAGATAATCACTAACCAGTTTTAAAAGGTGGCATTTTGGTAGAATATGTATATTTTCCAATAAAAAAAATCAGAGTATATGCAGTTTAAGTGTATTAGTATACATTAAAAAGACGAGTCCTTACTATTCTAACGTTCAAAGCGAATTCTAAAGAATGTTCAGTTTTACGGCAGGCCGTACCGCTTCACAAGACGATGTTAATGATAACAATTTTTACATCTTTCTCTTTCCGCTTCTGGTTATGCGCAGTATTATTTTACAATGCAGTGGAGTAACTGCAATATCAATATTAAATAAACAATTTGTAAAATTCAGCTTGTTTTAAATACCCATTTCCACTTTACATATAAGTTTTCTTGTTAAACTCATAGCCGAGTGCTGACGGACTCACTCAAGGAAATACAACAGCACACACTGTAATTTCACGGTGTTTTTCTGAAAAGGGGTGGTTGCTGACGCCAGACGTGCTGCCAAATGATAGAGAAACGCAGTGTGCCTTGCCACTACTTTTAGATCAAGAGTAGAGCTAACTTTGAAAAGTTCATTTCCAAAATTGACTCTGCCAGGAATCTAATCGGGTAATCCTGGAACAGAACGTTAAAGATTCACTGTAACCACTCATCTAACAAGTCTTGTTATATGACTATATAGCAAATAGTAATTATATCCGAAATATAGCAATTGAAACTGTTCTATCCAATGTATAGAGCAATATCAAAAGTACTTGCGAAAACCGCAAGCAAAATAATTATTGCAAAAGTTTCATAAAATATAATAAATATACTATATTTCATTTCTACTGTGCACTGCAATGTTTTTTGGAAATTAACTTGAGTTTGTTCCTCTCTATTACGTCATGATAAATTGTTGGGTTTTGTTGATTGTTCTGTTGTTTTTGCAATTTAATTGTTCACCATAAATCGTAACATGTTTCTGGACAGATAGGTTATTACAAATGTCGGACGATTTGCCTTTAATAGGCGTATGAACGTCATTTACATGATTGGGGTTTCGTTCAGATTAAATTACTGTTTGGAATTGTCATTAAACGTACAGTAACTTGTTACATTGCGTTGACATTCCTGAAATTCTATTCTGCACTTCATAAATACACACAAGACTCAGGATGAAGATCAGAATTTGTCCTATCAGGTCATTTTGTCACTTGTTTGGACAACTTCTTGTACAGGATTTTCAGAATTTTGTAATGTAACTTATAATATAATTGGAATTATATATAATTGGATAATTATTACCATGGCGCTTACCAGCCAGCGTGTGATGTTTTGTGACTGTCCTTATTAGGAGATTTTAAAAACCAATCCCTTATAATCTTGTCACTTAATGCTATTTCTTAAATACAATTTTTAAAGTGAAAAATTATTTAGACGCGATGAGCACTTATAATAAGAGTATAAAGAAAAAACACTGAACTCGGCCGTCACGCTCTATGAGCGACACTCTTAGTGAATTTAATTGTATGAAATAAGCGCCATCTAGACGAATTAGTACGTACTTCGTGGTTTATACTAAGTTTAACTTCGTCAATAGTTTGAAAGTCATACTTGTAGTGGTAATATTCCACAGTTTTCACTTCTGACATACAATCCTAAGACTGACAGATTTTTTGCATAATCGACTTCTTTTTTTACATTTTTTTTTTGCATAAACAAACGCTTTGTGCGTCATAGTTGTTTAGAGTCCACGTAGGTACAATATTTCTGAATGTTAATTTTTATTATAATGGTAATAAGAAGATTTTTTTCCGTTAAGTCATTAGGCGCTTTTTTTATCTAATACCTACTTAGGTTCTATAAATCTTGATGGTGACGACCTTTTACCTGCAAAATGACACAAATCACCTTGTAGAAGAAATCAAAAATTCTAAATTAATTATTGTATTGTATTTTTTGTTAAGCAATTTTACATAACAAAATATAATAATATCTCGGTTTTCGCATAATTTCTCACTGAACTATGAGTTCTGCAATGCAATGTGTTAAATAAAAATATATTTACAAGGAACCGTATGAGAATTTAAAGGGACAAACGGTCATACCTCGTCAAGATATACGCGCAACACTTTACGCAAAATTAAAATTGGCCCAGGGCCAATATAATTTCATAGTTGCATTTTATTTATCGCCAGAGAACGGGGTGCAAAGTGCACATAGTTTTAAAGTCATCTCATTGTGTGGCTCTCGAACAAAATATTACACGGAACTGTACGTTATGGAACTTATTCGTACTTTGTTATATTAGAAGAGTTTACTTATGTAGTTCTGATCCCCCAACGTTTTTTTTTTTTATGAAAACCAGCGACTCGCCCCCGGCTTCGCGCGGATGCAACTTTCTGGGCAAATTTTCCTCTTCATTAACCTTCCTTCTTCCACTATCTAGTAGATCATTTTTTGTTCGTTTATCATTTTCTTGTGAAGGTCGGCAAACAGGCTGAGTGTCTACTCGATGGTAGATAGCAACCGTTGCCTATTAACACATGTAACAGCACAGTATGATAAAGAATAATGAATTATAAGAGTATAGGGAGATGTGCTCTGAAATACTTATTAACGGTAACACAACACAATGCGGTGGTCATTATATTCCACAGTGGCCTTCACAGTGGGGCTAGTTTTTGCTGCCTGTAGGGCTGCCTAACCTTAATTTATGACTGCGAAATTGCAATGTAGGCAACCCTACAGGCAGCCAAAAATTAAAATTCAGAAATATTAGACCTACGTGGACTCTAACCAACTATGTCGCACAAAGCGTTTGTTTATGCAAAAAAAAAATGCAAAAAAAAAAAGAAGTCGATTATGCAAAAAAATTTCGCAGCCACTAAACATAAATTACAAAAAATATGTTTAAGAAATAATATTTTAAAAAAATATTGATTACATCTCAATGCTTACAAACTATAACGAGCAACATTGGCCACTTTCCTAACTCACTGTAGATTCATATTGGATTTATGACTATCAAGGTCATAATACACAGCAAAGGGTTAACCTCTCCTGCGGTAGCGGCTTGAAACCGCTTCGCTTGAATATTCCAAATTGATTCGTATTCAATTTTAAAACACATTTTCAATCTCAATGTTCAAGTTAATATATTATTATAAAACGTTATTGGATATACAATAATACTTACTACTTATTATTATCAGGTACAATTTAACTGCACTTAAAACTGTTAAGTGACTGAAATATGTAAAGATGTTGGGTTGTATGTAACATTCAGAGAAAAACAGTTGAATCGATTTAGATGAAATGCGACACACAGATAGATCATATCAGGAATTATTTAAATTAATTTTCAGCTAAGTATTTATCTATACTAATATGATAAAGAGAAATATGTTTTTGTTTGTAATGAATAGACTCAAAACTACTGGAATTATTTTAAAAATTCTCTCACCAATAGAAAGCCACATTATCAGCGAGTAACATACGTTATCCATACTAGTCCATACTTCCATACTAATATTATAAATGTGAAAGTAATTCTGTCTGTCTGTTACCTTTTCACGCCTTAACTACTCAACCGATTGTCATGAAAGTACTGTCCCCGAGTGATTGTCTAAAAATATAAAATATTAGGCGCCAATGTCGCCTGGCTTCGCCACCGTCGTCACAGCGATAAAGCTATGTCAGTTGTGATTACTCACTCATATATTATTTCCTTTTTCAACGCGGATGAAGTCGCGGGCACCAGCTAGTCCGTACTTATAATATTATAAATGCGAAAGTACGAGTATGTTTGGATGTTTGGATGTTTGTAACTCTATACGCAAAAACTACTGAACCGATCACCATGAAATTTTGCATACACGTTGTCTGGGACACCAGAAAGGACATAGGGTACCTTTCATCGTTCAACGCGGACGAAGTTGCGGGCACCAGCTAGTACTTTATAAAGTTACGCGGTGGAAGTCGAGTGCAACAGCTAGTTTATTATATTTGACACAATGACTAGTGGTATCTAGTCAAGTCGACTTTGCTTTGCTGGAAACCTTCAGAGTTAATACAGACAGTGGAATTGGCATACAAACCCTAATCCTTACAAAGGTAATCTCGCATGAACCAAGGCATTATTCAAACCTGAATGCACTGGCTAAGAGTGTTATTGTGTTGGAAGTCGGCCAAGACTCAATGTTTCATTCCTAAATGGGCACGTGTATATCTTTTAGTGTATAACTGCGTCTTTAAAAAAGCAGGCGCGTGAATACGTTCAAACAAAACAGTTTCAAAATTACTAAAACTTCGATCAGCAGCAATGTTTGAGGAGTCGTTTGATAAAATAAACTCTACACTAGATAAAAAGAACCTTTTCATGCTTTAAAAGAAACATTCCAGTTTCCTTAAATATTATACCTAAATAAAAAGTCCCCCACTATGTCTGTCTATATGTCTGTATGTATGTTCGCGATGATTTCAAAAACTATACTGAACGGATTTTCATTGTGTTTTCACTAATGGAAAGAATGTTAAACGGGGATGGTTTTATTTATAACTAGCTAGTGCCCGCGACTTCGTCCGCGTTGAAAAATTAAAAAATAATTATATAAACAATATAACGCCTGACATCTTTGTTGCTATTACACTTTCGCCAGGCGTTAGTTTTTATTTTTATTTGAGATGTTCCCTTGGGAATACTACTTGGTTTTCTACCCTATATCCTTTCCTGTATCCCTTACAACGTGTTCCCTTAAGCGAAGTTTCATTATGATTGGTCGAGCAGTTAAAGTGTGAAAAGGTAACAGACAGACAGACAGACAGACAGAGTTACTTTTACATTTATAATATTAGTATGCATAGTATTTATTTTCAGAAAAAATTGCACCCGTGCGAGGGAGTTATGTAAATATTATAAGTGTTACTTATATAAATAACTAGCTGGTGCCCGCGACTTCGTCCGCGTTGAACGATGAAAGGTACCCTATGTCCTTTCCGGAGTCCCAGACAACGTGTATGCAAAATTTCATGGTGATCGGTTCAGTAGTTTTTGCGTGAAAGAGTCACAAACATCCATACATCCAAACATACTTTCGCATTTATAATATTAAGTACATATGTAAGGAGGATTCCACACTTCGGAATAATATTTGAGGATAATTCCATGAATTTTATTCTAAGCCAAGTCTAACTGATTACATTACCTGTAATAGGCTGGTAACATAATTCAAA
Source organism: Synanthedon myopaeformis (assembly GCA_944738685.1). NCBI lineage: Eukaryota > Metazoa > Arthropoda > Insecta > Lepidoptera > Sesiidae > Synanthedon > Synanthedon myopaeformis. The sequence goes on along the minus strand of OX122922.1, from coordinate 10,090,476 downwards.
TCAACAGAAATTACATGTAATGATAAGTAAAAAGATAAGAATATGTACAGTATGTAGTATAAATCCATTTTTAAATAATAATTAATCATCCATAGAAAAATATTTCATATTTTAACAGCACTTCTTGATCTCTGAGAGGTTCTACCTCTTTACCTGAATAACCATTTATTCAAATCATTTCGATATATTATAATATACTCTCAGATGATAATTAATTTTTTTATTATTATAAAGATGACAAAAATAATTTTACAATATTTACACACAAATATCTAAAGTGTAAAAAAAGGAAACAAAAAGTTATTCTATGTACAGTAAAAATAAATGAATAAGGGAAAAAAAATTTAAAGATCAATTAGAAATTTCAAAAAGCTTTCAAATTCAAAATAATTTATTTGCTGAATACATAAGTTGTAAATTTAAAAAGATATTGTCCACATATTTTGCTAAAAGAAAGAAAACAGAATTACATATTTGCGTAAATGAGAGTACCTACAATTAAGTTGCTAATTAAATAAATGTTCATATGTTTGTATAAAACACAACACCGCGCATGCTATTTTTCACTGTGGTCTTCTAAAGGGCTGGCTACTGTCGCCAGACGTGTATCCCAATTTATGACATCGAAACACTGTGCAATTACTAATTCATTCTCACTGATGCCAGTAAGCTATAGGTGTATAAAAATTAACTATGTAATAAAATTATCGTAGTGACATTTATCCACGGTGATGTCACACTAAACACCAAATTTTAACTCTTATTTGCTCAAAAATTAAAGAGATAAGATAATATGACAATGATGTCAGTCCTCATATGTTGTCATTACGTACAATTAGCCTTTTCCTGCGAATATATCCTTTTTCGAAGGCTTGGAATATATTTTTTTAAATTATTTCTTGGGAAAACTTAATTTTTTCTTATATAAAAGGCACGTTATGTCCTTTCCTGTATCTCTGACAACGTGTATGCATAATTTCATGGCGATTGAGTATTGAGTAATTAAGGCGTGAGACCATAACAAGCAAACAAACAAAAAAACAAACAAGTTCTTGTATTATATCTTGTATAGTATATAATTATTAATATTAATTGGAGAATCACCATAATATATATTTTTTAATAACATATTAGTTATAAATATAAATTATATACAAATTAATATATACAAAACTTAAAAACTAACTAATTATTTTCAAAAAAATACTTATAAATAATTTAGATCTATTAAGCCTTTGGTAGACGGAAAAGTGGCCAGAATGCTGGCGGCATTGCCCCGTTGGATGCATATGCTTATCTTTTGGGCAAAGTAAGAGCCAGCATTCTGGTCACCTGACGCCTCTACCAACCGTTTAGCCAGGTCCTTGTAGAGTTCATGAGCGGCTGGCCCCCACGGACCCATGGTTTCTACCGCAAGCGGCACAAACATGTAACCATTATCTAAGTTTACATATTTGCGCCGCTTGAGATTTTCGGCTTTATAAGCGGCAGCACCAGCCTGTGACGTGGTTTCTGGAAGATGAGAAGGGGCCAGGGTGTCTACACATGTGGCATCCCATACCAGGGGTCTTCCCAGCTTCCAGGGAATAAGGGTCATGCCGTCAGGTCTCTTGCCGTCGTCTCTCATTAGTCCGTTGGGTTCTAAAACTGATGGGACGGCGGCACTAACAAACGCCCGACGGATGATATCGTTCAGACTGGCGTGTCGCGGTATGCGTCCTGCGCTCTTGATACAGGATAATCCGTGGTGGCCGAACCGATCTACTGATTCTCCACAATTACAGTGGTGAGAAACTGTACAAGGAGCGCCAACTCGTAGGGATGCTGCCAATCTAAAAGTATTATTGTCTAAAAGATTGCCAATGTTACGTGACGGTAAAGCATGTAGCCAGAGGCCTGATTCCCATCGCGCTACGGCAAGTAGACGAGCACGCTCTGTATTGGAACTTGATGAATTTATTAGGTTGTTAAATTCCAAAATACAGAGAGGATCGTCCCATTGCCTTTGACGAATAGGGGATTTGGGCAGAGAATTTGTCGAACAGACTCTTTTCCAACTTTCTGTAGCTTCTATAAAATGGCATATTTGGCAATTAGGAAATGATTGAGCTAAAATAGAGTGTACCAATTTAGAAGTGCTGTATACAGAAGAACAGAAAGCTGGTAATGAAACACTAGAAATTTTGCGAATGCCGAGGCCACCTAATTTTATAGGCAAAGAGGCCTGGCGCCAAGTACGGTCATCAAAAGGTGTGTTTAGTATGGAGATGAGTGTATCTCTTATAATGTTGTCCAGTTTTTGTGTAAGAAAGGGATGATTCCAAAGCTGACAACAAACAAGTTCTTTAGTTTTATTATGCTTAGGATACATGACGACACTGAGACTCGATATAATAGTGTCGATTGCGTCCACACAGTAAGCAATTTTTTGTGTCGAAATTGGTGTATACATCTAGTGTTCCGGTTCAAGTGTATTGGCTGTCTACACGACACTTGTGTCTCTACGGCTGCAACATGGACACTGACACTACATCTGCAACTAAGTGTCACGGCAGTGGACACACACAGACAGTCGAAGTATACACTAAGTGTCTAGTGTCAAGTGTCGTCGTGTATCTGGGCCATTATACTGGTATAGATAATATGGAATGTGTTGAATAAATAAAACTAAATGAAAAATTCGAAATATGAAAGCTGTCTTATGTAAAACTAACTAACTTCAAATTATACTATTTATTAATTGAAACTATTTTTTCAATAATATCCAGTCTTAACTCGTATTTTTCTTATTATTTGATTATTTACTTCTCTTTCGCTCTCATTGAAATGGATGCATGATCTAAAGAAAGTGTAGATTTTTAAAGAAAAATTTTAATTAACCATTAATAAGAAATATGATACGTATGAAGTACGTTATGCGTCGCTAAGCAACAATTCACATCGATCCATCCTACAGTAGCAATAAATGAACGAATCCTTTTGATATTATATCCAGTTTTTGAAACACCCTGTAAAACCAAAGGATTTATGGTATGTATTTATAGACACGTATTTATAGACACGTATATTTGGCGTACTGTAATGCCAAGAATCAATTTGTTATTGAGTTGTCAATATGGCTTGACTACACATTTAATATCATTTGGTTATATTATTTAGAAATTGTTTTATTTATTTTTTTACTTCATACCCAAAATACTTATGTTCTTTTGCATATAAAAATATATCATACATTCATAAAAACCTGCTGAATATTCGAATTCTGAACTCGCTGGGTGAGGGCTTTGAAAGGATGGATTCGCTGGATTTCCTCAGAGAATTGCGGTTCTTACCTTATACGACATTTTATAGAAGTATGTATCTCTCAGACTTCTTCTTTAAGTACTTTTATTGCCAGTGCGAATTTTGTGTGAGCTTAAGGAAATGTTAGCTTAATATCAAACCATTTAGCATTTCCTTCACATGCCTTACATACTTATGTAAGGCATGTAAGCCAAGCTTATCACCAACGAATCATCACCGCTAATGTAAATGAGTTTTTGTCTGTCTTTCCGGCAGTCAAACATCCATCCTCACAAACTTTAGCATTTATAATATAAGTAGGATAAGGGAGAATCCCTTGGGCTCAGCAATGGTTCATAAAATTATTTAAGTAAAGAGATAAGTACCTACATATTGAAATTGGTTAGAAGGGATATGGTTCTGAAATCGTAACGTGTTCAAAACAGGTTGAGCAAACGACGATAATTAGCAGATAAATAATAATTAATGACTACTATTATCAAGATTGTACTAATGAAGAGCGAAAAAGAAATATTTAAAAATATTATAAAAATCCTAAAGAATTTCCAGTCTTCATTGGGTTTTCGAACTCAAATGACGAATAAGCAGAAGAGTGAGTTTCTTGTTTACGCTTTATTTATTTTTAAATTTTAAATTATGTCTAAAAGTCTTATCGAAATTTTCATTTAAGCCGAAACTTGTGTTGGTTTTAATTAGTACTTGTATTTTAAGAGTGTGGCCCTTGTATTTTAAGGCCTTATTTTTGTTCATTCGTGTATTACACTTTGTATTAATGTGACGTCATGCTTTAATGTAAGTAAATATGGGTACTACGAGTATGTCAAATGAACCATGAGTATTAATAACATATACTTAACTTAATTCAAATGTTATATAGAATTCATATATAGAAAAACAAAATTGGACTCTACACGACTGCGTAGACACTGACTCCTTCCCTTCCCAGTGCCATAGCTAAAGTTGGTAGGTGCCGCAGCAGAGAACGCTTGATCAATTCCTTGATTGATAAAACTAGCGATGATGGACTGGGAAATACCTCTTTCAGCGATTAACCTAAGTAGGTATAGGAATTAACACAGTTAGCGTATTGGGTTGCCACTTGCCCTTGCCTCCTGTAATTTTAATCCCGCCAAGTGTTACTTGACTTAGGTGATGATGACTTTATTTAATGCCCGCCTCGTTGGAGTCCTTGTGATAATAAAAAAATTAAAAAATAATAATTGTATTTTAAATATTTTAATATATAGGTAGGTACTAGGTATATAAAGTCTTATGTTAAGTTTTATTAAAAATAATATTAAGCATTAATATTTTCCGAGTTTCTTCACTACATTAGATAACATACATTACTCGTACATTAGATATAACGAGTCATTCGGCGTATATTTTAGAAAAGGTCATTCAGATGTTTCCTATCATTATGTGCCTTTCATTTAATATTCGATAGGTTACTGAAGAAAAAAAAATTTTTTTTTAAATTGATGATGTCATAATTGGAAATGTACCAGGTGTCGGATATCCACGTAAGTCTTACTAAGACCTACTAAAATTTCCTAAAAAATAAAACTATTCTCAAACTTTCTGACAGGGCTGCAGTCAAGTTGTGGATCATTATGTTCCCAGGCTCTGATCTACAAAACGAACAGGAGCTTCAGACCCAATGAAGCTTTCGGTCACTACCACTTACAAATTATGAGGATGTTCAAAAAGTTCTTAGAATAGCTATAAAAATATGAGACAAACCCAGACAAGCTTTCTGTCACTTCTTTACGAATACAATAAATCTAATATTCTGTTCAATCAATATAAAATCAACGTGAAGCAATTATTTACATAGTTAAATACCGCTCAGTGAATCGAGGCCGTTACTCTCATTGGCACAATGCTCACGATTCTGTATTTAGAGCAATTGACGCCTCTATATTACACAATCAGAGCTTAGGTCAATTTCATTGCGTTACTTCTTACTGTTAGGGCCTCTTTCACCATGTGTCAAGTAGGCTAAAGTCACCGGTAATGATGGAGATGATACACCTTTGTTTGTACGGTAAAAGTCCCAAACATTAAAAAGAAAATAATAAAAAAAAAATCGCCTATCGAAGGATGCAATAAACCGAGTGCATAATTTAATAAAACATAAAAAATTATTTCTAAAAGTAATCAACACTTTACTTGTAGTTGGTGAGAGGTTTTCTCTTTTCAAAAATCGAACACCATGCTCCTCTTTCAATCGAGTTTATCTCGTTAGTGTTGCAACTTGTCGAAATATTACTAAATCCCGTCCCGCGTTAGGGGACTTCCCCTTATTTATTTTTTAAATTCTTATCATATCTAATAATGGGTAATTTTATTCATGTTAGTGTGGAGTGCGCTTTGTTATTATCTGTTAAGGTCAATTGGATGGTTATCTTTCATCATTATTGTTTTTGACGTACCTACTAGGAATGTATGAGGACTGTGTGTATGAGTTTCACGAACACGAGATAAAACACATTATTTTTTTCTGCATGCCCATATGAATTTATTATTACCATTTATATAAATAAAACTGTTACTTATTTTGTAAAGTGGTCATTTGCAATTTATTTGACATTTAGTTTAGAGTTAAATAAGTTAACAAAAAACATAATTATATTAATATATTTTCATCATATAATATTTTTTAAACATTAATTCCTACAAAGATAAATTTAAAAAAAACTCATTTATATAATTATAATCTATACATATAAAATATAATTATAAAGTTTGACATAGAAAAATAAAGTCATGGCATACCTACTAACATTAAAGCACTCGATAAATATAAATGAGACATCTATACATATAATTAAATTGTAATCAGCAACAACAACAATATTGTATACGTTGTACTTAACGAGGTCAAAAAATAGTTTTTAGAATTTTTGTCTGTGTGTCTGTGCACACTAATCTCAGAAACGGCCTAACGGATTTAGATTAAATTTGGTACACAAATAGTTTATTATCTGGATTAACATATAGGATATTATTTATTCTGAAAAAATGTTAGATTCCTGTGGGATTTTCAAAAAACGAACTACAGCGGACACGAAGTCGCAGGGACCAGATATTTCATACTTCCTATATAATATAGAAATGGAAAGGTTTATTGTATAACTATTTTACTAGTAGGTATTGAATCCTTTGGCGCATTTTTTTATATTAAGTTTTTAAAGTGAAAACTTCTTTAGTCGCGTTGGGCGTTTTTGAGATGGGAAAAAACCATCGAACTGTTACCGTAACCGTGTAATCAACACCTCTGTATATTTTCAGATATTGCGCCATCTACACAATATCACTAAAACTAGAATATGTTACGTAACAATACATCCTTGCGAAAACTAATTGAATTGAAATAATACATCAATGCGAACAGAGGTGGCGCTGCTATTAACTTTTAAAAAAGAACAATTTTTTGAGATGGAGAAAATACAATTGAACTGGCGACACTGTTACCGTATCGACATCTCTGTATATAAGTATGTGCTTTCCTGACGATTCAAAAAATACACATGTAATTTTTTTGAATCGTTTTTGGTTTTCACTTCTGTCGGCATTCCCTTTCGGAGTGCCACTGTTTTTTTTTTTTTCGATATACTACAGTGAACAATAAATTATTATATTAACACATGAGTCAATACTTTCCAAGTAATTTTAGCTACCACCAAGTGGATATATTATATTTATAAGAGGGCAACCCTGTTTGTCATACCCTATTTTGATCAGTTTCCCGCCAAATCAGTCGAGTGGCGCCGCGAACGCTGCCGTCCGCGCTTCTTCTTCGTTACGTTAATTCACGATGGATATTAACTATCATTCCCCAGTTCTAATTTCAAAATAGTGCTCAAATTCAACTGTCATTGAGAGTTTTAATAAGCATTAATTGCCAGTGTTCATGTTGTGTCTTGTTACTTTAAATGTTTATTTAAAATGCATTGAATGGATACTATAATTACATGTAAGTTCATTATTTTTAAATTTTATTTTCAAGAAAATTAAAAAAAAATTAATAAAAATGTTGTTTTAATTGTTGTATTAAATGCTAAATTATTATAATTTTTTTTGAAAGTGGACATATCTACTAATAGAAGCCTATCGTGATATGAGAATATTTTTTTTAATTATGAAAATATATATGTATGCTAAATATTTATTTAAATATAAATAACAACAGTCTGTGTTCTGCAACATAACTTCAATTTGTCTCTAATTACATTTACCATTATTTCAGTTAGTTGAAGCTTATTATTGTATGTGGAGTATGTTTCTTTTTTATAACTTTTTAAATTAAAAAAAAAACATTAAAAAGTATTGATGTTCTTTAAATTGAATTTTAAATTTATATACAAATTTGCCATACATATTTCATGTAAAAATATTTTTCCAGATTAAAATTTTTAAAATTATGGGTTTTTTATAGAACTGTCAGCGTTACTCATTTCGACATAATCATAAGTATCAAATTTAGCTGTTTGCGTAGTATTTTATTCTAAAAGAAATAAACCAGAAATTTTCACCACAATAAAATTTATTTTTGTTCCTAACGTTTGCTCGTAACTATATTGTAGATCAATAGCAATTGATCTTTGATCTTTGAACAAAGATCAAGTTTAAATTTACATATTATGTAAACAACTAAGTATAAAATGTAGATCAACAAAATTATTTATTTATAATAATAATATAATAATTTTAAAAAGTTTCTTATTTATTAAACTCTTTCGAGGATATTTCGGTTTCAGCACATATTATTTAGTCCCTATTTCTAAGTACACACTTTGAAGAGATTTGTTGGGTTATAAATAGTCCATCACAAATTCCCACTTATTACCCACTTCTGGCTTTGCTTGGATGCAATTTTCTGCAAATTATACACACAAAGTCACATAGATTTTAGTGGAGAAACAGACAGACGACTTTTTTATTGTATAAGATGTATACATCTTATACAATATAGTCACTTATGATTAGTCACTTATGACTTTTTTATCATAAGTGACTAATATTATATCTGTATATTAGAGATTATGTATAAATATTATATTGAAAAATTAAGAATTTAATTGAACGATTTTGAACATTATGTTTTATTGGTTCTAGATTTTTATATTTATTAAATAAGTTACAGCAACGTTACAATAATATCTTGTCTATAATTATAAATAAGTCTTGTATAGTTATGTAAACATGTGGTTCATTCGCCCCTACATAGTTTCAATTGATAAAATTAGATACGTTTGTCTGTTTATAAAATACTTATAAATGAACGTACAATAGAGAAGGACGTTTCAATAAAGATGCCAATTAATAAACACTCCTTTATATTATAACTAGCTGGTGCCCGCAACTTCGTCAGCCATTAAAATTTAAAAATATAAAAGATTGCTATAATATAAAAGATGCTCCTTGTTTCTATAACACTTTGGCCAGGCATTAGTTTTTTATTTTATTTTAGATGATTCCTCAGGAACTTTACTTGTACAGTACAGTACAGGATGAAAGGTGTCCTTTCTTGAATCCCTGACAACGTGTATGCAAAATTTCATGATGATTGGTTTAGTAGTTAAGGCGTGAAAAGGTAACAGACAGACAGAATTACTTTTACATTTATAATATTATAGTACGGATAAGATCCGAACTAGAAACGACTTCTGAATCTGTATTATAATCAGAATATTCTGTAATTTACTTGAGGCTTTACTAAAAAGGAAGTGATTTCAATATGTTTTCGTAATAATACTATTTGCAATTAAAAACGTAATCAGCATATAATTAGATGGTAATAAGCTACGATCTGCTCTTGCTATTTACTTATACCGTACAAGGAAACATTTAATGCCTTCGCAACACAGATTATGAGTGATAATCAAACGGAATTAAGATAATGCAAGTTACAGACTATATGATAACCGATTTTGAACACTTATCTAAGTCTGATATTGCGTTGATCTTGTTTAAATAAAATTATAAAACAATTTAGCGATGTCATTGAAAAAGCAAACTTTTTATATAGATGCGATATTCAAGCCGACGTTAAATTAATTTTTTCTTAAGGTCAAATTAACGGCCTATTGTGTGGTATGTGGCTACCGTTGCCTATATATATACATTTAACAGCACAGTATGACAAAGAATAAGGGATTATGAGAGGATAGGGAACCTTTAAATCTTAAAGTGGGTATCCAATAGCCACTATGTTCGCGCACCAATCGTGCTCCACGCATCTGTAACTGCTCCGCTCCTACGTCCACGCATTTGAGTGCACCAATGCGAGTGCTCCACTCGGTGGCGGTTTTTTGCGAACACAAAGCGGAGCGCAGTGTCTTTGTGGACGTGTCGCGCATCACGATCGACGCTTAGTGAACGCGCACGAATCGTGCTTCACGCATCTGTAACTGCTCCGCTCCTACGTCCACGCATTTGAGTGCACCAATGCGAGTGCTCCACTCGGTGGCGGTTTTTTGCGAACACAAAGCGGAGCGCAGTGTCTTTGTGGACGTGTCGCGCATCACGATCGACGCTTAGTGAACGCGCACGAATCGTGCTTCACGCATCTGTAACTGCTCCGCTCCTACGTCCACGCATTTGAGTGCACCAATGCGAGTGCTCCACTCGGTGGCGGTTTTTTGCGAACACAAAGCGGAGCGCAGTGTCTTTGTGGACGTGTCGCGCATCACGATCGACGCTTAGTGAACGCGCACGAATCGTGCTTCACGCATCTGTAACTGCTCCGCTCCTACGTCCACGCATTTGAGTGCACCAATGCGAGTGCTCCACTCGGTGGCGGTTTTTTGCGAACACAAAGCGGAGCGCAGTGTCTTTGTGGACGTGTCGCGCATCACGATCGACGCTTAGTGAACGCGCACGAATCGTGCTTCACGCATCTGTAACTGCTCCGCTCCTACGTCCACGCATTTGAGTGCACCAATGCGAGTGCTCCACTCGGTGGCGGTTTTTTGCGAACACAAAGCGGAGCGCAGTGTCTTTGTGGACGTGTCGCGCATCACGATCGACGCTTAGTGAACGCGCACGAATCGTGCTTCACGCATCTGTAACTGCTCCGCTCCTACGTCCACGCATTTGAGTGCACCAATGCGAGTGCTCCACTCGGTGGCGGTTTTTTGCGAACACAAAGCGGAGCGCAGTGTCTTTGTGGACGTGTCGCGCATCACGATCGACGCTTAGTGAACGCGCACGAATCGTGCTTCACGCATCTGTAACTGCTCCGCTCCTACGTCCACGCATTTGAGTGCACCAATGCGAGTGCTCCACTCGGTGGCGGTTTTTTGCGAACACAAAGCGGAGCGCAGTGTCTTTGTGGACGTGTCGCGCATCACGATCGACGCTTAGTGAACGCACACGAATCGTGCTTCACGCATCTGTAACTGCTCCGCTCCTACGTTCACGCATTTGAGTGCACCAATGCGAGTGCTCCACTCGGTGGCGGTTCTTTGCGAACACAAAGCGAAGCGCAGTGTCTTCGTGGACGTGTCGCGCATCACGATCGGCGCTTAGTGAACGCGCACCAATCGTGCTCCACGCATCTGTAACTGCTCCGCTCCTACGTTCACGCACTTGCGTGCATCAATGCGATTGCTCCACTCGGTGGCGGTTTTTTGCGAACACAAAGCGGAGCGCAGTGTCTTTGTGGACGTGTCGCGCATCACGATCGACGCTTAGTGAACGCGCACGAATCGTGCTTCACGCATCTGTAACTGCTCCGCTCCTACGTCCACGCATTTGAGTGCACCAATGCGAGTGCTCCACTCGGTGGCGGTTTTTTGCGAACACAAAGCGGAGCGCAGTGTCTTTGTGGACGTGTCGCGCATCACGATCGACGCTTAGTGAACGCACACGAATCGTGCTTCACGCATCTGTAACTGCTCCGCTCCTACGTTCACGCATTTGAGTGCACCAATGCGAGTGCTCCACTCGGTGGCGGTTCTTTGCGAACACAAAGCGAAGCGCAGTGTCTTCGTGGACGTGTCGCGCATCACGATCGGCGCTTAGTGAACGCGCACCAATCGTGCTCCACGCATCTGTAACTGCTCCGCTCCTACGTTCACGCACTTGCGTGCATCAATGCGATTGCTCCACTCGGTGGCGGTTTTTTGCGAACACAAAGCGGAGCGCAGTGTCTTTGTGGACGTGTCGTGCATCACGATCGACGCTTAGTGAACGCACACCAATCATAATAGAGTTGAGAGTGGTCAGAGTCTTTTCTTTGTATTGCTAGTCCAACCAAATTGTACAAATATTCAAAATTAGATGAAGACATTCGCATGAAATTGTTATAATATCCACTTATTTTTAAGATTTGAGATCTAGTAACAATGTACATATATTATTACATCTTTTCTCATATAGATTAGATTCCCAAAACCGGTGGAGGCCTTTTATAATCGTGAAGTAAATAATCAATTGAAATATATGCAGCACTAGCAACATATCAATTGTCACAAAAAAATTCTATAAGCCAAATTAACAAAAAGTGGTTAATGTAAGCCGCCTAATAGATTGTGTAAATGTTAATTGCGTATGTAATAGAATATTAAACAAACAAAACCTACTAAATAAAAAAAGAAACAATAGCACAATAACACGAAGTCTCCTTGGCATAGCATGAAAGGTCAGAAGTGTCACAGAAACAGTAACAAGGACATTTTGTCGTGATTAAAGCGAGTTTGTAGTTTTTTTTAAATAACTATATTTTACTCAGATTTATGTGTAGATGCATATTTAAATACTGTCTTATAACGCATATTGCAAGAAATTGTTAACACTACAAACTAAAAGATATTGAACCTTTTACGAATTTTTTTTTTTCGTTTCATCATAGTCACAATTGTTAAGCTATTTTCTGACTATCGCTTTACAACTAAGTAAAGGAAGGGGATATATTAATAGGATAGAATTAGCTTGTTGTAAAAGTATCCTCCAAAAAAAAAGTAGGATCTATATGAGATTTCCTGGTTCAATAATTGTCTATCTAGGCCTATCTAAGCCAATCTAAGGCTTCATTTGTGACTATTACATCTACTAATTTTAAGACCATCGTGAAATAAATGTGTTATGTTATGTTTCGGTGAGTAATTTTCCTATATATAGCCTTTTTAAATCACTTATCGTAATCCCTCTAAAATCCCTCGCTCTTGCAGCACTTGTGTGTATAATTTTAATAGCTTATTTTTTTATAGCCTATTTTAATAGCTTGTGTTATTAAAATAGGTAGTCACCTATTATAAAATGAACTGTCAGCCTGTCTGACGATTTTTACAAAAAAAAGTCTATTGTTCCTTAAGTATGGTACTTACTGTTTCCTTAATATGTCAATGTTAAAAGTCAAATTAGCAATCACATTGTGAGCGTCGCAGATGTCATTTTACAACACTCCCGCGACCCTGCCTTCGCAATTTGCAATTTGCGAATTTCCCAAGATAAAAACTCACTTTTTGAGCGGCGATTTTTCATAAAATTTTCAGAGTAATAATTGTAGATTAGGAATTTTCATAAAGTTTTGTGTTAAAAATAAAATAAAAGGCAGTAAAATGCGGTTAAAATGTTACAATAATGATTACAGTGGGACTTGTACACTACGTAACCCCACTAGGTAAAGCAAACCATAAAGTTAACCGTCAGTTAAATATTAAATGTTTTACGCCTTTAGTATAAAGCCAATTACAAAAAAAAACGGAATTGTAAAAAAAGAATAATTTTTTTGTACCCTTTGGGGTTAGTTTATAATTTTTTTATAAAAATAAAATAAAAATTGCGCCAATGACATCAATAAGTTAAAATCATTTTAATGATTATAAATAACATTAGATACCATGTGTGAAATTAATCATATTAATAATAAAAATCGCATTCTAATGTAAATTATGCTTGAAGGCCATTTTTTGATCATACAATAGAATAATGAATAATAAAAAATATATGTACGAATATATCAGTTCATAAACTCCGCCACATAATTATTAAAACTTTTGAATTTAGAATGCTGGCCACAAAAATTTTGAATTTCATTGATATTTTGATATTATAATAACTAAAATATTTTATTAAAAGGAGTCCCTTTAATTATATTATATTTTTTAAGGTGTTCAGTTTTAGGTTCATTGTTCTAGTATATATATTTTTTTTATTTCTATATAAATTAAGATTATTCACAAATTATATGATTTTGATATTTAATTTAAAAAAATAAATAAATAAATAAAGTGCATCTATATAAGGTACAACAGACTTCCATGCCTAGTGTGTTTTATTTCATGGACATTAAACTTGATGTATAATATAATGTTTCTGTTAAAATAAATAAAAAAACAATTTATTTTTAAATATGGAGTGGACGTTTAAAGAAGACCGAGTTGCGGTTATCGCGCTACATCGGTGCGGTTACGTTTAATTACGGTTTATAATGACTTCATTGATTATTTTGTTAATGGTGCAAAGGTTAAGATACGAATATTTTCGAGTTGACTGAAAACAATAGGAAATATTAATAGTGTCATTTGTCACTTGACAATCGTTACAGGCAGACGTAAGCGAACGTGGTTATAACAGTTACAGTTTTACCAACTTTAGTAAACTTAGTAGTACTATTCGGTCTTGAAATAGTAGGAAATAAAACGTTCGATATTATTGAAAATAAATTTTAGTGATAATAAAGTTAATGAACTTTAGTGATAACGAAGAAACATTTAATTAACAAGTTTGATGATTATTGAAACTATTTTTATTGAAAAAAATTACCAAAACCTTGTTGTGAATTGGTGTCATACATGTTTTTAATGTTAAGATCGACAGACATGCAGACGGTCCACTTGATGGTAGGTGGCTACCATATAACTAACTAGCTGGTGCCCGCGACTTCGTCCGTGTTGAACGATGAAAGGTACCCTATGTCCTTTCTGGTGTCCCAGACATCGTGTATACAAAATTTCATGGTGATTGGTTCAGTAGTTTTTGTGTGAAAGAGTTACAAACATCCATATATCCAAACATACTTTCGCATTTATAATATTAGTACGGATTTTGCATAGATATTGCATATTAATATAAAGTAATCGATATAGAATGTTTTTTTATAATTCAGTCGTTATTCTAGGAAACAAAAATATATTTACATAAAAAAAAACCAACAATGAAATAAATTTGACCTTCCGTTTTTATAAACAATTTTAAATACAATTTGAAAGACTAATGGCAACAGCTTAAATTAAACTATTCTTGAATTCGTTTGAATACATGAATATTTAATACTCTTTTTATAGCGAAATGTTACCATATGTATAGTACTGACTATAGGTCTGAGTATAAACTACAAATTTATTTCATATAAAATCCAAATTCTATACTGAATTTCGATTAAATTGAACAAAAAGTTTAATGAGAAAAACGTTTATTTTGTCTCGAATGAAGATACTCAAATATAAATTTCGTGCTAATATATTCAACAAATTAGTATTAATTTAGTTTTGACTAAATCAATGTGTAGGTAAGTTTACAAGACAACTTATAAGGCTTTTCATAAAGCTTTATTCTATTGCTGAGGACGGCGGGAAAACTAACAGGACACTTTATGGCGCCTTAAGTCACAAGGAACAACACGAGAAATTGAAATATGCTGCGGCCTTTGTGAAAAATTCATTTTCAGCTTCCTTGAAGAACACATGTTATAATATAATGTGCCATAAGTTCCTGCTCTGTTTATTTTAAAGTTC
The DNA here is from genome assembly GCA_944738685.1 of Synanthedon myopaeformis. Classification (NCBI taxonomy): domain Eukaryota; kingdom Metazoa; phylum Arthropoda; class Insecta; order Lepidoptera; family Sesiidae; genus Synanthedon; species Synanthedon myopaeformis. The sequence continues at coordinate 10,075,426 of OX122922.1, read as the reverse complement.
AATGAAATGTGCTTTAGACCCTAAATATAACTTGAAAACTTATTTTATAGTTTGCTTAAATATTTTGTTTCAGGTAACGAGTGAATTGTATATTTGAAATGAAAGAAGACCATCAAAATGGTTGAGATCAGTAAACACTTATTTGAAAAAACGTGTGCAGATATATGCTGCAGCAAAATTGTACACCCATGGCAAGAAGGGTGTTGGTCTTCTATGTTGGCTACATACGGGCATTCCTTAGTGGGCAGTGCTAAGTTCTATTCAGTTATTTATTTAGTAAGTATTCCACATTTTGTAGGGAAAGTCGACAGGCAGGCTGACAGTCCACTCAGTAATAGGTGTCTATTGCCTGCTATAAAAAAAGTCTGATGGAATGCAAGTTCGCTGCCGTATACTACTGGTGTTTAATGTCTTCCTAGACGCCAGTGGTCACCTACTATTAAGTTTACCATCAGCCTGCCTGTTACCGTCAACTGTACAATGCCATGGCGGAAAATTTAAAATTTAAAACAGTAACTTTATGTCGACTATCGACTTTTCTCTACGATAATATATTAATAATTATTATTACAAGTGTATAATATAATAATAATAATTTTTGCGACTCTAGAAATTGTTTTATACAATAATTTTTTTGAGAATTTTTTTATCAATAATAATTATATTAGTTAACTATTTTACATGCACTACTTTAAATCTATAATACAAACTAAAAATAAGCTTATTTAAAATAAAATCTAATCCTAAGTTAATATACATATATTTAAACATTATATAATATAAAGATTCATAATAATTATATACTTAATCTGGTCCAGTATTTTTTTTTTAGAAAAAAAAATTTTCTTGGTGGTAATTAAATTGCAATATAGCAACATTTCTATGCTTGTAAACTTCAGGTGCAAATACTGATGCGTGGTAAGAGGATTTTAAAAAGAGAAGAGTTAATCAAAATGGGAGAATATTACATGCGTTCTACATTGCTTGGGGCGGGTGTAAGTGGTGGATGTGCAGTTTTAGGCTGTTTGTTCAGGTAAGGTACGTGAATTTACAATTTATTTTACTCCATCAACAATAAGTTTTTTTTGTTTTAATGATGGCGTAAAACCCGTCACACACGTAACTATAATATATATTATAGCAAGGCATATTACGATATATTATACAAATATTGGAGTGACCACACACGCAGCTATAATATATATTTCTATGACGTCACCAACGTATACCGTAATATATATTATAGCACGGTATATTAATATATATTATAGCTACATTTGTGACGGGCTTTATGGGAAGAGCACCTACTTGGCTACATGACGGCTATTTAATATAATAATATATCTTCACACATTCCACACAGCACCATCTAGTTCCATAGTAAGCAACTAATGCTTGTATTATGGATATAATACATAGATTACTTTTTTTTTTGTAAATACATACATATTATAAATAAAAAACATCCATGACTCAGGTACAAAAATGTAAATGTTAACACATAAACAGTTGCCCCTAGCGGGATTCGAACCCGCGACCGTTTGGTTAACAGCTAGGGTTACTAGCCACTAGACCAAACGTGTCGTTTATGTGTATAACCCATGTGTAACCACTTTCACCATGAGAAACAGAAAGGTTCTTCCGTTCCATGACTTCGACTCACCCATACTGCCTTATGTTTTTTACCTACCTATGTTAATTTGCTAGTTATAATGGAACAGCTATAGCCTTAGCTATAAGTAGGTGGTCATATCACCTCACTTCGTTAGAGGCTAATAAAAGGGACTTCCCAGTTTAATAACTAAAATAGGCAGAGTACATTGGCACTACTAGATTTTGTTCCCAATCTTCTTTTATTGAAGAAACTTCTTTGTATTCAAGAAGTTGTGTTCTTTGATTTTTTTTATCTCCAGGTACATGAATGGAGGCAAATTTTCATATCACAGCTACGTGTTTCTTCCGAGTGTACTGACTGGTCTATTTATATATCTTGAACCGCCCAGTAGACGAGGGCTGATCATAAATCTATTTTCTAATATGGTACGTATGAGCTTACTTTTAAAATACATTTTACATTGTTATGACAGTATTTAGTACATTCCACAATTTTTATTTTTATTTTTTTTATTTATTTATTTAGATTACATACAGCCATAAATTTAAAAAATATATATATTATAGATTATATACAAATAGGCCTAAAGAATCATATAATATGAGAGAGTTCATGTAAGAATTTATTAAAATGAACTATAATTAGGTACATATTCGTTATGATGTTGGGTCTGATGATCGTAGAATCGAATGTACTTAATATAATTTTTTTTTTTTTCTAATTTTTTTAAAGAACTTTTACTATTTTTATTATTGTTAATTTTTTTAGTAATTTTTTTATGGCATATATATTTTAAAATTAACTTTGTCACACTTTATATTTGGGTATTATGAAAATAACAGTTACTTTAATGCTCTTAACTATAGTTCATCTATAGTTTTCTAGAATGGACATTGATAAATGTTTTAATCAATGGTGTTAAGGGCTTAGCAATTTTAAAGATAGTTAATCCTATTATTATAAGCATTTCTGTTATAGCATTCCTAATTATGAATATCTACCTGTTTTTCAGCTAATAGAATATTGGTTAAGAACTTTAAGTAGAGCTGGATACATAGAAATGACTACTTCAAAACAAACTTTACTTTTTATGGTGGGCAGTGCTCTACTCTTCTATTTAATGCGTCTAGAGGGAGACAAGAAAGAGCGAACTCCTTTATTCTGGTAAGACAGGCAGTTTTTTTTTTAAATATTACTTGTTTGAATGGTAATGGATACTTATAAAATTTTCGGTGTTTTCTAAAATATTTTTATAGGTAAACTTAAAATGTTATCGGTCAATAACATCAAAAATAAAAGCAATTTCATTAACATTTTGTATACAGGAAAAACGGTGTTTATTTTCATGTAATCACGAATGATAAGGTTTCTATAAACAAAGTTTGTTAGATAAGCTATTGGTATTATATTCTTATCTACCTGTTTAAAATGATTAAGATTATATTATGTTAGTACCCTGTAGTCGAGATTTGACTATAATATTTTTGAATGTAGGTAATAAAACTAGTATACCTGCTTCCAATTTTTTATTTATTGATAACAATGAAGCTCGTCAATAGCTACCGATAGTCAATAGAAAATTATACTAAACTGTTTTAATTTAATTATCTATAATATCTAAATTATGTTTAGTATTAGATTAGAGTTAGTTGGTTTTATTATTAGATTGGTAAAGAAATAATTAACTCTATTTGTCATAATTAAGATAATGAATTTTTTTTTAACGTATCAGGCTATTTACACCGGAGAAAGTGAGAATAAAAACAGACAATTCGAAAAGAGTTTGTCCACATGAGGGCACTTGTTGGAAATACATTTTGAAGGTAAGTTACATATGTGTATTAAGATTTTGATCGTGTGACTCAATACTTTTTAAGGATAAATCTTAGGGATTAATTAAGATTTAGCAGACTAACCTTACATAACCTAACTAAGTACAAGATTTATAAATAACTAGGTGTTGTACGCGACTTCGTCCGCGAAACTTTGTAAAATATACCCTATGTTACTCGGTGATAATATAGCTTTATATACGTAAAAGAATTTTTAAAATCGGCTCAGTGGTTTTTGAGTTTATTCATTACAAACATACAAAAATACAAATCTTCTCTCATTATAATATTAGTATAGATGATCTTTTAATTTAAAGAGAAGTATTTATTTATTTATTTATTTACTTATTTAAAAAGGCTTACCAACTAAAGACATACTTAATCACAGTTAATTACTAATTGATTATAATAGGTAATATGTAAGTTGATTTAGGTATTTGTATTTTTGATCTCTGACATTTGTTAATTCAATTATAATTTAATTAACCAAAATTAATGTTGTGCTTTCCTATAATATAAATTCATACTTGTGATGTTCCTCTCTGTGAGTGTTGTATACTGTGATTAAGTATGTCTTTAGTTGGTAAGTATAATAAGGAAACCTCGGCAATAAAAAAAAAAACCAAACAAGCTTAGGTTACATTCGAAATCAAACTTCAGCGGACCCCATTGAAGTTTAATATCCAATAATGTAGCTAATACCAAAGAAAAATCTTCCTCTCTTAAAAGAAGACTTATATGTGAGAGGATCCCAGATATATAAGTCAAATTGTGTCAAATGTGTGCACACGCACACATACACTTACACATTTTATTTATTCCTAACATTGTATAGATCATGTAGTTTTTTATTTTTATTTTTTATTCTAAATTAGTCTAAGATTTGAGTGCGGTGTTGGAGGAGCGGGGGGTCTCCTGATACAAGTATTTTTATACTTAATAGGAGGTCCCCTAAACGCTTTTTGTACCTAGGCTTAAATGGATGAATAAATTATTTTGTATTTGTATTTGTATGTAAATTACCAATCACTTCTGAAGTACCTGAATAAGAATATAGCTTTGATTCGGTTATTGAAATCAGTTCGGTTATGTAAAACTATTTTTTTTTACGAAAATAAACTTTTCAGGGCTACGCGAGCTACTTCGGTATCGGTGCAGCTCTCTCGCTGGCGCGCATTGTATTGCCAAATGTTCGGACACCACTCTTGGCCTTTTCATCGATCAGACGAAGGCATTTCAATATGGCGCTGTTCTTCAGCAGTTACATTGGTATTTACAGAGTACGATTTGACATTTTGTTACTATTATTTCATATGAACATTGACAGATTCGTATTGACATTGTGAGGCACATCAGACTTAGAAGACATAGCGTCTGCTCTCTTACGAGTAGATTTGATTGACCTCAACGCTGTGGTGCTTGGGACTCACTGGAGGCCTCTTCTGGTACTTAAACATTTAAATTAGTACGAGAGTGCAACAGAGGAGTGGCTCATTGTGTGGAACACAGATTGCCATGTTGCTGAAAAGAGAAAAAAAAATTGACAGAACACAAGACTTCTACACAAACATATATAAAAAATAGCTGACCAAACAGATGTCGTTCTGTCAAAAGGTATTGCAGAAATCAGTTCCGCATTAAGTTTTATTGTCAACAGGATTAGATGGCTTGTCATATTTGAGGCAGCAGTACTGTCCGTATAAGAACTCATATATCATTAGATTCGTTAGGCTTATACTCAATAAATAAATATAATTTTAATAACTATTTTGATTTTTATATAACTATTTAGATGACATCTGCAGACAGGCTGATGTCCCACTTGATAATAAATAGCTACCGTCCCTATATAAGCATAAGCACGTTACAAGTGCGCTGACAGGTTCCATAGAGTTGATGATAAGAAATAAGGTGGAAAAAAAGGAAGGGCCTATTCACCAAAATACAACAGCACACATGCTGTTCTTTGAATTACTACAATATAAATCTAATGTTATAATTCATTGCAGGCTGTAATATGTTATCTTTGCCGTAAACGCGGTTTCGATTCAGCATCGTATGCGTTACCAGCCGGTTATCTCGCTGGACTCTCGTTTCTTTTTAATCCTAACCTTGGATTTTCTATTGCGTCAGCTACCGCTGCTTTTAAGGTAAGATATTTATGCTAGCTTTATTTCTTTATTACCTACTACGAAAATGTTTTGATGTGTTTTTGTTACAATAAGGAACAAATATTGTATAATTTTGGTTAAATTTGTCTGCCTGTTTGATGTTTCGTATCTTAATTAAGTCTTTTGTTATTTTTCTCATGTAAGTACTATGATGTTGTATCGGAACTCCGTGGTGTTGATTGGCAGCAAGTCTTGGACTGTAACAATGTGAATACAATGGTATCTGTATTTTACGATGAACTTACCCGTATAATTGAAAGATTGGTGCCAAAACGTAAGCCTAAAAAGTCACAGTATCCAATATGGTTTTCCAAAACGCTCATTAGAATGTTAGCCGAGAAGGAAAAGAGTAGGATGAGATATCGTAGGTACAAGAATCCGCGGGACGCTATTGAATATCAAATTCTTCGAAGGATTGGCGGACTCGCCGTCACTCCTGTCGGAACTTGATTTTTGCGTTCCACGTAGGGTACCTAGAAATCCCGTGTTCAAAGTGTTTTCATATCCAACTTGCAAAACAAATATTGGCCGTAATGCTCCAATCATTAGGATAAAAAATCAATTTAATTCAATTTGTAGTCTTAATCCTGAAATTGATATAAACCACGACAGTTTGGCAAGCTTTCATCGTAAAATACGGAAATGCCTACCGTCTTTCGCAAATGTTGAATAGCCTTATTGGCTACGTGTCGCCTAATTTGTCAAATGTAATATTGTATTTGTTGTGTGTGTGTGTGTGTGTGTGTGTATTGTATATATGAATGTGTGGTTGTGTGTGTGCGCGTATATGTATATTGTAATATTTTGTAATATCTTATATATATGTCATTTATAGGTATGTTATGATTCGAGTGTGTTGTGAGCATAACGTTTATTGCCTTGGAACTTAGTATAAGAATTTTCTATAATCATAAAGGTCGGTGATTGATGTTAAATGTTGTGTATACCTGTCATTGGAATTCACATCAGGCCAAGACCGAATGTATAAACTGTATTATTGTGTTGTATTGTTGTGTCTTCTGTTGGTGTACCTTAATAAATAAATAAATAAAATAAATAAATAAGTAGCTTTAAGGTTTAATGAGAATAAAGAAAAAAACCTAAAAACCCTGCACTCATGCAATTGCTGTTTCTAATAAAGTATTTAAGGCTCTCACTGTCATTCCTCACCAGCTGTTTTCGTCTTATTCAACAATATCTACTTCTAGATGGTTCTACAATTTCATTGCACAGAGAATAACAAATAATTCTCACACAAAATTGTGCACAGATTAACAAATTTCGTGCAAAAAAGATATAATTCTTGTTTTATTTTAAAAATTGCATCATAAGATTATATAAAAAAACATTCTCTTATATTACCAACTATAAATTGCTTTTTGATATTTTGTTATTCCAAGATATTTAAAGTTCAAAATCAATTCATAATTGGGAATGGATTCATCTCTCGCCACATTGATAAGCTAAATGTGCACTTAAATCGTTGATATTGTCTTGATGGCTCTGTTCAATTGGGTAGATCATTGACTGGACGATAGGCTAGATCGTTATTAGGCTGGCTTAAAGAAGTCGTCGTCCATTCAGGGTACTTTTGTACGTACCTACTCTCCGAAGACCTTGTGTTTGGACTAACTCTCTTTGGCTTTCCACCGAATCAGTAGACCAATGAGCCGCCTCTTAAGCCGAAAGCGCTGCTCCACTGCACACAGCCAGACATTACAACTGTACGGGTGTATACAGACCCGTATATCTATAATTCAGACATTTCTTTAGTGCGATACAAATAACTATAATCTAATTTCTTTTTCTAGCTTTACTCAACCGTTTTGTATGAGAAGAAATTGTTACCGGAAAACATTCCACTGCCGGAACTTTTGTACTGCTTCTGTCAAGGAACACTATTTCACGCTCGATTTATGCATGTCGACGTTTGTCCAAGCTATATTATTAAACTTATAAAGAGTGTTAGCAATGGATGGTAAGTCTATACACTAATTATTTTTACACCTTTAAAATCTTGTCATTTGTCTCAAACTTCATCTCAAAACCGTTTCTTGTGATAATTTTTTTGGTTACTATGTCAAATTATGTGTGGATGATTTAGGTATTTAATTGAATTGTGCATTTGTATCAAATTGTATATGACGAGGGATATATACTTTGATTTTTGAATGTTAAGGTGGACAGATAGGTTGACGATCCACTTGATGGTAGGTGGCTACCGTCGCCTATAACACAAGCAACGCCACAGATGTTGCAAATGCGCTGCTGACCATGGTAGGGTTAAGGATAAGGAATGACATCCCTTAGTCACTCACCGAACCACAACAGCACATAGTGTTTGCGAATCGGTAATAAGTATCAAATATCTGACCTGAAATGTAAGAAATAATCATACAAGATTCTAATACGTTTTTTTTTCTGTCATTTCAGCTCTGAATTGTTGTACACCAATTTGTTAGAAGCTGTTAAAAATACCGTTTAGATAAAACTTCTAGGTGTTTATAACTTTACAGGCAATGGGCACAATTGATAAAAAGACAGATGATCAACATTATATGTTTTTAATAAAATTTTCAAAATATTATTATTAAATGAAAGCTTTTCGTAAACCTTACATTGTGTTTCGTAAAAATTGTGAATTAAAATAATTAAATAAAATATAAATGAACATTTAAGATAATTTTTTATATTAAATATTATTTTATCACATACTTTGTAATTATTATAGCAAATTAATGAACCTTTTAAAGTTAATTATTATATTACATACAGGTAAAGCAGACCAACAAAGTGCTTTATTTCCATTCATTTCAAATTTCGCTAAGGCTTAGATTTGAAATAGGGGTGATAAAGCACTTTATTGGTCGACTTTACATACAAGTAATTTTTATATTGTTATTGTAACATCGATTTTCGCCTTCTGACCGTGTCTGTAAAAAAATGTATACATTAAAATAAATACAAGTTACTTATATATACAAATTATATATGTCATGTACCCTGTGGATTGGTTTGATGAATAAATTTTAAAGCGCTCTATAGTATTTCTCGACCTTCACACTTGCACACCATTAAAACATCTTAAAAAGCATCGGTTTTTTAAGTTTTTTAATCTTAATTTAAGAAAATACGAAATATCTTGAATTTATTCTGCAGAATACTTACATACCTATTATGTTATCACTGTAGTTCCATTAATTTTTATAAACTTTCTAAAATCCTTCAATGTCGATGCTGTCACATCTACTTTTTTCTCAGGATCGGTAGATTTGGTTTGATTTGTATCTGTTAATCGAGTTTTCCTCTTAACCAAAGGGCCTGATCCATATTGGCACATACTATCGCACTGAAAAACATAGTGTCACAATCAGTTGCTTTTCTTTATTATAAATAGATAAAAGTCTCAAGTAGCAGAACCAGTGGAAGTAAAGGTAAAATTTACATAAGAATAAAGGATTAGGAGGGGATAGCGAAATTTGCTCTGTACCTTTACCATGAGTTATAACATAGAGTAAATAGTACTTAACCAGTATTAAGTACTATTTACTCTATGGTTATAATGACCGCACTCGCTAGTGAGAGCGTAAAATATTTATATGTAAAATTGTCAATTTGACATTGACAGTTGACACTTTTTCATATAAATGTTTTACGCTCTCGCTAGCGAGTACGGTCATTGTAGACTCATGATAAAGGTATAGGGCCTAGTGCGAGTTTTATTCGATCAAACGCGTCGTATTATTGTAGAGGTAGACAGTCTAGCGGTCTACTTAAAATGAAAAGAGGCTACTACTGTCGTCTAGAAACAAAATGAAATGTGCCTGATAATATACGGGAGAAGGGGGAATAAAATCAAATACAGTCGAATGACTTACTCATGCTGTGAAAAAGAGAAGCACAACTTGATTAACAACTCAGACTTTCGATAAACATTGTTGTCCGATTCGAATTTTGATTTTCAATAAATAAAACTACACAAACCTGTTCTTTATTACGAAAGTTGTTTTTGTTTCCACCACAACCTGAATAGATAACTTTCTTGCAAACTCTCCACAAGGAATCATAGTACCATCTTTCGACTGAACCGAAACAGTAGCCGTAGTCAAACCGCAAATTACACCACTTTGGACGATAAACTGAAATAAATAGAAATACATAAACAATGTTCTTCTAAATTCCTTATCATTTCAGAACCGGTTACTACAACAATATTGTCCACGAGGTTTTAGTTTAGACCCACAATAAACACAATATTTAAATATTTTTTAATTATTTTGAAACATTTACTTAGTGCAAAAATAAAAGAAAATCATTATCAATGTTTACTTAATCGAGTTACATTGATTCATATTGATAGTGTTAGTTTTTTACAACTTAAAAAAAAAATGGCGTAAAACAAGACGTGGCTCGAGAATAAGAATGGATCGTGATCGCTAATAGAGTTGAGCTGTTCTGCAATATCTTTTTAATATTTTTATTTTTAATGCTATCAATATCTTTTTAGATATTGATAGCATTCATTATTTATTGTTCTTTATCCTATCAAGGTCAGCAGCACAATTGTGGTATGCTGACCAAGTAGACCACATGCTGACATTAAATAAAAGTAAAAATACCGCAGTAATGGACATTAAGGACAGAAAATAAACGGGACCAAGCTCTACCAAGGAACTCTGATACGATTTTCTCAAAAAGTATAACAACTATCAAAGCTATACGTACAGAAACTGCGTTTCATGATGATTAAAATAAATTGAAACTCATTTTAATCATACTGGAGTTGTAAGTTCTATACAACTCCAGTATATAAATCTAATCTAATCAGGAATCTAATCAGAGTTCCAAGGTAGCTGGTGGCTCGGTTTATTTGATGTCCAGTATATGACTTCAAAGACAAATTTTAATACATTGTCCCTAGTTTGCGATCAAACCCCGCGGTAAGAAGACCGCGTGTATTTTAGTCATGTTTTAGATATATTTTTTTATTTCCCAATAAAAAACTGGAAATAATACTTGTCTATAAGTGTTGATTACTAAGAAATCTAAGTTCATATGAATCCTTGTAAACATACATTGACTTGGGTTCCGTTTGCTGAGGCACTTCTCTTTACATTCGGCGTAAGTATCGAATCTGTTCCCGTTTCCTTGACATCCTCCCCATTGAAACACACTGCAGTTTCCCGTTTCTGGCTTGTAGTAATACATGCGTAGTTTTGACCGACACGGACCCTCAAGCGGTTCCAGCAAACATGTCTTGTCAATAACTGTAAATAAAAGGGCGGTGAACATGAGACAAGTTGACAAGACATGACAAAAATCTCCTGTCATTCCAGTAATAAGACATTTATAAAATATTATCGAGTGAAAATTTGTTTGTACCTAGGAGATTTGTTTATTATTATTTTTTGATGTGATTCTATGACGTTTAAAATTATGTTGATGCATTATGCAAAGTGTTGTTTAGTTACTTTTAGAAATAATTTTATGTTTTATTAAATTATGCACTCGGTTTACTGTATCCTTCGATAGGCGATTTTTTTTTTATAATTTTCTTTTTAAGTTTTGGGACTTTTACCGTACAAACAAAGGTATATCAGCTCCTTCATACCCGGTTACCGATTACTTTAAATGGCGGTTAGCCTACTTGACACTTTACTCAGAGATGGTGAAAGAGGTCCTTATTATAATAACTATAGTCAAGGGGGATTGGAGCGTGGCTAAATAAAGTTATCAGAGCGCAGTGTCGATTCAATTTGAGATATGTAGGTTCCATGTAATTTACCTTTTGGTGTGTATGGTGTAACACTCGCTTCTGTTACTTTATATGTGTAGTATTTGCTATTGCACATTACATTTTTTGTAAAATATATAACGATAATACACGTTAGTACATTGTTCATATTGCACCGATCAGTTAAACTACAAGTATTATTACAAAGTAATAAAAAAAATATTTTGCCATAAAATTGGTCATAAAATATTGCATACAATTTTATTCAAAACTATAATTTATTGAAATTAAGTTAAGAATATTCTATATACGAAAATATTTAAATGTTGCTGTTATAATCCATGCAAACTGTTAATGCTCAGGAATTATGTCACATTAAAACCCACATGACGTCATACGCAACTAAAAACACAGCTAACAAGTTGCTGACGGTACTGAGTGTGTCAGGAGATTACGTCACCAAAATGGAGGCCAGGCGTATTAGCGATTTGCGAGGCTTTAAATCTTAGCCCATGCAGTTTTTTCTTCTGTTCTGTAGCCTATATTAATAATCGTAGCATATTCTCAGTTGACAGCCTCACCTCATCCTTGTTGCGAAAACCTTGTCTAATAAATATTATTTAAAATGGGTGCACACAAAATCTTTTTGGATAAATTGATAAACAAAGACCACATATTATATTTGACCTTGCTGTCAGAATACTAAATAAGGTAGGTATTTTCTGAAGAACTTACAAGAAAGTTCAGTAACTTAGTTAGTAACTATATAATAACCAGCAGAAGGAAGGTAATACGCAACCCAATTACAATACACCTGACAAACAAGTCTTTTGACGAGCCCGTTGGATGAGTGGTTAGGGTGCCTGCCTTGATACTCTGTCTCATGGGTCCCGGGTTCGATTCCCGGCAGGATCAACCTTGTTAGAGCCCTTTTCCTATTCTTAATTTTTATCCTTAATAAAATACCTTATTCTTAATTCTTAGTGGTCGGTAGCGCACTTACAAAAACTGTGGTGTTGTTTGTGTTATAGGCGATGCATGGTAGCACCTACCATCAAGTGCTATGAAAAAATTTAAAAAAAAAGTTATATTCGACTTCGACAAGGTCGTCTGCATTTCTTTGTAATCACAACCTAACACAAGTAATAGCGTTCACAAAACAGTCGCCAGCGAGAAAGCGTTGAGGTTTTTCTTGCACCAAAACCCAATTACCATATGTATTTGAGATATGAAATTCAGAACAGCTTTCGCGGTAGATGCATTTGCATTGTTAATTGTGACGTCCATCGTGTAAATTCATTACAGTATGTAAACTATAATAGCAAAGTTTTGTTACTGTTTACATGATATCTTTCTTTTAGAAAAATGTCTAGAAAATATACTTGAAACACTTCCATCTTAAGGATTGTATTTACCGTTGTATATATACTGTACTGGCGTTTGCCCGTGCCTTCGTTCGTGTCCTTTTTTCTTATTTATAGCACATATAATTTTGTCAGAAGTTAAAATTTATATTTTTAGATGATCCCTGAGATTCGACACCATACGTATGGTGGACTGACAGGACGCACTGATAATAGACCTTAGTCTTCAGGCCTTACTGCAGTGGTCTGGAGCAAGCTCACCAACGCTTGTATAACATTTCATATAAGAGTTAAAGGTCAAAACGTCAATGTCATTGGCCAAATATCTTTGATTTGTGGTTAAAACTAAGATTTAATGAGTGAATGGTGGTAGAAGTTCGAAATTAACGGTGATCACACAACAGTTAGGACTTTAATCACTAAGAATTGGTAAATCTTAGGATTTACTATAAAGTTCAAACTGTAGTTTGAACTTTTACAGTAAAATATTATATATGAAAACAATATACTCTTTTGAAATAATAATATTTATCTACATTGTGGTCTCAACTCCGCAAAAGTGTTTGAGTGTGTGTGTTTAAGTGACAGGTGTTATCATTTCAGCAGTCTCGAGAAAATTGTAAGAACTTTCATAACAAACTAGATAGCTTCTAACAAGAATTACTAATAAGAAACTTATTAATAAGTTGATGACAAGCAAGCAAAGCAAATCAACAAGCAAATCAGTGTGACTAGATTTAATGTTACCTAGGTACTTTATATTATATAAGGTTTCTAATTCTATATTCTAGAATATAGAATTAGAAAGTTTTATAATAGTTTATAATAAGTTATGTTCCGTTTTAGATTTCATTTATGGTATTTTTGTAAATACTTATACTCCGTGCATATTTAGTAGAGTATAGGAGAATATATGGAGAGAGGGAGAAGTTATGATAGAAAGAGAGAGAGAGAGGGAGAGAGAGAGAGAAAGAAAGAATTAAATTTTCGAAGTAGTTCGGGTTCGATTCCCGGCAGTGAACTTCTTAAAGTTGGCTGTGGTCTGAGGTTTTTAAATAGTGGCAAGGAATACTACTTTTTTAAGTCATAAATTGGCCTGTCTATTCAGACAGAAAAAACCATCATTTAGAAGACCTTAATCCTATTAAGGTTAAGGGGCCTGTGGCGTAGCTTGTGTTAAGACAGGCGACGGCAACCACCTACCATCAGGTGAACTGTCTGACGACTTTATATAATATAAAAAACTTAACATTATAAATTCAACATTATAAGAGACGTTAAATATTTTAGAATACAGTGAAATAAAATACAAATCTGAGTCAACGAACCCGAAAAATGTTATAAAAGTTCTCAGTCATACGTAACAAAGCGTACAGTAACGCGTTCTGCAATGTTTATTCCAGTATGGAATAATTTTATGCATCATTGGATGAGCTCTAAGCTTTTGTATGCCGTTCACGACCCCTCGGATGCGAGCGAACTATGTGACGACGGAAAGAAGCGATGAATAAGATCCGCAGACTATACTTACTCAGAGACTTCCTAATAGTTTTATTTAACTATAGAAAATAATTGCATTCTTCGTAAGCGTTCGTTTCTTGTTACGCTTTGATGTTATCGAAACCTGCTGACTTGTACAAAAATATTTATGTATTTATTTCATGTCTATATTTATTGTTAACCTATGTCATACTCATATTACGATATACTAGCAGTGCTCGCGACTTCATACGCACTTTAGTTCGTTTTTTGAAAATCCCACACTAACCTAACATTTTTTTCTTGAATAAAAAGTGTCCTATATGTTAATCCAGGTAATAAACTTTCTATATTCCAAATAACATTAAAATCCGTTCAGCCTTTTTTTAGTAATTGAGTAACAAAAATAAAACGTACAAACTTTTGCATTTATAATATTACTAGCTGTTGCACGCGATTTCGCCCGCGTCACTTTATAAAATATAGCCTATATTACTCGCTGATAATATAGGTTGAAAGAATTTTCAAAATCGGTCCAGTAGTATTTGAGTTTATTCATTACAAACATACAAAATCTTCTCTCTTTATAATATTAGTATAGAAGTATAGATACTGAAAGATTTGTTTCAATGTCTATATAAGTATTAAATAAGATTTCATGGCAAATTGGACGTCATCTCGGCAACAGCCAAACAGGGCTTGTTCGCAAAAACTTTCTAAAGCGATTTAACGCACTCAATTGAACAATTTTCTAGTCCGCGGGAAGTCAAAGGAGTAATTTGCCTCCAATATTGTAAAGGATTTAAGGGCGGAATCATTTTTAACTACCAACGATAAGGTTACACAACCATTTACAGAAATCATTTTAGATTTAACATGAAAACCCATGATTTAACATGAACACATTGTCAAAGTTATAACTCTGAAGCTCCATTTAAATAGGGATGTGCTGAATAGTATTTTGGTATTAAACCAATAATGTTTAAATATATATACTTAAATTAAATAATTAAGATAAAACACCTGAGTGCTATGAAAGAATGAAATGTTATCACAGGTTTATATAACTTAAAAAAAAATTTAAAAAAACTTCTATAACTTTTTTAAATGTCAGACAGGTTATCGGTCCACTTGATGGTAGATGGCTACCGTCGCCCATAAGACAAACAACTCCACAGTTTCAGCAAATGCGCTGCTGACTATAGTAAGAAAAAGGATAACGTTGCGAACCAATCGGCCATACTAGTCGTATGGTGGGTATAAAACAATACCAAGCGGTTCAATAGAGATGGGACAAGCAAAACCGCAAAAAGAAGGTAAGGAAATGGGCTCTGGTAATCTTTTAGTCACTTACTAAAACACAATCTATACTTCTAAACTATATATATCTATCTATAATTCTATACTAATATTATAAATGCGAAAGTATGTTTGGATGTATGGATGTTTGTGACTCTTTCAAGCAAAAACTACTGAACCGATCACCATGAAATTTTGCATACACATTGTCTGGGACACCAGAAAGGACATAGGGTACCTTTCATCCAGAAAAAAGGAATATTCCCGAGGGATAAATAAAAAAATAAAAAAACTAACGCCTGGCCAAAGTGTTATAACAACACGAGGTCAAGCGTTATATAGCTTTTTTTTTTAAATTTTCAACGCGGACGAAATCGCGAGCACCAGCTAGTAGCACATAAATGATGTTATTTCAATATGTATTGGTTTTATGTGAGGAGGTGGTATTTTATGAATAAAAAATAAATATACACTTATATTTCTTTTTTTTTGATAAAAATAAATTATTATTGATAATAAATCTTTTATTATTATTGATAAATAAATCTTTTATTGATAAAAATAATTTAATGATAAAATAATCTTTTATTGATAATAATAAAAAGATATATATAAAAATATTTAACGCTTATCTCTCGTTCCATATGTGAAAACCGTATTAAAATCGATCTATCCATTCTCGAGTTTTCGAAGCGTACACAAACCAACTTAATATTTTTATATATAATATACTTAAAAGATTTATGAATTCATTCATAGAATATATTTAAAAATTATTGAAATGTTTCCTCTGTTTTCTCTAAATACTCTGTTATCTTAAAAGGAAACTGGTTCGCGGACTATGTTTGTTCATTAGAGGCTTTAATTTGATTTTTCTAGCGTTCTAATTGCGCCGCCCTTAATAATTTTCACCCCCATTTATCCAAGTGAAGTCGCAACGAACAATTAGTATTGTTTTGAGCGTTCTAAAAATGGAAGTATGCAAGATTTAAAAATGCACTATAAAAATTCAAACCGAAACATTTTTATTTCTTAATTAATGGGCCTTAAAGTGTCATTTTAAATACGCTATTGATATTTTCAAATAAAAGTTGGATTGATATTGAGAAGGCTTCTTTAATTTTGTAAAGTAGTGTTAATTTGTATAATTATAACAGATAACACCTGATAAATTTTAGATAATAGTTTGTGCATAAAGGAATGTAATATTTCTGCAGGTCGTTGACCTCGTTATGATAATTTGTGTGACCAACGAATTTATTAAATCCAACGCCCACTGTTCTCAAATTTATGCGGACACTTCGCAGTTTCTAATTTCCCATTAGTTTCCCAATCACTTAAAGCATTTAGGTTTCTCGTCGACCGCCAACTTGTGTAAACTATTCGTGTTACTGGAAACTTTCGAGTGTTGTAAAATAATAGATCTCGCGGTTAACCTGTTACAAGATGGAGCTGTTACTGTTATGAATGTTACTCGTAACTGGTCGCCTGAACTTTAATAATTATTCATGTCTATAACTTCACAAACATAAAAGAATAACTAAAACAACAGAATTATGTTCCCTCAGAAACTGAAAAGAAAAAAAAAATCTAAGTTCTATGTCATCGCACTTACTATAATTTACCACCAAGGAACCTTTAATATCATGTTTTACTTTTTATGGAAAAAGTAAATTCTAAAATATATATATATATATATATTCAATATAATCTAAATAAAGAAAATAGTGTTTAACTATTTAACTAACATTATAACGAAGTAAAATTTGTATATTTTTTTTTTAGGAGGTATTTGGTTTTTTATGTTAAGCATCTTATATGGAATTGATCCGTTTAGTTCTATTGCAGAACAGAACTAGTGAAACTATACAATGAATAGATCAATCAAAATTTATCTAAAGCACAAAGTAGCAAACAAAACAGAACCCAGAAGAAAAACAAAAAGTTAAACTACATATTTGGAGTAGTTTTGCTAGTGAGTAATCTCTCTACGAGAATCATAAAGAACGAGAGTTCGTAAAGTATATAGTTTTATGAGAAGGCGTTCTCAATTCGTGCAGACTTGTGTGACTTCAATGTTTAAAAATACACTCGTTTAGAAACAGTCCATTCCCAATCCCATGTCTAAGTATTTATTTATGAATTAACCGATCACAAGTCACCTAATAAATGAAGAATCCATCTGACGAACGCTTCTTGTTAGTGTTTTATTCCGAGATTATACCAAAAAATCACAAAATATATTAGACAATAAAAGACAGTGAACCAAATGCTTTCAATATTTCTTTTTATTTCACAAATTATTTATAAAAAATGTTTCAATTAAATCTTTGGATAACTAACAAGACTCTAATTCAATAATAAATCTATTAAATCTATGAATTACTACGTCACACAATGGACACGAGTTAAACTTACATTTATTTATTTTACAATTCGTGCTTAGTTTTTAAAATAAACTTTAAATTAAACTCAATTGAAAATGCGATTTAACCTCCACAACACAGGGAATGTTTTTGCATTGATTGTGTAGAGCATTTTTAACAAAAAAAAATGTTGTTGCGCTCATTTCACTGATGATCTAGTCTAGAGCAATCTTAAAATAATTATTAATAAAATAACTACATAACAAAATTATAACAAATTCAGAAAACGCTAATGTCTTGTATTTCGAGATCGCATATTACTCTTTGGACAGTAAGACGAATCACTAAAACAAAGTAACTACTAGTACTAGGTAATATGCCTAAAGTAGGTACGTAAAAAATAATCTATGAAGTAATATGGTTTGTAATTATGTGCATATCAAAACATTATGCTTACCATTTATGTGGGCATTAATATTACAATATTTCATTTTATTACAATATTTTACAGTGATTTTTAAAAACAAATAAGAGACTTCTTTTTGGCAAAGGTACTTAAATTTCTTCTAACCAATGTTAATCATTTTGATTGATTTACTAAATATGATTTTATTTAGTAAGATTTTAATAAGTTTGATTTACTAAGTAAGATCGTAACTACAGTTATACGGTAGGCGTCAGTATTCACAGCTATTGAAAAACTAGATGCTTAACGGTAACATTATTCGAGAAAAATTAATTATTCGTTAATGTAAATTTAACAACATAAACTATCATCAGGAGTAGCCTGTGTATCTCGTCTGCTGGATGTAGACCTCTCCAAAGGTTCTCCACCACGCACGGTCTTCTGTGGCCTTCACGACATCGAAGGTTATCCGCTCTTCGACAGGTGTGACTGGTCCTCTTGCTGATTCTCTTGGCTATGTCGATAACTTTGGTTCTTCGGCTAATTTCAGAATTTCAAAACATAGCACGTAAGGCTAAACCTTAAATAGTTGCGGCACCATACTTCATTACTTACTGGCAGGACGCACTGATTATATAAAATGGTCTTCAGACAAATGCGCTAGTGGTGACGAGAACAGATGAACGTAGAAATAGATAAATTAAAAATTCAACAAAAAAACCTTGGTGTAAATAAAAGAAATTCTTGAGGTTATTTCAAAACAAACACTCACACATATGCTACTAAATATGATGATTCAAATAACATAATAGTGTTATACAATAATACAGCAACTGCTTTTCGATCTGGGAAAGCCAATAGAGTAGAAAAATATAATTTAGGTATATGGAGTGACATCATGTTTGAATAGATCTTGTCTTTACTCATTTATCGACACATTGAATCATTTAAACAACCGTTATTCATTACAGATATATATTATAATTTCTATAATAATGGAACTCTTTATCACAAAGATTCCTTATCGCAATGGAATTTTAATGTTTTTTAAAAGTACACAACGTGACTTAGACAGATTTTTTTGGTATTTTTTTAGATATTTTTGGTTGCTCCAATCCTACCCTAATATTTACATTTACTTGAGAATATATTTTACAAACATATTCGATTCTTTTCATCCAATACAATTAATTCTGCAAAGATGGCTGTATTAAATTCGAATTGATATAACATAAGTAAATGCTAATTTTAGATTGTTAGAACCTGCACACAGAACTGTGAATCTATTTTTCAATTTTCTATTTTCCCTTCCGTTCATTTATGAACCCCTATATATAACAAAAAAATACATAACAATATATTATTATTAATTAAAAAAAATATATAAAATATATATTGTTGACTGGTCATAACTAATTTTAATCATCATGAAATATTGCATACACGTTGTCATGAGTATAGAAAAGAGCAACATTTTGGCCTTTTTCTGATTTTCGGAAAAAAACTACTGTTTTTCAGTAAAAATCAGGGATCAAGCTAGAAGAAAAAGGCTTGTAGTAAAATATATATGACTTGGTTTGAGGACTAACAACTGGAGAATTGTTAGAACAAATTCTTATGTCAGTGTGTGTGCAACATTACATGTTTTGTTTTTAAATATAACAATAATTTATAATGTGTTAGACAAAAGAAATTTTATTAAATAACTTCACTCTTTATGCCCACAGATGGCGCTGATTTAGTGAACATTGAAAAGTTTATCTAAAAACGAATAGATGGCGCGTTTCACAGTAAAATTAAGTAATATTCACAGCAAGGCTAGGCCCTTATTATTATTAAAATTCTTCTGTACAAAGTATAAACTATTAGACCGCTCACACACCCATTAGGGAGCTTAAAGCGTCACTTTCGCTGTCTTCGTTGTAATATTGCCAACCGTCATAGCTGATTTCTTCATTGAATTCATCATAGATCTGTCCCATCACGAAGATGGGCAGCAGGAGCAATAGCAGCAACGTCAGCATGTTTTGAACGCATTTCGATGCACTGTTGAATGTAACTGAAAATTTAATAATCACCAATTAGGAAGTTTAGAATATAAATAGTGCTCTATATCTTATATTCACAGACTGCAAAGTTTCTTATAGTCAAGGTGCATTCAAAAGGCCAATTACTCGTCGTGTAGCAATGGTTGATTTTAAAAATTCATTCACCTATAGAAAGCTACATTATCAGCGAGTAATATAGAATATATTTCATAAAGTTACGTGCAACAGCTAGTTTTTTTATACATCTATTCTTATTTAAAGATGAAAGTAAACATATAAAGGAAGAATTTATTTAGACTGATAATTTTAATAAATATTATAAGTATATTACAATACTCACTTCTTTCAGGCCGCGGATCAGTCTCGGGTGTGAAGAAGTCCAAACTGGCGATGTTTCTGTACACCTCGTAGACTGAGGCTACGCAGGCGACCCTCAGCCGTCCGCTCGGGAACAGCTCTGGCGTCACCTTCAACTCCGCGTTGACAGTTGTCCACAGGAGACCACTTTCTGACGGATGTAAACTGGTCTCCGTTGAACGCAACTGAAATTAGAAAAAATCCTCATTGAATACACCTTCAATCAAATTATATATTGTTTTATGTAGGTTAGGTACAGTCGAGGTAAATCGATATTTGCTTGCACCAGGGCAATTGTCATTCATGTCAAAATTTCATTTCAAACGTCTGTCAGTTGTCTGCTTAGTGCTTTAGTTTCAAAAGGTACTAAGAGTCTACAATTTTTATAAAGGAATGAATTTGAAAACTGTCAAAGGTTTTCGTACCCCGACTTTACATAGCTATACAAATTATGCCTAAATATCGTCCCTTCATCGAATCTTATTCCCTGAATGCTTAATATGATATAAAATTCTTTGGTATTAGAGTCATGATAAATCTATCTAGGTATACATATTTAGAATCCTGAATTTTTTTTACGTGAAGATCGACAAGCAGGCTGACGGTCAGCTTGATTGAGGATCCATTTTATGTTGCATGGATCTATAATCACCATTCCCTCTAATGAGGTGAGGTGTTTGCCTTTTTTTAACAAGCCGCAACTCCGTGTGAACGAAACTCCAACCAGTGTGAACGAAACTCCAACCAGTGTGAACGAAACTCCAACCAGTGTGAACGAAACTCCAACCAGTGTGAGTGAAACACCAACCAGTATGAGTGAAACTGCAACCAGTGTAAGTGAAACTCCAACCAGTGTGAGTGAATCTCTAACCAGGGTGAGTGAAACACCAACCAGTATGAGTGAAACTGCAACCAGTGTAAGTGAAACTCCAACCAGTATGAGTGAAACTCCAACCAGGGTGAGTGAAACCCCAACCAGTGTGAGTGAAACTCCAATCAGTGTGAATGGCTACGCTCTACGAGACACCCGATAAATGGATGTTTGTCTATTAGTAACTATGAAAAAAAAAAGTGTTCTTTTCTTTAGAACAAGACGTTCTTTGTTGAACTTACCGGCTCTTCGTTAATGTAAATAGTAAGGTTGGCCGGTGGCTTCGCAGGTGAAGAGGTGCAGTTAGCTCGCAGTACCTCACCAGGTTGATAGCGATCCTTGTCAGCTTTCAATACAGGGTCTGATGTTGGAAGCGCTGGAATTGAGAAATAGAAGGTGTTATTATTTGTTTTCTATGTTAGACGGTCTGACGACCTTTACTTATATAAAATTAATGTGTACAGATCACCCAAAAACTTATTGATATTTCAGTTTTTGATGTGAAAACATCTTTAGGCGCATTTGGCACTTTTATATTGGGAAAATTCACTGAACTCGCGTAATCGTCAGGTCGTCGGACACAAGCAGTCCGCGGCGTCGAGCAACCTACTAGTATATTTAATATTTATTTATATTTTTAAAGCCTTTTTATGTGAAGCTAAGTTTTCACTTCTGACGTGCAGTCCTACGACCTTTTTTTTTTTAGGTAAGTGTAGTTTATATATGTAAATGATATTTTCACAATATCTCTATCTTGATTCTGTCGGTGGCATGCACTTCTGAGTATTTGCGATATCCCTATGGATATCGTGAATACTGTGCGTTTGTGTCCGGCACGGGGTGTCTGCTTTTGATGTTTCGCTTAGTTATATCAATTCAACTAATACTGTGAATATATATTTCGTACCATTCTGTTGAAAAAAGTACGTTGTTAATAAATATTTACACTTCTAAATAAATTTCTAATGAGTAAATAAACTTTTAAATATATATTATGACTTTCAAAAATTTTCCATGTATAACGTTTCTATGTTACTATTTTTTTTTGAGTTAATCCTTCCACCAATTGTTTAAAGTATGTAAATCAAATCCATTTCTTTATAATTTATAATTTAATAATTTATAATAATTTAATATTGTATTTTTGCTTTTAATATATTAGATACTACCCTAATAATTTAAAGCTATACTTATTTTAACGTTTTAAGCTGATGACAGCAGTGGAATAATATAACACAAATACATGGATAGTATACAATATTACAATAGTATATTCAAAATATTCTTAAATATATTAAATTATTCGATACAACTAGTTATGTGGATTTTCTCATAGAATTCAATAGATTATTTATTTATTTATAATATTTAACAATTTTAAGATATAATTACAAAATGAGATAATGATATTATAAAAGTTGATACAGTAAATATATCCTACATCGCAAAACACATTCGTTATACAAGAAATTTATGGAGGGATAATATGAAATTCTGTGCAGTTGACTAAACCGAGTGAATTGGAATCCGTGGATAGTGGTAAATCAGCCAACCGCACATAATAACATAGCAAATTATGTGCTAGTTATATCAATAATTCTGAAACATCATTAAAGTTTGCATACCATTTTCAAATTAAGTACTATTTGTAATTATCAAACCTGTTCTCGTGTTGATACTTTTCTAATAATTATTGTTATATATAGCTGCGTCTGTGTTCGAGTGAATAGGCATCTTCTGGGTTGAGAATGAAGTTCGCTCCATCTTAGGCCTCATCCTTGCTACACAGTTGGTTGTTGGCCAAGAGCAAACCCATCTTTATTTAAAAAAAAAAAAAAAACTTTTTTTTTTGTTTAAAATAATAAAATTGGGCTGTATAGATTTATCTAGATAATAAAAAGTTTTTATTTCTTCTTTGATGTATAACTAGGGGCAAATGTCGCATGACCGAACCATTCTAATCTACATATTCGGACAATAGAGTTCTATAGCTGTTGCACGCGACTTCGTCCGCGAAACTTTATAAAATATATCCTATCTCTCAAGTTGGATCAAACTGCATACAGTGTGCAAAATTTTATTAAAATCGGTTCAATAGTTTAGGAGTTCATCGCCGATAAACAACGTGACACTAAATATTTATATTATTATTATTATTATTTCAGCGCTTATGGCGTTGCTTGTGTTATAGGCGATGGTAGCCACCTACCATCAAGTGAACCGTCAGCCTGTCTGTCGACCTTAACATAAAAAATGATTATATTAGGTAATGTTTAGTGTTATTCTCAATATCACAAACATTGCAGTCAATCGGAGCTTTTAAAGTTCACTGTGAAAGTTTTAAATTAAAAGTGGACTCTCGGACGATAAGAGTTTCGTGAACTTTTCACAAATGATATTTTTATTCCATTAGATGGCCGACAGCTTATACCGATAAGACTTCAACTTTGCCTGTTCTGTTATTTATATACTATAAAAGACGCGAGGATGACGTTCATAACTGATTTCTTCGAATACATCGTCAAATACAAAGGTACTTTGCTTGTTCTGTCATACATTATATAAGACGCGAGGATGACGTTCATAACTGATGGCATTTCTTCGGATGCATCGTCAAATACAAAGGTACTTTGCTTGTTCTGTCATACATTATATAAGACGTGAGGATGACGTTCATAATTGATGGCATTTCTTCGAATGCATCGTCAAATACAAAGGTACTTTGCTTGTTCTGTCATACATTATATAAGACGCGAGGATGACGTTCATAACTGATGGCATTTCTTCGAATGCATCGTCAAATACAAAGGTACTTTGCTTGTTCTGTCATACATTATATAAGACGTGAGGATGACGTTCATAATTGATGGCATTTCTTCGAATGCATCGTCAAATACAAAGGTACTTTGCTTGTTCTGTCATACATTATATAAGACGTGAGGATGACGTTCATAATTGATGGCATTTCTTCGAATGCATCGTCAAATACAAAGGTAGGCATTTCTTTGATAAACTATATCTCTTTCTTTTCAGTAATAATCCGGCCTTTGAATTCGGTCACCGACCCATTCGAAGTATTGTTTCGGCCGCCACCATGTTTCGTAACCAGTTGCTAGGGAAGAATTATTTACTTCATTTTCGCTTAGCGTTGTTTCCGACTTTGTTTAAATAGCCTATTACCTTTCTCAAAAACTAGGCTATCAAATGCAAAAGTAATCAATAAAACCTACCAAAAAAAAAAACTTCGTTTATAATATTACTTTAGTATGGATATTGCTCATAATAAGGAAGTAGATCGAAGAACTATTATGATCTAGTAAGACAGTGGACGCTCTTAACTAATGTTGAGCTCTGAATTGAAGCCACATGACCTCATCTGTATTATTTTCAAGATAGTCATGTTTTACATGTATTCATGTCAAGCAAATCATAGAGTACTTATATGTAGTTAACATTAAACTTAATTTAATAATTATTATCTAAGTATCATTTGGGATAATCGCACGTTCCTAGAATTGAGATTTAATAGTTAAACCTGTACCCCTTGGTCGAGTTTAATCAATAACTAAATGTATACTATCAGATACGTATTGAATCCTGCGGTTTCATACATTATTACTAGTACTCTCCAAGTTGACACAGTTCCTTGTATATTTCGCTCCATTTTGACCATTATAAGTACGTTTAAACGTACTAAGGACTGAAGGACCTATTTCATTTGTATGTTATTTTATTTTATTTCTACTTAAGGACTACAAATTTAATAATTGAAATTGCTAACATTTAGATACTATAAATGAAGATCTTTAAATAGTGGAATCACAATTAAGAACTGTTTATTGCTATGTTCAAATAAAAAAAAAACATTGCTCAAGCGAATTATTATTTATCTACGTATTTAAAGTCATTAGCAATCCTTGAAAACATATTGTGAATTCTTGCCATTAAATTGATGGAAATCTAGTATATATATATATATAAACTGTTAAAAATACCAATATTTTTTTAGATTATTGAAAAGATATTGGTTTTGTTATTACAACACACATGTAATAAACGAAATTTGTTAATGAACAATCAATTTCACGAAGCTAGACATTGCAAAAGGAGAAATCAATCAATAACTCCTCCTAACGTCGAAATGAACATCTACAAAAAACAATCTTTCACCTCTGGTAAAGCCATTTCCATTAACAGATTAATTAATTTCCAAAAGCCATGAAAACGAAATTACACCGAACAATAAAGATCGAAGATTATAAACGCTTAGTTGATTGTTGTTAACAGAGCATTTAAAGGGTTGTTGCTATAAGCTGTATTAGATTGTTTCTTTGCAAAAACTATGGAGTTTTTTTTTTATGAAAAAGCTCTGTGGCTTTCAATCTGTGTATATGTAAAAAATATTTTTGCAAAATTCGTCAATATTTTAAAAATCCTTAGCATAAATGGACTTAGTCGGACATGAAGACTCAGAAACTTTGGTTGAGCCTTAAAAATAAACCGATACGTACTGCGTTTGCAATTTAATACTAAATTTCTATGGACACTTACTCACGGCTACTATACTCAGTTTATTTTCGCTTAAATAAGGCAAAACAAGTTTGTTGATTGGGTCAATCGAGTACACAAAAAAAATCTGATTGGGAAGGGACATATATCAGTGATAGAAATAAAGTGATTCATAAAAATATATACTGTAACTGATAAATAAAAAACTTCAGCTATACCTAAAAGTTTACTGATTGGGATTTGTCAATCGAGTATACAAATATTTACTGACTGGGACGTACAGTAAATAGAAAATATAGTGATTCACAAAAAATTATATACTGTAACTGACTGATCAATAAAAAAAACTCACCTATAACATCAATGAATTTTGTTGTTATCAATGTAGAGAAAGATGGAGAGTCGGCGGTGACTTCACAACTGAAGTTCCCCGCAAGGCTAAGGTCCATACGACGTAACAACACCTGACTGCCATTTGATCTATTCATCTGAAAACATTAAATTAATATTTTTAAAATAGATTTACTATCAAATTTATGAACCGAGTAATGGCGACAGTAGTAAATCATTAATAATAACGTGTTCCATTACCCTTAACAGTAAGCACTTAAATTATTTATAAGATTTTCATTATAATAAGTTAAAAAAGCGTAGATAATGTACTGACACCAATGTTAATGTGATTGAAATCCAATTATCAGTCGTCGCCAACATTCAAGCAACGACTTCTTCCGGCTTTCGAGGCACTTCCTTCTTCTTCTGCCAATGTAGCCGTATTTCAGACCAACGCTGACAGTCAAAAAAGGTGTGTTCGACGGAGTCAACAACGCCTGGACAGTACACGCAGCACAGAACATTTCGGATCCCCATACGACGCAAATATTCATTGAACTGTCCGTGTCCAGTGAGGAACTGTGTGAGGAAATTGGATTTCAATGGCGGGTTTTGTGAGGGACTGAAAAAGAAGGAGGAAGAACATCCGTAGGTGTAGCTGTGGACAGCAGCTAGGAAGGCCTAGTACCGCGAAGTAATGCTAGCGCGGTCCTGTGGTACTAGGTACTACAGGGGAGGTTTTTAGTGAGTAAAAACCTCACACTATCGGTCACTTGACCGATGTCTTTTGGAAGATTTTCCTCCTCTCTCTCATTGGAAAAAAAATGTTAATGTGATTAAATATTTAGACAATTAAATGTATTTAGGTATAGTTATAATAATAAAAACTATTTATAGTGACTATATTTGTTACGAATATACGTATATATAGGTACAACGGAAGAAAGTGGGTAGTTAAACCATTTAACATTAACATTTAATGTTAATGGTTTAAATTGATGGAACTATTAATAACATTTATTGAATATATATATAACTTAGTTAAGTAAATGATAAGCAATGTAATTGGTAAAAGTAATTTGCTCAGTATATTTATATCAAATAATTAAATAATTGAATATTACCATGTAATAAAATACAGAATTATTTATTCGCTGTCGTTGAAATACAAAGGTATTCTAATTACAACTTCTATTAAATAAAATTTTGTCAATGGTACCTATAGATAGAACGATTTTCCTTGTCAACAAACCCACACAATTTCTACTTATTTAGCTTAACGAGTTTGACAGTAGTGCGTCGCTAATACTTAAAGCTCACATTGTAATTATTATTGTAAGAAAATATGTATTTCTCCTTTATTTAAATTACTAGCTGGTGCCCGCGACTTCGTCTGCGTTGAAAAATAAAAAATATTAAAGCAATATAACGCCTAATATCTGCATTACACTTTTGCCAGGTGTTTTTTTTTAATTTTAGATGATCCCACGGGAAGAGTACTTTTTTCTGATGAAAGGTACCCTATGTCCTTTCTTGTATCCCTGACAACGTGAATGCAAAATTTCACGATAATCGGTTGAGTAGTTAAGGCGTGAAAAGGTAACAGACAGACAGACAGACAGACAGACAGACAGACAGACAGACAGACAGACAGACAGACAGACAGACAGAGTTACTTTCACATTTATAAC
Source organism: Synanthedon myopaeformis (assembly GCA_944738685.1). Lineage (NCBI taxonomy): Eukaryota > Metazoa > Arthropoda > Insecta > Lepidoptera > Sesiidae > Synanthedon > Synanthedon myopaeformis. The sequence goes on along the minus strand of OX122922.1, from coordinate 10,047,351 downwards.
ATTAGTAAAATATGGATTATTTAAACACAAAATGCAGGGTTTGCCACTTGTGTGACATTTTTGTGAGTACGGTTCTGGATTAAATTTATTCTTTGGTTTCGAATGCCTACAAATCTTTTACAGAAGACAGCAAGAGGTCGTAACCATACGTTAAACAATACTAATAACTTATAGGCTTGAAAAAGGTGTAGCTTCGTAAAGTCACGAGGTAGTTGGAACCTCTTTTTCTACATATATACGTGGAGTTTGAAATTTTGTACACTTGAAAGTTTATGTGGAGAAAGACTGGAGAAAGCTAATCTTTATGTATAATATGCATTAGAAATATAACAGAATTGGGAGAAAGCTTCCTTCCTCGACCGATTAGTTGGGCTGTCCTTCACTTCTTTTCAATTTCTTATGGACTTGCGTATCATAGAAAATTAGATATTCTTAAAAACGAGTGACTAAAACACCCTAAAGCAGTCGAAACCCAGTGCTGAGGTTAATTATTATTATGCATTAAGGTCGGAAAATTAAGAAAGAGCGGAATTAAACAAAAATTGCAATCTATATGTATTAATAAAACACACACAAGTTTTTAAAAAAATATTAAAAAGACTGAATATCGAACTTCAAATCCAAATGAAACGAGAGATATGAATAATTTAAGTGAAACAAACTTAATATAAGATGCTAATAATAATTAAGTTAGAATATGGATTTTATTACCACTTTGCTAACAAAGAGATCGCTAATTAAAGACATTTTGATATCTCATTTTGCCTAATTTGTGTTTCATTAATTAATGGTACAGATTTATTATAGTTACTTATTAAAAATCATACTTAAAGACCTAAAAGATACGCAATTTTTTTATGTTTAAGTCAGGCTAACGGTCCACTTACTTAATGGTTGGTGGCTACCGCCGCCATAACACAAGCAACGCCACAGCAGTAACACATAAAAACTAACAAATTCACAATGATAACACACTTAAGTCTATTCTAATGACGATCTGTCACACTGTGTAGAACTTTATGATATTCTTAAACGATTTTTTATAAGTTGTACAAGTTATATGTATTATAGGTTAGTTATAAAAAATAGATCTCGCTCGGAAACGTCACGTAGCCTACGTACATATGTTTTACACGAAATGACAGCATTTCATATCCAACTTTTTACACTTATTACGATAATATCTCATGAGAAAGTTTCGTTCGTGCACAGAAATATAAATGTACGCTCAGAATAGGACCATTACAACTTTGTTATGGATACCTCTCCTTATCAATAGTGAAGACGATTGGTACCAATTTAGATAGCTCTACTTTGAAAGCGTTTTGTGAAAGTCCAATTTAAATTTCTTATGGAGAGAAGAATTTAATTTTCATTAGTCATGAGAATGAAATAAAAGATACCTTTCCCTTTTTTTTTATAAAATTTGCGTAAAGTAGACCGGTGGACGCTTCACTTGATGGTAGTGTAGGATGGTATACATGCAACAGGATAAAGGATAAGGTAAGAGAGGCTTTGACATCCCTTACTTACTTACCGAAACACAACAGTACAAGTGTAATTTTTCGTTCATAAAGACTTGAAAACAGCTTCTCACGTCTTCGTAAAAGATGATTCTGTTCGAAATAGTTCGAAAACTAGAGCTAATTAGAATGTTAGTTTTTTTTAATTGGTTCTGTTTTAATTTTTAAGCGATCCGAGAAAATATTAACTGTATTTACGAGAAAAGACAACAGGCAGGCAGGCGGTTTTTTTTTATATTTATTAAAGATGGTTTTGCTCTTGGCCAACAACCAACTGTGTAGCAAGGATGAGGCCTAAGATGGAGCGAGTTCACCCAGAAGATGCCTATTCAATCGAACTTTGAAAAAATTTGGGTAATACTCCATGCAAGATCGGACTTGCGGCTTATACAAAGATAGGAGCTGTCCAGGCGTAAAGTATCGCTTCACCCTATTTAGGATGCCCAGCTTTTTGGCTGCTGTTTGGGCTTTGGACTCGATAGAGGTGCCGAAGTTGAGGTTTGAGCTCAACTTCATGCCAAGAAGTCGGAACCTCGGAAGGTTGGAGGCAAGTCAAAGAAGCTCCTTTTAGCTGAGAACAAACACGCTTGCGTTTTGCAACACGGTCTAGTTGATGTGACTTATTGCCTCTTTCACCAATTACAAGTAAAGTGTTGATTAGTTACTTTTAGAAATAATTTTATGTTTTATTCAATTATGTACTCGGTTTACTGCATCCTTCGATAGGCGATTTTTCTTATTTTCTTTATTTTCTTTTTACTGTTTGGAACTTTTACCGTACAATCAGCTCCATCATTCCCGGTTATACCGGTGACTTTAAATGGCGGTTAGCCTACTTGACACTTTACTCAGAGGTGGTGAAAGAGGCCTCTTAATTTTGCCTATTAACACACCAGAAGGATATAATTGTGCTGTCTAACTCGATAGAATACTTAGAAGGTAAGAAATAAGTAGGAGACAGGAGCATAGGTCATGACAGCTAATAACAAACACAGGCGTTTTGTTATTTCACTGTGGACTTATGTTAGAATAGCTACCATAATTTATTCTATATTACAATCAAATCTATTACACTGAACAAATAAAAGATTCATACAAACGATTTCTAAAGAAATTGATAACGGAAAAAATAGTGCGCTATCCTGATTCCATCGAATGCTTTAAGGTGGACAATATACCCTTGGAAATCGCAACTAGAACATCGTTTCTCGTCCCAATCCGGTTTATTGAATCAATCTAGTAGAATGATAGCACATTTCCAATATTCACGGGAGGGAAAAATTGAAAATCGTTTAGATATCCAGGTAGGTAAGTTATCAGAATTTTATGGGTACAGTTTTAGTCGTCTATTGATGAGAAATTAACAATCTCCAGTGAGCACTTGAGTCTAGTTACTTTTGGAAAAAGAAATATTCTACTCGTAGTAAAACTAGATAAAATTTAGCCTTGATTAAAAGCATTACAGAAAAAAATACAGAAAATATTAATTTGCACGCACATGTGTTTACAGGAATTTAATTTATATACTTCAGTTACAATAACAAAGTACGTACATCTTCTGACATGCATGCCTTTTATAAGTGTCTAGGTTATATAAAAAGTGAATTTTCATTATTTTACTTTTCATATTTTTAGAGTTTAAGTAATATCTAAAGAAATCAATATTTAGAATGATATTTTTCCAAATCGAATTTATCTATACTGTGTAGACACAAATATAAACATGGCCAATGGTGTTATTGATCCCTAAACGAAAGCATTACTTCCGAAGGGTGTTAAGCGTAAAAAGCTTTTTCTGAATTTTACGATATATTTAGGAGTTTTGTTTTGTTTTGTAATAACTTTTTAACTTAGTACAAGAGGGTTACATCGAAAAAATATAGGAGAATTTTATGTTCATTAAAGACTACAATATTAAAATTTGAATAGTATAAAGTACAACCTGTCTGTACACTATACAAAATACTAATAGCGCAAATATTTACAATATTACAGCACCTTAACAAATTATTAAGGTTTCATTTAAACGACTTTTCCTCACAAGAATCATAATAGTTGCACACACTGAAGCAAATAGTGTCTTAATTTAATGAAAATGCTTACGTCAACAAATATCCCAGGTATGCCAAACACTCTTGTATCGGGGTTTTCAAGTGGTGTATATCTGTAGAACTCGTGGTTGCCCCTGTACCATTTGACTGAATATAAAGGAGCGCCTTGCATGTCTCGGTAGCAGATCAGCGCCGCTGTACCCCCTCTTATAACTGTTGAGGGCTGCACTAAGAGCTTAACATCTCGGAGGCTCGTTACACCTGTAACAATTTTAAATAAATAATAATTTAAGCTTAATGTTAACTAAACATTAGGTTTAGAAAGAGATGTGGTAATTTTGTGGAATTTTATTAAAAAATAAAGTATTCTATATGTGTAAATCGATTGTCAATATATTATATATATATCTATATAATATAATTATAAAAGGCGATGTGTGGACCGTTGGACCGAATTTGATGAAACTTTCAGACAATCTTCAGATTAGTCCAGCGGGTGTCCTCTTTTTTGAGGCGTTGAAACATTTATTCAATTTTTATTGCTCATTTATTTTTCTAAAACGTTGACTTTTTATTTTTAGACGATTCATGGAGAAGAGTAATTTTTGGATGAAAGTTACCATTTATTAAATCTTTTCTGTACCCTTTACCAACTTTTCATAGTATTCTGGGAGTGAAAGCGTAACAAACAAACAAACACTTTAATTTTTTTATATTAGTATGAGTATAGACCATTAATAATAATGGCAGGTTACGTTATCTATGAGTATAAAGAAAATTTTCGCCAGAAATCTGATGTTTATATACTTGAAATTTGAGAATTTATTCAATGAAGTGAAGTGAAAAATACCCGCTAACGAACTGTCGACACAATTAGATGAAAGATTAAAAAATAACATTTATATTTTCAGAATTTAAACGTCTGTAATTTGCGAATGAATACATTCAGAAACAGCCTCCGCCGAAGATAGATCGAGACCTTCCCTTTAATGCATAATTCTGTTTATTTATGATAATTCCAAATACAAGCTTATCTGTGAGTAATGAATGTCCAAAATCTGGGACACAACCTAGTTAGGTGTTACGGACTTATGTATAATAAGCACATTATATATGTGTCACATGTGCAATGCATTTGTAATCTAGTAATTATACCAGCTAATAATTTATTAGCAATTATACAGGATGTAGAGATTAAGAGTGAGAAAATCGATCTTTTTCGGTTTTTCGATCCAGATATGAAATTTTTATTCGATGTGGTCAACTCTGCAATAGATTGTCCGTATATAACTGAAAGAATCGGATTGCGGGCAAACGCTATTCATAAAAGGCAGAAATGTCTGACGTTGGCGATGCTCGTAGTAACTTTGCCAGGAACTCCGTTATCTGTAGAATCGCTAAAATAAACTTAACGATATTGATATTTATTTATTTTTTGATTAAAAATTCATTTATTGGATAGTCTTGCTCGATAGTCTGCTCCTTATCTAGAAATGACACAATACAAAAATACATAGGTAATACATAGGCGGAGTTGAAGACGCCAAGAGGTTTAGTGAAAAAGTCAGTCCTCAGGCCGGTAGGTATTAATGATGGATTCCTTTTGTAAAAAAAGGCACACAACACTAACTCGCACATTAACATTCCAGTCATATTGTAATATAATAAATGTTTTGTAATGTGCATAGAAATAACAAAATAAATTTAACAGAAACTTTGCACACAAATTTCTAAAATTTATACATGTGACGTCAGCAGGAAAATAGTATTTAATAACATCTTAGCAGTAGGAACTTACATGAGCGACTCAATACATGAAAACGCGAGTTCCAGTGCGCTCGCTGAGTTACTTGTAAAGACGAGACATAACTTTAATTGAAGTAAGTAACTAAGCTAACTAACTAACCGTATCAAAACTGTTATAATACCTAAGTAACGCTAAAGACCGACTGCAAACAAGATTAGACCCAGAACATTATCTATACTCACTAGTTTCTAATAATTTATCAGGGGACTGCCGGCAATGCAGTGATAACATGTAAAACTATAAACTGATTTTAGTTTATTAGTTTACAGAGATGATTTACTGTGTCTGTAGTTACTTCAAATTGATTTAAGTTATTCAAACATTAATATTAAATGTAAAAGACATTATAAATACATAATAATATGTAATATATTGTTTTATTGTGAATTTCGCTATGAAATCTGGCACCATGCAGGTTTATTTTTAATTCAAAATGGCCAATGCGATAAAACAGCATTTTCAAATTTAAACCCCAATTATTTTTCTCTCTTATAAATATCTTATCTTTCGAAGTTTTATATACCTAGCTGACCTAGCTGACTTTACCTTCAATTTCCTTAGGGAGATCTTTTATTAAAATATTTAATGTAATAATAGTTCTTCATAGAATAATTTAAGGATAACATTGCTTAGACATTAGGGTACATTCACATAGGGACATTAGGGTACCAAGATGGTAGATAATGTTGTGTAAAATTTTGTGTAAAAAATAATTCCCAAAAGAAGTACTTACAACGTTATATTATGTTTTATGGTATTACACGCTTGCGGCTTACCCTACTTGTCAAAAATACTTACTGAGAAAATCAATAAAAAATTCGACAGAATGTTATTTTCGTAATTATTTTTGTGAGCTGGCAACTCACAGATCCTTGCAGAGCGGGGCCTCAGATTGACCGGTGTAATGTACCAGAAAATGGAGTTTCCCCTCGTGTGTTCACGATAAAATCACGACGAATTACCTACATTCTGTATTCCATTCAATAAATGTTAGCAGTCAGCAGTATTCGAGGTGTGATTTTGTTCCTTTGTGAAGGTACAGCCGGATAAGGAAATATTGTATTTTCATATTGAAACATGGAATAGTTCGTAAGCGAAAACGCTTTGGAAAATTGTCTTCTCTTGTAAATTTACGAACAATCGCTCAGAAAATGCAGATTACTTAAGAAAAAAGAAATTCTTTCGCTGTATAATTAAATAAGGATATCTCTTTGGTTGTTTAAGTATAACTCTTCACGCAAATACGGTTCTACGGATTTGGATGAAATTTGGCACACATAGTTTATGATCTAGATTAATATTTATAATACTTTTTATCCTAGAAAAATATTAGATTCCTGAGGGATCGTCTAAAAATATAAAAAATACGTCGTCACAGTGAACTGCCTATTAATAAAAAAACTTTTCTATAATTTTGTGTGTGTTTTCTTTTAATAAAGGCTTTAAATGTTCTAAGGCTTATTATCAATAATATTTATCCAAAGGTTAATTAGTAGTGTCATTTTAAACTATATTTCTTATACATTTTATCTATTTCTTATACATTTTTTCTAAGTTCCAATTATATTTTTCAGTTTATTTCTCTTAAGGCTAACTTAGTTCTTGTTCACGTGTGTTAGGCACTTTTTACTAACACTAACTCTAATGGCATAATTCGTTAAGTCTTTCACCATATCCATAATGCCGAAGAGTTGGATGGCGTCGATCATATTTCCAAGTAGGTACTTTATTTTAAAAGAGTTTGATCATTAAAGTCATCCCCACAACTGTATACCATATGTACTTTTCTATACGATTCTAATTTTATTTTTGCTCTTTGAAACGGTACCACTAAAACGAACGGTTTAGTAATTCCTCAAAGAAATTGTTACTTTCCGCACTCAAAGGTTGCAGAGAAAGCGGAAAATAGAGGTGAAATTAACTTGAATGTTGCAACGTAACTTGGCAATTTAAGTTTAGAAAACTATCTTCAAGTTTCAGGCTCCTAGTTAAATGTTGGCTAAACGATATAGCGGTTGGGTTTACTCTTTAAAGCTATGATTTGCAAAATAATGGCTGAGCCAATGTTTCTATTCTTTGGTCTCCAAATAACAATGACAGATATCTAATTATTTTAAAGTAAGACTATAAGAACACAATGATTTTCAATATAAAAACGAGTTCACCGCATCGCTTATATTTATTCGTCCGGATATTCCAGCGCAAGCAAGTTATATTTTAAAATTATATTTATTCAGAAAGCGACGCTTTTTTCCTCTCAGCTTAAGTGCTAACGAACAACGCCATTCATTACCTTTTTTTTATAATTTTAATAATGCTGAGAAAATATTTCATTAGTAGAAATATGCAAAAATTTTAAAAACTCTACCTATTGTATGCATTAAGTTTACAGTAGGTTCTTTGTCTCAATCGCTTCAAACACACATTATCTTCAATTAGCGAAGGAATATACCGTAATTAATATTGTGACCTCTGCATGTCACCTGGTATTAGTAGGTTCATCGAAGATATGTTGTTTTAAAAAAGGCTAACACACAGCCTAGTTAGGGTAAGCTGCGCTACTGGTGGCAGTGACCATCTTGATACAAGATACTACAATGAAAATACAGCTTGTTGTATCATTCCATTTCTGTTTTATATGAAAATTGTGTTATAGTTAGCATTGTATTTATATTATTTAGGATCTGCTGCTATCTGAACATAATTAGGTCATATGCTTCAGAAAAAAACTATATACGGTAGCTATTCTTTTAGAAGAAAAGTATAACATAGACAGCATAGAGACAGGTTTCATAAGTAAATTATACTGTTTAAGAAAATACTGTCTATAAAGAGCATTCTATAACATGCAGTTATATTTCAGGAAAACTTGGTATCATAAAGCTTCTCTAAAAAAATACACCTAAATTCTGTTTAAAAGAAAAACCGATATCTGTTTAAAAAGAACACTGTCACCTAACTGCTGTTCAAAAATAACACTATAATCTAAGTCATGTTGAAAAAGCATATCTGTCAACTAATTTGTGGTCAAAAGTTATACTTTGTCACCTAACTGTTCTTCAAAAATAACACACTGTCATCTAAGTCATTGAAAAAGCATACCTGTCACCTAATTGATGGTAAAAAAATATACTTTGTCACCTAACTGATCTTCAAAAAGAACAGTGGCATCTGTTTTTTCAGAACTGGAAATTTAAAAAAAAAATTACTAACGTGTATCATTATTCTACATTCATTAACATTCTACTTGCATATCAGCCAAACAAAACTAACTTAATACGAGATTTTAATAATCAAAATTTATAATGAACCATAATATTGTTAACAATTTTGCTTCGCTGAACTGAATAATCTGGTTTCTAAACGAAACTGCGACGACAGCATCGTCACTAATTAGGATCGTTGAGCAAATTCTGTCCCGAATCCAACAACACGATGTATATATTATATTATATAAATTATATATCCTCATCTCTCAGTGTTACTACTTTGGATTCATAAGTTTAAATAAGTACTTTCGTTAATGAACCCACATATATTCATTCTCATATAAAAATATGTGAGAACCCTTTGGAGCAATATAGGTTGTCTGTGGAGCAACATGAGCAACATTTTCTTTAATAAAATCGTGACATTGTTAGTCCAAGGGACCAGTAATTAAATAAAATCAAATACTTAATAAAACTTCTATATATTCAATAAATATCTTCAATATATATTCAAGTAGATATATATAACATATATTATAATTATATTATTACATAATAAAATCGCTGTACGCTTCTGTTTGTTTCGCAGCTAACTTTTTCTAAATCCCTCCACAGGTTTTGTTAGGTTTTTCACTAATGGAAGGAACTATAAACAGGGAAAATAATTTCTAGAAAAAATGCATCGGTTTGAAGCACGTTTTTAGTTAGCCATCGGGTGGATCGCTAATTAAAAACATGCGACTGTTAGCCATCATTCGTTTTTAGAAATGTATGTAAGTAAATAATTAGTGTGTTTTGCAACACGGTCTAGTTGATGTCACTTATTGCCTCTTTCACCAACTACAAACTAAAGTGTTGATTAGTTACTTTTAAAAATATTTTTATGTTTTATTAAATTATGCACTCGGTTTATTGCATCCTTCGATAGGCGATTTTTTTTATTATTTTCTTTTTAATGTTTGGGACTTTCATCGTACAAACAATGGCATATCATCTCCATCGTTCCCGGTTACCGGTGACTTTAAATGGCGGTTAGCCTACTTGACACATGGTGATAAAGGCCCTAAGTGTAATTAGTGTACAGGCGATGACATTTTTTCACTTAGTTATATTCTAATTAAGAGTGCACGCCAGTGACATACATATCCGATTTCATTAGTAAATAATATATAATATGATTGAATATTTTATTTTTCCTTTCATTTTACAGGGGATGAAAAATTATTATATAATATAAAAAAAATCAATATAAGATTATGCATAGTTCTAGAACCAAGCATAGTATACAAAGTCGCTGGCACAGTTAGTCTCTATACATAATAATGAAACCGTAAACGAACAATTTTGGAATTTTAGTCTGTAGGTACTCAATTCAAATCGACTTAACCGATTTGAATGCGGTTTTCAATCGTGTATTGATAAATATATAGATTAAACTATAGGATACTTTTTATCCCCGAAAAATTATAGATTCCTGTCTGATTTTCAAAAAACAAAATAAATCGCGTACGAAGTTGCAGGCACCAGCTATAGTCTTTAATAAAAAACGAATTTTTTTTTTGCTCTGTTGTCCAGTATTAGGTGATCAAGCACAATTTGCAATGTCAAAGAAAAACGCCACTCCACTGCTTTTTCTTTAAACGATTTTTAATGAAATCTTTTAGTAATTTTCCCGCCTCGTATTGTAATGAAATGATTTTCTTTTTTCACTCAACTTGACAGTGAAGAGGGAGAAAAGTTTAGAGATTTCACTTCTTTATCCCGCTACACAGAACATGTATGAAAATCATTTTTTTATTATCTTTTTAATTTTTTCCGGCTTACACCTTATAAAAGTATGTCAGCCCCATCATCCTCTGAGCTAAGTAACATAATATGCCACAGCTTAAAAGCTTCATTGAAGCAGCATATATTATCCGCAACACAATGCGGCTCCGCTAGCACAACACTAGGGCGCCTATGTTTTGTCTATATATAATATATGTTATATTTGTGCAATAATCATAGACTATCTGTGGTATCAATGAAGCCCTTTCCTTCGAAAATCATTATATTTACTAACAAAAGCAGTCTATTATTGTGTCAACCAATTTTAAGACGCTTATATAACCACTTGAGTCAAAGAGGAACAAATTCCTTAATATGGTTGAAGCAAATATGACTTAAACTTTGGTTTAATGAGACGTGTTGGCTTCCTGTACAGTCATAATCCTTATTAATATTATAAATGCGTTAGTTTATTTGACTAACGCATTTATAATATTAATAATGCTATTAACAATTAATACTGCTTAACCATCTCATGAAATTTTGCATAACAGTTGTAAGGAGTACAGAAAAGTACTGAGGATAACTTTTATCCATAGAAAAGTACTTACTGTTTCCGAGTAACCTGGATGAAGTCGCCGGAAAGAGCTAAGTGGTAAATATATGTAAATAATGTGCTAAGGAGGATAGTACACATTGCGTCCTACAATCATACTAGAGCCGTTTTCCTTATTTCCTTAACTTTTATTCTGTTAAATTCAGTATAGCACTAGCTATCTGCCAGGCGTTGCTTAAAAAGCTACTATATGTCACGTGTCATCAAATGGTTCGACCGTTAGCCTGTCTGCCCACCTTTATCTTAACAAAAAATACTCTACTGTGTGTTCTATGAAAAAAGAGGTGTAACTCAAAATGACTATCTTTTAAAATGTTTAATCTAAATTAAGAAAAACCTTTGAAACATAGCAAAATTATGGATTCACAGAGAATGCTTTAATTTCGTTATTAAGCTGGTTTTTTTTTCAACAATTTCCACGAAAACTCATCAACGGGATATGGACAAGGTAATTTCTTAATCTAATAATAATTGTCGTACACATTTTATAAAATATTTGTCAAAGCTTTTAACAATATGAATAAAGCAAATTGTTTCTTTCCACTCTCTTTCTTGAATTGTGTATTGATAGTGAATTGTGTACTGATTTGGTATTATTGTATTAGATGAAGACGTCAACACATCCCTATTAATATTTTATAAATATGAAAGTAAGTTACCTTTCAGCCAGAAAAAATCCAATGCTCGGCAAAACTAATATAGCAATAAAAAATTTAAAAAAAAAATGCTCATATATCATGTGTAGTCGTAATATTTTTCGAAAGGGGCACGAACTAAGTCGTTAAACGAAAATTATTATTTGATATAATAGTCTAAGCGGTGACAGAAAGTTTGAAAACGATCATGGATACGTGTTAAATTTATTTTTATGAGTTGTAGAGTGATTTTTGACTCGTGATCCCACTGATATAGTCCCACCGAGACTCGTGGTCCTAATACTTGGTGGGACCAATAATCATAACCATTAACTGTAAATCATAGGCGTGGGCCTTACTGCAAGCCTAGCGCTGTGTAAGGCTGTGTTTGTGGTACCCTCATCTGATTTATGTTAGTCTGCCTGCTCTCAGTGGTTGCAACTTCGGAAAGAAGCTCATGAAAGAGGTTTCATTGTTGAGAAAAAACAATCGATAAGGCAAAAGATCAGTTTTGATAAATATTCAAAAAGTGACATCTCCGAAACTCAAAAATGTAGGTCTGCCGGCTCTCAGTCTGTCCTCCCCATAAATGAATTGTCCAATTTATGACCGCAGTATGGAGTGTGTCATATAACTATTAAATTATTATAAATATGTAAAGGTTATAATAATATAAATTTGTGTAAATATAATATGAATAATGTATTAATTTAATATTTTATCTTGTATATATATATTATATCCATTTTCATTTTATAATTTATTTAAATTTTCGTGAAAACAGTATTAAACAAACGTGTTCAAAAAACGCAATATTTATTTTATACGTACAAGAGGATTATAAAAAGCTTCCCGAGTCAGGAGAATGCTAAAATAAGGTTTCATTGAAAAAAATATATTTTTTTTTCAGTTTCACACAGACATACAACATTCATCTGTGGTTCTTAATTAAAAAAAAATCCTACGAAACAATGAGGTTACCACGACAAAATAAGTCTAGCTAGTGCATTTTTATATGAGACATGATGCATTTCTTTTCCTGCAAATAGTACAGTTCTCATTTAGAGAAGTGTTTCTCTCGTGTGAAACGTACTAGGCTAGCTGCTGTGATATGTCAACGCCAAATAAAATGAACAGCTTTTACTCATTTGCATTTCCAGGAATCCTAATGATAATTAAGACGACGTATCGGTTAAAAGGATTTCGCAACGCAAGTATCTTCTGAGAAATAAAATAAAACATCCTTTAAAAATAGAAATATCAATCGATTCGCTTAAATATATTTTAAATGTGTTTTTTAAAAATAAACAAATTAATAATTAAATACAAATACCACATAAATAAAAATATGTAAGTATCTTTAATTTTTTTAAATTGAACTATAAACGTTGATATAATTTTGTAAGTAACCGATTTGGATAAGAGAGTGTGAAATATTATCATATAAATCTACATAATATGAGAAAGAATTGTTAATGAGAAGAATCTGTTGAATTTAATTTAAACAATAAAAGTTTCCTAATCGAGTTAGCTAGACAACGGTTTCAGTATTTATTTCGAATTTATTTGAAAAGAATTGAAGAATGTAGCATGTATAATATTTTCAAAGAAAATGACTTAATAGCCAATGTCCAATCCCCTAAGGTGTTAGTTCTCTGAATTGTTTAACATCTAATACTAAGGGCTTCTTTCACCATGTGTCAAGTAGGCTAACCGCCATTTAAAGTCACCAGTAACCGGGAATGAAGTAGATGATATTACCTTTGTTTGTAACATAAAATTATTTCTAAAGCTAACTAATCAACACTTTACTTGTAGTTGGTGAAAGAGGCCCTAATAATTGTTAACTTTGAATAACTTCAAAGTTGATCTAGATCTTTACTGGTTTTCTAATAACAAATCTAGGTATCTAATTAAATTCTTAATATGATGCGGTTTTCTAATAAAACTAGTAGATTTAATATAAAATGACATTAGTGTAGGTATTTCAAGTTATGACTTATTATATGTCATTTAACAAAACTAAGTTTAAGCTATCGCCCAGGGGATCCTGAAATAAATGTCCAAAACGGCCAACGGCAATCCGAACTAGCAATCAGATTTGTAAACTATTCGGAACACAACTTAGCACTGTAAAGTAATTGGTGTTGAGTTTCACGTCGTTTGGTTATACTACACCTATTCCAAGGCAAGTCGTATACCAAGAACTACATATACGTAATTATAGATTTTTTATTAGATTTCTTTAGGTACTAAAAGCCTGAAACACAATTTAAATTTTTCAAACGATTTTTCTATGTAAATGTCGGCAGACAGGCTGACGGTCCACTTGATGGTTTGTGGTTACGTTCGCCTATTAACACAAGCAACTCTATAGGTGCTGAAAATACGATGCCGATATAATAGGATTAGGATACATGCCTGTTACTGTCCAAACATGATACTACAAAGTACAGTTTCCCAGTGCTATTAATATATGTATAATTTTATTGTTGTGTAAGGTATACAGGATTCCTCTTTTCTTTCAGTAAAAATTTTCCTACACAATGAAACCCTGTAATTGGCAATGTAGGTAGTAATACTGTATCTATTGTATGTTATTTTGTTTTGCCTTAGGGTTTATGTTGAAATCCTAAGGCATCTTTACGATCTTTTATTTATCTTTATTTCAGATTCATTAAAAAGTTGTCCTTTGGCTAGTGAATATTTCTAATTTTGCATTATAGTCCATTCAAATACTCGTATGCTTAGCTGATAATGCTTTATAAATAAAAACCTATTCTTTAACAAAAAGTTATATATCTAAGGTTTTTTTTTAATAGGTAATTATTTTTCTTCAAAAAGAATTATTAAGTAGGTAAGTGAAATACGAGTATGAAAGCTATATACTTGATAGTATATTTATGTCTTTTTATTTTATTACAAAACTTCCAATTTTGTGTGCACAATGTTAGAAACATTTTGACGACCCAATTCGGTAGAACTGCAAAACGTTCGAATGGGAGAGATAAGCATTTCGCTACGCAGATTGGGTTTCATCGCATAACGTGAAACTTTTAGAGCTCCTAAAGTGAGTACCTACGTTTTCATAAAAAATTCGTAAAAGGCATACTATTCACACAATCTTAATTTCCATTTTAATTTTGACAATACTAATTAAACTGTACAAATCTATGCAATGCATGCCCACAAAAAGTGCTCTAGTGTTGCCTCTTTAAATCTATACTATTCTATACTAATATTATAAAGAGGTAAAGTTTGTATTTTTCTTTGTATCTTCAAAACTATACTCATGGTGTTAAAAAAATCTTTCACCAATAGTTAGAATAGAATTTCAGGATAGACATAGGCTAATAATATTCCACGTCGGCGAAGCCGTGGGCGAAATCGTGGGCTAAGCCGTAGGCGAACAGTTATCTATACTAATATTATAACGAGAAAAGATTTGTTTGTTTTTTATTGTTTGTTTGCGTTGAATAGGCTCCGAAACTACTGGAATGATTTGAAAAATTCTTTCACTGTTGGGAAACTATATTATCAGCGAGTAACATAGGCTATATTTTATAAAGTTACGCGGACGAAGTCGCGTGCAACAGCTAGTCTAAAAATGAAGAACCAACGCTTCGCAAAAGCACAGTGTTACCTGCTACACACGTGTTAATTAATTATTAATTAATTACATAATTTAAAATATACAATATCTTTTATTTTTCATCGCGGACGAAGTCGCCGGGACAGCTACTATGTTATATTTATATGTTAGAATATGTTAGAATTAGCTGGTGCCCGCGACCTCGTCCGCGTTGAACTATGAAAGGTACCCTATGTCCTATCTGGTGTCTCAGACAACGTGTATGCAAAATTTCATGGTGACTATTGAACCGATCAGTAGTTTTTGCTTGAAAGAGTCACAAACATCCATACATCCAAACATACTTTCGCATTTATAATATTAGTACGGATATGTTATCTATTTAGATAGCAGGTGTGTAATATAGAAGATAAGAAGTACTTGCATGTAGAGAAATTGTAAGCAATAACCAGAAAACAACATTCAAGTTTTAACGTAATAACTTGCTAGTTTTGTTAGACAACGTTCAATTTATTTTGTCCTTTATATATTCTTATTTTGATACAGTTTCAATTGAAATTTTTAAAGAAATATACACTTTGGAGTCAGTGTCATAAGGTTCATTTTAAACGTTGTGTCGAGGTGTGCTAAAAAGTGATATTCATATCTAGGTAATAAAGTACGAATATGGGAGAAATATAAATCGTGGTGGCAATTTGTTTGTCCCACAGTTTCACTAAGTTATCGCTTTGATAAAAGCTAACTCGATCGCATTTTCAAATGGGATATTTTTGGTTCTTGAATTCTAGTTATACAGGGTGACCCAGAAAATGCTCGTATTCCTAAACAATGACTAAACAATGTCTATATTCTATATTAAAAATTAACTATTTTAGATAAAATCGAGTTGGTAAATA
This sequence comes from Synanthedon myopaeformis, assembly GCA_944738685.1. Taxonomy (NCBI): domain Eukaryota; kingdom Metazoa; phylum Arthropoda; class Insecta; order Lepidoptera; family Sesiidae; genus Synanthedon; species Synanthedon myopaeformis. The sequence goes on along the minus strand of OX122922.1, from coordinate 10,031,255 downwards.
TTTTAAAGAATTTTGGTATTGGCAGACTGTAACAAAATAAAATAGTAACATTTTTTTTTTTTATTATCAGATTGCTCTTTTTTTATCATTTATAAGATAACTTAATAAAATTAAAATATTAAAAAAAACACCATTGGCAGTTCCAGAAACGATAATACACAAATGTGTTTATTATGTAAACATCAAAAAAATATATATTTTTATATAATAGTGTTCCATTTCTAGCCAAGTCTAAGATACGAGTATAATAGATATTAAAGTTAAACTCAATACTAGAATGAATGTTTAGCAACAAGTCGTTATTAATCATAAGAAAAAATGAAGAAAATATTGTAACCTACATTTATTAGATTCCGAATTTATATTTACTACGAGTATATGTAAAAATTATATTGTAATCTTGGATTAACATAAAAAAGTATAATAATTTCCTTAGTAAAAATCAGCGATAAAATAAAAATAAATCACTCAATGACATTATTCGGACAAAATTATTCGAATAACAAGATAATTTTGTTCTAATAATGTCGATTATCTCGTTTGACATGCTTGGGGTCAAGGATCCCGGAGCTGCCAAATTCCAACCTAATATTTATTTTGCCAGTCACACAATATCGGTAATTTTTACACTAATTACTTATTTTATGTAAACGTTATCAGACAAGCTGACGGTTCGTTTGATGGTAGGTGGTCACCGTCGCCTATTTAACACAGGGCACGCCACAGGTATGCCTTTGAAAGATTAAAGGATAAGGGATTAGATAGGAATAAGGAATAGGCTGTGGCATCGCAACTCATTTACCGAAAGACAACAGGACATATATTATATGCAGTTATTTTACGATATTCTTCAGTAAGGGGGTTACTGTCGGCCAGACGGGCTACCCAAATGACTGCGAAAAACAGGTTGAATTGTCAATACTTAAACTATCTTAATAGCTGATCTTAATTCTTTATTAAGTACCCTATCAGGTTTCCTCGACGATGGCGAAAAGGGCTCTCTATCACGCGCCACTTGGAACAGCTCCCGTAATTCCGGCCCATAAACGGATGTTCCTCAACCTAGACATCTGCCTTCAGCCGACTCCTCTTCGCCCCTCAATCTTAACCCCCATGATAAGATGAAGCATAAATGGTACTTTAAGGCCCACAGGATATGCAACTTTACGAACCCTAATATTCACCAGTAGCTCTCTGTTAGTATTGAGCTCTTCGAAGAATTTCCATATTGGAGACCCTGTCTGTCCACGAGACAAAGAGCATTCTTCTGTATAATTCCATTTCAAACGCCTCCAACCGGTTCATGGTGTTTACTCTTAAGGTCTGATCTTAATGTTGTAGAGTTTCTAAAAGCTTGAAAAAACTTCAAAGAAGCAAAAAAAACACATGCAACAAATAAATAATTACTGAGAAGTTTCATAGATATTTAAATAACATTTTTCTTTCCAAACAGACTCTAACAACATTTGGACCACATTATCTTCTGCACGCTGTTTTACTATTGTCATAATAAAGTTAATATATTCAATGTTAACCTAATGTATTGGAAACGTAAAAAAATTTGGTCTTATTTCTATTTTCATACGAATAAAAATAAATTGCTAAAAAATACAACCAGCTTTTAGTAGTATAGACATAAGTACAATACCAAATGTTCTCCATTCAAACGGTTCGGGTATAATAAACAATATTCTTTACATGCCACTGGCAGATCGTAGATCGTCTGGCTATGAGTGGCCAAATGGCCATGCTAAAGGATGGCATTAGAAGTCTCTTTCTCACTCATTGAGATTATATATATATACTCTTTCACTCTGCACTATACTGTATTTATAACTATAATGTCGTAATATCAATATGGAGTTAAAGTGGGTTCACATTGTATGTTCCTATTATTTTGCTGATAGATAAATAATTTATATTTAGTATTATAAAATAGTAAATAAATTATGTAATTAAATGCAATATGAAGAATATTTTAATAGTTTTTCCAAATTGAAAAAAAAAATGTCTATTTGGAAAAATTTTCTTTGCGTCATAAAAAGAGTACCTAACTCGTCCGAATGAAGTAACCACCCTTTGTAAAAGATCAGCTTAAAATAAAAGCACATCGGCTGTGTCTGTGCTTTTATGAAGAATGGCAGAATTACAACCCCTTACAGGAGTGTAAGGGGTTGTAATTCCCTTACATAAAAGTTTGTCTAATTGTTTACCTTGACTTGTTAACTCGTTTCTAACGGCAAGTGCACTAGGGATGCAATTAAACCAATTCTTTCTTGGATATAATTTTACTAATGACACGTATAGATAGTTAACACGACTTGTTACAATTAAACTTTAAATTAAATGATCCCGAGTATCAAGGATAATTTGATACTTGTCTACGAAGATTACCAACTATTGTTAGATATTTTGACTGGACTATTTTGAGAACCCTAAATATTTTCTACATAAATTTCCTTATATACGTACGTTTTGCCTTCTTATTGTCACGTTTAGACGTTTCGACTATGAATTTTATAATAACAGTTTAAATATTCTTAACTTATTTGTTAGCACGTAGAAAAGGTACATACGTGCTCTTATTTAAGTGTAATTTCCTTGTTTATTTGGTACAAATAAGAGAAACACTCCTACGTGTCTTTATATTACTTCCTAGTGGGATGGTTCCATCCGCTTAGTAAGCTAATTTCCTTAACATACATTTCATCCTGGCTTTTCTTTGTTAATATAATGTACCACTCCATTTTCGGTGGGTGGCTACCGTCGTCAATAACACAAACAACGCCATAGTGGGATTGAGCGTAAGGAATTGGGAAGGACAACTCACTCACCGAAACACAACAGCACAATTTTACTGTGTCCTACATTACAGTATCAGTTAGATTTATTTCATGTCAGGTTTGTACTTCGTACAAATGAAATTTACATGCAGTAATGAAGGCGATATTTTTCATTCAAGTTGTAAAGAAAGTTTTTTTTTTTTTTTTCAAGAGCTTACGTGACTTACGTTGGCTAAAACTCAATTACTAAAGTAGAATAAATGTGCCCTTTAATCAATAGCGACCTAATAGGAGTTGTTAAGTACAAAATAAATTAACTTCATATAAGTATTTTTATATGCTGTACTTACTTTTTTCTGTTTGTGGAAATCAATGATTTATTATTCCGAAAACTCCGACAATAAATCACGTGAAGAAAGTGATTTCCTTTTATTTCGCTGAAACGAAGATTTTCAATGAGCCGGATGAAAATATAAATCGTATTTAAGATGAAAACCGTAAAAACCGTATAAAAACTGGAAACTTTGCTAATAAAAAATCCATTTATCTATTATGTTAGAATCGGTAATGGCTTTATATTGCCTTGTGTATTACAACTTACTTACTCTTCATCTTTTACGCTAGTTACTTCTTTCTGGACTTCTTTACGCGCCTGCACATTGAGCAGCTAGACGCGGCCACTAGTGGCTCAGTCAAGTCACTAGGCGCGACCACTAGTGGCTCAGTCAAGCCACTAGACGCGACCACTAGTGGCTCAGTCGAGCCACTAGACGCGACCACTAGTGGCTCAGTCAAGCCACTAGACGCGACCACTAGTGGCTCAGTCAAGCCACTAGACGCGACCACTAGTGACTTGGTGGAGACCACTAGTGACTTGGTGGCGACCACTAGTGACTTGGTGGCGGCCACTAGTGACTTGGTGGCGGCCACCAGTCGCCGCGAAGAAACCGGCTACTGCGGTCGAGTGTGCGCGCGATGCAAGCGACAAGAGCGGCCACAAGTAGCGAGCTCCGGCGACTTCCGCAACTTGTGGCTCGAACGCAGCCACTCGAACACTCGGTTTACGCCGATACTGTACAAAATGTATGAAAAGACTCGTGCGCAGCTTGTGGCCGCGACTAGTGACTCAATGTGCGGGCGCGAGTTACTACGAACGAGTTACATTAACCACATCTAATCCATACCAATATTATAAATGTAAAAGTAACTCTGTCTGTCTGTCTGTTACATTTTCACGCGTTAACTACTCATCATGAAATTTCGCATACACATTGTCAGTGATACAGGAAAGGACATACCTTTCATCCAGAAAAATAAAATTAGCTTATTTCGAATTTAATAAAACCAAAATCAGCTTTCAAACAAAATCGGATCAAAATCGTTATATCCGTTTGGGAGCTACAATTCAATAGACAAACAGACAGATACATACATTCAGAGATACATACACACACGCGGCAAACATATAACTACCCCGATTTTATATCGAGCGTTAATTACTATTTTTAACACGCACACTAATTAACACATAATATTTTTTACTTATAAATGCTTCGAGGCTTACACCTAATATCTAAAAAGCATTTTTATTACCTTCTGATAATATGTACACACATAATCCTAGATAAAGAACTAGAGCCCTTAAACTGACCTTTTATCTTCGTATGAAAAAAAAAGGTATTTTTAATACAAAGTTAGCGTCCGACGCGTATGTTACATTAATTAAAGGAATTGTTCCGTAAATCCGTTGGTTTGTCTAACGTTTCGTGTAACAATAGAGGCAACGAGATGCACAACCACCTTTGTCTGAACTACTTCAGCCGTGACCCTCTCCACACAAATAACACCTTCATCAGTTATTCTTTGTGCTTATATCATAATGGAAGCACATTTAGACGTCATTTTTAACAAAGGGAGTAACGCTATACGTAAGGGTGAACGACATATCATGTATATATTACTAGGATTACGTGTAGATAATTCTTTCTTAGGTAAATTTATAAAATTCAAAAGCATATTATTTATTGCCTGCCTGAAAAAGTGTTCATATTTTTCTATTATTTTAAAAATACGGCAGACAGGCTGACGGTCTAGTTAATGGTATATAAGTGACTATCGTCGCCTATAAGACAAGCAACGATAGTGTAGTGATATGTTATTTCGATTGGCTCTAGTCAAAGTAACAACTTAAAACGATAACGAAGTTCGAAAACAATAATTTGTATTGGATTGACATATGCCGTCGCTAAATCACGTGATACATCCCATACATTTTATTCTATCGAACTTCGTTATCGTTTTTAAAATGTTATTATACTTTGACTAAGGCACCTGGTGCTGCAAATGCTCTGCCGACCATAGAGGGATTGAGGATAAGGGATAAGTCTTAAGTAAAAAAAATACTTAAAAAACAGTGGCACTCCACTGCCTTATTATCTAACAGCCGACATAAGTAAAAGGCCCTATGATAAGGCACTTCGCCTTACATGTGATATCCCCTCCTCAAAAAAGAAGGCTCTTTTTTAAAAAACATGCAGTAAAATTATTGTTCTTAAAAGAATCTAGGATTCTGTAATATACGGTGTCCTATATTATTATTGATCCTAATATAAACAAATCGTGACATGGTAATATATGATATTGAAATGATGAGTTACAATAAAGCCTTTGAGTCGAGAGTTGCCCTATTTAAAATCCCTTGCGCAAAAACGTTTTTGTTCATTCGTCAGCGTTTAATACTCAATTCGATGGGGTATCAGAAACAATGGAGCTTAATTTCGAAGTTCGAATCTAATATTATTATGTCACTCTGTATTGTTCCTTTATATCTCACAAAACATGAAGACATTTGTGAGGAATTCATAATAATTGTTTGAACTGGATTTGAGATTATTATTATATGCTATAACAATGAATTTAACCAGATCGCAATAACAAATATTTTGATCCTGTTATTCGAATAGGTATTATTACGTATATAGATACGTATATTGGTTTAATGTGACAAAAATAAACATTATTGTTCATTTGAAATTTGTAAAAAAATATTACTATACATTTTTTTTTAGTGTAACTAACTTGACATTTTTTATTGTGGTTAACATAAAACTCAAGTTATCTTTGTATTAAATCTTGATATTAAATTAATAATTTTATTTTAGAGACTGTTATTTAATTTAGTATGTAAATATGTTCGACTATGCGAATGTAACATTATTATTATTATTGTTTAAATTTTATATAAAATTATTAATTTATTCATTAAAGTTGCTTTACAAAATAATACTTAAATTTCAACTATATAATGGTGAGTGGCTCTGATAACTTGTTCCTATTAGTGACTACCTCGAGTTTTTACCATAGATACTTATATGCGGAGCTTATCCGTATTACTTTGATGATAAGACGCCGTTGAGCACGGATAGAAACTTTATCCTGTGAAATCTCGAACTTTGGTACAAATTCCCTTCTGAGGTGTTTCCGGTTAGCTAAGGGTCGCCACAAATGGGCTTCTTAAGTGCATCCTCTCTGGTGATATTTTATTCTTAGGGGACGGTAGCCATTTACCATCATGTTGTAGATAATACATGGAGTCACTTCTCTTACTCTCCCCTTATTGGCAGCCTAATTATACCCTCCTTGTCCTCGTGTTTCTGGACTACGGCAACCACTATTTATACAGTCAGCCTGTCTGCCACCTTCTTTAATCTATAATTTACTAATATTATAAAGAGGAAAGATTTTTTTTGTTTGTTTGTTTGCATTGAATAGGCTTCGAAACTAATGGACCTATTTGAAAAAATATTTCACTGTTAGGAAGCTATGTTATCGGCGAGTAACATTGGCTATATTTTATAAAAGTTACGCGTCCGAAACCGCGTGCAACGGCTAGTAAAAAATAAACAAATAATAAAGTTCATGAACTTTTTTCTTTAAAAAAGCCCATCCTTTAGAGTTGTATATATATGTCTATTATCTAAGTGGATCCGTCAAAAGCAAGAATACCTTGGACATTTGCAAACGGTCCCCAAAACATTCTCCTAATTTTACTGGCGTTTGGCCTCATTTAATTTATTACAGTCTCTCTCCTATTACTTTGGACGGGAGTAATACACTTTTTATGCTGATGCTACTGTCCAATTTTTATGTTGACCGAGCAGACTGACTTCCTCGTTAATTTCGTTACAGGATCAATGAAGTTACATTTGGGTAAACTTTTTTTTTGTCACGTAATGAGTACTTTGTGCATTAAATGTAAAAGAGCGTCAGAGTTATTGTTTTGCTTCGTCATTAATTAAAGGACATTATAGGACATCGTTTTAATTTCGGAACTACTCAACCGATCGTCATGAAATTTTGTATTGTCAGTAGGGATATAGAAAAGGACATAGGGTACCTTAATCCAGAAAAGAAGTGCAATTCCCGAGAGATCATTTAAAAATAAAAATCCCTGGCAAAAGTGTAACAGCAATAAAGATATCAGGCTTTGTATTGAACTAGCTGGTGCCCGCGACTTCGCCCGCGTTGAAAATCATATACTAAAACCTTCCTCGAGAACCACTCTATCGATTGGTGAAAATAACATGAAAATCGGTGCAGTAGTTTTTGATTTTATCGCGAACAGACAGACAGACAGACGCGGCGGAGGACTTTGTTTTATAATATGTAGTGATGTATCTGAATTATATTGAAATTATCCACACTTTCTCCGAATAGCGGGATAATGTGTATGTATGTGAGTCCATCACACTATTCCACTTAGTACTGAATCTATGTAATTTTTTCATTGAGGAAGTAAGGATACTGTTGGTCTACATACTTGATGGTAGGTTTCTGCATCGTTAAATGCTTATTAAAATACAAGCAATGCAAGGTTAAATATGAGGGGAACATAAAAGTTCAGAAGTTGGACAAAAGTTAAGTTGGAAAGACCATCTACAGGATCGTCAGCTTGTCAGATGATCTTTATAAAAAGAAAACAATCCTTTCTGACCCCTTAACAGCATGCCTTCTCTAAAGAGTGTGGTTATTGTCACCAGACTCAAGACTGGAGAATCCTACCATTAAGCAAAACTGTATCAAGATACATTAACTATATTATCGCATAAACTTTAAACCTTATTTAATGACTTCTAATTGTCGGTGATACTGAAAGCTTTCGATGTATACAATGTCACTAACTTGAAATCGTAAAATGAAGCACACATCATTCTGGTAAGGATTAAAATGTCTTTTGTTCATATTAAAACGTTAATTGAAGTTCATTTAAGGCTCTATTAAATTATCTGATGAGATAAGATGATAGCCATAGGACGTCCACTGCTGTACATAGAAATAATTTTCCAATTTTCCAAAAGATCAGAAGCAGCCTGGATCCACCTTCGATCAGCGGTCCTTTATCAGTTATTCTGTCAACCTTGCGGATGGACGCTCTACTCTACTATATATAGTAGTATAGTAGTAGTTTAGTATAGTATAATATAGTATATATGTAGTATAGTATAGGTCCGTGAACTATACTCGACTCGACCTTCCAGCCCCAGCGGCCTTCGGCTTACAAGATAACTGTTGCACGCGACTTCGTGCGCGCTGTTAATTCGTTTTTGAAAATCCACAAAAACCTAACATTTTCCCAATATAAAACGTTATGTTAATCCAGGGAATGAACTATCTATGTGCCAAATTTTATACAATTCCGTTCAGCAGTTTTTGCATGATTGAATAACAAACATTTAAACATCCAAACGTACAAACTTTCGCATTGATAATATTATTAGGATTAGGATAGCCTATGTTACTCGCTGATAATTTAGCTTTCTATAGGTGAAGGAACTTATCTCTTTATATCATAATACATATTAATATAGATAAAGATAACACAATAATTTGTTTATAAGTTAATTATAAACATGTTATTGGCCATTGATTGCAATCATAATTAAATGAAGTAATGATTAATTGCAATTTTATGATGACTACTAGAATTATATAATAAATTCTGAACTGAAAATGTTAATTTGCATTCAATCGAATCGTAAATAACCTATTACGTTTTGTTGAATAAATAGGTAAACAAGTTTCAAAAATAGGTTGGCAAAAAATTTCACATGGTTTTTGCAACTTGACCATTTTCTTTTCTTTTAAAAGTATAATATAGATATATGGTAATTTAAAATTTAATATTTGTGCACACATTTTACAAACAGGCAGGATTTATAGTTTTTACAAAGGATTTTAAATGGATAACATTTTACACATGATGATCACAAGATTTTAGACACATTACGCTTTCCAGTTTTGAAATAGTTGTAACATATAGTCGCTTTAAAAGCCGTAAATTAAGTCTAGTATTTATTTGCTATTTTCGTAGCACAAATAGAAGAACTATGCCGTTGTTTTAGAGTGGTTAATATGCTTGCTTTAAGGGCCTCAAGGTCCTGAGGTCGATTCCTGGCAGGAAAACTTTTTCATAGTAGGCTCTGCTCTGGATATGGCAAGTAGTGGCAAGGCAAACTACGTTTTGCAGTCATTTGAGGAGTCCATCTGGCGGCAGTAACCACACCCTTACCGTGAAACCACCGTGAAATAACAGCATGTGTGCTTTTATGCTCTACTTCGAAGTGCCGTAATATTCGACGACACGTTTGGTCTAGTGGCTAGTAACCCTAGCTGTTAACCAAACGGTCGCGGGTTCGAATCCCGCTAGGGGCAAATGTTTTTATGTGTTAACATTTGACTTTTGTACCTGAGTCATGGATGTTTTGTTTACTGTGTGTCTGTTATCCATAATACAAGCATTAGTTGCTTACTGTGGAACTAGATGGCGCTGTGTGGAATGTGTGAAAATATTTATATTTTTATTTATGGCAGGGAAGCCGAAGAAGGACAATCAAGGAAATGAATGGATCCTTTTCTTGTATATATCGTAATATAGATTCAAATTTTTCATTGTATTCCTTTGTGCTAATAACAAAAGTTTCTGCTATTGATATAGAAATAAAAGCGATTGTTGATCATTATATAAAATTACTTATAATCAGAAATTATTTTTCCCCAACAGTCAAGTGTAACAATAAACGTTTCAAGGGGAGGGTTTAAAATTTTAAAGTTCCAGAGGCATAAAGCCATTGGAGTCAGTGAACCGTCTCGAATCATCCCTCTTTCATTACACCAACTTTGAAGTAATGGGCAAAGATTATGTGCGACTAGGCTCGAGTTCACCAACAGACGGTTATTTTTAAACAGCTGTTTAAAATTTAAACATCCGTTTAATTAATTAATCATTAAGTTAATCACATGTTTAGGGCGTTTAACCCGCAGTTTAGCGATGGTGATCAACAAAATATTATTAAACGGCTGTTTAAATTTTAAACAGCTGTTTAAAAATAACCGTCTGTTGGTGAACTCGAGCCAAGTAGATTTCGAAATCGCTTCCTATGTACTGTTATCAGAATTTTGGGTATGAATTTTGTTAGTCACTTTTCCTGCTTTCAAGTTTACTTTATATATCGAATTGTTTTATGTTTATTTAAGTAAAGGTTACGATCGACTTGATGATGACGATAGGTGGCTACCGTCGCCAATTAACACAGGCAACGCTAAATGTGCTACAAAGTGTATATAGACAAAATTATAGACAGCAATTAGTAAATATAAAATATATTTAGTAAATCCGTATATCATATGGTTAGTGTTAACAGTAGGCGACGGTAGCCACTTACCATCAAGAGGTTACATAATATGTTTTTTAACTACGAAAGAGTTAAATAAAAATTTATACATCTAATCCCTAAATTGGTATTTCATTCGAAGTTTGTGAGTAGGTAATTACAATGTGTTATTTTAACTAATATTATAAATGCTAAAGTGAGTTTGTTTGTTTAATAGGCTTTCACGCTTTAACTACTTAATCGATTATATTGAAATTTTGCATATTCATTGTCAGGGATACAGGTCACAGGGTACCTTTCATCCAGATATAAAGTACTGTTCCCGATGGACTTGGATGAAGTCGCTCGCAAAAGCTAGTATTGAATATATTATTCCAAGGGAAGGATTCTATTCTATATATTCTATTGAAGTTCACAAAATAAATTATTATGAATAAACATTTAGATGATATTGTATAAAAAATACTTGGAACGAAACGTGAAAAATATTTTTGGGCCAATCAATGTCTGACTATTTGTAAATAAGATTTCGTTTGTGCCAATTTGTGGTTTACGAACTTAAAAAAAAAAAATAGTTGAACTTTGCAGTTACAAAGTGCTATTTTTTAGTGATTTTAGAAATATAGACCCTATTCCGATATCATTAGATTTAGAAAGAAAAAAAACGAACAAAAACTCGTACTAAGTCGCGAGTACAGCTACTATATAATATTCTTGGGAGACATGATATAAGTAAACATTTTATTTTTATTTTTACCAGGATCGACATATACAGTGTAAATGAAATTCCAATTACGGAAGTAATTTTATTTTTATGAAACACAGTTTCACTAAATGCGACAGGAAATAGTGTAGGTTCAAGTCTGAATTGAAGTGAAGTGAGAAAATTTAATTAACAAAAAAGTTATTAGAGATGTTTGTTGACTTGACTTCCCTGTCCACGGACGGCTTTTATGCGAAAAATATTACGTAAACACACCCAACGTTAGCGAGATCGGTCAAAATACAATTTGTATTACATAATGTAAGCAAAGGTTTATTTATTGTAAGCCCGTAAAGATTTCATGCCAGTGTTCGAGCTATCAAAGGCGCGTCTACATTATTCTTCTTTGTCAGGGCCATCGTAATTTATTATGTTTGCATGGGTTCAAATGTGTATAGGCCTTTATGTGAGAGCAGGGACGATATATTTATTTTATACTTTGCCTGATATGAGGCGACTAGGCTAAGGATTAATATTTTATTGAAAACTAGCTTTTGCCCGCGACATTGTCTGGTGCATCTTCACAAAACAATTTTGTTAGTAACTGACGCGCTGTTGACCATCACTAGTGCTAATGTTTCTCTGGGTTCAATCGATAGTAAATGGATGGGAGTGATATTGTTCTCAAGAATGGACTTATTCTATACTAAAAGCATTATACTTAGGATGCATTTAACTAACATAGGATGACATGTAATTTTTCTAGCTCCACTTGATGGTAACTAGCTAAATCTATATTTTACTAATATTATAAATGCGAAAGTATGTTCAAATGCATGGATGTATGGGTGTTTGTAACTCTTTCACACAAAAACTACTGAACCGATCACCATGAAATTTTGCATACACGTTGTCTGGGACACCGGAAAGGACATAGGGTACTTTTCATTGTTCAACGCGGACGAAGTCGCCTACACCAGCTAGTATTAAATATGCGAAAGTGAGTCTGTTTGTTTATTACGCTTTCATGACTTAACTATTCAACCGATCACCGTGAAATTCTGCATACACGTTGTCTGGGACACCGGAAAGGACATAGGGTACTTTTCATTGTTCAACGCGGACGAAGTCGCGGACACCAGCTAGTAAAACTATATTAAGAATTTCAGACTACTATTTCGTCAGTTTTTTTATCAAAGCATTGAATGCTTCATATAACCTATCCGGACTGAATCTATCCAAAACTCCAGTACTGTGTTTGTATTAGATACATCTTCAGTACACAAAATCATCTTTGATTGTATGCTACACTGGACACTGGCAAATGGTAAATACAAAATACCTAGTAACAGAATTTCACTTCATTTAAACTTAGTATAAGGAAATAAATCTAAATATTTATTCATCAAATAGCATAAATAACAGCAAATATACTTTGCGGTTTTAAATTTAATTATATGTCTATACATATAATTAAATTTAAAATTTAGTATTTAACACAAGTAAACTTTATTGAATTTACCGTCGTTCCGTATCCGTACAACCATATATTCAAACAAATTTGAAAATACACGTTGTCAGAGATACAAGAAAGGACATAGGGTAGGTACCTCTCTTCCAGAAAAAAGTACTGTTCCCAAGGGATCATCTAAAATAAAATTAAAACTAACGCCTGGCCAAAGTGTTATAGCGACATATATTCCTTTTTTTTTTTTTCAACGCAGACGAAGTTGCGGACACTGGCTAGTATCATAAAAATGTGTGTGTGTCAGCTCCGACGCACGACTGGAGTTTACTTCTTTGAACGATTATAAAATATATAGATGCATTTTGTGAGCTTTATTAGTTTGTTAATTTTCTCAATTCAAAAATAAATATCAATGGATATAAATATAAATATATTATGTGTATTATATTATATTAATATGTATTGAAGCATTTTGTAGCCTATAGGTTATAACGCGTCACGTGTGACATGTGACATTTGATTTTACTCCCATAAATTTCCATACCCCGGACTTATATATGAAAATCGATTCATAAGGAGTAAACTCCAATAATACCTTGAACATATTGAAAAAAAATTTGTATGATTAAAAAAAGAACCTACCATTGAAATAATATATCTTTCCCTAGAACCTACTCTTTGATAACAAAGAACTGAATTTGAATTTTAAACTTGAATCACAGCAAACGCTCTGAAAATTTAATTCTGTACTATTTTTAAAGATCCCAGTAGAGCCAATGGTTTATTAGTACCGCTATAAAATTCTCTCTAACAAAGTGTAACAATCGAAACACAGGTACTTGGCCCGTTCTGTTCCGTTCCGTTGAAACAATGAGGGCTCGGAACTGCTACGTCACTATTGTAATTAATAATGTCTGCACTCCTCTTGACAGCATTCAATTGTCACTGGATTGTACTTACGACGACGCTTCCCAAACTTATTTGGTGTTGCTAAAAGTCTGACAAGAATCCCAAATGACCTTCAAAATTTTCAAGTTTATTTCCGTATTTTTAATAAGGACTTGTACTCGAAAAACTTTATAAACTTTACGTGTTTTATTATTATTAAATTTATACAATTAAAGCATTTTTAATTTTTTCATAATTAGTGTTAAATTAATTGATTATATATCTACGTAAACCTTATTCGTTTATCAGAAGTAAAAATTCTTTGGCCTTCAAATATATAGTAAGCGGTAGATGTCACAGAGAGAAAGTAAAGTAAATATTTTAAATGATTAATAGCAGTTACTTTTACAGAAACTTCACAAGAAATGTCACAGGAAACAATAAGTTACAATAAGCGTCACGTGATCGGTAAACTGAAGCGTCACACAAATGATCTAGAAATTTTACTTTCATCGCGCACAAAGAAATCTATTCACTAAATAATGTTTTTTTTTTTTTAATGTTAAGGTCGACAGACAGAATGACTGTCTACAAGTTTTCTTAGTCCATTCAAAACTATTGGCTGGTGCGTCACACAGCTCTCCGTTCTCTTATTTACATAGTAAACAAATAAATCAGCTTGGTGAGTACTAGACGTGTAACTCGTACAATGAACCCAAATGTGCTATGCCCTATTTATACCGTTACAAGGAAGTCTAGATTCAAAATAGAAAGGTAAGAACAAAATGAAGTTCAAAATAGACCGACCGACAATTTGTAATCTGCCTTCATGCCTTACATCTAATAAGATTTACTAATAGTCGATCTAAAAAGATAACCTTATATCAAAAACAAGTCCTTAATAATGACATATTGATAATTTGACAGACAACAAAAAAATAAGAATTTAACATTTAGCTAGGAGGTATAATCTTTATTCTCTTTGATTTATATTAATATCCATAAATTTATATTACTAATACCAGTAGAGAATTTGTTTTTCAATTGTTTGAACGTGATAATACTGGAACCTATAAGTCTGATTTGAAAATTTCTTTTTGCACTCAATAGTCCAATTATTGGGAACTTTAATCGTAATTGAAGTAAGAGACGTTGAGATCCAGTAGGTTGGTAACTACACTTGGCCATTATTGGTTAAATCGAGCATTACTGATGTTAGCCAAAATGTAGCTGTACATGTCCTTGACAATTTTAATTAAATGGTAGGTGAAACCGTAGGAAACTCAAACGTATAGAAATAAATAATTAGATCAACGCGATTAATCCACGACTTTTTAGTGTTGCGTCTAAGTTAAAGAAAATAAATAATAACGAAGGAATAACTTCGTCAAGCTAAAGTAGCCACCGGGTTGCTTTATTTGGTTAACGATTTTAATTAATAAACGGTGTAACTCGGAGCATATTCCTCGAAGTGCTGAGTAGTGGCAGGGCACACTGCATTTGCAGTCATTTGGGCAGCCCGTGTGGCGGCAGTAACCACCTCTTACATAAGACCACCGTCAAATAACACCTTCTTAATCCTAATATATGGTCGGCAGCGCACTGCAGCACCTGTGACGTTTCTTGTATTATAAGCGGCAGCAGCAATCTACGTACCATGTTTTGCGAACCGAATATCGGTATTTCTTCCATACAATATTTATTAATATCATATTTTGTTTCCAACACAATTTGCGATCAACAAAACTGTGTCAAAAAAATTTACACAATTTCCCTGAGAAAGTATTCGCGGTGAACTAAAATTTAATAACACACTGAGCAAGTAAGTCGTTCGACCAATTCCAAATTCCAAGTTCACAAGCAATCAAATGTTCGATAAAAGTTTCTGTTTGAGCGTAATCAAGTTTTGAAACCAGCTTCTTAGGTATGTATTTGACCTAAAATATTTGATGTGTCCATAGTACCAACAGCCAGTACTTAAACACTAACTCCTCATAATATACTAGGAGATATTTAGTTACTTTCAAAATAAAACAGTTTCGCATTCAATCTACTTTTTTTTTATTAAAGATGGGTTTGCTCTTGGCTAGCATCCAGCCGTGTAGCGAAGATGAAGCCTATGATGGAGCGAGCTCACCCAGAAGATGCCTATTCACTCGAACTTTGAAAAGATTTGGGTTATATGAGCTCGTAAACACAGACGCCGACAGGGAGTTCCAAACCTTGGCAGTGCGCATTATAAAGGATGTTTTAAAGCGCTTGGACCGAAAAAGAGGGATTTTGACAAGATGAGGACGGTAACCAGCCGTACGTCTGAATGTCCAATGGAAGAAGAAAGTCCGATGGATGGAAGAAGATGATTATAAAATATATTAAATTTATAAAATAACCACATATTTACATACACTAACCCAACAGTCGCAAGTTATTACATTACTATGAATGTCCGAAATTGTTTCATTAATATGTTTAAAGAGGACTTTCACTTGTGAATTTTAAGGTGAATAGGATGGTGACCCACGTGATGAAGTCTGACTATGCTCGAGCTATTTTCGTGACTATAATTGGGAAAGTTAATATATTTAATAAATGTAGCCATATATGACATGTCTATTTGGGATGATTTACTTTTCACATAGTAAAAGATTTGATAGCATATTCGTATTTTATGTTTTAACTTTATTTATCCTTACATATTATAAAACAAAGTCCTCCGCCGAGTCTGTCTGTCCGATTTTGCGAAAAACTACTGCACCGATTTTCATGCGGTTTTCACCAATGGATAGAGGGATAATCAGGGAAGCTTTTTACGAAAAAAAAAAACAACCCCGGGGAAGCCGGGAGCGGGATAGCTATTTATTATAAGAAACAAGTCTGTTACATACACATTTTATTATTAAAGAAAGTAAACATTTTAACATCGTATTTCTTGAACTCACATATTGAATACAAAGTCACAAAAAAACAGAGATGGGAAAATAAAATAGTGATTTACTTTTAATACTAACAAGAATTTTTCAAATAGGTGTATACTGTAACGTTTCTGGAGATTACCTTCAACTTATAAAAAAAAACTTACAAAACGAGTTGTATCTATCTTTTTTTATAATATTAGTAAAGGTATTATTTAAAGCGTTGGCGAATGCGAAATCAGCATTTCCATTGAATAATTTTAAAATAGGTAGGTTTGCAAAACAATGAACAATGGGTTACCCGTTCATTAAGGTTCCGAGGGACGTTTGTAAGCGGAACGATTAAGTAGGAATTAAAATATTCCGTGTCAACGTCACTCCGCGTGATAAAGGGTGTGCCCTTCAGTCAGATGAAGGCACATTTTGAATAATATATTTGTCTGCATTGAGTTAACTTAAAATTGTCTAAGGAAATTGTCAGTGAAAATGGTGTCCGGTAGTTCTAAAATCTGGGTCAGTCCTGTGCTGTGATGTGGGGCAAAGAATGCATGTACAGAATGTCTTGTCCGTCCCAAAAGATGTGGAATTCTGTAATAAATACCCCTTATTCATAAAAACTAATAAAGGTTACTATTCTATAATAATTCTATACTAATAAAGGTCATACAAACGAGACAAAAGGTATTTGCACCATGATACTGGTTGACTTCTTATATATAAATTATGTTCTTCCGAGTTATTTACACAACAATTTTTACAAGTTGTACAAATGCGAAAGTTTGTATGGATGTTTGTTGACAATACTTAATCACGCTAAAACAAAAATAAAAAAACGGTTGAATGAATTCGGATTTCGGATGAAATTTGGCACACAGATTTCCTGTATTAAATAAATAAATAAATAATACCATCACACATTCCACACAGCACCATCTAGTTCCACAGTAAGCAATTAATGCTTGTATTATGGATACCAGACAGTTGATATAATAGATAGATTACTTTTTTTTGTAAATACATACATATTATAAATACAAACATCCATGAATAAGGTACAAAATGTAAATGTTAACACAAACATTTGCCCCTAGGGGGATTTGAACCCACGACCGTTTGGTTAACAGCTAGGATTACTAGCCACTATTAGACCAAACGTGTCGTCGAATATGTAGGTACAAACGGGAATACTCGTTCACATTTGAGAAGAAATATATATATAATTTTAAATAAGCATAAAGAAATCAACAAACACTCACCGGGAAAGTAGCCACTGAAGCCTATAAGCGAACTGCAAACTTTCCATCAAAAGAAAACTCCGGTTACGCCGGTGTAAACATCATGTTCTTTTCCGGAATTTCCTTTTTGTAGTAAAAAAAAAATTCATTGAACCAGGTGCAATTTGTCGTTACGATAAAATATACAGAGAAAATCATGACGAAATTTTATGATGAAAATAAAAAAAAATCTTCTGTTTTTTTTTCTAGCGTCAATAAGTCGCGAATGATCATAGATACTAAATTTCGCTTGCCATTGTCGTAAAGTTTGTAGAAGTGGGAACCTACTCGTATTTATTTACATAAGATTACTATTAAATATAACATAGTCTAGCTCTGTTAAGTTTCAATTATTTAGTAGTTTCTTCATTTTCTTTTGCCTTTTTTATATTAAAGTCGTCAGAGACGCTGAACATCCACTTAATTATAGGTGGCCATCGTCGCCTATAACACAAGCAACGCCACAGGTACAAGTACGCTGCCAACCATAGTAAGATTAAGGATAAGGCAAAAGTTCATTTTCAAAGTGTTTTATGTTTTCTTGCATGTCTAGTGTGTGTTTTCATAGCCAATAAACTAAATATACTAGTTCCTGTAAATAAATAAATAGATAAAATAAAATAAATAAAGTTGAACCGGCCGGGAACGAACCCGGCACCCCTGAGACAGGGCGTTAAGATAAGCACTCTAACCATTCATTCAACGGGCTCATCAATTAACTGTAACCTTATTTCTCTATTCTAAAGTCCATACCACTCTACTCTACTTACTACTTAGTAAGTAGTGGTAAGTAGTACTAGTGTATAACGTAAAACCAACTCGAAGTTTCTATAACCGAACAGACCGACATAGAAATGCGGTACATCATCCTTGTTGTCAAAGGATCTCAGCGGACAGTACTGGAATTTCATAATGCGAACTTGGGAGTCAAGTTGTGCAGGGCAAATTGTGCTTCGACCCTTTTAGTGAGTTATTAGTCTGTTCGTAAATCCCAACCTACTTCAGTATCATTAAATAATACTAATACATTTTAATATAGCTACACGCTCCCGGCATCGTCCGGGTTCAAAATAATCCTATCTTTTAAGTTGGACCAAATTACACATAGTTACGAAGTTTTATCAAAATCGGTTCAGTAGTTTAGGAGTTCATCGGCGACAAACATGTGATACGAAATTTTCATATATAAGTAAAGAGAGATATGTTTGTATGTAAGTATATGTGTCCCCTTTCTTATCTATACGTCTGTATGTATGCGATAATTTCTTAGTTTTGAAAGGATTTTGTTTCTATTTGCTTCTCTTGAAAGAGAGACTGCTGGGGATGGCTTATGTGTATAATTTATGAATATATAAGCATGCTTTAATTTTGTTATGAAGTAATTTATAATGCATTTTGCTAGTTATTAGACAAATAAGTCACAAATATAGAAGACTACGAAATACCTGACTATTTTACTAAAACTGTTATTAATTAATTATTAAAATTAATATTCACAAAATGGAGAAAAGCTAACTTAGTTTATAATAAATTTGTACTTAATTTTCTTCAACTAATCCCCTTTTTGCTAACATTGTTAAAAGCTTAACTGGAAAGGGACTGACCCTAAAAAATTTTAGGGAAACTTTTTGCGACCTTGAAAGTGTTGAAATTAATTTCATAACCATAACATAATAATACCTAACTACCAAAACTCACTTGGCAATCGAATTGATTTTATATTTTATATATATATCTTTTTATATAATTTTTTTATATACAAACTTTACCCTTTTATCTCTCTTTCCATAAGTGAAAACAGAATCAAAATCGGTTGAGTGTAGTCCATAGAAGACAAACATAATTTCATTAATTTTTATATACTTATAAGAAAAGATAAAGGGTGGCAGGCAGGCTGACGGTCCACTGTATGGTAAGTGTTTACCGTCACATAAGGACATAACCACAACCAGTGGCATACAGATCACTGCCGACCCTTTTGAAATTTGTTTACGACTCGCTAAAAGAAGCCTATATTGTTAAATTCTTACTCTTAAGTGTGCACAATAAACAAGAATTGGATACTAAGGACTAAGGGCCTCTTTCACCATGTGTCAAGTAGGCTAACCGCCATTTAAAGTCACCGGTAACCGGGAATGATGAGATGATATAACTTTGTTTGTACACTCTTTCTACAACTACAAGTAAAATGTTGATTACATAAAATTATAAGATAATCTATACTAATACTAGCTGTTGCACGCGACTTCGTCCGCGTAACTTTATAAAATATATCCTATCTCTTAAAAGGAGTTCATCGGCGACAAACAATGTGATACGGAATTTTTATATATAGGTATATATTTTGATATATTATATATATTATAAAGAGGTGAAGTTTGTATGTTATTTTAGGAGGTAATCTTCGAAAATAGGCGATTTAAAAATTCTCTACCAATATAATAAATATAAAAGCTAGAATAGAATTTCAGGATGAACATAGGCTAAAAATATAATAGGCCCAATAGGGCACCAGCTATCTAAAATAAAGATCCAACGCTTGGCAAAAGTATATCAGGCGTCAAAGTGATTTAAATATTTAAATATTTTGTTGTTTGATTTAAACTTTTATTTCTTAACGAAGTTGTGTATATTTATAAAAAAAAAATATTGAATATATTTATAAAAAAATATTTTCCTTAAAAACAATCACATCTGTTCAAAAGTAACTGGCCAACTTAATTTGTTAGAATAAACAAAATGTTGATTAAATTCTACATTTAAAAAAAAATGTTTTTATTATGAAAATCAATGATAAAAAATTATCCAATGATGACGAGAGGTTCTTAGAAACGATGTTCACAAAGAAATTAACTATATCACTACTAAGAAGAAACTTTAGTTATAATAACAATATTGTTATGGCTAAAGATTTTTTCCAATGAGTTCTAATGAGATTTTGTGTATCAATACGAAAGCTAATTTTTATATATAATTCAGGTGTGTAATATTTGTAATATTTACCTACCTAATAAGACAATTTGTGTAAGTTGAGCTCCTATAGTTATTGTACTCTAAATAAAGGTTTAACATACTTATTTATTTATTAGTAGCGACCTGCTTCCGGCTTCGTACAGATGCATTTTTTCCTGCAAATTATTTATTCCTAGTTTATCTCTCTTTGCATTAGTTGAAAACCGCATCAAAAGCCGACAAAGTTTAATATTGTGTAATATGTAATGCATATAGATAGTTTATTTGAAGTATAGACCTGACCAAGATTTAAAAATGCGTCTGCAATGTCTGCTGCAGGCAAAATGTTTTTGCCACTGTATTGTCTATAGTAATGATTAATATATTTAAAAAAATGTATTGTTTTTAGTGATAAAATTTGTTTATTTATTAAATCATTAATTACATTATTATTTTAATAGACCCTTACAGATATATTCATATTAAAAGCAGTATATAATAGTTTGGCAGTGGATGTCATGTATTATTTAAAATGTAATATCCCTTGTGCTATAATTAGGGAAAATGTTAGGAGAATAAAATTATAGGGACAATACAGCGATTGTATTTCGTCTTAAGGGACAAGCTAGCATCGTCTATATACTCGTAATAAATAAAAATTTATATCGTAACACATACTGAAGTTGAGCAAAGTCAAGTAGGTATTTACATAACGTTGATACAAACAGCTAAAACGTAATCATTCGAATGTTTGTATCTCCAAACATAAAGGTTAAAAAGCTATTTTTGTCATTTATTATCGGCCAGTACGTTTCCAGAAGGATTATTTATTTTGTATATATTTAGGTACTATATTATATATATAACTATATTTACAGTATGTACACAATACATACTGTAAATATAGTTACTGTAATATACTGTAATATAATAAGCGGATTATATATTATCTTAAATTAAAAAAAAAACAGTTAAATTTTTATAAAAAAATAATAATGACCACAAGAAAATCTAAGTGACCATTAAGTGGACCACCAGCCTGTCTGCTGGTCTTAACATAAGGCGAAAATTTGTGGACATGTTTGTTAACTCTCACGGAAAAACTTCTGAACGGGTTTTGAAGAAACTTTACACTAATATAGTTCTTACGTCAGAATAACACATAGGCTACAATTTATAAAAGATACGCGGACGAAGACGCAAGTCAAATCTAGTTCATAAATAATATCAACAAATTTGCGAGTAAGCAAGTTAACATTATAACATTTAAGTAATCCGAAATTTATTTTGTGAATCTCCTCGTTGTCTTGACTCAAACATTCTTTGCAAAATCAAATATTTTTTAGAGAATCTACTTGGCAGTTTATCTACTTTGTTGCCAATCCAAATCGAAATAATTGAAAAAATTGTCTATGGAAATAGCTGCATATCTATAAGATTTTGTTTAATATTATATTATGAAGATTCATTTTATTGCAAAGAAAGTTACAAAATGTACCAAATATATATAGTGCTGTTTTCGTTCATAATGTAACTCTCTTGATATTTTAAATGTACATTATTTTAATGGTTTTAATATTGAGATATTTCTTTGAACTACTGATTGAACTGCAGAGGTTCCTTGTCAGTTTGTTTACACTAGAGACACTTTATCCAACCACTGGTAGATTCATTTACTTCTATTGTGTTTGACTATCAACAAATACTTGTAACAAATTTATGTACTCGTATATTATATATACCTATTATAAATGCGAAAGTATGTTTGGATGTATGGATGTTTGTAACTCTTTCACGCAAAAACTACTGAATCGATCACCATAAAATTTTGCATACACGTTGTCTGGGACACCAGAAAGGACATAAGGTACCTGTCATCATTCAACGCGGACAAAGTCGCGGGCACCAGCTAGTAGTTAAATAAATGAATAACCACAAAGGACGCAAAAAAATGAAAACTGTTTCAGTTTTTATGAACTCAATTATTTGAATTTATTTAGGTACAAGATGTTCAAAGGAGATTCATTTGTTTATTTATTTATTTATGAACAAATGGCGAGTTGTTTAGGCAATGAGTTATCGTATCCTTTATACAAATTTAAAAGACTACATACTAAGTATTACTTAATAATTATTTGACTGAACGAGTTACATGAGTTTGATGATTAGTTATTTGCTTGTATACTTTGTATACAAAGTATTTGAACAATCTATTACTAATATTATAAAGAGAAAATATTTGTATATTTGTATGTTTGTAATGAATAAAGTCAAAAACTACTTGACCGATATTAAAAATTCTTTCACCTATAGAAAGCTGCATTCTCAGCGAGTAATATAGGCTATATTTTATAAAATTATGCGGACGAAGTCGCGTGCAACACTTTATACAGCGAATTGATGTTAAAAGAGCAATATCGAGGTTTCATGTCAATTCTTCCTCACAGTATATGCTCAACTGGTGACTTTGTACAACTGAGATTTTAAATCGGCTGTTGATTTTAACAGTAAAATAAATTATGAATTTAAGAACCTTCCTGGTTTATCCCTCCTTCCATTAGCGAAAACCGTATCAAAATCCGTTGGGTGGTTTAGAAGAATTTAGCGGAGAAACATACAAAGGCGGACAGCTAGCTAGAATGCAAAGTACATTTTTATCAACGACTAGCTGTTGCACGCGACTTCGCCCGCGTAACTTTATAAAATGTAGCCTATGTTACTCGCTGATAATGTAGCTCTCTATAGGTGAAAGAATTTTCAAAATCGGCCCAGTAGTTTTTGAGTTTATTCATTACAAACATAGAAATCTTCTCTCTTTATAATATTAGTATAGACAATATCATTTTATATAATTGTTAATCAGTTAATAGATAATTGTTAAAGATAATTACTGTTTCCATAATCCAAATACTTATTACAGTACGCAAAAACGGCTGAACAGATTTGGATTAAATTTGGCACACATGTAGTTTCTTACCTGGATTAACATACGTATAAGACACTTTTCTAGAAAAATGTTAGGCACCTACTTTAAGAAAAAAAAAAAAAAAAAAAAAAAAAAAAACAAATTACAGCGCGTACGGACGTACGCACAGCTAATATAGAAGAAACATAAAACACAATATTTTTTTTTTTTTCACAATTGTTATAAAATCCCTATACAAAAACCGCAATTAGCGCGGATAGCACCTTTCACAATAAATTATAAAGTGTAATCGGAACTCTTTGCAAAAAATTATTAATAAAACAAACACGCAACAGGGAAAAAAGAACCTCCATTTATTACGGAACACCTGACACGAATTTATTAGAGGCAAATTGGGATAAACAAAAATAAAATATCCCTTTTTTTTTTTAATACACGATTAATGTTCAAAAGTAATATTTTTTGTAAAAATATTAAAAATAAACGATGGAGCCACTGACTTACCTTCGAAGTGAATCAGAAGTGTTGATAGAACCGCAATCATCCGACGTCCTAACATTTTCGTTCACAAAAATCACAAAAAAAAATCACACAAAATTATTAAATAACTATATCTAACTTTTTATTTTTAACTTAAAATATAACTGATTTCTAATAAAGAAAACATTTCGTTAAAAACAAGTGTTTGAAAATGTGAAGTATGATATACGATTTTCAAATTTCAATCCCGCCATATATAGAGATTCGGCGGAACACACACAACCGCTCTCGTTGGTGACTCGCAGAGAACTGAAGAAGCTTGAAACTTGAAGCTATTACGTCCGATTCGAGCGACTACTTTCAGAGGAAACAAATTGTTATGAAAACGTTTTAGATGCTGCGAAAATACATGTTTTTACTTTTGAGTCTTTTATTGTCTGTGGCGTTTGTTGTTGCGAAGCGTTCGTTCAAACAGACCTTTCATTTGAGCAAATTTAAATGAAAATATCCCGTCCGGACAGTTGATATACATTTCCATAGTACTATTGTCCAGTTTAATTAATGCAAACGTACATATGTCACTTGAATAAAATGAATACTTTGAATTTCATGAATACCTACGTTAAAAAACGTAATATTATAAATGCGAAAGTGAGTTTGTTTGTTTGTTTGTTACCCCTCTATCATCGTGAAGCATACACCAGACCTTTGTAGGTGGTACAAAAAGATTTTGTATGGAATGGAAAGGGATTTTATACTGAGGCGGTACGAAATTTACGAAATTACGAATACCTTTATACGTAATACTTACTTTAATTAGATCTTAGATCACATACCTTTATGATATTTGAACGCGACTTCGTCTACATAACTTTATAAAATATAACCTATGTTACTCCCTGATAATATGTAGCTTTCTCTAGGTGAAAGAGTTTTTAAAATCTGCCGAGTAGTTTTTGAGTTTATTAATTATAAAAATACAAAAATACAAATTTTCCCTCTTAAACTATCTTTCAATGTATATTATGTACCTCAGAATATATATATATATATTTTATTTATTTATTTAGATTAAATACAGCCATTATATTTAAAAAATATATATTATAGATTATATACAAATAGGGCTAAAGAATCATAAAAATAAAATATTTTTACATTTATTTTATTATTATTATATATTATTATAAAAAAATATCCTAATATTATATTAATTACTGTTATATATTCAATTATTAAATTCAATAGAAAAATGTGTAAAATTCTTCTATATACCATCTTATGTCTATCAAAATTATGATATTTAGAAATAGTTTAACACGACTTTACATTGAATTAAGATATCAAAATTAAATCTATGTAGGGCGTTCCAAATTTGGCAAATGGGGATAATCTTACACGATCCTACTTGCTAGTAATTAGAACACAAGAAATTGGGACGCACAAATAACACCACTTTGTTTACAAGGAAAAAAAACTGCAGACTTATTAGGTAGGAAGCAGGAAAGGTGGAAATATAAAGAATCCGTGGTTCCATTAATGCAGCGAGGAATTTTCTAGAAAAAAAAAAATTGCGAACACAAAGCTTTGAATAGGAGCAAATCCGAGGGCCGAGTGAAAAAAGTGTATATCTTGAATAATAATTTATTGGGGCGTGTGTCAATAGACGGGAAAACGGTGTCTTTTGTAGTATTCCTGCGGGACAGTACACTATTTCCCGCCTTCCAGTTTTATCCTAATATTTTGTGACTGGGATTAGATCGGAAACTAACTTATTCACAGAGTTTTATATTTTACATTAACTTGTTTTAATTTTTTCTGAAAAATGTTAAACAGTTGTCACATTGCTTAAAACTTATAATAAGTATTTTTAAATTATTATTGTGATGACTGACTATACATTTACAGTAATTTATTACTATTAATTTATTGTTAAAAAAGACCTTCAACGATAATATAATATGATTTTAAACTATACTTGAAACCTCTTAGGCTCAAGTTCACCAACAGACGGTTAGTTTTTAACAGCTGTTTAAAATTGAAACAACCGTTAATTAAACGCCCTAAACATCAGATTAATCATTAAGTTAATCAGATGTTTAGGGCGTTTAACCCGCATTTTAGCGATTGTGAACAACAAAATATTATTAAACGGCTGTTTAAATTTTAAACAGCTGTTAGTTTTTAAACAGATGATTAATCTGATGTTTAGGGCGTTTAATTAACGGCTGTTTCAATTTTAAACAGCTGTTTAAAAACTAACCGTCTGTTGGTGAATTCGAGCCTTACAAGATTTTCAATTATAGACATCTATGTACTCGTATGACGCCATTCACTCTGTCAACTGTCACATTACGTAAGCCTTTTTCTCGATATTAATTTCTTTAAAAATCGCTCACTGTTCTGTATTTCATTCAAATCGGGTTCCATGTTTAAAGAATTATTATTTTTTATTAAAAATATTTTCGTCTGTCGTCTATTTTTGTTCCAGTTATATTACATTTACAATTTAAATTTGAATCATTCCAATGTACCTAATGTAGACGGAATTGATTTTATTTCTATTTAATGCAGATCTATTGAGTAACAAATATCCGAACATACAAATTTTCGCATTTATAATATTATTAGGATAGATTGGTCTAGTGTTCTGAAAATAACGATATAATATAGTAAAAATGTACGCATTAGAAGCTTTAAAAATAGCAAAGGAATCTTTCGTATATTAATATTCAAACAAGGCGAAAAATTTCTAACTTATATAAATTGTAGACGAACTATTTATATAAGAAACAAATTAATTAAATTTAGAGTTAAAACAATTGAAAGTTAAATTCTGTAAGAGATCTTTATTTCATAATCATATCTTAACTGTATATATCTATATTATATACTTATAGAATCCTTTGTTCTGACTAACTATAAACGCACAACCAAAACTACTAAGTAAGTATAGAGCTTTATTTTATAAAGTAAACTTTCAGTAAGAAAAATATTTTGAAAATTACAACACCTAAACTGTCCTAAATAGTAGTTTGAAATAAGATTGTTAGTCTTGACTGACTATCAATGCACAAACAAAACTACTTTGTCTAGTTATTTTAAAACGTAAGCATTCGCTAAGAATTGATTTTTGAAAATATCACCTCTGATGAAAATCGCCTTTGAAAAACTGAAACCACCTCTGTCTGTTTCCCCGATAACTTTTAAACCAAAGAAGGTTTATGTATATAATTTGCAAAAAAAAATTGTATCCGCACGAAGCCGGGAGCTAGTAAAGCTTATGAGCTTTTAAATGAGTACATACGAGTAATATGTGCTTCTTTAAACACTGTGGATGTCAAAAGGCCTTTAGCGTTCTACCGAGCGGTATGTTTATTAAAATTGTTTTAATACTCGTTTTATTTACATTAAACATTTACATTACATAAACTTAGGTATAGTTACAAGTTAATATTTGTAACACAGAAGAGCGGTTCCAAGAGAGTGGGGGCTACATCAAAAGACATCGAGCTGGTCGGCGACACTGCACATCCGAAAGAGACGATCGCTTCATTGTGATGTCTTCACTACGCAATCGTTTCTCCAGTTCTGTTCAGGTGCAACAACGCCTCAGGCGTCTCAACGCAACAATCCCTGAGGCGATTGAAGCTTCCCAGTTAGCATCTCTACGATTCGATTTGAAGAAGACTACGAGAGAAGAATATCGTGGCTCACAAGGCTGCTACGGGCCACATGTTGACCACACAGCATCGCAGAGACCGCTTGCAATTCTTCAGTGAAGACCAGAGTCTGTCTTTATTGCAACGACAGACGTGCCAAAGTGTACAGAAAGTCGGGAGAACAATTTTCTCAAGCATATATCGAAGAGACAGTGGGCTTCGGAGGCGGCTCGTGCATGTTCTGGGGCGGCATTAGCATGGACGGCAAAACCGACCTTGTCTGCGTCTCCAGGACTAGAGGAACTCGCGGCCAAGGGTCCCTGACTGCTCGCCGATACATTGCCGAGATCCTGGAAGAGCATGTGGTTTCTTATGCGGGATACGTCGGCCCTGAGTTCACGTTAATGCACGAGGAGGAGGTTGGGATCCCTGTTTTGCCGTGGCTAGCCACGAGTCCTGACTTAAACCCTGACGGGTTCAGTCACGAGCTGCCCTGCAAGACCTTTAGGATGCAGTCATTGAGGAATGGGGCAACATTCCACAAGAAAGCGTTGTTAAGTTGGTGCGATCGATGAAGCAACGTTTGGAGGCAGTGATAAGGGTTAGGGAGGGTAACACTAGGTTTTTGAGTTAATTTTAACATTTTTTTGTAAATTTTTGTTATGCATTTATTGTTGTGGAATGTTAAGTTTGAATAAACATTTTTCAACTGACCGTCATATATTTTTTTTTGGACCCAATGAAAAAATCTCTTTTTTTTTTAATTTTCCTATAAAACAGATTTTATTACCTTTCAATTAATACCTTACAATCGTACCCTTACCTTTGATCGAATAAGGTTTAAAGTCGCTTGACACTATTTTTCGCGGAGGGGCGATATTTTTGACGCCGAGAGTATTATAAATATAAAAATCGGATGAAATTTGGCACACATATGGAGCAAGTTCTTGATTAACCATTCTACATTTTTATATCATTTTAGCACAATTAATAAAATTTTATTTATCAATAGATAGCGCGAATTGAACCGCAGGATATAAAGTGTAATCAAGTTAAGAGTGATATTGTTTTGAGTTCAAACACATTTTGTTGCCGCGTTTATCTAATCATTTTCACTTCATTTCCCACTACACCAAATTCATCGTCGTTTATTATTATCAACATCTCTAAAGTTGAAGTTATGTTACTTGAAATGCACACATTTTTTACTGTTACACCCACTTGATGAAGACTACCATTAAGTAAAAGCAACGCAAGGTTACAGTAAACCATGAATAAGCAAGTAAAAGTTTTAATTTATTAATTTATGTATAAACAAAGGTTTACTTTACAATGAGAGGTTACTTGAACTCTTAATTGGGTCGTCTAGACAATACGAGAGCTCATTTCGATATTCCTACCTTGCCCTCGTGGTCCTATATTATCCTTTATCCTATCATACTCGTTAGACCTAAAAATATTTTATACTTAGTTACGGCTACTGCTTACCATAGATTATTCGTTAGTTTGCCTCTCACTCTTTATCATAGAAAAATATAAATGCATAATGTATTATCTATTATACTTCCATACTGTGTATGTTTGTAATGAATAAACTCGAAAAGTACTGGACCGGTTTTGAAAAATCTTTCACCTATAGAAAGCTACGTTATCAGCGAGGAACACATGTTATATTTTGTAAAGTTACGCGGGCGAAGACGCGTGCAACAGCTAGTAATATAATAAAAACAGCGTCTGTCCCTCTGTATGTAGGTACGCAACGCATCTTTAAAACTGATTTTAATGCAGTTTTTACTAGAAAGAGCGTTAAAGGAGGAAGGTTTTTAAGGTTGTTTACCCGCTAACTTCTTCTAACCAAACAAACAGATTTTGATACGGTTTCCACTCATAAAAAAACGATAAAAAAGGACTTAATTTGTAGAAAATAATTTCAGAATGCGCGAAACCGTGGTCTGGTCTCTTTTATACATAAATATATATAAATAAATGTCAATTTAACAGCAAAATTAACATCGATACATCGTGCAATATTTAGTTTACTTAAATATCGTTATTACCAATCATAGAGGTAATTATACCAGTATTAAATTGCTCACGAGTCGTGTAACTAGATTAGTTTAAGGGTCCTCGTGAATTGAACTTAATACATTAAATGAAACGAATGGTTATTATTACTCTGTTCACTACATAACTATATGAATTTAAATAATAATTATCATCAATCAAAGTTTTAGTAAAAATATTTATACAATGTGTTTTAGAATCTTCACATCTTAACTAAACGTTCCTACACTTTTTCTATTTCAGGAGTTACAGTTACAGTAAACTCTTAAAAACACAATTGTACTCTTTAAAACAAATACTTTTCTTAAGCTAACTAATGCCTACCTATTAATTGTCTTTTGCTTGCTTCAAAAACCAAGAAATAGTTAAAATTATTATTTTTTTGTCTTTTTGTCTAATACAACGATATAAATGTACTAAGTACTAGATTCACGGTTCATACACCCCACTAGTTCTAGAGAACTGTACTGTACTCTGCACACCTTGCATGCACACTGAATGGTCGCTAGTAACATTATATATAATATAGTTATTATTGATAATAACCGTGAAACCGTGAAGTTATGTTTTGGTGCGTCAACAAGAGATGTCAGAAACCAATCTACTATCCCCAATTCATCTCTTATCCTTTATTCTATTGAAAAATCATACTTGTATCCAATAATACTTAACAATAAACCTCTAAATAAATCTGCATCTAAGCCTGCTACTGTTAAAATATAATAGTTTACGACACGTTTGGTTTAGTGGCTAGTAACCCTAGCTGTTAACCAAACGGTCGCGGGTTCGAATCCCGCTAGAGGCAAATGTTTATGTGTTAACATTTTACCTTTGTACCTGAGTCATGGATGTTTTGTATTTATAATAAGTATGTATTTACAAAAAAAAAAGGAATCTATGTAGTGTATCAACTGTCTGGTAACCATAATACAAGCATTAGTTGCTTACTGTGGAATTAGATGGTGCTGTGTAGAATGTGTGAAGATAGTTATAAATTGATTAAATTAATGCCAAAATCAGTTATTGCAAATCATTATGGCAGGCGTGAAGGTATCTTATAAAGAAGGAACATAGTACTAAAAGTTCATAACACCATTCGAATAGTAAATAGTTATGAGGAATCTAGTGGATGGGATTGTAATAAAACATAAATTATTGATAGGCTTTCGTGACGGAAATGTTTTTGAATTGATTATATTCGGCTCACAAATATTTATCGTTTCATAAAGCAGCAACGTTTTACTACGTCGTATCCCATTCTCGGCATTAGTTGATGTTTGGGTAGGTACCTAATAAAATTTCTTTTTTGATCTCATTCGATTCTATTAGATTTTCTATGCGAGCGTTTTCTTTTTAGTAACGTGCTTTTTAAACGTTAGACAGGATTTGGTCTTTTTAAGCATTTTTCTTTCACATTGGAAAATCCTTATGAATATGCGTCAGTGTGGGTTTTTGACGTTTTATGCCCGGACT